>JALGPY010000003.1:122387836-123637836 GCA_023055425.1 Linanthus parryae | reverse complement strand
ACACTGCTTTAGCCTAAGCGAAGTTAGGGAGTGTACACCACCATCCCTTAAGGCGGTTTCAAGAGCTAACCGAAAAAGCCCACACTTAGTTTCTCTAAATGCACGGTTGAAATAATTATAAGGGGATGAAAAAAAAGAATCAAAATCTTATCTTGGGTTAGATACGGTGAACAACCTATTGTTCCTCCGTTCACGCGGGGAATTTGGATTCAATCAAATTAGAGTGTCTAAGGAAAATTAAAGTCAAGCCGTATTACACGGAGTTGTGTCTCCCTTAACAGGGACAAATTGTATTCAAATGCAATAATGGCTAAGAGGGTCTGAAAACCTCAAATGACTTGGCGACGAAAGACTATTGTAGGATTAAGGATGCATAGGCCCTCTGAGCTAAAGGACGTGCCCGAATCTTGGATTGATTATGGTGGATGTTTGGGGACCCCTTAATGAACTTGTGCGTATGATCATCTTATCTCAATTTCTTGCTATTTGTTGTGAAATTTCGAAAGAGACTTGTGAGAACTTGATGATTTTGGTTAGTGATAGCCAGATTGCCCGATCTCTAAAGAAAAAGAAAACAATTTGTCGTTTTAATGTTTGCATTGTGTAGAGCATGTAGATTGCATAGTCTTGTGTGTGCGTTGTTTGTGTCAAATGGCTAGTAAAACGTATGCAATTCGGGGGATTCAAAATCATAGTGTGAGGAATTAGAACGAAATTTGCTCGGGAAGCGCAAAAGGGTAGTGTGGGGGTATTTGATAACCGTTAACGGAGTTATATTTACACTTGAGATATTATCGTTTTGCGTGATTTCGGGTAGAATACATGAGAAATATGCTATGATCTTGAGATATTTGTGAGTAGAGCTTATTGTGCTTAATTGATATTCCGGGCGTTTTCTAGTTTATTTGAGCTATTTATATTGCATTTTATGTCCGGTATTTGTTGTTGTGTGATTCACAGGTACCACAGGCTCGGACTACGATAACGTAGGAGAGACAAACTTCAGAAACGGAATAAGCTCGAAAATAGTTAAGAAGAGAGGAGAAGAGGAAAGCAACAAACTGTTTATGTGTTGCTTCCATGAACCAAATTACCTACTGCCTTCTCCACAACCATTCCACCTTAACCTACTTACACCATTTCTCCTTCATGCCATCACCTACAGTACACTACCTTACAACCCACCACAATTCATCTTTAACCTCAATCACAACAAACACCACCAGAACCTCTTAGCCACCATTACACCAATGCCACATAACTAGACATTGCCCATGACCAATTCTCTCCCAAACAACCTACTGTAACCAGCGCCTACTAACCCTCCTAACCATTGCCCACAATTCACCAAAACCACTGCCAATTAACCAAACAAAACCAATACCAGCCCCCCTACATAACTTCACCTAGCCTCCAAACAAACCCAAGCCACAACCATATTTCACCATGAAACCCATTTAACCATTACCATTACCTCCAACTAGCACTCCTGGTACCCATTTCAACATATGCCAAATCAACCAAAACCCATTACTCCAACAACCATCACCATGACTACAACCTGAAAAACCTAACTCAAGCAACCACTGAACTCCCATAAATCAAACCCAGACCACCATCTCCACATAACCACCATTACCACCGAACCCTCTCATCAACAACCCACCGTTCAGACCAATAAACCACCTGAACCGCAGACTTGCAACAGAGTTCAGCAGGAAGAGAACCACAAATCAAGCAACAAATTGCAAAACAAAACCCAGCAATTCGCACGAATTCCTGACATAATTCCCACGAAAAGCTGGGACAACAAGAGGGAAAATGCCGATTGCAGTGGAAGACGAGTTTGGGAGAGTAGTTCGTGCGAATTGATTCCCCTAACACCCACGAATTGAACACAAATCAGAATTTGCAGCAGTGAGTTGAGAAACTCGCACGACGTACTGGGTAATTTCACAGGAATTGAATCGGGTGTGTGTGTGCTGCGCAGGGTGAATTCGTATGAATTAAAATTCACAAGCGAGCCTTAACTTTCGGGGTAGAATTTCAATTATGCAAAGTTTTCACTAACACTAAGGGTTGAGCATTAATTAATACGGAGGATCAGTTTTGTAAAAGGATACAACGCAGTAGGAACGGAGAACAGTACACTACTAGAAAAACGGCATTTAGCCACGGGTAATAAACGTGGCCAATGCTAAAATTCCCGTGGCGAAATCTTTTAGCCACGGTATTTACCACGGTAATAGTACGTACCCACTATCTTCGTGGTTGTTTGTATTGGCCACGGCCAACTACCGTGGGTAACCTATGGCCACGGCAACTGCCGTGGTTTATTAGTTCGCGCCCTACAACCGTGGTTTCCTGAATTACCGTGGCCAATTTCTTATTTAGCCACATTTATTTCGCGTGGTCAAATACTCTTTTAGCCACAATAGTATCCAGTGGTTAAATTAACTTTAGGCCACCGAATTCAGCTGTGGTTAAACAACGTTTTGGCCTCGGAATTTCCCGTGGCCAATCAACTTTGCTGTGCGCCTGTGCAGTGTGGCTTATAATAATCTCCCGTGGCTAACCCGCCAAAATTAATAATTTTGCCACAATGTAATCCCGCGGCTAATATATTTATATATAGCGTCTTTCCAGTGCGTCATCTACAACTGGATCATGAATAAAATATTAAAAATCTACTATACAATATGTGTTTGTAATACGCTTCACTTGTCATTAACAAAATATCAAAACGATTCTTACACAACGTATGAAATTTGTATCGCATGTTCCTCGTCACATCATGTCGTACAAAACATTTGTAACTGCAACATAGAAAAGTCTAAAGTCTCGCTTCTATCTAAACCAAAATGTTCAGAAAACATGGGCGTAGTATAGACGAAGCTCCAACCAAAAAAATGTCTTTCGTACTGGCAGTGGACGTTTCCCTCCTATATATGCCCTGTTCCACAAAATAAAGAAAAATAAGCGTGAGTCAGTAACATATTGAGGAACGAGATAAGTACATATTTTCAGTACTAGCATTTTATGCAATGCAATGATGCACCGTTGAAGAACATTATACACCAAAAAAACATAGCGGATCCATATACATGCATCATTAGGTTCTCTTTGCACATTGATGATACCATCATAGGTTAGTAAACGTGTTGAGTTAGAGACTGTAAGAAGGTAGGAAAACATAAGGTAAATTTCAATTGCCCTGACATTGATTCAAGTTTAAAATGCTTCAGGACAATTCTCCTTTGCTGAACACCAGTTTGTTACACAGCACTAGTAATATGTTTCTGCATAAGGGAAATAAAAAGGGGTGCCACAAATCACTTGTGTATTAGAAAAGGACCACACTCCTTTGATCAGTCACCGTGTCCTTAGTTTGAGTGCTATACTAACCAAGACATGACTCTGCTTTTTTTTTTTAGGACGGAAAGAGTATTCAGATAGAATAATGCAAGTTATTAATGTACGACACTACAAGGAAAAGTGTGCCCAGTAAGAAATCCCACCGTCATTGCCAGATATAATTTGGCGCAGGGATAAACAAGGGATGCGTAACATAACAGTGCTCCAGTTGGCGAGGGCATGTTTCCTCGACCCACAATGGCTTAAAGTGAGAAGAGGCTCAGATATGTTGTTGATTGGACAGAGAAAGAAGTCAGTGCCATGGCTGCAAAATCCATTTGCCCCGCCAAGAAACAGGTCGGATCCTCGATGCCCAAATCATGCTCTGACTTCCTTCATCATCACTGCCCCTTTCAAGGTGAGGATTTAGCAATTCTCTTTGGCAGCAAGAGACTGAGTATAAAGCAGATGAACAAAGTCCCCACCGAAGTCAGCACTAAGTCACCCGCATAGAAACGGGTTGATCTTGATCGTAAATATACACAGACAACACCTGTAAGGAAAGAATGTGGGTAGTTGGAGGCCTACTGTTGAAGACAGTATCCCCATCCTCCGAGGGATTTTGGAAGCCAGTCCAATCTCAGCAACTCCCTTATATGCAACCCTAGTTATGACACTCCTTGATGAGAATCCAGAACCCTTTCTGATATAATAGGGTTTTTCATCTTCTCAAGCCAAGCCTTTGTGGTAGAATCATTCAGTTCATTCATTCAAGTCTTGAATCTGTATTACGCGATACCACAGACCAATTTGTATTCAAGCCAATTTGTTCTCTGCCTTGTTTGAAATCTATGTTTTCTTCGTTAGGACTGAGATAGAGTCTTCATTAGGACTGAGATAAAGCCATGAATTGTCTTAACTACCAAAAAGGTCCTATTCAAATCACTAGAAAATATCCCGTTCCTTTGGAACTCTAGTTAGAAAAGAGAGTCACACACACATTTGTATCAGATTGACAAAAGTGACATTAGTTCTCACTTGACATAAAAAGTTAGCGGTATAAAGTCTGGTGATGTTCAACAAAAACCTTTAGCAAATAACCGTAACCATTGTTTCAGTTTTATATTATCTTGTGAACAAGTAATTTACCAGCTTATGGGAAATTATGTGTCTAATTAGATAGATTTAACTGTTCTAAGTTTCCTATTTTTTTTTAGAATTTCTTTTAAGTTTCTTCTAAAAGCTCTTCTAAGTTTCTCTGGTATTAACGTAACACCATGTTGTAATTTTAAAGAAAAAAGAAAAATACCGAATTCTCCACAACTTCTAGTAGAAACAAACAGAGCAAAGCCTCACTAAAGTAAAAAAGAAAACAACTAAATAAACAGTGCCTCTCCTTCACTTTTCTTGGGGTGAATAAAAAGATCCCATAACCACCAGCACACACAACACCGCCATTAACGCCAAACATGATCCTCTACAATGAAACCTCTTCTAAGCGCCACCCTCACTGTCAATTCTCACTGTCTGCTGCTCACCAAAACAACTGAACCCAAAACAGCGAAACACTTATGATCTAATCTTCCTCCCATGTTGTCTATTTCAATATCATAACTGTTCATATCATTGTTTCTTAATGATTTGGTTTCTCATTGTTATATCCATGATTTCAATATCATAACTGTTCATACTATCTCAAAAGGGATGGCAACTGATTTGCATCCAAGTTAGATTACTTTGACTTTACTCATTGTGTCTGTACCTTTTTCTAGATTGCTCCTCTTCAGTTGACTGCAAACTCTTACAAGCTCACAGCCACCTACTTGGAGACACATATGCAAGTCCTAAACATCGTGAAAGTTTTGTCTTCACCTTCTTCTTTGTGTTTATTTTTACGAATTTTGCATTTCGGTATATTCTGAAATTCTTTAGTTTTAAGGTTATGAAACAATCCAGGTGACGCGAGACTTGCAGAGCTATCTTCAGTCAAATGACTACTGATAATGGCAATGAAGAACCTAGATAGAATGCTAGAACTGCTTCTCGGACCACAAAGAAGTGACTCAACAAGTTAATACAAACAAGATCACTCCAAAATTGCCAGAACAAATTTGAATAAATCGGAGCCTGGTATGTGCATTAAAAAAGGTTACTAGTACTCTTGTGTGCAAATACCAAAAATAACTCAAAACTGAAAAACCATATAAGAAAACCACCCAAAAGAAAGTATTATTGTGTGATTTACGAAACCACCCCGAATAAACAGTGGGCGAAGACTTTCAGGGGCAACAACAAAGGAGAAAGAACGAAGACCAACATGTACTTGACCAGTACATAAGAAAAAGAAGTAGGGGCAATTGCATGATTGGCCAACCACCCGAAATGAACAGTACCAGCACGATGAAGCCACTTGATTAATCACTCTTCTATTTTATTCTGGATGGTGATCTAAGACTCAGATTGCATATACATCCTGCTCATGTGTAATACTCAGTTTCTTATAAGACTACCAACTATGTTAGCTTCAGTGTCAGATGGTGGGGAAGATGCAAAAACTCGGAATGCATATACCACCAAACATCTACATAACTGAAGCAATCTTATTCCTGAAGAGCTTTTCAACTTGAATTTATATGTCGATCCTCTAAAATCTGAAGCGATCTTTTACCTAAAGAGCATTTTATGAGCCTCTCGAATTCTTGTTCCTTGCCATTGAGCCATGGGCCCAAATACAAGACAAAATTACAAAAATAACTTACCTAGTGTTTGCAAGTTGAACACTTGTTTATGTAAATTTTACCTAAATTTATAAAGATTTTAGTATAATATTGCAGTCCTATAAATCACCAAGTTAAAAAATAAGTTGAGGTCCAGGTATGACACCTACCTAAAATCCAGACACCCATAACCTTCAACACCCCTACCATCACCATGTACTGCTACCTAAGTTCACCGTACCGCAAAATGTCCATGAATAATATCCCCAAAATCAATACAACCACCGAAAGTAACCAGCACAGTTCCTATTCCAATGCCATAACCTCCACAAATCAACCTCCTATTAGCTGCACTGCATTCACATTCACTAATCACCAACTCCTAAACCAACCTGCAACAGACCACAACTATGCCAACACCATTCAACCTTCTTCCACAAAGAAAACCGCAGAGTCAGAGTACAGGGTCCCAAATCAGTAGCCCAGGACAAAGCAATGTTATTCTTAACATTATGTGAACATCAGGGTACCCGCATGTTCAGCATTAACTAAATATAGATGAAATAAGAGTAGTTATACCTTCTATTTTTATCACAAGCCATTACAATGTGTCTCAACTAACCCAAATGGAATAAAGCTAACTACTGAAAAATATAACCTATTTCAGAATAGAGCATGGAATACAACAAACTAGTAAATCACTAATATTTCCAAGAATTACCTGGAATCGACGAAAAAACTCGACATCCAGGACCTGGAGATTATAGTTTCCTTTTCACAGTGGAAGTACCTACAATACGGAGAAAGGTTAAAGACATTAGTTTTAGTGGAGATGACATGGCATATACCAAACTCTACACGGTTTAGTATACTCTGTATATTATTGTATGGCATAAGAATAGTTAATTAACTTACACAAGTAGCCCGCCATGGCACGGTCTTGCCAACACAAGTACCTACACAATAGTGCTTTCCAATACGTCTCATTAAATTGGCCTCATATTTCAAAACACTTTTAATACAAACTGCCCAATTGCCAAATCCCACCGCCTCCGAGTTAACTATTGTAGTACTTTTTTTGGATATAAGGACGGCAATCGCCACAGCCTCTTTTGGTAGCTTCGGAGTTACCAAGTGGACCGTATCCCCAACCTTAGCCTAGATGGAAAACAAATGTAATTCTCACGGAAACTAATAAATATTTCACCACAAATAATATTCAGTATGTATTATATAGAACAACTGACTAACCTCATCCTTATTATCATTATCATTATCATCATCATCAACTTCCATCAATTCATTTGCATCTTCTTCACATTCATCTTCATCAAATTCATCATAGAGAGAGTCACCATCCTCAGATTCACCTACCTCTGCTGCATCGGAGTCAAGCATGTCATCATCGTTGGCATTGGCACGTGTGCCCCCTGGATTCAGACGTATCTTCTTGTACACCTTTTGCATTTCCTCTGAAACTCGTCGCCCGACCTCTTCGGCAACTCGTCGATTTACCTCTTCAGCAACTCGCTTATTGATCTCTTCAGCAACTCGTCGATCGACCTCATCAGCAACCCGTCTTTCGACCTCTCCTTGCAGGGATGCCACAGCTGACTGGGATGTCCGTTTGGTCAATCTGCTCCCATACACCTGTGTCGGGCACACACCAGCTCCGTATGTACGTACTCGGCCATGATTATCAGGCCCCACGACGTTGTCATAAATTCCGTCCTTAAGTTGCAATTCATTGGTTTGTTCTTCTTGGGGGACTTCCTTGTACATACGAGTCATTGTGCTCTGCAATAAATAGATAAAATTCATTACCTGAACTACTTGATTTTGAGTAAGAGTTATTAACACAGTAAAAAAAAATTTAAGACATCTAGTATTGAAATTACGACTAACTGATGAATGCAGAAGCAAATTGTCCTATTCTTAATTAATGTGTCCATAAAATTTACCATTTTTTCCCCGGCTACTTCATCTGATGGCGTGTCATCTTTTCGGGTGCGTGTCTTAATAAACACGTCCATACGCGAGACCTTTCCTCCCTTTTCCTTCTCCATCTGCATGATGTAAATATGACCATTAGCAAAAACTTTAGGGCATTACACGTAGAACTGTTGGTGTATGTTCTGCACCAGGACGAGTATTGTTATACATATTCTTTCTATAAGCAAATAGAATCAGGGTTTACCTTTTACAGTTGGCTTTGTTGTTAAACCAGGGTGATTTTTATGTAAAAGAATTAGCAAGGTGTAAGTAAATGTGAATTTTATCAACTGTTGGAAAATAAACTAATAAAATACAAATAAATCCGGTCCATAACTTCCACATGACTCCCACAGTAATCAGTTCACTATTCCACCGTAGGCCCGAACCCCTTTATGTAAGTCCCCGTATAGAAGAAAAATAAGAACTTTACGATGTCAAAGTCAATGTTCTCACTAACCCATCCCCATTAAGCAAGCACCTTCAAGCTTCACATATTGGAAAGTAAATATGAATATCAATTTGTGATAAGTCAGTTTCCCCACTTTGTCATGAAAGGCAAACCTGCACTATCAATCTCTACAACCAAGGAGCAGAAGTCTCTGCTGGTGTCATCATAGAAAAGGAATCCTTGCATACATTTGCAATTGATACCATGAGAGTTCAAAAGATAGTTGCTTATTAAAACTTATTATTCAAAATTGGTTTGCTTTGCTGTTAAAGCAGGGTGATTTTTATTTTTATTTATTTATTTTTTGTGAGTACCAAACCTTGGTGATTTTATGCGTTCTTTTGATTAAAAACAGTATTTTTAAAGAAACACTGATTTTGGGGATACTCTTTGATGGATGTATGCTTTAAAAAGAATCCCCAAAATCCGTGTTTCTTTAAAAGGACTGTTTTTTAATCAAATGAATTCCTAACATAACCCAGGTTCATCAGAAGAGAGTACAATATAAGTGTATAGTGATGTAAAATATATTACTTTTACTGGTTATTGTAAATATGCAAATTATAATCAATATGAAACTGATGATAACCTTATTTCGCACTTCCGCATGAGACTCCCGGCCACTTGTATGTGGCATTTTTTGATTGAATCTGTTTTTCTTGTTTCTCGCACATAAGGCCTGTAGTAACCACTTTAGCTTAGCAAAACATAATATAGAAAATGACAATCTATATAGGAGATATATCAGAAAAATACTGAAAACTATAAATGACATATATTACCATTTGTTCTTCCTTCTCTTCATTGGATACGAAGTCGGGCCACTGAGCAACGTCCACCCTACTTGGTGGATTGGCCAAGCGTTCTTCTGTAGTCGAATATTGGCGCATGTGTTTTCGTAGTTTGGCTTTCCAACGTCTCCACATATCGTCAAGCATGAACATGCAAACATCTTTGAACTCGTCGGGAGCAGTCGAATTCTTCTGTACCTCACGCCAGATTTTTTCCCGCCACGGTTTCATATCGTCGCAGTCCCACCTAGGGTAGTTTATTGGTGCAAGATCACTTCTCCTTGCAAGAATGCCTAATTGTGTCGACAGTTTCCCTCGATTACCACCAATTGGTTGCCAGAACTCATTAAACTCTAAAGCCATTTTTTCGGCGGGACTCCATCCTGCTATCGGGCGTGTAAAGCCTCTCTTTCTCGAGGAAGATCCTGAGGAAGATCCTGCACGGGAAACATTTAAAGGATATAAAATACACTCTGAAATAATCATACTTTATATATAAATATTTAATTGAATAAAAGGAAAACATATATGACATACCAATGCTACCTTCTCCAGACGGCATAGGTTGACTAGTCGCACCATGTTGCGCGTCAAACGTTGTTGGATGAGCCGTTGGTGTAGTAGTGGTCTCAACATGTGGTGCAGGCGGACATGTGTGAGAAGGAGGTACTTGTGTCTGCAGAGGGGGGCGTGGCGGAGAAACAGAATGTTGTGCTTCTGATATAGGCTGCTGTGTTTGAAGAGGGGGGCGTGGATGAGAAAAAGAACGTCGTGCTTGAGATGTACGTAGCTGTGTCTGCGGAGGGGGGCGTTGCTGAGAAACAGAACGCCGTGCTTGAGATGTAGGTACCTGTGTCTGCGGAGGGGGGCGTTGCTGAGAAAGAGAATGTTGTGCTTGAGATGTAGGTACGTGTGTCTGCGGAGGAGGGCGTTGCTGAGAAATAGAATGACATTCTTGAGAAGTGTCGGAGTGAGGAGGTACGTGATGTAAAACTCTTCGCGTCTTCTTCATAGCAACCTGAATTAAAAGATATATAAGCATGTAATGAGAAGGTCACATCACAAAAGATGTCATCAAATTCTAAAGAATAACAACAATGGACTTTTTGTGGATTAAGAGATATAAATAAATGGCAACCTAAATTAAGAGATATATCAATACCTGGGTGCTGTCCTACTGCTGCTCAATGTTTTATTCAAGGATGGAGATAGTTAAGAATCCATAAATACACTTTTAATGAAATTAATAATTTAAAATGTAACGACAAGAAATTTAATATTACTTGACCAGTAAATATCAATTACAATATTGGGCGACTTTGTTAGTTTTCGACAAAATTTTATGTCTTTAACATAAGTATTTACATTTTAATTTACAGAGTGCACTTATAAAGATCAGTACATATGAATATTTAAACATACTACACATAAATAATGGACGTAACAGTAAGTTGGGGCTTGGTCAGTCTGGACTTGGGCCGAAGTTACATAACTAAGTCTAACCTATATAGTCGGGGCTGGGTCAGGCTGGGATTGGGCCGAAGTTGCATAACCCACGCTCAATAAATTTGTCAGGTTCAAATTTCAAGTCCAAGTCTATGACGGGCGGAAATTTGTTAAACACAAGCCCATAGAATTCTGAGCTCGACCATTGGCCATTCTTATAATTTAAAAAAGTGAGGTTCTATTAAATTGAAACAACACGCTGTCTGTGAACAAAAAAATATAACAAACTTGCAGCTCCCTGCATATAATCTCGGGTTCAAACTCGGTTGACGAAAAAAACATTTACTTAAAAAAAATTAACAAACATTAAAACAACTAGGAAATGGAGGAGAATTACATTAAACAGCACAAACATGAAATCACAACAACACACATCACACAATTTACGTGGTAGTACCAGTTTAACAAACAAGATAAACTACTACTACAACAACAGAAACAACAAAACTACTTACTTAAACACAAATAAGAACTATAATTGCTTACTACATTTATCCAGTTTACTTTGCTCACAGCAACCTAAGCCAGTACAACTCACTAGGTTCTATTATGCATATTTAAATTTTAGATTACTTGAAGTTCATGTTTTACTGTCCCTACCCTACCTACATTTGCCTCTGTTCTTCTTTTTGGCTTTTCCATTACCTGGAATGTGCATCACACCAATCTCTCGCCATCAAGTCCAGTGGGCCTAAGTCGATGCAATCCAACCAGCTCAAACAGGATAATTCTCCATTTTTATCCTACTTGGGGGTTTCTACCAAGTCAACAGAACACCGTGCAGGCGTGAAAAATAAAAAAAAACAAATATAGAATAAAGGTAACTGGAACTTTCACATATGCTCCGCCAATGAGTGTACCTAACAAAAATTGAAGGATATATTTTCTAACAAAAATTGAAAAAAAAATGTGTGTCTGTTCTTCATTGAGAGATCATGGATCACAATTAAAATGAAAACTGCAGACTATACTACCAAGAGTTCAACGAACCAATTTGATCAAAACAGGATCAGAATAGGACCTCACTGAACCCTCAACCAGAAGCCCATCCCCATCCATGTGACAAAGTAACCACCATTAAGCCTTCAATATGGATATACTTGTAACTCCAACAGCAGTAAACTCACTGTGCTTCATCTTCTACATCATCTCCGTGAATATATTCACCCTCCACATCATCACCAAACTGAGTATTCTCATTCACACCTAATGCTTCATCATCTACCAATAAAGATTCACATGCAGCATCCTGAAGAACTGGTGTGTTATCCTGTTGCGAGTCAACTGCACCATAATTGCTATGCACGTTGTAAAAATCAAGCGGCGTCGACTTAACCACGACTTTCCAGTCCAATTCAACCGGATCTTTCATATACCAGATTTGTTGAGCTTGTGGTGCAAGCACGAATGGTTCGTCAGATATCAAATTATGTTTGTACATGAGATGTTTGAAATTCACCATCGTGTACTTGAACTCGTCAACTTTCATACCATGCTCATTATCAACCCAATCACACTTGAAAATGACATGTTTTACCTTGTCGGAATAGCTCAGCTCAATAATGTCAGTTAAGATTCCATAATAGGGAACATCTCCTGCGATGGGATGATCATCACTTCCACTTGAGAAACTTAAAGTGGAGGCCGTCACCATCACTCCACTGTTTTGGGTTGTCAACTTCCTTTCACTAGCAACAGTCCGAAACCTCAACCCATTTATACGAAATTCCTTGTACCTCTTCACCCACTTATTAGGACCGATTGCAAGGATTTTTATTTCCTCAGAAACTGAAGAAGGGTCAAGTTTCGTCATCTCCCCAACCTAGATGATAAATAAGATTGCCTTAATAAATGTAATGTATATATTTTCAAAAATACTATAGCATGCGCATAATAGGGATAATAAGGAACTTACTTTCTCCCGAAACCAATTTGAAAATGATTTGTGCAACATTTGAGCCAGCTCTCTCTTACCCTTACGACCTTTTCTTGATGCGGATTCAATCTCCTTTTGATGTTGCCTATGTACAAAAAAAAATTAAAGTATTGACATATCAATAGACGATACAATCTGACAGATATAGTGTGTGCACTTACTGTCGAAACGGCGCGACTTCCGGATTGTTCGCTAACACATACCTATGAGCCTGCTCCCATTGAGTATGATCAATTATAAACTCATCTCTCTTCCCCTTTCCTATCCCTGCTTCATCACTTGCATAGCTTTTACTTGTGCGATTCAACTTTGATTCAACATCATTCAAATATCTGGAACAGAAGGTGGTGCATTCCTCTGCCAAGTAGCCTTCTGCAATTGATCCTTCAGGACGACTACGATTCCGCACATACTGTTTGAGTACATACATATATCTAATAACAAAATTTATGATTAATTAATGACTTGTATAGGTGAACATATCAGTTTTTATATCACTTGTTTAAAATATACCTTTCTGGAGAATACCTCCACCTCTTTGGCACCGGCCCAGCAACTTTTGCCTCCTCTGGTAAGTGAACGAGAAGGTGAACCATAATGTCGAAGAAAGAAGGTGGGAATATCTTCTCTAACTGACAAAGAGTTAACTTTATTCTTTCCTCAAGATGCGTGAACTCGGTGTCATCTATCACCTTAGAGCATAATATTCGAAAGAAATTACCGAGTTCAACTATTGGATGAGCTACGTTCTTCGGAAGAAGTTTTCTCACTGTAATTGGTAACAATTGTTGAATCAATATATGGTAGTCATGACTCTTCAATCCATAAATGATCCCCTTCTTTAAGTTCACACTACGTGAGATGTTCCCAGCATAACCCTCAGGCACTTTAACAGATTTCAGCATTCTGAGAAATGTGTTCTTTGCTTCCTTAGTCAAAGTGAAATTGGCACGGGACCAATCCCATTTGCCTGAAGGAAGTAGTACAGGATGTAGTTCTTCTCTAATACCCATATCCTTCAGGTCGCGACGTGCCTTCAAACCGTCCTTGGATTTGCTCTCGCAACCAAACAGTGTGTAAAGTAAACTCTCAGATACATTCTTCTCAATATGCATCACATCAAGATTGTCGGGGATGAGATTGTCTTTCCAGTAGGGCAATTCAAAGAATATGCTTTTCTTTTTCCAGCCATAATTAGGCGGCCTAGTAGAAGCGGAATTCTCTGGTTCCTTTCTTTTCTCTGGTTCCTTTCTTTTCTGACCTGCAGTCTTACCATGTCCCTCTCGCTTCCCAGATTCATTTTTAATATGCGCCACCTGCCTCAAAACAGCTTCTCCTGACAATCGAGTTGGCATTTCTCTGGTCTCCACAGTCCCGTCGAAACTATTTTTGTCTTTCCTAAACCTGTGTCCCAAGTCTAGTGCTCTACGAGATCCCATATAGCAGTGCTTATGACAATGCATTGACCATTTGGACTCGGTGTCCTTATTACAGACAGGGCACGCATATTTCCCTCTTGTACTCCAACCTGACAAGTTGGCATAAGCAGGAAAGTCATTAATTGTCCACATCAAAGCCGCTCGCAGTCGAAACATCTCAGCACTGACAGCATCATATGTATCTACGCCTTCTGCCCAAAATTCATTAAGCTCGTCAATTAGTGGTTGTAAATACACATCAATATCATTCCCCGGTGCGGAAGGCCCATCAATCAGCAACGACAAAATGAAATCAGGTTGTGAATAACCAGAGTCAGGGGGCCCATTCAACGTGACTAAAAGGACAGGCCATGTACTGTGAGTGATACTCATCGTCCTGTAGGGATTAAAACCATCAGATGCAAGACCTAGTCGGACATTTCTGGGCTCCATAGCGAAATCAGGATGTTTCTCATCAAAGGATTTCCAAGCAGGTGAATCTGCCGGATGCCTCATGAGGCCATCATTTTTGCGCTCTGCATCATGCCATCTCATTGATGATGCCGTTTCCTTACACATGAACAGCCTCTGTAGCCTTGGCTTCAACGGAAAGTGACGCAATTGTTTTACAGGAACTTTTTTAGCTTTCCAGCTCTCATCATCTGTTTCCCCTTCAAATTTCTTGTACCTTGAAGCCTGGCAGAAATCACACTTGTCCTTGTGGGCACTATCTTTCCAAAACAACATGCAGTCATTCGGACATGCGTCGTACTTCTTGTAGTCAAAACTAAGGGCACTTTGGAACTTTTTCGCTTCATAAGTCGAGGCGGGCAATTGACATTGGGGAAAGGCATCATTCAATAACTCCAGTAAAACATCTAAGGATTTATCGCTCCACCCAAACAATGCTTTTGTGTGCAACACTCGGACTAGGAATGACAGAAGGCTGTACTTCAGACAACCTGGGTATAACTCCCGTTCTGCATCTTTTAACAACTTAAAGAATTTCTGTGTTTCCTCATTAGGCCCCGAGTTTCCTTGCCTAGGTATTCCAAGACCGTCGTGGATCAAGCCTTCCATATCATCTCCACTAAAATCTCCCATGCTATCGACCACATTATCAAACATTGTGGTGTTACCTACTTCGATCTCCCCGTGATAGGTCCAATTAGTGTAAGTTTGGTCGAATCCATTCATGATAATATGCTCTTCCACCACATCTCGCTCCTGAAAACATATATTCAAGCACTTCTTGCATGGACAATATATCTTAGGACCGCCGTTGTTATTAGCAAATGCAAAATCTAAAAAAGATTGACACCCTGTCCGATATAGAAGATCAACTCTGATTGGATGGTGAATCCAAGACTTATCCATCGCAGTGGAAAATCTATGTAACAATACCTGCACATCGAAAGTTCATAAGCCGTATATCGTATATGCTGTGAAAGAATTGCAACTATATCCAGTTGGATCGCATATTTTTTCATTTGTTTCTTTCTAATCCTACAAGTTCTACTAATACGTTGAAGTACTGTTGCATAACTTGTTTTCTATTACATAGTTATTAAGTTAATCCCACTGAGTGGAATAAATGTGTTTCTTCAACACTTTCGGTTACACGAAATATCCTTCTAAGTTTATGTCTTTCACTAAGCACAATATTCTTTGTTTTTTTTACTACTTATTTTTGTCCCTTAATTTCTTGTACAATCCAACCCACTGTTTTAGGTTGGAATATTTCCAGCTTTTAAGAAAATTACTGATCCATCCTCAAATTTCTACCTATTGGCAGAACAAACAAAAGAGTATACAAAAACAATCATAATACATAATCCAGTGATAATCTTTTGAAAACATAATGGAACATTATATTTTTATGTTTTGAGTTACTGTCGAACAGTTCTTACCAGAGCGAATACTAAACAATTAAGTTGATCATGTATATATAGATAGAGCGAAAAAAATTGGCATCGACAGCAAATAGTTGAGTGACTAACCTGATAAAAGGTATTGAAAGTTATTAGCAGAGACTTGAAGGCTCACTTTCAGTAACACGGATGTTTCAAATTTTCAATATTGCAAAGGAATTAACATTGATCTAAACCTAAGACGACATCAACTAAATTCCAAGAAATGGGTAATTTAAGCAGGCTGAAAAATACAGGGTACATCACTTGGGAACAATCTCTTTTCATTGTGTTGAACCAGGAAAAAAATAGGATAACAAACTCGAGTAAAATGGAGAGATAATAAACAACAACAATGCACAACATGCAGAGATTGTGAAGGGCGGTTTGGTTAACCCCAACCATAAACCAAACTTTTTTAACCCTACATACTTAATTTGGCCCACTAATTGTTTCTTTCTCTCTCTAAAACATAACCATCCTCTTCCAAACACCACTACAATTTAGTTGTACGTTGCCTTGTTCTAGAAAAAGGCATATAACTTATTAACTATTGATTACTGCAAAATGACGAAGTTTAGGAAGAACATCAGAGATAGAAGAAAAAGATGAAGTTTAAGAGAAGGATGTGAATAAATCAGCAAATTCGGTAGAGCATATTAACATGTGTACCTGGTGAGAAACTTGAAGCAAGCAGAATGTCAATTCCCTCAATTTGAGGAGAAAAATTCTCTTAATTCCAAGAGAAAAATGTCACGGACCTGTGAGTAACAGTCAATACGAATTACTAAACCCCGGAAATTGACCAAATTGCGAAGAACGATTATAACTTACAAAGCAGGACTGACATGGGAGCCAATAATTGAACCTCGAACGAATCGGCGGTGTGATCAAAATCTGCAGTATAGGACTGACCCGAGAGCGTAGAAATTCTAACCTGATCAGGAAAAGCCGATAGTTAAAAACAAACTATCTTTTTGTAGTGAATCGGACAATTGTGAAACTAAAAATTGAAACAACCAGTTTCATGAGGTCCTTTACTCTCTCGAATTGATTTCAGTCCTGCAGATTTTAAGAGAAGGATATTCTCCATATTTTTCTCCAATTTAAGAGAAACAACCAGAAATGATATACTGTTCCAATCTTTCGGCTCTTTCTTTAGAAAGAAACCCAGTGTTGTATGCTGCAGAAATTAGTTTCCATTTGTACGAGAACATGTCACTTCTAGCAAACTTTAAATTTATCACATTCCCATCTCAGCACAGCAACCTGAATTTCTAACAAAGTTTAGCAGTTCACATATCCTATGATCTCTAACTTCTCTCAGAACCTTTACCATTTAACATAATCCATGATCTCTTACCCAAGCTTCACCCGACTACCAGTTTCATCTTCCGAGGTTTTGTAGATAGTTAAGAATGTGAAGTCAGGAAGCTAAGTGTAGTCACTACAAATAACTCGTGGGATCCTGTTGTAATAATTACAAGCTTGTAACAAACTCTGGTGTATAAAGGTAAGTGTCCTCATTAATATGTAAATTTCAGTACTTGTGACTTATCAATAGACGATACAATCTGACAGATATAGTGGTTGACTCTCCTCTCCTTGACCTTTGTTCCATAAATTTCATTCTCCTCCTCCTCCTCCTCATCAACACCAGTAAACATCACCGCAATAATACAAACACATAGATTGAAAGTGATTTTATACACAATATCCCTGTTTCTAGTTTGGCTACAGTGATTTTATACACAATATCCACTCTCAAACCACTGATATTTTATACACAATATCCACTGTCACCAATCCCTGTCACACTCCTCCTCCTCCTCCTCATCAACACCAGTATTTCTCACTCTCAAACCACTGTCACTCTCAAACACAATATCAGTGGAGGTCACATACAAGCTCCACCACTGTCACCAACCCCTCCACCTATCCCTCCAACACCACCGTCCGTCATTCATCAAACCCATTTCTTCAATCTCCTCCCGAACCCCAAAACCCCAATCGTTATCTCTCAAATCGCCACTTTTCGTCAGAGCATCATCATCATCTTCCGAGCAAGTACCATCAAACAATTTCGTCAAGGAACGAAATTACACAAAAAACAAGCAACCAATCGAAGAAAACAGAGGTGAATCAGGAAGTACCATTACTGCAGTAGAGGTCTCGCCGGTCTCGCCATCAACCCCAATCGCAGTACTACGTCGCGAAGTGAGTGCGTCTCTCTGCTGCAAAAACACAAACTCCGATCAGAAATTGAGAATCAAACCCACCGGCAAACAAGACAGGAAGTAGATTTACCGATGGATCGATTTGAGAGGCAAACAAGAGAGGAAGTAGATTAACGATGGATCGATTTGAGAGAAGGGGACGAGCGTCTCTCTGCTGCCAGGGTTGTGAGCGGTGTTGATTAGAATAGGGTTTATTTTGATTTCTAATTAGCTAAATACGATATAATAAAATATTATAAGTGAATCACACTAATAATGAACCGCGAAACCTATTTCTAGTTTGGCGCCTTATAGAGTTTTAATATTTTGGGAAAGTAAATCCGAAAAGCACGGGAATAACCGTGGCTACTTTTATTCTAAACTATAATTACCACGGGTAAAAAAAAATCCGTAGCTAAATATTCCTTTGGCCACGGTACTTTCTTACCAACCGTGGCCTTCTTATAATAAATTTACCACAGCTATATACTGTGGTTAATGTTACTTATTGCCACATTGCTTACGCGTGGCTAAATTTAATGTGGCCAAAACACGTTTTTCTAGTAGTGGTAGAAAGAAAAGAAGGTGGAGGAAAAGCCACGAGGGAGGAGCTCGGATTCGCGCCGAAGCTGTAATTTTCCGTTAGAGATTTCTAAACTCTCTCTATTATCTCTCGTTTGATGTTTACAATTAACTTCTTTATTGTAATCGTTAGTATGAGTAGTTAAATTCTTCACTAGGTTCTTACGTTTATACTTAGGTCATGAAATTATTCCGAGTTGTTTAAGCTTTGATTCATGAACTTGTTGTCTTAATTTGATCTAGATTACATTCTTCTTTCATTCTTGTACTTTATTTTATGCAATTGTAGTGTCACGAACTATCATTGCTACTTGGTGAAAATTGATGGACCGGCAGGTGAAAACGATTAGCCTAGAATAAAGAATGAAAGCGAACCCCATATCGTGATGGACAGACATGAGAAGTGTTAGGGTTTTGATCGTTCCATAGAATTAATAGTAAAGCATGCTAGGTAACACAGTTTATGGATCGACAGATGATGACTGTGAAATTTTTAGCGTAGTCTTACATGAGATCGACAGAAGATTGTAGGAGCATACATGTGATCAAGAACGTAGTCTAGGTTATTTGTTTCTAAGTGCAATCCAAGAAAGTGAATTGATCTAGGGGATGCGTAGAGAACCTAGTTCCTTTTTTGTCAGTGATAATTCAGAATAAGTATTCAAAAAGATCAAAAAATATTAGTTTAGTTCGTTTATTTAATTTGAGTCACTTGTTTGAAGGTGACGAGTTCTTAAATCACAACATTTTTCTCCGGTTACTTTATTTTAAATTAATTTTTTAACTAAATAATCTCAAGACTGTCCCTGTGGGTTCGACAACCTGAGTTCCAATACTCATTCTTTATTGCTTCGACCGTGCACTTGCGTATACACGTAAGAAATCGTGTCATCACCCTCAATTAAGTGACTAAAATGAATTAACAAACTAAACTAATATTTTTGTATTTTTCTGAAGAATATGGAGAAAAACTAGGTGATATATGGATCCCCTAGGGTTTTAGACAGTTCCGGATAATGTTTTGAAACACTCTACCATCTAATTAGTTGTGTCGGGTAATAGCACTGACATTCTACTCTTGGTCTCATGTCGTTCTACCTATCAGTCGACCACGGATCCTGTCGGTCCACCATTGTCCACCAATATGGTTCTAACTGCCTAATGTTAAGTCGATCACTAGTTCCTATCGCTCCACCAATGCCTAACGCTACACAATCGAATCTACCCCCACACGAATAGTCATAATCATCTCATCTCTCAGTCTCAATGATCCGGGACTAATTTCTTGTTCTCGTTCGTATCTAGGTAAAGTCTCTCTCAAGCACCCACCTAGAGCGCTAGCCTAACCAGTTCGCGACTCCTTTTAGGCTAAGAATCAAGTTTAGAACAAGAAATCCAACTATTGATGATGATAATCTTTAAGATACGATTCATCTAACATATTGATCTTTTTCCCAAAGTTGGTATTGTCACCTAAGACGTGTCAATAGCCCTAAGCAATCAAGATGTACGATAATCAAAGACAAACAATCCGATTGAATGAATCGAAACATGAATCAAATACTTAATTCGGAGACTTGTCTAT
Source organism: Linanthus parryae (assembly GCA_023055425.1). Classification (NCBI taxonomy): domain Eukaryota; kingdom Viridiplantae; phylum Streptophyta; class Magnoliopsida; order Ericales; family Polemoniaceae; genus Linanthus; species Linanthus parryae. The sequence continues at coordinate 123,617,378 of JALGPY010000003.1, read as the reverse complement.
TTCATAAACCTAGGTTCATCTTCATAGAACCTAGACAAAGTATTTAGCTATTAATAAAATAGGAAAACAACAAGAGTTTCTCCATACACATGGTGAAAATTAGAGAAGAGAAAGAAAGATCAAACGGTGAAATCGCCAAAGTTCCGACGAATCCGTGCAATCCGCAAACTCCAAGCTTCTATCCAATGGTTCCCATGCGTGTATGACTGATTCCTAGGTCTTCTCCATCGTGTTTTACCAGCTGGGGACAAATTTTTAATGAAACTTGGCCGAAATTGCATTCCAGCCCCTCCCGTTATTCCCGGACATAATTAAAAGCTGATCTTCCGCGGTCCATAACTCTCTCATCCGGACTCGTCTTTGGGCCTACCATATATTGTTGGAAAGCCCTGGATGTATACTTTCCGATAGTGAAGGCCTTGCTCCATTGTATATTTTCATAAGCATTGAAAAGAGTGCAGGATTGTCATTCTAGCTCCTCCAACTTGGCTTCCCTTCACTCCACTTGATCTCCCGTTGTTTCCGAAGTTCGTTCCATGCCTTCTAATAACCGATTAGAATCCATTCCAGGCAAAACAACATGAAAAAACATACCAAGCGATCATATTTGACAAATAACATCTAAATATGCATAGAAATGCCCGGACTAGCAATATAGCACATATGAAGCAATAATTGACAAACCAACTCATATTCTCTGAATTTAAGCTCAAATATCCCATATTAATGTGGAAATGAAGGTATTATATAGCTCCTAAAAGGCGCTATCACATGCCACCTCGTGGTCATCTGTTTTCTTTAATTTGGTCATTTGAAGATGAAGTAGACATATCATGGAAAGTTTATTCAATGTTTAAAAGCTTTCTAAAGCAAGGTTGGGGTCCTTCATTTGTTTGTGAGACTCTTGAATGGGGCCCTTCGCAGCAAATGAGGTTGTTTGGATTAAGAAGTTCATTACTGAGATTGGTGTGGTTCCTAATATTGTGGATCCAATAGAGTTGCATTGTGACAACACTGGAGCGATCGCACAATCCAAGGAACCCAAGTCACACCAGAAATCCAGGTACGTACTCAGAAAGTTCCATATTATTCGAGAGATTGTCAATCAAGGAGATGTGAAGATATGGAAGATTCCTACCGATGAGAATTTGTCAGATCCACTTACAACGTCGATTATTCAGCGCAAGCATGAAGGACACACTAGATCTATATGCATACGAGATGCACCAGATTGGCTCTAGTGCAAGTGGGAGACTGTTGGAAAAGATGCCTTAGAGGCAATCTTATTTAGTATGAACATTTTTTTTAGCTAGAATAATCAATATATTATTTATGGAGATATTTAATATAATGAAGTCCTTAGATTACAATGTGTTGTTTATCTTAAATATTCCTAGTCCATTATATTGATTAACAGGTCGATCAACTATAGACTAGTATGTGGATATATTGATATGGAGATATCAAGTCTAGCACATGTGTATGCATTAGGGGTAATGGCATACTCGATTGACCCACAACAAGAAGGCTACATACAATTTATGTAAAGTCACAAGTGCTTCTTGTAGTCAATGGTATTGTGGTCCTTAGACTTGAAGTCACTAGATACTCTAGTTGTGAAATATCATGCTTTGATATTATCAAACGTTGCGCCTTAACCGGGATTTATAATGGTAGTTATCGGGTAGGAAGCAAGCTTAGAGATGATAGTGATGTAGATAGGGTTTGTCCCTCCCTCATAACGGGAGCGAAATTTTGCAGCCACTCGAGGGGTAGTGCTTATAGAATGTCTGGCCAGACTCAGATAAATCATATTGGATATTGATGTTATCTGCATGGATAGTACTATTCCTAGGATTGAGAAACTATGGATTAAATATATGAGTGTGACTTGTATGTCTCGTGTCCAATCCGGATATAGAGACAAAGGGATAATACAATACGGTAACATTGGTCACAAGGTTTGTCGAATTATTGACTATTTCTATTACTTGGGTTGCATAGATGTCATGCTAAGGGCCGCTTTATGTTAGTAATTGTTACTACCAACTAAGTAGAAACTTATGGGGTCACACTCCCTATGGATTTAACCGAACTTGGGAATTAATTAATATGATTAATTAAATAGAAGAATCAATACGCAACCACTTGCAAACTTAGTAGGACTAATTTGCAAGGAGGACTAATCCATGTATGGACTTGATTAGGAGAAGGGCTAATATGTAGTTAACAAGGAGTTGTTGGACTATAGAGAGACTCCTAGCTTATTTTCTCATAAGAAGTGTTATAATTGTTATCACAGAAGAGAGAGAGAGAACAAAGCAAGGAGAGAGTAACAAGGGTGGCCGAACCGACCCCCCTCATCCCCTCTCACCGTCGGCCATAGACGTGTGGCCTCTTTTGGTCTCGTTTTGCGTGATCTTCTTCTTCCTCCTCCTTTCCTAGCTAGCACAAAGGTGTGTAGGATCCGGGATCAATACTAGGAATGGACTTTGCATAGAGAGGTGGAAATTATTTCACGTGAGGTCATCAAACGATACAAACAAGGTACTTGATGTTCTCATCCTTTACCATCGTTATGAATTCTAGACTTATGATCTTTGGAGGGTATTGAATGGAATTAGATTTTGTTATTCCGCCACGTAATCTGTATCAAAAGCATACATTAATATCTATGGAGATAGATGAAGAAAGTTTTCAACTTAAGTCAAAGTACATATATTGACAAAGGTGTTGAAATAGTTAACATGTAAAGAATATGGATTCTACCTACGTCACATGGAATTAGTCTTTCGAAGGCTAATTGTCCTTACAATTAGATTGAAAAGGACCGTATGAATAGAATTCACGAAATATGCCATGCTATGTACTAGGCCAAATATGAAGATACAAGTCATATCCAGATGAGAGTCATTGGATAATTGTCAAGAATATCATATAGTGCTTGAGAAGCACTAGGGATGAATTCTTAATATATGGAGGATAGGAAGGGTTAACTATAAATGGTTACACTAATGATGACTTCCAATCCGACTAAAATAATTCGATATTATTTTCAAGTTTTGTGTTTTGCCGTAGTGGAGGAACTGTGAGCTGAAAGGAGTTCCTGGCAAGATTCGGTTGCCGATTCTATCACAGAGGACTGAGTGTATGTTGCATAAGATGCACACACTCGGAATATTCAATATCATTCGATTCTCTATAGAGGAAATATGAATATATAAAAAGTACCATCAGATGTCTCTTTTACCGTGTGCATCAAAAACATGTTGGTTGTGCTATATCAATAGGCATATGATGCACCAAATTGACTCTAGTGCAAGTGGGAGACTGTTGGAATTGTTCCCTAGAAGCAATCAATTTATCGTGACATTTTATATGGACTTACTATTCATTGTGCTATCGGTATGGAGATATGTTAACATACATGAAGTCCTTAGAATATAAATGTTGTATTATTAAATATCCCTAGTCAAAGTATCGTAGTTAATTAGGACGACTGTAATGCATCAAAACTAGTACGTGGGTATAATGATATGGGGATATCAAGTCTAACACATGGGTACACATTAGGAGTAATGGCGTACTGGAGACCCGCCATGAGAATGCTACATGGGAGTTATGTTAATGTCACAAATGCTTATCATGTTACAATGGTGTTGTGATCCTTCGACTTGAAGCCACTACATTCTCTAAATGTGAATTTTCATGTTTTGATGTCATCAAATGTTACACCGTAACAGGGTAATTATAAAAGCGATAATTAGACATGCTATGAAACATGCTGAGAGGTGTGAGTGATGTAGATAGAATTTTTCCATCCTACATAACGGGAGTAAATATCCACGGCCCTCGATGAGTGAGACTTGGGGAAATGCATGGCCAAGCTCGAATACATCAATATGAGATATTGATGTTATTTGTTTGTCTAAGTTTATTCCCATATCGAGAAACTATAGATTGGATATACAAGTGTGACACTCCATGTCTTGTGTCCAATCTGGATAGAAGTGACAAATGGATTATATAATACGGTAACATTGGTCACAGAGGTTAGTCAGATCATTGACGTTCCTCTTCCAGAACCAACCACGTCATGCTAGACCACTTGAAAACAAAAATGGTAGCATGACATGGGCGCAAGGATGCCCATGATGAAATTCAAGAAGCCGCAGTAAAAGCATAAAACACAAGGCTGCAAACAGAAGAGATTAATACTGTCAACCACTAAGGAACGTTGTGACCTCTGGATTGAAGCCAAAAGCACATGCAATCAGTAGCCGTGATGTGTGCAACAACACCTTCAAACTCCACGTATTTGTGGCGAATAAAAGATAACTTATTGTTTAGTAACCCTAGTTGACAGCCAGAAAACAAAACCCTCTTATTCTTCATTTGTAATTACCATATAAACAGGCTACTCCACCCTATATAAACACCGGGGGAACAGGTTCTTTCTGCCTTGACGCCCAACCATCTGGCCCTATCCCTTTCTCCCCCTAAAGAGCTCTCCAAAAGGTAAGCAGTCCCTATGGCCTTGTTTGGGTAAGGTATAAAGAGAGGGGATAAGGATAAAATTGTACATCCTGCTCCATATCATGTGTTTGGGTACAGTAAAAGGAGCAGGTACAAAACCTTATCCATTAGGTACAAAACTCAACTTTTGAGCCTACAACCGTATACCACCTAGGGGTGGTATAAGACAGGAGAAGGGGAGGGGGTTATAAGGAGGGTGTTCTGAAAAATACAACATTGCCCTCATATGTTTTGTATATATATAAACATTATGTGTGTGTGTGTATTTATGTATATACACTTGATGTAAGTTTGGATATAAATATACATACATATACATGTATATATGTCAAAATGTGTGTATTATTATTTTTTGTTTGAAAACTACTGTGGAAGACAAAAAAAAAATAAAAATGGAAAAGTTTTAAACAAGCAGGGTAATGTGATCATTTACACACATATCCTACCTCTTATCTTGCACAATCCAAACATGTTAATACATATCCCTGTAGCTTATCCTATCACATATCCTGCTCTAACCAATCACTCAGAACCAGTACAATTTTATCCTGCCTTATCCTAGTACCAATCATGTCCTACCTCATATCCCATGACAACTCTTATCCCCATGATTTTTGTACCTCGCCCAAACGAGGCCAGGTATAAAGTTTACCAAAAGCAAAGTCTCATGAAAGTCACGCAACTACAGTAGGGATAACAACAGATAGATTTCCAAGGCTCCCTAATACTGAACAAAGCCTAAGTAAATTAACATATGATCTGAAGTAGGTAAGCAACACCGGACTGGAATCCAATAAAAACGAAGTAGGACGAATATGTTGAAAGAATCTTTCTTTCCTTTCAAACATTCACCAGTTTTGCTCCCTCCCTATCAGACCACATCTAAAAAAATGGAACTCTCAAGCTTCCTTCTAGGCTATTCAGTGCAAACCCAACCCATGCAATCAGAAACTGTGAAACAGCTGAGGCGCCATCCAACAAGCACACCAAGGATGTTGGCGAGACTCATAAAAATTAACTGTTCTAACATCAAAGTGCTTGATGCAGTGTGCTAATGTTGGTGATTTTAGTGTCATCGGCCATTTGTGTAATCGGATTTACTTACGACTAAGTAGACATTGGCATTACGTTGTACACGTTAGGAGGTGTGGAGTACACGCGTGCACACAACTATGTTAATGACTTGGACAAGGAACTCGCGGACGACTGCGGGGGTTCGGGGGCGGAGCCCCCGACGGGGGTCCGGGGGCAGCGCCCCCGGTGGGGTCCAAGGGGCAACGCCCCTGGGGTCCAATTGGATTTTTGACGTTTCAGTGCTTCACAAAAAACGTCTCCGATTTAATTTTCTGTTAAAAAACGGACTGAAATCTGGCGGTTGTAACCGCCAGATTAACCGCCTTCTCCCTCCCTATTTGTCAGTTTGGTCGAATTCAGAAACAAAAAAGGAACTCATATTCGTTCTTGAAGTCTCTGTTTTATCCGATTGGAGATTTCGTGCACAACGCCGAAATACTTTAATCTGAGAGTGATATCACGACTCAGAGATCATCCAAGTTCAATTGTTCCCGTTCTAAACACCACCCAGATTTCCTACTGCTAAAAGAATCTCTGTCGCATGCTTGAAGTCGGACAAACCCAGCTTCCTGTTCACCTAAACTCTTCTAGTATCGAAGAATGAGAACCCAAATTTGTCAACTCCCATCCTGCTCAGACCAAAAAAAACGCTAGTGTGCCTAGAACCTCGGACTACTAGAAATCAAATTGGCAAAACTTGCAGATCTCCAACTGTGATCTGAGCAACGTGGATGTATGTTTACTAATGGCAATGAAGTCAGAGAACCTTAGCTAACTACATAGAACAAAATATGTAGATGCACACAATTTGATCACATACATATCAGGTACTTTTTAATATTATGAGTCTCGTCAAATATTATTTTCTCTCGGCACATGTCTTTAAGTACTTTCTAGCAAATTATGAGAACTTTGACCAACCGATTTTTTTAATTATATTATCAAAAATTTGTTACACTATAGGTTCGATGTTAGATTGGCTCATATAACCTAGCACAATAGGTAATAGTTTGGCATGTTTGATGAAGTTCATGAATGTCAATTTAAGGAAGCTACATACAGAATGTCAAATTACAAGCTACAGTGGGAAGACACGATACCATACAGGATGTCGAATTACGGAAGCTAAAATGAGAAGATAGCATTATCATTGTATCGGGGACCAAAAGAAAAAGTTGCTCAAGTAATATAATGCCACATGCAGAGCGCACAGCGCTGCTTACTAGTTCGTCAGAAAGAAATAGATGGTATGAGAATGATAAGTAACATGATGATGACAAAAAGATATAGAAGAATACCTTTCCAGCATTAGGTCACGATTCAGGAATATCTTGATCAATCCGACTAATCTGCGATCTCCCCTCATATCCAGGAGTACCACTGAAGGGCTCAAGCACCACGGAGTGATATTTCCAACTGCTCCATCCTCTTAGCCAGATCATGCTTTCCAATATTCTTCAATCCATCAGTAACCATATGAAATGTCTGTGACATGGGATAAAAACTAAACTCAGTCATCTCCACCAGATAATTAGCCACCTCCACGAACCTACCTCCACGAACACACATCTTTATCAACATAGTATACGCAGGACGATTCGGTGGATGTCCCCTCAACTTCATATCACTGAAAAAGCTAAACGCATCATCGAATTGTCCTCTCCTACACAACGCCTTCAAAATCGGAGCATACAAACTAGCAAACGGCTTCTTCCCATCTTCAATACACCTATGGAGAATTGCGAAAGCCTCGTCTACTCTATCAACTTTCGAAGCAGCAGTTATCATGATTTTGTACGTGTCGACATTCGGACAAAGTCCTAACCCACACACACTATGGTAAAGATCAATGCAAAACTCAACCTCATCAGATTTAAACAAAGCTTCTGCAAAACTATTGAATGTTTGAATGTCGGGCACAAAACCTTCTTTAGTCATCTTCATCACCAACCCTTTCGCCGCTTCGAGATAACCATTCAGCAACCCATCAATGAGAAGATCGCGGCCGTTGACCGGCGGGTCAAAACCCTTTTTACTCATCTCCTCCAAGAACTTCTCCGCCTCCTTCATCTTCCCAACCGAGCACCACCCATTAACTAGAATCGTATACGTCTTCTTGTCCGGAGCCACCCCTTTACGCAACATCCTCCTTATCAGAGCATACCCACCTTGAAAATTCTTGACCTCATAGGGCAAATAACAGGGAGTTGTGGATTTGGGTGTTTTGGGGGCAATTGAAGGTTGTTTTCGCTTTGTTGAAAACCTCGACTGCTTGGTCGATTAGTCTGTTTTTGCCGTACTGTTCGATGACGAAGGAGATGACGTTTGGAGAGATTTGGAGGTTGTGGGTTTTTGTCATGATATGCAGGCAAGGACCAAAGTGCAAAGTGGTCATCTTTGTGGTCGTGTAATTAGGACCAAACTGAATTACACGCCAAACTGTGGTCGTGTAATTCAGGAGTAGCAAGTAGCCGTCCGATCTTGATTAGCAAAGATCTGGACCGTAGATTTCCTTTTAAACGTTGTATTTGAATATTGATAAGTAGGACGACGTCGTAGGGGGAAGGGATCAGCCACGTAGATGACAGCTCACCCTCTCCTGGCCTGTGATTGGTCCGGGTGTGTCACATGTGGCTGAGCTGTCATGGACCGTTGATAGTTAGCGGAAACTACACCTACCTCCCCCTACCATATAAAAGGGTTGTATCAGCTTGTTTGTTCATTACGAAATATTACAATTTCTCCCAAATTCATTTCTCTGGTTCTTCCCTCTCTTCTTCTCTCACTCAGATCTGCTCGGAACCCTAGTTCCGAGCCATCTCCGTTCAGAACTCTCAGGTTATTCGTCGGAGTCACATCAAGTTGGTATCAGAGCCTGGTTTGGCTCAGAGGAGGAACAGAATGCCAAATACTCGCAATCAAGCTGTGATTGCCATGGAAGTAGATGGAAGAGTGGCGGTGCTGGAAGAGCGCATCAACGACTTGGACAGCACCATTGATGGACTCCGAGTACAATTCATCAAGGTAGATGAAGGTATAAACACTCAAATCCATGATCTTAAGACAAATTTGTCAACTGAATTAGGTCAAAATTTGGGAAGAATGGAGAAGAACTTCAATGAGCAGTTTAAGAGGATGATGAATTGCTATAATTTGTTAGCAAATCAAAGAGATAAGGAGAAAATGGCCTCATATTCCGAAGTGTGTAATGAAACTAGTAGAACACCTGTATCTGCTTTCAGAAATCACAGCACTAGTCACATACCTGAGAAAGAGCCAAATGAGGCAGAAAACAACACTTGTGTGAAGAATTACACTAACAGTACCATTCCACTCCCAAAAATTGAGTTTCCAAGGTTCAATGGAACTGATCCCCTGGGGTGGTTACTGAGAGTGGAAAGGTATTTCACCATTTATGTCATGAATGACTGCCAAAAACTAGTAATGGTGTCCTTACACTTAGAAGGAGAAGCTGATAGCTGGTTTAGAGCTGAATTTGAGCAGTTAGTGGACACAATTTTGTGAACAAGTGTGTGTGGAGTTTGCTGAGCCTGGACATGAAAACCTCTTAGGAGTGTTCAATAAACTAATGCAGCATACTACAGTGGTAGAATATCAGACTAGGTTTGAAACTCTGAGGCCTAGAATCAAGGCAATGCACCCTTGGGCTACTGAAATGTACTTTGTTAAGAGTTTTATTAGTGGATTGAGGGAAGATTTGCAAAAGGCAGTTCAATTGCAGTTTCCAAAAACACTATCTCAGGCTAAAGCCATAGCTAGATTACAAGAGGGTCATGTGGAGTCTTTAGAGAAACACATCCACAAGAAGCATTGTAGCAAGCAGGCTTCTGCATTTGGGGAGAAGAGCAGAAATGGACCTCCTCCCACAGTCAAGGAAGATCACTCAATTTCCAGGAATTTCAAGAGACTAATTGCTGCAGAAATGAAGGAGAAGAGAGACAAGAAGCTGTGTTTCTACTGTGATGAAGCATACACCCCAGGGCACAAATGCTCTAAGAAGACACTCTTTCTTATAATTGGTAATGAGGAGGAAGAGACAGAAGATAATGCAGGACAAGAGGAAGGGCAGCTAGTTATTCAAGAAGTGAAGAGTGAACCAGAAGAAGAAAATGATACAGCACTAGGTATCTCAGTTCATGTTATGGTAGGCCATTCCAACATGGAAACCATCAGAATCTCAGGGCAAATAAATGGAAAATTAGTGCATATATTGATTGACACAGGCAGCACACACAATTTTATTGACCAAAACACAGCCAAGAAGGTGAAACTCATCCCCACAAATCATCAAAGAAATGCAAGTCAAGGTGGCTGATGGTAGTATGATTTTGAGTAGTGGTGTATGCCAAAATGTCAAGATTCAGCTCCAGAAATGTGTGATTCAAACTGATCTGAGGGTGCTACCACTAGGAGGTTGTGATCTGGTTCTAGGAGCTCAGTGGCTAAAAGAGGTGAGCCCCATTTATTTGGATTTTAACAAGAGAGCTTTTGGTTTTCAGCATCAGGGAAGATTGATCACTCTAGAGGCCAGTTCCCAACAGGAACAAGTTGCAGAATTGAAGTTTGCAAACTTCAAAAGTGCTGCAATCAACCACTACAAGGAGTGACAGCTCAACTGTATTCAGTCACAGCTGTAGAAGCTAATCCAGCTATTCCATCACTTCTGCAACCACTCTTGCAACAGTTTGCTGATATATTTGAAGAGCCTACACAACTACCTCCCAAAAGAGTGCAGGACCACCACATTCCCTTACAAGAAGGAGCTCAACCAGTTTGTTTAAGACCCTACAGATACCCCTATGTGCAGAATAATGAAATGGAAAAAATGGTGAAGGAAATGCTCAAGAATGGTACAATCCAGCCCAGCACTAGTCCTTTTGCAGCCCCAGTACTCTTGGTCAAGAAAAAAGATGGCACCTGGAAATTCTGTGTTGACTATAGGGGGTTAAATGCCATCACTGTCAAAAACAAGTTTCCTATTCCAGACAAGCCATGGGAACACATTGCCATGGACTTCATAGAAGGACTGCCTAATTCAGAAGGTAAAACCACCATTTTGGTTGTGATTGATATAATGTCTAAGTATGGGCAATTTATTCCACTTACTCACCCTTATTCTGCTGAAACTATTGCTGATGCCTTCTTCCAAAACATCTGCAAGTTGCATGGTTTGCCTTCTTCTATAGTTAGTGACAGGGATGCAATCTTCTTGAGTCAGTTTTGGAATACCTTGTTTAAATTGATGGGAACTCAACTCAAGTACACTACTGCATATCATCCTCAAACTGATGGCCAGAGTGAAAGGCTCAATCAGTGTTTGGAAGTTTATTTGAGGTGTTTGACTGGTGATAGACCAAATAAGTGGGCTAAATGGCTAAGTTTGGCTGAGTGGTGGTACAACACAAACTATCACACTGCATTGCAGCTCACACCATTTGAGGCCTTGTATGGTTACCCACCTAGACATTACAGTTTCCATCAATTGAACAAGACAGGTCTTCCAGAGGTGGATGCTTTTGTACAAGATCGAGTCAAGCTTCTGCAATTGCTCAAAGACAATTTGGCAAAGGCACAAAATAGAATGGTGACTTATGCTAACAAGCACAGGACAGAAAGAGAATTCAAGGTGGGGGATTGGGTATTCCTGAAGCTGCAGCCCTATAGGCAGAGTTCAGTTCAGCTGAGGAGTAACTACGAGTTGTCTGCAAGATTTTATGGGCCTTTTCAGGTTCTTTTGAAAGTAGGAAAGGTGGCTTATAAGCTCAAGTTGCCTGCTCACTCTCAGATCCATCCAGTATTCCATGTTTCCCAGTTGAAATTGGCTGTGGGGGATTACAATGCAGCTGCTGAATTACCCTCTGTTGGTCCTGATGGTCAGTTTTTGGTGGAGCCTGTTGCAATATTAGCCAGAAGACTAGCTAAAAAAGGTAACTCTTCCACTGTTCAAGTATTGGTTCAGTGGTTTAACTTGTCACCTGAAGAGGCAACTTGGGAGGACTACTACAAGCTGAAAGAGCAATTCCCAGATTTTAAAGCTTGAGGTCAAGTTGTTTTTGAAGAGGAGGGGACTTGTCATGAACTGCAGGCAAGGACCAAAGTGCAAAGTGGTCATCTTTGTGGTCGTGTAATTAGGACCAAACTGAATTACACGCCAAACTGTGGTCGTGTAATTCAGGAGTAGCAGTAGCCGTCCGATCTTGATTAGCAAAGATCTGGACCGTAGATTTCCTTTTTAACGTTGTATTTGAATATTGCTAAGTAGGACGACGTCGTAGGGGGAAGGGATCAGCCACGTAGATGACAGCTCACCCTCTCCTGGCCTGTGATTGGTCCGGGTGTGTCACATGTGGCTGAGCTGTCATGGACCATTGATAGTTAGCGGAAACTACACCTACCTCCCCCTACCATATAAAAGGGTTGTATCAGCTTGTTTGTTCATTACGAAATATTACAATTTCTCCCAAATTCATTTCTCTGGTTCTTCCCTCTCTTCTTCTCTCACTCAGATCTGCTCGGAACCCTAGTTCCGAGCCATCTCCGTTCAGAACTCTCAGGTTATTCGTCGGAGTCACATCAGTTTTCATCTGTCCCAGTGACGGGTTTGGGCTAGGGTTTGGAGGAGGGTTTCGAATTCGAGGGTGGTTGGGTTGTAGGAGAGGTGGTGGGTGACAACCCAGTTGAAGAAGCGGAAGGATTCGACGCCGCTTTGGGAGCAGCTGTGGAGGACGCGGTAGACGAACTCGGTGGTGATTGTGGTGGGGGAGATTCGGAGCTTGTTGAGGGTATGTTCCATGTAGGTGTCGCGGCGGACGATGTTGGAGATGTGGTGGATCGCGGCGAAGTAGTCGTCGTTTGATGTGCCTCGGCCGGTGGGGGCTGCGACGGTGGTGGCGATTTTTTCATTGGCTGCGGCGGTTGTTAGGGTTCTGAGAAAGAGGAGGGCGGCGGTGGTGGTGGTGGTGGCGGCGGTGGAAGTTTTCCGGCGGAGGATGAGAGACGCGTAGTGTAGCATTTGGACCAGTCCGGCGTGCTCTCATCAGTCGGACCGGAGTAGCGTAGCAGTTGAAAGAAAGGAGTGAATAAGTTTAGTTTACAACTATTGACACTTAACTACCTCGCAGTTTGCGAAACTGAGAGCGTGCTGCAAGCAATTTCAAAATTGGCAGCTTAGTGACATTGCGTTTCAATTAGTGTTACGGTCTTAATTTAATAGCTGTTGTCGTTACTAGCGTTGCAATTAACAGGGGTTTTAATGTACATTGCCTTCGTTATTTTGATAGATGTAGGGTTTTTTAACTAACGACCCTCTTTAGACCTGCATTTCGGTCCGAATCGAATTAACCGATATTTCCGAACCGAGAACCGAACCGGGAACCGGCGGACTGAAACCGGACCCGAAACCGGTAATATTCGGTCTCGGTTCGGTTTGACGGATCCATGGTAACCGGAACCGGAATCGATTGGAACCGGATTTGGCCCGGAACCGAACCGAGAACCGGCCAACTGTCGTGCTTGCAATCGGATGAATACATGAAGAAACAAACTGTTCAGAATATTAATACTAACAAATTGTTCCATACTCGGTTTGCACCAATTTTTACATTAGTATTTGCCACAAACCACCCTAAAACAAACAAGGAAAATAAAGGGAAAAAAAACTGTCCAGACCCTGTTCGGAACTGGAACCGAACCGGTCAAGCCTACCAGTTTCGGTCCACGGTTCCGATCCGATTCCCGATATACCGAAAATTCGGTTCCGGTTAAACCGAACCGAATAAGTCAAAATAACTGAATAATCGAAAAGAAACCGACCGGTTTGGCTTCCACCGTCCGGTTCGGTTCTAACCGAATAAGCAGCTCTAACCCTCTTTGACATCACTATCAAAGAAAGGAACGATTAGGAGGCATTTTTAGGGGTTTTTTTTCTAGAATGGGGATGGAGAGAGTTGGGGAAGAATTGAGGGGCGATTGAAACTTCTAGGCGTTTGAGTGGTCAATTGGAGTGATTGAGAGACTTCTCAGAAAGAAAGTTTATCAATTTTGCGAGGAATCTTGTCCGATTTGAACCGCACAAGAATTGTTTAACTACTTTTCATTGTATGTGTGTGTTTATTAAACAATTGAGAAAGAGGAGGGTGGCTGTGGTGGTGACGGCGGAGGAAGTTTTCCGGTGGAGAATGGAAGACGCATAGTGAAGCATTTGGACCAGCTCGGGCGTGCTCTCATCAGTAGTTGAAGCGAAGTAATGTTGCAGTTGAAAGAAAGGAGTGCACTAGTTTATTTTATTTTGAGGAACACAATGTTATTTCTGGTCTCGTGGATAAACACCTGAAAAACTGTCAAGCTACCATTCTAGAACATATTTTGTCTCTTGGAAGACTAAAATGGTGTAGGTTGCTCTAATCCGTATAGCAGATGACACATATTTAAGAAAGAAAGAATAAGTGACAAACAAAAGTAAGTAAATTTCCAACATGTCCTGTGATGTATTGACTAGAGCACTAGGCGAGTCTCAACATTGCATTAGAACCTTAGACAGTATCTTCGAGTTCTTGCGTTTGGAAATCTAGTTCCAATTTTTTTTTTGGCCAAAAAACTAGTTCCAAATTCACGATCCCTTCACATGTCTAACGGGCTGAACCATATAAGGCCCACAGGAGAGAAATATATATTATGTGTACATTTTTTTAGGAACTGCATTATTTTTAAATGTATGAAACATAAGATACCGAAACACAATTTTGGCGTCAAAATTGGGGTGAGGCCGGTTTCGGTCTTTCATGTTGTCTGAGGCAGTGTGTTCTTGCGGTTTCGATCATGGCTGGAGCCATGTAAAATGTTGTGGGGGCTATAGTCCCCACTCAACTTTACATTTTACAATTTTACCTTATATTTCTGAAATAAATTTATTTCAGCCCCCTCCCCTAAAAATATATGGTGTTCATTATAATTTTGTTACACTAGAATTTAGATTCACCGTGACAAAATTCTGGATTCATCCCTGGCTCGGATATCTTGAAATTGGTCCAGACCATGGGGAGGGCATACTAGGGCTAGTTGCCGTGGAACAAGCCAGTTCTGATCCTAGGCCGGTTATGGGATGGACCAATTTCGTTCCTTTCCCGCGGTTCGTGCCAGGCCGATCATGCGTTCATATATCTTGGATTATGCGGACACCAAGGGAAGAGGGGATAGGGTTGGTTCATGACTACCATGATTCTAGGCCTGTTCAGACTTAGAACCGGCAAGTTGTGGCTGGTTCAGCGGTCCTCCAGCCCATTTCAAAGCTCTAGTTCTAAACGATTGGGGAACGACTTTTCATATAACATGATCTTGCATATGTGTTGATGTGGCCGACATCATTTTGTCGAGCATTAAAGCGGTAAGGATGGTATGGAACTGTGGATCACCATGAGTACTTTAAGTTATTTATAATAGCGTATTTACTGCACGCGAGATAGGAAGAATCTTAGAATAAGTTGATATGTTGGTGACACGACTAACGTTGATACTATTATGTTCTTTAGTTTGTGGATGTCACTCAGTCGAAATACTGGCGAAATTACTGTACAATCTTTCGATTATGCTAGTGTCAGTGGCCTTAATAGGTGAAAATACAGTCATGGATGGTGTTAGGAAAGTTTGACTTGAAATCAAATTCGGTAATTACTTTGGGTACAAGGCAATTAAAAGACATTAGGAAATAACTTAGTCAAATGTCAAACTCATGCTCTATGGGGAGGTGGTTGACACTAGGAAGAGTAATATATTAAGGAATGCTTTTGGTTGTAATCATTAGTGAGGAGCAACACTAGACACGTACACACGGGTTGAGATTTGATTTGTGAGTGGCTACTCTAATTGTGTGTGAGACGCAATTAAGTGCTTCTGGTGGTGTGTGTGCGTGTGCGTCGGGTGGGTGGCCGCCGTGGCTGTTCTGGCTACAGCGTGCATTGTAATCGGGTTCTCTTCTCAATAAAATATCTTGTTCTTGGAGTGGAGTAGCTAGAGGGTTCATTACGAATTCGTTAGTGAACCACATTAAATATCTGTCTCGTTCTTGTTTCGTTTCACCGTTCTTGCTCGATTACCCCCAGGTCATAACAACTGGTAACAGAGCTCTGAAACAGGAGTTCTGTTACAACAAATTGGTATCACAGCCAGGTTCTACGATCTGGGTGAAGCCAAGAGCTATGGTTTCACATATTGGTGGAACTCAATGCTAGGGTTTCGCGATTCAGGTGGAGCAGGCTATCGGGAGGTTGGGTTTCGAGACTCTGCCAAGAACGATGTCTTGTTTGGCGATCAAGATCGATATGTTCGTGAGAGAGAAGCAGGTACACCCACCATCTGAAGCCCCTTGAAGGGGGCTATCTGGGCTCTTGTCGGAGCAATCTGGTGCGCATCTGATTAGGCGTGCAAGAGATCTGGCAAATCCAGCACGCATTCAGTACTGGCGCAAATCTGGCGGTTCACGCGCATCTTGCGTTCTGGCGATTGAAGTTCAGGCGCAATCCGGCTCCCGGCGTGGAGCATCTGGCGTGTGAATTGAATCGGGTTCTGTCTCAGGCGTTGCAGGAACTCGTTGGAGTCGAAGCAACGACATGGAGCATCTGGCGCGTGAGATTTCTGGCACGCGCATCTGGTCCTGGTCCTGGTTTTGGCCCGCATTATGCACAATTTTTTCCAGGCGTGCATCTGTTGTTGGGGCGTGTAACATGACACGTAATTGAGCTCGCATCTAGCGCGATCTGTTTCTGACGAGCATCTGGCGCATCTGAGGCATACGGGGCGCATCTGGCATGACAATTTGGGCACTCGTCATTGGTGCATCTGGTCTAATGACATCTGGGCACTTGTCATGGTGCATTTTCCTGTCGCAATTGGGCGCATCTGGAATGTATTCGGTCCTATCTCAGTGAATACATTCGAGTCTGGTTCTGGGTGGAGCACTTTTTTCTTTTTCGGGAAGTGCAACCACATCAGGCGCATTCGTTGCAGGAACGCATGGTAGTTGGAGCAACGATTTGGCGATTTTGGTTTCGCATACAAATGCGGAACATCTGTTTGGGGAGGCCTGCTCGTTTCAGATTCTGGGAGACGCATCCAGTTCAGGTTTAAGAAGGGAAGCATCATGTTCCTTTTTCGGGTTGCTGAGATGATTCAAGTCAAGGGGGAGATTTCTTAGGAAAATTTGACTTGAAATCAAATTCAGTAACTACTTTGGGTACAAGGCAATTAAAAGATTAAGAAATAACTTAGTCAAATGTCAAACTCATGCTCTATGGGGCGGTGGTTGACACTAGGAAGAGTAATATATAAATGAATGCTTTTGGTTGTAATCATTAGTGAGGAGCAACACTAGACACATACACACGGGTTGAGATTTGGTTTGTGAGTGGCTACTCTAATTGTGTGTGAGACGCAATTAAGTGCTTCTTGTGGTGTGTGTGCGTGTGTGTCGGGTGGGTGGCCGCCATGGCCGGCGTGCATTGTAATCGGATTCTCTTCAATAAAATATATGGTTCTAGGCGTGGAGTAGCTAGCGAATTCGTTACGAATTCGTTAGTGAATCACGTTAAATATATGTCTCGTTCTTGTTTCGTTTCACCGTTCTTGCTCGAATACCACCAGATAATAACAAACTGATAACAGAGCTCTAAAGCAGGAGTTCTGTTACAACAGATGGTTTTGCTAGTCCTGGGAAAACGTTAAAGCACTGTCTTGCAACACTATTACACGTGAGGCAACTGATAATCTTGATAGTCAAATCGAGTTTTACCACATATGTTCATCGTTGTGGGGTGACAATATTTGCTTTGATTAGGATTAAATTTCATGTTTTCTTAAGATTGTTCCAAATTGTTACGATGTGTTCTTACACGGTGAAGAAATAAAAACAAAGTTGAATGGTTGAAGAAAAAATCAAATCACTGTTACTAAATATTCAATGTAACAAGCAATAGTCTAAAGACTTCTACAGCCTGTGCTCGAGTTTATCAGCTTTTACTTCGAGATTAGCCATCGCTATGGCGTCACGGCCGGACGCCTTGTAGTCCGAAGGACATCCGTGCAACTCCGGGTACCTGTGGGTCCCACACAATTGCGACCCGCACCGGAACTTGAACCCGATTAGTCCAACCTTCTTTCGGCAAGTCATGCAACGATTGTTAGGCACTGTCTCAATTCCTGGATTCGCCGCTGCCACGGTCTCTACAGGCAGCCCACTCCGCAGCGTAACAAAATTAAATCCCTTGTCTTCTATTTCTGATGTTTGTTTAGTCTTCTTGACGAGCTTATGAGCCGTGTTTTTATCGGAGATTCGGAGATAGCTTGCTCTTCCTTGACACGGGAATCGCGGTAGCACTTGGAGCACAAGTTCATGGTTGCGGCCGTCCCGAAGAAGCCGCATCCGTTGACGCAGAGTTTTGGCTCTGATGGATGGAAGGTGGTGTCGTCAGTCATCTTCTTTAGACCAAATCGAACTCTTTTTGTCTTTGGGTGTGTTGTAGTAACCTTGTGAGATGTGAAGCAGCAGAGGAAAGGTTGCAAGCAATTGATGAAATATGATGAGTATGACAAACGAAGAGATCTATCTGCTTTAGATAGGGTTTGTTATGAACTCGTAATCCCACAGAGAATAGGAATTAGTAGCACCGACAGTCATCAACTCTTCACTCTAGACATTTCCAGAAGGTTATATATTTTCGGCGAGTTTTGTACTTAATCCGTACTCTCTCTATCTTCTACGTTTGACTTTTTCATCCGTAATCGGCTCACTTTTCCCCGGTTATTTTGATAGCAAGACCATGTAATTTTTTGATCATTTTTTCATAGTGTTGTACAACAAAATTTAGTCAACAACATCTAGCAAAGTTTACCAAATTCTTGCATAATTTTACTAATCAAACCACTGAACTAAAGTGATCCAGTGAATAGTGACAAAAAAGTAAACTTGGAAGACAGAGAGAGAACAGAGGAAGTATTTCTTTTGCTTTATGTATTATAGAGAAAAATATCATATTTCTATTTGGCTTTTTTTCCTTCTCACTTACACCACTGGTATTTTATAGGTTAAAAATATTGCTCAAAATTAATTTGACCAAATCACAAATCGATCCGAACTGTGCTAACTGGTTCAATTCATTTAGGTTCTACATGTTATTTGGTTCGATCCAGGTTTTTAAAATTCCAAACATATTAGGTTCAATTTAGGATCAGAATACTAGATAACTGGCTACACGTTTAAACTTCTTAAACCGTTTAAACGTTGTGTGGCTAACCGTTTAAACTTCGATCCAAGTTCTTTCAATCGTTTTAGCAATTGAAAGAAAGGAGTGCACTAGTTTATTTTACAACAATGGACACTTCACTACTTCGCAGTTTGGCCATACTGACAACACGTTACAAGCACTTTCAAAGTTGACAGTTTAGTGCATGCAGTAACTAAAAAAGACTGACATCGCACTCCAATCAGTGTTACAACGTGATTTAATAGCTGTTGTCGTTAATGGCGTGGAATTAATTGGGGTTTTAATGTCCATTTGCTTCATTATTTTGATAAATGTAGGGTTGGTTTCACTAAATACCCTCTTGACTTCACTATCAACAAAAGGATTGATAAGGAGGCATAGTTAGGGTTTTTCTCTAGAAAGGGGATGGAGAGAGTTGAGGAACGAGGGGCGACTGAAACTTATGGGCGTCTGAGTGGTCAATTGGAGTGACTGAGAGACTTCTCAGAGAGAAAGTTTATCGATTTTGCGAAGAATCTTGTCCGATTCCAACTTCACAAGAATTGTTAGAAATCGGGGAGTCACGAGTGTTCCATCTCGACCTTTTCAGAAGATTCGGTCAAAGTTTTCAGCATCGAGGATGGGTAAGTATTTTAGCTACATTTTGCTTCAATTTATGGTTGTTTCTTTGTTGGATTATCTAGGGATTTGGATGTGCTGCTGTTGGGAATCTGTCTTTGTTGAAATCCTAAAAAATGCATGTTTAATTCAAAGGGTTGGTTATCAGTGAAAGTAGTAGTCAATTTTTGAACACATTTGTTGTACGTACTAGATATTTGTGATTGTTAATGAAAAAGTGTATACTTTGTTGGCTGTGAGTGTTGGCGGAATTCAATTGTGAAATTGTTTTAACAAGTTGTCCACTGTATGTGTGTGTTTATTGAAAGATTGAGAAAGAGGAAGGCGTCTGTGGTGGCGGCGGCAAAGGAAGTTTTCCGGAAGAGAATGAGAGACAGCGAAGCATTTGGACCAGCCCGAGCGTGCTCTCAGTTGAAGCGGAGTAGTGTAGAAGTAGAAAGAAATGAGTGCACTAGTTTATTTTATTTTGAGGAACACTAGATTATTTCTGAGCTCATGGATAAACACCTAAAAATATATCAAACTACAATTTCTAGAACACATTTTGTCTCCTGGAAGACTAAAATGGTGTGGGTTCCTCTAATTCATATAACATATGACACATATTTAAGAAAGAAAGAATAAATGACAGACAAAAGTGTTGTTGTCGTCACTAGCGTGGCAATTAACAGGGGTTTTAATGTCCATTGCCTTCGTTCTTTTGATAGATGTAGGGTTATTTTCACTCACTACCCTCTTTAACTTCACTATCAAAGAAAGGATCGATTAGGAGGCATAGCTAGGGTTTTTTCTAGAATGGGGATGGAGAGAGCTGGGGAGGAATTGAGGGGCAATTGAAACTTCTACGCGTTTGAGTGGTCAATTGGAGTGATTGAGAGACTTCTCAAAAAGAAAGTTGATCAATCTTGCGATGAATCTTGTCCGATTTGAACCGCACAAGAATTGTTTAACAACTTTTCCACTGTATGAGTGTGTTTATTAAACAATTGAGAAAGAGGAGGGAGGTTGTGGTGGTGACGGCGGAGGAAGTTTCCTGGGGGAGAATGAAAGACGCATAGTGAAGCATTTGGACCAGCCCGGGCGTGCTCTCATCAGTTGTTGAAGCGGAGCAGTGTAGCAGTTGAAAGAAAGGAGTGCACTAGTTTATTTTATTTTGAGGAACACTATATTATTACTGGTCTCATGGAAAAACACCTAAAAAAATATCAAGCTACTATTCTAGAACACATTTTGTCTCCTGGAAGACTAAGATGATGTAGGTTACTCTAAGTCTTATAGCCGATGACACATATTTAAGAAACAAATAATAAGTGACACATAAAAGACAGTAAATTTCCAACGTGTCATGTGATGTATTGATTAGAGCACTAGGCGAGTCTCATCATTGCATTGGAACCTTAGACAATATCTTGGAGTTGTTGCGTTTGGGAATCTAGTTCCAAATTTCTTTTGGGTCAAAAATCTAATTCCAAATTCACGATCCCTTCTAACTAAAAATGTCTAACGACTGAACCAGATTAGGCCCACAAGAGAGAAATATATATTATGTGTACATTTTTTTTGAAGAACTACATTATTTTTAGATGTATGCAACATAAGATACGGGAACACAATTTTGGCGACAAAATTGGGGTGAGGCCGGTTCCGGTCTTTCATGCGGTCTGAGGCAGTTTTTTCTTGCGGCTTCGATCTTGGCAGGAGCCATGTAAAATGTTGTGGGGGCTATAGTCCCCACTCAACTTTAAATTTTAAAATTTCACCTTATATTTCATAAATAAATTTATTTCAGCGCCTCCCCCAAAAAATATATGGTCGTTCATTGTAGTTTTGTTACACTAGAATTTAGATTCATCGTGACAAAATTCAAGATTCATCCATGGCTCTGATACCTTGAAATTGGTCGGACCATGGGGAGGGCGGACTAGGGCTATTTCAGGACGATCGTGGGTCCGGTTCAGCCATGGAACAAGCCAGTTCTGATCCTAGGCCGGTTATGGGATGGACCAATTCCGTTCCTTTCCCGAGGATCATGTCAGGCCGATCCTACGTTCATATATGTTGGATTAGGCGGACACCAGGGGAGGAGAGGATAGGGCTGGTTCAGGACTACCGTGGTTCTAGGCCCGTTCAGACATAGAACGGGCAAGTTGTGGCCGGTTCAGCTGTCCTCCAACCCATTTCACAGCTCTAGTTCTAACCGATTGGGGAACGACTTTTCATATAACATGATCTTGCATATGTGTTGATGTGGCCGACATCATTTGTCGAACATTAAAGCGGTAAGTTTTAGATAGGTGATTCAAACACAATAGTTTTGGTTTTGTTTTCGTTTTTGGTGCATGAGAAGCGGGGAATAATTTCTCATGCACCCAATATGTTTTTTGGGCGGCGGTCAGTAGTAGTAGTATATAAGGCATTAGCCTTCTTTTGTAATAGGTGTCAGTAGCAAAAATCACTATCACACACAACACACAGGTCAGTGAGTTCATGCACTGAGTTTTGGTGAGATTTTTCGTGCGTGTGTGTGTCCGTGGTTGTAATCGGGTTTCGGGTTTGTTTCTCTCAATAAATCATGTTCGGCTTGTGGAGTAGCTAGTATTTATACTAGTGTAGATAGTGCTTTCTAGACAAGCAAATCTTAGCCATGTGGCGACCATCCAGCACACCTAGCTGTGCTCCACACACACTGGATCACCACCCTCGCTGATCCACGTGGGGGCTGCGAGACAGGGCCCTCGCATACCACCTCACGGGACTTGTAGGAACTTAGTGGTTTGGAGGCTAGAGTAAGTCCTGTCGCGCGCGAGCGACATTCAAGCCCGCGCGCGACCTTTAGTAACTGTTTTGAGAGATTTATGGCACGAACTCCATAAACCCGGTCAACCTCATAACGGTTCCGGTATACGCGAACGAAGTGCGTAACGGTTCATGTATACGCGGACGAACTTGCCGTTGTGGTTAAGCTAATTAAGCCGCCATTAATGGGCGCATTAACCCACTGCAACGGTCACATTCTCCGTTATATAAAGGATCGTTAACCCTTCCATAAAAAAGGCGAATCACCTGAACCACGCGGAAACTCTGCCAAAATCCTGTCTGTCTCTCTCACAGTTATCATTGTCTTACTCTCTCCCTACACATACCCTACTCTTTCCGTGTTCTTTCTATCCCCTGCTCTTGGTGTATATTGAATCCTCCTCGAAGGATTCTCTCGTACACATTTGGTGAACCCTACGTGAATCGAACCACTGCAAGCAACCATGTCTCACCAAGACGACGTCAGCAACAGATCTCCCTCCACGGAAACAACCTCGGGAGAGGAGGCCCGTCACACTTCTGCAGCCGCAAGCGGAACTCCGACTTTGGAGACCTTAAACGCCACTATCCAAAATCGAGGAAAGGCTCTCCAGGCTCAATCCGCACAGATGGATCGGATAATGGCCATCCTGGGAACCCTTGCTCCGAATCCTACATCAGGTGCCGCTGTCACTCAGAGAGGAGGAACCTCTACCACCCAGGGAACAGGAGTGGTACCTACACCGCCTAACCCTAATTCGCAAACTCCATAAGCAATGGTGCAATTACCCTCTATCCAGGGGCAAACGACCCAAATACCGTCCCTTACAACACATTTTCCCCAAACGCAAACCGTGCCACCCAATATCTCCTCACAATACCCCTTTCCTCCTCCGCCGGCACTGCTCGACAACGTGGCTTACACCCCTAGCCCGACCGCAGCATGTGTGTCTCCGCCAGCTACAACCCTTCCTCCCGCCGCTGGAGGGAGTGCATCGGAATGCATGACGTCGCTACAGCGGTGCATAGAGACCTTCCTGGCCAATCAGCCGTTTGCAGACACCATCATTCCGAAGGTCGACAATGATCCACCAATCCCACGCGAGATCTATCTGATGCCCAACCCCGCAGGGTATAAAGCTCCTAAGTGGGACAAGTTTGAAGATGTCAACGGGAATGCTCACGAGCATGTCATGCGTTTCATTGACGTAATGGGACCGTATGGGGCCGATTCCAAGTTGCTGATGCGCGAGTTCCCGAAATCCTTGGGAAATGTGGCCTACAAATGGTATAGAACGCTCGAGGCCGGATCTATCAAAACTTGGGACGACATGGTTCAGAAGTTCTACACGAAATTCTTCCAGGTGGAGGAGAAGGTTACAATGATTCATCTCTCTCGTATGTATCAGAAGCGCGAGGAGGATGGAGTCACTTTCATCAAGAAATTCAGAGCCAAATCATTGGAGTTCAGAGATGAAGTGCTCGAGGGCAGGCTCGTGGAGATATGCCTACAAGGCATGCGAGATGAGTACAAAGGTATGCTAATTAACCTGCAAACTCCCACTTTTTCCAAGTTGATTGAATGTACAAAGAATATAGAGCCTATAGTGGAAAGGCAAAAGAAGAAGCATGCCCCTGAACGACCCTCAGGGGGAACCACTTTCAAGATTGGAAGGTTCAGTTATAAGAGGGGACGTGAAGCTGAGGTCAATACAGTTTCCCCACACAAGCAGCCTAGGGTTACAAACTCGGATGCGCCGCCTCTACCATGCTCGATAGAGGAAGTGATTGACTTATGCAAACAGTGGCGTAAAGATGGAGTTCTGCCTCCACTCGAAAAGATACCCTCTAAGGAGATGATGAGGGACCCGAAGTTGTTCGAGTGCCACGGGAAAATTATGCACCCCACAGCTGACTGCAAGAAACTCAGGCACATGGTGAGCCTAAAAATGAAGGAGGGCGAGTTGATCGTTCGCGACCAAAGGCAGGACGTGCGAAACAATCCGCTGCCAGTTCATGCAGAGCAAGAGCCAAAAGGCAAAGAGGTAGCCATGATTGCGATTATGGATCTTGAAGAGATTGCGGAAGACGGCTTGCCTATCATTGCTGAAATTCACAACGATGAGGACTACAGCATAAACACGGAGGATGAGCGTGCCGGTCGAATGAAGGGGTTGCACGGGTTCAGAATATTCTTCGACGAAATGAACTTTTCGAAGAAATGCCGGAAAGAGATGACAAAGGCGATTCTAAGGGTAGTAGAAGACTTTGAGGAAGACATTGTGGTCTCCAACGGAAAAGTTGTAAGGGCGTCTCGCTCTACAGAAAAGATTATGACTTTCTCTGCAAGTGACAAGAAGACACACTCGAGCCACTAGAAGCCCTTATACGTAACGACGTAATTAATGATGTCGAATTCAAGAGGGAATTTGTTGATGGAGGAGCAGCCGTCAATGTGGTCTCGCTCAACACTTTAAAGTTGGCAGGAATCCCGGAGAAGAAATCGTCAGACGCCCGTCCCCACTGATGGGATTCGGGAGTGACTCCAGGATGACGATAGGATGGATTCATCTGGGCGTCCAGATAGGGAAAATCAAGTGTTCGGCCAAATTCTACGTCATTGATGCGAATACTACGTATCACATGATCATAGGGCGAGCTTGGATTCATCGTTTCGACGCGGTCCCCTCGACAGCTCACCAGGTGATGAAGGCCATATGGAATGACAGAGTAGTGGAGATACCGGCTTCGGTAAACACCTTCAATCTAAATGAGGCGCACCTCACTGAAGCAGTGTGGTTCAGTGAAATGGCAGACGAGCAAACGCCAGGGCCATTTAACCCGGCCCCTTTGCCAAGATGGGAAGACATCAAGGATCAGTCGCCAGCAGCAGTAATGGTGACAAGGGAGGATCTAAGGAAAAGTTGCATGCGCGTGAAGAGGCACCGCAGGTCTCCTACCAAAGGAAGAACGTGTACACTCTGAAAAGAGTGGTGAAGCATGATCTCGCGGGCAAAGAGATAGAAAGCTTCTACTCCAATGGAAAGAAATGCTACCGCATATGAAGGTGCGCGGGGGTACCCCCACTCGAGCGTGGGGATATCCCTGGGCAAATCTATCAAATCGAACGCATCACGGAGGTAGACGAGCCAATATCAGAGGCTTCAGAGGACAAGCTGAAAAAAGCACCTGAATGCATGGAGGATAAGCCGAAACCCCAAAAGCAGGAACTGAAAGAAGTGTTCCTGAGCCCAGGCGAAGAAAAGAAGAGGCCCGTTTTTCTGAGCGCAGACCTCACAAGCGATGAGGAAGCAAGATTGTTGCAACTGCTGACTGAGTACAAGGATGTGTTTGCCTGGGAATATGATGAGATGCCCGGTCTAGACACGAGCGTAACCATGCATAGACTAGATGTTATCCCGGGGTCTAAACCGGTAAAGCAAAGTGCGAGAAGCTTCAGGCCGGAGATAAATGTGAAAATCAAGCAAGAAATCGTCAAACTTTTGACCGCCAGGTTTATTGAGCCGAATCATCATCCCACCTGGTTGGCCAACATCGTGCCTGCGGTAAAGAAGAATGGGCAGCTTCGCATTTGTGTTGACTTCAGGGACCTCAACCGCTTTTTCCCCAAGGATGATTTCCCGCTGCCTAACATCGATATGCTCATCGATTCTACTGCTGGGCACCAGATGTTCAGCTTCATGGATGGCTTCAGTGGATATAACCAGATCAAAATGGACCCTGAAGACGCACGGAAAACCGCGTTCATCACGCCGGTGGGAGTCTTTAACTACACAGTCATGCATTTTGGGCTCAAGAACGCGAGCGCGACTTATCAGCGAGCAATGATGGCTCTATTTCACGACATGATGCACCAGGAGGTGGAGTTTTACGTTGACGATCTGGTCGTCAAGTCCAAAGTGGAAGCGAATCATTTGGGGGACCTGCGGAAGGTATTTGAAGGATGCAGGAGTTTCCAGCTGAAGATGAATCCCATGAAGTGCGCATTCAGAGTGACTTCGGGGAAGTTTTTGGGATGCGTAATACATCGCCAAGGCACCGAGCCTAATCCCGCGAAGGTATCGACTATTACAAGCATGACGGCACCACACAATCAAAGCACTCTGAAGACGTTCCTGGGGAAATTGTCTTACCTGCGGAGATTCATTCGAGCGATCGCAGAAATAACCTTTTGCTTCAGCGATCTCCTCAAGAAGAATGCTATATATAATTGTACAGAGGAACATGAGGCCGCATTCGGGAATTTAAAGGGCCTGCTGACATCGCCAAGGGTAATGATCGCACCATAGCTGGGATCGCCACTTCTGCTGTATCTGACGTCGAAGAAGAAATCTATAGGGGCGCTTTTGGCTCAGGAATATGAAGGGCAAGAAAGGCCGATTTATTACATTTCCCGCATAGTACAACAGGCTGAATCAAGGTACACGGACATCGAACGCCATTGTCTTGCCTTGTTCTTTGTGATAGAAAACTTAAAACATTACTTCGCCTCGCTCAAAGTTGTGGTGATCACAAAGTTCGACCCCATACGGTATCTCTTGACTCACACCTCTCCCTGCGGAAGGTTGGCAAAGTGGTACATGACCATTTCACAATATGACATCACATGCGTTCGACCACGAGCAATCAAATCGCAAGAAGTGGCAGATCTTCTGGCACAGTACCCAGATAACAGTTACGAGCCCCTGATTGAGGAGGAGTTGGAAGGACCTGAAATCTATGCAGTCGAGTTACCATATTGAACGCTTCATTTTGATGGATCATCGACACGGAAAGGTAGAGGAATTGGAATTGTTTTGACTAGACCAGATGGAGAAGTCGTCCAAATGTCCACGAAACTCGATTTCCTGGTAACCAACAATGAAGCGGAGTATGAGGCTCTCATCGCAGGACTTCGTGCAGCTAGGGAACTGGAAGTAAGCAATCTGACGGTTATGGGGGATTCTAAGTTAATCGTCAAACAAGCTTTAGGCGAGTACGGATTGAAAGAGGTAAATCTGTTACCTTATCGGACTCTGGTGCAAAAGCTGGTACAGCAATTCTGCGATGTCAGGTATGAGCACACGCCGAGAGCTGATAATCGGCATGCTGATGCTTTAGACACCCTGGGATCTAAAGTTAGTACAGACAAATGCCCTGCAAGAATCTCAATCGAGGTTCGAACGTCACCGGCATTGATAGAGGACGCATGCGAGGATAATTCCATGCATGACGAATACTGGAGGAAACCAATATTGCATGCGATTGCTGACGGAACGAGCAAAGAAAACTGGGCATCCACAAAGGGGTACTGCATACATGACAACGCCCTTTACTACAAAGGTCCGGGAGGAATACTCATGCGATGCGTCTCGCAGCAGGAGGGACGAGCATTGTTGGAAAAGATTCACCAGCACACTTGCGGGGAAGGTGAGGTTTCAATTTATCGAATGGCTCAAAGATACGGGATTCATTGGCCGGACATGTCCACGGCTGCTGCAATAATTCAAGGAAATTGTGAAATTTGTGCATTGATCAAGGACTCTTTAACAATCGCATTGGTTGATGATGACGCGGACTGGAGAAAGCCACTTTTTGATTTTCTCACAGAAGGAATCGAGCCTGAGCAAAGAAAGGCGGCTCGATATGTGGTACAGGAAAACATACTCTGGCGGAAGGGTCATGAGGGTAATCTACTCCGATACCTAGATAGCCAAGAAGAGCAAGAGGCAATGGATCTATCCCACCAAGTAGAGCATCAGGGGGGTGCAAACCTATGCAGACAGCTCCTCACAGTTGGTTATTTTTGGCCCACAATGGAGGCAGATTGCCGCACCAAAGTGAAGAGATGTCGCCAATTTAAGGGCAACCTCGTACATACCCCCGCTGTAGATCTACATGCGTTGGGAACGCCATGGCCATTCCACACTTGGGCTCTAAATTTTGTTGGCCCCATTCGACCGGCCTCACATGGGAACCAGTTTATTCTGACCGCGACCGAGTTGTTTACTAAGTGGGTGGAGGCAATACCGCTCAAGACAGCCAATGCGCTTGCGGTGGTAAATTTCGTTCAAGAAAACATCATATATAGGTTCGGAATACCTAACACGATCCTTTCGGATAATGGCACCCCCTTCGTAAATCGACAGGTGGTCGCGAAACTAGCGGAGTACAACATAAGGCAGGTCTGTTCCACTCCTTATTATCCAAAAGGGAATGGTCAAGCAGAAGCAACCAACAAGACACTTTAAGAATTCTGAGCAAGATGGTCGCAGATGATCACAAAAGTGGGCCAAGTCTTTGAATATAGCATTATGGGCATATCGAACTTCGCCAAGGACTCCCACGGGAGTCTCCCCCCGTTCCTTCTATGCTATGGAGCTGAAGCTGTTGTACCGGCGGAAGTAAAAGTTAACTCTGCGAGATTAGCTTTTCACGCATTGTATGACAGTCAACGTGATCATGATTTGATCCTGTTGAAGAGAAACGCGAACATGCTAAGCGAGCCAACAAAAGGTACAAAGAGAGGATTGCTCGCGCTTACAATAAAACAGTTCAACACCGAGACTTTGCGGTAGGGGACTTGGTCCTACGAGCTTCAGATCATTGTATGCGAGAAGCGGCCCATCCGAAGTTCGCAGCTAACTGGGAAGGACCGTTCGAGGTTAAAGAAGTTTTTGACAGTGGTTACTGCACAATACAGAGGCTCCATGGGACTACCACAACCCCAAGTCCGATCAATATGCACTGGATCAAAAAGTATTATCCTTAACCTCTCTCTCTCTTTACATACATTGGATTCAAATGTCTATTGGATTGTATGTCTAGTCCTCCGATGAATTCATGCGTTGTTTCCTCCCATATGAGGAACTTGTAATCTTTCCTCTCCCATATGAGGGTTCCTTTAATAAAAGAATCCTCCCACATGAGGAATTTGTAATCCTGCCTCTCCCATATGAGGGTGCTTTTAATGAAAGAATTCTCTCATATGAGAAGAATTTTTTTTACTTTAACTGTCTCTTATTATTTTATTTGCTTCTTTGCTTATTTACAGCAAAAGCTTATGTGCCTAGATAGAAGCCATATTATATGATCCCATGCGATCTAAAGCCTATCTGCCGCGATAGCAGCAATGTTTTAACACAATCTTAAGTGATCTAAAAGACTATCTGCCTAGATAGAAGCGAAAGTAACAGCGCCTTTGTGCGATCTAAAGCCTATCTCCTGAGATAGCAGCTATGTTTTAACACGATATTAAGTGATCTAAAAGCCTAACTTCCTAGATAGCAGCGAAAGTAACAGCGCCTTTGTGTGATCTAAAGCCTATCTGCCGAGATAGCAGCAATGTTTTAACACGATCTTAAGTGTTCCAAAAGCCTATCTGCCTAGATAGCAGCAATAAAAAATAACGCCTTTGTGCAAGCAAAGCCTATCTGCTCAGATAGCAACAATATTACATCGTGATCTTAACTAACCCGTAAGCCTATCTGTTTAGATAGCAAGACATAGCAACAACGCCTTGTGCGATGCAAAAACTTATCAGCTTGAGATAAAGAATTATTCAGGCAAATATCTGAATGCAACACGCTAGAGAAACATAACTTGTTTCGTTGTATAGCAAACACGCATGCGATATTACAATTTGTTGTATCAAACAAGAACAAGTGGAGAATAGCTCCTGGGGCAGGAAGCTTATTGTGCAGAGAGACGAGTTCCATGGCTCGTCACACCTTGTTCAAAAACATGGAGGCAAATAGTTCTCCTCCAGGAAAGCTAGAGGAGAAACACTCCATTCATTACGATTCGGTAAAAAGGTCAGTACGGAACTGCGCCTCGCCGGAAGGCAGCCGGAGATACGACCTGCAAACATAATAGACGAAGAAGAATCTTCGCAGAAACATGAGGCATTATGTAAACCTTCTTCAAAATAGTCATGAAGATCGGTGAGCTTTATAAAGAGGACCTTGGGAGCTATTTCTATTGCACAAGGCACAAACTCAAGTTTCACAACTTGAAATTGCCATGAATCAACAAAGGACAAGCATTGATTCCAGCAGTCGAAAGGACTCATGGCAAGCCACATTTGGGATGAAGGACCCAAACAACAAGAGGCAAGGTTCATATAGAATCCATAAGGGACTCTTCAGTTCCCTAGTTGAGTCACCAAATATTGGGAAACGGGTAAGAATCAATTACTTACATCTCAAAAGAGGTAAAATTCAATTACCCTACTAAAGGCTATAGCGATTCGGTGGCACGCCCTAATTAATGACGGAAGGTCATAATTAGGATGGGGTTCCCTAGGAAACCATCCTTACCTAATAAATCATTAGCGCGAGAAACAAGGCATGTACGTCACCAGGTGACGTCATAATTGATATACATCAAGATACGAGTGCAAAATCCTCAAAGGGGCAAAATGGGTCATAAAGTTTCAAATAAAAAAAGGGGGAGAAGCACTAGCATTACAATAATATTTTGTTTCTAAAACAAATATTCAAAACAAATCCTTGATCAAAGGATCTTCTGGAGAGAACGAGAGCGATGTGTCTCTTGCTTGGTCCACTTCTCGTTTCAACTGCTCATACTTGGCATCATCGCATGAAAGAGGTTGACAACTTCTTCATCCTTCTGCCTTTGTTCCTCTACCTTCCGTCTTTCAAATGCGAGGTTGTGGTAGCCGCGCTTGAAACTCACAGATGCGAGAATTTGGGTGATCCTGTTGAGAAGATACCCGAATCCTAGCTTGCCTTGAACTTTAGCCTGAAGCCCTTTGCAGGTGCTAAAAAGCAGCTGTGCACTATTAGGAGAAATGGTCGCAGGGGTGGCCACAGACAGTTGCTCCAGAATCTAGATGGCTTCGGTCAAGAAAAGCCTCCTGTCATAAGGCTCTATCTCTAGAGATTTGCGAAAGACCAGGGGTACGAGAGGCGCATTTAAATCAGCCAATCTACATCAGGTTGCTTCATTCATGTTAAAATTGATCCAAGTTTAGAGCATAAAAGTTTTTAAACAAAGGCGTAGAATGCGAAAATGGTAACATACCAGTCCCTTCGAGGATCTCACGCAAAGAGGGAATGCGCATTGCTGGAGAAGCCGAAGCATGCCCTTGCTGCATTGCTCGTCTGTCAACTGCGAGTTCGAGCTCATCATAGTTGGAAGGGAGAGTATAAGTTGCGACAGGTGCGACGGCAGCTCCAACTTGTGAACTCCAAAAACTCCATGCTGGGTGAACCTCTAAAAGTTCTACCTCTATTGAAGGAACGACAATAGTAGTGGCTGCTGCTCGACTAGGAACTTCTTCAGCTGCGAGAGGCTCTTGTGGCTCGGGAGCACTCATTTGAACATCAACATTTGCATGTGATGCTATGTCTTCCATGACTTGTTCATTTTCATGAACTTCAGCTCTAAATCCCTCTGCTTCCATTTCCTCAACTGCAGCATCAACATCTTCTTCTCCTAGCACGGTGTCAGATTCGACATCGTCAGATACTTCAATGATATCCTCCAGAGGCTCTCCTGCATACTCAACAGCTGCGATTGGTTTCTCAACGTGAGAGCTTCGCTCTGGAGCATAAGATGCAGGGAGCTGACTTCTTTGATCAGTCATGACCTCGTCAGCATCACCTGCGATACAAGATAAGAAAATAATGAGGTAACTTGTATCATACATGGTGTTCCTTTATTTTTATAGATCAAAAGCGATCACCTCCACACTTAGGGCGGATCGCACCACCTCCGTCATATGTTCAAATTTCAGCTCAGTGGGAGAAACAGTTTCAGTCTGTGGAAGATCAAGATGAAGGCGTTGTTGAAACGCGACAATCTTTGGCTTCCTTTGGCGTCCAACAAGGGTAACGTGGAAACAACCACCTCGGCGTATCTGAAGATAGAGGAGAAGGCGCACGCAACGATCATGTTGTGTCTGACGGACGACGTGATCACCGGTGTCGCAGATCAGGAGAAGGCGACTGCTTTGTGGGTCAAGTTGAAGGAGCTCTACATGAAGAAATCCGTGGCAAACAAGTTGATGCTGAAGCAACGGCTATTTGGGTTGCAAATGTCTGAAGGTACGCAAATTAGTGATCACTTAGATGTTCTGAACACTATTCTGCTTGAATTGCGTAATAGTAAGGAGAATATAAGTGATGAGGATGCTTCCTTAATTCTGTGGGTATCGCTGTCTGCATCGTATGAGGGTTTTGTGAAATCTTTCATTGGTGAGAAAGATACGATAACCCTAGAAAATTTCAGATCTGCTCTTCACACCAGGAGTCTAAGGCACAAGGCTGCAGGCCAGGGTTCAGGTGACCATTATGCGTCTGGTTTAATGGTCAAAGCAAGAAAAGGTAAGGGATACAAGAGGTTTGCAGGATCGAGCTTACCACAGGACATCTGTGCCTACAGCAAGGAGAAAGGTCAATGGAAAAGGGAGTGTCCCAAGAAGAACCAAACAAATCTGGTTCTAGGTGGAGGGACCTCCTCCGAGGACGAATTTCTTCTCTGAGCCCCTTGGGGGCGGTTCTGGGCTCCTGGCAATGAGCATCTGGCGCGTGAGATTTTCGGCACGCGAGTCGGGTTCTGGTTCTAGGCGCGAAAAGATTTATGGCGCGCACTAGGGTTTCAGGCGCATCTGAGGCATACGGGGCGTATCTGGCATGACAATTTGTGGCACTCGTCGTCGGTGCATCTGGTCTGGACGACATATGTGCACTTGTCATGGTGCACTAGTTCTGGCGCTGTTTGGAGCGCATCAGGAATACATTCGGTCCTGCTTTCTCAGTGAATGTATTCGAGTCTAGTTCTAGGTGGAGGCATGCTCGTTTCAGATTCAGGGAGACACATCCGGTTCAAGTTCTTGTTCGAGAGAAGCATTGATTCTGGTTGCTAGGGTGTTCGAATCAAGGTGGAGATTTGTTAGATAGGTGATTCAAACACAATAGTTTTGGTTTTGTTTTTGTTTTTGGTGCATGAGAAGCGGGGAATAGTTTCTCATGCACCCAGTATGTTTTTTGGGCGGTGGTTAGTAGTAGTAGTATATAAGGCGCTAGCCTTCTTTTGTAATAGGTGTCAGTAGCAACAATCACTAGCACACACAACACACGGGTCAATGAGTTCATGCACTGAGTTTTGGTGAGATTTTTCGTGCGTGTGTGTGTTCGTGGTTGTAATCGGGTTTCGGGTTTATTTCTCTCAATAAATCAGGTACGGCTTGTGGAGTAGCTAGTATTTATACTAGCAAACCATGTTAAATTTCTTGTCTCTCGTTCTTTATTTGTTCATCGTTCTTTGCTTGATACCCGGATTCATAACAAACTGGTATCAGAGCTCGAGTCAGGTTAGGGTTTCAAGAAGAAACGATGTCGGGTACTATGAAGATCGAAAATTTCAGTGGGAGAAACAGTTTCAGTCTGTGGCAGATCAAGATGAAGGCGTTGTTGAAACGTGACGATCTTTGGCTGCCTCTGGCGTCCAACAAGGGCAACGTGGACACAACCACCTCGGCGTATCTGAAGATGGAGGAGAAGGTGCACACAATGATCATGTTGTGTTTGACGGACGATGTGATCACCGGTGTCGCAGATCAGGAGAAGGCGACTGCTTTGTGGGTCAAGTTGGAGGAGCTCTACATGAACAAATCCGTGACAAACAAGTTGATGCTCAAGAAACGACTATTCGGGTTGCGAATGTCTGAAGGTAAGCACATTAGTGATCACTTAGATGTTCTGAACACTATTCTGCTTGAATTGTGTAATATTGAGGAGAAAATAAGTGATGAGGATGCGGCCTTAATTCTGTGGGTATCGCTGCCTCCATCGTATGAGGGTTTCATGCAATCTTTCATTGGTGTTAAAGATACGATAACCCTAGAACATGTCAGATATGCTCTTCACACCAGGAGTCTCAGGCACAAGGCCGCAGGCCAGGGTTCAGGTGACCATTATGCGTCTGGTTTAATGGTCAAAGAAAGAAAAGGTAAGGGATACAAGATGTTTGCAGGATCCAGCTTACCACAGGACGTGTGTGCCTACTCCAAGAAGAAAGGTCACTGGAAAAGGGAGTGTCCCAGAAGAACCAAACAAATCTGGTTCTAGGTGGAGGGACCTCCTCCGAGGAAGACCTTCTTCTCTGAGCCCCTTGGGGACGGTTATGGGCTCCTCGCATGGAGCATCTGGCGCGTGAGATTTCGGGTACGCGAGTCGGGTTCTGGTTCTAGGCGCGAAAAGATTTCTGGCGCGCACTAGGGTTTCGGGCGCATCTGAGGCATATGGGGCGCATCTGGCATGAAAATTTGTGACACTCGTCGTCGGTGCATCTGGTCTAGACGACATATGGGCACTTGTCATGGTGCACTGGTTCTGGCGCAGTTTGGAGCGCATCGGGAAAAACATTCGGTCCTGCTTTCTCAGTGAACGTATTCGAGTCTAGTTCTAGGTGGAGGCATGTTCGTTTCAGATTCAGGGAGACGCATCCGGTTCAGGTTCTTGTTCGAGAGAAGTATTGATTCTGGTTGCTAGGGTGTTCGAATCAAGGTGGAGATTTGTTAGATATGTGATTCATGCACAATAGTTTTGGTTTTGTTTTTGTTTTTGGTGCATGAGAAGCGGGGAATAATTTCTCATGCACTCAGTATGTTTTTTGGGCGGTGGTTCGTAGTAGTATATACGGCATTAGCCTTCTTTTGTAATAGGTATCAGTAGCAACAATCACTAGCACACACAACACACGGGTCAGTGAGTTCATGCACTGAGTTTTGTTGAGCTTTTTCCTGCCTGTGTGTGTTCGTGGTTGTAATCGGGTTTCGAGTTTGTTTCTCTCAATAAATCAGGTTCGGCTTGTGGAGTAGCTAGTATTTATACTAGCAAACCACGTTAAATTTCTTGTCTCTCGTTCTTTATCTGTTCATCAATCTTTGCTTGATACCCGGATTAATAACAGTAAGGATGGTACGGAACTGTGGACCACCATGAGTACGTTAAGTTATTGATAATAGAGTATTTACTGCACGCGAAATGGGAAGAATCTTATAGAATAAGGTTGATATGTTGGTGACACGACTAAGGTTGATACTATGCTCTTTCGTTTGTGAATGTCACTTAGTCGAAATACTGGCAAAATTACTGTATAATCTTTCTATTATGCTAGTGTCAGTGGCCTTACTAGGTGAAAGTCATGGATGGTTTTGCTAGTTCAGGAAAAATGTTTAAGCACTGTCTTGCAACACTATTACACGTATGGCAACTGATAATCTTGATAGTCACTACTCGGTTTGGTAGTTTTATCTCAAATATTAATCATCGTGGACACTTTTTGCTTTGATTAGGGTTGAATATCATGTTTTGTATTGAGATTCTTCGAAATAATTACAGATTTTCATCAACGATGAAGAAAAAAAAACAAAGTTGAATGGTTGAAGAAAAAAATCAAATCACTATTACCAAATATTCAATGTAACAAGCAATAGTCTAAAGACTTCTACAGCCTGTGCTCGAGTTTATCAGCTTTTACTTCGGGATTAGCCATCGCTATGGCGTCACGGCCGGACGCCTTGTAGTCCGAAGGACATCCGTGCAACTCCGGGTACCTGTGGGTCCCACAGAATTGCGACCCGCACCGGCACTTGAACCCGATTAGTCCAACCTTCTTTCGGCAAGTCATGCAACGATTGTTAGGCACTGTCTCAATTCCTGGATTCGCCGCTGCCACGGTCTCTACAGGCAGCCCACTCCGCAGCGTAACAAAATTAAATCCCTTGTCTTCTATTTCTGATGTTTGTTTAGTCTTCTTGGCGAGCTTATGAGCCGTGTTTTTATCGGAGATAGCTTGCTCTTCCTTGACACGGGAATCGCGGTAGCACTTGGAGCATAAGTTCATGGTTGCGGCCGTCCCGAAGAAGCCGCATCCGTTGACGCAGAGTTTTGGCTCTGATGGATGGAAGGTGGTGTCGTCAGTCATCTTCTTTAGACCAAATCGAACTCTTTTTGTCTTCGGGTGTGTTGTAGTAACCTTGTGAGATGTGAAGCAGCAGAGGAAAGGTTGCAAGCAATTGATGAAATATGATGAGTATGACAAACGAAGAGATCTATCTGCTTTAAATAGGGTTTGTTATGAACACGTAATCCCACAGAGAATAGGAATTAGTAGCACCGACAGTCATCAACTCTTCACTCTAGATTACTCCAGAAGGTTATATATTTTCGGCGAGTTTTGTACGTAGTCCGTATTCTCTCTATCTTCTACGTTTGACTTTTTCTTCCGTACTCGAGTCTATTTTTCCCGATTATTTTGATAGCAAGACGATGTAATTTTTTGATAATTTTTTCTTAGTGTTGTACAGTAAAGTTTACACAACAACACCTAGTAAAGTTTACCAAATTGTCGCATCGTTTTACTAATCAAACCACTGAACTAAATTGATCCAATGAATAGTGACAAAATGTAAACTTAGAAGAGAGAGAGAGAACAGATGAAGTATTTCTTTTTCTTTATGTATTATAGAGAAAAAATATCATATTTCTATTTGGCTTTTTTTTTCCTTCTCACTTACACCACTGGTATTTTATAGGTTAAAAATATGGCTCAAAATTAATCTGACCAAATCACAAATCGAACCGAACCGTGCTAACTGGTTCAATTCATTTAGGTTCTACATGTTATTTAGTTCGATCCAGGTTTTTAAAATTCCAAACCAAATATATTAGGTTCAGTTTATGATCAGAATATTAGATAACTGGCTACACGTTTAAACTTCTTAAACCGTTTAAACGTTGTGTGGCTAACAGTTTAAACTTCGATCCAGGTTCTTTCAATCGTTTTAGCAATTTAAAGAAAAGAGTGCACTAGTTTATTTTACAACAATGGACATTTAACTACCTCGCAGGACAACACGTTACAAGCATTTTCAAAGTTGACAGTTTAGTGCACACAATAACTAAAAAAGCCTAACATCACACTGCAATTAGTGTTACAACGTGATTTAATAGCTGATGTCGTTAATGGCGTGGCAATTATCTGGGGTTTTAATGTCCATTTGCTTCATTATTTTGATAGATGTAGGGTTGTTTTCACTAACTACCCTCTTGACTTCACTATCAACGAAATTAATGATAAGGAGGCACAGTTAGGGTATTTCTCTAGAAAGGGGATGGAGAGAGTTGGAGAGGAATCGAGGGGCGACGGAAGCATCTGGGCGTCTGAGTTGTCAATTGGAGTGACTGAGAGACTTCTCAGAGAGAAAGTTCATTGATTTTCCGAAGAATCTTGTCCGATTTGAACCGCATAAGAATTGTTAGAAATCGGGGAGTCACGAGTGTTCCATCTCGACCTTTTCAGAAGATTCGGTCAAATTTTTCAGCATCGAGGATGGGTAAGTATTTTAGCTACATTTTGCATCAATTTATGGATGTTTGTTTGTTGGATTATCTAGGGTTTTGGATGTGCTGCTGTTGGAAATCTGCCTTTGTTGAAATCCTAAAAAGTGCATGTTTAATTCAAAGGGTTGGTTATCAGTGAGAGTAGTAGTCAATTTCTGAACACATTTGTTGTATGTACTGTATAATTGTGATTCGTAATGAAAAAGTGTATACTTTATTGGTTGTAAGTGTTGGCGGAATTCAATTGTGAAATTGTTCAACAAATTGTCCATTGTATGTGTGTGTTTATTGAAAAATTGAGAAAGAGGAGGGCGTCTGTGGTGGTGGCGGCATAGGAAGTATTTCGGCAGAGAATGAGAGACGCGTAGTGAAACATTGGACCAGTCCGAGCGTGCTCTCATCAGTTGAAGCGGAGTAGTGTAGCAGTTGAAAGAAAGGAGTGCACTAGTTTATTTTATTTTGAGGAACACTAGATTATTTTTGAGCATGGATAAACACCTAAAAATATATCAAACTACTATTTATAGAACACATTTTGTCTCCTGGAAGACTAAAATGGTGTAGGTTCCTCTAATTCATATAACATATGACACATATTTAAGAAAGAAAGAATAAGTGACAGACAAAAGTGTTGGTTTTGGATGCCCTAGAGGCAATCTGTTTAGTACAAACTTTATTTTCTAGAATAATAATTGTATTATTTATGGAGATATTTACTATAATGAAGTCCTTAGATTGCAATTGTGTTGTTTATCTTAAATATCCCTAGTCCATTATATTAATTAACATGACGATCAACTATAGACTCGTATGTGGCTAGATTGATATGGGGATATCACGTCTAACACATGTGTATGCATTAGAAGTAATGGCATACTGGATAGACTCACCACGAGAAGGCTACATTAGATTATGTCAACGTGACAAGCGTTTCTCGTAGTGCTAATGGTGTTGTAATCCTTGGACTTGAAGTCACTTGATACTCTAGTTGTGAAATATCATGCTTTGATATTATAAAACATTACACCGTAACTGGGTAACTATAAAGATAGCTATTGAGCATGATAGGAAGCAAGCTTAGAGATGGCAGTGATGTAGATATGATTTGTCCCTCCTACATAATTGGAGTAAATATCCATGGCCACTCGAGGGGTAGAGCTTATGGAATTTCTGGTCAGACTCAGATAAATCAATATGGATATATTGATGTTATCTGCTTGGATAAACCTATTCTCATGATCGAGAAACTATGGATTGGATATAGGAGTGTGACGATTATGTCTCGTGTCCAATCCGGATATGGAGACAAAGGGATAACACAACACGGTAACATTGGGCACAAGGTTTGTCGGGATCACTGACTATTACTATTAGTTGGGTGGCATAGATGTGTTGCTAGACAATGCTATATGTTTGTAATAGTTACTACCAACTAAGTAGAAACCTATGGGGTCACACACCATATGGATTAAACTGGATATGGGTATTAATTAATTAATTAGACTAATTAATAAAAGGATCATAACGCAACCACAAGCAAAGTCAGTGGGACTAATTTGCAACTAGACTAATCCATGTAAGGACATGATTAGTATTGTGGCAATTATGTAGTTAATAAAGGGTTATTAACTATAAAAATGAACTCTAGCTTGTTATTTTCTCAACACAAGTAATTATTGAGAGAACATAACAAAGCAAGAGAGAGAGAGAGAGAAGGAGGTTCACCCCCTAGTCCGTCCGCCACTTTGCCACCGTCGGCCCCCCTTTAGGCGTTGGTGGTTGCTCCGTTTTGCGTGATCCCTTTCTCCTTTCATCCGTTGCTAGCACTACGCGGTGGGAAGGAATCTAGTCAATGATCCAAGGTGTGGATACTCGTAGAGACGAAGATATAATTCTTCGTAGTGATCACACAAACTAAGGTACACATGTTTCTACCCTAATCATGTTATGATAGCTTGCCTGTGATCCTTGGAGGGGTTTGAGTAGGATTAATTTTGTTATTCCGCTGCGTAACCTGCATCAAAACCCTACAAAAAGAAGTAAATTTCAAACGTGTGTGATGTATTGATTAGAGAACTAGGCGAGTCTCACCACTGCATTTGAACCTTAGACAGTATCTTGGAGTTGTTGCGTTTAGTAATCTAGTTCCAAATTCATGATCTTTCTAACAAAACTTGTCTAACGGGCTGAACCAGACTAGGCCCCTATGAGAGAAAGATATATTATGTGTACATTATTTTTAAATATATGCAACATAAGAGTCTTTCATGCGATATGAGGCAGTTTGTTCAAGCGGTTTCGATCATGGCCGGAGCCATGTAAAATGTTGTGGGGGCTATAGTCCTTACTCAACTTTGAAAATTTACAATTTCATCTTACTTTCTCAAATTAAATTATTTCAGACCCCCCCCCCCCCCAAAAAAAATGCACACATATATATATGGTTGTTTATATATGTAAGATAATCCTGTAACTAGTTTCTCTAAACAAACTCAGTACAATCACACTACATTTGTGTGTATTATCTGCCTATTTACTTAACACAATTCAGTAGTTAACTGTTTAATAACACCAAAACCAACTCACACACCCCCAATTCAAACCCACTACATTTGTGTGTATTCTCTTCCTATTTACGTAACACCAATTCAGTGGTTAATTGTTCAATAAAAAGCAGAACAAACTCACACACACCTAAATCAAACCCACTACATTTGTTTGTATTCTATGCCTATTAACTTAACACCAATTTAGAATTTAGCAAGATAAAACAATACACATATCACACTTAACCCCAATTCGGAAGTTAACAAGATAAAATAATACACATTTCACACTTATCCCCAATTCAAAAGTTAATAAGGTACTATAATCACCAACATAATCTAAGAATATAATAGATGCACTAAGAATCTATGAATAACTAAGATTCTAATATCCTTATACCATACTTGCAGATTCCAAATTTAAATTCAAACTACATTCAGATTGGATTTGAAAGTAAATCACAGTATACTGTATGCACTTACAAAGTTTTGATTGTACTGTAAAACTCTTACTTGTGTCCTCCCACCATTGTCAACATAGATGTCAAAAAAAGCAATTAAATGATCAATTTACATGTAAATTTGACAGACTAAAAATTTTCAAACAACAAGGGAAGATGTGTTACTCACTGATGCAGATTGCTCTGTATGTGAAGCCTGTGCAATACTAGACTGATTTTTTGAATGAAGTGCCTGCAATAGGTAGTAAAAAAACTAGTTAAATAACATACACATTTATCAAACTAGTAAAATAACCTAACAAGATAAAATAATAAACATACCTTGTGAGCTCTCTTCTCAGCAGCAGTCATCTCTCTTATCCGTTTTCTTCCACAAGTCTTTGAGTTGTTTCCTTGTTTCTTACACTTCTTGCAAGTGACAATGTGTGACTTACTTGCTATTTCTAAGGATTCTAAATTAAGATTCCTCCTCCTAACAGTTTGTGGCCTACCTGGAGGCCTCCTTGTTTATGGTGGCAATGGCTTTGGTTTAGTACTTGGCCTCCAATGCGCTGGATCATCTACGGGGTGGATGATGTAACCACCATTTCCCTGTGTGAAAGTGGTAATGTAGAATCATTTTTACACAAAGTCTTCAATGTCAAGCCCAGCAAAAGCTACAGCAGTACACACATGTTTGCAAGGAATACCATAAAGTTGCCACTTTCTGCATGTGCACCTAACCTGTCCCAAAAACACATTGAACACCTCCCCATTTTCAATAACTTCAAATTCCCCATCACCAACACTAAAGAACTGACAAGATCTACCTTCCTCACAAAACTTTGTGACCTTCTTCTTGGTATTCCTACAAATCTTACCCTCCTATTTTTGTGCTTTCTGGTATCTGGTCTGAATTATTTGCATCATCTTCTCTCTAACATCATCAACTGCCCAAATTGCAGGTTTATCCCTTAGGCCTCCCACCCAGCAATTCCTTGATCACACTTCAATCCAAAAGGAAATGCATGCCTACTCCAGTTTTTCACATTTAACTTTATCAACCAACTATATGTCTCAGAGTCTTGATCCTCTCCATTGCTAACAACAAATATGGATTGAGTGTATGCCCTAACTGATTGTCAAAAATACCTAGCTATCATCACACATGGATACTTGCTCCTAAAATTTTTGAATATGTGTCATGTACATCTTCTATGATCAGCTCCAGGGAAGATGTCTTGTACCACTTAGTCCAGACCCTACACAACAAAAATAGAATTAAACCAAATAAGCATTAGTAAATTGTAGATAGTGCTTTCTGAGCTGACAGATCTTGGCCACGTGGCAACCATCCAGCACATCATATTGTGCTCCACACAAACTGGATCACCAGTCGCGCTGATCCATGTGGGGGCTGCGAGACAGAGCCCTCGCATACCACTGCACGGTACTTGTAGGGACTTAGTGGTTTGGAGGCTAGAATAAGTCATGTCGCGTGCGAGCCAAGCCCGCGCGCGACCTTTAGTAACTTCTTTTGAGAGATTTATGGCACGAGCTCCATAAACCCGGTCAATCCGGTCAAACCCGGTCAACCCCGTAACGGTTCCGGTATTCGCGCATAACGTGCTGTAACGGTCCCTATATAGGCGGACGAACGTGCCGCTGCGGTTAAGCTAATTAAGCCGCCATTAATGGGCGCATTAACCACACTGCAACGGTCACATTCTCCGTTATATATAGGACGTTAACCTTTCCATACAAAGGAGGACACACTAGCCATACGCGGAAGCTCTGCCAAACCTCTGTCTCTCTCTCAGACA
This sequence comes from Linanthus parryae, assembly GCA_023055425.1. NCBI lineage: Eukaryota > Viridiplantae > Streptophyta > Magnoliopsida > Ericales > Polemoniaceae > Linanthus > Linanthus parryae. Next base: position 123,574,897 of record JALGPY010000003.1, on the reverse strand, counting down.
TTACTACTGCCTTACTCTCTCCCTACACACAACCCAACTCTTCCTGTGCTGTCTCTGATCCTCTACTTATGGTGTACACGGAGGTCTCCCCGCCGGAATCTCTTGTGCACATTTTGGTGAACCCGACGTGAACTTACCATCAAAAGCAACCATGTCTCAGGAGGATGATGTCAGTAACAGATCGCCTTCCACCGAAGCCGCCTCAGGAGAGGAGACCCGCCGTACTCCTACGACCACCGGTGAGGCCCCGACGCTAGAATCCTTGAACGCCACCATTAAAGGTCAGGCGAAAGCCCTCAAAGCTCAATCTGCGCAGCTAGAACGGATCATGGCTGTCTTGGGGACTCTTGCACCGAACCCTGCGCAAGCCACCGCCGTTTCTCAGGGAGGAGGAGTCCCTACCGCTCAAGGGCTATGAGTGTCAACCACACCCCCAACCCTAATCTGCAGACTCCACCGGCGACTACGCAGCTACCCTCGATTCAAGGGTCGACAGCTCAAATGTTGCCTCTCACTGCTCACACCCCTCAGCCTCCGGCCTTGGTACCTAATCCGGCCTCGCAATATCCCTTGCCTCCTCCAACGGCAATCTGGGGTAATGCGAATGCTCAATATGTCCCCAATCCTCCTGCGGCATATGTGTCGCCTCCGCCTTCGGCAACCCCTCCACCTGCTACCGAGGGAAACACCCCAGAGTGTATGACGTCTCTGCAGAAGCGCATAGACACCATTCTTGCTCACCAATCGTTCGCGGATACCATCATTCTGAAGCTAGACAACGATCCACCTATCCCGCGAGAGATCTATCTCATGCCTAACCCGGTTGGGTACAAGGCTCCCAAATGGGACAAGTTCGAAGATGTCAATGGAAACGCTCATGAACATGTCATGCGTTTCATCGATGTCATGGGGCCGTATGGAGCTGATCCCAAACTGCTGATGCGAGAATTCCCGAAGTCTTTGGGAAATGTGGCGTACAAGTGGTACAGGACATTGGAAGCTGGGTCCGTCAAGACTTGGGACGACATGGTCCAAAATTTCTACACCAAGTTCTTCCAGATGGAGGAAGGTGACAATGATCCACCTCTCGCGGATGTATCAGAAGCGCGAGGAGGACGGGATAATTTTCATCAAGAAGTTCAGGGCGAAGTCCTTGGAATGCAAAGATTCGATGCTCGAAAGTCGGCTTGTAGAGATATGCCTGCAGTGCATGCGAGATGAATACAAAGGTATGCTCATCAACCTGCAAACGCCCACGTTTTCAAAACTAATCGAATGCACGAAGAACATCGAGCCTATAGTGGAGAGGCAGAAAAAGAAAAACGCTCCGGAGCGATCCTCGTGCGGTACTACCTACAAGATCGGGAGATTCAGTTACAAGAGGGGACGCGAAGCTGAGGTCAATACAGTTTCACCCCAGAAGCAGGCAAAGATTGCGAACTTCGACGCACCACCTCTGCCATGTTCGGTGGAAGAAGCAAGCGACCTCTGCAGGCAGTGGCACAAGGACGGTGTCCTACCGCCGCTCGAGAAGGCACCCTCCAAGGAGATGGTGAGGGACCCGAAGTGGTGCGAGTACCACGGCAAGGTCATGCATCCCACAGCGGACTGTAAGAAGCTCAGGATTGTATTCAGCCAAAAGATGAAGAACGGCGAGCTGATCGTCAGCGATCACAGGAAGGATGTGCGCAACAATCCACTTCCTGCCCATGCGGAGCAAGGCTCGAAAGGTAAAGAGGTCGCCATTATCTCGATTGTGGATCTGGAAGAGGTCGCAGAGGATGGTCTACCCATCATTGCCGAAGTCCATGATGATGAGGACTACAGCGTAGACACGGAGGACGAACGTGCCGACCGGATGAAGAGGTCGCACGGCTTTAGCAGATTCTTCGACGAGATGAACTTCTGATAACGCCCAAATAGGGGTTATTTTATAGCCTGAAAAGATGTGTATGTGTGCTGGAAAACCGCGTTTTAGCCAGAATTCACCCTCGGAAAGCCTCGGTTTTAGGAACAAGACGTTTATTTGCTCTTCGTGAATTTCTGCATGTTTCGTACTTTTATTGGATATGATCGCGGGTTTTTTTCATGTTTTTACAGGAACAGATTTGGAAAGTACATTGGGATGCGTGCCGAGACAGAACCGGGATCGCCCCGGGAAACGTGCAGAAAATGCTCGGAGCAGGATTTGACCGAGACTGGTAAAAATTGGATTGGACTGGAAAACGGAAAGACTGGAGGAAAAACGAGCAGTGAAAACCGACCGAGGAAGCTGAAAACGCCAAAACCGAGAATCACCGGGATGCGCTCGGTTGACAATATCTTGAGCTTGAATTGGAATTTTGAAGTGAAACCAGGGGCAAAAGAACGGAGACGTCAAGAGCTTTCCGAAAACAGGTTATAATGATGAAACGGAGTCCGGCCGAAAAACCGACTCCCGTCACGTGTGGGTCCCAGACAGGCCACGCCTGAGTAAGGAGTCTCGGTTCCCGGTGTCTAGAGTCAGGAGCAACTATTTCATGTTCGTGGCCTAGGGGTATTTTGGTCATTTTGGCACCGGGCCCGGGTTTCTGGAGTCAAGTTCAGATTTTTTCTCCCAAATTCAATCAGCAATTTTCCTATAACCGGAGTCAGAATTGGGCAGAATTTGGAGCGGTTTTGACCCAGGGGTATTTTGGTATTTTTGACAAGTTTCTGGTCAAAACGCAAGACGGGAACACGGGAAAGCTGGAAGACACCGAAGAAGGAAAACTGGAGATTTTGAGGCAGAAGTGTGGGACCCAGAAGACCCAACCGGGCCCACCAGAGGACCAAGCCGGGCCAGGACACAGCCCTGTCTGCGTATATACGCAGGGCTGCGTATATACGCAGACCAGGGGGTGTGGGATGATGATTTTTTTTGGGCCCTGGTGGCGTATATACGCAACCCTGCGTATATACGCAGCCAGTTTGATTTTTTTTCCCGAGTCGGTGGACCGATGGCAGTTTTCGTAAATTCTAGCGCAAGCGTTTTTGGGAAAAAAATAGCACTATTTAAAGACTCGTCCAAACTCGTTTTGAGACATCAACACAAGACAGCACAACCGAAGGAGAAGTCGGAGCATCCCCGGAGAGCACGGAAACGTGAATCCAGATTCAAGACACCCGTTTGCTCTTCTTCTCTCTCATTCAAAAACTGTGTTATTTACGTTATGAATTTCGTAGCTAAACTTTTACCTAGGTTCTCGGTGAACCTAGGGTTTCGTATTCAGATTAGTTCTACGTTTTGACTATGAATTCATGATTATGTTATCTTAATATCAGCAGCTTTATCAGTTATTCTGTCTTTGAATTTTACTGTTTATGCATGATCGGAGTCGCGAACCAGAATTGCTACAGACTCGAGCCGGTAGGTGAAAACGTCCGGTTAGGGTTAGGAAGAGAAGACAGAATTTAGCACCTTACCCCGATGGGCCGACTAGCGAAGGGGAGATAGGACTAGCCTGAAATCGTTGAGACCAACTGTTAGAGAATCAGACCCGGGCCATCAGGACAGGTTAGAAACCCTAGCAGCCTTAGAACGAGACTGCAGATTTAGGCAGCTTAACAGGAATCCGACAGTCTGCAGGATTGTGATAACGTGCAGGAAAAGAAAAGATACTGCACAATTGGTACGTGGCACGGATAACGAGACTGCTGTGTGTTTTCATGTCAAACAAAGAACGAAAATCTGAAGAACCCTAGGGGATCCTGGGACCTAGTATCTCAAACCCTAGTTTTACAACCTAAAGATTATTCAGAAAATTCTCGCAAAAAGATTTACGTTTCAGTTATTTAATTTCAGTACTTAGTTAGCAAGCAACTCCCAAAATATTCCTCCTTTTTACACTCTGTTCGTTAAAACTGATTACTAGAAAAACCTGCAAAGTCCCTGTGGGATCGATAAACCGAGTCTAAAATACTCACTATATTACTTGATTCGTATACTTGCGAATAGTAGGCTAAATTGCGCATCAAGTTTTTGGCGCCGTTGCCGGGGACTTTTTAGGGTTTATTTAGTAGTTCGAATTAATTTTCAGAGTTTTTTTTTTTCGTAATCTCACTGCTCTTGAGATCTCTATTTTTCAGGATGGGCGACAATACCGATAGAACGCCAGAACTGCCCGAGACACGTACTCCAGCCGAGATGGCTCGGTACATCGAGGATTTGATCGCAGCAGGATTCGCTGCACGGAGCAACCAGAGGACATACAACCGGTCTGGGAAGGCGTTGGTGGAGAATTTCGAAGTCCCCACGGGGGGGCATGAGCGAGCTATTGTGGTGCCCGAGATCACCGCAGAACACTTTGACATCAAACCCTCCCCCTTCCAGACAGTTCAGACCCTCTGTCCATTCCATGGCAAAGCTGACGAAGACCCGAACGACTTCATCGGGAAGTTCGAGGACTACTGCAACAAAGTCCAGTATAAGGGAGTTGGAGCCGAGGCGCTCATGCTAATACTCTTTCCATACTGCCTGTATGGAGTGGCCAACGACTGGCTCGAATCCCGACCACCTAGATCGATCACTACATGGGAAGGATGTGTCACAGATTTTCTTGCCAAATTTTACCCCGCCTCCCGGGTCATTCAATTACAAAGCGAGATTCTGTCATTCAGGCAGAAGACGGGAGAGACGGTGGTAGACGCATGGGACAGATTGATGAGATTGGTGAAAAAGTGCCCGAACCACGGTTTTGGAGACCCGAAGATCCTGCAGGTATTCTACCATGCCTTAGACAGGGAGAGTGCTGACAGGATTGATAGAGAAGCCGGAGGAAACTTCCTGTACCATGTGGACAAAGACGGGGCCTATGAGCTAATGAAGCAGTTAGCCAAGCAGGACACTCGACTATTTGACGATCGCAGGATCACGGCCCGAGCCGAGCCAGTGGAAGACGACCGGATAGACAATCTAGCCAAGATCGTTCAAGATTTGGTCAAGAAAGTTTACTCAACTGATGCAGTGGTGGACGGGCCAGATTTGGACACAGCCATTGAGGGGCTCAGAAACGAAGAAACCAATTACGTACAGCAGCAGTGGGACCTGAGCCGGTACAGACCGGGCACGAGAGATCATCCCGAGTTCTGGTACGGAAACCCGAATTCCACAATTTATGTACCGGGATTCCAGCACAAGCCACCGGCTCAGCAGGCCGCACCGGTATCGCAGGCTCAGTCGGGCCCATCTGCACAGCAGTACGACGCTCAGATGAAGGAAATCAAGTCCATTTTCCAGACCATGGAGTCCCGGTTCGAACACATGGACGCCCTGACGGCAGACATGCAGACAACCAAAACGTCACTGCGCGCTTTGGAAGTACAAGTGCGTCAGTTAGCACAGCAGCTAACAGAAAGACAGCCAGGAAATCTACCCTCAACCACAGTAAATAATCCACGTGCTCAGGTCAATGCCATCACCACTCGGAGTGGATTAGCATTACAGGATCCACCGTATCCTATCCATGCACGTGCAGAAAAATCAAAGGAAATCGAGCGTGAAGTATTTGGCAAGGATAACAGCTGAGCCGACCGCCCCCAGCCGAAGGGCTCGGTTGAGCAGGATGCAGTGCCGAACGAAGAGAAGGAAGCAGAAACGATACCTGTCTCCAAGGAGGTGCCGTATCCTTTGAAGACACGAAAGAGGGATGATAGCAAGGACTACGCCAGATTTCTCGAGATTTTCAAACAGCTGAAGATCAACATACCCTTTGCGGAGGCGTTGGCAAAGATGCCCACTTATGCCAAGTTCCTCAAAGATATTTTGTATGGACGGAAACGTCTGAGCGATTTCGAGACAATAAATTTGACGGCAGAAGTGAGCAACTGTGTGAAGAACGGGCTACCGAGAAAGAGGAAGGACCCTGGCAGTTTTGTCATCCCGGTGACCCTAGGTAATGCTTACACAGGAAAGGCTCTGTGTGACCTAGGGGCCAGTATCAATCTAATGTCGTTGTCAATTTTCAAAACTTTGAAAATTGGTGAACTCAGGCCCACAAGAATCAAGCTGCAGATGGCGGACAGATCCGTGAAGCAGGCTTACGGAGTTATTGAAGACATTCTGGTGAAAACCGGAGAATTAATTTTTCCGGCAGATTTTGTGATTCTGGACATGGACGCAGGAGACGTACCACTCATTCTGGGCAGACCGTTTCTGGCCACTGGAGAAGCCATGATAAACTGCAAGAGCGGAGAACTGACTATGCAGATTAATGAAGACAAGGTGAAGTTCAACGTTTTCAAAAATCTGCAACTACCGAATTATTACGAGCATGAAGATATCTTCGTAGTGGAGGTAGTCGAAGAAGGCTGGGAAAACGAGGAGATGGACGAGCTATGGGAAGAAATTGACAGAGTGGACAGAGAGAACGAGGAGAGATTCCAGGAGGAGCAGGCCATGCAAGCTGAAAACCGGACCAGTTTACAGCTGGACGGAAAAACTGGACAGACATTGGCCCTGGTCCCGTCACTCAAAGAGCCACCGACCCGAGAGCGAAAACCGCTCCCGAGCTTCAAACTTCAGCACAGCCAACGCCGTTTCAAGTAGTGCAGAAAGCACTTCTCGGCGAATCTCGGAAGCAGCTTTTCCCAGGAAAATTAAGATCCCGGTGGTCAGGACCGTATATCATCAAAGAAGTACTTTCATGGGATACGGTCGAATTGGAGAATCCGCATGACCGTACAACTTGCAAGGTGAGCGGAAATCGGGTCAAGCCATATCTGGGCCCGCAAGAAGACGTCAAGGTAGACCCTGGCGGTTTTGACGTCCCTTGAGCAAACATAAGGTAACTGGGTCGGGCCGTCGACCGTAAATTACAAGCGCTGGTTGGGAGGCAACCCAACGTAGTAAGTTCAAATTATTTCAGGTTTATTTTCAGTTTTGAATTTTGAGAGAGGTAAGATGAGTGGGTATTGACTTTGAATTGAGCGTGTGCAAATACAGCAAAACAGAGAACAGGCAGAAGAAGAATTTTTTTTTTTTTCGGACAGCAGCACGTTTTTGCCACATTTTTTTCTCTCTACCTCCATACACAGATTCGTGGAGTTTGAAGCGAATTAAGAAAATTTCGTAGAAGGAAAGGCAGATTTTCAAAATCTTGAAGAATCGACCCCGGTGTGTTCTGGCACACTCGACTGTCACAGAGACTCGTACGAGTTGGGGATTTTTCAGGAACGGTTTTTCTGCACAACGGAGCAATCGACCCCGGTGTACGAAAGTATACTCGACCATATGGGAGCACATTGTCACACACAATGGTGCTCGGGGATTGCACATTTGAAGAGCACACATAGAGCCCGGAAGGTTGACAACTTCCGTCGAGAAATTTTCTGGCGACCGGTCAACGGTCCTGCTCCACCGATCTCTGCGGAAAAGTCAGCACCTGTAAGAACTGACTCCGGGTGCACAGGTTCAATTTCTGTCTCTCGCTTTATTTTTCTGCGTATGCTGCCAGTTGTTCCCATTCGATGAGGCAAGCCAGCTCATCCAATCCAGATTATATGCCTGATGATTAGTACCATGAGGGCATGGCACCATCCAGTGTGGGGGTGGTGGCGTTGTAACTGAATTACGTTTTATTAAAAAAAATCAAAAATTGGTAAAAATTGAAAATTTTGAGACTCGGCGAAGGATTTTGCTTAAAACTGGAGAGAGCTTAATGATAGAAAATTTCCCGAAGTGGACGAAATTAGGTGAGGAAGAGCTGCGAGAATCTGTCTAGGGGAGTTAATAGAGCCAATGCACGTCAGAAAACGCAAGTAGCTGTCTCCCGAGCCAGTATCCGACTAGCTGCCAGACCACCGTCACCAGGTAGTCGTCAACCCGCCATCACGGTCACCACATCATTTGATGGAGTGATAGGCCATAGGGGACCTCACGTCCTGTCTCGCGCCTTAGGTCCACTAGTGAGCCCCGTTGATCCATTAACCCTTTTCTTGGTAACTGTATGACCAAGGAAGCCGTTTTTTGATACTCGCATCATTGTTAGTATTTTTACCTTTCCTACGCGTCATGGCACGAGGGAGTTGAGTTGATGGGGATTTTCTGGGATAGAGCATAATTGTCATATTTGATAGTGGATGAACTTTATTTTTATATTTGAGGGTGTGTAAGGGTGAGATAGTGACGGCAGCACACTTCGGTGTGGCGGTGACTCACGACATTACACCGTGAGCACAGGAGGAGAGCCGTAGTGCGTAAATTTTCTGCACGACATGGGGAACTTGGGTTGACAGGGTTGATTGGAGGACGCGCTGTGCGATTTAGACATCCTTGGAGTGAGGAGGATCGGTTGGAAAAGCGCGATTATTTTTACAAATAGACTACATGGTTCGAAATTAGTGTGGGGGTGGTCGTTTCAGATTTTATTTCAGTATTTTTCTGCCACCCCACGTTTTTGGGGCCTGGTTTATATTATTGGTGTTTATTGTGTTGCCCCGCAAAAAAAAAAAAAAAAAAAAAAAAAAAAAAAAAAAAAAGAGAGAGAAAAAAAAAGTAGTATCAAAGGCAGAAAAATTCAGGGTGCTTGATTGATTTTATTTCAAAACGCCAGGCCGGCAATTTTTATCACAGTTTCACATTCGTTCACAGTTGTGGCCGCGAGAACGGCAGTTACACTGGGACTGGGGAAATTGAGTGTGTAGAATCTTAGGTGATTTGGGTCAGTTTCTATCATCTCGGTGAGGGAGTGTGAGATTGGGGTATTTGTGAGTGTGCTGTGACGTTTAGGACATCGCTTCTAAATGACTTATCCTACCGTCCCAAAGCCGGCAGATTTACATTACACCCGGAGTAAAAGCACGGAAGGTGTGCGTTAGGGATACGTTCGGTTTGCGTGCAAAAGCGGAAGTAAGTGGTGTTCGTGCTTGTTCCTAACCTACGCTGGCCGCGAGTTCTTCCGATCACCGCAGTTTCTCAAATTTAGGGGAATATGAGAACTTGATGATGTTCAGTTTGAGTTGAAGAGATTGCCCAGTCTCACCAAAAAATATAAACTGTTTTTATAATAGTAATATTGTTTTTAAATAAGTGTAGTTACACCGCTCTGGATTGATTCGGGATAGTATGCATTGGTAGTATATTGCTGTAGTTTGCTCGGGACGAGCAAAGTTTAGTGTGGGGGTATTTGATAACGCCCAAATAGGGGTTATTTTATAGCCTGAAAAGATGTGTATGTGTGCTGGAAAACCGCGTTTTAGCCAGAATTCACCCTCGGAAAGCCTCGGTTTTAGGAACGAGACGTTTATTTGCTCTTCGTGAATTTCTGCATGTTTCGTACTTTTATTGGATATGATCGCGGGTTTTTTTCATGTTTTTACAGGAACAGGTTTGGAAAGTGCATTGGGATGCGTCCCGAGACAGAACCGGAATCGCCCCGGGAAACGTGCAGAAAATGCTCGGAGCAGGATTTGACCGAGACTGGTAAAAATTGGATTGGACTGGAAAACGGAAAGGCTAGAGGAAAAACGAGCAGTGAAAACCGACCGAGGAAGCTGAAAACGCCAAAACCGAGAATCATCGGGATGCGCTCGGTTGAAAATATCTTGAGCTTGACTTGGAATTTTGAAGTGAAACCAGGAGCAAAAGAACGGAGACGTCAAGAGCTTTCCGAAAACAGGTTATAATGATGAAACGGAGTCCGGCCGAAAAACCGACTCCCGTCACGTGTGGGTCCCAGATAGGCCACGCCTGAGTAAGGAGTCTCGGTTCTCGGTGTCCAGAGTCAGGAGCAACTATTTCATGTTCGTGACGATTTCCGGGACAGTTTTGGCCTAGGGGTATTTTGGTCATTTTGGCACCGGGCCCGGGTTTCCGGAGTCAAGTTCAGATTTTGTCTCCCAAATTGAGTCAGCAGTTTTCCTAAAACCGGAGTCAGAATTGGGCAGAATTTGGAGCGGTTTTGACCCAGGGGTATTTTGGTATTTTTGACAAGTTTCTGGTCAAAACGCAAGACGGGAACACGGGAAAGCAGGAAGACACCGAAGAAGGAAAACTGGAGATTTTGAGGCAGAAGTGTGGGACCCAGAAGACCCAACCGGGCCCACCAGAGGACCAAGCCGGGCCAGGACACAGCCCTGTCTGCGTATATACGCAGGGCTGCGTATATACGGAGACAGGGGGGTGTGGGATGATGATTTTTTTGGGCCCTGGTTGCGTATATACGCAACCCTGCGTATATACGCAGCCAGTTTGATTTTTTTTCCCGAGTCGGTGGACCGATGGCAGTTTTCGTAAATTCTGGCGCAAGCGTTTTCGGGAAAAAAACAGCACTATTTAAAGACTCGTCCAGACTCGTTTTGAGACATCAACACAAGACAGCACAACCGAAGGAGAAGTCGGAGCATCCCCGGAGAGCACGGAAACGTGAATCCAGATTCAAGACACCCGTTCGCTCTTCTTCTCTCTCATTTAAAACTGTGTTATTTACGTTATGAATTTCAGTAGCTAAACTTTTACCTAGGTTCTCGGTGAACCTAGGGTTTCGTATTCAGATTAGTTCTACGTTTTGACTATGAATTCATGATTATGTTATCTTAATATCAGCAGCTTTATCAGTTATTCTGTCTTTGAATTTTACTGTTTATGCATGATCGGAGTCGCGAACCAGAATTGCTACAGACTCGAGCCGGTAGGTGAAAACGTCCGGTTAGGGTTAGGAAGAAAAGACAGAATATAGCACCTTACCCCGATGGGCCGACTAGCGAAGGGGAGATAGGACTAGCCTGAAATCGTTGAGACCAACTGTTAGAGAATCTGACCCGGGCCATCAGGACAGGTTAGAAACCCTAGCAGCCTTAGAACGAGACTGCAGATTTAGGCAGCTTAACAGGAATCCGACAGTCTGCAGGATTGTGATAACGTGCAGGAAAAGAAAAGATACTGCACAATTGGTACGTGGCACGGATAACGAGACTGCTGTGTGTTTTCATGTCAAACAAAGAACGAAAATCTGAAGAACCCTAGGGGATCCCGGGACCTAGTATCTCAAACCCTAGTTTTACAACCTTAAGATTATTCAGAAAATTCTCGCAAAAAGATTTATGTTTCAGTTATTTAATTTCAGTACTTAGTTAGCAAGCAACTCCCAAAATATTCCTCCTTTTTACACTCTGTTCGTTAAAACTGATTACTAGAAAAACCTGCAAAATCCCTCTGGGATCGATAAACCGAGTCTAAAATACTCACTATATTACTTGATTCGTATACTTGCGAATAGTACGCTAAATTGCGCATCAACTTCTCAGAGAAATGCCGGACAGAAATGACGAAAGCAATCTTGAGGATAGCAGAGGACTACGAGGAGGATCTTGTCGTCTCCAATGGGAAAGTCATCAGGGCGTCTCGCTCTACAGAAAAGATTATGACCTTTTCCGCCAGCGACAAAAAGACAGATGCGAGCCACCAGAGGCCTCTGTATGTGACGGCCATCATCAATGGCGTCGAGTTCAAAAGAGCATTCGTCGATGGAGGAGCAGCGGTCAACGTCGTTTCGCTCCACACACTGAAGCTAGCAGGGATCCCCGAGTACAAGATTGTCAGGCGTCCATCTCCGCTGATGGGATTTGGAAGCGACTCCAGAATGACGATAGGATGGATCCGCCTGGGCGTCCAGATCGGCAAAATCAAGTGCTCAGCGAAGTTCTATGTCATAGATGCGAACACTACGCATCACATGATCATAGGTCGAGCCTGGATTCATCGCTTTGACGCGGTCCCTTCAACAGCTCACCAAGTCATGAAAGCTATCTGGAACGACAGAATAGTCAAGATACCGGCTTCAACGAATCCATTCAACATGGATGAAGCACATCTCAGCGAGGCGGTGTGGTTCGCCGAGATGGCGGACGAGCAAACACCGGGACCATTCAACCCTACTCCTTTACCCCTATGGGAAGATATCAAGGATCAGTCGCCTGCGGGAGTGATGGTGACAAGGGAAGATGCCAAGGAAAAGCCGCCCACGCGGGAAGAGGCACCGCGAATCGCTTACCAACGAAAGAACGTATATACTCTGAAGAGAATAGCAAAGCATGACCCTGAAGGCAAAGAGATAGAGAGTTTCTACGCCAACGGGAAGAAATGCTATCGCATATGAAGGTGCGCGGGGATGTCCTCACGCGGGCATGGGGATATCCCTGGGCAAATCAACCAAATCGAGCAGGTTGCGGTAACGGAAAAGCCAATGCAGAGCACTCCAGATGAGAAGCTCAAAGAAGCACCCGAATGCATGGAAGACAAACCCAGACCACAGAAGCAAGAGCTAAAGGAAGTGTTCCTAAGCCCGAACGAAGAAAAGAAGAGGCCAGTCTTTCTAAGTGCGGACCTCACAAGCGAAGAGGAGCAAGGACTACTGCAGCTCCTGACTGAGTACAAAGACGTGTTCGCATGGGAGTATGATGAGATGCCCGGAATGGACACAAGTATCACCATGCACCGTTTAGACATCATCCCGGGGTCTAAGCCGGTAAAGCAGAGCACAAGAAGCTTCAGGCCAGAGCTTAACATGAAGATCAAACAGGAGATTGTCAAACTCCTGGAGGCCAAGTTCATAGAATCGAATCACCATCCCACATGGCTGGCCAATATTGTGCCTGTGGTAAAGAAGAATGGACAGCTTCGCATCTGCGTGGACTTCAGAGATCTCAATCGCTTCTGCCCCAAGGATGATTTTCCGCTTCCCAACATCGATTTGCTCATCGATTCGACAGCGGGTCATCGCATGTTCAGTTTCATGGACGGCTTCAGCGGGTACAATCAGATCAAGATGGACCCTGAAGATGCACGGAAAACTGCATTCATCACCCCAGTGGGAGTGTTTAACTACACGGTGATGCCCTTTGGTCTCAAAAATGCAGGTGCAACCTACCAGCGGGCCATGATGGCCCTATTCCACGACATGATGCACAAAAAAGTGGAATTTTATGTAGATAACCTCGTGGTTAAATCCAAGCAAGAGGCGGATCATCTGGCAGATTTGCGGAAAATATTCAACAGATGCAGACGCTTTCAGCTGAAAATGAACCCTATGAAATGCGCATTTGGGGTAACGTCAGGGAAATTCTTGGGATGCGTGGTACATCGTCAAGGAATCGAGCCTGAACCTGCGAAAGTTTCAGCCATCATCAGCATGACTCCGCCGCATGACCAGAGTGCCTTGATACATTCTTGGGGAAGCTATCATATCTGCGAAGATTCATCCCAGCGATTGCCGAGATTACTTTCTGTTTCAGTGATATTCTCAAAAAAGATGCCGCATACAACTGGACTCCGGAGCACGAAGCTGCGTTCGGGAAGCTAAAAGAGCTGCTGACGTCTTCAAAAATAATGATCGCACCTCATTTAGGATCACCGCTTTTGCTGTATCTGACGTCAACGAGGAAATCCATAGGAGCACTTTTGGCTCAGGAGTACGAGGGTCAAGAAAGGCCCATCTACTACATCTCTCGCATTGTGCAGCCCGCAGAATCAAGGTACACGGACATTGAGCGTCATTGCCTTGCCCTATTCTTCATAATAGAGAAGTTGAGACACTAAGTGGTCGTGGTTACAAAAAGTGATCCCATACGATAATTGCTAACTCACACTACTCCTGGAGGAAGATTGGCAAAATGGTATATGACCATTTCAAAGTTTGATATCACATGCGTTCGGCCGCGGGCGATCAAGTCGCAGGCGGTAGCGGATTTGTTGGCGCAGTTCCCCGACTACGGTTCCTTGCTAGTACAACTTAACGATATCCAAGAGTACTTTATTGGCATAAAAGTAAAGGAGAAACCCTCCTTACAAAGTTTTAAAGGAAACAGCGACGACAAAGTTTGAATTTTTCAAATACAACTAAATGTTAACAATTTAACTAGGTGATTCCTAGCTTCTTATTCGCCTTCAACTACGTGTGCGCTTTTCCCCACCTTTACTCATAACCTGCGGGTTTTCAAATGGCAAAAGCCGACGCAGAAAAACATTTGTCAGTGAAAACTGAGTAAGAAATATACCACAATATGTAAAACAGAGTTTTTGGCTGAAAGAATGAAAAGAATGTAACTGAAGAGATTCCACATTTTAACTTATTAGTTGAGCTGAGGCGTATTAGAGCCCAGCGGGTAACGATCGCCCACAGAGAGGTCACGATGCAATAATATCATCACACATGTACCTCTTGGGATATCACAGTCCATCCCAATTCACCCAGGGCGTTTGTAGGTAGCCCGACACTACCCCGCCCATCACATAGCTAAAGGACCTTAAGTGTCGACACCCCTATACAGTTGTGACCCACACATGCATAGGTAGTACTCTATAGCTTTCACAATTTTATAAACCCGTATAGGGTAGGGTATGAAACCCTAGGAGGTCGTCTCACGTGCGCCTCCGGCCGTAGCCTTCACACACATCCTCTGTACATCGCCCCATATCATTTATCGTTCATTTATATTCCACAAGATCATTTTAGAAACATCGGTTCGAAATTCAGAAGTAACCACATATCTTTCAAAAAGAATATTTGCAAGAGAGATTGTCAAAATTTGAGACTTAAAAGTAGTTGTTCGAAACACGAGTAACACACGCCAAGACATATTTTGATAGTTAAAGTATTGTGCGCATAAACTTACCTGGAAATGAGGTGAGAACTTCACACTCACAAACTAGCACTGAAATAGTAGTAGGGGTCCTCGATGAACTCGCCTCCTACGAACTCGGTATCTACAATAATCACATAATCCTATATTAACACATATACATCACACAACAAATTGCAATTAAATTGTCCTATATGAAATGCAAGTGAAATCCCCAATTAATTCCCCAGACAAAATATATTACACTAGCTATAATTTTACGTTTAGAATATAAATTAAAATAAGAAAAATAGTGACTTATAATTATAAAAGTAATATTTGAGGTAAAGAAAACTTTATTAGATGTTCTAGAATATTTATTTAAATTACTAAGGTGAAATTATATACACAAAGATAGCTATATAAATTTTAAAGTTTAGATAAATAAAAATGGGAGCTTAAACTAAAGCTAAAGCTTAACTATTTTTATTATAAAGTTATATTAACGAAAACTATGTTATAAGTGAAAAGAATTTATTTGCGATAAATCGAAAACATGATTATTTAGTTGTTTAAGAAAATATAGTATAAATATTATACACTTATAAAATACTATTTTAATTTGGTTATAAAGTGCATACTTATTTTTTTGAAAAAGATCATTAACTTACATTTGATAAAATATATATACAAATAAGAAATACTAATTTATATTATGATAAAGAATAACTTAAATTACAATTAGTTGATATACAATCAGCCCCCTAAACAGTTTCACTTCATACAAAAGCCTACCCCCATTTTTGTAAAAAGACACTTTCACACCCCCTGCTTTTACAAACAAAACCAGTCCAATTCATCTTCTCCAACAAACCCATCTGTAACTATTCTACCTTCACCCACAACAATTCTTCAAATCCCAAACAACCAAATTCATTGCTAAAGGGTAGAGCAAGAGTTGAGATTGGAATGAAATCAAAACAGGGGGGTTTACCGATTGAAAAGAACGCCCGAAGAAGAAGGCAGCGGCGGTGATGGGTTCCTGCCGCTGCTTGGGGTTCGCCGGGATAGAGAGGCGAACGGTGGTGGTGATGGCGGCGAAGCAGAGGGAGGCGGCGTCGGGGGTCTCGGCGACGCAGAGGGGCGACGGAGCGGAGGGCGGCGGCGTCGGGCGGCCTGGATTCCGTCGGCGGTTCTGGGCTTCGGGCCTGGTGCCGTCGGCCTGGGTTTTCGCTCGGCGCCAACAGAGAGAAGAGGGAGATGGAGAGGGAGAGACAAACGCGAGAGAGAGAGAGAGACAGAGGGTGAGAGAGGGACAGAGCGCGAGAGAGAGAGACGAGCGAGAGATTGAGGTGTGGTGTACTGTAAACCCAAATCGGAAAAATTGGATGTTCAAAATCAGTGAAATTGATGCAAAGATTTCATCTTTGACTTTGATTGGCGGAAATCATGACGGAAATTAGGAGAGGGGAGGTCAAAATATTGGCTCTTGCCATGGGTGGTCGCCGGAAATTGGGGAAGAACATCACTGGTTACCAAATGCAGGTTTGGGGAAGATGAAGGAGAAGTGTTATGGTGTGGCGGGTATACCATTCTACGCGGTGGTTGGTGTCGTAAAAGTTATTAAAAAGACACGTTTTGGTCACACTACAACGTTACACGACCCACTACACTTCACCCACTAATTTACACCCAACTAACCATATAAGAAAAATGACATCTTAAAAATATAAAAGAAAACTTTTGATAAAATAATAATAATAATAATAATAATAATAGTAATAATAATAATAATAATAATGAAAAACTACTTTTAGCGAACGAAAACAACTTTCGTAATTTCAAATAATGGTCCTAAAAATTCGTTAAACTCCCTAAAATACCCCCTAAAATATCGGGGTATTACATCACATCTCCCTTAAAACAAAGCTTCGTCCCCGAAGCTTAAAGTAAATCGAATCTCCCAATGCAAGTATGTTGTATGCAATTCTAATGTGCACATAATAACAAGACAAGACGGGTAATTAAATATACGGTTGTTAAATCACATCTCCCTTAAAAGGAGTGACGTTCCCGTCACTCGGTTCATACCTGGTCGAAGAGGTGTGGGTAACGTTTCCTCATGTCTGCCTCGGCTTCCCAAGTTTCCTCTTCCGTTTGGTGGTTTGACCAAAGAACCTTGACCAGCGTGGTGGACTTGGTACGGGTGTTCCTGGTCTTTGTATCGAGGATTTTGATTGGTTGTTGTTCAAAGGTAAGAGAGGGATCAAGTTCAACAGGCTCGGGATCAATGATATGGCTCGGGTCGGGTACATAAGCTTTGAGTTGGGACACATGAAAGACGTTATGGACTCTACCTAGGCTGTTAGGAAGATTCAGGCGATAGGCAACCTCTCCTATACGATCCAGTACTTCGTAGGGTCCAATGAACTTGGGACTCAATTTTCCTTTCTGATTGAAACGCATAACCCCCTTTGTAGGTGAAACCCTTAGGAAGACTTTGTCACCAACTTTGAATTCCAATGGCCTTCTCTTCAAATCCGCGTAAGACTTTTGTCGATCCTGGGCCGCTTTCATCCTTTGCTGGATCATTCGAATCTGGTTTGTCGAGTCCTCGATCATTTGTGGTCCAAGAATGATAGTCTCGCTGATGTCACTCCAACACAGCGGTGTCCTGCACTTCCTCCCATACAGTGCTTCGTAGGGTGCCATCCCTATGCTAGCATGGTAGCTGTTGTTATAAGAGAATTCGATAAGTGGTAACTTGTCCACCCATGAACCTCCAAAGTCCAGAATGCAAGCTCGTAGCATGTCTTCTAACGTTTGAATCGTTCTCTCTGTCTCGCCATCCGTAGCTGAGTGAAACGCTGTGCTGAACCTTAGCTCGGTACCCATGGCTTTTTGTAGCTCCTTCCAGAAGTGTGATAAGAAGTTTGGATCCCTATCAGAAATAATCGAGCTAGGTACTCCGTGTAGTCTTACTACATTCTTGATGTATGCATCCGCCCTCTTTTCCATGTCCCACGTGTCCTTCATGGGAAAGAATCTTGCAGTTTTCGTCAATCTATCGACTACCACCCAAATCTGGTTCAGCCCATTAGTTGAAACAGGTAAGGCCGTAACAAAATCCATTGAGATGGAATCCCATTTCCATACCGGTATCTCCAATGGTTGTAACATCCCACCTGGTCTCTTGTGCTCGAACTTAACCTTTTGACACGTCAAACATCGAGATACGAAATCAGCTACTTCCTTCTTCATACCTTTCCACCAGAAGTTCTTCTTCAAATCCTTGTACAACTTGTCTCCTCCTGGATGTACCGAATAAGGTGTGT
This sequence comes from Linanthus parryae, assembly GCA_023055425.1. Classification (NCBI taxonomy): domain Eukaryota; kingdom Viridiplantae; phylum Streptophyta; class Magnoliopsida; order Ericales; family Polemoniaceae; genus Linanthus; species Linanthus parryae. The sequence goes on along the minus strand of JALGPY010000003.1, from coordinate 123,556,988 downwards.
TATGAGCTTCCCTCATAATCTTCTCCTTTACCTCCGCGCATTTTATTGGTACGCACCATCTTCCCTTGAATTTCACGCTTCCGTCTTCCTCCACTTTGAAATCAAGTGCTTCGCCTTTGTTGATCTTCTCCTTGATCTTTTGCAGGAAAGCATCTTCTTTCTGTGCTTCCTTTATTTCTTCGAAGATGTCCGGTACTATCGTCAAATTACATAGCATGTTGTTCGTTGTTCCCTTCGTGCAGACTTCAATCTCCAGTCTTCGAAACTCTTCGCAAAGCTTAGGTGGTAAAACCCACATTGCATTTACCGTATGCTCCGTCTTTCGGCTCAATGCATCCGCTACTACGTTGGCTTTCCCTTCATGGTATTGGATCTTGATATCATAATCTTTCACCAATTCTAGCCACCTTCTTTGTCGCATATTCAGCTCCTTTTGAGTGAATATGTACTTTAAGCTCTTGTGATCGGTAAAGATCTTGCACGTCGTACCGTAAAGATAATGCCTCCATATCTTTAGTGCAAAAACTATGGCCGCCAACTCCAAATCGTGAGTGGGGTAATTCTCCTCGTAGGACTTTAGTTGCCTTGAAGCATACGCAATCACTTTGCCATCTTGCATCAAAACACATCCTAACCCGTGCTTAGACGCATCACTGTAGACTTCAAATTCTCCTCCTTCAGTAGGTAACGTTAACACAGGTGCCGACGTTAACCTATCCTTTAGGGTTTGGAATGCTTCCTCACAATTCTTGTCCCATACGTACTTGCTTGTCTTCTTCATTAACGTTGTCATGGGTTTCGCGATCTTGGAGAAATCCTTCACGAATCGTCGATAGTAACCCGCCAATCCTAGGAAGCTTCTTATCTCCGTCACACTTTTTGGTGTGGGCCAGTCCTTTACCGCTGATATCTTTCCAGGGTCTACAGACACACCTTCTTTAGATATAATATGCCCTAGGAAAGGCACTCTATCCAACCAAAACTCGCACTTTGACAACTTTCCATACAACTTCTCTTCCCTTACACTATGTTTGGAAATGAGGTGAGAAAAGAAATGATGAGAAACTTTAATTTATATGAGAAAAGAAATGATAAGAAATGATTTAGAATTCTCACATATTTGTTTGGATTACTTAAGTGAGAAATGATAAGAAAATTTATACTTTCTCACCTCCTTTGTTTGGTTAGCATATTAATGGAAAAGAAAAGAAACTATTTTAAAGATATTACCAAAATAACCTTCATTAATATTATGATTAGGCAATGTTTTATTTTTTTTATGGCTAATTATGTCACAACAAGAATATTGACACTCATATAGTTTCTTTTCTCACCAAATCTCACCACTTTTGGTGAGAAACAAAAATTGGATTATGTGAGATTTCTTTTCTCATGCTTTCTCACGAATTCTCACCTAAAAAGCAATCCAAACAAGAAAGAGAAAACCTTCTCTGACCAATTCTTTTCCTTTCTCACCAAATCATGTAATCCAAACACACTGTTAGGGTTTCTAACACCTCCCTCAAATGGTGTGCATGTTCTTCCTTCCCTTTCGAGTAGATTAGGATGTCATCGATGAAAACGACAACAAACTTATCTAGGTACTTCTGGAGAACGCGGTTCATCAACTCCATGAATGCTGCTGGAGCATTAGTGAGACCGAATGGCATTACCGTAAACTCGTAGTGGCCATAGTGAGTTCGAAATGCCGTTTTAGGAATATCCTTTTCAGCTATCCTAAGCTGATGATATCCAGACCTTAAATCGACCTTCGAAAAGGTATCGGCTCCTTGTAGCTGGTCGAACAAGTCGTCAATCCTTGGAATTGGGTACTTATTCTTAACGGTTACTCCATTCAATTCACGGTAGTCAATGCAAAGTCTTAGGCTACCATCCTTCTTCTTCACGAACAAAACAGGTGCTCCCCATGGTGAAACACTAGGTCTAATGAAACCCTTGTCCATTAACTCCTTCAGTTGCTCTTGAAGCTCCTTTAACTTGGCTGGTGCCATCCTATATGGTGCCTTCGAGATTGGTCCAGTACCTGGTACTAAGTCTATCGCAAAGTCCACGGCTCTCTTAGGTGGCATTCCTGGAAGGTCTTCTGGAAAGACATCCGGGAATTCATTCACAACTGGGATGTCCTCTAATTTCTCCCCTTCTTTCGCCTGATCATGGATCGTACAGAGGTATGCCCTATGCCCTTTCTTCACATCGGATAGGATGGTTAAGGCTGACACGATTTGGATTTTGGGTTCTCTAGTTATACCCCTATAGGATAGGCGCTCGCCTTTTGGTCCACGAAACCTGACCTTTTGGGTGGCACACTCTATTGTTGCTTTGTATTTGCTAAGCCAATCCATACCTAAGATGACATCTAGGTTGCCGAGATCGAAAAGAATTAGATCAGAAGGTAGCTTGGCTCCTAATATTTCTAGGTTGACTCCAGGGTACATGGTATTACAAGGTGTGACTTCTCCACTTGGGGTAGAGATGGATATAGATATTGGGGTAGGATTTGGTAAGTCTAATTTCTTAGCAAAAGTAGATGAAATGAAAGAGAATGTGGCTCCAGAATCAAATAACACAAAAGCAGGGGTAGAATGGATTAGGAATGTACCAGTCACCACGTTGGCCTGTGCTGCCTGAGTCTGATTCATCACATTGATAGTTCCAGCTGCGCTGCGTGCTGTGGCTGCGGGTGCAGGTGCGCCTGCTACTGTGGTTGCCGAAGTAGCATTGTTGTTTCCTTGGGGTCGGTTGTTGTAACCATTTCCTCCCTGCCAGTTGTTACCTCGGTTATAGCCTCCTCCATTGTTGTTTCTGTTGCCGGCATTGTTGTTGTTTCCCCCATACTGATTTCCACGGTTGTTATTGCCTCCCTGATTGTAACCGCTTTTATTCCCTCCGTAGTTGTTTCCTCCACGGTTGTATCCTCCATTCCCCCCTTGGCGGTTCACATTGTTTCCTCCATATCCTCCACCATTGTTATTCCCGGAGTTATTGAAGTTGTTGTTGTTGAAGCTTCCACCGCTGTTGTTCCCTGAGGGTCTTGAACGACATTCAAACCTTCGATGGCCTAGCTTACCACAATTGAGGCAGTTAACTTTGTTCCCCCGGCAGTCCACTCCTAAATGGTTCATGCCGCATTGCCTGCAGTTGTAGATTCGTACCTGGCCTTGGTTTCCAAATTGATTGGTGGGGGCTGGGTTGGGACGAAACCTTTTATCTCCGCTATTGTTTCCTGAACCACGATTCTGGAAACCTGTCCGTGCCAGTGCCTCAGACTTCCTCTTCTTAGTTTCTTCATTATTCTCATCAATCAAATTCTGGGCGTCCTGAGCTGCCCCATAAGCGTCCATAAGGGTGTCAAATCGGGTCGCAATCAAGGCCATTCGGAGTTGGAAGTTTAAACCTCCTATAAACCTCTTGATCTTCTTTGCCTCAGTCGGCACCAGTTCCCTTCCAAACCTCATCAACTCCATGTATTTCTGATGATAATCATAAGGGTTGTCACTTCCCTGTTTCAAGTTCTTGAATTCCTTGAACTTCCTATCCTTAACATGTTCAGGATAAAAACGTTCTCGTAGCGCTGCTTTCAGCTGTTCCCAGCCAAATCCCTGCTGGGCGAGAAGTTCTTCTCCCTTGGCTGACCACCAGTTGTCAGCCTCCTTCTTGAAGTAGTAGAGGGCTACTTCGACACGCTGATCTTCAGGGCAGCGCGCAGATACTAGGACTTTTCCAAAGTCCCTAATCCAGTTTTCTAAGGTGGTGGGGTCATCCGTCCCATAAAAGAAGTCCGGGCGGAGTTCAGCTACCCTACTCATAACATTCCCCCCTCCGTTGTGGGTATTCTGTAGAATTTGGGTGAGAGCTAGAGTTGCTTGACGCATCTTCTGAAATTCAATGGGGTCCACAGGTGGAACTTGGCCGCCATGGGTTTGCTGACCTCCCTGGTTCATTGTTCCTACTTCTCTTGCACGTCTCCTGGTATAATATTGCATTGTAGCTTTGTTTAAATATATAACCTTACTTAATATAGGTCGAAAAGAATTATACTTCTAGTTCACATACATGCAGCCTATAAGTTTCAAAATTTAAGCATACATTTATCCATCCATCAAATAATCCACATAAACATTTAAATGGTAAGGAACAACCCAATTCTATAAAGTAAATAGTAACTCCTAGGGTAAGCTAAACGTTCGCTCTCGTGATAAAAGAAATGCAGTAGATGATAATCGTAAGGGTGGGTGGGTGTTTATCTACTCTTCGTCATCAGTGGGGAGCATGAGCTCGCTATCAGCGGCGTCGATCTAATCTCTTCTGCCTCATTGTTTCCTTCATGTTCCTTCTCGTCAATCTCATCGATCTCATCCATATCGGCATCCCAACTATAAGCTCCTCCTGTGCGTCCTCATCTTGGTTTTCAACTTGGTCTTGCCCATATCCTTAGTCCTCGTCCAAGTCCATGTTCGGAAAGAAGAGAAGAAGAGTCTCGGAAGTGTTCTAGACCGCGTATACACTCTTAATCTCCACAGAACTAATTTCAAATAATCTAAGTAATCAAGAAATCACATGCGTAGAACAATTATCCCAGTAATGACACACATTGAGGTATACATGTAGCACATAACAAATTTCACATCCAAGTAGCAAAGGAATCACAAATAACAAGGAACCCTATTGTACTATCCCACAACCCCGGCTTGTTCAAATTTTATTTCCGGTTTTAGTTATCCTATATCCATTTTAAATTTTTGAAAAGCTTCCAGTTATTTTGAATCTTTATTTAGTGGAAATCGAAAAGTCGTACTAGCGTTGGAACCGTCGGCTCTGATACCAACTGAAACAACCCGGAACCTACGGTTCCTTGCTAGTACAACTTAACGATATCCAAGAGTACTTTATTGGCATAAAAGTAAAGGAGAAACCCTCCTTACAAAGTTTTAAAGGAAACAGCGACGACAAAGTTTGAATTTTTCAAATACAACTAAATGTTAACAATTTAACTAGGTGATTCCTAGCTTCTTATTCGCCTTCAACTACGTGTGCGCTTTTCCCCACCTTTACTCATAACCTGCGGGTTTTCAAATGGCAAAAGCCGACGCAGAAAAACATTTGTCAGTGAAAACTTAGTAAGAAATATACCACAATATGTAAAACAGAGTTTTTGGCTGAAAGAATGAAAAGAATGTAACTGAAGAGATTCCACATTTTAACTTATTAGTTGAGCTGAGGCGTATTAGAGCCCAGCGGGTAACGATTGCCCACAGAGAGGTCACGATGCAATAATATCATCACACATGTACCTCTTGGGATATCACAGTCCATCCCAATTCACCCAGGGCGTTTGTAGGTAGCCCGACACTACCCCGCCCATCACATAGCTAAAGGACCTTAAGTGTCGACACCCCTATACAGTTGTGACCCACACATGCATAGGTAGTACTCTATAGCTTTCACAATTTTATAAACCCGTATAGGGTAGGGTATGAAACCCTAGGAGGTCGTCTCACGTGCGCCTCCGGCCGTAGCCTTCACACACATCCTCTGTACATCGCCCCATATCATTTATCGTTCATTTATATTCCACAAGATCATTTTAGAAACATCGGTTCGAAATTCAGAAGTAACCACATATCTTTCAAAAAGAATATTTGCAAGAGAGATTGTCAAAATTTGAGACTTAAAAGTAGTTGTTCGAAACACGAGTAACACACGCCAAGACATATTTTGATAGTTAAAGTATTGTGCGCATAAACTTACCTGGAAATGAGGTGAGAACTTCACACTCACAAGCTAGCACTGAACTAGTAGTAGGGGTCCTCGATGAACTCGCCTCCTACGAACTCGGTATCTACAATAATCACATAATCCTATATTAACACATATACATCACACAACAAATCGCAATTAAATTGTCCTATATGAAATGCAAGTGAAATCCCCAATTAATTCCCCAGACAAAATATATTACACTAGCTATAATTTTACGTTTAGAATATAAATTAAAATAAGAAAAATAGTGACTTATAATTATAAAAGTAATATTTGAGGTAAAGAAAACTTTATTAGATGTTCTAGAATATTTATTTAAATTACTAAGGTGAAATTATATACACAAAGATAGCTATATAAATTTTAAAGTTTAGATAAATAAAAATGGGAGCATAAACTAAAGCTAAAGCTTAACTATTTTTATTATAAAGTTATATTAACGAAAACTATGTTATAAGTGAAAAGAATTTATTTGCGATAAATCGAAAACATGATTATTTAGTTGTTTAAGAAAATATAGTATAAATATTATACACTTATAAAATACTATTTTAATTTGGTTATAAAGTGCATACTTATTTTTTTGAAAAAGATCATTAACCATTTGATAAAATATATATACAAATAAGAAATACTAATTTATATTATGATAAAGAATAACTTAAATTACAATTAGTTGATATACAATCAGCCCCCTAAACAGTTTCACTTCATACAAAAGCCTACCCCCATTTTTGTAAAAAGACACTTTCACACCCCCTGCTTTTACAAACAAAACCAGTCCAATTCATCTTCTCCAACAAACCCATCTGTAACTATTCTACCTTCACCCACAACAATTCTTCAAATCCCAAACAACCAAATTCATTGCTAAAGGGTAGAGCAAGAGTTGAGATTGGAATGAAATCAAAACGGGGGGGGGGTTTACCGATTGAAAAGAACGCCCGAAGAAGAAGGCAGCGGCGGTGATGGGTTCCTGCCGCTGCTTGGGGTTCGCCGGGACAAAGAGGCGAACGGTGGTGGTGATGGCGGCAAAGCAGAGGGAGGCGGCGTCGGGGGTCTCGGCGACGCAGAGGGGCGACGGAGCGGAGGGCGGCGGCGTCGGGCGGCCTGGGTTCCGTCGGCGGTTCTGGGCTTCGGGCCTGGTGCCGTCGGCCTGGGTTTTCGCTCGGCGCCAACAGAGAGAAGAGGGAGATGGCGAGGGAGAGACAGAGCGCGAGAGAGAGAGAGAGAGACAGAGGGTGAGAGAGGGACAGAGCGCGAGAGAGAGAGACGAGCGAGAGATTGAGGTGTGGTGTACTGTAAACCCAAATCGGAAAAATTGGATGTTCAAAATCAGTGAAATTGATGCAAAGATTTCATCTTTGACTTTGATTGGCGGAAATCATGACGGAAATTAGGAGAGGGGAGGTCAAAATATTGGCTCTTGCCATGGGTGGTCGCCGGAAATTGGGGAAGAACATCACTGGTTACCAAATGCAGGTTTGGGGAAGATGAAGGAGAAGTGTTATGGTATGGCGGGTATACCATTCCACGCGGTGGTTGGTGTCGTAAAAGTTATTAAAAAGACACGTTTTGGTCACACTACAACGTTACACGACCCACTACACTTCACCCACTAATTTACACCCAACTAACCATATAAGAAAAATGACATCTTAAAAATATAAAAGAAAACTTTTGATAAAATAATAATAATAATAATAGTAATAATAATAATAATAATGAAAAACTACTTTTAGCGAACGAAAACAACTTTCGTAATTTCAAATAATGGTCCGAAAAATTCGTTAAACTCCCTAAAATACCCCCTAAAATATCGGGGTATTACAATGAGCCTGTGATCGAAGAAGAACTCAAGGGACCTGAAATCTATGCAGTCGATGTACCCTATTGGACGCTCCATTTCGACGGTTCGTCAACAAGGAAATGTGGAGGCATTGGGATAGTCTTGACCAAGCCAGATGGGGAGGTCATACAGATGTCCGCAAAGCTTGACTTCGCAGTCACCAACAACGAGGCAGAATATGAAGCCCTCATAGCGGGACTTCGTGCAGCGAAAGCTTTGGAAGTAAGCAATCTGACGGTCATGGGAGACTCCAAGCTAATTGTCAAGCAAGCCTCGGGCGAGTACGGTTTGAAGGAGATAAATCTTCTGTCCTACCGGACTTTGGTACAAAAGCTGGTGCAGCAATTCTGCGACGTTAGGTACCAGCACAAGCCCCGAGCGGACAACAAGCATGCAGACTCTTTGGCCACCTTGGGATCCAAGGTTAGTACAGACAAATGTCCCGCAAGAATCTCGATCGAAGTGCGGACATCGTCGGCGTTAACAGAAGACGCGTGCGATGATGAACACATGGACGATGCGGACTGGAGAAAGGCAATCTTACGAGCCATCGCAGAAGGCACAAGCAGCGAGAGCTGGGCACTCACAAAGGGGTATTGCATACATGACAACACCCTTTACTACAAGGGCCCTGGCGGAATACTTATGCGATGTGTCTCTGAGCAAGAGGGACAGCTGCTGTTAGAGAAGATTCACCAACATGCTTGCGAAGAAAGCGAAGTGTCAATCTATCGGAAGGCTCAGAGATATGGCATTCACTGGCCAGACATGTCAACAGCCGCAGCACTAATACAGGGAAAGTGCGAGAGTTGCGCACTGATCAAGGATTCTTTACTCATCGCTCTAACCGATGATGATGCGGATTGGAGGAAACCACTCTTCGATTTTCTCACCCAGGGCACCGTACCCGAATCGAGAAAAGAAGCTGAGAAATTGAAGAGGAAAGCATCCCGATACGTGGTACAAGAAAACTTGCTTTGGCGAAGAGGCCATGAGGGCAACTTGCTGCGATGTCTAGACGGCAGGGAAGCACAAGAAGTCATGGAACTTTCTCATCAGGTGGAACACCAGGGAGGTGCGAAATTATGCAGGCAACTCCTCTCAATTGGATATTTCTTGCCCACGATGGAGGCTGATTGCCGCACCAAAGTACGACGCTGCCAGGAGTGTCAATTCAAAGGAAACTTAGTGCACGCTCCTGCTGTAGATCTACATGCATTGGGAACGCCATGGCCATTTCACACATGGGCTCTAGATTTCATTGGTCCCATCCGATCAACTTCGCATGGAAATCATTTCATTCTCACCGCGACTGAGCTGTTCACCAAATGGGTGGAGGCGATACCACTGAAGACGGCAAATGCGCTAGCTGTGGTCCATTTCATCCAAGAAAACATCATATGCAGGTTCGGAATACCCAACACCATCCTTTCAGATAATGGTACTCCTTTTGTTAATCGCCAGGTGGCTGCGAAGCTAGCAGAATACAACATCAGGCAGATATGCTCCACCCCCTACTACCCGAAAGGGAACGGGCAGGCCGAAGCGACCAACAAAACACTGTTGAGGATCTTGAGCAAGATGGTCGCAGATGACCACAAGAAGTGGGCTGATTCTCTAAGAATAGCCTTGTGGGCTTACCGGACTTCTCCAAGAACACCCACAGGGGTCTCACCATTCCTCCTATGCTATGGGGCTGAGGCAGTGGTACCTGCGGAGGTAAAAGTTAACTCAACAAGGTTGGCCTTCCACGCCTTGTACGACAATCAACGCAATCATGACTTATTCCTGCTAGAGGAAAAGCGAGAGCAAGCTAAAAGGACCAACAAACGGTATCAAGAAAGGATTGCTCGTGCGTACAACAAAACAGTCCAGCGTAGAGATTTTGCAGTTGGAGATTTGGTCTTGCGCGCATCTGACCATTGCATGCGAGAGGCGGCTCACCCAAAGTTCGCAGCCAATTGGGAAGGGCCCTTCGAAGTAACAGAAGTCTTTGAGAGTGTCTACTGCAGCATACGGAGGTTGCACGGAACGACCTCAACCCCAAGCTCAGTCAACATGCGCTGGATTAAGAAGTACTATCCTTGACTTCTCTCATTTTATGCGTTTTATTATAACGATGCCTTATGCTCTGTATAGCTACGATTCGCACATCTTCTCTCCCATATGAGAGAATTGTAATATCGTCTCTCCCACATGAGAGTCCTATAATAATAGACTTCTCCCAAATGAGAAGAACTTTATACTTCTAGTTGTTTATATTGCTTCACTTAGTTTATTATTACTGTTAGCAAAAGCCTATCCGCCGCGATAGCAACTTACTCGAATGCGATCTCAACTGATCTTTCAAAGCCTATCCTATATGATAGCAGCCTATGCGAAAACGATCTTAATTGATCTTCTAAGCCTATCTGTTACGATAGCAGCCTATGCAAATGCGATCTTAATTGATCTTTTAAGCCTATATGTCACGATAGCAGCCTATGCGAAAATGATCTTAATTGATCTTCTAAGCCTATCTGTCACGATAGCAGCCTATGCAAATGCGATCTTAAATGATCTTCTAAGCCTATCTGTCACGATAGCAGCCTATGCGAATGCGATCTTAAGTGATCTTCTAAGCCTATCTGTCACGATAGCAGCCTATGCGAATGCGATCTTAATGGATCTTTTAAGCCTATCTGTCACGATAGCAGCTCATGCGACAATGATCTTAATTGATCTTCTAAGCCTATCTGCCACGATAGCAGCTCATGCGAAAATGATCTTAATTGATCTTCTAAGCCTATCTGCCACGATAGCAGCTCATGTGAAAACAATCTTAAGTGATCTGCTAAGCCTATCTTTCATGATAGCAGCTTATGCGAACATGATCTTGAATGATCTTCTAAGCCTATCTGCCGCGATGGCAGCGCTATACAAATGCGATTTTAAAATCGTTCTTAAATCTATCTGTCATGATAGCAGCATTATGCAAAAACGATCTTAAGTGATCTCCAAAGGTCTATCTGATAAGATGGAACTCGCACTTGAATCTAAGGCAAATCAAAAGCCCATCTGCCAAGATGGCATAGCTGCGCAAATACGATCTCGAACGATCTAAAAAAAAAAACAATACAAAGTGTGTATATAGCATTACGCAAGGTGAAGTCTGCCGATACGCATACGAAATTGTATTTTGTTGTAACAAGACAGCAGATCATACAAAGCGATTTATCATTATGAGTCAAAAGGACTTACAATTTTGCTGTCTAGATAGCAGCTTACAAGCGAAAAAGCTCAAATCTAACTACGCAGCCAACATGGCTTATAATGCATCTAAAGAGTAACTTACGAACAAGAAGTTACACATCGCGGGAATCCTAGCTGAAAAAGGATGAACCTAACGGTCCTAACACCAGCTATGCGATGCGCAGATCTGCGACCAAAGATCTATAGCAAGTAGGGCGCTCCTGCGAAGAGATCAGCTCACCATTCGCTACGTCCCTAGCAGCAAGATCTGCGTGACGCTACGTCCAAGATCTCAGGATCTGACAAGGCCTCTGTCTGAGCAAGATATGTACCAGAGGAACCACCTGTTCTGGCGTGTGCAGCCGTGCAGAACAGGGGAGAAGTCATTCCTCTGGCAATGGGCTCCTTGTCCAGATAGACAAGCGCATTGGCTCGCCACCCTGAGTTCAAGAACGAGGAGGCAAGAAATTCTTCTCCGGGCATGCTGGAGGATAATCCCGCCGTTCATTACGAGTCGGTAGCAAGGTCACTACGGCGCTGCACCTCACCGGGAGGCGGCCGGAAACATGACCTGCAAACATAATAGACGAAGAAAATTCTTCGAACAAATATGAGGTATTATATGCATCTTCTCTATGAAGGTTACAAAGATCAGTAAGCTTCATAAAGCGGATCTTAGAAACTATTTCTATAGCACAAAGCGCAAACTCAGCTTTTACAACTTGAAGTTTCCATGAATCAACGGAAAATAAGCGTTGAAGCCGGCAATCGTAAGGACTCACGGCAAAGCACATTTTTGGGATGAAGAACCCAAATGGCAAAAGGCAGGGTTTATATAGACCTTGTGGAGACTCTTCAGTTGCCAAGATGAGTCAGCAGAATTTGAAAAGAGGGTAAGGTCAATCACTTACGCCTTGAAAAGCGGTAACGATCAATTACCCTACTAAAGGCTACGACGATTCAGTTGCGTGTCCTAATTAATGACGGATGGTCATGATTCGGACGGACATCCCAAGGAAATCGTGCTTATCTAATGAGCAATTAGCGCGAGAATCAAGGCAGAATATCAATTGCTGATGTCATAATTAGATATGCACAGAGATATTCTAGCAAATCCCGAAAAGGGCAAAACGGGCATTTCGATTCTTCTTAAAAAAAAAGGGGAGAAACCCCAGCAACATTACAATAATGTTTCTGTTATTTATTTGCTACTTTTCAAAAATCAAAATAAACCCTTGATCAAGGAGTCATGGGGGGGTAAACTGACGGCTCATATTTTCCACCTGCTCCACCTCCTGCTTCAATTGCTCGCACTTGACATTCATCTCATGATAGAGCTTCATAGCCTCTTAAACCTTTTGCTTTTGCTGCTCTACCTTCTGCTTCTCAGCTGCGAGGTTTTGGTGGCCGAGTTTCAAAGTTACGGCTGCGCGAATCAGGGTAACTCTTTTCATAAGAAACTTGAAACCCAGCCTGCCTTGAACTTTGGCGAGAAGATTTTGGCACATGCCAAAAAGCAATTCGGCACTCTGAGGAGAAATGGTCGCAGGCGTGGCCGCAGACAGCTGCTCCAAAATCCAAATGGCCTCGGTAAGAAACAGCCTCCTGTCAAAGGGCCCTATCTCCAGAGACCTCGCAAATGATTGGGGGTAGGTGAGGCGCATCCGAACTAGCCAGTCTACATCGGCTTGCTTCAAACCTGAAGCAATGTCAAAACCAAGTTATACTATCAAATTCGCGAATGAAGGATGCGAAATGCGAAAAGCAAATCACGACATACCAGTTCCTTCAAGGATCTCGCGCAGAGAAGGAATGTGCATCACTGGGGTAGTTGAAGATTGCCCTCGCTCCATTGCCCTTCTATCAGCTGCGAGCTCTAATTCCTCGTAGTTGGGGGGAAGAGTATAAGCCGCACCAGTTGCGATTGCAGCCCCGACCTGCGAGCCCCAAAAGCTCCACGCAGGAAGAGGTGTCGCCGACTCAGTCATCGCTGGAAGCGTAGTAGCAGCCGAAGTTGCTTGGCGAGGGACACTCTCAGATGCGGTAGCATCAACATCACTTGTTTTCATTTCCTCAGCACTAGCATGGACATCTTCCTCCATTAGCACAGTGTCAGCCTCGGCATCATTAGAAAGTTCGATGACGTCCTCAAGAGGCTCTCCTGCGTATTCAGCAACTGCGACGGGCTTCTCGGTATGAGAACTCGGCACCGGGACATAGGACGCAGAAGGTTGACTTCTCTGCTCCAGCACGGGTTTATCAGCATCGCCTGCAATACAAAATGCGATGGTGTGAGGTAACTTGTATCGTACGTTATTTTACTATCTTTGCTAAAGCTAAGAGCAAGCACCTCCACGCGAAGGTGGGATTGCAGTATCCTCGTCATACGCTAAGGACGTGGAACCTTGCCCTATTAGGGTTTCCTCGTTAAGTATGTCTTTAAAATGAGCGTGACCTGGGGCGCGAAGAAACTAGTCATGATTATGCTTTGAGTTGTTAAGCCCAGTTCACGCATATCGTTCAAGTGATTACCTGAGGGTTCACCGCACTTGCCTACTAGCCAACGGCGAATGTCAGCTTTTGACACACCATGCTTTAAAGCACCGACAATAACATCTCGATAAGTTACTGCGAGATTAAAAATCTCACCTTCATTGCCGCTTGCGATTTCTTCAGAATCTGCTTGGGCTTGCTCCAAGGCTGCCGCATCGTCTTCTGGAGCCACGTCCTCCTCCTCAACTCGGGGAGCCACCTCTTCGGGAAGCGCATCTTCCTCATCAGTTGGACGCACTAGGTCGTCGACATGTTGTTCTTCAAGGCTCATCTGCTTCACGCGCTCGAGCTCTTCCTCTTCTCGCTTTCTTCTCCTTTCAGCAGCTTCCGCAGCTGTCTTCCTGGACTCCGCGAGAATGTCCTCGCTTATGGGTTCATCAGAAACGCCAGAATGAGCACTCCTCTTCTGCCTCTTGGCCAAAAGGCCGCCGATGGTATCATCATCATTTGCGAAGAAACAATTTGTTCAAATCAAATTGCAAAAGAACTAAGATAATGAGGACACAAGTGCGATTGAGATACCTCCCGATTCTTCCTCATGCATCGCATCTTCAACTCTTTCTTCTTCTTCATCTCCTTCTCTTGGCTCCTGCCTCTCCCCTTCTTCCTCCTGGCCGAATGGAACGAAGGTCTCCACTGCGAGCTCCTTCCGCGTCTTACTGGTCATGCGACCTTTGCCTTTTTCCTTGGCAGAAAGGGATCTCGCAGGAGGGGAAGTTGGAGCGCTTCTAGGGGAAGAAATTGTAATTCCTCTTTGCCTAGGCCTCTTCGCTCTTGGCACGGCAGTTGCTGGAGGAGGCGGATCATCTCTAGGGGGAGACAAGGCCGGAGCATTATCTATCAGCGAGTCAGCATAGCATTCATGACCTCGCGAATCCTGGCTTCGATCTCAGGGTCCATCCTCGATGCTAGCCGAAAAGACTGTCCTTGTCTTCTTGTGGTAACAATAGTGTTAACCAGTGATTTGGAACGCTCGCCAGACGCAAACCTCCGCACATGGCACTACAGCAAGCGGTGTAGAATGAGTTGTCAATATATTGAAGTAAAGAAGCTTAAATGCATGCGAAAGAAGTTGCTTACCTTAGCAAAAGTTTCGCTATATCTGATGACATGCGAGTCGCCTTTCCTAACTGCGGCGGTCTTCTCGTCTAGAATGATGGCAGGACACAAATGGTTCTCGAGATCCAGCAAAGAGTAGCAACCATATTCAGACTCGTCCAGACTGCAATTAAGACGAAATGGAAAAGAGTTTCTTTTGATCAAAGGAGCTCTGCTTGGCTGGGGGGCCGACTGCGTCTCGAATCTTGTGTGCTGGGCGATCCAGTATGCGAGCCAGTTTTTGGAATAACCGCCTTCACGGTTACCTGCAGGTTGCTCAAAGGGAAGGTTGCTCAGCAAGACCGTTTTGCACTCCTTTGTCAACAAACGCTTATAGCAGCCTCTGACAATAGACGGTGGCCAGATTGATGGCGCCACTGCATCAAAACCGAATTGGGGAGAAACGCGAGTGGGATCAACATCCACAGTAAGCCTCTCGTACCTTGGCGCGAGCTCGCGAACATGTTCTGCGAGAGCAGGAAGGGAGCCTCGCAGGCACCAGCAAAAGAATTCACGATAGCGCTCGTGGAAGTGCTCTCCATCTTCGAAGAGGAGCTCTTCTGAGAAGACAACACCCTTGGAAGGATACAGCTTTGGAAACCATCGCACGTTTTCAATGCGCATGGCATAGGGCCTCGCTATGAACTCCTCCCGATTTTCGCACATCAGGCTCCAAACGCACTTGGTGTTGTTTGTCCCAAACCACCTCGCAGCTCTGCCACTGTTACGCTCCTCCACCGCACCTGGGGGACACCACCTGCTGGGCTTAGAAGCAACTGGAGCATAGGAAGGCCAGCGCTCAAAGACCCACATTGTCAAGAAAGCAATGTTAACAAAAGTCAGTATGTCGAGACGGCCACGCGATTCCTTCACGGCCACGACCAGCTGATCCAGTCTGTAGTACAATGTGCCCAAGACCAAAGGTCCGAGTGCGACTTTCTGGCCGAGAGCCAACTTCACAGCAAGGGGCAGAACGTGATAAAATACCCCATCGTGCGGGTGGCCATCGATCAGGTACCTCGACAACCAGGCGCAGAGAAAGGCGCATAGGGTTAAGTGATAACCCTTACCCTCCACGTAGTTCTCCGCCTCTGGGTTTTCACTCAGAAGCTTCTTGGTGATGCAACTGTTCGCATAATCACGGAAAAAGTACTGCACCCATTTGTTCCAAGTGTTTTTCGCAGATGTGTCAACTAACTGCCAGTCCGGAAGGACTTTTGTAGTGGTCCACCAGGTGGAAATTTTCTTCACCTCTGCCAGGCACTCCTCCATCCGCGCGTACAGAGCGAGCTCCGCATCCGTCCTCAAGGGACTCAAAGGATTCACTTCGCCCATGGGAGATAGATCATAAAGCATGTGCACGTCCTCGAGCGTGGGGCAGCCTCGAACTCAGAAAAGTGAAATGTGTGAGTCGCAGGCGAGTAGCGGGAAAGAAGGTTTAGAAGCATGGACTGGTCCAGCTTCACGGCAGCACCCTTCATAGCACGAACTGCGAAGTATACGCCGGCCTCGTTTAGAGTCACGACGTAATGAGTCAATACATGGTCAATCCACTCATCCATGTAGTCCAATTTCTGAACAAAAGCTTGGGTAGAAATCGCAGCATACGGGAAGTACCCATTTTCGATTCCCAATCGAACCACGTCTTCGGAGCCAATCAAATCGAGCAAGGCCGAGTTAACTGGAGGGGTTAATGTTTGCAATCCTTCACCAGAAACAGGGGCAGGCAGTTTCTTTGCCTTAACCCTAGCATGATAGAAGTCTTTGCCACCCAGGTAGGGGGCTTTTCGCCATAGGGCTCGCGGAAGATCAGGTATTTCTTCGTCCTCCTTGGTGGGTCTAGTTCCTTTTGTCTTTGCCATTCCTGCGGAAGAGCAAGAAAAAAGGGGGGGGGAGAAATATGCACACTTCAGTTTGAATTCTGAGATTCAAGATCTATGGGAAGAAAGATGAACAGTTTCTGGTACCAATTTCAGAAATTAGAGGTTGGAAATTGTTTGCATTATCAGGAATTTCAAAACCCTACATTCAAGGTCCTTATCATTGGGGGATTAAGCCGAAATTGGGTTCAAGAATTGGAGTTTCTTCGCAAGTTTTCAACAGATAATATGTCATGGGTTTGCAGATCCAACACAGTTCAAAGCATACATTGGTATGATAAACAAAATTGAACAAGGCCAACCTTGTTCTCGTAGAGCTTGCTTGGATGCACACAGTTGAAGAAGACGATTGACAAGAAAGAACTGGTGATTGATTATCTGAATCTGCTCTCGAAGACTTCCGGGTATCATTCACTTTAAGAGAAAGAAGTGATGCTTTGCAACAATGGAGAGTACAGAGTATTTATCCAAAAACAATGAAGGGTTGCGTCCTTTCAGTAGTCGAATCGCAACCGTCACCGTTGAATCGCGCAATCACAGGACAAGCTGACGTCACGCCTAAAACCCTAAAGGCCAGACGGCACGACTCTAGGGGTTTTAGGTCATAATGGCACGCACGGGGGCTGAATTTACTCATATTTGAATTGGTGCGTGGCGGCGACGCGTATGTTGGTTTCTGCGCATGGAAGTCTATCCAGCTATGAGTCTTCACGCGCAGAAAGGGGGCTAATGTAGATAGTGCTTTCTGAGCTGACAGATCTTGGCAACGTGGCAACCATCCGGCACACCATATTGTGCTCCACACACACTGGATCACCAGCCGCACTGATCCATGTGGGGGCTGCGAGACAGAGCCCTCGCATACCACTGCACGGGACTTGTAGGGACTTAGTGGTTTGGAGGCTAGAGTAAGTCTTGTCGCGTGCGAGCCAAGCCCGCGCGCGACCTTTAGTAACTGCTTTTGAGAGATTTATGGCACGAGCTCCATAAACCCGGTCAATCCGGTCAAACCCGGTCAACCCCGTAACGGTTCCGGTATTCGCGCATAACGTGCTGTAACGGTCCCTATATAGGCGGACGAACGTGCCGTTGCGGTTAAGCTAATTAAGCCGCCATTAATGGGCGCATTAACCACACTGCAACGGTCACATTCTCCGTTATATATAGGACGTTAACCTTTCCATACAAAGGAGGACACACTAGCCATACGCGGAAGCTCTGCCAAACCTCGGTCTCTCTCTCAGACATTACTACTACCTTACTCTCTCCCTACACACAACCCAACTCTTCCTGTGCTGTCTCTGATCCTCCACTTACGGTGTACACGGAGGTCTCCCCGCCGCAATCTCTTGTGCACATAAATATAGTAATTTTCTTATCTAACAAATTAAAACACAATAAAAGACAGTACCTTTTATCCATCAGTCTTAAATTTCCAGTGGGTATAAACATGTTCAGCTTGAAGAGTGAATGCTAGTTCTTTCAGAAAGAACTCCTAACTTTTTGAATTCTCACTATCAACAATTGCCACTGCAATATGGTACACAACATTTTTCCCATCCATACCAACAACACTAAGCAACACCCCTTTGTATGGAGCTTTTAGATGACAGTCATCAAGTCCGATAAAGGGTCTACACCCATTGACAAAGCCATTTCTTAAACAATCAAGATACACAAAAAGCCTCTTAAACTTTGGTCTACCAACACTAGAATGATCACACTCTAGTATGAAATGAGTACCAGGGTTTGTCTTGGATAATTGCTCACCATAAGTTGGGAGCATTTCAATTGACTTGATGTGGCTTCATCTAGCATTTCTGTGGCTTTCATCTTTTCCCTATACAGTTGTTGCTGACAATTTACCTCTATTCCGTACTTTTTCCTCAACTTATTGTGCAAGGTTCTCAGCTTAATTGTTGGATTTTTCCTAAAACTCTCAATAAGTTTCTTTGCCAACCATGTAGAATTGGCCTCTGTGTTGAATTGGACCCTAGGACAATTGTGGACAGTCCTATATGTCTTCACTTTGAAGGTTTTCCCATCAGCCAATATAGATGCATGAATCCTCCAAGGGCATTCCTCATGCTTGCAACCAACATGCATCTAATGTTCTCATTCTTAATCATTCTTAAACTGAAACCATTCTCAATAGCATAGTCCCTGACTACACTCCTGAAATGTTGTAAATTTCAAACACCATATACCTATCTAGTACAACCCTTCCCCTTATATCTGTCCTTGGAGCAATACCAGATATGACCTTGTGCAAGTTGTTACAACCATCAGATAACTCATCCTCACTAACAGGAAAAACCCTTCATCGCCACTACCATAATTAGAAAGGCCAACTTCAAATTCCTCACTCTCATCTTCAGTATCTTCTACAACCAAGTCAGCCTCATAATCTGAATCTTCTTCAACTGATATTTGATCTTGTAAGTTACCATCCTCAACCAGCCAATCTTCATCTTCATCAGACATACCAAACACATCCTCATCAGCATCCAAGTACTCACATTCCTCATCCTCTCTTCTCCCTCCAGTAGCTTCATCTGGAGGGGGGACATTCACATCATTGTCACTTTGAAATGAATTGTCAGATGAACTCTCAGATGAACCAACTCCATCATGTCATTATGAGTTGGTTGAGGAGTAAAGATGGAAGATGGTTGATGTGGTTGAGGAGTAATGATGGGAGATGGTTGCTGAGGTGGTTGATGAGTAAAGATGGGAGATGGTTGCTGAGGTGGTTTAGGTGTTTTTCTTGAAGAGCATGCAGTGAAGTCACAGCTTAAAGGCTCAACAAATGTTACTGTCAGGTACAAGTTGATGTGAGCTTCTT
This sequence comes from Linanthus parryae, assembly GCA_023055425.1. Lineage (NCBI taxonomy): Eukaryota > Viridiplantae > Streptophyta > Magnoliopsida > Ericales > Polemoniaceae > Linanthus > Linanthus parryae. Next base: position 123,537,751 of record JALGPY010000003.1, on the reverse strand, counting down.
CTTTGTACTTCAGAAACATCTCCATAACATCATAACTAGTCTTAATATCCTTCATCTCACAACTCCTGCCCAGATTGGGATACTTTATTCAAATACACAAATTCACACCATACGACACTCTTGAAAGGGCTAGTTCATTCACAAAGTCCAGTAGAACCCCCATAGCTAAACCTTTTAGGGACCACCTTGACAATAACTCCTACTTTCTTCCCACATAAGTGGACATTTAAGTCCCGGTGAATCCATAATTGCATAAAAAAAATATTGACAGATGTTATACACATGTACACGTGGTAATTAGACATTGCCAAAGTGATAAGAAGCTACTACTTATGCAAAGTTCACATTTTAGATTACTACTAACAATGTACTGTAAACATCTAACAAATTTGCAAAATAGAATAAGATAACATTTTAAACTAATTTATAAACCAAGTTAGGAACACCAAGTGAAGTTGCACTATATTTTAAAACGTCTAACAGTCAAGTAAGTGTGAAAAAGTTACATTATCAAGTAACTATGTAGTAACAATGTGTAATAGTAATAGCAGACAACACATTGAAGCCACAGTGAAATAACTACACGTTCACCAAAAATGACTGGACATTAATATTCTACCAAACACATACAAAGCACGCCATTTTTACCATCTTCCTTGAATGAACACAGGAATGAACACATGTCTCACATATATACACAACACAGTAACATAGTACCATCATTCGACAAATCGAACAGTTAAAACAGTACCACTAACACAGTAGCATGATTTCACATTCTTGGAGAACCCCTAAAATAGTTAAAGGAATACACATAAATACAGAACCCAAACACAACCGAACCAGAAATCAAACCCAGATTTCTTGAAATAAACACATATAAGAAATGAACAAAACCCATACATAAGCAAATAAGGGTACATAATCACAAAGGATCTACAAATCAGTCGATGGATCAACATAGATGTTCTTTGTTTCTGAAGAAGAGCAAACAACTATAAATCCTTCACTTACAGTCGTCGATAACCCCAGAACAAGTTCAATAGCCAACGAACTTGGTCTCTGTCCTCTTTGTCGCCGGCGTTGCTCTCCGAATCACCCTAACCCTAGCCCTTCTCACTCTATCTCTCTGAATCTGCGACGGAACGGGTTATGTGTTCCCCCAACTACTCAACAACCCTCTTCAATGTATGCACAAAAACCAAGAAAGAGAGTAGTTTGGTATCCACCAATACACCGAAAATATATAGATAATACACATATAATATTCAGTAAAGGGAGAAGGGTAATGTTGTCATTTTGCGATCCCCGTCCAAGTCCGTTAAAAACCATCCAAATTAGGGGTAGTCCCTGTCAATTGATGAATAGTGAGTGTATTCTATGTCTATTTACTTAAACCCGAGGGTGGGAACTGTAAATTACCCGATTAATAGAGGTAGAAGTTAAAATGGAAAGAATGAAAAAAGTAGAGGAAGTAGTCCGTACAATAAAAAAGAGTCTCGTCAAATCAGCCCCTTGTTCCGCCTTCATACTACTGGTAGGGTTTATCGCTGATTTTGATCTTCACACTCTGCACAGGCAATTTCTGGAGTTCCGACCAATTTATCTACTCTGCGCGTCGTGTCGTTCTAAGTTACCCAACTCATCAAGTTTGTAGCGGTGATCAACCATGACCGGTTTAATCAATTCCAGAGGTACTCTTCGATTTCTTCCCGGATTTATTAATTTTGGCTAGTTTTGGTTTATGGGTTTCGATTTAAATGTAATTCTTTTATTATTTAGCTCAACATCACTCTTATATTCTGTTTGAAATTGTAGTGTTGAACAATCATTTCTAGGGTCTTCAACACGTTGGTTTGCTATTTCCTTAGGTGATATTAAGAATGTTGATTTTTGCTGTGAAATCAAATTTAGATGTGTGGTGTGAGAGAGATTAAGAATCATTAGTTGTTTCTGGTTTAACTTTGAATTATTCTTGTTTGCTAGGCTAAGTGTTGTGGGATATCATCAACAACAGTTCCCTCTCTTTGGAATTGTGATGTGCTAAAATCGTTTGTAGAAATTCCGGATGTGTTGTTGCTCTTTCGTCCAAGGACGGTTTAATCAGTAACAGAGGTATTCTTCAATTATTATTATTATTATTATTATTATTATTATTATTATTATTATTATTATTATTATTATTATTATTATTATTATTATTATTATTATTATTATTATTATTATTATTATTATTATTATTATTTTTAATTTATTTTGTCTAGTTTTGGTATCTGGGTTTTGATTGAAATGTAATTCTTTGTCGATATAGCTTATGATTGGGCGTTGAATGGACACTTGTTAGTCCGTCCCTCGTTGGAGTATTTTTCTTCTCAGTCCCATGAATAAGCAAGATAGATTATCCATTGAAGGTCTTCCTAATGAGTGCCTGTTTGAGATTTTCCGCCGCCTTCCTGGTGGCCAGGCGAGGAGTGTCTCCGCTTGTGTATGTAAACGTTGGCTTATGCTTATAAGTAATGTACACAACTCTGACATGTTTGTTCCCAACACCTATGTGGGTGATCCTGTCTTGACGAGGCATCTTGAAAATCCCCCAGCCACCGACATTAGTCTTGCCGCCCTTTCTGTTGGAACCTCCTCACAGGGGGGACTTCGAGAGCTTAAAATATGCTTCACCCATGGAGTCACTGATGCTGGTATGAAAACCATTGCTTATAGTTCCCCTTCTTTGCGGGTTCTTTCCTTACATCGTGTTCCATTTGTTGGCGACAAAGGTTTGTTGGAGATAGCCAAGGAGTGCCACGAGTTAGAGAAGCTTGACTTGTGCTTATGTCCTTTGGTTACTAACAGCGGTTTAACAGCAATGGCAAAGAGCTTGCTTTGTTTGACCTCTTTAGTGATCAAGTATTGTAATAATATTGGGAACGAAAGCTTGCGAGAAATCGGTGTGCGCTGTCAAAAGTTGAAATCAGTTTATATCAGAGACTGTCCTCTTGTTGGGGATCAAGGAGTTGTGAGCCTTGTGTCTTCGGCCTCCTCTGTCTTGTCTGAGCTAAAGTTACAGGGCTTGCGCATCGGAGACAAAGCACTCGCTGAAATTGGTCTTTGCGGGGAAACTCTGACTTCTCTTGTTCTTCTTGGGTTGCAAGAAGCTTCCGCAAATGGGTTTTCACTAATGGGTAAGCTTGGTGGTTTGAAGCAGTTGACATATCTAACCATTACATCGTGCCCTGGAATAAATGACGAGGTTCTTCATGCTATCGGGGATGGTTGCTGTAGTTTGAAGCAGATCCGCCTTTGTGAATGCTCCTTTATATCTGATAATGGCATTAGAGTTTTCGTTCAAGTTTCAAATTCTCTCGAGAACTTAATTTTGGAAAAATGTCATGGAATTACCCTTTTCGGAGTTCTTGGAGCAATTTCGAGTTGTGGGTCAAAGTTGCAGTGGCTTGTACTAAATAACTGCATGCGAATAGATTATTATGGTCCGAAGACACCCATATCCTTTCCTTGTGAGTCTCTTCGTTCCTTGTACATCGAAACTTACTCAGAGTTTGGAAACCGTAGCCTAGGAATGGTGGCTGAATTGTGCCCTTTCCTACAGCACATACATCTGGTTGGATGTAGAGGGATAACAGACAGTGGACTTCTTCCTCTTTTGGAAAGCTGTTGTGCGGCCGGACTTATTGAGGTGAATCTAGAGGGTTGTGCAAATCTCACAGATGAAGCGGTTTCTGACATTGCTAAGTTGCATGGTAAAACCCTTGAAATGCTTAGTCTTGCAGGGTGCATCAAGGTTACCGACGCAAGCCTGGTTTCACTTGCATGTAACTGCTCAGTACTGGTACATCTTGACGTGTCAAGGTGTTCAATTACCGATTTTGGTATCGCCACATTAACTTTGGAAGGGCTAAGGAAGTTGAGGCAACTTACTATTTCTGGATGTTCCATGGTAACTGATATGAGTCTGCCTTTTCTTTTAAAGTTGAAGAACAAGCTGTCCTCATTTGATTTTTCGAAATGCAATTCCATCAGCGACAGCACTGTGAGGGCTCTTGGTTGGGACACCTAGTTTGGGCTGACTCAACATAATCTTTAAGTTGTTTTCTCAACTCCTATTTTCTCGTAGGTGTTTCTGCTTTTGGATTATACTGTTGCAGACTCTTCATAATAAACTATTGTGACTGGTTGTTTTCTTCAGTTCTTTGCAGGTGCGGCGACTTTTTTATTTAGATTTTTATTTTATATTATTTGTGATACCATTATACTAATATAAAAACAACAATGATAGTAATCAAATCAAAAGTATAATCAATCAGAAATTGATACACAGATTCAATGATAAATAGTTACTATATCAACAGTATAACCTCTTCCTATAGTTGTTCGTAGCTATGGAGAGACAAGTAATCTAAGTGTTAAGATGTTCACATAGATGCCTTTTTTTGGGTTAAACTGTAGACTTGTAGTTGTACTTCAGAACATCTCTAAAATTTTCAAAATGACCATGCCTTATCCTCAAAGCACCCACAAAGCACCCACGAAGCACCCGGTGCGGGTGCGCGACCTCCCAGAAGCACCGGTCTAACGTAGGCATTATCTTTTGTACTGGGATGAGCTGCATTGCTACTACTCTTCCTTCATAAGACAAGATTAAGTAATCCTTTAATAGGAAAAAACATAAGAAAGACGAGAAAAGAAAAAAAATCTAAGAAGAAATTATTAAGGTTGCCTACATATAGAAAAACCTTGGTGCATTCAAATACGTTCTAAATTTTAATGCCCAATTAGTAGTATGTGTTCTGGGAATATCTTTATGCGCATTAGCCATGGATTGTCCCGGCATCAGCATTTCAAGAGTTCGGCCACGTGTGGGACCCTCTTCCGGCATTCCAGCGAGCATTGCATGGTGTAGACTTCAACGTGATAGTAAAGTTATATACCACTCCGTCCCGTCTCTTTGTTTCCATTTGACTTTTTTGACTCGTATCTGGGTCACTTTGACCGAGTGATTTGGATAGCAAAATAATACGATTTTTTGATAATTTTTTCACCATATTATAGAGCAACTTTTTCTCTACAACACCTTGAAAACATTATCAAAAAATTACATCAATTTGCTATTCAAATCATAGGTTCAAAATGACCAAGTGAATAGTGACAAAAATAAAATTGGGAACAAAGAGACGGGACGGAGTGGTACAAAAGAAATTGGTCTGTCTAGGTATTCTCAAGGTCACGTGTTTCTTAACTAATCTGCACTTGGATTGGCTTCCTTTCCTTGTAGTGATCTCAACACTGAAGGGTCTGCCATTGCCAGCACACACACACACGAGCTTTAATCAAAGATCTTACTTCCACATTGAAATTTACTTTTTTTAACTATCACTTACTTTTTAACATCCATTCATTTATATTCAATGTTTCAGATTTTCACGAGGATGTAGGCTGTAAATGTATTTTTTTAGTCTTCCATGGCTGGAACTTTGTTGTACATGTTTGATAAATCTGAACTGTGAGTGAGCAGAGGTTGTCTTGAATGCTGTATCAATGCTACACCAAGCCTTCTGGTGGATGAGTCTTCAAGGAGCATAATAATTTGGGACTTCTCAGGCACTAGCACTGTCTGATTTGGAAAAGAAAATAAATTTCTTATCAGAAGCAGTCCATCTATTAGCATAACCAGAGCATGTGTTATTATGCAGAGCTACCACAATTCGCCAATACAGGTGCGATCTCCGAATTGGATCGCCCGTTCCAAATCGCGGGTCGCCGCCGATCCGGAACGGAGATTTCTGCGATCCGAATGTATACAGTGAGTCAGTGATTAAGCAGTGCCGGGCTCTTGAAATCGATGATCGTTACATCTGGGTCACCGTCGCAAGCAAGTCGGCAGAGAGGAAGATGGGAAGAAGAAAATTGTGAAGAGAGTTCAGATCGTCGGAAAATACGAGGAGAAAAACGAACATAGAAAGGAAAATCGAAGAGAAGATTCGACATCTCGACAGGAAAAAATTATGTTATCGGGATGCTTTAAATGAACTGTAGGAAAACTGGGTGGTGTTTAGAACGGGAACAATTGAACTTGGACAATCTCTGAGTCGTGATATCACTCTCAGATTAAAGTATTTCGGCGTTGTGCACGAAATCTCCAATCGGATAAAACAGAGACTTCAAGAACGAATATGATTTCCTGTGTGTTTCTGAATTCGACCAAACTGACAAATAGGGAGGGAGAGGGCGGTTAATCTGGCGGTTACAACCGCCAGATTTCAGTCCGTTTTTTAACAGAAAATAAAATCGGAGACGTTTTTTGCGACCGCCGCCAGGGGCGTTGCCCCTTGGACCCCACCAGGGGCGCCGCCCGCGAACCCCCGCAGTCGTCTGCGAGTTCCTTGTCCAAGTCATTAACATAGTTGTGTGCACTCCACACCTCCTAACGTGTACAACGTAATGCCAATGTCTACTTGGTCGTAAGTAAATCCGATTACACAAATGGCCGATGACACTAAAATCACCAACAATCCTCCCCCATTTTAGTGTAATCCTTGATTCACTTATCCTTTCAAAAACGAAGCAAACTTATGCATAAATGAAAATGTCTCGAAGATTGAATTTTCATCTTAGTAAATTACATCTTCAAATATTCGAGTATAGGGGTGTCCTATGGATTGAACCCTTTCTACTCATGATGAATACATGAACGTAAAATACACATAAGTTCAACATATTCCATGTTCTAACTTGACACTTATTTTTACTAGCCTAGTGTCACTATCCTTCAATGAGCATATAGAAGCCAAGTTCAAACTTCTTGAGGCGGCTAAACTCCATACTCATATAGGTGGTTCTTTTCTTCTTGTACCTGCCATACAATTTTTCAAAAGAACCATTAAGAAGTGTAAACTTCAACCTCCTTAACTTGCAGGTCTGAACACATACCTTGGGATGATCTTTGTGTTCCAATTTCTTCATGTAAGAGTTCCACATTGAATTCAGCTTCTAACGTTGTATTAGAAGGGAATTGGGTATCTTATCATAAGAGATCTTTTAGATGGACTTTAATCCCATCCCCACGGCCGACTTGTGCACTAAGTCCCTTGCTAACCCTTTGGTTAGATGATCCGCAAGATTTTGTTGTGTACGAACAAACTCAACCGATATCACACCATTCATGATTAAGTCCCGAATGATGTTATGTCTGACACCCAAGTGTCTAGACTTGCCATTATACACCTGACTATATGCCTTAGCCAGAGTAGCAGCACTATCACACCTGATAGATATTGGTGAAATCGGTTTGGCCCACAATGGAATCTCATACACTAAATTCCTTAGCCATTCAGCCTCATTACCGGCTGCAGCTAATGCCACAAATTCAGATTCCATTGTCGATTTAGTAATGCAAGTTTGCTTCTTTGAAGCCCATGAGATTGCCCCTCCTCCAAGTAGAAAAACCCATCCACTAGTTGAGGAATGATCTTCCATATTGTTTATCCAACTTGCATCAGAGTATCCTTCTAGAACCGAAGGACTTCCACTGTATGTCAAACCATAATTCATGGTTTTCCTTAAGTACTTGAATACTCTCCTCATTGCTTGCCAATGATGTGTGCTTGGATTGCTAGTATACCTACTTAGCTTTTCAACAGCAAATGCTATATCTGGTCTTGTACTAATCATGGCATACATTAGACAACCAATAGCCCTAGAGTATTCCAGTTGAGATACAGCCTTGCCTTGGTTAGGCAACAATTTCACATTTGGTTCCATCGGAGTACTAACCGGAGAACAATTTTCAAAGTTAAATTTCTTTAACACCTTCTCAATGTAATGAGATTGAGAAATAGAAATGACCTTGTTCTCACGTTTAATCCTAATACCTAGGATTACTTCAGCCTCCCCCAAATCCTTCATTGAAAATTTAGATGACAAGAATTCCTTCGCTTGATCCACTTGATCTTGGCTGGTACCAAAGATCAACATGTCATCTACATATAAACAAATTATGACTCCCTTACCAGAATCATCAAATTTTCTATATACACACTTGTCTGCTTGGTTCAAATGATAACCACTAAACAACACAATATCATCAAATTTGTGATGCCACTGTTTAGGAGCTTGCTTTAAACCGTAAAGTGATTTAACAAGCTTACACACCTTATGCTCATTTCCTGGCATAACAAATCCCTCGGGTTGTTTCATATATATCTCCTCATCCAAATCACCATTCAAGAATGCGGTTTTCACATCCATTTGGTGAATAACAAGATTATGTATAGCTGCAAGAGCTATTAATAATCTAATCGTGGATATCCTAGCAACAGGAGCATATGTATCAAATTAGTCGATACCCTCTTTTTGTTTAAAACCACGTACAACCAGTCGGGCCTTAAACTTTTCTACGGTACCATCTACTTTCATCTTCTTTTTGAAGATTCACTTGGCATCAAGCGGTTTCAACCCAGAAGGCAAATCAGATAATTCCCAAGTCCCATTTTGCATGATCGAATCCATCTCATCATCTATTGCTTCTTTCCAGAATGAAACATCACGAGATGCCATAGCCTCACTATAGGTTCTAGGATCCTCCTCTATGCTAAAACAATAAGCATACTGAGTATGAATCTCATCCCTAGATCCCTCAGCTAAATATAGTTGAAAATCAGAACCATAGTCCTTGGCTACTCTACCTCTTTTACTCTTTCTTACTTCAGGTAAAGTGATGGCGTCACTTGTTCCTTCATTATGAGCATTGCTCAAATTCGGAACCAAGTCCTTTGGTCTAGGTATGGAAGAAAACCTTTCTTCATCAAAGATAGCATCTCTTGACTCTATTACAGTATTAATGGATACTGAGTCACTAGGTTCAATCACATAGAACCTATAAGCCTTGGAATGCATGGCATATCCAATGAAGATGCAATCTATACCTCTTTCACCAAGATTCTTTCTCTTGGGATCATTGAGCCTAACAATGGCTCTACAACCCCAAACTCTCAAATAATGCAAGTTTGGAGGTTTACCATACCAAAGTTCATATGGGGTAATTTTGTTCCTTTTGTTAGGAACCCTATTAAGCAAATAGCAAGCTGTTAACATAGCTTCTCCCCAAAATCCATCACTCAAACCCGAGTAGGAAAGCATGGAATTAACCATCTCCTTTAGAGTTCGATTCTTCCTCTCAGATACACCATTTTGTTGAGGTGTATAAGGAGCAGTGGTTTGGTGAATAATACCAACCTCTTGGAAATACTTAGGATCATAATATTCGCCTCCTCTATCCGTGCGTAAAATCTTTATTAAACCATTCTTTTGCAACTCAACTTCAGTTTTGTATGTCTTGAATTTATCTAAAGCTTCATCTTTAGAGTGTGACAAGTACACATAGCAAAAACGATTAGCATCGTCTATAAAAGTAATTACATACTTTTTGTTTCCTATAGACGGTGTTGCATGAAAGTCACATAGATCACTATGAATTAGTTCAAGCACCTTAGAGTCCCTTTTAACATCCTTAAAAGGTTGTCTAGTTATCTTGGTCAGCATACAAGTTTTACACCTTTCGGTATTAATATCAAATGAAGGAATTAGACTCATTTTGGACATATCTTGTAACCTTTTAAAGTGTACATGTCCTAAACGTGCATGCCAAAGTGTTGATTTATCAATACTAGTACTAGCAACGCAAATTGAATTGTTACCAAAAGGAGCAACGATATTTAAACGAAGCATATCATTGCATAAATAACCAAAGCCAACAAAAGAACCATGTTTTGACAATACAAACTTATCCGACTTAATAACCTGCTTGTATCCAAGCTTATTTAATACAATTCCAGACAACAGATTCTTTCGAATCCCGGGTACAAACAATACATCATACAAACTTAAACATTTTCCAGAAGTAAATACTAGGTTAACACTTCCAACTCCATGGATTGGCTCGGTTGCAACATTCCCCATTCTTATTGTGGATCCATCTTCAATGGTTTGCATGGCTGTAAACCATCTTTGATCCTTGCATACATGTCTTGTAGCACCCGAATCAACCCACCATGATATGTCATCATCCTGCACATAAAATGCATCAGAATTTAGGGATACATAATTCTGAATTGAATTTCCAGGTTGCTCAATGAACATACCTTGTTGCTGATCTTGGCCTTTCGGCCCCCTTCCCTTGCCACTTGTGTCTTCACCTTTCTTACTTTTGCCCACACGACAATCCTTCTTGAAGTGCCCTGGTTTCCCACACTTCCAACATGCAAACTTTGGCTTCTTGTTAGGATTGTTGTCTTGCTGTTTAATTTTCCTTTTTCCAGATTTGTTCTTTCCCTTCGAAGAATCCCCTTCCTCCATCATATTCACAGAACCTGGATCAGCAGTAAGTTTGTCCTTGGGTTTGTCACTTTCTTGATCCCTCAAGGACTGTTCAATCTGAAAGTGACTGCCCAATTGCACCAAGGAAAGTTCTTCCTTTTAAAACTTCAACTTATGCCTAACATCCTTCCATGACGGAGGCAGTTTATCAATCACACGAGAAACGGAAATTGATTCCTCCATTTTCATGTTGTGTTGATTAAACTGCCCTAGGATACGAATCAATTCATGGTATTGCTCCATCACAGGCCTTGAATCAACCATTATGTAATTGTTCCAATTACTGACCAGAAATTTTCTGCTTGAAGCATCTTCAGCCATGTATTTTGATTCAAGAGAATCCCACAGTTCTTTTGAACTCTCAACATTCTGATAAACATCAAACAAGGAATCAGACAATCCGTTAAGAATGTGTCAGCGGCAGATGTAGTCATCATTCTCCCACTTTGATCTCCTCCTTGTCTGTTCCAGGGTTTCATTCTCCACAGCTTCAGGCATCAGGGTGGTAAGAACATACACAACCTTCAGCGTCGTCAACAGGAAGTGCATCTTCTTCTGCCACCTTCGGAAATCCTGCCCCTCGAACTTCTCCAATTTCATGAACTTGCTCGTCATGTCCTGAACAGTGTTGCCGTTCGTCATGATGCAGATACTTTAATCTTTGTAGGAAAACTGGGTGGTGTTTAGAATGGGAACAATTGAACTTGGACAATCTCTGAGTCGTGATATCACTCTCAGATTAAAGTATTTCGGCGTTGTGCACGAAATCTCCAATCGGATAAAACAGAGACTTCAAGAACGAATATGATTTCCTGTGTGTTTCTGAATTCGACCAAACTGACAAATAGGGAGGGAGAGGGCGGTTAATCTGGCCCAGATTTCAGTCCGTTTTTTAACAGAAAATTAAATCGGAGACGTTTTTTGCGACCGCCGCCAGGGGCGTTGTCCCTTGGACCCCACCGGGGGCGCCGCCCCCGAACCCCCGTCGGGGGCTGCGCCCCCGAACCCTCGCAGTCGTCTGCGAGTTCCTTGTCCAAGTCATTAACATAGTTGTGTGCACGCGTGTACTCCACACCTCCTAACGTGTACAACGTAATGCCAATGTCTACTTGGTCGTAAGTAAATCCGATTACACAAATGGCCGATGACACTAAAATCACCAACATGAACAATGTATGTTTCTACTTCATTCATAGGCGCAGCCTTCTGTGCTAAAGCTTGACTGAAAGAAAAGAAGACAATGAGAGTGAAGATAAACAGAGAAGCCATATTTGGTTGATGATGAAAAGGAGAAGATTATTGTGATTATATATAGTGGAAATTGAGCTACAATGGCCGGGTAATACAAAGTTTTGCCAACTTCGGTTTTTCTTTGTTATTCTTTTTTTTTTTTTTGTCAAACCTGATATATTGAAAAGGAGACAGAAAAAAACAAAATCAACTGACTTCTCTCACAGCCTGAGAGGCCAGATCCTCATCCCAACTTCTATTACAGCTAATAGAACCATTTACTAATTTCACTAACCTATCAGCTAGAACATTTCCCTCTCTAGGGGTCCAGACAAATTTATGTAAATCTCTATTCACCAAAGCTTTAATATCAGCAAGAATTGGCCAGCAATCTTTCTCCATTGAGCCCTCTTTCACCATTTGCATCAAACGTTTATTATCACCTTCAAAGATGACCTGAGCTGACTGGTTCCATGCAATCATCTTCCATACTGCACTTCTTAAAGCCAAAGCTTCTGCAACTAGAGCTGAAACTGCAAATTCATTGCTCCATCCCCACTTAACTATTTTGCCTTCATGATTCCTCACCACCCATCCACAACATACCTTCTGGGAGTCTTTTGACCATGAAGCATCCACATTACATTTTAGCCAATTGACTGGAGGAGGATGCCAAATTTTACTGGCTTTCACTTTCCTGGTCTCATGCTTTTCACTTTCCATCTCTGTATTTGGAGCATCATAGAATATCTTAATCACTTCATCCACCCAAACTTTACTCCTCTTTGCTGCTTGCTCAGGTCTGATCTTGGTCTTATTAAACACAAAATCATTTCTGATTTTCCATATATTCCATAAAATCAGGAGCATTTTGGCTATCACTCTCTCCTCCATCTGCTTCTTCTGTAAATTATCTGCTAAATCAGCAAACCACATCTTTACACATTTTTTTGATGCAGCAATATCTTCAATTTTAACCCCAAAATAAAACCAGAAAGGTCTCACCCAACAGCAGTCCCAGAACAGATGCTCCAGAGATTCTGAAGCATTTTCACAGATAGGACATAGCCCATTTTCAGCACACTTTCTCAGCACTAAGTTCTCCATTGTAGCTATGGAGTTATAAGTAATCCTCCACCAAAAAAGCTTCACTTTTTGTGGAATCTTCACTTTCCATCCCATATTCCAATACTCTTTATCAAAGAAGAAAGAGCTGGAAGGTTTAATGATTTTTGAGCTTGGCTTAATACTAGTACTCATCTTTCCAGCAGCTAGACTTCCAGATTTCACTGTGAAATTACCAGAGCTGTGTAAAGGCCAAATAATTTGATCTTCTTGGCCACACCAGGAGATAGGAGTTCTAACAATAGATTTAACAATATCCTCACTAAATTTGTTTTTCAGCAAAGATACCTTCCATCTTCTAGTTGAAATATTGATCAAATCACTCACTCTAAGATTCTGATCAGTTTCTCTGCTGTCAACACAACTAATCATCTCCATTTCAGACACCCATCTATGATCCAAAGCTTTGATATTGCTGCCTTGACCAACTACCCATCTACATTGATTTTTTAAAAGAGCTTGCCCTTTTATGAGACTTCTCCACACCCAAGAAGGGTTTTGTCCCACTTTTGCTTCTAAGAAACTCTTCCCCTGATAGTGTTTAGAGCACAGCACTTTGGAAACAAGAGAATTTTTATGATTCACCAGCCTCCACCCTTGTTTAGCCAACAAAGCAATATTGAAATTTTCAATATTCCTAAAACCTAAACCTCCATTTTCTTTTGGCAACTGCATTTTCTCCCAACTTACCCAATTCAATTTTTTCTCATTTGGACCTGCTCCCCAAAAGAAATTTCTAATAAGCTGAGAGATTTTTTTGCATACCTTTTTTGGGAAGAGCACACATGACATTGTATAGGCAGGGATAGCTTGTGCCACTGCCTTTAACAACACCTCCCTGCCAGCACTTGTGAGAACTTGTTTCTTCCATCCATGAAGGAGTTTAACAATTCTCTGAACAATGTAGTTGAGAGTATCAGCTTTAGACCTTCCCCAAAAAATAGGAATCCCCAGATAAGTAGTAGCTCTATCAAGGGCTGGAATTCCACTCAACAAAGACAATCTTTCTTTTTCAGCTTCACTGGTGTTTGGAGAATACAAAATACCTGACTTATCAAAATTTATGGCCATTCCTGTAATTTTCCCAAAATCATCTACCAACTTCAGAAAATTTGTCATATATTTCTCCTTTGCTTCAAGTAATATTAGGGAGTCATCTGCAAACAGCAGATGGTTCACTCTGATACAGTTCTTCTTCAGAGCAACCCCTTTAACCTCATCTACCTCTTGAGCCTTCTTTATATTTCTGGAAAAAAGCTCCATAATTAGCACAAACAAATAGGGGGAAAGTGGATCCCCTTGTCTAATCCCTCTGCTAGGCTTGAAAAATTCAGAGTTAACTCCATTTATCTTGACTGATAAAGAAACTGTAGAAACACATTGCATAACCAGCTTCACCCACTCTTCACAGAACCCTAATCTCTTCATTATCTCTTCCAAACAGTCCCATTCCACTCTATCATAGGCTTTGTGAAGATCCAATTTGAGAGCCATAAACTTCTCCTTCCCTTTCTTGTGATTTGCAATAAAATGGAATAGTTCTTGAGCCAAAATAACATTGTCTTGTATGAGTCTTCCTGGTATAAATGCTGACTGTTCTGGAGATATCAATCTATCCAAGATTGTCTTGAGCCTATTTGCCAAAATCTTTGAAATAACTTTGTAAATAAAAGAGCAGAGGGCTATTGGCCTGTATTGACTAACCTTCTCAGGGTGTTTCACCTTTGGAATCAGGGTAAGAACAGTGAGATTGAAGCTTCTTAGCATGTATTTTTTCTCAAAAAAGTGAGTAATTGCTGCACAAACCTCTTTTTTCACCACTTCCCATTGAGATTGAAAGAAATGTCCATTAAATCCATCTAAACCAGGAGCTTTATTAGGATCAAAACTGAACACTGTTTCTTTGATCTCATTTTCTGAAGGGAGTCTTACTAACCTTGCATTTTCCTCATCTGTAATACATTCCTCCAAAACATTGAGCATATTACCCCACTCTCTGTGTCCACTTGAAGTGAATAAGCTTTTATAGAAATCCACAAACTCTTTATGAATCTGATCCTCCCTTTCAATCCAAATACCTTCTTCATTCAAAATCTTCTTAATACTATTTCTTTGTCTCCTTTGAATTGTAGAAAGATGGAAGAATCTAGTATTGAGATCCCCTTCTTTCAGAAAGGTCACTCTAGCTTTGTCCTTCCAGTACAGTTCTTCCCTTGCATTCACTTCTCTTATTTGCTTCTCAATATCCACTTGAGCTGAGAAATTGGCAGAGCTATGAGGCTGCAATTGAATCTCCAACAATTTATCCTCTAAGCCCTTCAAAATTCTTCTATTATTACCATATTTTTCTCTGCTCCACTTCTTTAAATTCCTTCTGCAGTTACTGAGCATGTGTCCCAGCTTGAACATTGGAGAGCCTTTTGGGGAGTTCTTCCAACAATCTGTGATAGTGAGTCTACAACCTTCCTCTCTGATCCAAGCTTGGCTAAGTTTAAATTGGATTGGTCTCTTGTTCTGAAACCCTTCAGTTGATATAACTAATGGAGTATGATCAGACCCCATAATTACTTGTCTCAACAGAGCTGCATTCTCATTTCTAATACCCCAGCTAGTTGTATAGAAAGCTCTATCCAGCATAACTCTGATGTTGCCATGATCTCTTTTATTAGTCCAGGAATAACCAAGACCATGACCTTGCAATTCCAAAAGATTACAATCAGAAATGATCTTCCCAAACTTCCCCATTCTTGAGTAATCATTGCTTATACCTCCTACTTTATCCTCACTTGAAAGGTAGTCATTGCAATCACCAATAATGAGCCAAGGGTCATCAGAAGTGTGTAGCAATTGCTTCATTTCTTGCCAAAAGATAGCTCTTTTCCTTGTCACAGAAGGAGCATACACAAAAAGCCAATTTTCCCACTTATTTTGATTGACTTCAATTCTCCCCAGAATAGCATTACTAGACCACCATTGAACCTCTAGGTTGAGATCAGCTACCCACCACAAACAAATACCACCAGTAGACTTTTTATCCGGATCAACATAAAAACAGTTTTGAAACCTTAATGATCTTCTTAATCCTTCTAACTTTGAACTCCTGTTCTTTGTTTCAGCCAAGAACAGTAGGCTAGGAAGATGGGTGTTGGTTAACCCTCGGATTCTCTGGACTGTCAGGTTACTTCCCAAGCCCTGACAGTTCCAGTAGATTCCTAACATCTTCCTTGTGGCTGATTCTGGCCAGCCACCACAGCCATCTCCTTTTCTTCCTCTTCCAACTCTTTTTCAATTACTTTCAGATTTTTCATACAGTCTTTATATAGATAAAGTTGTTGAACGTGAATTGAATCCATTACCTCAAACCGCAATTCATCCTCTTTTTGCTTCTCCACTAGCCCCACTTGACGAATTTCATTCTCATAACCCGGGAACAATCTCCAGCTTTTTCCTCCTTTTTCCCGACCCTGTTTTTTCCTTGCAATAATCGATTGGTTCACATACCTTGCCGTTGCCAAAATCTGTTTCGATTGTTCCACCACATACTCCTCTGATGTTTGGTGCTCCCATCTTCTTCGTTTTGCATCCGGCGATTCTCCGTCAGCTCTTGTTTTCCTCTTGAGACTAACAAAACGATCAAAAACCCTTGATAACCCAATGTCTACATACGGGTTTCCAATCGGATCCACATTGTTAGGGTCTTCACTTTCATTCAGAGTAGTTCGACCCGGGTTTGTATCTTTTGGGCTAGCTCCGATTCGCTTGTACTTTCTGGGCCTCCATATTATTTCATGTGACGGGTTTTTTGAAATGTCCACAATGGCTCTGGTTGGGCTGACCGGCTCTTCCACAAAATAATTTTGGACTTCAGAAGATGGGCCTTCCTCGGCCGCCTTTGGGCCCATTTCATTAACTACTAACCCTTCACCCAAAAAGTCTTCTTTGCCCTTCACTGTGTCTTGAATTTCCGTTTCGAGAACCTTCCTCGCTGTTTCCTCCTGCTCTGAGCTGTCCAATCCCGCCGATGTAGGAAGAGCTGTCTCCAGGCCCTTCATACCGAATGAGGAATATTCTTCACAGGTGCTCTCTTGATCCTTATCGACATCCTTTGCCAGCTCACCCTGACCTTCACTCGCCGTCTTGCCTATTGTTCTTTCACGCGCCACCCTTTCCATGAGCGGTTTCCACCTTTCCGTCTCTCTTTCCCGGCGAAGTCGCTCCTCCTCCTTTGACCACAGAGGTTTTGGTGCCAGTGTTGCTCTCAAATCAGCTGTGTAACCTGATTCACCATCTATGATTTTCCGCACTTGGCGACACTGGGTGTTTATGTGTCCCAATCTCCCACAATTAAAGCAGAATTCTCCCAATTTTTCATACCTGAAAGAGATCCAAAGATCTTCCTCCATGGCTCGATCTAGATTAAACCCTCTTGGAAGCGGTTTTTCTACTGGAATTTCCGCTCTGATTCTGATATATGGACGAACTCCAAAGATTGTTGGCTGCAGTCCATCAACATCTAGAAACTTTCCGATTAGATTTCCTATCTTCACAGCGTTTGTCTTAGATCTCTTCTCCGGAGGAAGATTTTTCACTTGAATCCACATCGGACATGAAACAAAGTCCTCTATGGTCAGCAGTTTCTCAATCCTCCATTGTTTCAGCTGTAAAAGATGTCCCGCCACTAGCCATGGCGATTTCTTCAATACCAGTTCATAGTCATCACTATTTTTGAAATTGAAAGCGAATAGGTTTTGACCCAGAGCTTCAACTAGCACCTGATCTTTCAATTTCCAGTGGCCATCTACTATCTGTTGCATTGTATTTTTTCCTCTCGTTTTCTCATTGTGCCACTTCCCCACTAGGGTTTTTTCACTCAGATTTCTAACCTCCTCTGGATCATCATCCAGAGAAAGTCTCAGATCCTTTGGCATGATTGAGATGTAGATTTGTTTCCCTTTTGTCTGAGTAAAGTGAAGACCAATAAAAACTGATGTAAATCTGAGAACAGATGCACAGAAGAAAAGGGTTTTATAAGAACAAGGAAGAGAGGGGTTTTAAGAACCAGAAAAAGGAAAGGGAATTTTGTAGAATGACCAGATTAGCTGGTTAAAAACCAGCTCCACCGAAGCTACTACAAAATTCAGGCGTGATGAAATCACTCCGAATTTCTAGAGAGAGGGGAGAGCACACCCCCTACTATTGTCTTTTTGCTTTTTTCTTTGTTATTCACTAAATAGAGTGTTGACGAGAATGAGGTTTGTACGTATTAAATTCTACATTTAGAGCAAGCAAAACAATATGTGGCATACAATAATATATTTCGACTAAATAAACATAGAAAAATGATTTTTCTCAAAAGAAAAACATAAAAAATTGGAAACTAAGACCATTTTCTTCTTCAAGAATAGAGAGTAGGGTGTTTTTGTGAAATTAGGAGTTGCAAATGCTGGGCAAAAGATCATCTTCATCGTCATTGTTAGAGAAAAGAAGTTCGGTTTTTCTTATGAATTTTCCCGTCTTTAGAAAAGAAGTTCGTTTTTCTTATGGAAGAGTATGTACTTGTTTTCTGTTCGGAGATAACTATTATATTATATTCCACCTTCCGGTAGAGTGTATTTGGTCTCTGTCGGTATCTTTAAGGAAACTAACCTATTGGGGCTATTGGTTCTTTTGGTCTTTAGCAGCCTTGGATTTGATTGGTCGATGAAAATTCTGAATATATGATACTAAATTGTTAGAAGGTGGATTCTCAAAAAAAAAAAAAAAAAAGAAATTGTTAGAAGGTGCATGTGTTACAAACTTATAATTACTACAAATATCATTCGTTTTGGAAGAATTTGGTCAAGCATACCTATGTGTGTTATACAGCTTGGTTACTTTGGCATTTACATTTTTTATTTTTATTTTCTCAAGGGGACTATGTAATTGACGTCTAAATTAACGAAACAAAAATTACTAAAAATAATATAATTGGCATTTTCGACCCTTAAACGAACGGTGTTGGCCAATCGGGCGGTATTCGTGACATAGTGACTATTTCTTTTTAGACTGTCGTTCTTGTCAGAATAAGATATAACTTGACCTCACTAGTAGAAATACTGACTAGTAGTTCAAAAACCGCTGTATAGTCGAAGAATAAAAGACAGTTTCATAAAAAAACCGTCATTTTCTTTACGAATACAGCTGTTTGGACAAAACCGCTATTTTTTTATCAATAAAATAGCGGTTCTACTAAGCTGCTATTTTCCACAATAGGTATATAGCAGTTTTATTAAACCACTGTTTATGTAGAGCGGTTCAGCTGAACCGTTGTTTTTAGAATGTATCGGTTTCAACACCAAACCGCTATATATGTACAAAACTAAAAATTGCAAATTTCACAGCAGAGCCCCTTTGGGTGGTTTTACCAAAGCCCATACTTGGTTGGTATACATGGATTCTATTTTGGATCTCATGGACTCAAGCCACTTGTTAGAGTCTGGCCCTTTCATGGCCCCCCATAGGTAGTAAGCTCATCATCCGTGAGTAGTACATCACCGGGCTCAGTCACGAGAAGTGCATACCTCTTTGGCTCCTAACGTACCTACTCGACTTACGGAGTTCTTGTGTTACTTGAACATGTTCCTCCATAACAACTTGTGGTTCCTGTTTATACTCCATTGTAAGATCAATGTTTTGTGGCTCTTGAACTTTCTTCAAGCTCTACAGTCCTCCCACTAGCTTCTTTAGAGACCAACACTCTTTCTAGAAACACGTCAGTCCAAGCAACAAACACCTTATTCTCGATTAGATTGTAGAAATAATATCCTTTCGTTTCCTTATGATATCCCACAAATTTACACTTATCTGAATTGGGTCCGAGCTTGCCTGTTTGTAAACGCTTTACATTGAAGTCGCAACCCCAAATCTCCATGAATGCCAGCAGTGGCGGATCTTGGAAATCAAGTCAGCCTGGGCAAGATTCGCGAAGTCAAAAGTCAAAGTTAAAAGTCAAAGTCAACAGCCAAAAGTCGTTATATTTCATAAGCAATTATACACACAAATATCAATTTAATAATGAACGCAATACTCACAAGTCACAATTTGTTCTATTAATAAATTTTTAATGGTAAAT
The DNA here is from genome assembly GCA_023055425.1 of Linanthus parryae. NCBI lineage: Eukaryota > Viridiplantae > Streptophyta > Magnoliopsida > Ericales > Polemoniaceae > Linanthus > Linanthus parryae. Next base: position 123,517,899 of record JALGPY010000003.1, on the reverse strand, counting down.
GATAAATTGGCAAAAAAAAAAGTATTTAAGTTTTTAATGGTAAATGATAAAAAAAGGAATAAAAAAAATTATTGACTAGGAGGCGAATCGAACCTGTGTAGTGGGATATGCCAACTACAACAACTAACCACTTGGACAACTTGACAATTTGAAATTCTCGGGGGGGGGGGGGAGTGAGGGATTCTATATTCCTTTCAGTTCAGTCAGAAAAAATCTATAAAACTAGGGGTACTAGTAGAAATTTTCAAATTTCAGGGAGGGGGGAAACTGCCCCCCCTGCCCCTACATGGGTCCGCCCCTGAATGACACTATAAGACGCCTCCAGTACATACCTCATATGGTGTCTTCATGACCGATTCGAATGGAACACAACTGTTGTAAAGTCTGCGGTCATTGGAGCGTGTCCCCAAAACGATATCCGAAGATCTGTTTGACACATCATAGACTGCACCATGTCCAACAATGTGCGATTACTCCTCTCGGACACACCATTCCACTATGGCGTGGGACAAGATCCCACACTCTCTAAGATAGTTGTCAAAATCTTGGCTTAAGTATTCTCTACTTCATTCTTAAAGTCTTTCAACATTTCAAGGAATTCAGATTTGGCCTTCATAAGGTATACATCCATATCTACTGAAGTCATCAGTTAATGTAAGTAAATAAAGATAACCACCTCTGGCAGGCATGGGAAATGTCCTGCACACATCAGTATGTATGAGTGTCAATAGCTCACTAGTCCTTTCACTTTTATTATTGAAACGGAATTTTGTCATTTTGCCTAATAAACAAGATTCACGTGTCTCGTATGATTCATAATCAAATGAGTATAGGAATCCATCCTTATGGAGTCTAGAAATGCGTTTCTCGTTGAGGAGGGAGATGGTGAAGAAGAAAAGTCAATCACTATTATCTCTATCCTAAAAAGCCGTGTTCTCTCCCTATAATTTATTAGTTAGATGGTTACCTAAAATTCCTGACTTGTTGGTGGGAGAGATTTTTAGTTTCTATTCTCAATATTTTTTCTACGGGATATTCTCAATAAATTTGAGAAAATAAAAATTGACCAAGTATCAAAATACATACTTTTTTAAACAAAATACATACTTATTACTTAATATATTTATCTAAAGAAATCTACAAAACTAATTAATTAAAATTCTTCAAAAAGAGACCAAATCTTAATATACAAGTACACTTTCAAATGCAAATAAGTCCAGCTTATAAGGTCAAAATCTCTAATAACAAATATGATTCTTCGTATTACCATAATTGCAACTAATAAAATAAGAAAGGTTTAGAAACGCGTACGGCGATCTAGGTAAACGAATTTCGTTCCGCTCAAGCGATCCGAAGAAGCCTACCCCTAGCGAACCGAATTCCTGAGGGTAGTGCGAACCGCGATCCCGATCCGCGTTCCCGATCCTGAGCGAATCGCGATTTAGGAAACCTTGTTATTATGGTGCCTCAAGCTGTCAAGCATCTTTGCATCATTCTGGATCTAATACTATGGCAAGTTTTGTCGAGTTCTGTCACTTTCCCTGTATTCTGGATTTAATACTGTGGCTTTAGGAACTTTATTTCACTCTTCCCCTCACTGTCTATGACCAAATTTTATTCAAATTGGCTGGTGCTTGTGTGTGATGTATCTTGATTTTTTTACTCCACTATCAGTTTTCATTCAGAAGGATGGAATATTTATCCTGTACAGAATCACAGACTCTAGGGACTAGGGAGTCCCTTCTCCCTCTCCAAATGCATCATACTCAAATTAGATGGCTTAAATGTGCCCAGCATGCCATTTGGTCATCATCTGTTTCCTTTGATTTGGTCATTTGAAGATGAAGTAGAGGTATCATGGACGGTTAAGTCGATGCTTACAATCTTCTAAAGCAAGGTCGATGTCCTTCATTTTTTTGTTAGACTCTTGAATGGGGCCCTTGGCAGGTTTCAGGACTTAATGGAAAACGTAATCATTGCAAAATTGTGTATGTCACTTCATATGTATAGAACCTCACTTCAGACTCCAACTCATGCATCCTTTTTTGGTTGTGCTATGCTCTCTGGTATATCTATTTCATTGCTTAGTGTTGTTTGTATACTTTAAACCTATTCCTGTTTACATTCTTCTGCTTCCTGGTTTCAGGTTTTCATTGGGGTAAAAATTTGCTCCGATGGATTGGACATTAAGTGGCAGAAAGCCATTTGAGATTCAACAAATCCAAGTTGAGGTTGGTGTCGTTCATACATTGGCAGTAACACTCGTAGTAACTATGCTTATATATAGATTTTTTGATGGTAATGAGGAAGTGTCTGGAGGTGGGTCATTTCAAGAGTACTTGTACATGGGTGGTGACATTGTGAGTAGTCTGTTATTCCTCTCAGTATCAGATAATGCTTTGAGAAATAAGAGGTATCACATCATGGATGTAGCCACTGATAGACAAAGTGAAGAATGAATATGTATTGAATAAAATTATTGAGAGTCGGGACTACACTTATATAGACTGACCTAGGGATTGGACAATAATTAATAATAACAGTAATTACCCAAAAGTAATACTAAGATATAGATTGTCCACACGCCCCCACAAGATGGAGGATTTGGAGGAGACTCCAATCTTGCTACGAAGACCAAGAAAAGAAGCTCGAGAAAGAGCCTTTGTAAGGCAGTCCGCAAGCTGATAAGCATATGACACATGAGAAACACGTAGTTGTCGAGCTTGAACTTTCTCACGAACGAAGTGGAAATCCTGAGCCCGGTGCTTCATCGTAGAGTGAAACACTGGATTGGAGCATAGGTACGTGGTACCAATGTTATCACAGTAGATAATTGTAAAGGAGCTGAGAGGAACTCCAAGCTCAGCAAGCAAATAGGACACCCAGCACAGTGCAGCACACGTGGCAGCGACAACACGACTACTCAGCCTCTGTAGACGAGCGAGCCACAATCTTCTGCTTCTTAGAGCTCCATGAGACAAGAGATCCACCGATGTATACCAAGTAACCTGTCGTGGAGCAGAAATCATCCTTGTCCCCGACCCAGTATGCATCGGAGAAGGCATACAAGGAAGCCGGATCGCTACAAATAACAATCCCCATGTCAGCCCTACCCTGCAGATACCGAAGGAGACGTTTCACCGCATTCTAGTGAGTGGTCATGGGCCGATGCATGAACTGAGACAACTTATTAACTGTGTAGGCAATATCTGGCCGAGTCAGAGATAAATACTGCAAGCTCCCAACAACAGTTCGATAAGCTGTGGCATCGGAGAGAGTGGAGCCACTGGTGAGAGAGATATTGGCAGAGGTATCCGGTGGAGTCTAAACATGATTAGCATTTGTCATGCCCTGAAGCTAAAGAAGATCGCGAACATACCCACTCTGAGAGAGTAACAACCCATCACGGTGACGAAGAACCTCAACTCCCAGAAAAAGGATAAGTCGCCCAAGTCCTTGAGAGAAACCTGTGAGACAAGGCGGAAATACACTTCTGGACAGAGGAAGCATCAGAACCAGTAATATTGATGTTATCGACATAGACCAGAAGGAATATTGCCGTGCCGGAGCCATGATACATGAACAAAGAAGTATCGGCTCTGGAATTAGTGAACCCTGCTGCAGAAGGAACTGTCGTAACATGGCACCAAGCCCGAGGTGCTTGTTCAAGGCCATAAATCGCCTTTTTGAGGCGGCATACGTGAGTAGGACGATCCCGATCAATGAACCCCTGAGGCTGAGCCATGAAAACATCCTCATGAAGAGTACCCTGTAGAAAAGCATTGCTCAAATCCAGCTGTTTCAGAGGCCAACCCGGACTGACGACAATAGTGAGAATAACTCGAATAGTGGTCGGTTTCACAACCGGACTGAACGTGTCATGATAATCAAAGTCGGGATGCTGATGAAAGCCCTTGGCCACTAGCCAGGCTTTGTACTGGTCAACTGAGCTATCTTGACGACGTTTGATGCAGAACACCCACCTGCAACCAACAAGATTCTGTCCAGAAGTAGCAGGAACTAACTCCCAAGTGTCACTACTCAGTAGAGCATCAAACTCAGCAGCCATAGCTGTTCGCCACTGAGGATCCCGCAAGGCCGGAGTGACGGTAGTAGGTTCAGTATCAGAAGAACCAAGAGCAGCACTGAGAGTGTATTTTGGACGTGACGGAAGTGTACCATCCTTAGAGCGGGTAACCATGCCATGACCAGATGGAAGTGGATCCGAGGAGACCATGGGGACAACAGGTGCCTGAGATATCAGAGAGTCTTGGGAAACCTGAGGATCAAGAGGAGCCACGGGGGCCATAGTGTCTGAGGAACCCGAACAAACCGACGGGTTGGGGCATCGACTGTACTGTAGCCCGTTGTACCTCTGAGGAGGAGGAGCAGGAGGATCAGTGGGGGGGGGGCATCACAGGGGGGAGGAACTGAACTGGGTGGAACCAGTCTTAAGAGGCGAGCTCAGAAGCAGTGCTTGGGAGAAGGGATAGAGATGGGGGAATTGAGAATCATCAGACTGAACATGTCTGGAGACGTATAGGAGACGAGTAACGGGATCGAGACAAAGATACGCACTCTGAGTAAGAGAGTATCCAACGAAAATACAGGGAACAGACCGAGGTTCAAGCTTATGGGAGGTGTAGGGACGCAGCCAGGGGTAGCACCTACAACCAAAGATGCGAATCTTGATGTAATTAGGGGTCTGTTTAAAGATTACTTCCAAGGCAGACACCATATTCAGAGTACGAGTAGGGAGTCTATTGATGAGATAGACGGCTGTGGCAAAGGCATAGGGCCAATATGTGGTTGGCATACACGCATATTGGAGGAGGGCTAGGCCAGTCTCGACAATATGACAGTGTTGACGCTCGGCATAGCTGTTGTGTTCACGTGTATGTGCTGGAGAGGTGAGGTGAGAGATGCCATTGGAGGAAAAAAAAATCATGTAGACCAATGTACTCACCCCCATTGTCAGAAAAATAAAGTTTTGATAGGTACATCAAAATATTTTTCTACCAAAGCACGAAAGAGAACAAAAATATCTGATAACTGAGACTTGCGTGTCATGGCATAAAACCATATATACTTAGAAAAATGATCAATGAAAATGACAAAATATTTGGATCCATCAAAGGAATAGACTGGGGACGTCCAAACATCAGAAAAGATAAACTCTAGCGGCCGAGTAGACCTAATACTAGAAGCCTGAAAAGGCACTTTATGACTCTTGGCACACTGACACGCAGGGCAGATGTGCGACGCACACTTATTAGCTACTGAAAGGAAAAATCTAGAAATAAGATGCTGACAAATGGGAACAGCAGGATGACCAAGGCGGTAATGCCAGGAACTGAGAGTGGGTTTGGACTCCACGGAGAGTACACGAGGAGATAGATGATTGGCTGGCCAAAGGTAAACTCCATTCGTAAGAGGTCCTGTGAGAAGTTGCGCCCCCGTAGTTCGATCCTTCCACTACAAGAAATTAACATTTTTGTTAAGAAAATTCTCGTAACAAATGAACAAAATCCCGTAACAAGAGGTTTGGGTTACGAAATTTAATTCGTAACACCGTCGTTGCATTATGTCCGTGGCTAGAAATTAATGTTACAATGAAGTTGTTCGTAACTAAATGTCCAACAGTTTGTTACGACGGTGCTGTAATAGAATATTATATGTATTGCAACAAAGTTTGGTAACAATTTCGATATACTTTTTTGTTATGAACTTTCCATCATAGATTATATAGTTTCCACTACAGTAGTCCGTCATAAAATATCCTGGTATACGTAACAAAATTGTAGTTATATGATCGAATACTTGTAACAAAAAGATGAGAATTCCTAACAACAAACCAACCGCTACATCATAAACAACAACGAATATGTTATAACAAAAGAGAGGCAAAGATGGTAACAAATCACCACTATGAGTGACATTTCGTAACCTCAATTTTGTAACAAAACTGCAACTCGCATAACAAGATACAATTTTTTTGTCACCTAAATCGTAACAAAAAACCCCTCTTTCGAGGGAAATTTCGTAACATTTTCCTCAAAAGAGGACCACTTATTCGAAGCTTAATAATATGAAATAAATAAAATTTGAAAAAATACTACTACTGATAGCGCACAATCTGCAAATAAATTGCATTAAAAATATCAAATAATCGTAAATATACATTCTGACTGCAATCCGCACAGTCGAATCATCCATAATTATTATCATCTAGCCGTGCTAATACTTAGCACTACATGTCGTTCGGAAATCTAAGAAAAACGCAATGAAAAAGACATTGTATCAATTTATTTCCTAACGGATGTGCAAATGGAATAAAAAAGTGTTGTTGTTCTTCGTCATTCTTGATTGGTGTCCATCATATCCACGCCATCTGTGGAAAAAAACAAAGACTTTGATTAGCGAAGGTAGGAAGAATGACATATAAAGATCATTGGATTAACACAATCAACTTTGATTAGCGAAGGTAGGAAGACTGCACAAAAGAAAGATGCTGTGTGGTGTCCTCCACAATAAAATGAAATCAAAGTAAACTGTGATGCTGCTTTCAAAAAGGATGTCTTTGCAGCTGCTTATGTAATCCATAATGAAATTATGTGAACAATTTCAGTCAAAGAAGACACTTAGGACTTGAAATATGCATCAACCTAATCATACAATAATCTAAGTCTCTTCAGCACATATAACTCAAAAGACAAAGGGACATCAAAATGATAGGTCATGATATAACAACTCATCCGAGTCAACTTATGTACTCAATGAAGCCATAGATTTACATACAAAAATGAAAAAGAAAATATTGAACTTCATCTTCAGCCTATATAGTTAGCCATAACCTAATCATCATCAACTCTCAGCTCATGGTGCAGCTCAACATAGATAAAACTTGATATTCTAATTCAAACACATCATTTAAACTTGTCAAAAGATCAAACCTTGACAGAGTGATCAGACAGAAGAATCCACCGATTCATAAGCAGCCAAAACAATTTCAAGTTATCATAGTTCTAACTTCTGAATATTGCAAACAGTAAGACAAATTCAACCGTTACCACTAATACTAGCTGATGGCAGACGAAGACTATAGTTCTCTATATTACTAATCCTCTCATTTATTCAATTGAACACCATAAAATCTAGATACTGATTGACCACTACCTATTCATGCAAACTCCAGGGCTTAATCTGCAGGCACAACCCTACCAAATATTGTTTGTGGAATCAAATTCTTAAGAATAAGAGCTGAACAGCTTAACACAAGCCAAAACACTGAACTATCTGATTCAAACCCATGTCCCTACATTGCTACAAAAACCATTTAAACATGAAAAACATCAGCCAGAAGAAGAAGCAACACAATCAAAATCAAACAAGTTAAACATTTCAACTGCTCATAGCTCTGAAAACCCACAGCCCTAGAACAGATTCAATAACTGATGTCTGGGAGCTGAAGCCATCTTTGGTCAGTGTTTTGATGCTTTAAATGCTGAATTTAATGTTGTGGAATTGGCTGTAAAAAGAAACCAGAAGGAGGATTGGAGAATGGTTACTATTGAAACTGACTCTCTGGGAGTTGTGCAATGTTTGAAGAATGTGGAGAAGGCTCACTGGAGTTGGAAAATGAGAGCTCATGCTTGCAAAAAGAGCCTAAACCAAAAGTGTGTTTCTATTGAGCATTGTCCCAGAACTGCAAATAGAGTAGCACACATTTTAGCACACATTTTAGCAAAATGGGCTTTTAATTCTGGTTTTTCAGGATGTATTCCTCCTTTTACTGTGTCTAGGGTAGGATTCGGATCCTCTCCTGTCCGATCTCCTCCAGACCCCTACAGTCCTAATCAGAACCGTCCATTCCTTTTCTTTTGAACCAGATAAGCATCTGACTAATTATGGTTAATCCTAATTTAGCTCTACTGTTTAGGTATGTCAATCAATAACAAATCCCTTCAGAAGGGAATCTTGTTATCTTTCAGTTCGCATGTGTTTTGATTCTACCATGACAGTATTTCTCGTCATCTGATATTACTTATTTTTTCATTTTTTACTGAACGATCATTCAGCCCTTTTCTAAACCGTCTGCTATTCTACTTGACCTTTAATGGAGTTCGCGTTCAACTCAAGGATGAAAGATGTGTTTATTAAACTTTAGACATGATCACAGAATTATCAACAAGATTATAAGAATTTCATATTTCTCCGAATTTCAAACTATTGAATTCTAATAATCATTACTCAGAGTTTTAGATTCCTTTGTATGTAAATACTTCTGTTGATTCTCTTCACCGTGACCTCCTGTGTTTGTTGTATCGTCCATAGTCAATAACTAGAGATTCCGAGATTCCGAGTTTTCGTCAATAACTAGAGATTCAGAGAGCTAAAACTGAGAGCATTGCTCAGGCTTTACGGGGAAAGGCGTCTGCAGAAGGTCAGAAGAAACCTTGATTACTCACAAGCCTGAGAGCTCACTCAACCAGCTAGGTTGAGTGAAATCAACCACTATCAACTTAATGCGGACTGTGAAACAACATTACGTGTGATTCCTGCAGTTGGGACTAAGAAGTGGTACCTATATACCCAACCTAGTTGTGATTTTAGGTTACTGCAGTCCACCCTAGGTACCTATATACCCAACCTTCTCTGTTATATTTGGTATTCTATCACTAACATGACCCTGATCTAGAGGGCCCTCCCTGATCTGAGCTGCAAGAACGAGGGTCAGATGGGCTTAGGTTTCACAGGTCTTCTATATGGGGGATCACTTGGACTAGGTTTTCACACATTATAGTCAAGGCCAAGTCTAGGTCTGGCCCGGCCAATTGACAGGTCTAATTTCCACGATTACACCAGCCAAAGCATTTCATCCTTAGAATACATGACTACCAAAAATCCAGAACCCCAGAATTCCATCCCCAAACAAGATTACTGAATTTCGAAACCCTAATATAAAGTTCCAGAATTCCAATTGTAACCAAACTCCCAATTCTGATTACCAATGAAAAGCAGAGTAGGCAAAATCTCTGAATTTCTGTAGATTTCTGAATCACTTGGGAATGCCCTAGTTTTAACAAATCAAAATCTCAATTCAAACATTTTTTTTCAAAAAAATTTGATGCCCCTGTATACTGAATTGCAAAACATGTTAAGACAGACAGGCCTTTATAGTCACAATAGATCATAAATTGGCATCAGATCTGAAAACAAAGTAGAAGGAATAGGAATTCCTCATAGTAACAAGTCATTTGAAGAAATATCTGCAAGTAATTTAGGAATTGAGGCTTTTGAAAACAAAGTAGAGGAAATAGGAATTCCTCATAGTAACAAGTCATTTGAAGAAATTTCTGCAAGTAATTTAGGAATTGAGACTTACTTTCTAACTTGTGTGTGGTTTGCTTGTCCCATTACCCCTTGAACACAACTCTGGCTGAGAAACTCATTGTTGAGATATGAATGTACAGTTTGATCTGAAAGGGATGAAATAGGGGGGATGCTAGAAGAGAGAAAGAGAGAAAAAGCTGATGGAGTAATTTGTGACGATGGAAAGTTGATTCTGGGTAGAATAAGAACCAGGGTTTACCACTTCTAGCAAGATAGAGCAGTATGCTTGCTATAAGTAGGAAATTATACGATCTAGTTGTGATTTTAGGTTACTGCAGTCCACCCTAGGTACCTATATACCCAACCTTCTCTGGTATATTTGGTATTCTATCACTAATACGATTTTCATACAAAAAAAACTCATGACAGGCATACAAAAAAAACGTGTACCCAAATCTAACCATAATCAAGATTACCCAATATGTTTACACTAATATAGATTGTGGTATACTACAACATTTTTCCTTGTTCCAATACCATCTCTTCCAACCAACAGTCCCTCACAGAGAGAGAAATTACTTGTTAAGGGGTACTCAATAGCCTCTTAGAGGGCCTCTACTACACAGTTATTAAACTTGAAGCTGAAGTTGGACTATTATTTACCAGTACATGGTCCATTACCTTAATTATGTTAGAACTGATATATGTTCCTTTAGTCTTGTTCATACAAATCATATGTATATGTTTATCTCCACATCTATAAACAAATGTGATCATCATATTTGTTCAGAGACGTTAACACCACAAGCTACTAATTTAGTCAAGTCAAGTCAATAGATTGAACAAGTCTAACAAGATTATTTACTGAAATATCAGAAAATAGAGAAGAATCTGGGAACATACCTGATATTTCCTTGCTTCAACTTCAACTTTAACTTCAACAGGATAATCTACTCACAAAAATACCAACGAATTTTACATAATCAGATGGCTAAGTCACTATATATCACTGAACTGTAAATCTTCAACATAGGAACAATAACAGAAATCGATCATAACCTAAATCGTGGAATCGATGAATGCAGAAGATTTGATTCCGAATGGCCAGAGGTGATTGTAAGCCAGGCGAATAAGCGCCTGCTGAGGAACAAGCCGTCGGGCTTCAACTAAGTACCGAAGATCGACACCACCTGAGGAACAAGCCGTCGGGCTTCAACTAAGTACCGAAGATCGACACCACTGATGGGGATTTATACGGAAGATCTAACATATATCTACAACACAGAGTTCACTATGTGGAAGAGTTTCACTCCAAATCAAACTCCAGTACTGTGTCTTGTTAGGGTATAGGAAGGGGCGGGTTTTTAGTTTAGTGGGAGAGGCGGCTTCAGGGAGTGGGTTTCTTTCAGAGAAACAGGGAAAGGTGGGGTTCAAATAATTTAATAAATGTAAAAAAGTCAACTAAAAATTATATATTTTGTTACCAAGTTTTGTAAAAAGTGAAATCTTAAACATGACTTGGGTTTTAGCTACCACATATTTCTAGCTATATACTACAAATATATGGCGCCAACTTTTCCCCCCTCAAATACAATTCCCACCATATTTTTTTTACCCCATTTTTAACGCTAGTCGGAAAAAAATACCTCATGTGATATTTAGTTACCAAGATATTAAATTGTAACAAAATTGTAACATATAGTTACGAATTATGACCGAAACAAAAGAATTCGTAACAAATAAATAAAATTCTTGTAGTGTTCAAAACAAAACCAGTATGTGAGAACTCAACAATAAGATTATTGTTTTCACACATAATTTAGTAACACATATCAAGTTTTGTTTGATTGAAGGAACACGTAAAACCCCATGTAGAGAAGCGATTAGCACCATGCTGAAGATAAACAAAACCAGTGTGAGTAATTGGGAGACCTGTACCATCATCAATCTTTACGTCCTCATTATGCTGATAATGCTGATGAAATAAGAGATTCCGCAGGTTCGATGTGATGTGATGAGTGGCTCCGCTGTCCAAGAGCCATGCAGGAGTGACATAACATGGTGCAGAGAGAGCCGTGGCAAGATTGACCCCAGCAGGAGGCCTGAAAGATCCAAACTGTGGAGGTCCAGATTTGACTGAGACACTGACCTGAGGACAGTCTCTGATCCGATGACCCTGAGCATTGCACCCCTGACAAAACCCCTAGAAGGATTTGGGAGCGCGGGTTCCAGACGACATCTGCTGTGAACTGGTCGGGTTCCATGGAGTGGGCGGGGCTGACCACTGCTTTGGTTGTGGAGGCGGACACTGTTGTGGCAAGGGGGTCGGCCAGTGCTGCTGAGAAGACTGGGCTGCGGGTTTGAGTGATGCTGGCCACAGTTGCGTCCCTTGTTTGTAGTCGAAGGCCCAGTGCTATGGTTAGCAGATGCAGGGGATCCATTGATCGGACTAAGAGACTGACTCTAAAGAGTAAGCTCCTGATGGGATAGTTTCTCAAACAACTCCTCATAGCCAATATCCGTGTCTCTGGTCTTGATTGCTGCAACCACTGGATAGAAGACCTCATTAAGGCCATCGAGGATGCGATCGACAAGCTCAGTTTCATCCATTGGTTTGCCAAGGAGGGCTAACTCATCAACTTTGTTTTTGACAAAGCGGAGAAACTCCGCAATCGTGCGGGTTCCTTGAAGAGGGCGTTTCAGATGCTCTTTGATCTGCATAATGTGACTCCTCGAAGGTTTGGCATAGGTGTTGCGTAGTGTATCCCAGATCTGAACCGTAGATTGTGCGCGTGCGACATGGGAAAACGCAGTCGGTGTGAGAGTACTGACGAGGTACGCGGCGATCAGTTGATCCTGCTGGTACCAGACAATGTAGCTAGGGTTAGGGACCACTTGACTAACGACCTGAGGGGTGGACGTGGCAATGGTCGAATCAGAAACACTAGACACTACTAGTGCGGTTCCGGATGTGGGGGCGGAAGAAGCGGTGGTCCACGAAGGATTCGTCGTGGGGGCTGCCGTCGTAGATGTGATCATAGGAGCGGCGAGACAGGGCTGCGTAGGCGACGGCGGGATGATGGTGCCGTCGATGAAACCGGCGAGACTGTGCCCACGTAGAGTGAAGAGCGTCTGCGATTGCCATATTAAAGAGAAGAACAAGAAAGCTGGGGTCTATTTGTAATATTCAGAAAGTCAGGGCATTAGCAGTATTATGATTAAGTGTTTGTACCGTTTTGTAACGGTAATACTACAGCTGTCTTAACCATGGTTATCTTACATAACCATGGTTTAGCTCTTCATATATATTCACTGTATTTGGGATTAGGGTTTATCATGAATGAATGAATCGTTTGATTTCCAGAAACCTTCTCTTCATCTTCCTCATCTATCACGATGAGTTTTATCCTTTGATCATTAACTTTTCATGGTATCAGAGCCACCGATTCGGCTCCTGTTCATTCCCCGATGGCTCTCACTCCGGCAAACGCCGTTTCCTCTTCAAATCCTCTGTTCTAGTTTCAAATATAAATAGTCTTATGCCCTTCAAATTAGACAGTTCTAATTACATTCTCTGGAAACATCAACTCACTGCTATTCTTCGCACACAAAATCTCTTTGGTTATCTTGATGGTTCCACCGCCACACCACCGCAGCTCCTTCCTCCCACGGTGGCTGGCGAGGAGGCGCAACCCAATCCGGCTTTCACACAATGGCTCACACAAGATCAGGCGATTCTTACACTTATCAACGCCACCCTCACACCAGAGGCTCTTACCCAGGTTATCGGTCACAACTCTTCTAGATCTGCATGGTTAGCCCTAGAACGCCGATATGCTTCTTTGACTCGATCTAATGTTTTACAGTTGAAATCTGAACTTCAATCGATTAAAAAGGGATCTGACAGTATTGATTCATATTTTCAAAAACTTCGCACTATTAGAAACAAACTTGATGCTTCTCTTTCTCACACCTCTGATGAAGACATGCTTTTGTTTACACTAAATGGTCTACCTCAAGAATATAACCCCTTTCGTTCATCTTTTCGTCTTCACTCTCAACCTATCTCCTTTGAAGATTTACATGTTTTACTCAAATCTGAAGAACAAATGCTTGATAGTCAATTGATTTCAAACCCTACTGCTTTCATTACCCAATCTCAACCCTCTACTAGCATCCAGAACCCCTCTGCTAATTTCTCCACTCGTGGCCGTGGCCGTCATAACAACTATGGCGGCCGCTCTGGGTCTAATAGGGGTGGTGGTCGCTTCTATGGTGGATATGGGCGTACTGATGATGGTTTTGACCAGTCTAGGGGTCGTGGTAACTCTAGCTATCGAGGTGGTGGATACTCTCGAGGCAGAGGAAACCAGACTTCTCAAAACCCTAGGGGGTATAACTCTGGAAATCCCGTGACTTGTCAAATTTGTGGTGTTAACTATCATACTGCCTTAGAGTGTTGGCATCGTATGGATTACTCATATCAAGGCAAGCCACCACCATCACAACTGTCTGCCTTGAATGCCTCTACCAGTAACCATTCCTCTACTGCAAATCAGAACTTCTGGATCTCAGACACAGGTGCTACAAACCACATGACATCCAACTTCAACAATCTATCTCTTGCTGAACCATACAATGGATATGATCAAGTTACTATTGGAAATGGTCAAACACTGCCTATAAATCACTCTGGTATGGCCTATCTTACTACTTCATCCTCTCAATTTAGTCTTCATGTACCTAGTTTGTCATCAAATCTGTTATCTGTGCATAAGTTTTGTGTTGATCACAACTGTCAATTTGTTTTTGATGCTAAGTCCTTTTATATTCAGGACTTGGCTACGGGCATAATCATGTACAAGGGTCAGAGTGAAAATGGGTTATACCCAATTCACTCACAGTCTATTAAGTTTAATCAACCACAAGTTCTGTTGCGTCAGAAAGTTGCAGATCCTTTATGGCATAGTCGACTGGGCCACCCAGCCAATGATATCATATCTAAAGCTCTCAAAACTTCTTTTTCTTTCAGTAATTGTTCTTCTGTTTGTCAGTCACGTATGTCTGGAAAAATGTCAAGACTTCCATATAATGCATCTGAAACTGTTATTTCTACTCCACTCCAGTTAATTCATAGTGATGTTTGGGGTCCAGCTGCTACAAAGTCATATCATGGATACAAATTTTATGTGCTTTTTATAGATGCCTTTTCTAGATATACATGGATCTTTCCTTTATGTCACAAATCTGAAGTTCCATCTGTTTTTCACAAATTCAAACTGCAAATTGAAAACACTTTAAATCATAGCATCAAAATTCTAAGAAGTGATGGTGGTGGAGAATACATGTCATTTGTATTTGAAAAATATCTTTCTGATTCTGGTATAACACATCAAAATTCTTGTCCACACACTCCACAACAAAATGGAGTGGCAGAAAGAAAACATAGACACATCACAGAAACTGCTATTACTCTTCTTCAACATGCCTCTCTACCCAATTATTTCTGGTTCCATGCTTTTCAAACTGCAGTCTTCTTGATTAATAGAATGCCTAGTAAAGTAACAAATTATGTCTCTCCATGTGAGCTTTTATTTGGCACTAAACCTGACTACAGTGGGCTAAGAGTTTTTGGTTGTGCTTGTTATCCCAATCTAAGAGCTTATATGCACTCAAAACTTGATCCTAAAACTGTACAGTGTGTTTTTATGGGATATGCAACTAATTATAAAGGTTACTTATGTTATGATAAAAATGCAAAGAAATTTTACATCAGCAGAGATGTCATCTTTGATGAAAACAAGTTTCCTTATGCTGCAGTTCAAACTCAAACAGATCACAATACTACTTCTCATACTTCTGCTTCAACTCACAATTTCTTTGATTTTACAGGTTTAGCTGAAAATGCATTTCAAAATGCACCTTTGTCTAATTCTGGTTCTTCTTGTGACCACTTGGAGGCTCCAGTGACTGGCTCTGAGTCTCAGATCAACAGTGAGGATAGCCACTCAGAAGATACTACACAAGATACTACACTGATCTCTCCTCCTGTTGGTGCTGAGCCAGAGCAGCAAAACACTGAGAAGGAAACAGTGACCACTTCTAGACACCATATGCAGACAAGAAGTAAGTCAGGTATCAGTAAGAAAAAGATAGGATTTGCTGCTTCTACTTCTTTACTTTCTGAACCTACTTGCTTCACTGAGGCTCAAAAACACTCTCAGTGGCCCAATGCTATGACTGAAGAGATTAAGAGCCTTAGAAATCAAAACACATGGACTTTGGTGGCACCACCACCTTTTGCAAATATAGTAGGAAACAAATGGGTCTATAGAATTAAACACAACCCAGATGGTACTGTTTCTAGATACAAAGCAAGACTTGTTGCAAAAGGTTTTCACCAAACACCTGGGTTGGACTTTGATGAAACTTTTAGTCCTGTTATTCAACACTCAACTGTTAGAATAATTTTAGCATTAGCAACCACTTTTAATTGGCCTTTACAGCAGTTGGATGTGAAAAATGCATTCTTGCATGGAAATCTCAAAGAAACTGTTTTTATGTCCCAACCTCAAGGTTTTATTGACCCTCAGTTTCCTCATTATATTTGCAAATTAAACAAGTCCATATATGGACTTAAACAAGCTCCTAGAGCTTGGTTTGAGTGCTTTACTTCACATTTGTTTTCTCTGGGCTTCATGACCTCTAGAGCTGATCCATCTTTATTTATCAGACATTCTGGATCAAAAATAACTTTACTGCTGCTTTATGTTGATGATGTGATAGTCACTGGAAATGACACTGTTTTCATATCAAACTTAGTTCATCAATTGAACAAAAAATTTGACATGAAAAACTTGGGTCCTTTGACATACTTTCTGGGGTTGCAAATCAAAAGAGATAGTGCTGGTATCTTTATACATCAAACAAAATATATTGAAGATCTTTTGGCAAGATTCAACATGGCTACATGTAAGCCTTGTCCTACTCCTCTTGGTGCTGGAATTAGATATCACACCACAGATGGAACTTTACTTCAAGATGGCACTATTTACAGACAACTGCTTGGTGGTTTACAGTATCTCACTTTCTCTAGACCTGACATTGCCTTTGCTGTAAACCACCTCTGCCAGTTTATGCATTCACCTTCTGATATTCATCTTTCTGGTGCTAAAAGAATATTGAGATACTTGCAGGGCACTAAGCATCATGGTCTATATTATCAAAAAGGGCACCTTCCTATCCAGGCCTTTTCTGATGCAGACTGGGCTGGAAACCCCTCTGACAGAAGAAGTACCACTGGCTATGTAGTTTTTATTGGACCAAATCCAATACATTGGGCTTCAAAGAAGCAGCCAACAGTGGCCAGGTCCTCAACTGAAGCAGAGTATAGGGCTTTGGCCTCTACTGCTGCTGAAGTTAGTTGGATACAATATCTGTTTAATGATCTGAGAATTCCCATTCTTACTCAACCCCTGCTTTGGTGTGATAATCAGTCAGCAATAGCTATGACTGCTAATCCAATCTTCCATGCTCGTATGAAGCATATAGAAGTGGATTATCACTTTGTTAGAGAAAAAGCTCTAAGACAAGAAATTGGTGTTTCTTTTGTTTCAGGTTCTGAGCAGCTAGCTGACATATTGACCAAAGGACTCTCAATTGCTGATTTCAATCATCTCAAGGACAAGCTCATGGTGAGATCCTCCCCATAAGCTTGAGGAGGCGTATTAAAGAGAAGAACAAGAAAGCTGGGGTCTATTTGTAATATTCAGAAAGTCAGGGCATTAGCAGTATTATGATTAAGTGTTTGTACCGTTTTGTAACGGTAATACTACAGCTGTCTTAACCATGGTTATCTTACATAACCATGGTTTAGCTCTTCATATATATTCACTGTATTTGGGATTAGGGTTTATCATGAATGAATGAATCGTTTGATTTCCAGAAACCTTCTCTTCATCTTCCTCATCTATCACGATGAGTTTTATCCTTTGATTCATTAACTTTTCATGCCACAGTGTGTAATTGCCGACATCAAGCTTTTGGATCGCGTTGGTAGGGTTGATCACCACCAGTGGCTTGGTGGCGTCAAAAACAGTGGGAACGATAGGAAACGGCGGCGCGGTTTGAGCCATGATGGCTACGCCGTTTCCGTCGATCAGAGAGGCGGTCTAGAAGGTGGGGCAGCTAGGGTTAAGGCACGGAGAGAAGACTCGGATTTTCTGCTCTGATACCATGATAGACAAAGTGAAGAATGAATGTGTATTGAATAATAATATTGAGAGTCAGGACTACACATATATAGACTGGCCTAGAAACTAGACAATATTTAATAATAACAGTAATTACCCTAAAATAATACTAAGCTATATATTGTCCACAGCCACACGATAAGTGTAGTCACTTCTGGTTGCATTGTGGATGATACAAAATAGAGAATTTTCTTGAACTATTAGATGTTATTGGCAATCTGATTTTTTTTTGAAAAAATATATAGAATGTATCATTTTAATATGATTACAGAGCAACCAAATAATACCTGATTCCAAAAATCTTCTAAAGTCAAACAGGAAATGAGGGAAAGTGAACATAAAAAGGGGAAGTGAAAGATCGTACTGAAAAATCAGGCAGGGAGTTCGCTTTCATTCCTTTGAACACACGGTTAGAAGCGACACCAGATAGCACCAGCTTAATAGCCCCAAACACGGGACTGGGCAACTAACCTCGGGTTTGGTTGGTTATTCGGATCTAGAAACTGATTATCCAGATCTGCCAGGACAAATTCAACGTAGAATTGTCGCACAACGGTTCTGGGTGGCTCCACAGCTGATAAGAGGGAAAGGGAGGGGGGGTTTCTGGTGTAGGCAAAAGATGATAGTTTCTTGCAACATGATGAGAAGAGATCTTTTGTTGGTCAGGAAGCTGACATGGGTTTGCACACCGGGTCAGATGTTGAATGAATGTGGATTGGGTTTGTGCTTAAATTTTCAAATGGTCATTATGTGTCGTTTCGGTTGGTCATTGGTTCCTAATTCGCAGGATTTGTTTGATTCGGTCTTGTGTACGTAGAAGTAGGTTGGTTATTGCATGTTTGAAATGGGTTTAGGGTAATTGTTCTTCAATACCGCCAGTTGTCCGATTACGAGTAGGAGAATGGTACTATGATGTGAGGGTGTGGGTCTTTAGCGATTCATATGTCTACTAGCCATTCGTGACTGGTGCGGTGTCTTCAGAGGACATAGACCTCAACCGAGGAAGTTATGTGGAACACAAAATGCACTGGCATGGACGATAGGTGGGCAGCAGTGGAAGTGGGTATGCAAGTTCTGACAGATGGGCTCCCTAGTTACAACCTGACACATTGGTTTGGGTCAAGGCCTTGGAGATTTTGCATTGAGCTTCCTTTAGTCCAAAAGGGACTAGTTCCTTCATTCGGGGATACTAAGGAAGGCGTGTTCGATTGCCGAGAATAATGAAATTAGAGTTAGCCTCCATCAGGGGAATTATAGGATAGTACCCACTACCCAGAGTTACCCATATTTTCAATTTTCGGCTGCAGATCCCAACACGTTAATGTTCCTTCCAGACTTTTGTCTTGTTCAGAGGGGCCACGGGGTGGTATAAGGGGAGGTATAGGGTCTGTTGCAGCGAGGGTCTCTCTTTGAACTTCCCTTTTTAGATCCAGTTTGTTCTTTGAGCAATTTTCTTCTATTGCGCATAGGTGGGACATTTTGTGTTGGGTGGAAGGAGATATTTCACATGGTCAGAGGGTGAGAGGTATACTGGTGTCATACATAACTCTTTCTCTCATTAATGATTTCGGTCTTGTGGATCTCCTGTTAGGTGGTTGGACTTTTTTGTGGTTTGCAGGCGAGTGTCAATCGTGTTTAGATCGATTTCTAGTGGCAGTTGGAGGTGAAGCTTATGAATTTAGATCAGTCAGTTTCCTCGTCCATTTCTGATCATTGTCCTATTCCGATTCATTGATTAATATGAAATTTAGAATATTGCTATTCAGAGAATTATGTGACTTGATATTTAATTTTCCTTTTTGGTGTATCTTTTCTGGGATCTCTTATACATGAAGGCACTATTCTAACATCATTTTATAGTAGTAATGGGTCATATCTTGTTGATGCGCTGGATCTCTTATACATGGAGGCACTATTATGACATCATTTTTTAGTAGCAATGGGTCATATCTCCTTGATGCGCTGCAAGGCCAAACCATCATTATGCGCTACAAAGATGCCCAAGAAGGGCATTTCGGTAAAGAAAAGTTCTTGTTCAATTTCTAAAGCTTTTTTGCTATTACAATGCTAATTGATTTCCCAAACTTCTTGTGTCAGATATTTGGCCGATCTCGAAGCTTGACTCCAGTTCCGCACATTGTTTCACATGACCTTCCCTTTCTCACAACATCTGGTTCTCATCGTCTTCCCCTCTCTCTAAATCAGTCGTACCGCCATGAAAGTCACTCTCCACGGTGACTTTCTTCAGGCCCATCTCTAAAGCCACATGTAAACCTTTTCTGATTGCGATTGACTCGATCTACAATGGTGATCTGGTTTAGTATAACAACGATCTCGTTTGATGGCATTAGCCAGACATCCCTTTTCGGGGCAAGAGGACCCAGTAGGATATGGTTAGAATCTCTGAAGTTGGGGAGTCGTGACAAAAGTATTACGATAAACACGAGGCATAGGTATGGCAGTAGAATCTATCAGAACACAAGACGAGAATAATCGGGAACACCAGAAGAGTAATGTGAAGATTTGTAAATCAGTCGAGGAATTAGAAGTCTGATTTCAAGAGTATTTTTTTGGAAATACGTGGTCGTATTTGGAAAATGTAGCATAGAACAAGGGGCTTATGCCTAGTTGTGGCAGTAATTAACAGTAATAGAGTAACAAGAAGTGGAATTATCAAACATTGGAATGATGAGCTTTGACCATACAGGGGTACTGATAAGGACTCGATAAGAAAACAGACAGAGGAAAATTCTGGGGCAGGATTAGGCTCCTAAGAATCGAAGGCCAAGATGCTGCAAAAGATTACTGTGTAACAACCCAGTATAATAGGACTTGTATAAATGGTTATGGGAACAAAAAAAATGGATGATCATAAGAGTAAAAGTTATGGCTGCCCTTGGGAGCATTTGTTTAAGAGCATAGGAAATTATAAATAGCACCTGTCTTGGAGGACTTATATATGATTTGGGAAGGATAAGTGATCAAAGTTCGATTTCAAGAACGTTGGACCTATATTGGTAAGTTAGACTGAATTGAATAGCTATAAGGAGAATATGAGCATCAGGAAATGACTAGTATAGATTATATGTAAAAGGTTTGTTAAGTGTGGTTATATTATAAGGTTGAATGGATATGGTACTCAGAGTTCAGTAATAAAAGCTAGTGGCATGACTCTGACGTCGGAAATAGAAATGAATAGGTTGAGTGGAGATATTAGCGTCAGGATCTATTTTATCATGGGATGTATGTCGGGAAATGGAACATAGGAGAAACTAAGAGAAGAACATGAAGAAGATTGGGTCATATCATAAAGGTGAAGCAAGTGTGAAACTAGTCAGAATATCAAGACAGAGAATACAACTTAGATGGCCGAATAAGAGTAGCAACTAAGAGAGGAATCTCGAAAAGGATCCGACGAGGAATTGGGAGAACTGTCTGGCACTCACAAGACACTGATACCAAATTGATTATGAGGGCATATAAGATTTAAGAGAAATAAAGAGTTTTAGGATATGGGAAAGCCAGTAATGATCTAGTGGCGGAAGACTCTGGCAAATGAATTGCCGGAAGCATATTAAGGATTTTAGCAGAAGAAGTGCGGCATACTTGAGTGTTAGTAGGGAGTTTCAAGGATTAGGATAGGTATAGCCAAGTAAAGTATATGATAAAGACGGAAAAACATTACTCCCTAGGAGCTTGTGGGCCAACCTAAATGTTTGATAAATGATACAATGGGTATCAGGCGGTGACGAGTAACGGTTTTAGTAAGTACAGCTGCCAGAACACAATCAAGAGGATGGATACGTCAAATCAATCACGAGAATCAAAGAAAGCAAAGAAAAATGTAAAAGCTAAAGGAACATCGGAACAATAGACTAAGATTACCCAAGGAAAAGACTGAGACCTTAAAAGCACAGATAGGAGACAAAGGTACTCGTAAGAGATTACCAAGGAGATGACAAGAGACTGCCAGATGCATTCAGAGGATATACAACAAATGGACGGAGATATGTGAGTAACCAACGATTAGGGTCAACTCAACAACGCGACCGCAACGATTAGTAATCAGACATTTGGGAGCGGCAATCTCAAAAACTCAAAGACGCATGTAAGGATTGACTTACGGACAAGGGACCCAACAACTACAAGTTTCGGTGGAGGACATTCCAAAGACTGCACTTGCGATGCAATACAGACATCTCAAGTTTACCATATTACCTAACAGACGGTTTGTTCTAGACCACCAAAAATCGTGCGGTCATTGATCAATCCCATCAGGAGGTTTTTCCAACCAGCAATGAGACAACGTTACGAGGCGACATCTCAAATATCCAAGGAGAAACTCATCATGACAGTGGCACTCACTTTGACAAGAGGCTGTGGAAGATTTAAAGGATTTCTGAGAAGCGGTATATATGAACGGAGATGCATTCGGATTCAACATGAAGAATTATCGCATAAGCTTTCCGACAGATGTGACTATATAAGGAACACTGCCAACGCATGCCTTAGAATCAGTGGCGGTTTGTACGCACTGCCGACTGCGAGACACTGCACATGATAATCGTAGGTCACGAAAAGCTGAATTCCAACTTCACGAAGAATGACATCAACCAACAAGTTGTTGGATCTAGTAAATGGTTCGAATCGACAAAATCAAGATGGTGGCAGATTCTTTAGGTGGATCATACCTGATTACCTGAGGAACGCAGAGCTTAGACCTAGGAGCTTGAAGGCCATAAGTGAATACCTGATTACTGAGATTGACCAACCAAACTGAAGGAGATTTAGGAGTAGCAAAAGGTGACACCAGAGATAGAAGCATAGAGAAAAGATATTAAGATCGGAAAGGCAAGAGGAGCTTAATAAACAGGATCCAGTGAGATCACAGGGTCGGTAATGGTTAAGATGAAGAAGTGGTAGCATAGGACTATGGGGTCCTAAGAATGTGGAGAAAGGTGTGAAGAAGGTATTCCTCCAAATGAGAGGAAGGCAGTCACAGAGGTTGAGATGACATATAGATGCCTGACTTATCAGCAATCCAAAACTTGAATACCTGAGGACATTGAGTGTAGAGCAATCCTTAGAGAAACAGGAGACAGAGTAGGACTCAATGTTCATGAAACGATGCTGCCTATCTGAAACGACGGGCTAAAGGAGCTTTGAAGTTGTCCATGACCATCTGATTAAAGCAGCTATGCTAAAAACTCAGAAACGTGAATATAACGAGAACTGGAGAACTTAAACAATGAGGAAATGAATCCGTATTGAAGGAACATACTTGGAAGAGGCTACATGAAGTCATAAGATTATGATCTAACTCTTAAGTATAATGTATCACGCGGGTACTTATGGACGGACATAGTTGAGCCAGTACCGATCAAGGTTGCAGACAAAATGACAGAACATGAGACTGTAGGGCAAGTAATGAGGATCACTAATGCTGGGATTACATAAGAAAGACAGTAGATGATAGAACATGATCGGTGTAGAGTGTGTTCAGTATATCAAGGTATAAAGATTGTGGTGCATCGACAAGAGTTCAGTACCGATTAAAGAAGGGAAACAATAGGATTACCTATTGAAGACAATGTATTCTTGAAGTTATTACTGACAAGAGACATTATCCAAGTTTATGGGACTGTATGGGGATAAGGAGCAATTGATCGTTTAAGATTGGGGCATGATGTGTCCTACAACACTGAACTAATGAAGTGTTGTGTGGACCTTGTGAGTATAAGTGGACCGAGGAGGTATTAATATAACCTGGATAACCTGGATATCATTATGAGGGGTAATTATTGCTTGCTCAAGAGCAAATATGACACGGTGCTCTAAGTAATACATCACATGACACATCAATCCACTTTCTTTTGTCTGCCACTTATTCTCTTTCCTCCTGACGTGTGCTGTATGGTTAGAACTAATCCACATCATTTGCTCTTAGAGCAAACAAAAATGTCTCCATTATGAGTCATAGATCGCAGGATGCGGAAAGCAATATTGAAGTAGTATAGTTATTTAAGGTACTTTGAGCTTATCAATAGCAAAGCACACAAACTAGAGGCTAGTCAACCTGTTGCGGAGTTAGTCTCCGAACTTAGTTGTTTAAGTTTGATAGGATAATCGTATGATGCATTTTATTTTCATTTCATTTGCATTTCATGCATCATGGCTAGTATAGGACGGGAACGAAAATTCTTTTGTGTGTGTGCGTGGGATGTAACACTGCTAAATTTCCAAGCATGTTTTAAGTGCAATTTCAAGAAATTCTTGGGCAAATGTGTCATTGATTTTTTCTATCAATCAAGCTTAGCTTGATTATGGTGGTGATCTTAATATAGTAGTGGTGGTTTTACAATTACAGAAAAGTGACTTTAGATTGCTGTGGGGTAATTCTGTAATTATCACGTAATAATGGAGCAGATGTGTAAATATCAAACTGAGTTTTCAGGCTGGAGTTTCGACCAATCTATTGATTACTTGAACTTATGGGATAATTGTGGAATCTTCTAAAGTAGTGGGTCATTGAGGTAGTTATATGAAATTGGAATTCCTACTTAATTCTAATAACTGCCCCAAAATTTTTGGAAACATCACCTACCTCCCCATCCTATGTGTCATCTTCACAAATCACCTTGTGCCACCTCTTGATATCTCAACTAGTGAGGTCTGTGCCACCTCTTAGCACCTCATCAAGCTCCTAAATCTCTCCCTAAGCTTATATATATATCACATAAATTGATCAAAATACCAGTTTAGCCAAAATCGTCAAGAACATTTTAAACTTTTCTTCCCTCCAATTCTTCCCTCTCAACTCTCTCAATTCACCTCCTGTCACCAAGCTGCTGCAGCTGGACATTCCCTAAGACATGAGCAGCAAGAGCCCTCAATTAATTTGATGATCCGCTAAGAACGGAATTCGGAATCCGGGTAGGAGCAACGAGGAACCCGAGATACGGTTTTGTTGAAAATTCTTCCATCTAGTTGTCAGCATAATTAGTTAGTTCTAGGATGATGTACACGTTAAATCGAACCCATGGCACCTAACAACACCCAAGTCGCCAGATTTCTCATATCGCCGGATTCTTGGCTTGTGAACATCTCCGGAATGACCATAGCCACGGGAAACAGGTAACTTCTTCATTCATTATAAAAAAAACCTACTTCTTGCACCATTATAATCCTCATACAATTAGGAATTAAAGCTCTATACTCGTGTGTTCCTAGAAGTTCATTTGGTTAACATTTTTGATTCTCTATGGCAAGTTTTAGGACTTGTTCTTGAGGCTGTGGATCACTCTACGTGTATAAGTTTCACTTGCTGTTTGTTTCTAGATAATCTTGGCACGAAATACTACATTTTTCATGTAGAAAATCTTCGAATCCGATCTCTAAACTTCCTGAAATTCATCTCGAAGTTGCTGGTTTTATGTTCTTGAGAAACTGCAGCTCATACCTAAGATTTGTTCCTATCTTTCAACCAGCATAACTTTCTCATTAATGGATGAAATTGAGTATGGTTTGATCCTGATTACTCTCCAAATTTAAGACTACAACTTTTGTGTTGATATGTTTTTCTAAATCCTACTCCAGGTGTCATAAAATTTCAATTGCAAGTTGATGCAAAATCTTGTTAAGTTGCTAAGCCATCACTATGTGATTTTTACCAATCTTGTTACTCCTATATATTTCTCAATATTGAGACGACTGGAACCCTGTTTGTACGTGCATGCTCTTTGACACATCTGGCTACCAGTTTCAAGTTAAAGTTTATCTTCCAATTTAGTCTCTAACATCCTTGAACTTTGCTCCAAAGACTGTTGGATGCTGTGATCTTGAGATGTCAAGTTGGAAAATTTCCAAGTATAAAATCTTGTGGGGAAACTGTTTTCATTTGGCCATAACTCTTTCGATACTTGATGAAATCTTGAGCTGTTTTCACATATGGATAGCTGGTGATGAGTACTTCAAATCATGTTCTTTGAGTCACTTCCAAAATCCTAATAGATTTCCTAAAAACCAAGCCTAAAGTTGCTATATTGAAACTTTGAGAACTCTTGAAAATTTTGCAAGTGTTGAACTGCCTCTTCTACTTAAGTTTGACCAACTTTATCTCAATGATTATTTGGTGATTTTGGTTTATACAACTTGATTTGAAAACTTTAAACATTTTTCCTCGAAATTCTGAAATTGGATTTCAATAATTCCTTCTCAATGGGTCATAATTCATCTGTGAAGTTGACTCTATGAACTAGTTTCACACCAAATTTTGACAATCTCAAATGTCCTATTAGATGGCTAAATTGACAAAAGTGCCCTTCATTAAAGTTGTTTGCATTGTCATTTTAAGCTAAAATGGTCGAGTCTGATCAAGTTTGACTTTTTGGAAAACCTACTTCAACTAAGCTGTATAAAGAAAAATAGTAATTTTACCTAAAATTTTAATTGAGGGCAATATAGGAACTTGGAGTGGGCTGTCATGTCTTGAGAAGTTTCATGACATTTGGAGTTAATCTGAGATGACCTGGGTTAAGGTTGACTGAAAGTCGACTATATGTTTTTTTTTTTTCTTTTTTTTTTTTTAGTATGCAATTAAATGGAAGTTGTATACTTCAATGTTAAGTTCATCTTGAAAAGTTAGGAGCCATGTTTATGTGTTGTTAGACTTGTATGAGTATGGTTTGGTGGTCCAGGCATAGTCAGAGATTGTACATGACAGTTCTTTAGCATCATGGCAATAAGGTCAGTTGACCTGCATAACTTGCATAGCATTGCATCGTTTCATAAAGCCTTCATATAGAAGACATGTATAGGTAGTCTTCACACTTACAATTGATGTTGAGGACAAGTCTCAAGATCGACTAACGTGTTTAAATTATTGCACTGGACATGAGGTGATAAGTTTACTTGAGTTTCTTAGTTGCTAGTATAAGCAACTAGAACTGTTGTTCAAAAGAGATCGATGAGTCTATCAAGGTACTGCCTTACTTGAAAAATTGATTGACAAGATTATGTTGTAGTGGGCTGGGTCTTCAGATACATCTGGGAACGGGGTCTGACGGTAGACACTCAATGGTAGGAACTATGAACTAGCTACATCAACAGCCCAAAACACCGGTTTATTGAGAGAAATGAATACGATTACAACTACACTGTTTAGACACAACCTAAGTCCCTTATATAGACATATAGGACCATTTAGTGCCCAAAACATCCCAAAACGATCATAGAACGGACAAGGAAACAACCCAGAAACTGCCAGTCCCGACACAGTGTCGGTCCTGTGCGACCTGTGAAGTAGGTCCTGTGTGAAAACTGGATTAATTAGATGAATGAAGGCAAATAAACAGATAAGGAGGCGGAGCTCTCGAAGAGCCAAATACAGTGAACATAACGCCTTAGGGTTTCTCAATACAGAGTGGAGAATTAATACACAGCTCTGAACGGTCGTATATGTGACCGTTCAGCAAATATAGAGAGAGAGTGCTAGAGAACATGACAGAAAGGTCCTTCTAGGGTTTGACTTTTGTCTTTGACTAATCTTTGGGCTTCTTTCTCTTATTGGGCTTGACTTGATTCTTTCTGGGCTTTGGCATTGGGCTTCATCTTCTGTTATCCAATATTGCTAATACTGTCCCTCAAGATGATGGTGAGGTTTGAATCATCAGCTTGCTCTTTAATTCCAGAAATTGTGGTGTAGTGAGTCCCTTTGTGAATATATCAGCGAGCTGTTCTGCACTTGAGATGAAAGAAACAATAAGTTCTTTTCGTAAAACCTTTTCTCTAACATAGTGGTAATCTATTTCTATGTGCTTAGTTCTAGCATGTAATATAGGATTAGCAGCAATAGCTAAAGCAGAGCAGTTATCACTCCACAGAATTGGAGCTTTGAAAATGGGAATTTTTAAATCACGAAACAGGGTTTTAAACCAAGAGATCTCAGCAGCAGTTACTGCAAGTGCCCTATACTCAGCCTCTGTAGATGATCTAGAAACAGTAGGCTGTTTTTTTGCAGCCCAGTGTACTGCATTTTGACCAATGAAAATCACATATCCAGAAGTACTTCTGCGATCAGAAGGGTTACCAGCCCAGTCTGCATCACAGTATGCTTGAAGAGTAGTATTACTATCACTTTGATAAAACAAACCATGAGATTTTGTGCCTTGCAAATATCTCAAAATGCGTTTGGCTCCTGAAAAATGCAAGTCTGTTGGTGTATGCATAAATTGGCAGAGGTGATTGACAGCAAAAGCTATGTCTGGTCGTGAAAAAGTCAGATATTGCAAAGCACCTAAAAGTTGTCTAAAGTTGGTAGGGTCTTTTAACAGTTTACCGTCAGCAATATGAAACTTGCCACCTATAGCTAAAGGTGTTGGACATGGTTTACAATTCTGCATGTTGAATTTTCTAAGTAAATCATGCACATATTTTGTTTGATGCACAAATAAACCATTTGAGGAGTAAGAAATTTCTAAACCCAGAAAATATGTGAGTTTACCCAAGTTTGACATTTGAAATTTAGTGTTTAAAAGATGAATTAACTTGGAAATGAAAGCAGAGTCATTACCTGTGAGTATTATGTCATCAACATAAAGTAAAAGGAGAGTTACCTTTGATTTGTCAAATTTAGTGAATAAACTGCAATCTGCAGCAGAAGCATTAAAACCAAGAGACAAAATATAACTTGTAAAACATTCAAACCATGCCCTAGGTGCTTGTTTAAGACCATAAATTGACTTGTTGAGTTTACAAACAAAATGTGGGACAGATGGATCAATAAAACCTTGTGGCTGAGACATGTAAACAGTTTCTTTTAAGTGACCATGCAAAAAGGCATTTTCAACATCTAATTGTTGCAAAGGCCATCTAAAAGATGCAGCAAGAGATAAGATGGTTCTAACAGTAGCATGCTTTATTACAGGACTAAATGTCTCATCAAAATCTACCCCTGGGGTTTGGTGAAAACCTTTTGCTACTAACCTAGCTTTGTACGTAGCCACTGATCCATCTGGGTTGTACTTAGTCCTATACACCCATTTTGTGCCAACAATGTTGGCATTGGGTGGAGGAGGCACAAGTGTCCAAGTTCCTTGTTGTAAGAGGCTAATAAACTCATCAGTCATGGCATTTTGCCACTGTGAGTATTGATTAGCCTCTTTAAAACTAATAGGGTCAGAAGTGTGTTGTTTTTCAGAAACAGAAACATTGCTAGAGGTAAAGGAAGTTGCAGTATTATGTAAAGAGACAGAGGTACCAGTATTTGATATGGAAGATGGAGGATCAGAAACACCAGAAGAGGCAATGTAACCTGGGATTTTCTTTTTGAAAATCCCAGACTTGCTTCTGGTTTGCATAGAGTGTCCTGGTTCTGGAACCCTGTGTGCCTGAGTGACCTCTGGTGCCATGCCAGAACTGGGAGAATGGAGCATCTGTTCTTGTATCTGTTCATTAGGGTCTTGTTCTTCCACAGTTGGCTGCACAGAGGGACTAGGTTGGGGTTCACCAGAATCAATGTGGTCCTCATTTACAGCAGTTTCATCATGTCCTGAAATGGGAAAGAGCACAGTAGAATGAGAAGGAGTACCTGACATATCAGCAGAGTGAGGCATGCATTTCTTGGCATAAGGAAAGACATATTCATCAAATAACACATCTCTTGTGATGTAAAATTTATGAGTGGATTTATCATAACATATATAACCTTTGAAGTTTGTGGCATAACCCAGAAATACACATTGCTTGGTTTTAGGATCAAGTTTAGAATGAGTGTAAGGTTTGAGACAAGGATAACATGCACAACCAAATATTTTAAATTCAGAGTAGTCAGGTTTTGTGCCAAATAATAATTCCCAAGGAGATTTAAAATCAGTAGTTTTGGAAGGCATTCTATTGATTAAGTAAACTGCAGCACTAAAAGCATGATACCAAAACATTTTAGGAAGAGAAGCTTGAGTAAGTAAAGTAACAGCTGTTTCAACAATATGCCTATGTTTTCTTTCAGATATTCCATTTTGTTGAGGAGTATAAGGACATGATCTTTGATGAGTAATTCCACTATCAGCCAACAATTTTTGAAACACATATGATGTATATTCTCCACCACCATCACTTCTTAAGATTTTAATTGGTTGTCCTAACATTTTTTCAACTTGCAATTTAAAAGTAGGAAAAACAGTAGAAACATCAGATTTATGACATAGAGGGAATAGCCAGGTATATCTAGAGAAGTCATCAATAAACAGAATGTAAAACCTATAACCATGAAAACTTTTAACATTAGAAGGTCCCCAAACATCACTGTGTACTAACTGCAGTGGTGTAGAGGCTTTAGAGGTAGATAACTTGTAAGGCAACTTTGACATTTTACCAGCTAGACAATGTTCACACAAAACTGGAGAGTGTTTATCAAAGACAGAAATAGAAAGCATTTTAGACAAAACTTCATCTGTGGGGTGACCCAATCTTGAGTGCCAAAGAGAACTGTTAATTTTCTTCCCAAGGTAAGCAGCAGACTCAGTTGGAGAGGTTTGAGATGCAGACCCAGTAGCATAAACAGGATATAAACCATTTTGACTAAGACCTTGGTAAAGAGTTTTCCCTGTATCCTTGTCCTGGATGGAAAAGGAGTGGGAGTCAAAAATAAAATTACAATTATGTTGTTTACACATTTGATAAACAGAAAGTAAATTGGTAGATAGTTGAGGAACATGAAGAGTATTTTGTAAAATAAAAGATTTAGAAGGAGTGTGAAGATGTGCAGTACCAGTGTTAGAGATTGGTAGAGTGTTACCATTACCCACAGCAACATGTTCATTACCCTCATAAGGATCAGAAATAGACAAGTTCTTCAAATCAGCAGTCATGTGGCTAGAGGCTCCAGAATCAGATAACCAATAATCAGAGTGATAGGGGTTTTGAGAGCTAGAGGCCACCATAGCAGATAAATGTTCAGGTGGAGTCTTGCCCTGATAAGCATGGTCCATCCTATGCCAACAATCTAGAGCTGAGTGGTAGTCAAAACCACAGATCTGACAATTAACAGGTGCATTTTGGCCAGAATTAGACTTATTATTATATGACTGACCCCTTCCTCTAGAGTCAAAACGACCAGGGTGACCTCTTGAGGAACCAAAACGACCTCTGTTATACCCAGGGTTAGAATTTGATCGTCCACCATTAGAGTAGTTGGATCGACCCCCTCCGCGAGGAGAGTAACCAGAGTAACCACCACGGGAACCACCCCGTTGACCACCACGATAACCACCACGAAAGTTAGATTGACCAGAAGAAGCAGAAAAGGCAGATTGATTGACACCATCATTAGACGCAAAATTTTGAGACTCCAACATTTGTTCCTCAGCCCTTAATAAAACATGCAAATCTTCAAAGGGGATGGGATTGTTATGCAGACGCAAAGTAGATCTAAAAGGATTATATTCCACAGGGAGACCATTCAGGGCATAGAGGAGCATATCCTCGTCATCAATCACAACCATGGCAATAGCAAGTTTATCACGAAGGGTTTTCAGTTTTTGCATGTAAACATCAATACTATCGGATTTCTTCCTAATAGTCTGCAGATCCGATTTCAGTTGAATGATATTGGAGCGAGTGAGAGAGGCATACCTTCGCTCAAGAGATAACCAAGCAGATCTAGAGGTCGTGAGACCGATAATATGAGTAAGAGCTTCCTGAGTCAAGGTGGCGTTGAGAATCGTGAGAAGGGCCTGATCTTGACTCAGCCATACCTGATGTAGTGGATTTGGATCGGTGGTGATGTTTCCGTCGGCGTCTGTGAGGAACGGTGGCGGCGGTGGTGTTGAGCCATCAAGATAACCAAAAAGATTTTGAACACGAAGGATCGAAGAAAGCTGATGCTTCCATAAAACATAGTTGGAGTTGTCCAACTTGAAGGGTAAAAGATTGTTGATATTTGATAAAAGAAAAAGAGGGTTTGTGATAGAGGAATTGGCGGAAGCCATAGAAAGATCGATTGCAGAGAGCATCAAAGCTCTGATACCATGAAAACTGGATTAATTAGATGAATGAAGGCAAATAAACAGATAAGGAGGCGGAGCTCTCGAAGAGCCAAATACAGTGAACATAACGCCTTAGGGTTTCTCAATACAGAGTGGAGAATTAATACACAGCTCTGAACGGTCGTATATGTGACCGTTCAGCAAATATAGAGAGAGAGTGCTAGAGTTTGTAGAACATGACAGAAAGGTCCTTCTAGGGTTTGACTTTTGTCTTTGACTAATCTTTGGGCTTCTTTCTCTTATTGGGCTTGACTTGATTCTTTCTGGGCTTTGGCATTGGGCTTCATCTTCTGTTATCCAATATTGCTAATAGGACCTACATTTCCCCCGAACTTGCTGCCGTATTTTTCCTTATCGTCTGTTGATCCGTCGCTTCGCCTTGCTTCGTCTCTAACTCCTCGCAGAGTCCTTGAGTATATTTAAAGCACCTCGATTCAACACTGAATTTGACTGAAAACTAAGAAGGTCATTCTGTAGTAGGTAACCTAATTTTCTACCCGTTCGTTTCAAATTTGGAGCTCTCTAAGCACGTCTACTCGTATTATAAAAGATTTGTAATCTAGATGAATTTTGTAATATAGATTATGAATTTGTATACAATGAAAGTTACTTTTCATGTTGCTTTGGTGATCCTCTACCTTCCTGAAAATGGAATTATCAGTCCTTTATTTATACTACTCCGGTTGCGTGTTCGCATATTTTGAGTGTTTTTGTGCCCGGATTTCCAATAAAAAATTGGCAAAAGGAGCTCTAACAGATGGCAGTAGATACACTACGCAGTCCACAACTTATTTGCTCTGCATTAAGAACTCCTTGTGAAGACATTGATAAATAACTGCAGACAGAACTACTCCAGTCCCAGAAGCAACTTATAGTTCCCACTTCCCAAATAACATTACTCCCTCGTGATAAAACTACGGGGAAATTGCAAAAACTTTTTCTAAATATAAACCACAAAATATGTGTTTAGCTTTTAAGAAATGTCTACGACAACCACGATGTCCTTGCTCATTTGGCATGAGAAAAAGTAGCAGTAGGAGTAGTGGTTTTAGGAGGAAGAGGTTGGAGCTGCTTTTTGGAACGACCTCTGTTGACGTGCTTATCACAGTACTTGTGATCAGTTACGACATCTCTGCTGCATCTCCATTTCTTCCCATCTGTCCTTCTGCACCTCCCGGGTTCTGCCTCCATGCTGCTCCTGCAGTACTCACTGTACAAAGGACTGCTCCCTGACACTAAAACGTTATCAAGCTCGAAGACAAACAAATCTCTATGGACATTACAAAAACAACCACTTTTTATTGAAGTCAAGAAAACATTTCACCGAGTTGTCATTTCTAGTGCTGTAACTTGGGTGGGTTGAACTAGACCAATCTGAGTCCAGCCCGAACAAGAATAGGGTCTGGGCACATAGTTTTAGTAATTTGGACATACTTGGACAAAATATATCAGCTCGAATTACAATTATGGTCGGACTTGGGCACAAATATTAAACGACGGGCTAACCCCAAACTGTCCGATTTGCATGATTACTACCTATAAATATTAGATTACTGCCAACTCTAAAAGAAATATATTATACTACGACCTATGAATATGAGAGAATATGTAGCATATCTAACATAAATATGCTACTTTTCTTTTGATCATTTAGCGATGTTCTTAATTATATTTTTGTTCTTGAATTAGTTGATCCATTTTTTACCAACAACTTACTATTCTATCGTGTTTTAAAAAAGAAGTATTAAGTTTATGTGCTAGTCCAAACTCAGCCCGTGCCGAATTCATTGTACGAATTCGGGCTTGGACGGGCTGGCGATGCTCTTAACTAGGAACCAATGAAGCTCAGATTAAGATTTATAATGAGAGGAACTCACAATGATAATGAGAAGTGCTACTTTGTTGTCCATGCAATCCACTCGTCATCAACGAGCTAGCCACACTCTTCCATATTGGAAGGAGGAGTTGATAAGGTACAGCAAGCCCAGCTTTAATATAGGTGTAGATGAGAGCTTGGTGCTCTAGCTCCTGCATCTGAAGCAATGTAAAACCACTGGGCTTTGATAACCAATACCCACCACCACCACCACCACCACCAAGGTCAAGATTGAGACCAAGACCCATTCGGCTTGACCCTTCCCCTGCACCAATACCTGACCCTTGTTTGTTCTTGGTCCCAAAACATGTTCCAGCACCGCTTGTTACTACTACAACAAGTGTAATGTGGTCAAATGTCAACAAGTGTGTGTGTTTGTGTGTGTGTGTGAGAGAGAGAGAGGGAGAGAGTACCATGGTGTGCAGCTGCTAGTCTGGGAATCTTGGAAGGTGGTTGTTCCATTGATGTTGGGGGAGGGAGTCTTCAGAAGTTTTTCTGAACATTGCAGGAACCAATATGATATATTGATGAGCATGAAAGTGAGTTGGTGCTTTTTTCGGGCAAGTTAAAGTTTCATTACGGACTAATAATTGACCAGAAGAAGAAGCTAGGTGAGAGATGGCATTTCCGTTGGCAAATTAGTCTTCAAAGAATAACGAACCAGCACAAACAAATTAACAATTTTCACAACTACCACCATTATTATTAGACAATGGTATCGAATTGCAAATCGGTCTTGTGTTCTCATTTGTTTGTGTCCACAGAGAGCTCTTTAAGGAGCAGACAATATAAAGGCTGCAAGTCTTCTGACATATCACAGTTGTTTATGAGATGGGTCCAAACTAACAGGTGCCAATAAGAGTTGTGGAAGAAAACAAAAAAGGATTTTTTCCTTTTGGAATAGAGTGCACTACTTTTTTTCTTTTTGCAACCAAAAGAAAATAATATTACTTAACCAAAGTACAACCAAAGCCTATGAAGCCAAACAACAAAGGCAACACAGGCAGCACAAAACCAAACCAAACAAAGACCTAGCTACTAAACTGGTTCATAACATCTTTGTATATAACATCATTTGAAAAAAATCTAACTAATAAGCAGTGGAAAGATTGACTAAGCTGCTCCAGATCCTTCACCATTCTTTTCCATCTCAGCGGCCACCCCTGCAGCTTCATCATCTTCCTTTGCTCCATCTGTTGAAACAAATGGAAGACACATTTGTTATCAATTAGCAGAGAACAATGCAAAAGATTTCTGGAAAGGACAATCCTCATCAAGTCCATGAGCAAGTCAAAGATATCTGCTGGGATAGACATCCTGACTTCCCTCTTCTGGAAATGAAGGACCAAACCTCCTTGCATGGCCACACTAAAAATGCTCTTTTTCCTTTGTTTTCTCCTAGTCCAGACCGAGATTTGGGTATCTTTATGGATACAATCCCTTGTGGTTAGCTGAATACTGCTTAACTGGTTCCTCTTTTGGGAGGAAGAGTTTAATCCACTAAGATTTCAAGCTTCAAGATATTGGTTAACCAGGATCTTGCAAGTGTAAATAGGAGAATGGATGTCACTGTCATGGTCGTCCTCATTCTTTCCAAAAACAATTGAGTTCCTGTTAAGCCAAAGGGTCCAAGAGATTGCACCTATCCAACTAAGATTTCTAGGAATGGCACAATACGGGGATTGCAGCAAGGTACTGATGAGATTAGCAAAGGAACAAGAGACTGAACACTTGATTGGAGAAAGAGACCAGAGGATTTTAGCAAATTTACATTCAAGAAAGAGGTGATCTATAGTTTCAACATGGCTCTTACAAAGACTACAAAGGTTATGAGAGGTATTGAAAATTTTGTGAATCATGTGACCTGTTGGGAGCTTACCAATAACAGCCTGCCAAAGGAAAAACAGAACTTTATGAGGGAGCCTAAGGTGCCCGAATTGCTTCCAAGGGAAGTCATGGATGATTCCCCTCCATCCCTGATTACTCTGCTGCATGAAACAGTTTCTCAAGTCCTCATTAATCAACCACTTATATGCTGAGGCAGTGGTGAGTTGACCAGTGGAAGAGCCCTCCCAAATACACTCATCCTCTTGCTCAAAATATGACAAGGGAATAGAGGTGATTTGTTTTTGCACCCAAACATGTAGATGCTTAATTTTCACCCTGTCCCAAGTTCTCCTGCCAGTTACCCAACTTTAATCCACTCCTTAACCCTCGTACTGGTTTGTGCATCGTCCACCACATTCACGAGCACTGGAGTATCAGGGATCCATCTATCTGTGTATGCAGAGATGCTAGCACCTGATCCCATACTCCAAGTGATCCCCCTAGACACAATATTTTTAACTGAAGAGAAGCTTTTCCAGACAAGGGAGGGATTTCTATCCGATTTCCTATCTAGAAAACTTCGTCTTTTACAGTATCTAGAAGAGAAGTAAGTAGACAACAAGCTAGATTTAGCGGTTTCAATATTCCAAGCTTGTTTGGCTAATAAAGCCCGATTCAGCATAGCAGGGGACTTGAGGTCAAGCCCCCATAGAGACTTGGGTCTGCACATTTGTCTCCAGGAGATTCAATGCATAGGCTTTTTATCCCTGCATTTCCTCCAAATGAAGGAAGAGAGAAATCTGATCAATCCTCTTAATGCAAGAGTGGGGGAATTTGAAACTAGAGAAGGGATAAACCAGAAGCCTGGTAAGGGTCGATTTTACCAAAGTGGTCCTAGCAGCTCTATTCAGGCAACACCCCACCCACCCAGCACACTGGTTCTCAATCTTTTCAATAGTTTGAGTGGTGATTTCATCTTCTGAGAGACCCATATTAAGTGGAAGACCAAGATAATTCCCATGCTGATCTTGAAGTTTTATTTTTAGGTGATTAGCCATGGTCATTTTCTGATGATAAGAACAGTTTGGACTGACAGCTAAAGTGGACTTTGAAAGGTTGATTTCTGTCCAGATTGGGAGCAATACTCATCAAAAATGTGCTTCAAACTTTGCCCACTATTGTTATCAATTTTGGAAAAAAAAAGATGGAATCATCTGCAAAAGATGGAATCAAACTTTCCTAGAATGTTGGATTTCCCTAATGACCCCCTCCTCCTCACTTCTAACCAAAGCCCAAGACAGAGCTTCAGCAGTGAGAACAAAAAGAAATGGTGAAAGAGGATCACCCTGTCTAAGACCACAAGAAGGTGAGAAAAAAATCAGAAATGGAACCATTAATGCTAGTGGCCAGGGAAGAAGTGGTTATGCATCCCATAATCAATCTGATGAATGATTGAGGGAAACTAAACCTAACAAGAGTAGCTTCAAGAAAGTCCCACCTAACCCTATCAAAGGCCTTGGACATATCAACCTTAAGGCAACCAAAAGCCTCCCCATTTGTCCCCTTTTGAGAGTTTATGAAATGCAGGAGATCAGAGGCAATAGCTGTGTTGTCCTGAATTGTCCTCCCAGAGATGAAGCCAAATTGGTTCCATCTAACAATGTTAGGGAGTATGAGCTTTAACCTATTGGCCAAGACCTTAGCAATGATTCTATATAACACGTTCGTAAGACTAATAGGTCTAAAGTCTTTCATGGTTGTGGGATTTTCACCTTTTGGAATCAGGACAATGATTACACGATTGGTTTCCCTCAGCATGAAACCAGAGTTAAGAAAAGATAAGACAGCCTTGATGGTGGAATTAGCAATGATGGGCCAAAACCTTTGAAAGAAAATTGGGGGAATACCATCTGGGCCAGGGGCTTTAAGCGGGCTCATCCCAAACACTGCCCTATGAACTTCCTCAGCCTTGAATGGTTTCTGAAGGATGTCAATATGTTCTGGCAGTAGAGTGGTGCCAATGTGCCTAAGGATGGGGAAATTTGACCTAGGAGCCCTCTGGTCACCTTGATGGAAGACCTTCTTAAAGTAGTCTAAGAAAGTTACCCGAATGTCCTCCTCATTTGTTAGAGTCTGGCCTTGATCCGTGTCAATTGCCCATATGTGATTCCCGCCTCTCCTAATTTTAGTACTAGTGTGAAAGAACCTAGTATTCCTATCCCCATAATTAAGCCAGTTGCAATGAGCCCTTTGAGCCCAGTACATCTCATTGAAGAGTAGAAATTGTTCAAGCTTCTTCCTGGACTCAAAAAAGTGAGACATTGCCTGAGATTTAGGTAGGAGACTCTGATAATGCAAAACCTCTTGCCTAGCTTGTGAGATCGAGTTTATTAGCGAGCCATTATGTTTGGCCCAATAACTGACTGACCGCACAAAAATCTTAAGAAGTTGTTGTAATCTAAACAGAGGTGAGCCAATAACTTGGAGGGACCAAATGAAAGAGATCAGTTCAGGAACCTGTTGGTGTTTAGTCCACCAGGCTTCAAACTTAAATCTTCTCATTGGTCTGCTCAAGTTAGGCTGGAGATTAACCATTATTGGGCAATGATCCGATGAAAAAAAACCCAAATTTTGTTGGAAACTGAAGGGGAACAAGTTCAACCATGCAGCGTTGGACCAAGCCCGATCCAAACGCTCAAAGGTAGGAGATGAACCACACCTGTTATTGGTCCATGTAAACCAAGGACCTACATGGTTCATTTCAACTAAACCCCAACTATGCAAATAGTCCCTCAAAACAATCGACCCTGAGTCCACTATACTTGAATGACTACATTTATCTTGTCTGGAAAGGATTTGGTTGTAATCCCCCAGCAAGATAAACGGCTGACTAACTGAACGTAAACAGGAATCAACCTCCATCCACACCTCCTGACGCCTAGAGGCACTAGGGTGACCATATAAACAACCCACCAGGAAAGTTCCCAAACCAACAATTGTAGTATCAAGCAGGACAAAATTTGGAGACAAGTGCAGAACCTTGACTGCCATGGGAGATCTCCATCCTACCCAAAGCCCCCCACTTTTTCCCACAGTGTCAACTCCCAAGGAGTTGAACCCTAATTTCCTAAGTTTTTTGTTAACATAGAGGACATAATGTTTTGTCTCGGAGAGAAATAACAGAGAGGGATTGAATTTCTTAGTCAAAGAAAACAAGTCTAGAACTGCATGTCTTTGACCAATACCCCTGCAGTTCCAAGCTAAGAAATTCATAGAAATTGGGGAGGTTGTTTAGGGACAACCTGCCTAAACCCTTGATTGAAATGAAGGATAGCACTAGATCCTAACATGCACCGTTCAAATCCCTCAACTATACTAGAATAGAAACTATTACCTACAGATCTCTGAAAGGAATGCAGAGAAGAGGTATGATTTTGGGCCATGCAAAGAAGACAAGTACATGGGGGATTCATAAGGTGGGGAACACGGAAAAGACGTGGTTTCTTACCCTGGGTACCACCTTCCTCCCTTCTCCAGTGCTTCCTCTTCCTTGGCGGCAAAGAACCCTTCTCCATATCTTGCATGCCCCTCATCTCCCTTTCCACTACCTTGTTCTTTCCACCATCAACCTCCTCCTCAGATCATCATCACTGATGACAATGACCTCTGGATTTCCCCTCACAACCCCGCCTGGAACCGTGACTTCCGGATCTGCGGTGAGCGGGATCATTGCCTCCAAGACATCCAATTTCTTGTCCATAATACTCTCCATGGCCTCTGCACTCAATTCCTAATCCGAATCATCATCATCCTTGAAAAATTATTTGAAATTGGGGATCTCCATCTTGAATGACGGGATCACCATTAGGGGGTCAACATCCACGAATGGTATGATAGCCAAACCCCTTTCATCCTTCCACTGTTCTGGTGGTTGCTGAGTAGAGGCCATTTCTACACCCAATCCGCCAACAAGATCCTCCTTCTTATCTGAAGACAACGTCATTTCAGTGGAGACTTGATTCCCCTCTCCCTGCAACTTCAACTCTATGTCTGGAACTGCGTTCTCATCTTCTTTCGGACACATAGTAGAACTCTCCCCTCTCTCCATTTTTGCGAAAACCCCTTTCTCATAAACTTGCTTCGCTTTTATACTATGGCCTTGGGGAAAACCCAACAGTTGAGAGGGAGACGGTTGGCCGTCTGTTGGAGTCAAAACATCCCCCCCAATCCTTGAAAAACCCACCAAGCCACATGAATGCTCCTCCAAAGTTTGTGCAAACTCAATACCTTCCATCGTGGGCCCCTCCATTCCATGCACCGAACCTCCTGGAAACCCTAAAGCCAGCCCTCCCTCTTCCTCCTCCGCCTCCTGAACTCTCTCCTCGGAATCTCACCTGTCGCAATTAATGAGTTAAGTTTAATAACCGCCTGTTTCAAAACACCTAAAGTGGAGCCAGGTTCAAGCAACCTAACATTATGATTTGGCGGAGGGGAATGAACTGTGATTGGAGAGAGCACCGAAGTGAGAGAGTTAAACTCCGATGCAGCAAACGAGGAGTCCTTAGAGACCATTAAGTCCCCTATGTTGCGGAGGAAGACGAAGAGGATCCAGCATTATATACCAGATTGTTATCTGCATGTATAAAACAGGGGGAGATAGGAGCAATCGGTTTGTTTACGTCATGCACCAAAAGCTTAGTTGTTCTATTTGGCCCGTAAACCCTAAACGCCCTCAACCTCGGAGTGAACATGGGAAAGTCATTTCCACCAAGATAGGTAAAACATCACCAAATTTTGCCTCCAAATATCTCTGGTTGAGATTATCCAACACCATCCATTCCTCCCAATCACACTGATGAGCCTTATGACCCACCCTACCACATCTCATACATATTTTAAAAAGACGCTCATACCTGAAAAACAACCATGTAGGAACATCATCCAGCAAGTGAAGAAACGCCCCCGACATCAATGGCTGGTGTGGATCAATTCTGATGCGAATTCGGAAATAGTCCATGTTCATAACCCTTTGATCACTCCAATCTATCTCCAAAACCTCTCCCGCCAACCTCCCTAGTTCTTCAGCCAACTGAAGGACAAAGTACTCCATGGGCACACCGTGCACTTGCATCCACACCTCTGTTGTTGGAAAATCAAGGTTCGCCAGCACCAGGTTCGGTTCTCCCTCTTTTAGCATTAACGCTTTCCCTCTTATGGACACTAAATTCTCTTTTACAAGAGCCTGCTTATCTTGTTGATCTAAACAGTGAAAGAGGTAGAGATCATGCTTCCTCTTGACAACAACCATATTAATAGTTCCCCAGTTTGCATGCACCTCCTCCTGAACAACAGAGGAGGGTGGTATATTCTCATCCAAGAACTTCCCCACAAGCGTATTGTGCCAAAGATTCCTAAGCGATGACACCATTACTGGGCTCACGAAGAAAGTTAGCCCCTTTCTTGGAAGAGGAACAAAGCTAGGGTGGAAAACTTGGTAGTCAGGACTGGAGTTTAAAGAGTGGGAAACAAGAAGAAAGAGACCAGGAAATCGAGAATTAAACCCTAAGAATATAGCCTTACCCCTAAAGAACCCTAGAAGACTACTATTGGCCAAAGGAATGGCATGCCAGACCTAGAAAGACCTAGTAATGGGCAGTGCAGTCAACCGGAACCCTAGCCTAACCCTGGTTAACCACAAACCCTGGTTAAGCCATGCAAGACCCTCCAAACAAGCACTTTCCACCTTCTGTTGCACCAATCAGCCTGAAGAGAACAAGTTGCTTCGTCTTCCTCACCTACAATCTGCAGATATGATGACTTGCATTCATCATGAGCATTGAAGAAAGCAGAAGTAATCTTGTCAAATAGC
Organism: Linanthus parryae; assembly: GCA_023055425.1. Lineage (NCBI taxonomy): Eukaryota > Viridiplantae > Streptophyta > Magnoliopsida > Ericales > Polemoniaceae > Linanthus > Linanthus parryae. Next base: position 123,476,700 of record JALGPY010000003.1, on the reverse strand, counting down.
TCAACCAATGTCCTTCCCCTTGCAACTCACAGAGGGAGTAATGCAGAAGCGTAAGAACGAAAAACAAGACAAAGGGGAGGAAGAAAGAGATAATGACACTGGCAGAGTGACCGAGAGAGAGTGTGGTTGAATCAGATTAATTGTACAGAAGATCGAATAGACAGGAGAAGAAGAAGAAAGAAACAGAGACGACACAATTGATGTTCTTGAGCAGTGAAAACGATTGAGTTTTTTCTAGAGAGAGAAAGCTCTTCTCAGAGCAAAATTTTGAAACCAATTTTTTGGCTAAGATTGATCCATGAGTTTACTACCAAAGGCCTCTTGGCTTAAGGGTATCCAATTAGAGCGCCAGGAAACTGTAGACCCAGGTTCGAACCTTTTAACCAACACATGAATTTCCATCTAATATATTTAGGGCTTTAGTTTAATTATTCGCAATTGCTACTTCTGTTGAGGTCTGAAATCAAACCCTACGAGCGTCTGAAAAAAAGTCAAGAACAACTAGACGTTTTAACTAGATGTTAAATTCACGGCTGTGTAAATTAGTTGAGCTGTAGACAAAAGACACGAATACCAAAATTTAAAAAAAAAATGGGTAAAAGACAAAAACCACCCCTCGAGTATGGGGTATATACAAAAAACCCCTCGTGTTTGGGGATATACGAAGACCACCCCTGCAATGGACGGCAGTTGGACAATCACCACCCCTCTGTTAATGTTAGTCAGTAAGAGGGTGCAATTTGACTTTTTATGACCATTTTGCCCTCTATGTGTTTTTTGGGTTTATTTTGTTGATGTTCTAGATATTCTTAATGTGCTTGGTGTTCTTGGTGTTCTTCACAACCACCACCAGTAAAACACCACAACCCACGTCTTAATCATCATCTTCACCACCACTAACCAAAACTCAGAAATTGTGTTAAAAAAAAAACCCAAAAATCATCATCATTTTCTCTTCTTCAACCAACACCTACCACAAACAAAAACAAACCCAAATGAAACTCAGACACCACCTAAATCTGAAAATGCTACCACCAGCAACACTACAACCAACAACACCTAAAACTATCAATTAAGCTTACCTCTTATACCATCACAACCACACAGTTTCCAACTGAAATAAACCTCAATACCCTAAATTATCAGCCTAAATCACTACCAATACCCCCAGCAGCACCATTCTTTACCTGCAAAAAGATGGATCTTGAAACAGGTCCAAAACTGGGTCCGGAGATATCCATAGAGACAGATCGCTACCAATACCCCCATCTCCAATACCCCCATCTCCGATCACTACCAATACCCCGATCTCCAATACCCCCAAATTACCAGCCTAAATCACTACAAATACCCCAATCTCCGATCATGCGACGACGCAGAGAACCGCCGTCGCCAGCGATCGGAAACGAACCCAGAGGCGTCCGGAAGCGGCCGTGGGGAAGATTCGCCGCCGATATCAGAAATGAACCCAGAGATCGGAAAGGAACCCATAGATCCATGGTCTTCTTCAGAGAGACCAGAACCTCCAGATGCATCGCCGTGACGTGGAAGATCTGAAGAGGAGACGACATATACGAGGGTTGTTTTTGAATGGGTCCCCGCCGAATCGCCGTAGTTAGTACAGAGGAGACCATCGATTCCTTCTGCACGGCGGGTTTGGGATTGTTGGTGGCGTCGAGGAGGCAATTGAGTGTAGGGTTTTGATTCATGGATCGCGCAAACGGAAGCATAATCAAACAAACAACCATGCAAAACCCTCCAAGGATCACAAGTCTAGATGCTTAACGATAGTAAAGGTAAGAAATCATAAACACACCTTTGGGTTCTCCTTGATGACTTCAAACGCGAATAGTGTCACGTTCTCTATAGTTGATCCACGCCTAGAGTTGTTCCTAGATCTCCAATCTCCTTGTTGCTAGCCCGGAATGAAAGGAGGGTGAAGGAATCACGCAAAACGAGGCACAAAAGAGGGTTCAGCCCCTTTGTGGCGTCGGGGACGAGGGGGCGGCGGCAAGGGGGCGGCGTCCCTCTTGTTGCTTGCTCTCTCTCTCCTTTGTTCTCTCCCACTCTTGTTATGTACTCTCTAGAGCATAAGTTGTGTATGGAAGGAAGGAAGGAGGGTCCTTTATATAGTCCAACAACTCCTTGTTAACTACCTAAAGGACTTATTCTAGTCCTACTAGAATTCAATTTAGTCCCTTCCTTGCAAATTAGTCCCTACTAAGTTTGCAAGGGTTTGCAAAGTGATCCTTCTAATTAATTAATCCAATTAATTAATTCCAAATCTAGTACAACTCTATATGGCGTGTGACCCCATAGGTTCTATCTAGTTGGTAGCAACTATTTGCTAATATGGAGCGGTTTCTAGCAAAACATCCATTCTAGCCAACTAATAGAATAGTCATCTAGACAACCTTGTACAAGTAATTGTCTCATCCCTTTGCCTCCATATCCGGATTGGACACGAGACATACAAGTCACACTCGTATATCCAATCCCTAGTTTCTCGATCCATGGAATAGCCTTATTCATGCAAATAACATCAATATCCCATATATTGATTTATTTGAGTCTGGCCAGACATTCTATAAGCACTATCCTTCGAGTGGCCTTGGATATTTGCTCCCGTTATGTGGGAGGGGCAAATCCTCTCTACGTCCACTACGATCTCTAAGCTTGCTTCTCATTGTATCCAGTACACGCCTTTATAACTACCCAGTTACGGTGTAGCGTTTAACGCTACCAAGATCACAATGATCCACAACTAGAATATCTAGTGACTTCAAGTCTAAGGATGACAATACCATTGTACCCGAGAAGCACTTGTGACTCAACATAACGTGTATGTAGCCTTCTCGGTGATGGGTCAATCCAGTGCAACATTCCGTAATGCACACCTATGTGTTGGATCGTGATATCTCTATACCAATCCAACCCCATACTAGTCTATAGATGATTGTCCCATTTAATCATTATACTTGACTAGGGATATTTAAGATAAACAACACAATTGTAAATCTAAGGACTTCATTATATTAAATATCCAATAAATAATAAATGAATTTCTAGCCAATTACAAATTCATACTAAACTAGATTGCCTCTAGGGCATCTATTCCAACAGTCTCCCACTTGCACTAGAGCCAATCTGGCGCATCTCGTATGCCCATACTCTTAGTGTGCCCTTCATGCTTCCACTGCGTGAGAGGCTTTGTAAGCGGGTCTGACAGATTATCATCTGTAGGAATCTTGCATATCCGAACGTCTCCTCTATCGATAATATCTCGAATCAGATGAAACTTCCTGAGCACATGCTTGGACTTCTGGTGCGATCTGGGTTCCTTTGATTGCGCGATCGCCCCAGTGTTGTCACAGAACAACTCCACTGGATCCGCAATGCTAGGGACCACACCAAGTTCAGAAACAAACTTTCTGATCCAAACAGCCTCCTTTGCTGCGCCATTTGCAGCAATGTACTCAGCCTCTGTTGTAGAATCAGCTACCGTCTCTTGCTTGGAACTCTTCCAGCTCACCGCTGCTCCATTCAGGCAAAACACGTATCCCGACTGTGATCTAAAGTCATCTCTATCGGTTTGGAAGCTTGCATCAGTGTAACCCCTTACACGCAACTCTTCCTCACCGCCAAACATCAAGAAAGCATCCTTAGTTCTTCTCAAGTACTTTAGGATGTTCTTGACTGCAATCCAGTGACTCTCACCCGGATTGGATTGGTATCTGCTTGTCATACTCAAGGCATATGACACATCTGGTCTAGTACATAACATGGCGTACATGATGGATCCTATGGCCGAGGCATAGGGAATCCTACTCATGCGTTCCTTCTCAATCTCATTGGAAGGACAACCACTCTTCGAAAGAGTGATTCCATGTGACATGGGCAAGAATCCCTTCTTGGAATCTTGCATGTTGAACCGTTTCAACACCTTTTCAATATATGTACTTTGACTTAGGCCTAGCAACCTCTTAGATCTATCTCTATAGATCTTTATACCGAGTATATAGGCTGCTTCCCCTAAGTCCTTCATTGAGAAACACTTTCCTAGCCAATCTTTCACAGATTGCAGCATGGGAATGTCGTTTCCAATGAGTAGTATGTCATCCACATACAAGACCAGAAAAGCTACAGAGCTCCCACTAACCTTCTTGTAGACACAAGACTCATCTTCGTTTCTGATGAAGCCAAACTCTTTGACCACTTCATCAAAACGTCGATTCCAACTCCTAGAAGCTTGCTTCAATCCATAAATGGATCGCTGCAGCTTACAGACTTTGTTGGCTTGCTTTGGATCCTCAAAACCCTCCGGCTGTATCATATACACGTCCTCGAGGAGATTCCCATAAAGGAATGCTGTTTTGACATCCATCTGCCAAATCTCATAGTCGTAGTATGCTGCAATTGCAAGTAGGATTCGGATGGATTTGGTCATTGTGACTGGTGAAAAGGTTTCATCATAGTCAATACCATGAATCTGTCTGAATCCTTTTAGCCACCAATCGGCCCTTATAGGTAATCACATTACCATCCATGTCGATCTTCTTCTTGAAGACCCACTTGCACCCTATGGGCCGCGCCCCATCAGGTGGTTCCACCAAAGTCCATACTTTGTTGGTATACATGGATTCCATCTCGGATCTCATGGCCTCAAGCCACTTCTGTGAGTCTGGGCCATTCATGGCCTCCTCATAGATAGTAGGCTCATCATCTATGAGCATCGTGTCACCGGAATCAGTTACGAGAAGTCCGTACCTCTCGGGTTCCTGGCGCACTCTACTAGATCTACGAAGCTCTTGTGTTACCTGAACAGGTGTCTCCACAACTGCTTGTGATTCCTGTTCATGTTCCATAATCGGTTCTGTGATTTGTGGTTCTTGAACTTCTTCAAGTTCTACATTCCTCCCACTTGCTTCTTTGGATACAAACTCTCTTTCTAGAAACACGCCGGTCCGAGCAACAAACACTTTGTTCTCGGTTGGATTGTAGAAGTAGTATCCCTTCGTTTCCTTAGGGTACCCCACAAATTTACACTTATCCGATTTAGGCCCTAGCTTGTCTGATTGTAAACGTTTTACATAGACATCGCAGCCCCAAATCCTCATGAACGACAGTGTGGGACGCCTCCCACTCCACATCTCATATGGTGTCTTCATGACTGATTTAGATGGAACACGGTTAATGGTGAAAGCTGCACTTAATAGAGCGTAGCCCCAAAATGATAATGGAAGATCGGTTTGACACATCATAGACCGAACCATATCCAATAGGGTTCGATTCCTCCTCTCGGACACGCCATTCCATTGTGGCGTTCCGGGTGGAGTGAGTTGGGACACGATCCCACACTCTCTAAGATAGTCTTCAAACTCTTGGCTTAAGTATTCTCCTCCACGATCCGATCGTAGAGCCTTGATACTTTTGCCAAGTTGCTTCTCTACTTCATTCTTGAATTCCTTGAACACTTCAAAGGATTCAGATTTTGCCCTCATAAGGTACACAAATCCATATCTACTGTAATCATCAGTAAACGTAATGAAGTAGACATAACCACCCCTGGCAGGCGTGGCAAATGGCCCACACACATCAGTATGTATGAGCGCCAATTGCTCACTAGTCCTCTCACCTTTCTTATTGAAAGGGGACTTTGTCATTTTTCCCAATAAACAAGCCTCACATGTCTCATATGATTCAAAATCAAATGAGTCTAGTAATCCATCCTTATGGAGTCTAGATACACGTTTCTCATTTATGTGGCCTAAACGACAATGCCATAAATAAGCAGGATTTAAATCATTTATTTTAATCCGCTTGGTATTAATGTTGTAGACAGGATTACTTAGATCAAGGACATAAAGTCCATTAAATAATTGCGCACTAAAATAGTGAATATTATTCAAATAAAAGGAACAACAATTGTTCTTTATTGAAATAATAAAACCTTCCTTGTCCAAACAAGAAATAGAAATAATGTTTCTGCTCATAGCAGGCACAAAATAGCAATTATTTAATTCTAAAACTAATCCTGAAGGCAGAGATAGCTCGCACACGCCTATGGCCAACGCAGCAACCTTTGCTCCATTCCCAACGCGCAGATCTACCTCCCCTTTAGCCAATCTTTTACTTCTCTTTAGATCCTGCATATTTCGACAAATATGAGATCCACATCCAGTATCTAATACCCATGATGTAGAGACAGTTAAATTGACATCTACAACAAAAATACCTGGTGGTGGTGGAATCACTATTCCAAGCCTCTTGTCCTCCAGATATTTTGGGCAGTTCCTCCTCCAGTGTCCAGGTTGACTACAGTAGTGACATTCACCCTTAGTCACGACCTTGGCAATGGCACCAACAGGCTTAAGGGCTTGTTCCTTGGACTTGGCAACTGACTTGCCTTTGCCCTTGGAGGAAGAGGCAAACTTTTTACCCTTTCCTTTATGCACCATCATAATGGCTTTGCCCTTACCCTTATTGATGCTCTGTTCAGCCGTCCTCAACAGGTTGAGCAAATCTGGCAGTGGTTTAACGATCTCGTTCATGTTATAGTTCATAATGAACTGTCCATAACTCTCGGGCAACGATTGCAACACGAGATCGGTTGCCAACTCTTGGCCGACCGGGAACCCAAGCCGGGCGAGATTCTCCAAGTACCCGATCATTCGGAGTACGTGGGGTCCCACCGGGTTCCCTTCTGCCAGATGACATTTGAACAGTGCCTTTGAGACCTCATACCTCTCTACCCTCGCCTGCTCTTGGAAGAGCTGCTTTAGATGTTCGATCATATCGACAGCATTCATGTTCTCATGTTGCTTCTGAAGCTCAGAGGTCATGGTGCAAAGCATTAGGCAGGCCGCATCATTAGCGTCATCAACACGCTTTTGATACGCCTTTAAGGCAGCAGGTGTCTGATTCTCTGGACCTTCTGGAACATGCTCCTCTATTGCGTACAGCTTCTTCTCTTGCTTGAGAACAATTCTCAAGTTTCTGTACCAATCGAGAAAGTTGGTTCCAGAGAGCTTGTCCTTCTCAAGGACAGATCGTAGGGAATGTTGTGAACTCGATGAGTTGTTTGCCATTTGGAATTCTACAAAAGGAAAATACGCAAGTTTTAGTATTTGTGAATTTTTGACTATATTTAATAATGGCTAGTTTATTAAATATAGCTCCCACTATTTTTCTACGGATTAATAACCCTCAAGATATTAATGCGGAAAATATCCTTATATTTTCTAGTGGGCCAAGATCCATCTTTTTCATCTCCTTATGAGCTTGCTTTGGCAAGTCACCCATAATTCGATTACTTCTTAGGTAGGAACAATTCCAATTGCATCCCATATGCAACTCTTGGTTCAACCGGGCAAATAACTCCTTATTTATCCATCCATATGGATAATCCCAATTGATTGCCTCTAGGTTTCTTAATCAAATTAATAGCCTAGTTGTGTTCAACCTCTTATCTAAACAATTTCACATTGTTACGTGCCATCGCATTCCATCTTTATGAACCAAGTCGCCATGCTTTGGCACGCACGAACTTGATAAATAATGATGATAATGAGTGTTTAAATAACGAGAAGGCAAGAACACAATATTTTAAAATTTGAGGGATTTTTCATTTCAATTTTAATTATTTTGTTGATCAATATCAACTAATCTATCTATTTGAGTTTGGGCACAACTCTAAATAATAGATCCGGGTTGTCTAATTATCTTATTATCCTAATTGCATGCATCATCCATACACCAACCACACAAATAATAAGACAATAAATAAACAACCACAAAAACAGAAATTAAACGTGATGTGGATATGGCCTTTTTCTAGACTAAGATAATTCCAAGCCAATGGAATTATCTATGAACCCTAAACAAACACATCTCCATGCGTCTTGATCTTTTGGTCCATCCTTCATAGTCATGTGGTGTGCTCCATGCTCCATGCTCCATCTTTTGTGGCTCCTTTTGGCTTTGGGCTTCTTTTCTCCAATCTTGGCTAACAATCTACTTTATCTAGCACTAGCTAACATCTATACTAAATAAAATAAATCTCACAAGTTGAGAAAAAAAAATGGCACGCAGGCCATAAAACCCTAATTAATTATTACAATTAATTGATCAGCTCGCAGGCCGTAAAACCAAACCACAAAATTAAACATCCACATCAAACCACATCCTAAGGCCATATCCAATCACCATGCGATTTGCACATAAACAGTTAAAATCCAATTTTAACGCGCTTGGTCAATTTTAATTGATTTTAGGATTTCTAGGGTTAAATCAGTCCATGGGCCCAACAATCAAATTGCCCGGGCCCAATAAAGTGAACCATAAGGCCCTAGGGCCGGCCCGACCCAAAACCCGCAAGCTAGGCCTGCGGGTTAGGGCCGCCCGGCCCCTTAGGGCGCCAAGCTTGGGCGGCAAGCAAGGGGGCGGTCCCCTAGGGGGCCGAACCTCCTTGTGGAGGTTGTTTCCAAAACAACCTCCTTGCTTGGAGCCCAAGTTTGGTTGTTTCCTTGTTGTGGGAGAACTCCTTCTTCCCCAAGGATGCCCAAACCCTAGATCTAAGATCCTAAAATTTCTCAAACTCACCAATTCATGCATCCAATGCAATAATTGGGTCTTGTTATGATTAATTCTTTGACAAATTGCATCCAATGCTTGATTTGTCTTGTTTTACGCGATAAACAACAAATTAAGGTGTAAAACAACAAGAATGTAACACATAAACTACGTTTATGCTCTATGACCTGTGGCTCTGATACCACTGTAGGGTTTTGATTCATGGATCGCGCAAACGGAAGCATAATCAAACAAACAACCATGCAAAACCCTCCAAGGATCACAAGTCTAGATGCATAACGATAGTAAAGGTAAGAAATCATAAACACACCTTTGGGTTCTCCTTGATGACTTCAAACGCGAATAGTGTCACGTTCTCTATAGTTGATCCACGCCTAGAGTTGTTCCTAGATCTCCAATCTCCTTGTTGCTAGCCCGGAATGAAAGGAGGGTGAAGGAATCACGCAAAACGAGGCACAAAAGAGGGTTCGGCCCCTTTGTGGCGTCGGGGACGAGGGGGCGGCGGCAAGGGGGCGGCGTCTCTCTTGTTGCTTGCTCTCTCTCTCCTTTGTTCTCTCCCACTCTTGTTATGTTCTCTCTAGAGCATAAGTTGTGTATGGAAGGAAGGAAGGAGGGTCCTTTATATAGTCCAACAACTCCTTGTTAACTACCTAAATGACTTATTCTAGTCCTACTAGAATTCAATTTAGTCCCTTCCTTGCAAATTAGTCCCTACTAAGTTTGCAAGGGTTTGCAAAGTGATCCTTCTAATTAATTAATCCAATTAATTAATTCCAAATCTAGTACAACTCTATATGGCGTGTGACCCCATAGGTTCTATCTAGTTGGTAGCAACTATTTGCTAATATGGAGCGGTTTCTAGCAAAACATCCATTCTAGCCAACTAATAGAATAGTCATCTAGACAACCTTGTACAAGTAATTGTCTCATCCCTTTGCCTCCATATCCGGACTGGACACGAGACATACAAGTCACACTCGTATATCCAATCCCTAGTTTCTCGATCCATGGAATAGCCTTATTCGTGCAAATAACATCAATATCCCATATATTGATTTATTTGAGTCTGGCCAGACATTCTATAAGCACTATCCTTCGAGTGGCCTTGGATATTTGCTCCCGTTATGTGGGAGGGGCAAATCCTCTCTACGTCCACTACGATCTCTAAGCTTGCTTCTCATTGTATCCAGTACACGCCTTTATAACTACCCAGTTACGGTGTAGCGTTTAACGCTACCAAGATCACAATGATCCACAACTAGAATATCTAGTGACTTCAAGTCTAAGGATGACAATACCATTGTACCCGAGAAGCACTTGTGACTCAACATAACGTGTATGTAGCCTTCTCGGTGATGGGTCAATCCAGTGCAACATTCCGTAATGCACACCTATGTGTTGGATCGTGATATCTCTATACCAATCCAACCCCATACTAGTCTATAGATGATTGTCCCATTTAATCATTATACTTGACTAGGGATATTTAAGATAAACAACACAATTGTAAATCTAAGGACTTCATTATATTAAATATCCAATAAATAATAAATGAAATTCTAGCCAATTACAAATTCATACTAAACTAGATTGCCTCTAGGGCATCTATTCCAACATTGAGGAGCATCAGGACGCTCTCGGATGAGAGGTTCTGGTTGATCTCCTCGAGGTCTTCGACGACGATCTGATGGGTGTCTCTATTGGAGAGCTTGGAGAGAGATGCGAGGGTTCGTTGTTTCAGCTCAATCATAGCGAGATGTGAAGAGAGAGAAGGGGAAAAACCAGTTGAGGATCTCTTAGGCGTTTGGTTTTGTGGTTTCGAGGGTCTCGACGATTTGGGTGGTTGTGGATTCATTGTTGAAGGAAGGAATTAGAAAACAGTGGAACAAAGAGGAGCAGAGTGAAACTCGATGGGGGTTCAAGAATGTTGATGAAGCTCCGGCGACGTGATTGGTCGTGGACTCATGAGTTTGAATTTAAACTCAAACTCCTGAGTGGAAGACCAGAGATGGATTTAGGGTTAAGGCTGGGGAAGAAGAAGAACAAGAAGAATGCTAAACCACCATGGAAGCAAAACCAGATCCAGAAATGAGATTTGGGACTGTGATGTTTTGGTTGGTAATTGAGATCTAGAAATGAGATCTGGGACTGATCTTAATTGAATTTGTACATTTTTTGTTTGTTTTTGTTGTTGTTTGTTTTTGTGTGGTTGTGCTGGAGGTGGTGTTGTTGGTGGGGATTCAGTGGTGGTGTTGGTGTTGTTGGTGGGGGTTTTGTGGTGGTTGTGGTTGTGGTGTTGTTGGTTGTGATGGGAGAGAGGAGAGAAGAGAGAGATGTGGATATAATGAAAGGGTAAGGAGTATAAAAGAACTATATATTAGGGTATTTTTTTTCTATTTAAGGGTAATATTGTATTTTAAAGTTTTCTGTTACTTGCCGTTAGCTGCCGTCCACTGAGAGGGGTGGTCTTCGTATATCCCCGAACACGAGGGATTTTTTTGTATATAAGCTGCCGTCCACTGAGAGGGGTGGTCTTCGTATATCCCCGAACACGACAGATTTTTTTGTATATACCCCATTCTCGAGGGATGGTTTTTGTCTTTTACCCAAAAAAGATATAGACGGTCGAGACTAACAAGTGCCAAGAGTTCTGGAAAAGAATAAAAAAAAAATGATTATTTCTTCGGAACAGAGAGGAGCTGTTTCTGGCTAACATTGATCATTAATTCATAGCCACACACAAAGAAGTGGAGTCATACTTCATAGCTTCTCAAACTTGATCACATTTCATCACTTATCCACAGGATATGTCTTAATGGCTGCAACAGCTTCTTCATACTCAATCCCTCTTAGAAGTCAAAAGATTTTGAGTACGAGCCATGACTTTAGACAACTAACACAACCATCATTGATGATTGCAAAATCTAGCGGAAGAAGAAGAAGGCCTTGTACTTTTCGAGCTTTTGCGGCTCAACAACAGGAGCAGCAGCAGGAAAAGAGTACCCAAGCAACCCCAGGAGTCGATACAAGAATTCACTGGGAAAATGAAGATGAGGGCTGGGTTGGAGGAGGGACAGGTACTACCACCAATTCAAAGTCATCAGTGAAAGAAGAAGAGGACCTGAACAACACTTTGAGTGATAGATTCTCTGATTTACTCAACAGCTCATCTGATTCTCATTATCAGTTAGTCTCTTTCTCTCTCTCTGATATGTCATGTTAGAGAGATAGTTCAGGGGAAAAAATTGAATTTAATTTGAGGTTTTCCAGTTCTTCAGTGTTTCTTCTATCAAAATCAACAGTGACAAAGCCAAGAAAACTTGTTTCCCAGTTGCTTTTCTAGGCTAATTAGATACCCAAAAAATAGTATATAACGTTATTGTTGGTAGAGGCAGTGCTCTGCTGACCATTGCAACTCTGAGAGGATTAGTATTTGGCTGTCAGCTTGAGGAAATTACTTGGTGCATTTAAGGAGAAACTAGCATAAACTTTTGAAAAGCCATAATTGATGACCTTCAAATTTTTAGGTGGAACATTTTACTGTTCAATGTTCATTCTTAGGGTATTGAAATGTGAAATAACAACTATCATGTTACTTATCAGGTTCTTAGGAGTGCCGGTAGACGCGGACTTGGAACAAATAAAGGGGGCTTATCGTCGACTGTCTAAAGAGTACCACCCCGACACAACTTCACTTCCACTAAAAGCCGCTTCAGAGAAGTTCATGAAACTGAGAGAAATATATGATGTTCTTAGCGATGAAGAGAAGCGTACATTTTATGATTGGACGCTAGCTCAGGAAGCTGCTAGTAGAGAAATGGAGAAGATGAGGATGAAACTTGAAGATCCATTCATGAAAGAGATTGCGAATTATGAGTCTGTCCCTGATTTGGTGGATCGACTCGGTGGAAAAAACATTGAATTAAGTGATCAAGCTATGACTGCTCTTACATTTGACATATTTGTCATCATCTTTGCAATATTTTGCATCATTTATGTTATCTTTTTCAAAGAGCCGTATTATTAATGAACATATGTAGTTGTAAGATGTAATTAAACATAAATTTTACGTTAATTTTTTACTTTTGTATTGGGTACGCTAAATTTTTGCATCAAAACTCAAACATCCGGTCAAGGAGTAGAAATCTGGATACATTCAAATATGATATAAAATAAATATTGTCAACCACGAACATTTATGTACAACAAAGTGTCATGACAAATTACAGAACGGTTTACGTTCACAATAGCAGAAGCAACAATTAGTCATAGTGCCAACTAGGTGCAGTTAGCCTATGTATTAAGGAATGATCTCATTATCTTTTCAATATTTGAATGATCTCCTTTTTCATTTGAATATTGTATAGTTATTTGTTACGATCTTTAGAATATTGTATAGTTATTAGTCAAGATCTTTAGAATATTGAGTAGTTATCATTTTGATTAACTACCATATCTTATCTCTTAGTGTACTATATATTTGTAATCTCCCCCTGTAAATGATTATGCAAAATACAATCTTTCTTCATTCATTCTATATGGTATCAGACTTTTGATCCTCAAAAACACCATCAAAACCACCATGTCCTCTCTCCCCAAAACCCACAAATTCCACTCCGCCAACCCCCCTCCTCTACGCTCTAACGTCAATTTCGCGGCCCGTCCGACATCAAAACCACAAACCCATACCTCCCAACTAAACCCGGCTCCTTACCCTTCCTCTTGGCTACTTGATAGTGGCGCTTCCCACCACGTCACAAACGACCTTGCAAATTTATTCCTTCATACCCCCTATGACGGAACCGAGGAGCTCATCATTGGCGATGGTAAGGGTCTTCCTATTACTCATTTTGGCACTTGTTCTTTTTCATCTCTCACATTAAACAATATACTTGTTGTTCCCTCTATCTCTAAAAACATCATCTCTATTTCCCAACTTTGTCGTGATAACAATATCTCCGTCTCTTTTTTTATCTAACTCTTTTATTTTGAAAGACCTTTCAACGGGGACAATCCTATTTCAAGGGAACCCTAATCATGGAGTCTATGGGCTCCAACGTGTCACCCCTTCCGCCTTCACAAGCACCATCTCATCCCTCGAATGGCATCACCGTCTAGGCCATCCATCACGAAATATCTTTAGCCTTATCACGTCATCTAATAAAATCAAAGTTAGCCCTATCTCAATTTCAGACTGTAATTCTTGTTCTTGTAATAAAAGTCACAAACTCCCATTTTCAACCTCCTCTATTAGATCTTCCTCTCCTCTTGAATATGTCTACACCGACCTATGGTCTTCACCTGTCACTTCTCATGACAACTTCAAATATTATCTCATATTTGTTGATCATTACTCAAAATATATCTGGCTTTATAACCTCAAAAACAAATCCGACACAAAACAAATCTTTATTCGCTTCAAAGCACTCGTTGAAAAATACTTTCAACTTCCTCTCAAAATACTGTACTCCGACAATGGAGGTGAATACCTAGCTCTCCAAAACTATCTAACCATCGATGGTGTCTCTTATCTCACAACACCTCCTCGCACCCCCCAACATAACGGCTACTCCGAACGCCGCCACCGACACATTGTTGAAACCCTCCTTTCTCTTCTATCACATGCCAACATGCCTCTTAAATACTGGTCAAATGCCGCCTCTACCGCTGCCTACCTCATAAATCGCCTTCCCACACCTACTCTAAACAACGTCTCTCCCTTCTTCAAACTTTTTGGTCATCATCCAAACTATACCAAGCTGCGCAGCTTCAGTTGCCTATGCTACCCATGGCTAAAACCATACACCACCCACAAACTACAACCAAAATCCACTCCTTGTGTCTTCATTGGATACTCCCCCACTCAAAGTGCGTACTACTGTCTCGATCCTAAAACCAACCGCATCTATGTCTCTCGCCACGTCCAGTTTAATGAGTCGGTCTTCCCCTTTGCCGCAACAACCACAACCACACCCAATACCACCACTCTTCTTGATCAGTGGGCACCCCTATCCATCCTCACACTTCCCCCTCTCCTACCTCATCCCGACCCCCCCGCACACACCCCCTCAACCACACCTCAACCTACATCATCCCTACAGTCCCTAAACGCCACCCCTTCCCCCTCATTACCGACACCGCCAATGCCACACCCTCCTTCTCCGCCACCTCCCGCACCGCAACCCCCTCCCGCACCGCAACCTCCTCAACCCACCTCCCAAATAGTCACTCGTCTCAAACATGGCATCACCAAACCTATATCCGAACTCAACCTCAATGTCAAAGTCCATGACACCACCCTTCCCAAAAACATCACACAAGCACTAAAAAGCCCTATATGGAGAAAAGCCATGGAAACTGAGGTTCATGCTCTACAGAAAAACAACACATGGTCTCTTGTTCCCCCTCTTCCTTCCCAAAATGTCGTGGGCTGCAAATGGGTCTTTCGCATCAAAAGAGATAAGGATGGCACCATCACTCAGCACAAAGCTCGTCTGGTTGCGAAAGGCTTCACCCAACGAGTTGGCATTGACTATGGAGAAACCTTTAGTCCCGTAATCAAACCCACCACCGTCCGCCTTGTTCTCTCATTAGCCGTAGCCCATGGCTGGCCTCTTCGCCAGCTTGATATCAATAATGCCTTCCTTCAAGGCACTCTCACCGATGATGTCTACACCGCTCAACCACCCGGATTCTTAGACACCAAATTCCCTACCTTCGTCTGTAAACTAAACAAAACCCTCTACGGCTTGAAACAAGCCCCTCGAGCGTGGTACACCGAGCTACGCCATTACCTTCTTCAACTCGGCTTCCGCAATGATATTTCTGACTCATCTCTCTTCATTCGCTCCACCAATGGTGTCACAACGTATCTCCTCGTCTACGTTGACGACATCATACTTACCTCAAACCACCCGTCTACTCTTGACACTCTTATCAGCACCTTAGCTTCTCGGTTCTCTCTCAAAGACCTCGGCAATCTCTCATTCTTCTTGGGTGTTTAAGTTCAACCTCACCCAAATGGCCTATTTCTAAGTCAAACACGTTACATCAATGACATCCTCGCCAAAGCAAACATGGAGCAATCCAAGCCAACTCCCACCCCCCTCTCCGTTCACCCACCTCTCACCTCTCACGGTACCCCCCTCCTCGACCCAACCCAATACCGCACCCTCATTGGTAGCCTCCAATACCTAAGCCTCACTCGTCCCGATGTTGCCTTCACCGTCAACAAACTCGCCCAATACATGCATCGTCCCACCACCACCCACATGCAATCTCTCAATCGCCTACTGCGATACCTTAACGACACCACCACACTGGGCCTCATGATTCACAAAAATAACCCTCTCAACCTTCATGCCTTTTCTGACGCCGACTGGGCTCGTGACATGGAAGATGTCATCTCCACCACGGCCTACATTGTTTATCTCGGCAAAACTCCCATATCTTGGTGCTCCAAGAAGCAAAAGACACGAGCACGATCCTCCACCGAAGCTGAATACAGAGCAGTAGCCTCCGCATCTGCAGAATTGCTATGGGTTCAAAATCTTCTATATGAACTTCATCATCCCTTATCCCACACTCCGGTCATCTACTGCGACAATGCCGGCGCTACCTATGTAAGTGCTAATCCGGTTTTCCACTCCCGGATGAAACATCTCGCACTTGACTATCACTTCGTTCGAGAAAATGTACAAGCCGGCAAGCTCCGCGTATCCTATATCTCGGCCAACGATCAACTTGCTGATGCTCTATGGAAGCCCCTACCCCGGATTCCGTTCTCTACACTCATTAACAAAATCGGACTTACATCAGTACAGTCCGTTTTGAGGGGGCGTATTAAGGAATGATCTCATTATCTTTTCAATATTTGAATGATCTCCTTTTTCATTTGAATATTGTATAGTTATTTGTTATGATCTTTAGAATATTGTATAGTTATTAGTCAAGATCTTTAGAATATTCTGTAGTTATCATTTTGATTAGCTACCATATCTTATCTCTTAGTGTACTATATATTTGTAATCTCCTCCTGTAAATGATTATGCAAAATACAATCTTTCTTCATTCATTCTATACTATGTTGGGTTATAGGGCTGAATCTGACGTACTAGAACGCGCAAACTACACAAACAAGAATAAGTGCGGAAAAATAGAAGATGTAGGACGCAAGAATTTAACGTGGAAAAAATCCTCTAATCGGGAGGGACAAATAAACACACAAAACTTCCATTATAACAATTACAATGGGTAGAAAAATTCTCCACAAGGATGTGGGTAATCAAACTAGAAACCAATAAACGGGTAAAACGAACCCTCGCCGCTAGGCTGAAACCAAACAAATAAAATTGCTAAAAAGTCACCAAGAATTAGCTCCTGAAAAATCTTCGCCACGAACGATCACGTGGCGGTAATTCATCTCTCCGTCTCGCATTGACGAACGCGATGAATCTTTTTCCTCTTGTGCTGAACACCCACGGACCTTATAGCATTACTGGCACATGGCAACAACTTATTTTGAGAGAATACCAATTCATGGCATAGAGAACACGCCTATTTATAGGAAACATGTGCGGTGAAAATGATGCAGGAGAAAAATGGACAGTTAATTCGTCATATTCAGAAAAGCTATTTCAGTCAAAACGCAGAATCAGGGGCATAATTGAAGGTTGCAAGATTTGGGAAAAATCATACACTATTTTGAGTAGAAACGATGTTCTAAAAAGAACCCGTGATACATCACGGGCTCCACCCTGATTTGGCCAAAATCAACTGTTTAAGGGTTGAAATCTGCAGTTTTCTATTTTTAGAATATTTATTTATTAAATAGGATTTTGATTTGAACCCAATTTGGGTCGATATGTTTAGCTGAGTATTTTATTACGTTAGGATTATTGTTTAGCATTAATTTTAGGATTTTTACCATATTTGGAATAATTAGAATTATCAGCTATTTACGTCCGGCATGTGGACTGATTTTCATATGTTATGGATTATTGAAGTTTTTCTTAACCTAGAGAGGTTTTTCCCCTAGTGTTTTTCATGATTTTCCTTTCTAAATCGTTGCTTCTTGCTGCTCCCAAAAACGCCTGATTCACTCCGACGTCAGTTGGTATCAGAGCTCAGAGCTCCGTGGGAAGAAGATCGTCATAACCATGGTGCGTGGACGACCTGGCGGCTGCGGGCAGATTTCTTCCCGCCAATGGGAACGTAACGTCCAAGACGTTATGATGATACAAGATGTGCAAAGGCAGATTAGAGACCTAACCCATGGCCATGCGGTGCGGTATTTGCAGCGGCAGGTTGCAGATTTAACTCGACACTTAGTGGCACAAAAATTTAAGGATTGCAATACCTTTGATCACGACTCGCAGCCCGCGTTCGAGATCCGCTACGACGGTGATTTCGGTGGTCGGAACGAGCGTTATGGAGGAGCGAGTTTGAAGACTGTCGTGTCAGATTATTCTGGTATGTTAGTAGTTGAACATATTTATGGTGATGCAATATTTTATAAGCGTATTTCAAGTTCAATAGATAGTTATGTAGATTGGAATAAACTACCGGTTTATGATAACTATGGAGACGAAGATGAAGATGATGATGTGAAAATTGGATTAGAGGAGTCGTTGGTGTTTCCGTTCAAGTTCCCATCTTGCTTTAGTGATCCGTTCTTGGTGGAGACCTTCTTTCATGAGTTTAAGTTGAACTCGAGGACGAGTTATTTTGAAGAAGGGGTTACTGATGCAGGAGAAAATAGACAATTAATTCTTTATATTCAGAAAAGTTGTTTCAGTCAAAATGCAGAATCTGGGGCAGAATTGAAGGTTGCCGGATTTGGGCAAAATCATAAATTATTTTGAGTGGAAACGGTGTTCTAAAAAGAACCCGTGATATATCACGGGCACCACCCTGATTTGGCCAAAATCAACTGTTTAAGGGTTGAAATCTGCAGTTTTTTATTTTCAGAATATTTATTTATTAATTAGGATTTTGATTTGAACCCAATTTGGGTGGATATTTTTAGCTGAGTATTTTATTAGGTTAGGATTATTGTTTAGCATTAATTTTAGGATTTTAACCATATTTGGAATAATTAGAATTATCATCTATTTAAGTCCGACTTGTGGACTGATTTTCATATGTTATGGATTATTGAAGTTTTTCTTAACCTAGAGATGTTTTTCCCCTAGTGTTTTTCATGATTTTCCTTTCTAAATCGTTGCTTCTTGCTGCTCCCAAAACGCCTGATTCACTCCGGCGTCAGAAAATAACCAAGTTCAAAAGTTTGGACTTGTTTTGACCTTTCCTCCAAGACAAGCACTCTACATCAGCGCCTCATAGGTTTCAGACAAGCGCCACAACTAGGGAAATTAATTCCGTAATTCTCTTATACCATTTGCTTGGGCCTTATTATAGGGCTTGGACACAATAGACCTCCCCCTCCAAGCCCAACTAGAGGATATAATGCCGTCGTGACTCCTCACTCAGAGTCACCCCAGCCCTGCCTCTGCAAAACTCGAACTTGTCCATGGCCACTACCTTTGTCAGCATGTCGATCGAATTCTGATCAGTGTGAATTTTCTTAAGGTGCATCAACTGCTTCTCCATCACTCCACGTATTCAGTGATAACGAATATCAATGTAAATTTCGTGCGAGAATGGTACATGGAATTCTTGCTCAAGTACAAAGCGCTTTGACTATCACAGTTAACCATGTACACGTCTTGCTTCAAACCGAGCTCTTGGAGAAATCGCTTCAACCATAACACCCATTTGCGAGCTTTAGCTGCAGCAATGTACTCAACCTCGGTAGTTGATAGAGCAACACATTTTGCAGTCTGGAATGCTATGGTACAGCTCCCCCTGCAAAAGTAAACAAGTATCCTGGAGTGCTCTTTCAACTATCGAGGTCGCCTACCATATTGGCGTATGTAAATCCTTTCAAGACTGGTTTGGAACCACCAAAGAACAAGCACCAATCGGAAGTCCCCTTCAAGTACCTTGTGATCCATTTGACTGCTTCCCAATGTTCTCTCCCAGGATTAGAGAGAAAACTTGCTCACTATCCCAACGACACGAGCGATGTTCGGCCGGGTAGCATACATCAAACTTCCTACTATAGAGGAGTAGGGAATAGCTGCAATATCATCTCTAGCTTCTATGCTAGAGGGAAACGATCTCTTACTCAACTTAAAGTGACTGGCAAGTAGAGTGCTAGTAGACTTAGCAATTTCGTGTTGAACTTCTCGATCACGCGTTCAACATACTTCTCTTGCGACAACAAAAGATTCCATGCTTTCCAGTCATGAACAATCTTCATGCCCAATACCTGTTAAGTGAACCTAAGTCCTTCATGTCAAAAGACTTGAATAACTCCTTTTTCATCTTGCCAATCATCTCCAAACTCTTACCGATAACCAACATCTCATCAACATATAGCAATAGCAGGATGAAGTTACCATCATAGAATCTTCTTATGTAAAAACACTGACCTGCATGTGTTCTCTTGTACCCATGACTCACCTAAATGATTCGAACTTCTTGTACCATCTTATTTGCGCTTGTTTAAGGCAATATAGACTCTTCTTCAGTTTTCAAACCATGTTCTTCTTCCCTTTCACTTCAAATTCTTCAGGCTGCTCCATGTAGATCTCTTTCTCCCACTACTAGAAATCTTAGCAAAAACGTCATTACAATAATGCAGTTTTTGATAAATTTAATGCTGTATTTAGCAAAAATAGCATTAATTGCAGCATTATAGCTAATGTTGCATTAGCCGGTGCTGTTTTTTCCTTTGCTGTATTAAGGTAATGCTGTAAAGACAAAGCAACATTACTTGCAATATAATCTAACACTGCAACACTATACCACAGCTTGCAGCATTGACACATTAATGTTGCATTTTTGAATCATGTTGTAGCATTTGACACATTAATCCGTTCCTGTGGTTTCTTCACACTTTTGAAAAGTTTATTTATTTAAAAGCAAGTGAAAATATTATTTTTCCTTCACACATTTCATTAATTCCACATATTCCACTTTCTCTCCATGGTTTAGCATAAACAAGAACAGAACATTATAATCTAACATGTTCTAAAGATCAAGAACATACAAGATCATCCAACAAATTCTAAGAACAATAGCTAATTTCTAATCCTTAATCACATAATCATTTACACCGATTTACAGAAGCAACATGAATTTACTGCTTCTATCAAAAGCAGAGCACCAAAAATCAAATCTAACAATTCTACAGCAAAAAAAAACCAAATCTGCAGATATGAGCAAAAAAATACACATAAAATCGACGTACTTGAGGAGGAGTAGAAGAAATAAGAAGAAGAAGAGCAAGATGACTAAGACGCTATTGCCGGAGGACACCACCTCATTTTCCGAAATACGCCGCCTCTTCTAAAGGACGAAGAGTGGAGCTTACTTCCTCTCCGAGCTGCTCGTTGTGGCCGCCTCCTCCACTGTCGAAATAAGACGCCTCGCCGCAGACCTCTCACTGTGTCTTCTCTCTTTCTCTCTCTCTCTCGGTGATTTCAAATCTTGAAGATGTCAGAGATCAGAGGTGTAGGCGAGATGAAGAAAGAAGACGAAAGATTCCAGATCTTGTAGAGGGATGGAGGAGAAGAGAGGTGGCGCCGTGGTGAGGAGGGATGGTTTTGGAGAGAGATGGAGGAAGAACGTGAAGGAAAATATTGAATGGATGAGGATGAGAAATGAGAGGTGGTGGCTGAGTGTTTAGGTACTTAGGGTTAGAGTGTTGGGTTGAGCTTGGTAGAAATCTGGATTAGGTTGGTACATTTAGTAGGTCAGTTGCAATTGGGCTTAATTAATTAGATTAATGTTCTACTTCTAATTAGCGAAGTCCAATATAAATTTAGTAGTTTTTTTTCCATTAGATTGGGCGCTTTTATTATTATTATTATTATTATTATTATTATTATTATTATTATTATTATTATTATTATTATTATTATTATTATTATTATTATTATTATTATATTATTATTATTATTATTATTATTATTATTATTATTATTATTATTATTATTATTATTATTATTATTATTATTATTATTATTATTATTATTATTATTATTATTATTATTTTTCTTTTTATTTTTGTGATAGCAGCGTTACACCTTGTTAATGCTGCAACACTAAGCATTATTTTTTGTAAAACCCAGCACTGATGTGATAAATGATGCAATGTATATGTTATTTTGCCAAAAATTTTCGGATTAATGGATTAATGCTGTAATATTACAGCATTAGATTGCAACATTAATAATTAATGCTGCTTAAGGGTATCAATTTCAACATTAGTTCAATGTTACAAAAAATGTGGTATTTGCTAAAATTTCTAGTAGTGTCCAAGTCAACATGGAGAAAGGCAGTCTTCACATCAAGTTGTTAAAGCTCGATGTTCATACTAGCTACTAGCCCTAAGGCAACTCGAATTTAGGTCAACTTAACAACTGGCGAAAAGATCTCATAAAAGTCAATACCTTTCTTTTGGCCGAATCCTTTGACCACCAATCGAGCCTTGTACTTCACAATCTTCCCATCATTATTCTTCTTTAGCTTGAACACCCACTTGTTCTTCAGTCCTTTTCTTCCCTTCGGTAGGTTTATTAACTCATAAGTATCGTTCTTCTTCAAGGAGCTCATTTCATCTTGCATAGCCTTCGTCCAGCTGGACTTATTATTATGAGTTTACGGCTCCCAAAACCTTTTTGGCTCTCCTTCATCAGTAACTAAAATATACTCAGATGATGGGTACCTGACGGATAGGTGCAGATTCCTGGTGGTTCTTCTCAGCTGAGGTCCTTCGTTCTATGGTGGAGGGGGCTGCTCCCCTGCTCATTACCCTCTACATCGCAATCATCATCATTATCGTCATCTTCCATCTCCGGAATCTCTATATATGGATTTTATCCCGGAATCTCTTCTCCACCTATAGCACTAGGGGAGGCATCTAGACTAATATCAGGAGCAACAACTTCCTTCGACTTTGACGATATCTCGATATCTTCAATAGTATGGTTCTCATAGAAAACCACTTCCCTGCTTCTTATCAGCTTCTTATTTACTGGATCCCATAGTCTGTTGCCAAACTCCGCATCTCCATAGCCCACAAAATACAGATGGATTGGCCTTGTCATCAAGTTTAAGTCCTTTGTCCTTGTAAAAATGCACGGACGCCTTGCATACAAACACCTTCAAATGAGACTATGAAAAAATTTACCATACCATAACTTATCTGGAATCTCAAAACCTAAATGAACATATGGAGACCTGTTACGCACATAACAGGTGGTACAAATTGCTTCACCCCACAATTACTTTGGTAGCTTTGCAATTCTGAGCATACATCGGACTCTCTCAACAATAGTCTGATTCATCCTCTCGGCAACGCTGTTGTGTTGTGGGGTACCTGGAAACGTTTTCTCATGCCGAATACCGTGGGCATCACAATATGATTTGAACTCCTTTGAAGTATATTCACCACCATTGTCTGTACGTAGACGCTTCAAAGGATTGCCTGTCTCTCTTTCAACCATGACATGGAACTTCTTGAAGTGTTCAAATACTTCATCTTTAGTTTTAAGGAAATACACTCACACCTTACGTGAAGCATCGTCAATAAAGGTCACAAAATATTTGCGACCGCCAATAGACTCCACCTCTATGGGACCACACACATCAGAGGGCACTAACTCCAATATCCTCGACTTTCTTTTAGTAGAGGAACTAAACGTGGTCATTTGATGTTCTCCAAACAGAAAATAATCAAAAGGATTCAATGGTGTACTATGGAAAAAGAAATTAGAGACTTCCTTGCCTGAATCTTCAATCCTTTCTCACTCATGTGAAAAAGCCTCTTGTACCACAAGTTTGGTCATGCTGCATCCTCAACTGCATTCAAGCTATCACCATGTACCTTCACATGAGTCTTGTAGAGCGTGGAACAAGCTTCTCGTCTAGCCACGACCATTGATCTCTTGGTCAGCTTCTACTTACCAATACCAAAGTAGCTTTCATATCCTTGGCGATCTGGAGAAATCCCATAGAGTAGGTTCAGTCGCCAATCAGGTAAATGGTGCACATCCTTCAACACCATCTTGCACCCAACACCAGTTTGGATGCGAAAATATCCAATCACAGCGATCTTCAAGGTACTCGTATTTCCCATCTTCACAGTACCAAAGTCTCCAGCATTGAAGGTGGTGAAGAAATCTCGTCTCGAAGTTGCATGGTATATATGAAGCAGCGGTATCAAAAATCCACTCGGTTCCCTGATTCACTTCAACGTGAAGGCATTCTTCTTCTCCCACTAAGAATACCATAATGTCCTGTGAGATTGTGGCAGTTGTATCATCATCCTAACTCTTATCATTCTCCTAGTTTTTCCTATTGTCGCCTTGGTTCTGACCATTCTTCGTAAGTCGGCACGATCTTTCCATGTGACCTCGCCTTCCACAATTATAGCACTTGACCTTGGATCTTGGTTGAGAACCTCCATTCCTTGACTTGCTGTTGTTGGAATAGATCCCTAGAGGCAATCTAGTTTAGTATGAATTTATCTGTGGCTAGAAATTCATTTATTATTTATTGGATATTTAATATAATAAAGTCCTCTAGTATGGGGTTGGATTGATATGGAGATATCATGATCCAACACATAGGTGTGCATTAGGGAATGTTGCACTGGATTGACCCATCTCCAAGAAGGCTACATACACGTTATGTTGAGTCACAAGCGCTTCTCGATGTGCAAAGGTATTGTCATCCTTAGGCTTGAAGTCACTAGATATTCTAGTTGTGGATTATTGTGATTTTGGTAGCGTTAAACGCTACACCGTAACTGGGTAGTTATAAAGGCGTGTACTGGATACAATAAGAAGCAAGCTTAGAGATCGCAGTGGACGTAGATAGAATTCGTCCCTCCCACATAACGGGAGCAAATATCCTAGGCCACTCGAGGGATAGTGCTTATAGAATGTCTGGCGAGACTCAAATAAATCAATATGGGATATTGATGTTATTTGCACGAATAAGGCTATTCCCATGGATCGAGAAACTATGGATTGGATATACGAGTGTGACTTGTATGTCTCGTGTCCAATCCGGATATAGAGACAAAGGGATGAGACAATTACTTCTACAAAGGTTGTCAAGATGACTATTCTATTAGTTGGCCAGAATGGATGTTTTGCTAGAAACCACTCCATATTAGAAAATAGTTGCTACCAACTAGATAGAACCTATGGGGTCACACGCTATATAGAGTTGAACTAGATTTGGGAATTAATTAATTGGATTAATTAATTAGAAGGATCACTTTGCAAAACCTTGCAAACTTAGTAGGGACTAATTTGCAAGGAAGAGACTAAATTGAATTCTAGTAGGACTAGAATAAGTCCTTTAGGTAGTTGGCAAGGAGTTGTTGGACTATATAAAGGACCTTCCTTCCTTCCTTCAAACATAACTTATGCTCATTATTGAACATAACAAAGAGTGGGAGAGAACAAAAGGAGAGAGAGCAAGCAACAAGAGGAGCCCGACCGCCCCTCTTGCCGCCGCCCATCCCGTCGGCCACAAAGGAGGCCGAGAACCTCCTTTTGGGTCTCGTTTGGCGTGATTTATTCTTCCTCTTCCTCTTCCGGGCTAGCACCAAGGACTTGGGAGATCTAGGATCAACTCTAGGCGTGGATCAACCATAGAGAACGTGACACAATTCGCGTTTGAAGTCATCAAAGGAGAACCCTAAGGTGTGTTGTTGATTTCTTCCCTTACCATCATTATGATTCTTGACTTGTGATCTTCGGAGGGTTTTGCATGGTTATTTTTGCTTCCGTTGCGCATCCATGAATCAAAACCCTACAGCTGTGACCTTTTTTCTTGTTCCTTGTTTCACTTCTCCCTCGATTCTAGTTCTTATATTTATTCTCCGTGATAAGAGCATGCGCGTTTTCAGACCCATCTCCTTCCTCCTTGCCTCCTCGCGTAACATCGCGTCCATGACCATACTCATGGACAAATTCCCGTCAGGGGCAGAATTGCTCAATGACACGACCAACGCCTCCCACGAGGTTGGTAGGGAGCTAAGAAACAACAAGGCTTGTGTATCATAATCTCAATTGATCTTGACGTAGCCAATTGGTTTATGAGACTATGAAACTCCTTCAAGTGCTCAGAAACTTGTTAACAGTCTATGTACCTCAAGTTCCCGAGCGATCTCATCAGCAACACTTTGTTCCTAGCAGTCTTCCTCCATACATGCCCTCCAACATTATCCACAGCTGGTAGGCATCTGTCTCTCTATCAACATGGAGGAACACCGAATTATCAATCCACTGGCGGATATGACCATTGGTTTTCATATTAATCCTAGTCAAGTACTATAGTTAATGGGACGTCTGTATTGCATCGAGACTAGTATGGGGTTGGATTGATATAGAGATATCGCGATCAAACACATGGGTATGCATTAGGGGTAATGGCATACTGGATTGAACCACAACGAGAAGGCTACATACAAGTTATGTAAAGTAACAAGTGCTTCTCGTAGTGACAATGGTATTATCATCCTTAGACTTGAAGTCACTTGATCCTCTAGTTGTGGAATATTGTGTTTTGACATCGTGAAACGCTACACCGTAACTGGGTAGTAATAAAGGCGTAAATCGGACACAGTAGGAATCACACTTAGAGATGGTAGTGATGTAGATAGAATTTGTCCCTCCCACATAACAGGAGCACATATCCACGGCCACTCGAGGGATGGTGCTTATAGAATGTCTGGACAGACTCAGAAAAATCAATATGGGATATTGATGCTATGTGCATGGATAAGACTATTCTCAGGATCGAGAAACTATGGATTGGATATATGAGTGTGAATTGTATGTCTCTTGTACAATACGAATATAGAGACAAAGGGATGTGACAAAACTTGCACAAGGTTTGTCAAAATAATGACTATTTCTATTAGTTGGGTGGCATGGCCGTGTTGCTAGACACCGCTCCATGTTAATAATAGTTACTACAAACTAACTAGAAACCTATGGGGTCACACACCACAAGGATAAAACTAGACTTAGGAATTAATTATCATGATTCATTAATGGAAGGATCAATACGCAACAACTTGCAAACTTAGCAGGACTAATTTGCAAGTTGGACTAATCTGTGTATAGACAGGATTTGGATAGGGGCTTTTATACAGTTAATAAGGAGTTGTTGGGCTATATAAAGGAAACTTCTAGATTATTTCTCTTACTAATGCTCATAAAATATATTTAGTAGGAGAGAAAAAGCAAGGAGTGAGAGCAAGACAAGGTCAAGGCCGAGCCGAGACCCCGTCCGCCCCCTCTACCCCGTCGGCTAAACGAAGAGGCCGAGCCCCTCTTTTGGTCTCTGTTGTGTGATCTTCCTCCTTCCTTCCTCTACCAGTTGCTAGCACAAAGCTGTGGAGGAATCTAGTTCTTCATCCTAGGCGTGGACTAGCCATAGAGACGCGAACACTATTTTGCGTTTGAAGTCATCACATGAGACAAACAAGCTAATTGTTACTAGAACCCTTCACTATCGTTATGATGTCTCTTCCTGTGATCCTGGGTGGGTCTTGTGAGGGTCTTTATTTGTTTGCGTAATCCGTTACAAAATCCAACAGTGGTATAAGAGCCACATGTCGTAGAGCATAATGTAGTTTATGTGTTACGATTATGTCTATTTTACACTTTAATTATTGTTTATCGCGTAAAACAGATAAATCAAGCATATTGATATAATTTGTATATAATTCAACCAAATAAGATCTAATATTACATAGGATGTAAGGATTAATGAATTTGGATTACATAGGATGTGAAGATTTTGGATCTAGAAAACTAGAGTTTGGGCACAAGTTGGAAAAAGGTGTTTTTCAAACTTGGAAACAACTAAACTTGGGCAAAAAGGAGGAAGTTATTTTGGAAACAACTTCCTAATGAGGTTCGCCCCTCTCTCCTTTCCAACCAAGTAAGGCCACGACTAAAGGGGCCAGGCTCCCTAGCGCACGGCCGAGCCGTGTGGGCTAGGGGCCGGCCGGACCAAGGCCTTTGTGGAATTCCTTTGGTGGTCCGACCATGGTGATGGTGGGCCTCTTGGACCGTTTTGACCCTAGTATGTAAAAAATCAATTAAAATTGACCATGCACGTTAAAATTGTATTTTAACGGTTTATGTTCTATTTGCATGGTGATAGAATATCGCCTTAGATGTTGATGTTGTGAATGTTTAATTTTTGTGGTTTGTTTTTACGACTTGCGATCTTGGATCGCCAATAGACTCCACCTCTATGGGACCACACACATCAGAGGGCACTAACTCCAATATCCTCGACTTTCTTTTAGTAGAGGAACTAAACGTAGTCATTTGATGTTCTCCAAACAGAAAATAATCAAAAGGATTCAATGGTGTACTCTGGAAAGAAATTAGAGACTTCCATGCCTGAATCCTTTCTCACTCATGTGAGAAAGCCTCTTGTACAACAAGTTTGGTCATGCTGCATCCTCAACTGCATTCTAGCTATCACCATGTACCTTCACATGAGTCTTGTAGAGCTTGGAACAAGCTTCTCGTCTAGCCACGACCATTGATCTCTTGGTCAGTTTCTACTTACCAATACCAAAGTAGCTTTCATATCCTTGGCGATCTGGAGAAATTTCATAGAGTACGTTCAGTCGCAAATCAGGTATATGGTGCACATCCTTCAACACCATCTTGCACCCAACACTAGTTTGGATGCGAAAATATCCAATCACAGCGATCTTCAAGGTACTCGTATTTCCCATCTTCACAGTACCAAAGTCTCCAGCATTGTAGGCGGTGAAGAAATCTCGTCTCGAAGTTGCATGGTATATATGAAGCAGCGGTATCAAAAATCCACTCGTCTCCCTGATTCACTTCAACGTGAAGGCATTCTTCTTCTCCCAATGAGAATACCATAATGTCCTGTGAGATTGTGGCAGTTGTATCATCATCCTCACTCTTATCATTCTCCTAGTTTTTCCTATTGTCGCCTTGGTTCTGACCATTCTTCGTAAGTCGGCACGATCTTGCCATGTGACCTCGTCTTCCACAATTATAGCACTTGACCTTGGATCTTGGTTGAGAACCTCCATTCCTTGACTTGCTGTTGTTGGAATAGATGCCCTAGAGGCAATCTAGTTTAGTATGAATTTATCTGTGGCTAGAAATTAATTTATTATTTATTGGATATTTAATATAATGAAGTCCTTAGATTTACAAATGTGTTGTTTATCTTAAATATCCCTAGTCCAGTATAATGATTAACGGGACAATCATCTATAGACAAGTATGGGGTTGGATTGATATGGAGATATCATGATCCAACACATAGGTGTGCATTAGAGAATGTTGCACTGGATTGACCCATCTCCGAGAAGGCTACATACACGTTATGTTGAGTCACAAGCGCTTCTCGCGGTGCAAAGGTATTGTCATCCTTAGACTTGAAGTCACTAGATATTCTAGTTGTGGATTATTGTGATTTTGGTAGCATTAAACGCTACACCGTAACTGGGTAGTTATAAAGGCGTGTACTGGATACAATAAGAATCAAGATTAGAGATCGTAGTGGACGTAGATAGAATTTGTCCCTCCCACATAACGGGAGCAAATATCCTAGGCCACTCGAGGGATAGTGCTTATAGAATGTCTGGCCAGACTCAAATAAATCAATATGGGATATTGATGTTATTTGCACGAATAAGGCTATTCCCATGGATCGAGAAACTATGGATTGGATATACGAGTGTGACTTGTATGTCTCGTGTCCAATCCGGATATAGAGACAAATGGATGAGACAATTACTTGTACAAAGGTTGTCAAGATGACTATTCTATTAGTTGGCTAGAATGGATGTTTTCTAGAAACCGCTCCATATTAGCAAATAGTTGCTACCAACTAGATAGAACCTATGGGGTCACACGCTATATATAGTTGAACTAGATTTGGGAATTAATTAATTGGATTAATTAATAAGAAGGATCACTTTGCAAAACCTTGCAAACTTAGTAGGGACTAATTTGCAAGGAAGAGACTAAATTGAATTCTAGTAGGACTAGAATAAGTCCTTTAGGTAGTTGGCAAGGAGTTGTTGGACTATATAAAGGACCTTCCTTCCTTCCTTCCCACATAACTTATGCTCATTATTGAACATAACAAAGAGTGGGAGAGAACAAAAGGAGAGAGAGAGCAAGAAACAAGAGGAGCCCGACCGCCCCTCTTGCCGCCGCCCATCCCGTCGACCACAAAGGAGGCCGAGACCCTCCTTTTGGATCTCGTTTTGCGTGATTTCTTCTTCCTCTTCCTCTTCCAGGCTAGCACCAAGGACTTGGGAGATCTAGGATCAACTCTAGGCGTGGATCAACCATAGAGAACGTGACACAATTCGTGTTTGAAGTCATCAAAGGAGAACCCTAAGGTGTGTTGTTGATTTCTTCCCTTACCATCATTATGATTCTTGACTTGTGATCTTCGGAGGGTTTTGCATGGTTATTTTTGCTTCCGTTGCGCATCCATGAATCAAAACCCTACAGCTGTGACCTTTTTTCTTGTTCCTTGTTTCACTTCTCCCTCGATTCTTGTTCTTATATTTATTCTACGTGATAAGAGCATGCACGTTTTCAGACCCATCTCCTTCCTCCTTGCCTCCTCGCGTAACATCGCGTCCATGACCATACTCATGGACAAATTCCCGTCAGGGGCAGAATTGCTCAATGACACGACCAACGCCTCCCACGAGGTTGGTAGGGAGCTAAGAAACAACAAGGCTTGTGTATCATTATCTCAATTGATCTTGACGTAGCCAATTGGTTTATGAGACTATGAAACTCCTTCAAGTGCTCAGCAACTTGTTAACCGTCTATATACCTCAAGTTCCCGAGCGATCTCATCAGCAACACTTTGTTCCTAGCAGTCTTCCTCCATACATGCCCTCCAACATTATCCACAGCTGGTAGGCATCTGTCTCTCTATCAACATGGAGGATCACCGAATTATCAATCCACTGGCGGATGTGACCATTGGTTTTCATATTAATCTTGGTCCACTCTGTTGGAAAAATGCCGTAGAGGCAATCTATTTCTTGTGACATTTATATGGACTTACTATTCATTATGTTATCGATATGGAGATATGTTAACATTGAATGAATTCCTTAGAATATAAATGTTAACATATCTCTTGTGACTTGTATGTCTCGTGTCCAATACGAATATAGAGACAAAGGGATGAGACAAAACTTGCAAAAGGTTTGTCAAAATAATGACTATTTCTATTAGTTGGGTGGCATGGCTGTGTTGCTAGACACCGCTCCATGTTAATAATAGTTACTAAAAACTAACTAGAAACCTATGGGGTCACAAACCACAAGGAGACAAACAAGGTAATTGTTACTAGAACCCTTCACTATCATTATGATGTCTCTTCCTGTGATCCTGGGTGGGTCTTGTGAGGATCTTTATTTGTTTGCGTAATCCGTTACAAAATCCAACAGTGGTATCAGAGCCACATGTCGTAGAGCATAATGTAGTTTATGTGTTACTATTATGTCTATTTTACACTTTAATTATTGTTTATCGCGTAAAACATACAAATCAAGCATATTGATATAATTTGTATATAATTCAACCAAATAAGATCTAATATTACATAGGATGTAAGGATTAATGAATTTGGATCACATAGGATGTGAAGATTTTGAATCTAGAAAACTAGAGTTTGGGCACAAGTTGGAAAAAGGTGTTTTTCAAACTTGGAAACAACTAAACTTGGGCAAAAAGGAGGAAGTTGTTTTGCCCCTCTCTCCTTTCCACCCAAGGAAGGCCACGACCAAAGGGGCCGGGCTCCCTAGCGCACGGCCGAGCCGTGGGGGCTAGGGGCCGGCCAGCCCAAGGCCTTTGTGGAAGTCCTTTGGTGGTCCGACCATGGTGATGGTGGGCCTCTTGGACCGTTTTGACCCTAGTATGTAAAAAATCAATTAAAATTGACCATGCACGTTATATTGTATTTTAACGGTTTATGTTCAATTTGCATGGTGATAGAATATCGCCTTAGATGTGGATGTTGTGAATGTTTAATTTTTCTGGTTTGTTTTTACGACTTGCGATCTTGGATCGCCAATAGACTCCACCTCTATGGGACCACACACATCAGAGGGCACTAACTCCAATATCCTCGACTTTCTTTTAGTAGAGGAACTAAACGTAGTCATTTGATGTTCTCCAAACAGAAAATAATCAAAAGGATTCAATGGTGTACTCTGGCAAAAGAAATTAGAGACTTCCTTGCCTGAATCTTCAATCCTTTCTCACTCATAAGAGAAAGCCTCTTGTACCACAAGTTTGGTCATGCTGCATCCTCAACTGCATTCAAGCTATCACCATGTACCTTCACATGAGTCTTGTAGAGCGTGGAACAAGCTTCTCGTCTAGCCACGACCATTGATCTCTTGGTCAGCTTCTACTTACCAATACCAAAGTAGCTTTCCCTGGCGATCTGGAGAAATTCCATAGAGTAGGTTCAGTCGCAAATCAGGTATATGGTGCACATCCTTCAACACCATCTTGCACCCAACACTAGTTTGGATGCGAAAATATCCAATCACAGCGATCTTCAAGGTACTCGTATTTCCCATCTTCACAGTACCAAAGTCTCCAGCATTGTAGGTGGTGAAGAAATCTTGTCTCGAAGTTGCATGGTATATTTGAAGCAGCGTTATCAAAAATCCACTCGGTTCCCTGATTCACTTCAACGTGAAGGCATTCTTCTTCTCCCACTGAGAATACCATAATGTCCTGTGAGATTGTGGCAGTTGTATCATCATCCTCACTCTTATCATTCTCCTAGTTTTTTCCTATTGTCGCCTTGGTTCTGACCATTCTTCGTAAGTCGGCCCGATCTTGCCATGTGACCTCGCCTTCCACAATTATAGCACTTGACCTTGGATCTTGGTTGAGAACCTCCATTCCTTGACTTGCTGTGACCTCTGTTCTTGTTCCTTGTTTCACTTCTCCCTCGATTCTTGTTCTTATATTTATTCTC
Organism: Linanthus parryae; assembly: GCA_023055425.1. Taxonomy (NCBI): domain Eukaryota; kingdom Viridiplantae; phylum Streptophyta; class Magnoliopsida; order Ericales; family Polemoniaceae; genus Linanthus; species Linanthus parryae. Next base: position 123,443,979 of record JALGPY010000003.1, on the reverse strand, counting down.
CGTGATAAGAGCATGCGCGTTTTCAGACCCATCTCCTTCCTCCTTGCCTCCTCGCGTAACATCGCGTCCATGACCATACTCATGGACAACTTCACGTCAGGGGCATAATTGCTCAATGACACGACCAAAGACTCCCACGAGGTTGGTAGGGAGCTAACAAACAACAAGGCTTGTGTATCATAATCTCAATTGATCTTGACGTAGCCAATTGGTTTATGAGACTATGAAACTCCTTCAAGTACTCAGCAACTTGTTAACCTTCTATGTACCTCAAGTTCTTGAGCGATCTCATCAGCAACACTTTGTTCCTAGTAGTCTTCCTCCATACATGCCCTCTAACATTATCCACAGCTGGTAGGCATCTGTCTCTCTATCAACATGGAGGAACACCGAATTATCAATCCACTGGCGGATATGACCATTGGTTTTCATATTAATCTTGGTCCACTCTGTTGGAAAAATGCCGTAGAGGCAATCTATTTCTTGTGACATTTATATGGACTTACTATTCATTATGTTATCGATATGGAGATATGTTAACATTGAATGAATTCCTTAGAATATAAATGTTATATTCTTAATTTCCCTAGTCAAGTACTACAGTTAATGGGACGTCTGTATTGCATCGAGACTAGTATGGGGTTGGATTGATATAGAGATATCGCGATCAAACACATGGGTATGCATTAGGGGTAATGGCATACTGGATTGAACCACAACGATAAGGCTACATACAAGTTATGTAAAGTCATAATTGCTTCTCGTAGTGACAATGGTATTATCATCCTTAGACTTGAAGTCACTAGATCCTCTAGTTGTGGAATATTGTGTTTTGACATCGTCAAACGCTACACCGTAACTGTGTAGTAATAAAGGCGTAAATCGTACACAGTAGGAATCACGTTTAGAGATGGTAGTGAGGTAGATAGAATTTGTCCCTCCCACATAACGGGAGCACATATCCACGGCCACTCGAGGGATGGTGCTTATAGAATGTCTGGACAGACTCAGACAAATCAATATGGGATATTGATGTTATGTGCATGGATACGACTATTCCCAGGATCGAGAAACTATGGATTGGATATACGAGTATGACTTGTATGTCTCGTGTCCAATACGAATATAGAGACAAAGGGATGAGACAAAACTTGCACAAGGTTTGTGAAAATAATGACTATTTCTATTAGTTGGGTGGCATGGCTGTGTTGCTAGACACCGCTCCATGTTAATAATAGTTACTACAAACTAACTAGAAACCTATGGGGTCACACACCACAAGGATAAAACTAGACTTTGGAATTAATTATCATGATTAATTAATGTAAGGATCAATACGCAACTACTTTCAAACTTAGTAGGACTAATTTGCAAGTTGGACTAATCTGTGTATAGACAGGATTTGGATAGGGGCTTTTATACAGTTAATAAGGAGTTGTTGGGCTATATATAGGAAACTTCTAGATTATTTCTCTTACTAATGCTCATAAAATACATTTAGTAGGAGAGAAAAAGCAAGGAGTGAGAGCAAGACAAGGTCAAGGCCGAGCCCAGACCCCGTCCGCCCCCTCTACCCCGTCGGCCAAAAGAAGAGGCCGAGCCCCTCTTTTGGTCTCTGTTGTGTGATCTTCCTCCTACCTTCCTCTACCAGTTTCTAGCACAAAGGTGTGGAGGAATCTAGTTCTTCATCCTAGGCGTGGACTAGCCATAGAGACGCGAACACTATTTTGCGTTTGAAGTCATCACATGAGACAAACAAGGTAATTGTTACTAGATCCCTTCACTACCGTTATGATGTCTCTTCCTGTGATCCTGGGTGGGTCTTGTGAGGATCTTTATTTGTTTGCGTAATCCGTTACAAAATCCAACAGTGGTATCAGAGCCACATGTCGTAGAGCATAATGTAGTTTATGTGTTACGATTATGTCTATTTTACACTTTAATTATTTTTTATCGCGTAAAACTGACAAATCAAGCATATTGATATAATTTGTATATAATTCAACCAAATAAGATCTAATATTACATAGGATGTAAGGATTAATGAATTTGGATCACATAGGATGTGAAGATTTTGGATCTAGAAAACTAGAGTTTGGGCACAAGTTGGAAAAATGTGTTTTTCAAACTTGGAAACAACTAAACTTGGGCAAAAAGGAGGAAGTTGTTTTGGAAACAACTTCCTAAGGAGGTTCGCCCCTCTCTCCTTTCCACCCAAGGAAGGCCACGACCAAAGGGGCCGGGCTCCCTAGCGCACGGCCCGGCCCCTTTGTGGAAGTCCTTTGGTGGTCCGACCATGGTGATGGTGGGCCTCTTGGACCGTTTTGACCCTAGTATGTAAAAAATCAATTAAAATTGACCATGCACGTTAAAATTTTATTTTAACGGTTTATGTTCTATTTGTATGGTGATAGAATATCCCCTTAGATGTGGATGTTGTGAATGTTTAATTTTTGTGGTTTGTTTTTACGACTTGCGATCTTGGATCGCCAATAGACTCCACCTCTATGGGACCACACACATCAGAGGGCACTAACTCCAATATCCTCGACTTTCTTTTAGTAGAGGAACTAAACGTAGTCATTTGATGTTCTCCAAACAGAAAATAATCAAAAGGATTCAATGGTGTACTCTGGCAAAAGAAATTAGAGACTTCCTTGCCCAAATCATCAATCCTTTCTCACTCATGTGAGAAAGCCTCTTGTACCACAAGTTTGGTCATGCTGCATCCTCAACTGCATTCAAGCTATCACCATGTACCTTCACATGAGTCTTGTAGAGCGTGGAACAAGCTTCTCGTCAAGCCACGACCATTGATCTCTTGGTCAGCTTCTACTTACCAATACCAAAGTAGCTTTCATATCCTTGGCGATCTGGAAAAATTCCATAGAGTAGGTTCAGTCGCAAATCAGGTATATGGTGCACATCCTTCAACACCATCTTGCACCCAACACTAGTTTGGATGCGAAAATATCCAATCACAGCGATCTTCGAGGTACTCGTATTTCCCATCTTCACAGTACCAAAGTCTCCAGCACTGTAGGTGGTGAAGAAATCTCGTCTCGAAGTTGCACGGTATATATGAAGCAGCGGTATCAAAAATCCACTCGGTTCCCTGATTCACTTCAACGTGAAGGCATTCTTCTTCTCCCACTGAGAATACCATAATGTCCTGTGAGTTTGTGGCAGTTGTATCATCATCCTCACTCTTATCATTCTCCTAGTTTTTCCTATTGTCGCCTTGGTTCTGACCATTCTTCGTAAGTCGGCACGATCTTGCCATGTGACCTCGCCTTCCACAATCATAGTACTTGACCTTGGATCTTGGTTGAGAACCTCCATTCCTTGACTTGCTGTTGTTGGAATAGATGCCCTAGAGGAAATCTAGTTTAGTATGAATTTATCTGTGGCTAGAAATTCATTTATTATTTATTGGATATTTAATATAATGAAGTCCTTAGATTTACAAATGTGTTGTTTATCTTAAATATCCCTAGTCCAGTATAATGATTAATGGGACAATCATCTATAGACTAGTATGGGGTTAAATTGATATGGAGATATCATGATCCAACACATAGGTGTGCATTAGGGAATGTTGCACTGGATTGACCTATCTCCGAGAAGGCTACATACACGTTATGTTGAGTCACAAACGCTTCTCGCGGTGCAAAGGTATTGTCATCCTTAGACTTGAAGTCACTAGATATTCTAGTTGTGGATTATTGTGATTTTGTCAGAGTTAAACGCTACACCGTAACTGGGTAGTTATAAAGGCATGTACTAGATACAATAAGAAGCAATCTGAGAGATCGTAGTGGACGTAGATAGAATTTGTCCCTCCCACATAACGGGAGCAAATATCCTAGGCCACTCGAGGGATAGTGCTTATAGAATGTCTGGCCAGACTCAAATAAATCAATATGGGATATTGATGTTATTTGCACAAATAAGGCTATTCCCATGGATCAAGAAACTATGGATTGGATATACGAGTGTGACTTGTATGTCTCGTGTCCAATCCGAATATAGAGACAAAGGGATGAGACAATTACTTGTACAAAGGTTGTCAAGATGACTATTCTATTAGTTGGCTAGAATGGATGTTTTGCTAGAAACCGCTCCATATTAGCAAATAGTTGCTACCAACTAGATAGAACCTATGGGGTCACACGCTATAGAGTTGAACTAGATTTGGGAATTAATTAATTGGATTAATTAATTAGAAGGATCACTTTGCAAAACCTTGCAAACTTAGTAGGGACTAATTTGCAAGGAAGAGACTAAATTGAATTCTAGTAGGACTAGAATAAGTCCTTTAGGTAGTTGGCAAGGAGTTGTTGGACTATATAAAGGACCTTCCTTCCTTCCCACATAATTTATGCTCATTATTGAACATAACAAAGAGTGGGAGAGAACAAAAGGAGAGAGAGCAAGAAACAAGAGGAGCCCGACCGCCCTTCTTGCCGCCGCCCATCCCGTCGGCCACAAAGGAGGCCGAGACCCTCCTTTTGGGTCTCGTTTTGCGTGATTTCTTCTTCCTCTTCCTCTTCCAGGCTAGCACCAAGGAATTGGGAGATCTAGGATCAACTCTAGGCGTGGATCAACCATAGAGAATGTGACACAATTCGCGTTTGAAGTCATCAAAGGAGAACCCTAAGGTGTGTTGTTGATTTCTTCCCTTACCATCGTTATGATTCTTGACTTGTGATCCTTGGAGGGTTTTTCATGGTTATTTTTGCTTCCGTTGCGCATCCATGAATCAAAACCCTACAGCTGTGACCTTTGTTCTTGTTCCTTGTTTCACTTCTCCCTCGATTCTTGTTCTTATATTTATTCTACGTGATAAGAGCATGCGCGTTTTCAGACCCATCTCCTTCCTCCTTGCCTCCTCGCGTAACATCGCGTCCATGACCATACTCATGGACAACTTCCCGTCAGGGGCAGAATTGCTCAATGACACGACCAACGCCTCCCACGAGGTTGGTAGGGAGCTAACAAACAACAAGGCTTGTGTATCATAATCTCAATTGATCTTGACGTAGCCAATTGGTTTATGAGCCTATGAAACGCCTTCAAGTGCTCAGCAACTTGTTAACCGTCTATGTACCTCAAGTTCCCAAGCGATCTCATCAGCAACACTTGTTCCTAGCAGTCTTCCTCCATACATGCCCTCCAACATTATCCACCGTTGGTAGGCATCTGTCTCTCTATCAACATGGAGGAACACCGAATTATCAATCCACTGGCGGATATGACCATTGGTTTTCATATTAATCTTGGTCCACTCTGTTGGAAAAATGCCCTAGAGGCAATCTATTTCTTGTGACATTTATATGGACTTACTATTCATTATGTTATCGATATGGAGATATGTTAACATTGAATGAATTCCTTAGAATATAAATGTTATATTCTTAAATTTCCCTAGTCAAGTACTACAGTTAATGGGACGTCTGTATTGCATCGAGACTAGTATGGGGTTGGATTGATATAGAGATATCGCGATCAAACACATGGGTATGCATTAGGGGTAATGGCATACTGGATTGAACCACAACGAGAAGGCTACATACAAGTTATGTAAAGTCACAAGTGCTTCTCGTAGTGACAATGGTATTATCATCCTTAGACTTGAAGTCACTAGATCCTCTAGTTGTGGAATATTGTGTTTTGACATCGTCAAACGCTACACCGTAACTGGGTAGTAATAAAGGCGTAAATCGGACACAGTAGGAATCACGCTTAGAGATGGTAGTGAGGCAGATAGAATTTGTTCCTCCCACATAACGGGAGCACATATCCACGGCCACTCGAGGGATGGTGCTTATAGAATATCTGGACAGACTCAGACAAATCAATATGGGATATTGATGTTATGTGCATGGATACGACTATTCCCAGGATCGAGAAACTATGGATTGGATATACGAGTGTGACTTGTATGTATCGTGTCCAATACGAATATAGAGACAAAGGGATGAGACAAAACTTGCACAAGGTTTGTCAAAATAATGACTATTTCTATTAGTTGGGTGGCATGGCTGTGTTGCTAGACACCGCTCCATGTTAATAATAGTTACTCCAAACTAACTAGAAACCTATGGGGTCACACACCACAAGGATAAAACTAGACTTGGGAATTAATTACCATGATTCATTAATGGAAGGATCAATACGCAACTACTTACAAACTTAGTAGGACTAATTTGCAAGTTGGACTAATCTTTGTATAGACAGGATTTGGATAGGGGCTTTTATACAGTTAATAAGGAGTTGTTGGGCTATATAAAGGAAACTTCTAGATTATTTCTCTTACTAATGCTCATAAAATATATTTAGTAGGAGAGAAAAAGCAAGGAGTGAGAGCAAGACAAGGTCAAGGCCGAGCTTAGACCCCGTCCGCCCCCTCTACCCCGTCGGCCAAAAGAAGAGGTCGAGCCCCTCTTTTGGTCTCTGTTGTGTGATCTTCCTCCATCCTTCCTATACCATTTTCTAGCACAAAGGTGTGGAGGAATCTAGATCTTCATCCTAGGCGTGGACTAGCCATAGAGACGCGAACACTATTTTGCGTTTGAAGTCATCACATGAGACAAACAAGGTAATTGTTACTAGAACCCTTCACTATCGTTATGATGTCTCTTCCTGTGATCCTGGGTGGTTCTTGTGAGGATCTTTATTTTTTTGCGTAATCCGTTACAAAATCCAACAGTGGTATCAGAGCCACATGTCGTAGAGCATAATGTAGTTTATGTGTTACGATTATGTCTATTTTACACTTTAATTATTGTTTATCGCGTAAAACTAACAAATCAAGCATATTGATATAATTTGTATATAATTCAACCAAATAAGATCTAATATTACATAGGATGTAAGGATTAATGAATTTGGATCACATAGGATGTGAAGATTTTGGATCTAGAAAACTAGAGTTTGGGAACAAGTTGGAAAAATGTGTTTTTCAAACTTGGAAACAACTAAACTTGGGCAAAAAGGAGGAAGTTGTTTTGGAAACAACTTCCTAAGGAGGTTCGCCCCTCTCTCCTTTCCACCCAAGGAAGGCCACGACCAAAGGGGCCGGGCTCCCTAGCGCACGGCCCGGCCCCTTTGTGGAAGTCCTTTGGTGGTCCGACCATGGTGATGGTGGGCCTCTTGGACCGTTTTGACCCTAGTATGTAAAAAATCAATTAAAATTGACCATGCACGTTAAAATTGTATTTTAACGGTTTATGTTCTATTTGCATGGTGATAGAATATCGCCTTAGATGTGGATGTTGTGAATGTTTAATTTTTGTGGTTTGTTTTTACGACTTGCGATTTGATAAAATTAATGTAATAGTTAATTAGGTTTTACGGCCTGCGAGCCGGTCTTCTTCTCAACTTGTGAGATCTTTTTATTTAGTATATATGCTAGCTAGTATTTGATAAAATAGATGATAGTCAAGACGGAGAAGAAGAAGCCCAGAGAATTAAAGAACCACAAGATTGAGCTTTCCACAAGGCTAAGGAGCATGGAGCATTCCACAAGCTATGGGGATGGACCAAAAGATGGAGGCACATGGAGATGAGCTTCCTATTTTTTTAGGGTTCATAGATATTCTCATTGGCTTGGGAATATCTTATTTTAGAGGCCATATCCATATCAAGTTTAATTTTTTTTGTTTGTGGTTGTTTATTTATTGTCTTATTATTTTATTGTTGGTGTATGGATGATGCAAGCAAAATTGATAATAAGATAATTAACAACCTGGATATTTTATTTGTGAGTTTACCCAACTCAAAATAAGTAGATCAGTTGATATGGATCAACAAAACAATTAAAATTAGAAAAACAAAATCCCTCAATTTAAATATTGCGTTTTGTCTTCTCGTTACTTAAACAATCATCATGATCATGATTATCAACCTCGTGCGTGCCAAAGTAATGCAACTTAGTTTTTCATGATTGTGATGCGATGGCACAAGCAAGTAATGTGCAATTGTTTAAGTAAGAGGTTGGACGCAACTACGTGATTTTAATAAGATTAAAAGCCTAGAGGCATACAATTGTGATTATCTATGGGATGGGTAAATAAGGAGTTATTTTCCCAATTGAACCAAGAGTTTCATAAGGATGCAATTGGAATTGTTCCTACCTAAATAACTTATTTTTGGTTGACTTGCCAAAGCAAGCTCAAAAGGAAGTGAAATATGGATCTTGGTCCACTAGAAAATATATGATATTTTTTCGGCATTTAAATTGAGTGTTATTAATCCGAGAAAAAATAGTGGGAGCTATGTTTGACAATTTAAGTCCTTGTTAATTATACTAAAACGTCACAATACTTTGCAATCCTTTTGTGTTGAATACCCATGGTATTAAACAAACAAAACCGACTTTATGTCCTTAAGAAAGACAAGCTGTCTGGGATCTATTTTCTAGACTGGTATACAATTAAGAATTGTTATAAAAGAAAAAATGTTGTACATCGTAGAACATAAAGTTCTCTTCCCACCGACTACCAAAAACACTCTAAAACCTAATTGAAGGAACATCAAATAATGGTTCTTTGGATGTCACTTGCCTTGTGTTAGCTTCCATGAACTCTGAGCTTTGGAAGCAAGATGAGAAACATGGAGGCGTATGATATGGTTATACAGTAAAAGAAGCTCTTTCGAAGAGCGAGCTAGACATGAAAGGTTTGAAGTTTTGCTCCACTTTGCGTTTTACCATCACTTTCTTAGCAATTGTCATGATCGAAATGTAATGAATTTCGGGCTTGCCAAAGCAAGACGACTTGATTCATCAAGATATGACACAATGGCACAAGCTAGTAATGTGTGACTGCTAAAGCAAGATGTCATACGCAACTAAGGTAATTCAATATGATTGAAAGGTTATCTATGAAATAGATAAAGAATAAAAGTTTTTCTCCCAACTAGACCAAGAATTGCATTGGATGCAATTATAGTTTTGTTCAAAGGTGATTTACTCAATATGAATGAGAATTTCTAAACAAAGCACTCATAAAGGGCTGAAGGAAAAACATGTTAATGGTTAACAACATGGGTAAGGGAAAAAAGTTTGAGCTGAACCCATGGGTAAAAAGCAAAAGTTGTTACTCAAACGAAATTGCCTTAAATTCCCATAGGTGGTGTAGAGGAAGAGAGACTACCCAAAGTACTTGGAAGGAAATATCAAAAGAATTTTGAATTCCAATTTAGGTATTTTTGTTATAGAAGTCAATGTGTCTATTTCATCTTCATGAGTATATTATACTGGATGAGGATCTCACATTTATAAAATATTGATGATCTCAATAGATGTAGACAGTTGAATAAGGAAGAAATGAACCTACACGTGGGGCAATGAAGCAAGGGGTTGCTGAATTAGCCGTAGGGAATTATCTCTACTTTTCTGAAATTGTTCATGAATTAGACAAAAGTGATTATGTCCCTGCTATGAGTAGGTGCATTATCAGAGTTTCTTGTTTGGACAAGAAATGCTCTCTATCATAATAAAGGACAAATGTTGTTCCATTTATTCTGATATGCATTATTGTAATGAAATTTTGTCTAATGGATTGTATATCATTGATCATGATAATTTCATCTATACCATTAATAACAAGAGGTTTGCATATAATGATATGAAACTCACTTATCTTTAGCATTATCGTTTAGGCCACATGAATCAGAGATACATATCTAGAACTCCATAAGGATGGATTTCTAGACTCATTTGATTTTGAATCATATGAGACATGTAAGACTTGTTTAATGGGTAAGATAGGATCTTTGGGAATCATACATATTTATGTATGTAGGCCGCAAGCACAAATGCTAAAGGTGGTTTTCATTACTTCATCATATTTACTGATAGCTTCATTGAATATGAATTTGTATATCTTATGAATAAACAAATCAGAATCCTTTGAATTGTTCAAGGAATTCAAGAATGAAGTAGAGAACCAGCTTGACAAAAGTATCAAGGCTCTACGATTAGATCGTATGAGGAGAGTACTTGAGCCAAGGGTCTAACAAGCATCTATGGGAGTGTTGGATATGATCCAAACTCGCTCAACCTAAAACGCCACATGAGTATGGCGTGTCTAAGAAGATAGATCGGACCTTGTTGGACACATTTCAATCCATGATGCGTCAAACAAAACTTCCAGTTTACTTTAGGGACATTTTATAATTACAACAAATTTCACCCTTAACCTTGTTCCATCTAAATCCTTTATGAAAACATCATATGAGATATTGACTAGGAAATGTCCTAGTATGTCATTCATAAAGAATTTGGGTCATGGGGTTTATGTAAATAGTTTTCACATAAACTTAAACCCAAGTTGGATAAATGTGCTATGTGGAATATCCTAAGAAAACAAACGATATTATCTCTACAATCCAATCGAGAAAAAAATGTTTGTTGCTCTAACCGATGTGTTTCTAGATAGAGGTTGTCTCTAAAAGAAACAGTGGGAGGACAGTAGAACTTGAAGCAGCTCAAGAACCACAACAGAACATTGATCCTTTTATGGAACATGAGCAGGATCACAAGGTGTTGTGGTGCAACCTACTTAGGTAACACAAGAACCTCGTAGGTTAAGTAGGATATGTCAAAGGACTAGAGAAATATGAATTTCTCATAACATGATGATGTATTGCTCATGGAGATGAGCCTACATCCTATGAGGAGGCCAGTGGGCCATGCTCTCAGAAACGACCTGGATCCATGAGATACAAAATGGAATTCATGTATACCAACAAAGTATGGACTTTGGTGAAACCACCTGAAAGGGTAGGACCCATAGGGTGCAAGTGGGTTATGATGAAACCAACATGAATGGTAATGAGATTACTTTTAAGGGACGATTGGTGGGAAATAGTTTCATGTGAGTTCATAGTATAGACTATGATGAAATCGTTTCCCCAATTGTGATGCTTAAATCAATTCGCATATTGCTTGCAGCAATCTGTCTTCTGATTGAGTGAAGCTTCTTGGAATTGGAATCTTTGATTAATGATGAAATCAAATTGTTGATTCCATCGAGACAAAATATGTATCTTGTGTTTACAAGAAGGTTAGTGGGAGCACAGTTATATTTTTTGTCTTGTATGTGGAGACATACTAATCGTTGAGAATAATGTCTCTACTATGCAATCTGTTAAATATTGGCTAGAAAATTGATTTTCAATGATAGACTTAGGCGAGACAATCTATAAATATTTATGAAGATAGATCAAGATAGTTGTTCATCTTGAGTCATGGTACATATATTGAAAAGGTGTTGAAATGGTTCAACATGTAAAGAATATGGATTCTTACATATGTCACGTGGAATTAGTCTTTCGAAGACTAACTGTACTTCCAATTAGATTGAGAAGGACCGTATGAATGACATTCACGATATACGCCATGTTATGTGAAAATACAAGAAATGTGTTATGGCATGACATAAAGATACCAGTCAAATCCGGGTGAGGATCACTGGATAATTATCAAGAAAATCCTTAAGTACTTGATAAGAACTAAAGAATGAATTATTAATAAATGTAGGATAGGAAGAGTTTACTGTAAGGGGTTACAGTGGTGGGAACTTCCAATCCAACAAAGAAGATTTCAGATTATAGTCTTGTTTTGTGTTTTGCCTTAGTGGGAGGAACTGTGAGCTGGAAGGGATTCCATGCAAGATTCAGTTGCCGATTCTACCACATAGGACTGATTATATTATCGCATGGGATGAATTTACTCAGAATATTCAATCTTAATCGATTGTCGATAGAGGAGATGTTAACATACGCAAAGTACCGGCATAAGTCTCTCTTACCTTGCGCATCGGAGGCGTGAGGACCGCGCTAGATCAATAGGCATATGATGCACCACATTGACTCTAGTGCAAGTGGGAGACTGTTGGAAATATGCCCTAGTGGCAATCTATTTCTTGTGACACTTATATGGACTTACTATTCATTATTTTATCGATATGGAGATATGTTAACATGAATGAAGTCTCTAGAATATAAATGTTATATTCTTAAATATCCCTAGTCAAGTACTACAGTTAATAGGACGACTGTATTGCATCAAGACTAGTATGGGGTTGAATTGATATAGAGATATCACGATCCAACACATGGGTATGCATTAGGGGTAATGGCATACTGGATTGACCCACAACGAGAAGGCTACATAAAAGTTATGTACAATCACAAGTGCTTCTCATAGTTAAAACGGTATTTTCATCCATAGACATTAAGTCACTAGATCCTCTACTTGTGGGATATTGTGTTTTGACATCGTCAAACGCTACACCGTAACTGGGTAGTATTAAAGGCGTAGATTTGACATAGTAGGAAGTAAGTTTAGAGATGGTAGTGATGTATATAGAATTTGTCCCTCCCACATAACGGGAGCAAAGATCCACGACCACTCGAGGGACGGTGCTTATAGAATATCTAGCTAGACTCAGATAAATTAATATGAGATATTGATGTTATCTGGATTGATAATACTATTTCCAGTATCGAGAAACTATGGATTGGATATACGAGTGTGACTTGTATGTCTCGTGTCCAATCCGGATATAGAGAAAAACGTATGAGACAAAACTTGCACAAGGTTTGTCAAAATAATGACTATTTCTATTAGTTGGGTGGCATGGATGTGTTACTAGACACCACTCCCTATTAGTAATAGTTACTACAAACTAAGTTGAAACCTATGGGGTCACACACCACAAGGATAAAACTAGACTTGGGAATTAATTAACATGATTCATTAATGGAAGGATAAATATGGAACAACTTGTAAACTTAGTAGGACTAATTTGCAAGTTCGACTAATCTGTGTATAGACATGATTAGAATAGGGGATTTTATAGAGTTAATAAGGATTTGTTGGGCTAAATAAAGGAAACTTCTAGCTTATTTCTCCCACTAATACATTGAGCAAGACGAGGTCAAGGCCGACCCCATACCCCGTCTGCCCCCTCTACCTCGTCGACCAATAGAAGAGGCCGAGCCCCTCTTTTGGTCTCCGTTGTGCGATCTTCCTTCTTCCTTCCTCTATCGGTTGCTAGCACAAAGGTTTGGAGGAATCTAGTTCTTCATCCTAGGAGTGGACTAGCGATAGAGACGCGAACACTATTTTGCCTTTGAAGTCATCACAGGAGACAAAAAAGGTAATTGTTACTAGAACCTTCACTATCTTTATGATGTCTCTTCCTGTGATCCTTGGTGGGTCTTGTGCGGATCTTTATTTATTTAATTCTGCTGTGTAATCCGTCACAAAACCCAACACACTCATCATCTTTAACTTTGACTGGCTTGATCCATTTTAAAAGAATTGGGTCCATCAAATCCTTGAAATAAAGCAACTCTTGCATCCTGGGCATCCATATCAAGTAATTGCTAGCTGTCAACTTGTTCATGGAACCCGTTGACTCCCTGATTGAACCTGGCTGTGATACCACTTTTTTTATGTCACGAGGCCGAATCAGACAGACTAAGACGAACAAACTTTGCCAACACGAACAACTGCAGAAAACTATAAGATGTAGGAAGCAATAATTTAACATGGAAAAAACCCTCTAATTTCGAGGGACAAAAAAACCCGCAAAACTTCCAATATAACAATTACAATGGGTAGACAACCTGCACAAGAATGTGGGTAATCAAACAAGAAACTTATAAACGGGTAAAACAAAACCTCGTCGCTAAGCGGAAAGTGAGATATAAAATTGCTTAAAAATTACCCAAAATTAGCTCGTGAAAAATATTCTTCGGGAACGATTGATAACGCCCAAATAGGGGTTATCTTATAGCCTGAAAAGATGTGCATGTGTGCTAGAAAACCGCGTAGCCAGAATTCACCCTCAGAAAGCCTCGGTTATAGGAACGAGAAGTTTATTTGATCTTCGTAAATTTCTGCATATTTTGTACTTTTATTGGATATGATCGCGGGTTTGTTCACGTTTTTACAGGAAAAAGTTCGGAAAGTGCATTGGGATGCGTGCCGAGACAGAATCGGGTTCGCCTCGGGAAACGTGCAGAAAACGCTCGGAGCAGGATTTGACCGAGACTGGTACAAATGAGAGCATAATGGAAAATGGAAAGACAGGAGGAAAAACGAGCAGTGAAAACCGACCGAGAAAGCTGAAAACGCCAAAATCGAGAATCACCGGGATGCGCTCGGTTGACGATATCTTGAGCTTGACTTGGAATTTTGAAGTGAAACCAGGGGCAAAAGAACGGAGACGTCAAGGGCTTTCCGAAAACAGGTTATAATGCTGAAACAGAGTCCGGCCGAAAAACCGACTCCCGTCAAGTGTGGGTCCCAGACAGGCCACGCGCCCAAGTAAGGAGTCTCTGTTCCCGGTGTCCAGAATCAAGAGAAACTATTTCATGTTCGTGACGATTTCTGGGACAGTTTTGGCCTAGGGGTATTTTGGTCATTTTGGCACAGGGCCAAAGTTTCCGGAGTCAAGTTCAGATTTTGTCTCCCAAATTCAGTTAGCAGTTTTCCCATGGCCAAAGTCAGGATTAGACAGAATTTGGAGCGGTTTTGACCCAGGGGTATTTTGGTAATTTTGACAAGTTTTCGGGTCAAAACGCAAGACGGAAACACGGGAAAGCAGGAAGACACCAATGGAGGCAAGCCGGAGAGTCAGGCAGAAGTGTGGGACCCAGGAGACCCAACCGGGCCCAGCAGAGGACCAAGCCGGGCCAGGGCAACCCCCTGCCTGCGTATATACGCAAGCAGGAGGTGAGAGGATGATTTTTTGGGCCCTGGTTGCGTATATACGCAACCCTGCGTATATACGCAGCCAGTTTGATTTTTTTTCCCGAGTCGGTGGACCGATGGCAGTTTTCGTAAATTATGGCGCAAGCGTTTCGGGAAAAAACAACACTATTTAAAGACTCGTCCGGACACAGAGCACACGAGACAGAACACAATACAATACACAACACCAGACAGCACAACCGAAGGAGAAGTCGGAGCATCCCCGGAGAGCACGAAAACGTGAATCCAGATTCAAGACACCCGTTTGCTCTTCTTCTCTCTTATTCAAAAACCGTGTTATTTACGTTATGAATTTCAGTAGCTAAACTTTTACCTAGTTTCTCGGTGAACCTAGGGTTTCGTTTTCATAGATTAGTTCTACGTTTTGACTATGAATTCATGATCGTACTATCTTAATATAAGCGGCTTTATCAGTTATTCTGTCTTTGAATTTTACTGTTTATGCATGATCGGAGTCGCGAACCAGAATTGCTACAGACCCGAGCCGGTAGGTGAAAACGTCCGGTTAGGGTTAGGAAGAGAAGACATAATTTCGCACCTTACCCCGATGGGCCGACTAGCGAAGGGGAGTTAGGACTAGCCTGAAATCGTTAAGACCAACTGTTAGAGAATCTGACTCGGGCCATCATGACAGGTTAGAAACCCTAGCAGCCTTAGAACGAGACTGCAGATTTAGGCAGCTTAACAGGAATCCGACAGTCTGCAGGATTGTGATAACGTGCAGGAAAAGAAAAGATACTGCACAATTGGTACGTGGCACAGATAACGAGACTACTGTGTGTTTTCATGTCAAACAAAGAACGAAAATCTGAAGAACCCTAGGGGATCCCGGGACCTAGTATCTCAAACCCTAGTTTTACAACCTTAAGATTATTCAGAAAATTCTTACAAAAATATTTACGTTTCTGTTATTTACTTTCAGTACTTAGTTAGCAAACAAACTCTCAAAATATTCCTCCTTTTTACACTCTGTTCGTTAAAACTGATTACTAGAAAAACCTGCAAAGTCCCTGTGGGATCGATAATCCGAGTCGAAAATACTCTCTATATTACTTGATTCGTATACTTGCGAATAGTACGCTAAATTGCGCATCGAGTTTTTGGCGCCGTTGCCGGGGATTTTTAGGGTTTATTTAGTAATTTGAATTAATTTTCAGAGTTTTTACTTTTATTTTATTTTATTTTTTTTATTTTTATTTTTCGTTATCTCATTGCTCTTGAGATCTCTACTTTTTCAGGATGGGCGACAATACCGAGAGAAAGCCAGAACTGCCCGAGACACGTACTCCAGCCGAGATGGCTCGGCACATCGAGGATCTCATCGCAGCAGGCTTTGCTGCCCGGAACAACCAGACGACGTACAATCGGTCTGGGAAGGCGTTGGTGGAGAATTTCGAAGTCCCCACGGGGGGCATGAACGAGCTATTGTGGTGCCCGAGATCACCGCAGAACACTTTGACATAAAACCATCCACCATCCAGTCTGTTTAGACCCTCTGCCCATTCCATGGCAAAGCTGACAAAGATCCAAACGACTTCATCGGGAAGTTCGAGGACTACTGCAACAAAGTCCGGTATAAGGGAGTTGGAGCCGAGGCGCTCATGCTAATACTCTTTCCATACTGCCTGTACGGAGTGGCCAACGACTGGCTCGAATCCCGACCACCCAGATCGATCACTACATGGGAAGGATGCGTCACAGATTTTCTGGCCAAATTCTACCCCGCCTCCCGGGTCATTCAATTACAAAGCGAGATTCTGTCGTTCAAGCAGAAGATGGGGGAGACGGTAGTAGACGCGTGGGACAGATTAATGAGATTGGTTAAAAAGTGCACGAACCACGGTTTCAGAGACTCGGAGATCCTGCAGGTATTCTACCATGCCTTAGACAGGGAAAGTGCTGACAGGATTGATAGAGAAGCTGGAGGAAACTTCCTGTACCATGTGGACAAAGACGGGGCCTATGAGCTAATGAAGCAGTTCGCCAAGCAGGACACTCGACTATTTGACGATCGCAGAATCACGGCCCGAGCTCAGCCCGTGGAAGACGACCGGATCGACAATCTGGCCAAGATCGTTCAAGATTTGGTCAAGAAATTTTACTCAGAAAAGAATACTGTTGCAGTGGTTGACGGGCCAGATTTGGACGCAGTCATGGAGGGGCTCATAAACGACGATTCCAATTACGTACAGCAGCAGTGGGACCCGAGCCGGTACAAACCGGGCACGAGAGATCATCCCGGGTTCCGGTACGAAAACCCGAATTCTGCAATTTATGTACCAGGATTCCAGCACAGGCCACCGGCTCAGCATGTCGCACCGGTATCGCAGGTTCAGCCAGGCCCATCTGCACAACAGTACGATGCTCAGATGAAGAAAATAGAGTCCATGTTCCAAACCATGGAGTCCCGATTTGCACATATGGACGCCCTGATAGCCGACGTGCAGACGACCAAAACGTCATTGCGCGCTTTGGAGGTACAAGTAGGGCAGTTAGCACAACAACTAACTGACAGAGCACCAGGGAACTTACCCTCAACCACTGTAAAAAATCCACGTGCTCAGGTCAATGCCATCACCACTCGAGTGGATTAGTACTACAGGATCCGCCGTATCCTAGCCATGCACGTGCAGAAAAGTCGAAGGAAATCGAGCGCGAAGTATTTGGCCAGGATAATGGCCCAGCCGACCGCCCCCAGCCGAAGGGCTCAGTTGAGCAGGATGTAGTGCAAAACGAGAAGGAAGCAGAAACGGTACCTGTCTCCAAGGAGCTGCCATATCCTTTGAAGACACGAAAGAGAGATGATAGCAAGGACTACGCCAGATTTCTCGAGATTTTCAAACAGCTGCAGATCAACATACCCTTTGCGGAGGCATTGGCAAAGATGCCCTTTTATGCCAAGTTCCTCAAAGATATTTTGTATGGATGGAAACGTATGAGCGATTTCGAGACAATAAATCTGACGGCAGAAGTGAGCAACTGTGTGAAGAATGGGCTACCGAGGAAGAGGAAGGACCCTGGCAGTTTTGTCATCCCGGTGACCCTAGGTAATGCTTACACAGGAAAGGCTTTGTGTGACCTAGGGCCAGTATCAATCTGATGCCGTTATCAATTTTCAAACCTTTGAAAATCGGTGAACTCAAGCCCACCAGAATCAAGCTGCAAATGGCGGACAGATCCGTGAAGCAGGCTTACGGAGTTATTGAAGATATTCTGGTGAAAGTCGGAGAACTGATTTTTCCGGCATATTTTGTGATTCTGGACATGGAGGCAGGAGACGTACCACTCATTCTGGGCAGTCCGTTTTTGGCTACCGGAGAAGCCATGATAAACTGCAAGAGCGGAGAACTGACTATGAAGATTAATGAAGACAAGGTGAAGTTCAACGTTTTCAAAAATCTGCAACTACCGAATTATTACGAGCATGAAGACATCTTCGTAGTGGAGGTAGTCGAAGAAGGCTGGGAAAACGAGGAGATGGACGAGCTATGGGCAGAGATTGACAGAGTGGACAGAGAGAACGTGGAGAGATTTCAGGAGGAGCAGGCCATGCAAGCTGAAAACCGGACCAATTTACAGCTGGACGTAAAAGGTGGACATAAATTGGCCCTGGTCCCGTCACACAAAGAGCCACCGACCCTGGAGCTGAAACTGTTCTCGAGCCATCAAAGTTCAGCACAGCCAAAGCAGTTTCAAGAAGGGCAGAAAGCACTTCTCGGTGAGTCTCGGAAGCAGCTTTTCCCAGGAAAATTGAGATCTCGGTGGTCAGGACCGTTTATCATCAAAGAGGTACTTTCATGGGATGCGGTTGAATTGGAGAATTCACATGACAGTACAACTTGCAGGGTGAGCGGAAACCGGGTCAAGCCATATTTGGGCCCGGAAGCAGACGTCAAGTAGACCCTGGCGGTTTTGACGTCCCTTGAGCAAACATGAGGTAACTGGGTCGGGCCGTCGACCGTAAATTACAAGCGCTGGTTGGGAGGCAACCCAACGTAGTACGATAGTTTAAATTATTTCAGTTTTATTTCCAGTTTTGAATTTTGAGAGAGGTAAGATGAGCGGGTATTGACTTCGAATTGAGCATGTGCAGATACAGCAGAGCAGAAAACGAGAACAAAACGGAGCAGAAATACTTTGTGTGTGTATTTTACGCCCATCCTGTGCGTATAATACGCACACAGGGGGTAGAGAGAGAGAGAAAAAAATGAAAAATTGGAATTTTGCTGCTGCCTGCGTATATACGCAGGCTGCTGCGTATATACGCAGCCAGAAGTAAAATTTCAGAATTTAAAAAAATTAAAAATACCTGCTGTCTGCGTATATACGCAACCCTGCGTATATACGTAGTCAGTAGCGAAAATCAGGAATTTTGAAAAAAAGAAATCTTTTTCAAAATGCTCCCTGTTTGCGTATATACGCAGGAGACTGTGTATATACGAATGCAGAAGAAGAAAAATAAAAATATATATATATATATATATATTTTCGGATAGCAGCACGTTTTTACCCCATTTTTCTCTCTCTACCTCCATACACAGATCCGTGGAGTTTGATGCGAATTCAAAAAATTTCGTACAAGGAAAGGCAGATTTTCAAAATCTTGAAGAATCGACCCCGGTGTGTTCTGGCACACTCGATCGTCACAGGGACTCGTACGAGTTGGGGATCCTTCAGGAACAGTTTTTCTGCACAACGGAGCAATCGACCCCGGTATACGAAAGTATACTCGACCATATGGGAGCACATTGTCACACACAATGGTGCTCGGGGTTTGCACATTCGTAGAGCACATATAGAGCCCGGAAGGTTGACAACTTCCGTCGCGAAATTTTCCGGCGACCGGTCTACGGTCCTTCTCCACCGATCTCTGCGGAAAAGTCAGCACCTTTAAGAACTGACTCCGGGTGCACAGGTTCAATTTCTGTCCCTCACTTTATTTTTCTGCATATGCTGCTAGTTGTTCCCATTCGATGAGGCAAGCCAGCTCATCCAATCCAGATTATATGCTTGATGAGTAGTCCCATGAGGGCATGGCACCATCCAGTGTGGGGGTGGTGGCGTTGTAACTGCATTACTTTTTATTTTAAAAAAAAATATTAAAAAAAAAATTAAAAACTTCTAAATTTAAAAATTGTAAATTTTGAGACTGGGCGAAGGATTTAGCTTAAAACTGGAGAGAGCTTCATGATAGAAAATTTCTCGAAGTGGTCGAACATAGGTGAGGAAGAGCTGCGAGAATCTTTCTAGGGGAGTTAATAGAGCCAATGCACTCCAGAAAACGCAAGTAGCTGTCTTCCGAGCAATGTATCCGACTAGCTGCCAAACCACCGTCACCAGGTATTCGTCAACCCGCCATCACGGTCACCAAATCATTTGGTGGAGTGATAGGCCATAGGGGACCTCACGTCCTGTCTCGCACTTTAGGTCCACTAGTGAGCCCCGTTGATCCATTAACCCTTTGCTTGGTAACCGATTGACCTAGGAAGCCGTTTTTGGATACTCGCATTGTTGTTAGTATTTTGAGCTTTCCTACGCGTCATGGCACGAGGGAGCTGAGTCGAGGGGGATTTTATGGGGTAGAGCAGAATTGTCATATTTGATAGTGGATGAGCGTTATTTTTGTATTCGAGGGTGTGTAAGGGTGAGATAGTGACGACAGCACACTTCGGTGTGGCGGTGACTCACGACATTACACCGTGAGCACAGGAGGAGAGCCGTGGTGCGTAAATTTTCCGCACGACAGGGGGAACTTTGGGTTGACAGGGTTGATTGGAGGACGAGCTGAGCTATTTAGACATCCTTGGAGTGAGGAGGATCGGTTGGAAGAGCGCGATTATTTTACAGATTGACTACATGGTTCGAAATTAGTTGGGGGTGGTCGTTTCAGATTTTATTTCAGTATTTTTTAGCCACCCCACGTTTTTGGTTTATCATAGAGTTGGCCTGGCTTATACTATTGGTGTTTATTGTGTTGCCCCGCAAAAAACAAAGAAAAAAAATAAATAAAAAAAAAATAAATTAAAAAAAACGAAAAAAAAGAGTATCAAAGGCAGAAAATTCAGGGTGCTTGATTGATTTTATTTCAAAACGCCAGGCCGGCAATTTTTATCACAGTTTCACATTCGTTCACAGTTGTGGCCGCGAGAACGGCAGTTACACCGGGACTTGGGAAACTGAGTGTCTAGAATCTTAGGTGATTTTGGTCAATTTCCATCATCTTGGTGAGGGAGTGTGAGATTGGGGTATGTGTGAGTGTGCTGTGACGTTTAGGACATCGCTTCTAAATGACTTATCCTACCGTCCCAAAGTCGGCAGATTTACATTACACCTTGAGTAAAAGCACGGAAGGTGTGCGTTAGGGATACACTCGGTTTGCGTGCAAAAGCGGAAGTAAGTGGTGTTCGTGCTTGTTCCTAACCTAGGCTGTCCGCGAGTTCTTCCGATCACCGCAGTTTCTGAAATCCAGGGGAATATTAGAACTTGATGATGTTCAGTTTGAGTTTAAGAGATTGCTCAGTCTCACCAAAAAAAAATATAAACTGTTTTTATAATATTAATACTTTTTTTAAATAAGTGCAGTTACACCGCTCTGGATTGATTCGGGATAGTATACATTGGTAGTATATTGCTGGAGTTTGCTCGGGACGAGCAAAGTTTAGTGTGGGGGTATTTGATAACGCCCAAATAGGGGTTATCTTATAGCCTGAAAAGATGTGTATGTGTGCTAGAAAACCGCGTTTTAGCCAGAATTCACCCTCGGAAAGCCTCGGTTTTAGGAACGAGACGTTTATTTAATCTTCGTATATTTCTGCATATTTTGTACTTTTATTGGATATGATCGCGGGTTTGTTCATGTTTTTACAGGAACAGGTTCGGAAAGTGCATTGGGATGCGTGCCGAGACAGAACCGGCTTCGCCTCGGGAAACGTGCAGAAAATGCTCGGAGCAGGATTTGACCGAGACTGGTACAAATGAGAGCGGAATGGAAAACGGAAAGACTGGAGGAAAAACGAGCAGTGAAAACCGACCGAGAAAGCTGAAAACGCCAAAATCGAGAATCACCAGGATGCGCTCGGTTGACGATATCTTCAGCTTGACTTGGAATTTTGATGTGAAACCAGGGGCAAAAGAACGGAGACGTCCAGGGCTTTCCGAAAACAGGTTATAATGCTGAAGCGGAGTCTGGCCGAAAAACCGACTCCCGTCAAGTGTGGGTCCCAGACAGGCCACGCCCAAGTAAGGAGTCTCGGTTCCCGGTGTCCAGAGTCAGGAGCAACAATTTCATATTCGTGACGATTTCCGGGCCAGTTTTGGCCTAGGGGTATTTTGGTCATTTTGGCACCGGGCCTGGGTTTCCGGAGTCAAGTTCAGATTTTGTCTCCCAAATTCAGTCAGCAGTTTTCCCATGGCCAGAGTCAGGATTGGACAGAATTTGGAGCGGCTTTGACCCAGGGGTATTTTGGTAATTTTGACAAGTTTTCGGGTCAAAACGCAAGACGGGAACACGGGAAAGCAGGAAGACACCAATGGAGGCAAAACGGAGAGTCAAGCAGAAGTGTGGGACCCAGGAGACCCAACTTGGCCCAGCAGAGGACCAAGCCGGGCCAGGGCAACCCCCTGCCTGTGTATATACGCAGGCAGGAGGTGAGAGGATGATTTTTTGGGCCCTGGTTGCGTATATACGCAGCCAGTTTGATTTTTTTTCCCGAGTCGGTGGACCGATGGCAGTTTTCGTAAATTCTGGCGCAAGCGTTTCGGGAAAAAACAACACTATTTAAAGACTCGTCCGGACACAGAGCACACGAAACAGAACACAATACAATACACAACACAAGACAGCACAACCGAAGGAGAAGTCGGAGCATCCCCGGAGAGCACAGAAACGTGAATCCAGATTCAAGACACCCGTTTGCTCTTCTTCGCTCTTATTCAAAAACTGTGTTATTTACGTTATGAATTTCAATAGCTAAACTTAAGGGTTTCGTTTTCAGAGATTAGTTCTACGTTTTGACTATTAATTCATGATCGCACTATCTTAATATCAGCGGCTTTATCAGTTATTCTGTCTTTGAATTTTACTGTTTATGCATGATCGGAGTCGCGAACCAGAATTGCTACAGGCCCAAGCCGGTAGGTGAAAACGTCCAGTTAGGGTTAGGAAGAGAAGACATAATTTAGCACCTTACCCCGATGGGCCGACTAGCGAAGGGGAGTTAGGACTAGCCTGAAATCGTTGAGACCAACTGTTAGAGAATCTGAACCGGGCCATCAGGACAGGTTAGAAACCCTAGCAGCCTTAGAACGAGACTGCAGATTTAGGCAGCTTAACAGGAATCCGACAGTCTTCAGGATTGTGATAACGTGCAGGAAAAGAAAAGGTACTGCACAATTGGTACGTGGCACGGATAACGAGACTGCTGTGTGTTTTCATGTCAAACAAAGAACGAAAATCTGAAGAACCCTAGGGGATCCCGGGACCTAGTATCTCAAACCCTAGTTTTACAACATTAAGATTATTCAGAAAATTCTTACAAAAAGATTTATGTTTCTGTTATTGACTTTTAGTACTTAGTTAGCAAACAAACTCTCAAAATATTCCTCCTTTTTACACTCTGTTCGTTAAAACTGATTACTAGAAAAACCTGCAAAGTCCCTGTGGGATCGATAATCCGAGTCGAAAATACTCTCTATATTACTTGATTCGTATACTTGCGAATAGTACGCTAAATTGCGCATCAACGATCACGTTGCGGTAATTCGTGTCTCCGTCTTGCGTCGACGAACGCGAGGACTCTTTTTCCTCTTGTTCCCAATACACATGGACCTTATAGCTTTACTAGGCACAAAGAAATAGCATATGTTGAGGGAATAACAATTCATGGCATAGAGAAAATGCCTATTTATAGGACACATGGGCGGTGAAAATAACCAAGTCCAATTTCGGACTTCTTTTGACTTTTCCTCCAAGTCAAGCACTCTACATCAGCACCTTATGGTTTCAGACAAGCAACACCGCGTCAAATAGGGGAATTAATTCCCTACTTCTCTTATACCATTTTTTGGGCCTTATTATTGGGCTTGGACCCAACAAACCACCCCCTCCAAGCCCAACTGGAGGAGGGAATGCCATCGCGACTCCTCACTCGGATTTCATTCTCAGTCCTGCCTCTGCAGAACTTGAACTTGTTCCTGGTCACTACCTTTCTATGCATGTCGGACGAATTAAGATTAGAGTAAATTCCTTGAGTTGCATCAACTACATCTCTATCACCTCGTGTATCCGGTGATAGCAAACATCAATGTGATAGCAAACATCAATGTTAACCAGGTACACGTATTGCTTCAAACCCAGCTCTTGGAAAAATTACTTCAACCATAACATCTCTTTTCCAGCTTCTGCTGCAGCAATGTACTTAGCCTCGGTAGTTGATAAAGCAACGCATATTTACAGTCTGGAATACCATGATACATCTCCCCCAAAAAAATTGAACAAGTATCCTGAAGTGCTCTTTCGACTATCGAGGTCGCCTGCCATACTGGTGTCTGTAAATCCTTCCGAGACTGGTTTGGAACCATCAGAACACAAGAACAAATTGGAAGTCCCCTTCAAGTACCTTAGAATCCATTTCACTTCTGGTTGGGTGGAAACTGTAGCATACATCAAACTTCCAACTATAGGGGAATAGGGAATAGCTCCCTTACCATTCAAGCTTCTTTGCTAGAGGGACACGATCTCTTACTCAACTAGAAGCGACCAGAAATTAGAGTTCTAGTAGACTTAGAAACTTCCATGTTGAACTTCTCGATCACGCATTCAACTTACTTCTTTTCCCACAACCAAAGCTTCCCTGCTTTCCTGTCACGAACAATCTTCGTGCCCAATATTTTTTGAGGGGAACCTGAGTCCTTTATGTCGAAATATATAAATAAATACTTCTTTAGCTTGCCAATCATCTCCGAACTCTTATCGGTAACCAACATGTCATCGACATACATCAATAACAGGATGAAGTTACCATCGGGGAATCTTCTTATGTAAACACATTGTCCTGTCTGTGTTCTCTTGTACCCATGACTCACCATGAATGATTCGAACTTCTTGTACCATTTTCTTGGAACTTATTCAGGCCATATAGACACTTCTTCACTTTGAAAACCATGCTCTCCTACCCTTTCACTTAAGATTCTTAAGGCTGCTTTATGTAGATCTCTTTCTCCAAGTCACCATGAAGACAGGCAGTCTTCACATCAAGTTGTTCAAGCTTGAGGTCCATACTAGCTACTAGCCCTAAGGCAACTTGAACTGAGGTCATATTAACAACTGGCGAAAAGATCTCATCAAAGTCAATACCTTTCTTTTGGCCGAATCCTTTGATAACCAATCGATCATTATACTTCACTAGCTTCCCACCATTATTCTTCTTGAGCTTGAACACTCACTTGTTTTAGCGCTTTTATTTCCTTCGGTAGGATTACTAGCTCATACGTATCGTTCTTCTGCACGAATCTCATTTCTTCTTGCATAGCCTTCATCCAGGACTTATCTTTATGAGTTTGCGCCTCTTGGAAACTTTCTGGGTCACCCTCATCAGTAACTAAAATATACTCAAACGATGGGTACCTGACAGATTTTTGCAGATTCATAGTGGACCTTCTCAGCTGAGGTCCTTCTTCAGGTGGTGGAGGGGGCTTCTCCCCCTGCTCAACACCCTCTTCATCAGAATCATCGTCGTCATTGTCATCTTCCAACTCTGGAGTCTCTATATCTTGATCTTCTTTAGGAATCTCTTCACCACCTGTAGCACTAGGGGAGGTATCAGGAATGATATCGAGAGCAACAACTTCTTCGATTTTGAACATATCTCGGTATCTTCAACAGTATGGTTCTCATAGAAAACCATATTCATGCTGTTTATCAGCTTCTTTTTTACTAGATCCCATAGCCTGTAGCCAAACTCGGCATCTCATCATCCCACAAATACAAATGGATTTTCCTTTTCATAAAGCTTAAATCGTTTCTCCTTGGGTATATGCGTGAACGCCTTGTAGCCAATTACTTTCGGATGAGAGTATGAAACTTCTTTAGGGTACCATACCTTATTTGGAATCTCCAAACCCAAAGGAACAACTGGAGACCTGTTAATCATATAACAGATGGTACGAACTGCTTTACCCCTGAATGAGCTTTGCCACTCTAAGCATACATCAGACTGTCTCAACAATAGTCCAGTTCATCTTCCGGATACGCCGTTATATTGTGGGGCACTTGGAACCATCATCTCATGCCGAAGCATCACAATAGGATTTGAACTCCTTTGAAGTATATTCACCACCATTTTCTGTACGTAGACACTTAAAAGGACTGCATGTCTCTCTTTCAACCATGGCATGGAACTTCTTGAAGGGTTCAAATACTTCATCCTTAGCCTTCATAAAATACACCCACAGCTTACGTGAAGCATCATCAATGAAGGAAAGAAAAAATTTGCGACCGCCAATAGACTCCACCACTATGGGACCACACACATCAGATTGCATTAACTCTAGTATCTTCGATTTTATTTTAGTAGAGGAACTAAACGTAATCCTGTTATCTTTTTCAAACAATTAATAATCACATGGATTCAGTGGTGTACCTTTGGAAAAGGGAATTAGATACTTCCTTGCCAGAATCTTCAATCCTTTATCACTCATGTGAGCATTACTCTTGTACCACAAGTTTGGTGATGCTGCATCCACAGCAGCATTCACCTTATCACCAATTACCTTCACATGAGTCTTGTACAGTGTGCAACAAGCTTTTCCTCTAGCCACGACCATTGATCCCTTGGTCAGTATCCACTTACCACTGCCAAAGTATCTTTCATATCCTTGGTGATTTAGAGAAATACCAGAGAGTAGCATCTGTCGCAATTCGGGAATATGGCGCACATCCATCAACACCACCTTTCACCCAAAATTATTTTGAATGAAAATATCTCCAATCCTAGCGATCTTTGAGTTACTCGTATTAACCATCATCATAGTACCCAAGTCTCCAGCTTTGTAGGTGGTGAATAAAATCTAGTCTTGAAGTTTCACGGTAGGAAGCGACTGTATGAATAATCCACTCAGTTTCTTGATTCACTGCGATGTGAAGGTATCTTCTTGTCCAACTGAGAGTACCACAATGTCATTTGAGATTGTGGAAGTTGTATCATCATACTCACTCTTATCATTCTTCTGGTTCTTTCTATTGTCTTGGTTCTGATCATTCTTCGGAAATCTGCACGATCTTGCGATGTGAGCTTGCCTTCCAAAATTATAGCACTAAACCTTGGATCTTGGCTGAGAACTTCAATTCCTAGATTTGCTCCGACATTTTTCTTCGTTCCTTGTTTTGCTTCTCCCTCGATTCTTGTTCTTGTCTTTATTCTCCGTGACTAGAGCATGCTCGTTGTAAGAGCCCATTGTTGGAATTGTGCCCTAGAGGCAATCAATTAATTGTGACGAATATATGGATTTACGATTCATTATGTTATCGATATGGAGATATTTTAACATGAATGAAGTCCTTAGAATATAAGTGTTATATTCTTAAATATCCCTATTCAAATATAATGATTAATAGGACAATCATCTATAGACTAGTATAGGGTTGGATTGATATGGAGATATAACGATCCAACACATGGGTATGCATTAGGAGTAATGGCATACTGGATGACCTACGACGAGAAGGATACATTAGATTATGTTGAAGTCACAATCACTTTTCGTAGTGCTAATGATATTGCAATCCTTAGACTTGAAGTCACTAGATACTCTAGTTGTGAAATATTGTGCTTTGACGTTATCAAACGTTACACCGTAACTGGGTAATTATAAAGATAGCTATCGGGCATGATAGGAAGCAAACTTAGAAATTGTAGTGATATAGAGAGGATTTGTCCCTCCCAAATAATGGGAGTAAATATCCACGGCCACTCAAGGGATGAGGCTTATTGAATTTCTAGCCAGACTCAGATAAATCAATATGGAGATATTGATGTTATCTGCTAGCATAAGCATATTCCCAGGATCGAGGAACTATGGATTGGATATACGAGTGTGACTATTTATGTCTCGTGTCCAATCCGGATATGGAGACAAAGGGAAAGTGCAATATAAAGATATTGGGCACAAGAGGTTTGTCGGGATCACTGACTATTTCTATTAGTTGGGGGTCATGGATGTGTTGCTAGACACCGCTCCATGTTAGTAAGAGTTACTACCAACTAAGTAGAAACCTATGGGGTCACACGTCAAATAGAGTAGAGCTAGATTTGGGATTAATTAATATGATTAATTAATAAGAAGGATAATTATGCAACGCCTTGCAAATTTAGTAGGACTAATTTGCAAGGAAGGGACTAATCCAAGTTCATGGAGAACTAGGAGGGACCTTTATGGAAACAACAAGGAGTTGTTAGAGTATATAAGGGATGCTCTAGCTTTCTTCCCAAACTAATGTTATTATACATAACAAAGAGAGTGGGAGAGAGCAAAGTAGAGAGAGCAAGACACGCCTAGAGGCCCGACCGCCCCTAGGCCGTCCGCCCTTCCCGTCGGCGCAAAAAGGAGGGCTGAACCCCTCCTTGACCCTTGTTGTTTGATTCCTTCTTCCCTCTTCATCCAGTTCAACCTAGCACTTGTTGAAGGAGGATTATAGATCTCACCTCTAGACGTGGATCAACCGTAGAGACGAGGAAACTATTCTTCCTGTGATCTTCCAAATCACAAGGTACACAATACTATGTCCTTTATCATGTTATGATGTCTCCTCCTGACGATCCGTGGTGGGCTTTGAGTAGGATTAATTTTTGTTATTCCGCTGCGTTACCTACGTCAAAATCCAACAGTGGTATCAGAGCCACAGGTCGTAGAGCATAACATGATTTTATGTGTTACGATTTCAGTTTATACACCGTATTATTATTATTACACGAAAACTGAATATAATTGGCATAGTGGATGCAATAAACAAGATCTAATTTTACATGGGATGAAGGAATTAGTGTGTTTTGTCACATATGATGTGAATAATTTTGGATCAAGAACTAGGGTTTGGGCACATGCTTGGAAAAGGGGTTTTCCAAGCATGGAAATAACTAAACTTGGGCAACAAGTAAGATGTTGTTTTGGAAACAACCCAACAAGGAAGGAATTGTTTACAATTCCATATATTTTTAGGGAAACAATTCCATAAATTGTTTATGGAAACAATTCCATGAAACGTTTATGGAAACAATTTGAAAGAGGAGGAGTGGCCCCATTGGACCGGCCACCTCCTTGCTTGCCGCCCAAGACACGCAGCCCTAGAGGCCGCTGCACCCTAGCGCACGGCCTAGCCGTGTGAGCTAGGGGCCGGCTGGCCCGGGCCTAGCGTGACGGTTCCTTGGTTGATGTTGGCCATTATTTGGTAAATCTCTTGGACCGTTTTGACCCTAGTTTGTCCAAAAACAACTAAAATTGAACAAGAGCGTTAAAAATTGGTTTTAACTGTATTATGTGCTTTGTTGCATGGTTGATGGATATGGCCTAGGTTGTGGATGTTTTATGTTTTTGTGGTTTGGTTTACGGCCTGCGAGTCGTCTTTTCTCCTCGACATGTGAGGCTTTATTTATTTATTTATTTATTTAATTATTTACTTATTTATTTATTTATTTATTTATTTACTTATTTATTTATTTATTTATTTATTTATTTATTTATTTATTTATTTATTTATTTATTTATTTATTTATTTATTTATTTATTTATTTATTTATTTATTTATTTTATTTATTTATTTATTTATTTATTTATTTATTTATTTATTTATTTATTTATTTATTTATTTATTCTCGATGTTAGGCTAGAATTAGAAATATTTAGATGTTAGCCAAGAGCATGGAGAAGAAGGCCGAAGAACCAAAGAAGACAAAAGACGACGAGGACTCCCTACCCTAGGCGCGCAGCTATCGTGGAGCACATGGAGATGAGCTTGTCACTTTAGGGCATATAGATATTATCATTGGCATGGTAATATCTTAGTCTAGGGGCTATATCCATTTCACGTTAATTTTTCTTTTGTAGATGTTTATTATTTATGTCTTGTTATTTTTTTTGTGTGTATTGCGATACTAGCAAAACGTTAAAAAGATAATAATAAACAAGGTTGGTCTTTTATTGTGGATTGCCCAATACAAATAAGTGGACCATGTTGATTAGATCAACCAAAAAAATTAAGAAAATTAAATCCCTCAATTAAATATTGCGTTTTGCCTTCTCTTGCCAAAACACCCTTCATGATCAGAGTTCATTAAAATTCGGGCTTGCCAAAGCAAGGCAATTTTAATTTACCATGGTGTGTTGCAGACGACGCAAGCTAGTAATGTGTTTATGTTGAAGCAAGAGGTTGGACGCAACTGGGTAAGACTCAATTGGATTGATGATCCTAGAGGCATGGCAATTAGGCGTTATCCATGAGATAAAGAATAAAGAGTTATTCACCTAATTGGACCAAGAGTTGCATGGGATGAAATTGGAATGGTTCCTACCTAAATAACCAATTCTTGGGTGACTTGCCAAAGCAAGCTGAAGAAGAAGTGAAAAAGAGATCTTGGACCCACTAAAAATATATATAAGATATTTTCCGCATTAATGGTGAGGGCTATTAATCCGAGAAAAATAGTGGGAGCTATATTTAATAATTTAAATCCTTGTTGAATATAGTTATACGTCACAATTTTTACATAAATCCTTTTGTGTAGAATACCCATCACATAAAACAAACAAAACACGACTTTATGTCCATAAGATGGACAAGATGTCTGGAATCTATTTTCTAGATTGGTATAAAAACGAGAATTGTTCTCAAATAAAGGAAAAATATTGTAAATTGTAGAGCATAAAGTTATCTTCCCACACACTACCAAAACACACTAAAGCCTTATGGAAGGAACATCAAAGAATGATTATTTGAATGTAACTTGTCTCATGTCAAGCTCCCATGGACTCTGAGCTTTGGAAGCAAGATGAGAAATATGGAGGCCTGTGATATGATCATACAAGCTTGTCATGAAAGGCTTGAAGTGTTGCTACACTTTGCACTCTCTTGCTTAGAACTCGTCCTGGTTAAGATGGAATAAGTTCGGGCTTGCCAAAACAAGGCGACTTAGTTCATCGAGATATGACGCGACGACACAAGCTAGTAATGTGTGACTGCTGAAGCAAGAGGTGAAGCGCAAACTAAGCTATCTCAATAACATTGAAATCTTAGAGACTGGGAGTTATCTATGAGATAGATAAAGAATAAATAGTTATTCTCCCAAATGGACCAAGAATTGCATTGGATGCAATTATAGTGTTTGTTCAAAAGTGATTTTCTCAGTATAATTGAGAATCACTATACAAAGCACTTATAAAGGGCTAAAGGCAAAACATGTTAATGGTTAACAACATGGGTAAGGGCAAAAGGGTTTGTACCAACCCCATGGATACAGAGAAAGCTTGTTGCTAAATCAAGTTGCCTTAAAGGTCCCATAAGTGGCATGGAGGAAGAGAAACTGCCTAAAGTACCTGGAAGAAAATAATAAAGGAATTATGAATTACAAATTAGGCAATTTTGTTATAGAATTCAATATGTCTATCTCATTAATATGTGATACTTGATGAAGATCTCACATTTATAGAAGTGTGGAGGATCTCAAGAGATAAAGACAATTGGATAAGGAAGAAATAATCCTTTATGAAATTGTTCATGAATTAGACAAAAGTGATAATGACCCTCCTATGAGTAGGATCATTATCACTGTTTCTTGTTTGGACAAGAAAGCTCTCTATCATAATAAAAGGACAAATGTTGTTTCTTCTATTCTGATATACATTATTGTAATGCAATTTTGTCTAATAGATTGTATATCCTTGATCATGATAATTTCATCTATAACATTAATACCAAGAGGTTTGCATATAATGATATGAACTTCACTTATCTTTAGCATTATCGTTTAGGCCACATGAATAAGAAATACATATCTAGAACTCCATATAGATGGATTTATAGAACTCATTTGATTATTGAATCATATGAGACATGTAAGACTTATTTATTAGGCAAAGATATGATCTTTTGGGAATCATACATATTGATGTGTGTAGGCCGCTAAGCACAAATGCTAAAGGTGGTTTTCAATACTTTGTCATATTTACTGATGGGATCAGAGAAATATGGATTTGTGTACCTTGTGAAGGCCAAATCTGAATCCTTTGAATTGTTCAGAGAATTCAAGAATGAAGTAGAGAGCCAGCATGACAAAAGTATTAGGGCTCCACGATTGGATCGTAAAGGAGAGTACTTGAGCCAAGTGTTTAACAAGAATCTATGGGAAGTATTGGATATCATCCAAACTCGCTCCACCTAGCACGCCACATGGGTTTGGCGTGTGTAAAAGGAGAGTTCAACCCTTGTTGGACACGGTTCGGTCCATGATGAGTCAAATAAAACATCCAGTTTACTTTTAGGGCTATGTTCTAATTACAGCAAATTTCGCCCTTAACCTTGTTCCATCCAAATAAGTTATGAGAACCACCATATGAGATATGAACTAGGAAGTGTCCTAGTAGGTCGTTCATAATGATTTGGGTTATGTAAAGGCGTTTACAGATAAACTTGGACTCAAATCGGATAAATGTGTTGTGGAATATCCTGAGGAAACAAAGGATATTATCTCTACACTCCAATCGAGAACAAATTGTTTGTTGCTCGAATCGCTGTGTTTCTGGATAGATATTGTCTCTAAAAGAAACAGAGGGAGCACTGTAGAACTGGAAGGAGTTCAAGAACCACAACAGAACATTGATCCGTTTGATGGAACATGAGCAGGATCACAATATGTTATGGAGAAACCTACTGAAGTAACACAAGAACCTCGTAGGTTATGTAGGATATGTCAAGGGACTAGAGAAATAAGGATTTCTCATAAACCGTGATATATTGCTCATAGAGATGAGCCTACAACCTATGAGATGGCCACGTGTGGGCCATACTCTCAGAAATGGCTTGGAGACATAAGATACGATATGGAATCCATGTATACCATCAAAGTATGGACTTTGGTGGAACCACCTGAAAGGGTAGGACCCATAGGGTGCAAGTGGGTTTTGAGGAAACCAACATGGAAGGTAATATGATTACTTTTAAGGGACTAACTGGTTTGAGAAGGGTTTCATGTGAGTTCATACTATAGAATATGACAAAATATTTCCCCAGTTCTGATGCTTAAATCCATTCGCATCTTGCTTACATCAATCTGTTTATAGATTGAGTCAAGCTTCTTGGAGTTGGATTCTTCGAATTTATGATGCAATCAAAGGAGTTTGGTTCCATCAAAATTGAAGATGAGACTTGTGTTTACAAGAAGGTTAGTGGGATCATAGTTAAATTTCTGGTCTTGTATGTAGAGACATAGTAAATATGGGGAATAATGTCTCTACTCAGCAATCTTGTATAGAATTGCTAGAGAAATTGCATTCCAATAATAGACTTAGGCGAAACAATCTATAAAGTCTATGGAGTTAGATTAAAGTAATTGTTCAGCCTGAATCATGGTACATATATTGACAAAGCTGTTGAAATGGTTCAACATGTATAGAATATGGATTCTACCTATGTCACATGGAATCAGTCTTTAGAAGACTAATTGTCCTTCCAATTAGATCGAAAAGGACCGTATGAATAAGATTCATGAGATACGCCGTGATATGTACTAGGCCAGACGTGTCATATGGAATGACACAAAGATACCAATCAAATCCGGGTGATAGTCACTGGATAATCATAAAAAATTATCCTTATGTACTTGAGAAGAACTTCGGATGAATTCTTGATTAATGTAGGATAGGAAGAGTTTACTGTAAGGGGTTACAGTGATGCGAACTTCAAATCTAACAAATAAGATTTCAGTTTATAGTCAAGTTTTATGTTTTGCACTAGTGGGAGTGACTGTGAGCTATAAAGGTTCCAGGAAAGATTCAGTCATTTATTCTAACATAGAGGACTGAGTAAATTATAACATGAGATGCACTTACTCAGAATATTAAATCTCAATCAAATTGTTGATGGAGGAGATATGAATATTTGGAAGATACCAGCAGATACCTCGCCCCTACGTAGTGTAAGCTTGGAGGCCCGCCCTAGATCAATAGGCAAATGATGCAGGAGATTGACTCTAGTGCAAGTGGGAGACTGTTGGAATTGTGCCCTAGAGGAAATCAATTAATTGTGACAAATATATGGATTCCCGATTCATTATGTTATCGATATGGAGATATGTTAACATGAATGAAGTCCTTAGAATATAAGTGTTATATTCTTAAATATCCCTAGTCAAATATAATGATTAATAGGACAATCATCTATAGACTAGTATGGGGTTGGATTGATATGGAGATATCACAATCCAACACATGGGTATGCATTAGGAGTAATGGCATACTGGATGACCCACGACGAGAAGGATACATTAGATTATGTTGAAATCACAATCGCTTCTCGTAGTGCTAATAATATTGCAATCCTTAGACTTGAAGTCACTAGATACTCTAGTTGTGAAATATTGTGCTTTGATGTTATCAAACGTTACACCGTAACTGGGTTATTATAAAGATAGCTATCGGGCATGATAGGAAGCAAGCTTAGAGATCGTAGTGATGTAGAGAGGATTTTTCCCTCCCACATAATGGGAGTAAATATCCACGGCCACTCGAGGGATGAGGCTTTTTGAATGTCAGGCCAGACTCATATAAATCAATATGGAGATATTGATGTTATCTTCTAGCATAAGCATATTCCCAGGATCGAGGAACTATGGATTGGATATACGAGTGACTCGTATCCAATCAGGATATGGAGACAAAGGGAAAAAGCAATATAAAGATATTGGGCACAAGAGGTTTGTCGGGATCACTGACTATTTCTATTAGTTGGGTGTCATGGATGTGTTGCTAGACACCGCTCCATGTTAGTAAGAGTTACTACCAACTAAGTAGAAACCTATGGGGTCAGACGTGAAATAGAGTAGAGCTAGATTTGGTATTAATTAATATGATTAATTAATAAGAAGGATCATTATGCAACGCCTTGCAAACTTAGTAGGACTAATTTTCAAGGAAGGGACTAATCCAAGTTCATGGAGAACTAGGAGGGACCTTGATGGAAACAACAAGGAGTTGTTGGAGTATATAAAGGATGCTCTAGCTTTATTCACACTAATGTTATTAGACATTACAAACAGAGTGGGAGAGAGCAAAACAGAGAGAGCAAGACACGCCTAGAGGCCCGACCGCCCCAAGGCCGTCCGCCCTTCCCGTCGGCGCCAAAAGGAGGGCCGAACCCCTCCTTGACCCTTGTTGTTTGATTCCTTCTTCCCTCTTCCTCTGGTTCAAGCTAGCACTTGTTGAAGGAAGAATCTAGATCTCACCTCTAGACGTGGATCAACCGTAGAGACGAGGACACTATTCTTCGTGTGATATCCCAAATCACAAGGTACACAATACTATGTCCTTTATCATGTTATGATGTCTCTTCCTGACGATCCGTGGTGGGCTTTGAGTAGGATTACTTTTTGTTATTCCGCTGCGTTACCTACATCAAAATCAAACACCCATCTCCTTCCTCCTTGTGGAACATCGCTTCATTTACCATACTCAAGGCCATCGTTTTGTCAGGGTCAGAATTTCTCAATGACATGAACAACGTCTCCCATGAGGTTGGTAGGGAGCTAGGAAACTACATGACTTGTGTCTCATCATCCCAATCGAGCTTGACAGTATCGAACTGGTTTATGAGACTCTTAAAGTCACTCGAGTGGTCAGCAAGTTGTTGACCGTCTCTGTACTTCAAGTTCTCGAGCGATCTCTTCAGCAACGCTTTGTTCCTGGAAGTCTTCCTCTCATACATGGCCTCCAACTTTATCCACATCTAGTAGGCATTCTTATCTCGAGCAACATGGTGGAACACCAAATTGTCAATGCACCAGCGGATATGACCAATCCTAAAGGAAGGTGCAGTAGGAATAAATACAGGTTCAATACTCTAGAAGGGGGGGGGGGTTGAATAGAGTATGGCACTTTTTTACAACTTTTGCTAAAAAAGTGGTTTCAAAGAAGTTTGTGAAATGCAGCAACTATTTCAAGGACTTGAAATGAGTTTCAAGTCCTTGGAGTCAAAATAGAAACTAAATAGAAAGTTGATAGTTTTCAGGGCCTTGAAATGAGGTTCAAGCCCTTTAACTCAAAACCTATTTTGATCAGTTTGTAAGCTAAGTAAAATGCAGCAAAGTAAATGCATGAGACACAATAAGTTATAGGGTTCAGTCCACTTGGACCTACGTCTCTAACTCAGAGACTTAATCCCTGCAGGATTTTCAACTCAATTCTTATTAATCAAAAGCCAAGCCCTAGATATCAAGCAAAGAGAGATGCCTTACTCTGTTACAGCTCGTTGTTCTCACTATCCTATCTAGTACCTGCTCTAGCTAACAGATTAAGTAAGAATTCTCTTTTATTCTCCTTGAACAATCCACGAGATTGAGAACTGAAAGTATTATCTAACATATATACAAATGAAGATCAGAAGAGAATATCAGGAAGGTACAGTAGGAATAAATACAGGTTCAATACTCTAGAAGGGGGGGGGGGTTCAATAGAGTATGGCAACTTTTTACAACTTTTGCTAAAAAAGTGGTTTCAAAGAAGTTTGTGAAATGCAGCAACTATTTCAAGGACTTGAAATGAGTTTCAAGTCCTTGGAGTCAAAATAGAAACTAAATAGAAAGTTGATAGTTTTCAGGGCCTTTAAATGAGGTTCAAGCCCTTTAACTCAAAACATGTTTTGATCAGTTTGTAAGCTAAGTAAAATGCAGCAAAGTAAATGCATGAGACACAATGAGTTATAGGGTTCAGTCCACTTGGACCTACGTCTCTAACTCAGAGACTGAATCCCTGCAGGATTTTCAACTCAATTCTTATTTATCAAAAGCTAAGCCCTAGATATCAAGCAAAGAGAGATGCCTTACTCTGTTACAGCTCGTGGTTCTCACTATCCTATCTAGTACCTGCTCTAGCTAACAGATTAACTAAGAATTCTCTTTTATTCTCCTTGAACAATCCACGAGATTTAGAACTGAAAGTATTATCTAAAATATATACAAATGAAGATCAGAAGAGAAGAACGCTGAGAGCTAAGTCTTTAGTGAATGTGTAGTGTTCCTGAGATGATTGGATTGTGATGTGGATCTGCATCTTGGTTGTCTGTCAATCCTTAGTGGAATTTGAATGTCTATGTGTGTTCTGCTATGTTCTGTCTTTGAAATTCCTCATTCAAAACCCCTTTTATGCAGCTCGTTTGAATTGAAGTTATGGAGGATCTTAATTAATAAACTTTCCTAAAAATTAGCTGCAAGTCTTTGACTTTTCTAACAGCTCTCCCAACGGCTAGTTGCTCAGTATATTCAAAGATACTGACTTGATCTAGTCTGTTAGAAGGGTGGGAAGCTTTAGATATAGCATATCAATGTGCCTACTAACTCAGACTGATTGATTTCCATCCTGCAATCAAATAGATTAGAAAATAATTGACGCGGATTCTGAACGTGCTTAAACGCAAGTATACAGTCATGTAGTATTAGGATTATTTTAAGGCTCCGAGTATCGAACCCAATAGAAGTTTACGATTATTAGCTAATTAAAGATTAATTCAATGATATCCGAGTAACCGGTAAAAAGTGTTTGATTTTGAAAGTTCGTCGCCCACAAACAAGCAACATAAAATAAATGACAACTAAGCTAATTGTTTTTGTATGATTTTCACTTTAAACGAGAATACTTGTGATGGAATACGATTAAGACGGATAACTAGGCAATTGATGGTCCCTAGGGTTTCTAAAAATTTCCAGATTATGCTTGAAACACTCTATGTACGTTTTAGTTACACCGGGTAACACTCATCATGATGTTCTCTCGATCTCACATGAGTTGGTGTAATCGGTTGTCTTCGGGTCCTTTCGGTCCACCGTCGTCTACCGTTACACTCTAGTTGGTTCGCTAGGCTCGCTCGCCGGGTCCCGTCGGCCCACCGCTTTCACTAAGTCCTACCAATACCAACCGAAACTACCGTCACACGGTTAATCAAGTTTCTATCTCCTCTCGGTCTCAAGAAACTACAAGATTACCTACGATATTCTTCAACACGTATCAAAAAGCTCACTCTCGTGCAACAATCTCAACGACTAGTATTCTACGGGTGATCAAGCCAAGAACACTAAGAATGAAGTACAAGAATAAGTAAGATAACTAAAACATTCATAGATTTAAGTTCAAAACATGAAACAAGTCTTCAACCCGGAAAATAGTTCACAAACCCTAGTTCTCCATCAATCACCTAGCTTAGAGAGTTTAGATAGACATAATATTGTTCAACAACTTCAAAATATCCAAAAACATCGAAGAAAGATGAAGAAGATGATATCAAACGCTAAAATCTTCAAAGAATGATGAACTTCGCACTCCAAGCTTCGTCTCCCACCTTCTGTAGCTCTCCAATACTCCAAACATGCGTGATAGATGCCAAAATCCCGGCCTCCTATGTTGGAATAGGTCTTGATTCTCCAGTCTTTCAAAAAATAGCGA
This sequence comes from Linanthus parryae, assembly GCA_023055425.1. Taxonomy (NCBI): domain Eukaryota; kingdom Viridiplantae; phylum Streptophyta; class Magnoliopsida; order Ericales; family Polemoniaceae; genus Linanthus; species Linanthus parryae. The sequence continues at coordinate 123,405,491 of JALGPY010000003.1, read as the reverse complement.
AAAAAACCCCAAAAATTACGTTGTGGCCATTCTGTTCGCACGAATAGTCGACTATTCGCAAGAACACCCCTTTGTTCTCTGTTCGTGCGAACAACTTTTCTGTTCCTAATTTTTAACAGTCCTATTTTCATCATTTTTTTGGCCATCAATAAATCGTCGAAGTCTTTTTGTTCGTGCGAACAAACATGGTGTTCGCACGAACACTTCTGGGTTCATCAATTCTCAGCTCCTTTTCTTGATTCTTTCTCTTTCATCTTCATTCTCGAGCATATCCTTGAGCTATCCTCTTGTTCTGAAGTTCGTTCCCACTCCAGAATAGTCGCTCCAAGCTCCCGGTTCCTGAAATACACAACACGAGCAAATACCGGAAGATAACATGCGAAAAATAATGTATAAATTATACCAAAAACGCCCGGATTACGAAATAAAGCTTAAAAACTCAAGTATGCTCAAAACGACTAGGATTTGGTAAATTTCTCACACAAATGCATCAAAACGTACGCAAAACGGTGGTGAATTCTAAAGAATATAACTCCTAATGCGGAGTTATCAAACACCCCCACACTCACCTATTGCGCGTCCCGAGCAATCAAATCAAAATCCGACCAAAAACATCCCCCAACAAAACATCATCCCCACAAGTGATATGAGCCGTGACTTGCATACTTACTAGAAACACCGTTGCATACAAATCTTAACTAGCCGACTCAATAACAAAACACGACTCAACGATGCAACAAGATGATGCAATACAAAATTACGACTCGATCCTACATAAACACAAAGATAAATAAAAATGAACTTCTTATCTTTTTGGTTGAGATCGGGAAATCTCCATTGGCCTAAACCGAGTATCATGAAATGATGAGAAATCTAGGAACAAGGCATGAGTTGAAACTAAATTCGACAACGAGAATCTCCCCTAGCTAGTATAGAAAGCCGAACCTTACTAAGTACAAGAATACTATACCTCTTCGCATGTGCCACAAAATAAGAGACTACGCTAGGCTAAGCCACATCCACGGTCCGAGCTCCTAATCCGCTAACGGTTTTCGAATGATGAAGCTTAGGGACACAAGGATATGCTCGTAATAATCAAGTCCTAAGCGTCACATTCTCACATTAATCCCGCATCTCACACACCCTCACCACGATGATAGAAACCGAAACCCGGAACTCACCACCTCCGTGCCTCAATTCCCTCAAACCCAGGTACGCTAGCGATCCCCGTGGCCATCGTTGTGCGTCATGCATGAAATGTGAACCGTCGTTGCCGAAATTGCTCCACCACTCGTTCCAATTCAAGCTCAACTCAAAACTTTATTTCATCTCTCCTTTTTCTTTTTCTCTCTTTTATTTTTTTTTTCTTTTTCATTTTTTTTTTTTTTTTTAATAAAATACCCGAGTGGTCTTCAAAAAATGATCAAATATGCTAGGAGAAGGAAGCATGTAATCCGATGAATGAATATCACACAAAAGGTTCATCTTCTCCTAACTCTATGAAATCCATATCAAATTCCAAGCCGCAAAACCAATGAAGCACATGTGTGGGAGTGGAGTCGTCGCAAGCTCACGCTCAATGTCCGGAGTCAAAATTCGACACCCCCACACTCGAATGTCCCCATGTCCCCTCTCAAGTAGTCTCAAAGATGAATGACTCGTGCCTAATCCAACCGATCTTCCGACACCAAAATGATAGAAACCGGTACCTAGCACGATCCACCAATTAAGTTCACCCAACCCAATTTCGTGAGGATTAGATGTCACGCACTCACGACTCTCAACAACTGTGTCCATGATGTAATGGCATGGAACACCACCACACCGAAGTGTGCAAGCCTACTCACCCACCCTCGCATCCCCTCGTAAATAATTAATGAAGTGCAAGCGAACATGTAGAACTCAACGAAACATATCATGAATCACTCCCTCATCGAACCCCCTCAACTACAACTCCCTTGTGACGCACTAAAATGGTGATTCTAGACAATCTGTGATGAAGGCCAAGAATCGTCACCCTAGGTCAGAAGGCTAGCAAAGAATCCAAGGTTCAAATCATGATTTCTAATGGTCCTACAACGTGAGTTCTAAAAGTTGTGTGTGCTCTAATACACGACCTCGCATAGCTGTTTCGTGTGCCACTACGAGGCGGGATGGCGACTACCAAATACGTACACATGGACGTTCGGCTTGTTTAGCTCACACCTAGCTCAGCTCTTGTAAGAAAAATAGGCACACAATTTAGTTTTTGAAAATCACGTAAATGTCGAAAACAGGTAGGCACTCCCGTACAAAAAGTCTCTCTATACCTACTAGGGGGAACTCACGTCGTCACTCTCGGTCGCAAATCATGCCCTATGCCTAAAACCCTCACACTTCGGGATTTATCAAATTTTAGCCTCTTTTGATTGCCCTTTTCTCAAAATTTTCTATTTTTAGGATTTTTCAATTCTTTTTCTTCATATAATTCCTACTCTACATGCAAAGCCGACTCGAATGAAACTCCACAACTGACTCGATAGGGTAGGTAGACTCAAGTAAGAAAAACGTGCAATATGAAACACAAACACATATATATACAACTAACACATCACGATATGACACAATATCATAAAACATGACACGGACCACACAAATATAACACAGTACGACCTTACAATCTATATGCAGACAGGGTAATGCAGACACGGACTGGCTAGTCAAGACTAAAACTCCCCCCACACTGGAACGCATTGTTGTCCTCAAGGAATTTAGAGATAAATCAGAGGAATCAGCATTTCTAATGCGAGAGGCGGTGGATCTACTCGGACTCGGATCCCTGGTCCTCAGACTCCTCCTCTGCTGGACCAGGAACATCATAGTCACTCGACTCATTCCACAACTCCTCACTCTCAGGGTTAGGATCTAAGGTCACATTGCTCGACCGAGCCAACTGAGCTACCCACTTCCCAAGAGTCTTAACGGAATCCCCCAATTTCTTCCTGCTGCTACGGTCATGAGCAAACTGCCGCTCATTCACCACCTTAGACTCTAGCATCAGCTGATGCATGCTTTGCAAAAGAGCGTCGGTGCTCGATGGCTCGCCCTCCTTCTCCTTTCCCTTCTTAGCCTAGACACCTTTGGGGGGTTCTGATATTTCGACCACTCGCGGTCAGCCGGCTGTTTTACATCCAAATCCTCTACGACTGCCCCTGCCTGTATAGCCAATTTAGTCATCAAACAAGTGTGACCTGGGGCCATTCTGTTTCCCTCCGATTTGCGTGCCATGATGTTGAGCCAAATCATTCGAGGAATGTTAATCCTCTTCCCTAACCAAACGCACATGGCCATACAACACAGCCGGAATGAGAAATGGGGGTTAGGTGTAATACCTAAGACCCAATTCTCAAGAAACTCGCAAACCCACCTAGCACGTGGGAGTAGGGCTTTCTTAGATACTATCCAACCTGGCAAATCGGCCTTTGACTTATCCCAACGGTCTACCCCTCCCCCGCAAAGCAAAACTTATTGACCATGGGCACCACATCATCTCGCCTAATCATGTCATGATATGCACACTTAGTGATGGGGTACAACTCTCGGAATTTCAAGGCCTTACTAATCGTCTCAGGTTTCAGACGCACCCAATTACCCCTGTAGTACACTAGCGTGTCATCCTTACTCTCACCCTCGTCCACAAATCTCAGATTAAACATAAAACTCCCGCGCCACCTGAGAATTTGACGGTCCACACAACTCAAACCATTTGTCCAACATCTCGCGCTAATGGATTGCGATAAGCTCGGTTGGCATGAGTTTCAACTCATCTATGGGGTAGGGTTTCTCAGCTGCACCTGTGAGCTTAAGGTACCGATCGGAGAAGGAAGCATAGTGATCTTGAAAGCTAACGAACCAGTAGCTACAGAAATTACTCGGTGTCACATTGGCATTAGCTATCTTAAGTTTCTAGTCCGACATACCCTTTCTCAAACGAGGCCTAGGGGGCATTGGGGTATTTAGTATGGTGTGTTTGGGACATTCCGGCACCACATACTCGGGCTCTTGGTTGTGTATGATCGGGGGGTCCTCAACTACCATCTCATCAACATTCGAAGGCCCTACTCTCCTAGCGGGTTGAAACACGGGGTCGTCAAATGTGGCGGCTTTTCTTTTACACATGTCAAATAAGCAAGTAATTCAACGATGTAAAAGTACGTGTGCGTAAAGAGAAGGAATAGGAGTACCTACGTGCCCGGAGCTAGTCTTACGGGCACGAAATTGCAGAATCGTTCGGCAAGAAGGATCGATTTGGACGCCGAAATCGTTCGTTACATTTTTCCAATTGATTAGTACTTCTAGCTTCTTCTTACTATCCCCATCACTTCTTCCTTCTTCACCGTGAGCTGAATTGGACTCCTTCTTCTTCAATTTGAAGTTTTTCCTCGAAGAACCCTAGGTGGGTTGTGTCCCAAATTGCACCTCCTTCTTCTTCAATTTCCCACAACACCAAGAGGTGGTGTTGAGGGCTCCTAGGACGCCGGAAACCCACCAAGTTTCCGGCGGATTGGGGCTTGTTTGATTGGCGGCCGGTTGTGAGTGAAACCGGTCAGGAGAGGGGGGTTTGTACAACTTCGGTCGCCAGAAAGAGAGAGTAACACACTGTGTACGAGAGAATCCTACAGAGATAATTCAATATACACCAAGAGTAGAGGGTAGAAAGAACACAGGAAGAATAGGGTTGTGTGTAGGGAGAGAGTAAGGCAATAGCACTGTATGAGAGAGAGACAGGATTTTGGCAGAGCTTTCGCGTATCTCAGGTGATTCTTCCTTGTATGGAAGGGTTAACGATCCTATATATAACGGATAATGTGGCCGTTGTAGTTTAGTTAATGCGCCCATCAATGGCGGCTTAATTAGCTTAACCACAACGGCACGTTCGTCCGCGTATATAGGGACCGTTACCTCACGTTATCCGCGTATACCGAAACCGTTATGAGGTTGACCGGGTTGACCGGGTTTGACCGGGTTGACCGGGTTTATGGAGCTCGTGCCATAAATCTTTCAAAAGCAGTTACTAGGGGTCGCGCGCGGGCTTGGTTGTCGCTCGCGCGCGACAGGACTTACTCTAGCCTCCAAACCACTAAGTCCCTACAAGTCCCTTGTGGTGGTATGCGAGGGCCCTGTCTCGCAGCCCCCACGTGGATCAGCGCGGATGGTGATCCAGTGTGTGTGAAGCACAGCTAGGTGTGCTGGATGATCGCCACGTGGCTAAGATCTGCTTGTATAGAAAGCACTATCTACATTAGCCCCTTTCTGCGCGTGAAGACGCATAGCCGGATAGGCTTCCATGCGCAGGAACCAACGTACGCGTCGCCGCCACGCACCAATTCAAATACACGCAAATTCAGCCCCCGTGCGTGTCATTATGACCTAAAATCGCTAGAGTCGTGTCGTCTGATCTTTTAGGGTTTTAGGCATGACGTCAGCTTGTCCTGTGATTGCGCGATTCGACGGTGACGGTTGCGATTCGACTACTGAAAGGACGCAACCCTTCATTGTTTTTGGATAAATACTCCGTGCTCTCCATTGTTGCAAAGCATCACTTCTTTCTCTTAAAGTGAATGATACCCGGAAGCCTTCAAGAGCAGATTCAAATAATCAATCATCAATTCTTTCTTGTCAATCTTCTTCTTCAACTGTCCGCACCCAAGCAAGCTTTACCAAAACAAGGTTTGTCTTGCTCAATTCCATTTAATGTACTGATATATGCTTCGAACTGTATTAGAACTGCAAACCCATGACTATCTGAAACATGCCACTTCGTTGGAAACTGCAAGAGAGGCCTTGTTCTTTGAACTCAGAACTAATTTAATCCCCAGATTGTAAGGGTTTTGAATGTAGGGTTTCCGAAATTCCCCAGTAATGTAAACGATTCTGAACTTTCAAACCCAAAATTGACACTGAACTGTTCATCTTCTCTTTGACAAAACATCGTTGCTTCATCCGAAAAGTCGAACTGATTCCTGAAATTCGAACTGAAAGTGTGTGTATTTCTCCCCCCTTTTTTCTTGCTCTTCCGCAGGAATGGCGAAGAAAAAAGGAACCAAATCCGTTAAAGAAGTCGAGGAGATACCTGATCTTACCCAAACTCTATGGCGGAAATCCCCCTATTTGGGCGGAAAAGATTTTTATCATGCTAGGGTTAAGGTGAAGAACCTGCCGACTCCTGTTCCTTCTGAAGAGTTGCAAACATTGACCCCACCTGTTAACGCAGCCATGCTGGAATTGATCGATTCCAAAGATGTGGTTCGATTAGGGGTTGAAAATGGGTTTTTCCCCCATACTGCAATTTGTACCCAAGCGATTGTTGAGAAATTGGATTTCATGGATGAGTGGATCGACCATGTGTTGACCAATCATGCCATCACATTGAAAAATGCCGGTATCTATTTCGCCGTTCGTGCTATGAAGGGTGCTGCCGTGAAGCTGGACCAGTCCATGCTTCTAAACCTTCTCTCGCGTTACTCGCCTGCGACTCACACATTCCAATTTGCTGAGTTCGAGGCTGCTCCCACTCTGGAAGATGTACACATGCTGTATGATCTTTCTCTTGTTGGTGAGGTGGATCCTCTAGGCCCTTTGAGGAACGATCCGGAACTTGCTCTCTACAAGCAAATGGAGGAGTGCTTGTCAGAGGTTAAGAAAATTTCCACCCGGTGAACATCTGCGAAACCCCTTCCCGACTGGCAGCTAGTTGATACATCTGCGAAGAACACTTGGGGAAAGTGGGTGCAGTACTTCTTCCGTAATTATGCGAGTAGTAGTATCACCAAGAAGCTCCTGAGTCAGAACCCGAAGGCTAAAAATTATGTGAACGGGAAAGGTTATCATCTGACCTTGTGCGCTTTCCTCTGCGCCTGGTTATCGAGGTATTTGATTGATGGCCACCCTCATGATGGGGTTTTCTACCATGTCCTCCCTCTTGCTGTGAAACTGACCCTTGGTCAAAGAGTCGCACTTGGGCCACTAGTCTTGGGCACCCTGTACCACAGATTGGATCAACTGGTTGTAGCAACCAAGGACTCCCGCAACCGCTTGGACGTGCTAACCTATGTTAACATCGCATTCTTGACCATGTGGGTTTTCGAGCGATGGCCCTCCTATGCTCCTGTTCCCTCTAGGCCCAACAAATGGTGTGTCCCAGGTGTAGAGGAAGAGCTTAACAGTGGCAGGGCTGCGAGATGGTTTGGAACTCACTTTCCTAAGTGTACCTGGAGCCTGATATGCGTTGATCGCAGCAAGTTTACGGCTAGGCCTTATTCCACGCGCATTGAGAATGTGCGATGGTTCCCAAAACTGTATCCTTACAAAGCTGTTGCTTTCTCGGAAGATCTTCTTTTCAAGCGTTTCCACGAGCGCTATCGTGAATTCTTCTGCTGGTGTTTAAGAGGTTCTCTTCCTGCTCTTGCGGAGTATGTTCGCGGGCTTACTCCTAGGTACGAGAGGATCCCACCCGCGTTTCTCCCCAGTTTGGCTTTGATGCGGTGGCACCATCAATCTGGCCGCAGTCCATCATAAGAGGCTGCTACAAACGGCTTCTGTCTGGCGAGTGCAAAACGATCTTAAGGAGCAACCTTCCCTTCGAGCAACCCCCAAGTAACCGCGCAGGTGGCTACTCCAAGAATTGGGTTGCCTATAGGGATACCCAGCAGATAAGGTTTGAGACACAGTCGACCCCTCGGCCGAGCAGAGCTCCTGTGATCAAGAGAAATTCCTTCCCTTTCCGTCCTAAATGTAGCTTGGACGACTCCCAATATGGCTACTACTCATTGTTGGACCGCGAGAATCACCTGTGCCCCTCCAACATCTTCTTAATCCAGCGCATGTTGACTGAGCTTGGGGTTGAGGCCGTCCCATGTAGCCTTTGTATGTTGCAGTAGCCACTGTCGAAGACTTCTTTGACTTCGAAGGGTCCTTCCCAGTTGGCTGCGAATTTTGGGTGAGCCGCCTCCCGCATGCAGTTATCCGATGCGCGCAAGACCATGTCCCCAACCTCGAAATCTTGACTTTGGACTGTTTTGTTGTACGCGCGGGCGATCCTTTCCTGGTATCGCTTGTTAATCCGCTTAGCCTGCTCCAGCTTTTCTTATAACAGGACCAAGTCATGATCGCGTTGATTCTCGTATAGTGCATTGAAGGCCAACCTTGCAGAGTTGATTGCTACCTCCGCATGTACTACAGCTTCAGCTCCATAACATAAAAGAAATGGGGAGACTCCTGTGGGAGTCCTCGGAGAAGTTCGATACGCCCACAAGGCTATGTTCAAAGAATCATCCCATTTCTTGTGGTCGTCCGCAACCATTTTGCTCAAGATTCTCAACAACGTCTTGTTGGTTGCCTCATCTTGACCATTCCCTTTCGGATAATAGGGGGTAGAACATATCTGCCTTATGTTGTATTCTGCTACCTTCGCAGCTACCTGGCGATTGACGAAGGGGGTACCATTATCCGAGAGAATTTTGTTAGGAATTCCGAACCGGTATATGATGTTCTCTTGGATGACTTGGACTACAGCGAGTGCATTTGCCGTTTTTAGTGGTATTGCTTCTACCCACTTAGTGAACAACTCAGTCGCCGTAAGAATAAACTGGTTCCCGTGCGAGGTTGGTTGGATAGGGCCGACAAAATCCAAAGCCTAGGTATGGAACGACCATGGTGTGCCCAGCGCATGTAGATCTACGGCAGGAGCATGTACTAGGTTGCCTTTGAATTGACACTCCTGGCATCTTCTCACTTTAGCGCGACAATCTGCTTCCATGGTGGGCCAGAAGTAACCGACTGTGAGGAGCTGTCTGCATAACTTCGCACCTCCCTGATGTTACACTTGGTGAAGAGGTCCATCACCTCTTGTTCTTCCTTGCTGTCTAGGCATCGCAACAGGTTACCCTCGTGGCCCCTTCGCCAGAGTATGTTTTCTTGCACCACGTACCGTGCTGCTTTCCTCTTTAGTTTCTCGGCTTCTTTTCTAGACTCAGGTTCAATTCCCTGTGTGAGGAAGTCAAAGAGTGGCTTCCTCCAATCCACGTCATCATCGACCAGAGCAATTGATAAAGAGTCCTTGATCAGTGCGCAACTCTCGCAGCATCCTTGGATCAACGCCGCAGCCGCTAACATGTCCGGCCAGTGAATCCCATACCTCTGGGCTTTTCGATAGATTGACACCTCACTTTTCCCACAAGTATGTTGGTGAATCTTTTCTAACAGCGCTTGTCCCTCCTGCTGTGAGACGCATCGCATGAGTATTCCGCATGGGCCTTTATAGTAGAGGGTGTTGTCATGTATGCAATACCCCTTGGTGGATGCCCAATTTTCTTTACTCGTTCCTTCTGCAATGGCACACAATATTGACTTTCTCCAGTCTGCATCATCCATGCATTCGTCCTCACACGCGTCCTCTGTCAACGCCGAGGACGTTCGCACTTCAATCGAGATTCTCGCAGGACACTTGTCCGCACTAACCTTGGATCCCAGGGTGGCCAAAGCATTAGCATGCCTATTATCTGCTCTGGGTTTGTACTCGTACCTGACATCGCAGAATTGTTGCACCAACTTCTGTACCAAAGTTCGGTAGGGCAATAGGTTTATCTCCTTCAAACCGTACTTGCCCGAGGCTTGTTTGACGATTAGCTTGGAGTCCCCCATAACCGTCAAATTGCTTACTTCTAGTGCCCTTGCTGCGCGAAGAACTGCGATGAGAGCTTCATACTCTGCTTCGTTGTTGGTGACTGCGAAGTCAAGCTTTGTGGACATCTGTATGACCTCTCCATCAGGTTTGGTCAGGACTATTCCGATTCCTCCACCCTTCCTTGTTGACGATCCATCAAAATGAAGCGTCCAATGGGGAAATTAGACTGCGTATATCTCGGGTCCCTCTAGCTCTTCTTCGATCATGGGCTCGTGGCTATTATCAGGGAATTGTGCCAGCAAATCCGCCAGGGCTTGCGACTTGATCGCCCGCGGTCGAACGCACGTGATGTCGTATTGAGAAATGGTCATATACCATTTTGCCAGTCTTCCACCAGGGGAAGTGTGAGTCAAGAGGTACCGTATGGGATCACTCTTTGTAACCACTACCACTTTGTGCGAGGCAAAATAATGCTTCAACTTTTCTATTACAAAGAATTGAGCAAGGCAATGACGCTCGATGTCCGTGTACCTTGATTCTGCTGGTTGCACAATGCGAGAAATGTAGTAGATCGGCCTTTCTTGCCCTTCATACTCCTGAGCTAAAAGTGCCCCTATAGACCTCTTCGTCGATGTTAGGTACAGCAAGAGTGGTGATCCGAGCTGTGGCGCGATCATTACCCTTTTTGACGTCAACAAGTCTTTTAGCTTTCCGAACGCGGCTTCATGTTCTGTGGTCCAGTTATACACAACATTCTTCTTGAGCAGGTCACTGAAACAGAAGGTTATTTCTGCTATCGCAGGGATGAACCTTCGCAGCTACGATAATTTCCCCAAGAATGTTTTCAGAGCACTCTGATTGGGCGGCGCCGTGATGCTGGTGATGGATGATACTTTTGCGCGATCAGGCTCAATGCCTTGGCGATGTATTACACATCCCAAGAATTTCCCCGAGGTTACTCCAAACGCGCATTTCATGGGGTTCATCTTTAGCTGGAACCTTCTGCATCTATCGAAGACTTTCCGCAGATCCTCCAGATGGTCCCTTTATTCCTCGAATTTGATGACCAAGTCATCAACATAGAATTCTACTTCTTTGTGCATCATATCGTGGAACAGGGCTATCATGGCTCGCTGATAAGTTGCGCCTGCGTTGTTGAGACCAAAAGGCATAACTGTATAATTGAAGACTCCCACCGGCGTGATGAACGCGGTTTTCCGTGCATCTTCAGGGTCCATCTTGATCTGTTTGTACCCACTGAAGCCGTCCATGAAGCTGAACATGCGATGACCCGCGGGCGAATCGATGAGTAGATCGATGTTGGGAAGCGGAAAATCATCTTTGGGACAGAAACGATTAAGGTCTCGGAAGTCCACACAGATGCAAAGCTGGCCATTCTTCTTCACCACAGGCACGATGTTAGCCAACCATGTAGGATGGTGATTCGGCTCGATGAATTTGGCAGTCAGTAGTTTGACAATTTCTTGCTTGATTTTCACGTTGATTTCCGGCCTGAAGCTTCTTGTGCTCTGCTTTATCGGTTCGGACCCTGGGATTACATCTAACCTGTGCATGGTGATGCTCGTATCCAGGCCAGGCATCTCATCGTATTCCCATGCGAACACATCCCCGTACGCGGTCAGCAGCTGCAGCAATCTTTCTTCTTCCTCGCTCGTGAGGTCTGCACTCAGAAAGACTTGTCTCTTATTTTCTTCGGTTAGGCTTAGGAATACCTCCTTCAGCTCCTGCTTTTGCGGTTTGGGCTTGTCCTCCATGCATTCAGGCGCTTCTTTGAGCTTTTCCTCCAAAACGGCTGGTGTTGGTTTGTCCAATTCCATAATCTGCTCGATTTGGTTAATTTGATCAGGGATATCCCCATGCTCACGTGGGGGTATCCCCGCGCACCTTCATATACGGTAGCATTTCTTCCCGTTAGCGTAGAAGCTTTCTATCTCTTTGCCTTCGGTATCTTGCTTTGCTATCCTTTTCAGGGTGTAAACATATTTTCGCTGATAAGCAATTCGTGGTGTCTCTTCTCGCGCAGACGACTTTTCTTGGGACTCCTCCCTTGTCACCATGACTCCTGCGGGTGACTGATCTTTGATGTCCTCCCATCGAGGCAAAGGAGTGGGGTTAAACGGCCCCGACGTTTGCTCATCTGCCATCTCGGTGAACCATACTGCTGATGCGCAATTTAGCGTGCTATTCGCAAGTATACGAATCAAGTAGTATAGTGTGTATAACGACTCAGATTATCGATCCCACAGGGACTTTGCAGGTTTTTCTAGTAATCAGTTTTGACGAACAGAGTGTAAATATGAGGAGTATTATGAGAGTTTGTTTGCTAACTATGTACTGAAAGTAAATAACTGAAACGTAAATCTTTTTGTTGGAATTTTCTGAATAATCTTAAGGTTGTAAAACTAGGGTTTGAGATACAAGGTCCCGGGATCCCCTAGGGTTCTTCAGATTTTCGTTCTTTGTTTGACATGAAAACACACAGTAGTCTCGTTACCCGTGCCACGTACCAATTGTGCAGTATCTTTTCTTTTCCTGCACGTTATCACAATCCTGCAAGCTGTGGGATTCATGTTAAGCTGCCTAAATATGCAGTCTCGTTCTAAAGCTGCTAGGGTTTCTAACCTGTCCTGATGGCCCGGGTCAGATTCTCTAACAGTTGGTCTCAACGATTTCAGGCTAGTCCTAACTCCCCTTCGCTAGTCGGCCCATCGGGGGTAAGGTGCTAAATTATGTCTTCTCTTATTAACCCTAACCAGACGTTTTCACCTACCGGCTCGGGTCTGTAGCAATTCAGGGTGATCAAGCCGAGCATGCATGAACTGTAAAATTCAAAGACAGAATAACGAATAAAGCTGCTGATATTAAGATACTGTAATCATGAATCCATAGTCAAAACGTAGAACTAATCTCTGAAAACGAAACCCTAGGTTCACCGAGAACCTAGGTAAAAAGTTTAGCTACTGAAGTTCATAACGTAAATAACACAGTTCTTGAATAAGAGAGAAGAAGAGCAAACGGGTGTCCTGAACCTGGATTCGCGTTTCCGTGCTCTCCGGGGATGCTCCGATTTCTCCTTGGGTCTGTGTTATTGTGTCTTATTGATGTCCTTTAAAACGAGCCTGGACGAGTCTTTATATAGTGCTGGAGACGTTTTTGGAAACTGTCGTATTTACGAAACTGCCAGTGACCGAAACCGCCTCTAAATTTGTGCTGTCTGCGTAAAATACGCAGGATCCTGCGTATAATACGCAGACAGTAGCCTGACATGTGCTGATTTCTGCGTATTTTCCTCCCTGGCTGCGTATTTTCTTCCCCTGGCTGCGTATAATACGCAGGATGCTGCGTATAATACGTAGACAGGGTCAGAAACTGGCCAAAAATCCTCCCTCTGGCTTGCTGTCTGCGTATTATACGCAGCATCCTGCGTAAAATACGCAGACAGCAAGGAAAACTGCTCTTTTCTGCATCGGCCTGCGTTTTGACCCGAAACTTGTCAAAATTACCAGAATACCCCTGGGTCAAAACTTCTCCAAATTATGCCAAATCCTGACTCTGGCCATAGGAAAAGTGCTGACTGTCAAGCTCAAGATATTGTCAACCGAGCGCATCCCGGTGATTCTTGGTTTTGGCGTTTTCAGCTTCCTCGGTCGGTTTTCACTGCTCGTTTTTCCTCCAGTCTTTCCGTTTTCCATTCCGCTCAAATTTTTACTTGTCTCGGTCAAATCCTGTCCTGAGCATTTTCTGCACGTTTCCCGAGGCGAACCCGGTTTTGTCTCGGCAAGCATCCCAATGCACTTCCCGAACCTATTCTTGTTAAGACGACATGAACAAACCCGCGATCATATCCAATAAAAGTACGAAATACGCAGCAATTTACGAAGAGCAAATAAACGTCTCGTTCCTATTTCCGAGGCTTTCTGTGGGTGAATTCTGGTTAAAACACGGCTTTCCGGCACACATACACATCTTTTCAGGCTATAGGTAACCCGTTATTGGGCGTTATCAAATACCCCCACACTAAACTTTGCTCATCCCGAGCAAACTCCAGCTATATACTACCAATGCATACTATCCCGAATCAATCCAGAGCGGTGTAACTGCACTTATTTAAAAACAGTATTACTATGATAAAAACAGTGTATATTTTTGGTGAGACTGGGCAATCTCTTCAACTCAAACTGAACATCATTAAGTTCTCATATTTCCCTAGATTTCATAAACTGCGACGATCGGAAGAACTCGCGGCCAGCCAAGGTTAGGAACAAGCACGAACACCACTTACTTCCGCTTTTGCACGTAAAACCGAACGTACCCCTAACGCACAGCTTCCGTGCTTTTACTCTGGGTGTAATGTAAATCTGCCGGCTTTGGGACGGTAGGATAAGTCATTTAGAAGCGATGTCCTAAACGTCACAGCACACTTACACATACCTCAATCTCACACTCCCTCACCAAGATGATGGAAACTGACCCAAATCACCTAAGATTCTAGACGCTCAATTTCCCCAATCCCGGTGTAACTGCCGTTCTTGCGGCCACAATTGTGAACGAATGTGAAACTGTGATAAAAATTGTCGGCCTGGCGTTTTGAAATAAAATCAATCAAGCACCCTGAATTTTCTGCCTTTGATACTTTTTTCGTGTTTTTTTTCTTTTTTTCTTCTTTTTTTTGTTTTTTTTCGGCCAAGCGTTGTTTTTTTTCTTGTCGGCTTGGCGTTTTTTTTTTTTTTTTTTTTTTTTTTTTTTTTTTTTAGGGGAAACACAATTAACAATAATAATATAAACCAGACCAACTCTATGATAAACCAAAAACGTGGGGTGACAGAAAAATACTGAAATAAAATATGAAACGACCACCCCCACACTAATTTCGAACCATGTAGTCAATCTGTAAAATAATTGCGCTTTTCCAACCGGTCCTCCTCACTCCAAGGATGTCTAAATAGCACAATGCGTCCTCCTATCAACCCTATCAACCCAAGTTCCCCATGTCGTGCGGAAAATTTGTCACGCACTACGGCTCTCCTCCTGTGCTCACGGTGTAATGTCGTGAGTCACCGCCACACCGAAGTGTGCTGCCGTCACTATCTCACCCTTACACACCCTCAAATATAAAAATATGACGCTCATCCACTATCAATATGATAATTATGCTCTACCCCAGAAAATCCCCCTCAACTCAACTCCCTCGTGCCATGATGCGTAGGAAGGGTAAAAATACTAACAATGATGCGAGTATCAAAAAACGGCTTCCTAGGTCAAACGGTTACCAAGAAAAGGGTATAATGGATCAACGGGGCTCACTAGTTGACCTAAGGCGCCAGACAGGACGTGAGGTCCCCTATGGCCCATCACTCCACCAAATGATGTGGTGGCCGTGATGGCGGGTTGACGACTACCTGGTGACAGTGGTCTGACAGCTAGTCGGATACATTGCTCGGGAGACAGCTACTTGCGTTTTCTGAAGTGTATTGGCTCTATTAACTCCCCTAGACAGATTCTCGCAGCTCTTCCTCACTTAAGTTCGTCCACTTCGGGAAATTTTCTATCATTAAGCTCTCTCTATTTTTAAGCTAAATCCTTCGCCCAGTCTCAAAATTTTCAATTTTTAATTTTTTTTTTAATTTTTTAGAAAATTTCACAAATATTTTTTTTTAAATAAAAAGTAATGCAGTTACAACGCCACCACCCCCACACTGGATGGTGCCATGCCCTCATGGTACTAGTCATCAGGCATATAATCTGGATTAGATGAGCTGGCTTGCCTCATCGAATGGGAACAACTGGTAGCATACGCAGAAAAATAAAGCGAGAGACATAAATTGAACCTGTGCACCCGGAGTCAGTTCTTACAGGTGCTGAATTTTATGCAAATTTCGGCAAAGAAGGACCGTTGACCGGTCGCTAGAAAATTTCTCAACGGAAGTTGTCAACCTTCCGGCTCTGTATACGCTCTTCAAATGTGCAATCCCCGAGCACCATTGTATGTGACAATGTGCTCCCATATGGTCGAGTATACTTCGTACAACGGGGTCGATTCCTTTGTTGTGAAAAAAAAAAAAAAAAAAAAACGTTCCTGAAAAATCCCCAACTCATACGAGTCCCTGTGATGGTCGAGTGTGCCAGAGCACACCGGGGTCGATTCTTCAAGTTTTTGGAAATCTGCCTTTTCTTCCACAAAATTTTCTGAATACGCTTCAAACTCCACGGATCTGTGTATGGAGATAGAGAGAGAAAAGAGGCCAAAATGGCTCCATCCTGTCGGCCTTAAAAACCCTACTTTTGCCAAAATTACGAAAATGCCCCTCCTTTAAAATTTGAAAAAAACTGTAGTTTTGTGCGTATAATACGCATACTGTGCGTATTTTTACGCACACACGGCCATCTGGAGTGAACAAAAATGTAAAAAAAAATTGATGTTTTGTGTGCTGGCTGCGTATAATACGCAGGTTCTGCGTAAAATACGCAGACAGCAGGCAAAATGCCATTTTTTTTTTCAAAAAATCAAGTTTTTCCTGCCGGCTGCGTTAATACGCAGAAAGCTGCGTAAAATACGCAGACAACAGCAAAAATATTTTTCATTTATTTTTTTTTTTGAAAAATCATGAAAAATCCGGATTACACTGCTGGCTGCGTATAATACGCAGAAACCTGCCTAAAATACGCAGACAGCAGGTAAAAATAATTTTTTTTTTCAAAATTTTGGCAAACAGAGCTGCGGTGTGCGTAAAATACGCACAATGTGCGTAAAATACGCACACAGCAGCCTAGACATAGATTTTTTTCCCTCTCTCTACCCCTGTGTGCGTATGCGTAAAATACACACACATAGTATTTCTGCTCCATTTTGTTCTCGTTTTCTGCTCTGCTGTATCTGCACATGCTCAATTCAAAGTCAATACCCACTCATCTTACCTCTCTCAAAATTCAAAACTGATAATAAAACTGAAATAATTTAAACTAACTTACTACGTTGGGTTGCCTCCCAACCAGCGCTTGTAATTTACGGTCGACGGCCCGAACCAGTTACCTCATGTTTGCTCAAGGAACGTCAAAACAGTTAACCTTGACGTCCGCTTCCGGGCCCAAATATGGCTTGACCCGGTTTCCGCTCACCCTGAAAGTTGTACTGTCATTCAGACTCTCCAATTTAACCGCATCCCATGAAAGTGCCTCTTTGATGATAAAGGGTCCTGACCACCGAGATCTCAATTTTCCTGGGAAAAACTGCTTCCGAGTATTGCAGAGAAGTACTTCCTGCCCTACTAGAAACTGCTTTGGTTGTGCTGAACTTTGATGGCTCGGGAGCGGTTTCAGCTCTAGAGTTGGTGGCTCTTTGAGTGACGGGACCAGGGCCAATTTCTGCCCACTTTTCCCGTCCATCTGTAAACTGGTCCGGTTTTCAGCTTGCATGGTCTGCTCATCCAGGAATCTCTCCTCGTTCTCTCTGTCCACTCTGTCAATCTCTGCCCAAAGCTCATCCATCTCCTCGTTTTCCCAGCCTTCTTCGACTACCTCCACTGCGAAGATGTCTTCATGCTCGTAATAATTCGGTAGTTGCAAATTTTTGAAAACGTTGAACTTCACCTTGTCTTCATTAATCTGCATGGTCAGTTCCCCGCTCTTGCAGTTTATCATGGCCTCTCCGGTAGCCAAAAACGGTCTGCCCAGAATGAGTGGTACGTCTCCTGCCTCCATGTCCTGAATTACAAAATCAGCCGGAAAAATCAATTCTCCGACTTTCACCAAAATATCTTCAATGACTCCGTAAGCCTGCTTCACGGATCTGTCCGCCATCTGCAGCTTGAATCTGGTAAGCCTAAGTTCACCGATTTTCAAAGTTTTGAAAATCGACAACAGCATCAGATTAATACTGGCCCCTAGGTCACACAGAGTCTTTCCTGTGTAAGCATTACCTAGGGTCACCGGGATAACAAAACTGCCAGGGTCCTTCCTCTTCCTCGGTAGGCCATTCTTCACACAATTGCTCACTTCTTCCGTCAGATTTATTGTCTCGAAATCGCTCATACGTTTCAGTCCATACAAAATATCTTTGCGGAACTTGGCATAAGTGGGCATCTTTCCAACGCCTCCGCAAATGGTATGTTGATCTTCAGCTGTTTTAAAATCTCGAGAAATCTGGCGTAGTCCTTACTATCATCTCTCTTTCGTGTCTTCAAAGGATACGACACCTCTTTGGAGATAGGCGCCGGTTCTGCTTCCTTCTCGTTCTGCACTACATCCTGCTCAACCGAGCCCTTCGGCTGGGGGCGGTCGGCTGAGCTGTTATCCTGGCCAAATACTTCGCGCTCGATTTCCTTCAATTTTTCTGCACGTGCATGGCTAGGATACGGCGGATCCTGTAGTACTAATCCACTCCGAGTGTAGATGGCATTGACCTAAGCACGTGGATTATTTACTGTGGTTGAGGGTAAGTTCCCAGGTGCTCTCTCAGTTAGCTGTTGTGCTAACTGCCCTACTTGTACCTCCAAAGCGCGCAGTGACGTTTTGGTCGTCTGCACGTCGGCTGTCAGGGCGTCCACATGTGCAAACCGGGACTCCATGGTCTGAAACATGGACTCGATTTTCTTCATCTGAGCATCCTACTGCTGTGCCGATGGGCCTGGCTGAACCTGCTGTGGCGGTGCGGCTTGCTGAGCCGGTGGCCTGTGCTGGAATCCCGGAGCATAAATTGCAGTATTCGGGTTTCCGTACTGGAACCCGGGATGATCTCTCGTACCCGGTCTGTACCGGATCGAATCCCACTGCTGATGTACGTAATTGGCATCTTCGTTTCTGAGCCCCTCGATGGCTGCGTCCAAATTTGATTCTCCAACTGCTTTAACAGTTTGCTTTTCTGAGTAAACATTCTTGACCAAATCTTGAACGATCTTGGCCAGATTGTATATCCGGTCGTCTTCCACGGGCTCAGCTCGGGCGATGATCATGCGATCGTCAAACAGTCGAGTGTCCTGCTTGGCTAACTGCTTCATTAGCTCATAGGCACCGTCTTTGTCCACATGGTACAGGAAGTTTCCTTTGGCTTCTCTGTCAATCCTATCAGCACTTTCCCTGTCTAAAGCATGGTAGAATACCTGCAGGATCTTCGGGTCTCCAAAATCGTGGTTTGGGCACCTCTTCACTAATCTCATCAATCTGTCCCATGCGTATACCACCGTCTCCCCCGTCTTCTGCTTGAATGACAAAATCTCACTTTGTAGCTGAATGACCCGGGAAGCGGGGTAAAATTTGGCCAGAAAATCCGTGACACACCCCCCCCCATGTAGTGATGGATCTGGGTGGTCGGGATTCGAGCCAATCCTTGGCCACTCCGTATAGGCAGTATGGGAAAAGAATTAGCAGAAGTGCCTCGGCTTCAACTCCCTTGTACCGGACCTTGTTGCAGTAGTCCTCAAACTTCCCGATGAAGTTGTTCGGGTCTTCGTCAGCTTTTCCATGGAATGGGCAGAGGGTTTGAACAGTGTGGATAGTGGAAGATTTCAGGTCAAAGTGCTCTGCGGTGATCTCGGGCACCACAATAGCTGGCTCATGTCCTCCCGTCGGGACCTCAATATTTTCCACCAACGCCTTTCCAGACCTGTTGTACGTCCTCAAGTTGTTCCGGGCAGTAAAGCTTGCTGCAACGAGATCTTCGATGTACCGAGCCATCTCGGCTGGAGTACGTGTCTCGGGCAGTTCTGGCGTTCTCTCGGTATTGTCGCCCATCCTGAAAAAGTAGAGATCTCAAGAGCAGTGAGATAACAGAAAATAAAAATAAAAAATAAAATAAAATAAAAATAAAAACTCTGAAAATTAATTCGGACTACTAAATTAACCCTAAAAAGTCCACGGCAACGGCGCCAAAAACTTGATGCGCAATTTAGCGTGCTATTCGCAAGTATACGAATCAAGTAGTATAGAGTGCATAACGACTCAGATTATTGATCCCACAGGGACTTTGCAGGTTTTTCTAGTAATCAATTTTGACGAACAGAGTGTAAAAAGGAGGAGTATTATGAGAGTTTGTTTGCTAACTAAGTACTGAAAGTAAATAACTGAAACGTAAATCTTTTTGTTGGAATTTTCTGAATAATCTTAAGGTTGTAAAACTAGGGTTTGAGATACTAGGTCCCGGGATCCCCTAGGGTTCTTCAGATTTTAGTTCTTTGTTTGACATGAAAACACACAGCAGTCTCGTTATCCGTGCCACGTACCAATTGTGCAATATCTTTTCTTTTCCTGCACGTTATCACAATCCTGCAAACTGTCGGATTCCTGTTAAGCTGCCTAAATATGCAGTCTTGTTCTAAAGCTGCTAGGGTTTCTAACCTGTCCTGATGGCCCGGGTCAGATTCTCTAACAGTTGGTCTCAACGATTTCAGGCTAGTCCTAACTCCCCTTCGCTAGTCGGCCCATCGGGGTAAGGTGCTAAATTATGTCTTCTCTTCCTAACCCTAACCAGACGTTTTCACCTACCGGCTCGGGTCTGTAGCAATTCTGGGTGATCAAGCCGAGCATTCATGAACAGTAAAATTTAAAGACAGAATAACGAATAAAGTTGCTGATATTAAGATACTGTAATCATGAATCCATAGTCAAAACGTAGAACTAATATCTGAAAACGAAACCCTAGGTTCACCGAGAACCTAGGTAAAAAGTTTAGCTACTAAAATTCATAACGTAAATAACACAGTTTTTGAATAAGAGAGAAGAAGAGCAAACGGGTGTCTTGAATCTGGATTCGCGTTTCCGTGCTCTCTGGGGATGCTCCGATTTCTTCTTGGGTCTGTGTTATTGTGTCTTGTTGATGTCCTTTAAAATGAGCCTGGACGAGTCTTTCTATAGTGCTGGAGACGTTTCAAGAAACTGTCGTATTTACGAAACTGCCACTGACCGAAACCGCATCTAAATTTGTGCTGTCTGCGTAAAATACGCAGGATCCTGCGCATAATACGCAGACAGTAGCCTGACATGTGCTGATTTCTGCGTATTTTCCTCCCTGTCTGCGTATTTTCTTCCCCTGGCTGCGTATAATACGCAGGATGCTGCGTATAATACGCAGACAGGGTCAGAATCTGGCCAAAAATCCTCCCTCTGGCTTGCTGTCTGCGTATAATACGCAGCATCCTGCGTAAAATATGCAGACAGGTAGGAAAACTGCTCTTTTCTGCATCGGCCTGCATTTTGACCCGAAACTTGTCAAAATTACCAGAATACCCCTGGGTCAAAACTTCTCCAAATTATGCCATATTCTGACTCGGGCCATAGGAAAACTGCTGACTGAATTTGGGAGACAAAATCTAAACTTGACTCAGGAAACCCGGGCTCGGTGCCAAAATGACCTAAATACCCCTAGGCCAAAATTGTCCCGGAAATCGTCCCGAACATGAAATAGTTGCTCACGACTCCAAACACCAAAAACCGATATTCCTTACTCGGACGTGGCCTGTCTGGGACCCACACTTGACGGGAGTCGGTTTCTCGGCCGGACTTCATTTCAGCATTATAACCTGTTTTCGGAAAACCCTTGACGTCTCCGTTCTTTTGCCGCTGGTTTCACTTCAAAATTCCAAGTCAAGCTCAAGATATTTTCAACTTCCTCGGTTGGTTTTCACTGCTCGTTTTTCCTCCAGTCTTTCCGTTTTCCATTCCACTCAAATATTTACTTGTCTCGGTCAAATCCTGTCTCGAGCATTTTCGGCACGTTTCCCGAGGCGAACCCGGTTCTGTCTCGGCAAGCATCCCAATGCACTTCCCGAACCTATTCCTGTAAAGACGACATGAACAAACCCGCGATCATATCCAATAAAAGTACGAAATACGCAGCAATTTACGAAGAGCAAATAAACATCTCGTTCCTATTTCCGAGGCTTTCTAGGGGTGAATTCTGGTTAAAACACGGCTTTTCGGCACACATACACATCTTTTCAGGCTATAGGATAACCTCTAATTAGGCGTTATCAACTGCCTCGGTGAGGTGCGCCTCATCCAGATTGAAAGGATTTATCGAGGCTGGTATCTCCACTATTGTGTCATTCCAGATAGCTTTCATCACCTGGTGAGCTTTTGAAGGGACCGCATCACAGCGATGAATCTAGGCCCGACCTATAATCATGTGATACGTAGTGTTTGCATCAATGACATAGAATTTGGCTGAACACTTGATTTTTCCAATCTGGACACCCAGACGGATCCATCCTATCGTCATTCTGGAGTCGCTTCCTAATCCCATCAGCGGGGATGGACGCCTGACAATCTTCTGCTACGGGATTCCTGCTAGCTTCAGAGTGTTGAGCGAGACAACGTTAACTGCCGCTCCTCCGTCGACAAACGCTCTTTTGAACTCCACACCATTGATTACTGCCGTTACGTACAAAGGCTTCTGGTGGCTCGCATATGTGTTCTTTTCGCTTGCGGAGAATGTTATGACCTTTTCTGTAGAGCGAGATGCCCTGACGACCTTTCCGTTGGAGACCACGATATCTTCCTCGTAATCTTCTGCTATCCTCAGGATCGCCTTTGTCATTTCCTTCCGGCATTTCTCCGAAAAGTTCATTTCATCAAAGAACCTGCTGAACCCGTGCGACCCCTTCATCCGATCGGCACGTTCGTCCTCCGTGTCTATGCTGTAATCCTCGTCATTGTGGATCTTGGAAACGATGGGTAGACCATCCTCCGCAATCTCTTCGAGGTTCATAATCGCGATCATGGAAACCTCTTTGCCCTTCGGCTCTTGCTCCACGTGGGCAGGCAGTGGATTGTTTCGCACATCCTGCCTCTGGTTGTTGACAATCAACTCGCCGTCTTTCATCTTTCGGCTCACCATGTTTCTGAGCTTCTTGCAGTCAGCCGTGGGGTGCATGGCCTTTCAGTGACATTCGCACCACTTTGGGTCCCTCACCATCTCCTTGGAAGGTATCCTTTCAAGCGGACGCAAAATACCATCTTTACGCCATTGTCTGCACAAGTCACTTGCTTCCTCTACCGAACATGGTAGGGGTGACGCATCAAAGTTTGCGACCTTCGGCTGCTTTTGGGGCGAGACCGTATTCACTTCAGCCTCACGTCCCCTCTTGTAGCTGAACCTCCCAATTTTAAAGGTAGTCCCGCTCGGGGATCTCTCAGGGGCGTGCTTCTTTTTCTGCCTCTCCACTATAGGCTCTATGTTCTTTGTGCATTCGATCAGCTTCGAAAATGTAGGAGTTTGCAGGTTGATAAGCATACCTTTGTACTCGTCTCGCATGCATTGCAGGCATATCTCCATGAGTCTGCCCTCAAGCACGTCGTTTCTGCATTCCAAGGACTTGGACCTGCACTTCTTGATGAATGTCACTCCATCCTCCTCGCGCTTCTGGTACATGCGCGAGAGATGAATCATCGTCACCTTTTCTTCCATGTGTAAGAATTTGGTATAGAACTTCTGGACCAAATCGTCCCAGGTCTTTACGGATCCAGCCTCCAGTGTCCTATACCACTTGTAGGCCACGTTCCTCAGAGATTTCGGGAACTCGCGCATCAGCAGCTTGGGATCAGCCCCATATGGCCCCATCACATCAATGAAACGCATGACATGCTCGTGGGCGTTTCCTTTGACATCTTCGAACTTGTCCCATTTAGGAGCCTTGTACCCGGCAGGGTTAGGCATGAGGTAGATCTCGCGTGGGATAGGTGGGTCATTATCGACCTTCGGGATAATGGTATCAGCGAAAGGTTGATTGGCTAAGAAAGTTTCCATGCGCTGCTGCAGTGACGTCATGCACTCCGGTGCACTCCCCCACCAGCAGGAGGAGGAGTTGTTGTAGTTGGAGGCGACACATATGTCGCGGAAGGGCTAGGAACGTACTGTGAATTCGCATTGCCCCACGCTGCCGGCGGAGGAGGCAAAGGGTATTGTGAAGACAGATTAGATGCCAGGATTGGCAGTTGAGGCACATGAGCGGCAAGAGGCAACATTTGAGCTGTTTGCCCCTGAACTGAGGGTAACTGCGCCGTTGCCGGTGGAGTTTGAAGGTTAGGATTAGGTGGTGTGGTTGATACTCCCAGCCCTTGAGTGGTGGAAGCTCGTCCTCCCTGAGAGACGGCAGTGGCCGATGGAGAATTTGGGGCGAGAGTCCCCAGGATGGCCATTATCCGTTCCAGCTGCGCAGACTGAGCTTTGAGAGCCTTCGCCTGATTCTGGATAGTAGCGTCCAAGGCCTCTAGCGTTGGAGCCTCACCGGCGGCTGTAGGAGTGCGGCGTGTCCCCTCTCCCGAGGTGGTCTCCGTGGAAGGCGATCTGTTACTGACATCATCTTCATGATACATGGTTGCTTGCAGTTGTAAGTTCACGTCGGGTTCACCAAATGTGTACGAGAGAATCCTGCAGAGAGAATTCAATATACACCAAGAGTAGAGGATAGAAAGAACACAGGAAGAATAGGGTTGGTGTAGGGAGAGAGTAAGGAAATCGCACTGTATGAGAGAGAGACAGGATTTTGGCAGAGCTTTCGCGTATCTCAGGTGATTCTTCCTTGTATGGAAGGGTTAACGATCCTATATATAACAGAGAATGTGGCCGTTGTAGTGTGGTTAATGCGCCCATCAATGGCGGCTTAATTAGCTTAACCACAACGGCACGTTCGTCCGCGTATATAGGGACTGTTACAGCACGTTATCCGCGTATACCGGAACCGTTATGAGGTTGACCGGGTTGACCGGGTTTGACCGGGTTGATCGGGTTTATGGAGCTCGTGCCATAAATCTCTCAAAAGCAGTTACTAGGGGTCGCGCGCGGGCTTGGTTGTCGCTCGCGCGCGACAGGACTTACTCTAGCCTCCAAACCACTAAGTCCCTACAAGTCCCGTGTGGTGGTATGCGAGGGTCCTATCTCGCAGCCCCCACGTGGATCAGCGCGGCTGGTGATCCAGTTTGTGTGAAGCACATCTAGGTGTGCTTGATGATCGCCACGTGGCTAAGATCTGCTTGTCTAGAAAGCACTATCTACACACACCAGAGAGGAAGAGAGAGAAGAGAGGGTTTGAGGGTTTTTTTTGTGATTGAAGGAGGTGTTTTGCTCCTCTTTTGCCCGATGGTTCTTCTAATCTTCACCCAACATCCCGAAAATAACCCTGCCAACTCGTCCGCACCCCTTTGAATTTATGTTGGTGCGAACAAAAGGAATGTTCATACGAACACCTTGTTTAAAAGTGTTCGCACGAACAAAATCCTTGTTCGTACAATTTAACAGAGGGGTTTTGGCTTCTTCTGTTCGTGCGAACAAACACCTTGTTCGTGCGAACAAGTCTGACTTCAGCTCCTTTTTTTTCGATCCGCTTCCTTGCTTGATCATCGAGGAGGCTTCCTAGCTTGAATTCCATACTCCCCCGCACCTTTGCATCCGGATTCTGATGTGCGCCTTTCAACTTGAGTCTACGCACATCAAGAAGGGGAGTCTAAATCGTGTATCCACCTGTAATCCTGCGAAGACTCAATTCAAATGTCAAATTCTCGCTCTCTCACCCCTCATATGGCACAATGTTAAGAAAACACACACGACAAAATTTAAACACACTCTCTACGCTAAAGCAGGAAATACGTTGGGTTGCCTCCCAACAAGCGCTTGTAATTTACGGTCGACGGCCCGACCCAGTTACCTCATAAAGATCACGGCTCATCAAAGTAGATAGCATCTACTTTGGACGGTGTTGGCGCTGATTCCAAGTACGTCTTATCTCTACTCCCATTGACGCCGAAGCATTCCTTCGTATGAGGATCTTATAACTCAACCGCACCCCAAGGATATATTTGGTGGATCCGGAATGGCCCGGACCATCTTGAACGAAGCTTTCCCAGAAAGAGCTTCATGCGAGAGTTGAACAACAAGACTTTCTGTCCCACACGAAGTTCTTTTGGTTTGAGACGACTGTCGCGCCATCTCTTCGTCTTTTCCTTGTATATCTTGGAACTGTCATGTCCTGTAATCTCCATTCCTCAAGCTCAAGTAGTTTCATCTTCCGTGCTTGCCCTGCCAACTCAAGGTCCATGTTCAACCGCTTGATTGCCCAGTATACCTTGTGTTCTAACTCCACAGGAAGATGACATGCCTTACCAAAGACGAGCTGAAATGGTGACATATTCAACGGCGTCTTCCATGCGGTACGGTAGGCCAACAATGCATCATCAAGTTTCACACACCAATCCTTGCGCCCGGCATTGGCGGTTTTCTGCAAAATCCCCTTGATTTCTCTGTTAGACACCTCAGCCTGCCCATTGGTTTGGGGGTGATAAGGTAGGGAAACCTTATGGATAGACACCCCATATGACTTCAAAACTCTGGCAAACACTCGGTTTATGAAGTGTGGCCCTTCATCGCTCACCATTGCCCTTGGTGTGCCAAACCGAGTAAAGATGTGCTTCTTCAGAAACTTCTCTACCGTAGCTGCATCATTCTTGGGGCAAGCAATTTCTTCTACCCACTTTGTCGTACGAAGCTGGGAATGGTCCCATGAAATCTATGCCCAAACATCAAAAGGCTCCACCTCAAGCCATTCAGACATTGGCATCTCATCTCGCTTGGAGATGTTACCTGTTCTCTGGCAGCTATCACACCCTGCAACCCAGTCATGACAATCATTAAAAATAGTTGGCCAGGAAAAACCAGATTGTAATACCTTCATGGCGGTGTGCGGACCTCTGAAATGACCTCCACTAGGCGCGGCATGACACTGCTTGATCACATCATAAATATCATGGGTAGGAACACACTTCCTAATGAGGTTATCGGCGCCCATCTTGAATAGATATGGATTCTCCAAAAATTATTGCTTCACCTCATACAAGAACCGCTTCTTTTGCTGCACTGTCCACTCCTCAGGAATCTCCCCATTGGTCAGATAATTGGCAATCGCCCAATACCATGGCTCAGTATCCCCCCAAAGACATCAAGCTCTCATCCGGAAAATTCTATTGAATAGGCACCTTCTCTTCCACTCCATTATCAAGTCTTGAGAGGTGGTCTGCTACACATTCTCAACACCCTTCTTGTCACGGATCTCTACATCGAATTCTTGAATTAAAAGGACCCACCGCAACAACCTTGGCTTGGCATCCTTTTTATAAAGCAAATATTTCAGAGCCGAATGATCTGTAAAAACAATCACCTTCGATCCCACAAGATAAGGCCGAATTTGATCAAGAGCAAAATTTACAGCCAATAGCTCCTTCTCAGTAGTGCCATAATTCAGTTGAGCCTCATTAAGAGCTCTACTCGCATAGTAAATAACATGGCATACCTTTTCCCTACGCTGTCCCAACACTGATCCAATGGCGAAATCATTGGCATCGCACATGAGCTCAAATTGCAAACTCCAATCCGGAGTTGTAATTATTGGGGCTGAGGTGAGCTGTTCTTTCAACAAGTCGAAAGCTTTCTTGCACGCTTCATCAAATACAAATGGGACATCTTTCCCAAGCAACTCACACATAGGCTTGCAAATTTTTGAAAAATCTTTGATGAACCTGCGATAGAAACCTACATGTCCCAAGAAGCTTCTGACCCCCTTCACTAAAGTCGGATCAGGGAGCTGCTTAACGTCTCTAACTTTTGCTTGATGAACCTCCAAACCTCTGCGTGAAATCTTGTGGCCAAGAACTATCCCCTCAAATACCATAAAAGGACATTTCTCCCTATTCAGCACAAGATTGGTGTCTTCACAACGAACCAAGAGACGGCCCAGATGATGTAGATAGTACTCAAAACTGTCACCAAATAAGGAGAAATCATCCATGAAGACCTCTAAGTGCTTCTCCATCAGGTCTGAGAAAATAGTCAACATACACCGCTGAAAAGTAACCGGTGCATTACATAGTCCAAATGGCATACGGCAGAACGCAAATGTGCCATAGGGACATGTAAAAGTGGTCTTCTCTTGGTCTTCTAGACCTATGGCTATCTGATTATAACCTGAGTAACCATCCAGAAAACAATAGTACTCGTGGTGGGCCAAACAGTCAAGCATCTGATCAATAAATGGCAACGGAAAGTGATCCTTTAGCGTGGCTTCATTCAGCTTCCTGTAATCCATGCACACACGCCAACCAGTAACTGTCCGTTGAGCAATATGCTCATGCTTGTTGTTCTCCACCACAGTCATCCCTCCTTTCATAGGCACACACTGGACCGGGCTAGTCCACGTGCTGTCTAAGATCGGGAAAATAATGCCAGCCTCTAGCCACTTCATGACTTCTTTTTGCACCACATCTTTCATGTGTGGATTCAATCTCCGCTGTGCCTGGATCACATGATTCTTGCCTTCTTCTACCCTGATTTTGTGCTGGCAATACACGGGGCTGATCCCCTATGTGTCAGCAATATTCCATCCAATTGTTGCTTTATGCTTCTGATGCGCTTTTTAGCGTGTTATTCGCAAGTATACGAATCAAGTAGTATAGAGTGTACGACTCATATTATCGATCCCACAGGAACTTTGCAAGTTTTTCTAGTAATCAGTTTTAACAAACAGAGTGTAAAAAGGAGGAATATTTTGAGAGTTTGCTTACTAACTAAGTACTGAAAGTAAATAACTGAAACGTAAATATTTTTGTGAGAATTTTTTGAATAATCTTAAGGTTGTAAAACTAGGGTTTGAGATACTAGGTCCCGTGATCCCCTAGGGTTCTTCAAATTTTCGTTCCTTGTTTGACATGAAAAAACACAGCAGTCTCGTTATCCGTGCCACGTATCAATTGTGCAGTATCTTTTATTTTCCTGCACGTTATCACAATCCTGCAGACTGTCGGATTCTTGTTAAGCAGCCTAAATCTGCAATCTCGTTCTAAGGCTGCTAGGGTTTCTAACTTGTCCTGATGGCCCGGGTCAGATTCTCTAACAGTTGGTCTCAACGATTTCAGGCTATTCCTAACTCCCCTTCGCTAGTCGGCCCATCGGGGTAAGGTGCTAAATTCTGTCTTCTCTTCCTAACCCTAACCGGACTTTTTCACCTACCGGCTCGGGTCTGTAGAAATTCTGGTTAGCTACTCCGATCTTGCATGAACAATAAAATTCAAAGACAGAATAACTGATAAAAACTGCAGAATAAAGATAATAAGATCGTGAATTCATAGTCAAAACGTAGAACTAATCTCTGAAAACGAAACCCTAGGTTCACCGAGAACCTAGGTAAAAGTTTAGCTACTAAAACTCATAACGAAATAACACAGTTTTTGAATAAGAGAGAAGAAGAGCAAACGGGTGTCTTGAATCTGGATTTGCGTTTCCGTGCTCTCCGGGAATGCTCCAACTTCTCCGTGGATGTGTTGTGTGTTCTGAAACAAGTTCTGGACCAGTCTTTAAATAGTGCTGTTTTTTCCCGAATCGCTGTGCCTAAATTTACGAAACTGCCACTGGTCCACCGACTTAAAAAAAGTCAACCTGCCTGCGTATATACGCAGTACGTAAATAGGGTCCCAAAATATCAACACCCACTCTCATGCCTGCGTATTTACGCAACAAGCTGCGTATATACGCAAGCCCCTGCGTATATACGTAGGCAAGGGGCTCCTAGTGGCCTGGCTTGGTCCTCTGCTGGGCCTGGCTGGGTCCTCTGCGTCCCACAACTCTGCGTGAAATCTCCACTTTGCCCTCCTTGGTATTTTCATGCTCTTTTCTGCCTCGTCCTGCGTTTTGACCCGAAACTTGTCAAATTACCAAAATACTCCTGGGTCAAAACTGCTCCAAATTCTGCCCAATCCTGACTTTGGCCCTAGAAAGACTGCTGATTGAATCTAGGCGCCAAAATCCAACCTCGACTTCCGAAAACCCGGGCCCCGTTTCAAAGTAACCAAAATACCCCTGGATCAAAATTGCCCCGGAAATCGTTACGAACCTGAAATAGCTTCTCACGACTCCAGACACCGGAAACCGAGACTCCTTACTCGGACGTGGCCTGTCTGGGACCCACACTTGACGAGAGTCGGTTTTTCGGCCGAACTCTGTTTCAGC
This sequence comes from Linanthus parryae, assembly GCA_023055425.1. Lineage (NCBI taxonomy): Eukaryota > Viridiplantae > Streptophyta > Magnoliopsida > Ericales > Polemoniaceae > Linanthus > Linanthus parryae. The sequence goes on along the minus strand of JALGPY010000003.1, from coordinate 123,375,828 downwards.
ATTATGACCTGTTTTCGAAAAGCCCTTGACGTCTCCGTTCTTTTGCTCCTGAATTCACTTCAAAATTCCAAGTAAAGCTCAAGATATTGTCAACCGAGCGCATCCCAATGATTCTCAGTTTTGGCGTTTTCATCTTCCTAGGTGAGTTTTCACTGCTCGTTTTTCCTCCAGTCTTTCCGTTTTCCATTCCGCTCTCCCTTGTACCAGTCTCAGTCAAATCCTGCTCTGAGCATTTTCTGTGGGTTTCCCGAGGCGATCCCGGTTCTGTCTCGACACGCATCCCAATGCACTTTCCAAACCTGTTCCTGTAAAGACAACATCAACAAACCCGCGATCATATCCACTAAAAGTACGAAACATGAAAAAATTTACGAAGAGGAAATAAGCGTCTCGCTCCTAAAACCGAGGCTTTCCGAGGGTGAATTCTGGCTAAACACGGCTTTCCGACACGATGGTACGTCAAATCAGGCTAAAAGATAACCCCTATTTGGGCGTTATCAGCTTCCTTAGCACATCGAAAAGCTGCTCCTCCTGTGCCTGAGATAAAACAGAGGAAACAATTATGGGCAACGTGTTATCAATACCAAGAAATGCATACCTGATATGGCTCGATAATGGCTTCAACTCGAGCATGGGTGGTGACTTGAGTGAAGGAACAAGGGCTAAATTTTTCTCCCCTTGCTCATATAAATCTAGCTTGGCCCAGCTGCTCATGTGGAACATATCCATGGGAGGACTCTGATCTTCAACTTTGTACATGCCATCTATTTCCTCCCACATCAATTCAGCTTCCTCATCTCCCATGTCATCATCGAAAACCTCTATGCTAAAGCAATCTTCATTATTATAACATGAAGGCATTTTCATTGCCTTAAAGTACGAAACATGAAAAAATTTAGGAAGAGCAAATAAACGTCTCGCTCCTAAAACCGAGGCTTTCCGAGGGTGAATTCGGGCTAAAACACGGCTTTCCGACATGATGGTACGTTGAATCAGGCTAAAAGATAACCTCTATTTAGGCGTTATCAAATACCCCCACACTAAACTTTGCTCGTCCCGAGCAAACTCCAGCAATATACTACCAATGCATACTATCTCGAATCAATCCAGAGCGGTGTAACTGCACTTATTTAGAAACAATATTAATACTATAAAAACAATTTATCTTTTTGGTGAGACTGGACAATCTCTTCAACTCAAACTAGACATCATTAAGTTCTCATATTCCTCTAGATTTCAGAAATTGCGGTCATCGGAAGAACTTGCGGCCAGCCTAGGTTAGGAACAAGCACGAACACTACTTACTTATCCTTTTGCACGCAAACCGAACGTATCCCTAACGCACACCTTCCGTTCTCTTACTCCGGTGTAATATAAATCTGCCGGCTTTGGGACGGTAGGATAAGTCATTTAGAAGCGATGTCCTAAACGTCACAGCACACTCACACTTACCCCAATCTCACACTCCCTCACCAAGATGACGGAAACTGACCCAAATCACCTAAGATTCTAGATACTCAATTTCCCCAGTCCCGGTGTATATGCCGTTCTCGCGGCCACAACTGTGAACGAATGTGAAACTGTGATAAAATTGCCGGCCTGGCGTTTTGAAATAAAAATTAAATCAAGCACCCTGAATGTTCTGCCTTTGATACTTTTTTTTCCTTCTTTTCCTTTTTTTCATTTTTTTGCGGGGCAACACAATAAACAATAATAATATAAACCAGGCCAACTCTATGATAAACCAAAAAATGTGGGTTGGCAGAAAAATACTGAAATAAAATTTGAAACTACCACCCCAACACTAATTTCGAACCATGTAGTCAATCTGTAAAATAATCGCGCTTTTCCAACCGATCCTCCTCACTCCAAGGATGTCTAGATAGCACAGCGCGTCCTCCAATCAACCCTGTCAACCCAAGTTTCCCATGTCGTACGGAAAAGTTCACGCACTACAACACTCCTCCTCTGCTCACGGTGTAATTTCGTGAGTCACCGCCACACCGAAGTGTGCTACCGTCACTATCTCACCCTTACACACCCTCAAATATAACAATGAAGCTCATCCACTATCAAATATGAAAATTCTGCTCTACCCCAGAAAATCCCCCTCAACTCAACTCCCTCGTTCCATGACGCATAGGAAGGGGTAACAATACTAACAATGATGCGAGTATCAAAAAACGGCTTCCTAGGTCAAACGGTTACCAAGAAAAGGCTTAATGGATCAACAGGGCTCACTAGAGGACCTAAGGCGCGAGTGTAGGGTTTTGATTCATGGATGCGCAACGGAAGCATAAACAAACATAAAACCATGCAAACCCTCCAAGGATCACAAGTCAAGATGCATAACGATGGTAAGAGCTAGAAATCATAAACACACCTTAGGGTTCTCCTTTGATGACTTCAAACGCGAATTGTGTCACGTTCTCTATGGTTGATCCACGCCTAGAGTTGATCCTAGATCTCCCAAGTCCTTGGTGCTAGCCCGGAAGAGGAATAGGAAGAAGAATCAGGCAAAACGATACCCAAAAGGAGGGTCTCGGCCTCCTTTGGCCAACGGGGACGGGGCGGCGGCAAGGGGGCGGTCGGGCTCCTTTATTGCTTGCTCTCTCTCCTTTTGTTCTCTCCCACTCTTTGTTATGTTCAATTATGAGAATAAGTTATGTGGGAAGGAAGGAATGAAGGTCCTTTATATAGTCCAACAACTCCTTGCCAACTACCTAATGGACTTATTCTAGTCCTACTGGAATTCAATTTAGTCCCTTCCTTGCAAATTAGTCCCTACTAAGTTTGCAAGGGTTTGCGAAGTGATCCTACTAATTAATTAATCCAATTAATTAATTCCCAAATCTAGTTCAACTCTATATAGCGTGTGACCCCATAGGTTCTATCTAGTTGGTAGCAACTATTTGCTAATATGGAGCGGTTTCTAGCAAAACATCCATTCTAGCCAACTAATAGAATAGTCATCTTGACAACCTTTGTACAAGTAGTTGTCTCATCCCTTTGTCTCTGTATCCGGATTGGACACGAGACATACAAGTCACACTCGTATATCCAATCCATAGTTTCTCGATCCATGGGAATAGCCTTATTCGTGCAAATAACATCAATATCCCATATTGATTTATTTGAGTCTGGCCAGACATTCTATAAGCACTATCCCTCGAGTGGCCTAGGATATATGCTCCCGTTATGTGGGAGGGACAAATTTTATCTACGTCCACTACGATCTCTAAGCTTGCTTCTTATTGTATCCAGTACACGCCTTTATAACTACCCAGTTACGGTGTAGCGTTTAACGCTACCAAGATCAGAATAATCCACAACTAGAATATCTAATGACTTCAAGTCTAAGGATGACAATACCATTGTACCGCGAGAAGCGCTTGTGACTCAACATAACGTGTATGTATCCTTCTCGGAGATGGGTCAATCCAGTGCAACATTCCCTAATGCACACCTATGTGTTGGATCGTGATATCTCCATATCAATCCAACCCCATACTAGTCTATAGATGATTGTCCCATTTAATCATTATATTTGACTAGGGATACTTAAGATAAACAACACAATTGTAAATCTAAGGACTTCATTATATTAAATATCCAATAAATAATAAATGAATTTCTAGACACAAATGATTCATACTAAACTAGATTGCCTCTAGGGCATCTATTCCAACAGTCTCCCACTTGCACTAGAGCCAATCTGGCGCATCTCGTATGCCCATACTCCTAGTGTGCCCTTCATGCTTCCACTGCGTGAGAGGCTTTGTAAGCGGGTCTGACAGATTATCATCTGTAGGAATCTTGCATATCCGAACGTCTCCTCTATCGATAATATCTCGAATAAGATGAAACTTCCTGAGCACGTGCTTGGACTTCTGGTGCGACCTGGGTTCCTTTGATTGCGTGATCGCCCCAGTGTTGTCACAGAACAACTCGACTGGATCCGCAATGCTAGGGACCACACCAAGTTCAGAAACAAACTTTCAGATCCAAACAGCCTCCTTTGCAGCGCCATTTGCAGCAATGTACTCAGCCTGTGTTGTAGAATCAGCTACCGTCTCTTGCTTGGAACTCTTCCAGCTCACCGCTGCTCCATTCAGGAAAAACACATACCCGATTGTGATCTAAAGTCATCTCTGTCAGTTTGGAAGCTTGCATCAGTGTAACCCCTTACAGGAAACTCTTCCTCACCGCCAAATATCAAGAAAGCATCCTTAGTTCTTCTTAAGTACTTTAGGATGTTCTTGACTACAATCCAGTGACTCTCACCCGGATTGGATTGGTATCTGCTTGTCATACTCAAGGCATATGACACATCTGGTCTAGTACATAACATGGCGTACATGATAGATCCTATGGCCGAGGCATAGGGAATTCTACTCATGCGTTCCTTCTCAATCTCATTGGAAGGACAACCACTCTTCGAAAGAGTGATTCCATGTGACATGGGCAAGAATCCCTTCTTGGAATCTTGCATGTTGAACCGTTTCAACACCTTGTCAATATATGTACTTTGACATAGGCCTAGCAACCTTCTAGATCTATCTCTATAGATCTTTATACCGAGTATATAGGCTGCTTCCCCTAAGTCCTTCATTGAGAAACACTTTCCTAGCCAATCTTTAACAGATTGCAGCATGGGAACGTCGTTTCCAATGAGTAGTATGTCATCCACATACAAGACCAGAAAAGATACAGAGCTCCCACTAACCTTCTTGTAGACACAAGACTCATCTTCGTTTCTGATGAAGCCAAACTCTTTGACCACTTCATCAAAACGTCGATTCCAACTCCTAGAAGCTTGCTTCAATCCATAAATGGATTGTTGCAGCTTACAGACTTTGTTGGCTTGCTTTGGATCCTCAAAACCCTCCGGATGTATCATATACACGTCCTCGAGGAGATTCCCATAAAGGAATGCTGTTTTGACATCCATCTGCCAAATCTCATAGTCATGGTATGCTGCAATCGCAAGTAGGATTCGGATGGATTTGGTCATAGCGACTGGTGAAAAGGTTTCATCATAGTCAATACCATGAATCTGTCTGAATCCTTTAGCCACCAATCGGCCCTTATAGGTAATCACATTACCATTCATGTCGATCTTCTTCTTGAAGACCCACTTGCACCCTATGGGTCGCGCCCCATCGGGTGGTTCCACCAAAGTCCATACTTTGTTGGTATACATGGATTCCATCTCGGATCTCATGGCTTCTAGCCACTTCTGAGAGTCTGGGCCATTCATGGACTCCTCATAGGTAGTAGGCTCATAATCTATGAGCATCGTGTCACCGGAATCAGTCACGAGAAGTCCATACCTCTCGGGTTCCTGGCGCACTCTACTAGATCTACGAAGCTCTTGTGTTACCTGAACAGGTTGCTCCACAACTGCTTGTGGTTCCTGTTCATGTTCCATAATCGGTTCAGTGATTTGTGGTTCTTGAAATTCTTCAAGTTCTACATTCCTCCCACTTGCTTCTTTAGAGACAAATTCTCTTTCTAGGAACACGCCGATCCGAGCAACAAACACTTTGTTCTCGGTTGGATTGTAGAATTAGTAACCCTTAGTTTCCTTAGGGTACCCCACAAATTTACACTTATCCGATTTAGGCCCCAACTTGTCTGATTGTAAACGTTTTACATAGACATCGCAGCCCCAAATCCTCATGAACGACAGTGTGGGACGCCTCCCACTCCACATCTCATATGGTGTCTTCATGACTGATTTAGATGGAACACGGTTAATGGTGAAAGCTGCACTTAATAGAGCGTAGCCCCAAAATGACAATGGAAGATCGGTTTGACACATCATAGATCGAACCATATCCAATAGGGTTCGATTCCTCCTCTCAGACACGCCATTCCATTATGGCGTTCCGGGTGGAGTGAGTTGGGACACGATCCCACACTCTCTAAGATAGTCGTCAAACTCTTGGCTTAAGTATTCTCCTCCACGATCCGATCGTAGAGCCTTGATACTTTTGCCAAGTTGCTTCTCTACTTCATTCTTGAGTTCTTTGAACACTTCAAAGGACTCGGATTTTGCCCTCATAAGGTACACAAATCCATATCTACTTTAACCATCAGTAAATGTTATGAAGTAGACATAACCACCCCTGGCAGGCGTGGCAAATGGCCCACACACATCGGTATGTATGAGCGCCAATTGCTCACTAGTCCTCTCACCTTTCTTATTGAAAGGGGACTTTGTCATTTTTCCCAATAAACAAGCCTCACATGTCTCATATGATTCAAAATCAAATGAGTCTAGCAATCCATCCTTATGGAGTCTAGATACACGTTTCTCATTTATGTGGCCTAAACGACAGTGCCATAAATAAGCAGGATTTAAATCATTTATTTTAATCCGCTTGGTATTAGTGTTGTAGACAGGATTGCTTAGATCAAGGACATAAAGTCCATTAAATAATTGCGCACTAAAATAGTGAATATTATTTAAATAAAAGGAACAACAATTGTTCTTTATTGAAATAATAAAACCATCCTTGTCCAAACAAGAAATAGAAATAATGTTTCTGCTCATAGCAGGCACAAAATAGCAATTATTTAATTCTAAAACTAATCCTGAAGGCAGAGATAGTTCGCACACGCCTATGGCCAACGCAACAACCTTTGCTCCATTCCCAACGCGCAGATCTACCTACCCTTTAGCCAATCTCCTACTTCTCTTCAGATCCTGCATATTTTGACAAATTTGAGATCCACATCCAGTATCTAATACCCATGATGTAGAGAAAGTTAAATTGACATCTACAACAAAAATACCTGGTGGTGGTGGAATCACTATTCCAAGCCTCTTGTCCTCCAGATATTTTAGGCAGTTCCTCCTCCAGTGTCCAGGATGACTGCAGTAGTGACACTCACCTTTAGTCACGCCCTTGGCAATGCCACCAACAGGCTTAAGGGCAGGTTCCTTGGACTTGGCAACTGACTTGCCCTTGCCCTTGGAGGAAGAGGAAAACCTTTTGCCCTTTCATTTCTGCACCATCATTATGGCCTTGCCCTTACCCTTGTTGATGCTCTGTTCAGCCGTCCTCAACATATTGAGTAAATCTGGCAGTGGTTTAACGATCTCGTTCATGTTATAGTTCATAATGAATTGTCCATAACTCTCGGGCAACGATTGCAACACGAGATCGGTTGCCAACTCTTGGCCGACCAGGAACCCAAGTCGGGCGAGATTCTCCAAGTACCCGATCATTCGGAGTACATGGGGTCCCACCGGGTTCCCTTCAGCCAGATGACATTTGTGCCTTTGAGACCTCATACCTCTCTACCCTCGCCTGCTCTTGGAAGAGCTGCTTTAGATGTTCGATCATATCAACATCATTCATGTTTTCGTGTTGCTTCTGAAGCTCATAAGTCATGGTGCAAAGCATAAGGCAGGCCGCATCATTAGCGTCATCAACACGCTTTTGATACGCCTTTAGGGCAGCAGGTGTTTGGTTCTCTGGACCTTCTGGAACATGCTCCTCTATTGCGTACAATTTCTTCTCTTGCTTGAGAACAATTCTCAAGTTTCTGTACCAATCAAGAAAGTTGGTTCCAGAGAGCTTGTCCTTCTCAAGGACAGATCGTAGGGAATGTTGTGAACTCGATGAGTTGTTTGCCATTTGGAATTCTACAAAAAGGTAAATACGCAAGTTTTAGTATTTGTGAATTTTTGACTATATTCAATAATGGCTAGTTTATCAAATATAGCTCCCACTATTTTTCTACGGATTAATAACCCTCAAGATATTAATGCGGAAAATATCCTTATATTTTCTAGTGGGCCCAGATCCATCTTTCATCTCCTTATGAGCTTGCTTTGGCAAGTCACCCATAATTTGACTACTTTAGGTAGGAACAATTCCAATTGCATCCCATATGCAACTCTTGGTTCAATTGGGCAAATAACTCCTTATTTATCCATCCATATGGATAATCCCAATTGATTGCCTCTAGGTTTCTTAATCAAATTAATAGCCTAGTTGTGTTCAACCTCTTATCTAAACAATTGCACATTTACGTGCCATCGCATTCCATCATGATGAACCAAGTCGCCATGCTTTGGCACGCACGAGCTTGGTAGATAATGATGATAATGAGTGTTTAAATAACGAGAAGGCAAGAACACAATATTTGAATTTTGAGGGATTTTAAAATTCAATTTTAATTGTTTTGTTGATCAATATCAACTAATCTATCTATTTGAGTTTGGGCACAACTCCAAATAATAGATCCGGGTTGTCTAATTATCTTATTATCCTAATTGCATGCATCATCCATACACCAACCACACAATAATAAGACAATAAAATAAACAACCACAAAACAGAAATTAAACGTGATGTGGATATGGCCTTTTCTAGACTAAGATAATTCCAAGCCAATGGAATTATCTATGAACCCTAAATCAAACACATCTCCATGCGTCTTGATCTTTTGGTCCATCCTTCATGGTCTCGTGGAATGCTCCATGCTCCAAGCTCCTTCTTTTGTGGTTTCTTTGGCTTTGGGCTTCTTTTTCTCCAATCTTGGCTAACAATCTACTTTATCTAGCACTAGTTAACATCTATACTAAATAAAATAAATCTCACAAGTTAAAAAAAAATGGCACGCAGGCCATAAAACCCTAATTAATTATTACAATTAATTGATCAGCTCGCAGGTCGTAAAACCAAACCACAAAAGTAAACATCCACATCAAACCACATCCTAAGGCCATATCCAATCACCATGCGATTTTCACATAAACAGTTAAAATCCAATTTTAACGCGCTTGGTCAATTTTAATTGATTTTAGAATTTCTAGGGTTAAAACGGTCCATGGGCCCAACAATCAAATTGCCCGGGCCCAACAAGATGAACCACAAGGCCCTAGGGCCGGCCCGGCCCAAAACCCACAAGCCTAGGCCCGCGGGTTAGGGCCGCACGGCCCCTAGGGCTGCCAAGCTTGGGCGGCAAGCAAGGGGGGGCGGTCCCTAGGGGGGGCGAACCTCCTTATGGGAGTTGTTTCCAAAACAACCCCTAGGGCGGCCAAGCTTGGTTGTTTCCTTGTTTTGGGAGAACTCCTTCTTCCCCAAGGATGCCCAAACCCTATATCTAAGATCCTAAAATTTCTCAAACTCACCAATTCATGCATCCAATGCAAAATTTGGATCTTGTTATGATTAATTATTGACAAATTGCATCCCATGCTTGATTTGTCTTGTTTTACGTGATAAACAATCAAATTAAGGTGTAAAACAACTAAAACGTAACACATAAACCACGTTTATGCTCTACGACCTGTGGCTCTGATACCACTGTAGGGTTTTGATTCATGGATGCGCAACGGAAGCATAAACAAACATAAAACCATGCCAAACCCTCCAAGGATCACAAGTCAAGAGACATAACGATGGTAAGAGTTAGAAATCATAAACACACCTTAGGGTTCTCCTTTGATGACTTCAAACGCGAATTGTGTCACGTTCTCTATGGTTGATCCACGCCTAGAGTTGATCCTAGATCTCCCAAGTCCTTGGTGCTAGCCCGGAAGAGGAAGAGGAAGAATAATCACGCAAAACGATAACCAAAAGAAGGGTCTCGGCCTCCTTTGGCCGACGGGGACGGGGCGGCGGCAAGGGGGCGGTCGGGCTCCCTTGTTGCTTGCTCTCTCTCCTTTTGTTCTCTCCCACTCTTTGTTATGTTCAATTATGAGCATAAGTTATGTGGGAAGGAAGGAAGGAAGGTCCTTTATATAGTCCAACAACTCCTTGCCAACTACCTAAAGGACTTATTCTAGTCCTACTAGAATTCAATTTAGTCCCTTCCTTTCAAATTAGTCCCTACTAAGTTTGCAAGGGTTTGCAAAGTGATCCTTCAAATTAATTAATCAAATTAATTAATTCCCAAATATAGTTCAACTCTATATAGCGTGTGACCCCATAGGTTCTATCTAGTTGGTAGCAACTATTTGCTAATATGGAGCGGTTTCTAGCAAAACATCCATTCTAGCCAACTAATAGAATAGTCATCTTGACAACCTTTGTACAAGTAGTTGTCTCATCCCTTTGTCTCTATATCTGGATTGGACACGATACATACAAGTCGCAATCGTATATCCAATCCATAGTTTCTCGATCCATGGGAATAGCCTTATTCGTGCAAATAACATCAATATCCCATATTGATCTATTTGAGTCTGGCCAGACATTCTATAAGCACTATCCCTCGAGTGGCCTAGGATATTTTCTCCCGTTATGTGGGAGGGACAAATTCTATCTACGTCCACTACGATCTCTAAGCTTGCTTCTTATTGTATCCAGTACGCGCCTTTATAACTACCCAGTTACGGTGTAGCGTTTAACTCTACCAAGATCAGAATAATCCACAACTAGAATATCTAGTGACTTCAAGTCTAAGGATGACAATACCATTGTACCGCGAGAAGCGCTTGTGACTCAACATAACGTGTATGTAGCCTTCTCGGAGATGGGTCAATCCAGTGCAACATTCCCTAATGCGCACCTATGTGTTGGATCGTGATATCTCCATATCAATCCAACCCATACTAGTCTATAGATGATTGTCCCATTTAATCATTATTTTTGACTAGGGATATTTAAGATAAACAACACAATTGTAAATCTAAGGACTTCATTATATTAAATATCCAATAAATAATAAATGAATTTCTAGCCACAAATGATTCAAACTAAACTAGATTGCCTCTAGGGCATCTATTCCAACAGCGAGACAGGACGTGAGGTCCCCTATGGCCTATCACTCCACCAAATGATGTGGTGACATGGCTCGGGAGACAGCTACTTGCGTTTTCTGACGTGCATTGGCTCTATTAACTCCCGCAGACAGATTCTCGCAGCTCTTCCTCACCTAAGTTCTATCATTACCTCTCTCAAAATTCAAAACTGAAAATAAAACTGAAATAATTTAAACTAACTTACTACGTTGGGTTGCCTCCCAACCAGCGCTTGTAATTTACGGTAGACGGCCTGACCCAGTTACCTCGTGTTTGCTCAAGGGACGCCAAAACAGTCTACCTAGAGGTCCGCTTCCGGGCCCAAATATGGCTTGACCCGGTTTCCGCTCACCCTGAAAGTTGTACTGTCATGCGGATTCTCCAATTCAACCGCATCCCATAAAAGTACCTCTTTGATGATAAACGGTCCTAACCACCGAGTTCTTAATTTTTCTGGAAAAATCTGCTTCCGAGAATCGCAGAGAAGTACTTTCTGACCTTCCTGAAACTGCTTTGGTTGTGCTGAATTTTGATGGCTCGGGAGCGGTTTTCGGCTCCAGGGTCGGGGGCTCTTTTAGTGACGGGACCAGGGCCAATTTCTGCCCACCTTTTTCATCCAACTGTAAACTGGTCCGGTTTTCAGCTTGCGTGGCCTGCTCCTCCTGGAATCTCTCCTTGTTCTCTCTGTCCACTCTGTCAATCTATGCCCATAGCTCACCCATCTCCTCGTTTTCCCAGCCTTCTTCGACTACCTCCACTGCAAAGATGTCTTCATGCTCGTAATAATTCGGTAGTTGCAAATTTTTGAAAACGTTGAACTTCACCTTGTCTTCATTAATCTGAATAGTCAGTTCTCCGCTCTTGCAGTTTATCATGGCTTCTCCAATGGCCAAAAACGGTCTGCCCAGAATGAGTGGTACGTCTCCTGCCTCTATGTCCAGAATCACAAAATCTGCCAGAAAAATCAATTCTCCGACTTTCACCAGAATGTCTTCAATAAATCTGTAAGCCTGCTTCACGGATCTTTCCGCCATCTGCAGCTTGATTCTGGTGGGCCTGAGTTCACTGACTTTCAAAGTTTTGAAACTCGACAAGGGCATCAGATTGATGCTGGCCCATAGGTCACACAGAGCCTTTTCTGTGTAAGCACTACCTAGGGTTACCGGGATGACAAAACTGCCAGGGTCCTTCCTCTTCCTTGGTAGCCCATTCTTCACACAATTTCTCACTTATGCCGTCAGATTTATCGTCTCAAAATCGCTCATACGTTTTCGTCCATACAAAATATCTTTGAGGAATTTGGCATAAGAGGGAATCTTTGCCAATGCCTCCGCAAAGGGTATGTTGATCTTCAGCTGTTTGAAAATCTCGAGAAATCTGGCGTAGTCCTTGCTATCATCCCTCTTTCGTGTCTTCAAAGGGTACGGTACCTCCTTGTAGATAGGTACCGTTTTAGCTTCCTTCTCGTTCTGCACTGCATCCTGCTCAACCGAACCCTTCGGCTGGGGGCGGTCGGCTGAGCTGTTATCCTGGCCAAATACTTCGCACTCGATTTTTCTCGACTTTTCTGCACGTGCATATTTACTGTGGTTGAGGGTAAGTTCCCTTGTGCTCTCAATTAGCTGTTGTGCTAACTGCCCTACTTGTACCTCCAAAGCGCGCAGTGACGTTTTGGTCGTCTGCACGTCGGCTGTCAGGGCGTCCATATGTGCAAATCGGGACTCCATGGTCTGAAACATGGACTCGATTTTCTTCATCTGAGCATCGTACTTCTGTGCCGATGGGCCTAGCTGAACCTACGGTGTCGGTGCGGCCTGCTGAGCTGGTGGCCTGTGCTGGAATCCCGGTGCATAAATCGCAGAATTCGGGTTTCCGTACCGGAACCCGGGATGATCTCTCGTACCCAGTCTTTACCGGCTCGGCCACTGCTGCTGTACGTAATTGGCATCTTCGTTTCTGAGCCCCTCAATGGGTGTGTCCAAATCTGGTCCGTCTACTGCCGCAACAGTCTTCTTTTCCGAGTAACCTTCTTGACCAAACCTTGACCAATCTTGGCCAGATTGTCTATCCGGTCATCTTCTGCTGGCTCGGCTCGGGCCGAGATCCTACGATCATCAAACAGTCGAGTGTCCTGCTTGGCTAACTGTATCATTAGCTCATAGGCACCGTCTTTGTCCACATGGTACAGGAAGTTTCCTCCGGCTTCTCTGTCAACCCTGTCAGCACTCTCCCTGTCTCGGGTCTCCAAAACTGTGGTTCGGGCATCTCTTCACCAATCTCTTCAACATGTCCCATGCATATACCACCGTCTCTCCCATCTTCTGCTTGAATGACAGAATCTCGCTTTGCAATTGAATGACTCGGGAAGCGGGATAAAATTTGCCCATAAAGTCCGTGACACACCCCTCCCATGTAGTGATGTATTTGGGTGGTCGGGATTCGAGCCAATCTTTGGCCACTCCGTATAGAGAGTACGGAAAGAGAATTAGCAAGAGTGCCTCGGCATCAACTCCCTTAAACCGGACTTTGTTGAAGTAGTCCTCGAACTTCCCTATGAAGTTGTTCGGGTCTTCGTCGGCTTTGCCATAAAATGAGCAGAGGGTTTCAACAGTCTGGATAGTCGAGGATTTCAGGTCAAAGTCCTCTGCGGTGATTTCGGGCACCACAATAGCTGGCTCATGTCCTCCCGTCGGGACCTCAAAATTTTCCACCAACGCCTATCTAGACCTGTTGTACGTTCTATGGTTGCTCCGGGCAGCAAATCCTGCTGCGATCAGATCCTCGATGTACCGAGTCATCTCGGCTGGAGTACGTGTCTCAGGCAGTTCTGGGTTTAAAGCTCTTCTTATAAAGTTATACTACAAAAACTTATATTTATTTTCATGTAAAGAAACTAATTAATTGTAATTAATAACAAACACTAATTATTAATATAAGAATAATAACTAAAAGAAAATAGTATCTACTTAATGACTAAGGCCTCCTCAAAAGTTTCTGCAAGTACGACAACCTCCCAACAGTTTCAGAAGGTACAACAACCACCCCCAAATCCAATTACATCTTTCAATTTCACTCTCTTCTCCAAATCAACTCACAATAACCCCACAATCACATCAACCCAAATAAGTACTGATCCATATGAAGATATCTGGGTAATTGGAAGCATTTGAATAGAATTTGAAATCAAAAGAGAGCTGAAGTGGGTTACCGATTGAAGAATATCAAGTGGAGATGACGGCGGCAATTGGGCTTGGAACTGGAGTGAACGGGGCTCTGCTCCTGCTACTAATCACCGGTGATGGGTTCGCCGGAGGAAGCGAAGTCGACCGAGAGAGTGGCGGACGGAGCGAACAACGGAGGCAGATGGGGCGACGGGTTCGCCAGATTTGGCGTCGTCCTTTCTCGGTTCGGAACCGGGTCCGAGCAAAAACAGAGCCGGAGATGGCTCTGTTACTTCCTACTGGTTCGTCGGGGAAGAAGAGAGAGAGAGAGGTCGACCTGGCTGCAGTGGGTTTCGTCGGAGAATGGAGCGGTGGTGGTGACGATTCTCGCCGGTTGGCTTCGCCGGAAAATGGTGATTGAAGGGGCGGTGGTGATGGGCGAAAACAGAGCAGTGGGTCGTTTCTTCGGCAAAACAGAGTGTGGGTGAGATGGAGGTGAAGAAGAGATGAGAGAAAGGCTGGTTTATGGTTGATGGGGTTGAGATTGAGGTGATCGTGTGTGGGGTGATAATGGGGACGTTGGGGAAGGTCGTGGGTTTTTCCACTGGTTTTCCGATCCGCTAGAGAGGGAGAGGAAGAGTGGGTTTACACCCCAGTTTAGGAAAAGACACTTTAACCCCCTAAAATTTGAGAAAAGACACTTATACACCCACATTTTTAGAAAAATAACAATAACCCTAATTTAAGAAAATACACCAAGTACCCTATTAAAAATAGGGGTATTACAATTGCAGTTTCGTAGTTTATCCCTCAAGTTTTCAGGGTTTTTTTTTCTTCGATTTACTACTTCTTCTTCATCCATTTCTCTGTTTTGAAGTAATTGGGGCCTTCATTTACATTCTTCATTGGGTTGTGCTGAAATTGAGACAAAACTGAACTCACCATTAAGGCCGAAACCACATCTTCACCGATTTGTTGTTAATTTCTGAATTTCACGGACGGGAAATTGAAGGGAGGGTGAAAAAGTTGTAGTTTAAAGAGAATCATTCAGAGGAAATTGTTAATTTCTGATTTGATGTTAGTGTGTTTTGGGCAGAAATACAACACCATTACAATCTTTTACCCTTGATTTGTGAAGTTTAAACATCAGAAGCAATTTTAAAGCCCTTTCTTCTTAGCAAAACTCACATAGAAAATCTACCATGCTGAATAATTTCTGGCCTAGAGCATTTGTGTAAGATTAGTCATCAAACTATGCTATGTCAATTTAAAGTTCCAGTACTACCAATCTCCGTTGATATATGTGTTTTATCTAAAGTTTCAGTACTACCAATTTTAAATACATCAGTTTTACCTTGACAGCCAATTTGCTGGAACAACAGTTTGACCTGATGTTATCTCTTTGTTTTTCAATCACTTCTTTAATCTTCTGATCATTGATTTGTGTTTTTGTAGCTGTTATTTCTTTGTTGTGACCTATCATAATTTAATTTTCTATGTTACAGTGCAGGCTGTAGGAGTCCTCTCATCAAAAACTTATTGGAATATAATTGATTGTTGATTTTTTATTCCGGACTTGAGAGTTTATGCTGCAATGTAAAGCACCATATCAGGTAGGAACCTATTGGTTTACCTATCATAACTCACTTTCAAAGGCCATTACTTGGTTTACCTAACTTTGTGTGGCGTGAAAGCAACCGTCTCAGTTATGAAACTTATTATTGATTTGTGATTCGGATGAGTTTGGACATTAGCACTTCTATGTCAGGGACCTCTCAACATTTCGTTGTAAGTTGTTCTTCAAGCACTGAATATCTCCCCCGTAGTAAATGAAGTACTATCTAATAAAACCCTTGGTGTGTGTGCTCCCATTCATAGAACTGAAATGATTTATTAATCTCTACTCTAACCAATGTGGGATAGTCATAAGTAAAAATTTCACTCAACAAAGAAATTGGACAGAGCCAAAATCATACGCCTAAACCGAAGCCATCTTCAGCTTTCTCCTTTGCTACTACATTTGCAATCCAGTCAGCAGCCCCATTTGCAGTTCTTGAGACTCAGGACACTTCAACATTGCTAAATGACCTTCATGGCAAGGTTTTGTGTAGCCATGAAAATTGCTTCTCCATTGCTATGATGCCATATTCCTTTTCCAACTACCATGAACAGGATGTCCTCTGTAATTTCTTACTATGCACGCTGTAGACATATACTTTGGGTCCTTACTCCTTATCCAATCTAGGAACTGCATCGTTTAGTTGTGTTGACTAAACGACGTCGTTTTACTTGTTTTATGAAGATACTTTAGTTAGTTAATTAGTTTACATGGCTAAATCCTATTTTTTCTTGCCTTTGTTTACGTTATTTGTCCTTCTATGTAAACGTCGCTAGCTTCTTTCTTCAACTTCAGTGAAATCATCTGCTTTAATTTTCAAAATTATGTCCTTCAGTGGAAATTGGTGTATTAGCTGTAGAAGATGATGGATTTGTTTCTTGGCCTTGTCAGGGTAAGTAAATGTTGAACTTGCTTGTCCTTCGATTTTGTAGCCATTGTGGGAACATCAATCCTCTGCTCTGATGCTAATGACAACCTCTCTCGGGCAGGAGAGTTCATATACCCAGTCCAGGTAGCCTCTCTTTCCCAAGACTCTATCGGTATCTCTGTAAAAACACCTTCCTTTGTTCTCTACGATCTGTAAAAACTCACTTCGATTCTCTATCTATGTCCCTCTCCCTAGCTTTTTCGCTGAACCGCACCATCGGTTCTTACCTATGTCCCTCTCCCTTTTTCTGTAACATGTAGTCACCAATAGCTGAATGAATCTTGGGAAGATAACAGTTGTTCACTTTTTGTGCATTACCTTATTTGTTGGAGGATTATTGAGAGTGTTCGTTTCCTGTAGGGATTGCGTTTCTTGGTATTGTCATCTCTTTACTTTTTGGTTTCATCTTTGTTAATTTCTCAATCAATTAAGCATTAATGGTGGGATGATTTGTTCGAGGGTAACTGAAGGTCGCTGTTTCCTGTTGAGTTTCAATTCATCGAATTGACAAGGTTACACCTTCGGGAACTCAGGTTCCGTTATGGAATTTTGGAACAGGTTGTGGGTTGCAGGATGTGATGGCCTAGGAATTTCCCCCTCCATACGTTTTCGGAATCGCGTCTAGTCTGGTGATGAAATTCCTTACTTCCAAGTTTTTGAATGTGAATAGCTGCTTCGATAAGAACGCTCTCTGGTCAATTTTGGTGATGTTTGTTATTCTCTCTTGCCTCTCTTTTTTAAGGATTTGGGGCTTCGCGGTTTGTTTAAATTTGGATTGGGTATTTTGATGCTACTGTTGTGCAAGTAATTTAAGTTTTATGAATTGAGAATATGTTCCATTATGCTTGATTCATTAGTGTATGTTGAATAAATGTATGATGTATGCATATTTAGGAGGTATTCTCACAGAAAACTGTACTTGTACATTGGCTGGCCTATATGCCGTATACAGTAATTGTAACTCGAATGTGTAAAAACATATATTCAACGGCAGCATGAGTATTTAGCTAACTAGGCCATTGATGTATATCGTAGCCGATATTCATTGTTGTTAAACTATACAGCCACAATCTTATGATTATTTATTTCATTGTTTGCAGGTTTTAGCGTCGCTTGCATTGCACAGGTTCAAGGCATCGAAGGACCCACTGGCTGGTGATTCTGGACATGCAGTTCATATAACACGTAGTAGATGTTTTAATTATGGGCAAGTGATTCTTTTGTGAACATTTTGAACTTTGAAACACAAGCTAGCTACTTGTTTTATAAAGTAACTTAATAATACTATAGTATTGTTTTGATTTGTACGACTGTTTAATTAGAGTGACCGTACTGGACGGTCACTAAGGATGCAAACTTGTTAAAAAATCCCGCTGTTGAAGGGTTGTTCTTGGATTTCTGCACAGTGGTGCATATAAATGTTTGAGTATGTTTATATTTTGGGTGCATATATGGTTGATCTTGACTTTCAGATCTGCATATATGTAAAAATCTCCATAATTTTTTTTTTATTTCGTCGTGATACAGGCGACAAACATGTATGTCGCCAGAAAGATGTAAAAGTGAGAAAACATGTCTACTGGTGACAAACAGAATTTGTCACCTATGTACATAAACTACCAAATTTACTTGTCGGTAGTTATACTAGAGACAGAAAAGGTTTGTTGTTAGATTTAAACTGTCGACAACAACTGATGTCACTTTTTTTTTCTACCGACGTAATTGAGATTTTTCGGCCTTAATACTAACGATCGACTTGTAGTGACAACTTTCCGTCAAAAAATTATTTGTCGATAGAATTTCTCTTGACATATTTGGCCTTTCTAGCGACAATTTTTGCTGTCAACGGAGGCAGAATTTGCTGTAGTGTAATCACAGTTTGGGTAGTAGAATGATTAGTCTTTCATCATAAAAATATTATATAATCAATCATAGGATATCATGATTTAGAATAGAATCAAAATCTCCCACTAAGTTCATGATGTATTCTGCAGTGCGTGTTTCAAACCCTTGAAAGCAGTTTCAAGGCCTTGAAACAGACAAGCTATTTCAAGACTTTGAAACAGGCTGAATTACAAACTTGTCTATATGTGTAATTTGAATTAGGCTGAGCAACTTCCTAGATCCATCTCTATGGATATTGATACCAAGTATATAAGTCGTATCCCCTAAGTCTTCCATTGAGAAGCAATTCCCTAGCCAATCATTAATATATTACAAGGTAGGGACATCGTTTGCAATGAGTAGTATGTCATCAACATACAAGACCATATATACTATAGAGGTCCCACTAAACATCTTGTAGTAACAAGGTTCATATTCATTTTTGATAAAGCCAAACTCTTTTTCTGCATCATCGAAACATAGATTCAAACTCCTAGAAGCTTGCTTCAACCCATAAATGGACTGCTGCAACTTACATACTTTGTTGTCATGCTCTGGATCCTCAAACCCTCTAGCTGTATCATGTACACATCCTCAAAGAGGTTTGCATATAGAAATGCTTTTTTGACATCCATATGCCCAATCTCATAGTTGTGATAAGATGCAATAGCAAGCAAGATGCGAATGCATTTGTACATCGCAATGGGGGAGAAGGTTTTGTCATAGTCACTACCATGAATCCGTACGAATCCTTTTGCCACCAATCGACCCTTATAGGAAATCAAATTTCCATCTATGTGGGTTTTTTTCTTGAAAACCCACTTGCACCCTATGGGCCGAGCCCCATTGGAAGGTTCCACCAAAGTCCATACTTTGTTGGTATACAGATTTCATTTCGGATCTCATGGCTTCAAGCCATTTCTGAGAGTTCGGCCCCTTCACGCCCTCTCCATAGGTTGTAGGCTCATAATCCATGAGCTATCATCGGGCTCATTCAAGAGAAGTCCATATCTCTATGGCTCGTGACGTATCCTACCAGACCTATGAAGATATTGTGTTACTTGAGAAGGTTGCTCCACAACATCTTGCGGTTCCTACTCATGTTCCATTATTGGATCAGTGTTTTGTGTTTCTTAAATTTCTTCTAGTTATACAGTCCTCCGACTCATTTCTTTAGAGAAAAAATTCTCTTTCTAGAAACACACATGTCCGAGCAACAAAAACTTTGTTCTCAGTTGGATTGTAGAAGTAATATCCTTTCATTTCCATAGGATATCCCACAAACTTACACTTGTCTTACTTAGGTCCGAGTTTATATGACTACAAAAGTTTTACGTAAACTTTCAAACCCCAAATCCTCATAAATGACACTATGGGTCGTCTCCCAGTGCATATCTCATATGGTGTTTTCATGATTGATTTGGATGGAACATAGAGCATGTCCCCAAAACGATATTGGAACATCAGTCTGACACATCATAGATCGAACTGTATCCAACAGTGTTCAATTCATCCTCTCAAATACACCTAGATTCATCCTCTCAAATGCACCATTTTGACTTAAGTATTCTCCTCCAAGATCCGATCGTAGAGCCTTAATACTCTTGCCAAGTTGCTTATATACTTCATTCTTGAATTCTTTGAAATTTTCAAAAGTTTCGGAATTGTTCTTCATCAGATACACAAATCCGTATCTACTGGTGTCATTAGTAAATAAAATTAAATATAGATAACCACCTTTGGAAGGCATGTCAAATGTTCCAAACACATCAGTATGTCTGGGTGCCAATAGCTCACTAGTCCTCTCACATTTATTCTTGAAAGGGGACTTAGTCATTTTTCTCAATACACAAGATTCACATGTCTCATATGATTCATAATCAAATGATTTTAGATATCCATACTTACGGTTCCTAGAAATGTGTTTCTCGTTATATGGCCTAAACGACAATGCCATAGGTAAGTAGGATTTAAATCGTTAGTTTTAATCCTCTTAGTATTTATGTTATAGACAGAATTAACTAGATCAATGATTTATAATCCATTAGACAAAAGAGCATTACAATAATGCATACTATCAAAATAAATGGAGCAACACTTTTCCTTTATTGTGATAGAAAAACCTTTCTTTCCCCCAACAAGAAATAGAAATAATGTTCCTATTCTTAGCAGACACATAATAACATTTTTCTAATTCTAAAATAAGTCTAAAAGGTAAAGATAACTCATAAACGCCGATGGCTTATGCAGCAACTCTTGCTCCATTCCCAACGCGCAAGTCTATCTCCCCTTTAGCCAGTCGTCTGCTTCTTTAGATCCTGCACATTTCGGCAAATGTGAGATCCACATCCAGTATCCAATACCCAAGATGAAGAGATAGACAAATTTTCTTGTACAACAAATATACCTGGTGATGGTGTAATCACTCTTCCAAGCCTTTTATCTTCCAGATATTTTAAGATTTTCCTCTTCCACTTGCCAGTCTGACTTCAATCGTGAAATGAGCCCTTAGAAACGCCACCAGTAGGCTTCAAGGCAACTTACTTGGGCTTTGCAACTACATTGCTCTTCCTTTTCGGGTCCTTAGAAACTTTCTTGATCTTTCCCTTATTGACCATCATTATGGCCTTGCCTTTACCTTTATTCATACTATGTTCAGCGGTCCTCAACATATTAATCAAGTCAAGCAGAGTTTTTTGATCTCACTCATGTTATAGTTTATGATGTACTGACTTTAACTCTCCGGAAACTATTGCCAAATGAGATCATTTGCTAACTTTTGGCTGAATGGGATGCCTAACCTCTCGAGAATCTCTAAATATCCTATCATACGGATTTCATGAGGTCCAACTGGGTTCCCCTCTTACAGACTACACTTGAACAGTGCTTTTGAACTTCATGCCGCTCAGGCCTTGCTTTCTCTTGGAAGTGTTGTCTCATATGTATGATCATATCATACGCCCCCATGTTCTCATGTTGCTTCTGAAGCTCGTAGTTCATGGTGAAAAGCATAAGGCAAGTCACATAATTAGAGTCGTCAACGATCTTCTGATGTGCCTTCCTTGCAGCAGTAGTAGCATCAGCAGGTGGTGCTTTGGGAACAGGCTGATCTAGAATCTACAACTTGTTTTCTTGCTCGAGAACAATTCTCAAGTTTCTATAACAGTCTAGAAAATTGATTTCCGATAGTTTGTCCTTCTCTAGGACAGAACGCAACGTTGGAGTTAACAATTAACTATACTTAACAATGGCTATGATAAAAAAAAAAGGTAACACATAAATCACATTATGCGCTATGATATCTGGCTCTGATACCATATTAGGGTTTGATGCAGGATACGCAATGGAAATAAAATTAAAATTTCTTGATCAAATCCCTTCATCAATCGTAAGTTAAGCTCTCATAACGTGATAAAGGAAGTAGCGTTTACCTTGTCGGTTTGTGTGATCACAACGAAGAATAGTGTCCTTGTCTGTACCGGTATCCGCACCTTGGGATTCAAAACTAGGATCTTCTCCACACCTTTTTCTAGCTACGTAGAAGAAGGAATCAAATTATGACGCAAAACGGAAAGGGAGGCCGAGGGGGTTGCCACGCGCCTCTGCCGTCGAGTATGGGGTCGTGCGCCTCTCTTGGGTTCTCTCTCCCTGTTATGTTATTTCACTCAATGACAACTCTTGTGAAATAATAGATCTAGGACTCCCATTTTATATTTAATAACTCCTTATTAACAACAAATTTTCCCCAATACTAAACATGTACCTACACGGATTAGTCCACTTTGCAATTTAGTCCAACTAACTTTGCATGTGGTTGTGGTTTGATCATTGATCCATATATTTGTTAATTAGTCCAATTAATTAACATTCATATCCAGTTTAGTCCTTTCGGTCTGTGACCCTGCATGTTTCTATTAAGTTGGTAGTAACAATTACAAACATTAAGTGGTGTCTAGCAACACATCAATGCTGCCCAACTAATAGATTCTTAAGCTCACCCTCAAGTGACCGTGGATATTTACACCCATAATGTGGGAGGGACAAATCATTTCTACATCACAACCATACCTCAGCATGCTTCCTATCATGTCTGATTATCATCTTTATAGTTACGCAGTTATGGTGTAACATTTGATGATATCAAAACATGATAAATCACAACTAGAGTATATAGGGGCTTCAAGTCTAAGGACTACAACACCATTTTCACTACGAGAAGCACTTGTGACATTCACATAATTCATATGTAGCCTTCTCGTGGTGGGTCAATCCACTATGCAACTACTCCTAATGCATAACAATGTGTTAGGCTTGATATCTCCATAAATAATAAAAATGAATATTCTAGCCAAAACAGTGTTCATACTAAAAAAGATTGCCTCTAGGACATCAAATCCAACAAAAAATTCTCAAGCAGCAACTAGGATGGCAATGAATACCATCCTAACAACCAGAACGGGAACAAATTCCGTGTGAACTTTGAAAAAAATGCAGCAGGAAGGCCACATGAAAACAACGACAACAATGCACTCAATGGAAAAGGATACCATAATGCAGGTCAAAGTATGAGGACAACAAGAAATGGGGGTATCAACGCTCAAGGAGGCGCTAAACAGAGGAACGCATGCCAATCTAAGTGATTAATCAAGCATAGGAGAACGCTCGAAAAATGTGATGAATGGTACATACCTTGTCAAAAATAAACCATTGTTAATGCTATTTTCTTACGCACCATCACAGTCATAGCTAATTAGGACTTTAGTCTATAAGTAATCTCTCATATTAGAGAAATTACTTTATTGAGATATGGGGACACAAATCTTCTAAGGGGGAATGCTGTGACAACATCCCCTCCTTATTTTATCTCTTTTTGGAAAAAATTAGGCATGGTGCATGACATGCATACATTTACTTGTCATATTATGTGTTGCATTTTACTTGTGCATTCTAATGTGGAAAATAGATCGTAATTTTGGTGGACTGTTATTTGAAGGATGGCTTCATATAATCTATTTTGACGAAATTACAGGACAAAAGGACAATTTCTAATCAAGATACTCTAGAAGGGGGGGTTGAATGAGTATGCATTATTTTTCTAAAAATGGGATTTTGAATATTTTTCCAAAGCTTTGGAAAAGTATAGAAACAACTTGAAACAGTTTGTGATAGTCAGAAGCTTCGTAGCTTTGAAAGAGGAAATCAACCAAAGGTTTGGAGAAGCTATGTGATGAACATTGAGAGGAACGAAATGCATAACTATAAAACAGATGAATACAATGATTTTTTACGAAGTTCAGCCACAAATGGGCCTACTCTCCGTCTGAGGGATACCATCCCTCTAGGATTCAAGCATCTTCTTATTAATCACAGACTAAGCGCTAGATCTCAAACCAAAGTGTACTCCCTTACACTTATACAGCATGTGGTTCCAAACCTATTGACAGGATTTCTTACGAGTTACCGCAAGTGCACGGAAAAGTAATATAGGGGTGGTATTTCAACCCCGAGTTATCGATCCCACGAGGACAAGCTTGAGATTATTTAATTAAGCGATTAGTTTAGCGTACTGTAACTGAGAAGAAAATATTGTGTTTTAAGCATTTGTCAACCTCAAACAGGTGACTGAAATAGAATAAACAACTAAACGAATATTTTTGGATTTTTAATTTATTAAAGAAATATGGAGAAACTAGGCAATCTCTAGATCACCTAGGGCTGTAGACTATTTCCGGATTTGCTATGTAACATGTTAATTCTATTCTAGTTAAACCGGGTAATGGTACTGACAATCTCCTATCGGTCTCATGTCGTTCTACGTCATGGTCTACTTGGTGTCATGTCGGTTCACCTACATCTACCGGTCTGTTCTAGTAGGCTAACAGCAGTGCACGGAATGATATCCTCTAAGACCACCACCACACGAACACCTTACTATGTCCTACCGAATCTACCCACTAAGGCCAATCCTACACACTTCTCTTCTCAGACTCCGTGATTATGGATTGTTGTTCGCATCTCATCACAACTAGGTGTAAGTCGCTCTCACGCACTAGCTAGCTAATTAACAAGTCTGGTTGATCACTACTTCCTTGCCAAGGATTAAGCATAGTATATGAACAACTAACTAAAAAAGATATTAACTTTAAGCATGATTACAATCTAGTGATAACACCTAATTTAGATGAATATCAATTCTCAACATAGTCGTATCAATAGACTACGCTCATTAACAAGTTCATGAAATCAAACTTCATCCAATACATCAAAATCCAAAAGCATGAGACAAGTCTAAAATCAGGAAAACATAACGTCTACATAAACCCTAGGCTCTCTAGAGAAGCCTAGCAAAACGTCTAACTACTATAAATCGTAGCAAAGCAATAGAGTTTCTCCATAAAATTGATGAAAAGAGAAGAGAAAGAAATCAAACAATGAAATCTACGGTTTTGGGATGATCCCAATCGATCTCCTCAGCTCCCTTGCGTCTCTCTCTTCCTCCGTATGCGTGAATTACCCCCTCTAGGTCTCTTCTCCCGTTTTTACCAGTTGGGGGCGAGTTTTTAATGTACTTTTTCCGAAATTGCATTTCATCCCCTCTAATTTGTAATTCCCGGCCAGAATTGTAAGCTGATCTTGCGCGGGTCATTACTCTCTCATCCGGACTTCGATTAAGCTCCGTGACCTATCGTCCGAAAGAAATTTGAGTCTATATTAATTTGGCACCGGTATAACTCCCAAATTAATTGTATATTTTCCTGAGCTTTGAAAATAGTGAAGGTTGGTCATTCTCGCTCCTCCAACTTTGCTTCTCTTCGTTCCACTTGAGCTCCCATTGTTTCCGAAGTTCGTTCCATGCCTCCTATCAACCGATTAGCATCCGTTCATGCCAAGACAACATGAACAAACATACCAAGTGATTATATTTGACAAATAACATCTAAATATGCATAGAAGCGCCCTGACTAACAATAAAGCACATATAAAGCATCAAGTGAGAAAACACAGCATATTCTCCAACATTAGGCTCAAATATCTCATGATAATATGGGAAATAAAAATACTATATAGCTCCTAAAAGGTTTTATCAAACTCCCCCACACTACCTTCTTGCTCGTCCTGAGCAACACTTGCTTCCGAGATTCACATATATCTTTACTTTGCCTTAGACACAACGACTCAAACACCGGACTATGCAATCTACATGACTATAAACAATGAAACTCGATTATAAACAATGAAACAAAGTAAAGAACTCTATATATATATATTTTTTAGTTAGTTAGAGATTGGGCAATCTCGAAACGAAAAACGGCATCTCATAAGGCTCTCAGATTCCCTAAGAGATTCTATAACTTTGGAGATCGGTAGAACTTGCGGCCAATTTCGTCAGACAGAACGGGGACGAACACTCAATAAGTTGCTTCCACACATTCATCAAACGTATCCATAGCACCTACCATCTGAGCTATTTATCCACGGGTTAAATTGTTGACGGATTAGGACGGGTAGGATAGGATATTTAGAAGCGCACTCCTAGACGTCATGATATATCTCCCAAAACCGATTCTCACACTCCCTCACTAAAATTCAAGGAACCCCACCAAATCTCACTTCTCCGGCCCTCATTCCCTCAATCTTGGTGCAACGCCGTTCTCGCGGCCACAAATGTGAAGAAGTGATCAAAACTCATAGCTCATCTCCTCGGTCTTCACGATGTTTAATTTCCGGCTCCCTATTCCATTTCACTTTCAAGTTTCTTTCTTTTTTCATCTTTTTTTTCAATTTCAATTTCATTCTCATACCTATAAGCACATGGAGCCACCAATACTATAGTAATATCCGAGAAGATCAAATATCAAAATAGATACGTGGGGGTGGAATGTATCAAATCAATGATGTAATCAAAATAGATGTCGACAGCCCCACACTCGATGTAAACCATATCAAAAACCCGGTAGTCAATGTATAAACGTGCTTTTCCAACCAATCCTCATCATCACCTAAGATGTAGAAAATATAAATGAAGCACAAGCACGTCCTCCTATAAGATCAATCAACCCACCCCATATCGTGCAGAAATAATGTCATGCACTACGGTACTCCACATGTGATCGTGGTGTATGGACACGACTCACCGCCACATCGTGGTGACCCCATAGGTTCTATCTAGTTGGTAGCAACTATTTGCTAATATGGAGCGGTTTCTAGAAAAACATCCATTCTAGCCAACTAATAGAATAGTCATCTTAACAACCTTTGTACAAGTATCTGTCTCATCCCTTTGCCTCCATATCCGGATTGGACACGAGACATACAAGTCACACTCGTATATCCAATCCATAGTTTCTCGATCCATGGAATAGCCTTATTCGTGCAAATAACATCAATATCCCATATTGATTTATTTGAGTCTGGCCAGACATTCTATAAGCACTATCCCTCGAGTGGCCTAGGATATTTACTCCCGTTATGTGGGTGGGGCAAATCCTCTCTACGTCCACTACGATCTCTAAGCTTGCTTCTCATTGTATCAAGTACACGCCTTTATAACTACCCAGTTACGGTGTAGTGTTTAACGCTACCAAGATCACAATGATCCACAACTAGAATATCTAGTGACTTCAAGTCTAAGGATGACAATACCATTGTACCGCGAGAAGCGCTTGTGACTCAACATAACGTGTATGTACCTTCTCGGAGATGGGTCAATCCAGTGCAACATTCCGTAATGCACACCTATGTGTTGGATCATGATATCTCCATATCAATCCAACCCCATACTAGTCTATAGATGATTGTCCTAGTAATCGTTATACTTGACTAGGGATATTTAAGATAAACAACGCATTTGTAAATCTAAGGACTTCATTATATTAAATATCCAATAAATAATAAATGAATTTTCTAGCCATATAAAAATTCATTCTAAACTAGATTGCCTCTAGGGCATCTATTCCAACAGTCTCCCACTTGCACTAGAGCCAATCTGGCGCATCTCGTATGCCCATACTCCTAGTGTTCCCTTCATGCTTCCAGTGCGTGAGAGGCTTTGTAAGCGGGTCTGACAGATTATCATCTGTAGGAATCTTGCATATCCGAACGTCTCCTCTATCGATAATATCTCGAATCAGATGAAACTTCCTGAGCACGTGCTTGGACTTATGGTGCGATCTGGGTTCCTTTGATTGTGCGATCGCCCCAGTGTTGTCACAGAACAACTCCACTGGTTCCGCAATGCTAGCGACCACACCAAGTTCAGAAACAAATTTTCTGATCCAAACAGCCTCCTTTGCTGCGCCATTTGCAGCAATGTACTCAGCCTCTGTTGTAGAATCAGCTACCGTCTCTTGCTTGGAACTCTTCCAGCTCACCGCTGCTCCATTCAGGCAAAACACATATCCCGATTATGATCTAAAGTCATCTCTGTCGGTTTTGAAACTTGCATCAGTGTAACCCCTTACACGCAACTCTTCCTCACCGCCAAATATCAAGAAAGCATCCTTAGTTCTTCTCAAGTACTTTAGGATGTTCTTGACTGCAATCCAGTGACTCTCACCCGGATTGGATTGGTATCTGCTTGTCATACTCAAGGCATTTGACACATCTGGTCTAGTACATAACATGGCGTACATGATAGATCCTATGGCCGAGGCATAGGGAATCCTACTCATGCGTTCCTTCTCAATCTCATTGGAAGGACAACCACTCTTCGAAAGAGTGATTCCATGTGACATGGGCAAGAATCCCTTCTTGGAATCTTGCATGTTGAACCGCTTCAACATCTTGTCAATATATGTACTTTGACTTAGGCCTAGCAACCTCTTAGATCTATCTCTATAGATCTTTATACCGAGTATATAGGCTGCTTCCCCAAAGTCCTTCATTGAGAAACACTTTCCTAGCCAATCTTTCACAGATTGCAGCATGGGAATGTCGTTTCCAATGAGTAGTATGTCATCCACATACAAGACCAGAAAAGCTACAGAGCTCCCACTAACCTTCTTGTAGACACAAGACTCATCTTCGTTTCTGATGAAGCCAAACTCGTTGACCACTTCATCAAAACGTCGATTCCAACTCCTAGAAGCTTGCTTCAATCCATAAATGGACCGTTGCAGCTTACAGACTTTGTTGGCTTGCTTTGGATCCTCAAAACCTCCAGCTGTATCATATACACGTCCTCGAGGAGATTCCCATAAAGGAATGTTGTTTTGACATCCATCTGCCAAATCTCATAGTCATGGTATGCTGCAATTGCAAGTAGGAATCGGATGGATTTGGTCATTGCGACTGGTGAAAAGGTTTCATCATAGTCAATACCATGAATCTGTCTGAATCCTTTAGCCACCAATCGGACCTTATAGGTAATCACATTACCATCCATGTCGATCTTCTTCTTGAAGACCCACTTGCACCCTATGGGCCGCGCCCCATCGGGTGGTTCCACCAAAGTCCATACTTTGTTGGTATACATGGATTCCATCTCGGATCTCATGGCTTCCAGCCACTTCTGAGAGTCTGGGCCACTCATGGCCTCCTCATAGGTAGTAGGCTCATCATTTATGAGCATCGTGTCACCGGAATCAGTTATGAGAAGTCCATACCTCTCGGGTTCCTGGCGCACTCTACTAGATCTACGAAGCTCTTGTGTTACCTGAACAGGTGGCTCCACAACCGCTTGTGGTTCCTGCTCATGTTCCATAATCGGTTCAGTGATTTGTGGTTCTTGAAATTCTTCAAGTTCTACATTCCTCCCACTTGCTTCTTTAGAGACAAATTCTCTTTCTAGGAACACGCCGGTCCGAGCAACAAACACTTTGTTCTCGGTTGGACTGTAGAAGTAGTATCCCTTAGTTTCCTTAGGGTACCCCACAAATTTGCACTTATCCGGTTTAGGCCCTAGCTTGTCCGATTGTAAACGCTTTACATAGACATCGCAGCCCCAAATCCTCATGAACGACAGTGTGGGACGCCTCCCACTCCACATCTCATATGGTGTCTTCATGACTGATTTGGATGGAACACGGTTAATGGTGAAAGCTGAACTTAATAGAGCGTAGCCCCAAAATGACAATGGATGATCGGTTTGACACATCATAGATCGAACCATATCCAATAGGGTTTGATTCCTCCTCTCGGACACGCCATTCCATTGTGGCGTTCCGGGTGGAGTGAGTTGGGACACGATCCCACACTCTCTAAGATAGTCGTCAAACTCTTGGCTCAAGTATTCTCCTCCACGATCCGATCGTAGAGCCTTTATACTTTTGCAAAGTTGCTTCTCTACTTCATTCTTGAATTCTTTGAACACTTCAAAGGATTCGGATTTTGCCCTCATAAGGTACACAAATCCATATCTACTGTAATCATCAGTAAATGTAACGAAGTAGACATAACCACCCCTGGCAGGCGTGGCAAATGGCCCACACACATCAGTATGTATGAGCGCCAATTGCTCACTAGTACTCTCACCTTTCTTATTGAAAGGGGACTTTGTCATTTTTCCCAATAAACAAGCCTCACATGTCTCATATGATTCAAAATAAAATGAGTCTAGTAATCTATCCTCATGGAGTCTAGATACACGTTTCTCATTTATGTGGCCTAAACGACGGTGCCATAAATAAGCAGGATTTAAATCATTTATTTTAATCCGCTTGGTACTAATGTTGTAGACAGGATTGCTTAGATCATGGACATAAAGTCCATTAAATAATTGCGCACTAAAGTAGTGAATATTATTCAAATAAAAGGAACAACAATTGTTCTTTATTGAAATAATAAAACCATCCTTGTCCAAACAAGAAATAGAAATAATGTTTCTGCTCATAGCAGGCACAAAATAGCAATTATTTAATTCTAAGACTAATCCTGAAGGCAGAGATAGCTCGCACACGCCTATGGCCAACGCAGCAACCTTTGCTCCATTCCCAACGCGCAGATCTACCTCCCCTTTTGCCAATCTTTTACTTCTCTTTAGATCCTGCATATTTCGACAAATATGAGATCCACATCCAGTATCTAATACCCATGATGTAGAGACAGTTAAATTGACATCTACAACAAAAATACCTGGTGGTGGTGGAATCACTATTCCAAGCCTCTTGTCCTCCAGATATTTTGGGCAGTTCCTCATCCAGTGTCCAGGCAGACTGCAGTAGTGACACTCACCCTTAGTCACGGCCTTGGCAATGCCACCAACAGGCTTAAGGGCTGGTTCCTTGGACTTGGCAACTGACTTGCCTTTGCCCTTGGAGGAAGAGGCAAACCTTTTGCCCTTTCCTTTCTGTACCATCATAATGGCCTTGCCCTTACCCTTGTTGATGCTCTGTTCAGCCGTCCTCAACATGTTGAGCAAATCTGGCAGTGGCTTAACGATCTCGTTCATGTTATAGTTCATAATGAACTGTCCATAACTCTCGGGCAACGATTGCAACACGAGATCGGTTGCCAACTCTTGGCCGACCGGGAACCCTAGTCGGGCGAGATTCTCCAAGTACCCGATCATTCGGAGTACATGGGGTCCCACCGGGTTCCCTTCTGCCAGATGACATTTGAACAGTGCCTTTGAGACCTCATACCTCTCTACCCTCGCCTGCTCTTGGAAGAGCTGCTTTAGATGTTCGATCAAATCGACAGCATTCATGTTTTCGTGTTGCTTCTGAAGCTCAGAAGTCATGGTGCAAAGCATAAGGCAGGCCGCATCATTAGCGTCATCAACACGCTTCTGATACGCCTTTAAGGCAGCAGGTGTTTGGTTCTCAGGACCTTCTGGAACATGCTCCTCTATTGCGTACAGTTTCTTCTCTTGCTTGAGAACAATTCTCAAGTTTCTGTACCAATCAAGAAAGTTGGTTCCAGAGAGCTTGTCCTTCTCAAGGACAGATCGTAGGGAATGTTGTGAACTCGATGAGTTGTTTGCCATTTGGAATTCTACAAAAAGGAAAATACGCAAGTTTTAGTATTTGTGAATTTTTGACTATATTTAATAATGGCTAGTTTATTAAGTATAGCTCCCACTATTTTTCTACGGATTAATAACCCTCAAGATATTAATGCGGAAAATATCCTTATATTTTCTAGTGGGCCAAGATCCATCTTTCATCTACTTATGAGCTTGCTTTGGCAAGTCACCCATAATTTGACTACTTTAGGTAGGAACGATTCCAATTGCATCCCATATGCAACTCTTGGTTCAACCGGACAAATAACTCCTTATTTATCCATCCATATGGATAATCCCAATTGATTGCCTCCAGGTTTCTTAATCAAATTAATAGCCTAGTTGTGTTCAACCTCTTATCTAAACAATTGCACATTGTTACGTGCCATCGCATTCCATCATTATGAACCAAGTCGCCATGCTTTGGCACGCACGAGCTTGATAAATAAAGATGATAATGAGTGTTTAAATAACGAGAAGGCAAGAACACAATATTTGAATTTTGAGGGATTTTAAATTCAATTCTTTAATTGTTTTGTTGATCAATATCAATTAATCTATCTATTTGAGTTTGGGCACAACTCAAATAATAGATCCGGGTTGTCTAATTATCTTATTATCCTAATTGCATGCATCATCCATACACCAACCACACAAATAATAAGACAATAAATAAACAACCACAAAACAGAAATTAAACGTGATGTGGATATGGCCTTTTCTAGACTAAGATAATTCCAAGCCAATGGAATTATCTATGAACCCTAAAGCAAACACATCTCCATGCGTCTGGATCTTTTGGTCCATCCTTCATAGTCTTGTGGATTGCTCCATGCTCCATGCTCCATCTTTTGTGGCTTCTTTGGCTTTGGGCTTCTTTTCTCCAATCTTGGCTAACAATCTACTTTATCTAGCACTAGCTAATATCTATACTAAATAAAATAAATCTCACAAGTTGAGAAAAAAATGGCACGCAGGCCATAAAACCCTAATTAATTATTACAATTAATTGATCAGCTCGCAGGCCGTTAAACCAAACCACAAAATTAAACATCCACATCAAACCACTTCCTAAGGCCATATCCAATCACCATGCGATTTTCACATAAACAGTTAAAATCCAATTTTAACGCGCTTGGTCATTTTAATTGATTTTAGGATTTCTAGGGTTAAAACGGTCCATCGGCCCAACAATCCAATTGCCCAGGCCCATTAGAGTGAACCACAAGGCCCTAGGGCCGGGCCGGCCCAAAACCCGCAAGCTAGGCCCGCGGGTTAGGGCCGCCCGGCCCCTTAGGGCGGCCAAGCTTGGGCGGCAAGCAAGGGGGCGGTCCCTAGGGGGGGGCCGAACCTCCTCTTGGGAGTTGTTTCCAAAACAACTCCCTTGCTTGGTGCCCAAGTATGGTTGTTTCCTTGTTTTGGGAGAACTCCTTCTACCCCAAGGATGCCCAAACCCTAGATCTAAGATCCTAAAATTTCTCAAACTCACCAATTCATGCATCCAATGCAAAAATTGGATCTTGTTATGATTAATTATTGACAAATTGCATCCCATGCTTGATTTGTCTTGTTTTACGCGATAAACAATCAAATTAAGGTGTAAAACAACAAAAACGTAACACATAAGCCACGTTTATGCTCTACGACCTGTGGCTCTGATACAACTGTAGGGTTTTGATTCATGGATCGCACAACGGAAGCATAATCAAACATAAACCATGAAAAACCCTCCAAGGATCACAAGTCTTGAGACATAACGATAGTAAAGGTTAGAAATCATAAACACACCTTTGGGTTCTCCTTGATGACTTCCAACGCGAATAATGTCACGTTCTCTATAGTTGATCCACGCCTAGAGTTGATCCTAGATCTCCCAAACTCCTTGGTGCTAGCCCGGATTAGGAAGAGGAAGAACGAATCACGCAAAACGAGAACAAAAGAGGGCTTCGGCCTCTTTTTGGCCGACGGGGACGAGGGCGGCGGCAAGGGGCGGCGTCGGGCCCTCCTTGTTGCTTGCCCTCTCTC
Source organism: Linanthus parryae (assembly GCA_023055425.1). Classification (NCBI taxonomy): domain Eukaryota; kingdom Viridiplantae; phylum Streptophyta; class Magnoliopsida; order Ericales; family Polemoniaceae; genus Linanthus; species Linanthus parryae. Next base: position 123,342,504 of record JALGPY010000003.1, on the reverse strand, counting down.
TCCTTTGTTCTCTCCCACTCTTGTTATGTTCACTAATGAGCATAAGTTTTGAGGAAGGAAGGAAGGAGGGTCCTTTATATAGTCCAACAACTCCTTGTTAACTACCTAAAGGACTTATTCTAGTCCAACTAGAATTCAATTTAGTCCCTTCCTTGCAAATTAGTCCCTACTAAGTTTGCAAGGGTTTGCAAAGTGATCCTTCTAATTAATTAATCCAATTAATTAATTCCCAAATCTAGTTCAACTCTATATAGCGTGTGACCCAATAGGTTCTATCTAGTTGGTAGCAACTATTTGCTAATATGGAGCGGTTTCTAGCAAAACATCCATTCTAGCCAACTAATAGAATAGTCATCTTGACAACCTTTGTACAAGTATCTGTCTCATCCCTTTGCCTCCATATCCGGATTGGACACGAGACATACAAGTCACACTCGTATATCCAATCCATAGTTTCTCGATCCATGGAATAGCCTTATTCGTGCAAATAACATCAATATCCCATATTGATTTATTTGAGTCTGGCCAGACATTCTATAAGCACTATCCCTCAAGTGGCCTAGGATATTTACTCCCGTTATGTGGGAGGGGTAAATCCTCTCTACGTCCACTACGATCTCTAAGCTTGCTTCTCATTGTATCCAGTACACGCCTTTATAACTACCCAGTTACGGTGTAGCGTTTAACGCTACCAAGATCACAATGATCCACAACTAGAATATCTAGTGACTTCAAGTCTAAGGATGACAATACCATTGTACCGCGAGAAGCGCTTGTGACTCAACATAACGTGTATGTAGCCTTCTCGGAGATGGGTCAATCCAGTGCAACATTCCGTAATGCACACCTATGTGTTGGATCATGATATCTCCATATCAATCCAACCCCATACTAGTCTATAGATGATTGTCCTAGTAATCATTATACTTGACTAGGGATATTTAAGATAAACAACGCATTTGTAAATCTAAGGACTTCATTATATTAAATATCCAATAAATAATAAATGAATTTTCTAGCCATATACAAATTCATACTAAACTAGATTGCCTCTAGGGCATCTATTCCAACACTAGTTACAACGGATAAAGACACATCACTTTTTTCAGCATGATCCCTTACGAAATGATGTCTCACATCAATATGTTTAGTTTTGGAGTGCTGCACATGAATCTTTGAAATTGAAATGGCACTTGTGTTTTCACATTTGATAGGAACTTCTCTTAATTCATATCCAAGGTCTATCATTTGTTGAGCAATCCACAACACTTTTGAGCAACAAGCTCCAGCTGCTATGTATTCAACTTCTGCAGTTGACAAGGCTACTGGATTTTTCTTCTTTGAATGCCTGCTAATCAATGATGAGCCAAGGAATTGGCAACACCCTGAAGTGCTCTTCTTGTCAACTTTGTTCCCTCCAAAGTCTGCATTTGAATAACCATTCAAATATGAATTATTCCTTCTTATATACCAAATTCCCAAGTCTTTGGTACCATTCAGATATCTAAAGATCCTTTTGACAGTAACTAAGTGACATTACTTAGGATCTGCTTGAAATCTTGCCCACATACAACACTAAACATGATATATGGTCTACTAGCAGTCAAATACAATCATGAACCAATCATACCTCTGTATTCTTTTTTATTCACACTCTTACCATTTGTATCCTTATCTAAGGATAATGAAGAACTCGTGGGAGTTTAAGCTACCTTGGACTGAGACATGTTATACTTATTCATCAAGTACTTGGTATATTTTCCTCTATTCACAAAAATTCCTTTCCTAATTTGATGTACATGATGTCCAAGAAAGAAATTTAACTCTCCCATCAAGCTCATCTCAAATCCCCTGCACATAAGACTTGAAAACTCTTTTGATAGAGCATCATTAGTAGCACCAAACAATATATCATCAACATAAATCTGTACGAATAATATATTCTTTTCATGAGTCGTAATAAAAACATTTTTGTCTACTAGGCCTCTCTTAAAATTATTTTCAAGTAAATACGTTGAAGTGTGTCATACCAAGCCCTTGGAGCTTGTTTAAGTCCATAGAGATATTTGCTAAGTTTGTAAACATGATCAGGGAAATTATCATTTTCAAAACCAGGAGGTTGAGCAACATATACTTCTTCTTGTAAATTGACATTTAAGAATGCACATTTGACATCCATTTGATAACGCTTTATGTGTTTGTGAGATGCAAATGAAAGAAGTATTATGATAGCTTCTAACCTGGAAACAGGAGAAAATGTCTCCTCATTATCTATACCTTCTTCTTGATTATAACCTTGTGCCACAAGTCTGGCTTTGTTTATGACATTTTACAATGCTCATCAAGCTTGTTTCTGAATACCCACCTGGTTCCAATAACTGACTGAGTCTTTGGCCTCTCAAATTCATTAAGCTCATTATGCATTGCAATGGTCCAATATGCTTCTTGTAATGCCTCCTTTTCACTCTTAGGTTCTACAAGTGATACAAAGGCATTGAAGGCACATAAGTTCTTCAATTTTCATCTGGTCTGTGTAGCAGTGGTTGGATTAGAGATAATATTTTCAACTGGATGAGCTGAAAAATATTTGAACTTCTTTCTTGGTGTCCAGGTTTTTGGTTCTCCAATGATCTTTTCAAGCATTTGAGAGCTTGATGCAGTATCTAGGACATTTTGTGATCTGTGAAGTCCAGTCTCAAAGCTTTGATAATTTTTTTCAGAAGTTTGTTCAAAGCTTTGAGATTCTCTTGGCTATTCATGAAGATTAGTTATGCTGCTTTTCTCTTTCTCAATATCTCATCTGCTTCATTCTTTTAGATTGAGATCTGCAAAACTATCACTCAATGAACCATCATAGCTTTCATAAAAAATCACATGAATTCTCTCTTCTATAACTCTGGTTCATTTATTGAAAACATTGTATGCTTTGCTATATTGAGAATAACCAAGAAACATTCATCACTTCTAGCATCAAATTTACCAAGATTATCCTTACCATTATTATGCACATAACAAGTACAACCAAAAGGCTTAAAATAGTAAACACTTAGCTTTCTACCCTTCAAAATTTCATCTGGAGTTTTCTACAATATATGCCTAATCAAGCATCTATTTAGCACATAGTTGGCAGTGTTAACATCTTCTGCCCACAAATATTTTGGCAAATTATTTTCAAAAAGCATCGTTCTAGACATATCTTCAAGTGTCCTATTCTTCCTCTGAACTACTCCATTCTGCTGAGGAGTTATAGGTGTAGAAAAATTGTGTGAGATCCCATGTTGTGCACAAAATAAATCAAAATAATTTTGATCAAATTCTCTACCATAATCACTTCTAACAGATGCAACATGAAAAATTTTCAAAGTTTGAAGCTCTTTACAAAGCTTTGAGAAATCAAATAGTGATTCAGATTTTTCTCTAATAAACATAACCCAAGTAAATATAGAGTAATCATCGACCACAACAAGCATATACCTCTTACCTGTAGGAGTTTGAACTCTCATAGGACCACATAATTCCATACGGAACCTCTCTAAGGGTCTAGTGGTACTTACAAAGTTCTTTGGCTTGAATGAGAGCCTTGTGTGTTTACCATGGGTACATGACTTGCATATCTCATCATCTTTAAACTTCATAGTTGGTAATTCTCTTAACAAGTCCTTTGAGATAAGCTTGTTCATTTTGTGCATGCTTATATGCCCAAATTTTATGTGCCAAAACATTCAGTCCTCCTTCAAAGCTTTGAAACACTTCAGATTTTATCCTACAACTTTGTTAGTACTCATAGCATAAGCAATATATGAACTTGGAGCAGTGAGTATTAAATTTCAAGATTTCTCATCTTGCACCACACATTTCTCCATGTCAAAAATGACTGTATTACCCTTATCACATAATTGAGAGATACTAAGCAGATTATATTTCAATCCATCTACCAAACAAACACCTGAAATTGAAATTGCAGATTCATTACCAATACTACATATGCCAATGATGTTGCATTTTTCCTAGTAACCAAGTGTGATTGTTCCTCTAGTATGCTCTTTAAGTTCTGTAAATAGAGACTTCTTTCCACTCATATGCCTGGAGCAACCACTGTCAAAAATCCACTTATGGTCCTTACCCTTGGTGATAGCCTGTAAAATTCAATCAATGCCTCAACAGGCTATTAGACCAAGTGTAGAATTTGGAATCATATTCAGAATCAACCATATAGGTGGTCTTATTCCTTTAGGAACCCAAATCTTCAGCACTTTTCCCTTAAGCTGATATTGATAGGTATTCCTCATTATGTGAGGTTTTGTCCCTCTAAAGGGGAAAATTAGCTTCACATGACCAAACATTCCACAGTAATGACATATTGGTGAATGTATGTGTCCTGATTTTACAAAGGTTGTTTGGTTCTTCTTCGGAAAATTTGGATTGTAACCAATTCCACTTTATTGTACAGAATGCAGACTTCCTCCAACCATGAAATTAAGGTTATGTTCTAAGCCTGCAAATCTTGATAAAACCTTTCTTTATTTTTGAATTTTCTCTATGCTGTTCCAAATCATCTGAATGATGTTTTAGATCAACATACTTATCTTGTATCCACAACGTCTTTGACCTGTTCCTTTAAAGCTTTGAAACCGATGTCCACGGCTTTGAAGTAACTGTCAATTTTTGACTTAGATACTTCAAGAGTCTTATTGAGAAAAACCAAATCTAAATTTTTCTTTGCCTGCTCATGAACTTTTACCTTCAAAGAATCAATATCATTTCTGTTGCTTTCCTCATTTAAAAACATGCTTTTGAGGATTTCAGGTAAAACATCAGTATGACTAGCAAGTAAATATTTTACCATCTCCTCGATGTGTCTGTTTGAGCTGTTTCCTTCTTCATGCTCAGCCATTAGAAAAATATTATCTCGTTCTTCATCTGAATCTTAATCACTTGATGAATTAGTATCACTCCATGAGGCAACCAGAACTTTTTTCCTTCTGTTTATCAGTTTCCTTCTTAGGATAATGCATGTTCTTCTTCTTTTGTGTACAATCTCTAACCAGATGATCTGCGTCTCCACATTCAAAGCAATTAATTACTTTAGATTTATGTGGATGTGAAGAAGACTTACCTCTATGATCCTTGCTATTTGAGGATAAACTTTTCTTTGCTGTATTCCTTGTTCCCAAAGTTTTTCTTCATTTTCATTATTCTGGTCAAAGCTTTGGAGATCAAGGCTAAAGCTTCGTCATCATCATCATCATCTTCCTGTTCAAGGCTTTGGGATTTCTCATTTTCTTTTTCCTTGGGTTCCAGGTTCTTGATGTTGTCACTCATATCACCATCCACTCCTTTAATAGATATCTCACTAGTGAGTAGATTGCCTGGCATATCATCGAGCTCCAGAAGACTCAAATCTTGAGCTTCCTCAATTGCAGTGGTCTTTGATTCCCACTTGGCTTTTGGAAGTCTTGTTGGAATCTTTTCTGACCTATTCTTCATTTGAGAATGCTTTTCCCAAGGACTCTAGATTATTCACAATGTATGTGAACTTTTTGAACATGTCCTTGATGGATTCATCAGAATTCATCTTGAATAGCTCATACTACTTTAGAAGAATGTTGATTTTGGTCTACTTGACATGGCTAGTTCCTTCATATGTTACCACCAGTTTTTCCCAAATCTCCTTGGCACTTTTGCAGTTGGATATCCTGTTGAACTCGTCTGCACAAAGAGCACAATATAATAAGTTCACAGCTTCATAGTTCTTTGATACCTTCTCCAATTCAGTAATTGAAAGATCCTCATCATGCTTGGCAATTCTGATTACATCTGTAGTAGAATATAATATAAGCAGGCCATTCTAAGTGATTGACCATTGTTCCATGTCCTAAATTATGATGAACATCTTCGTCAATGATTTCCAATGAACAAAGTTTTTCACCAAAGAACATTGGAGGTCTATTAGCTGTCCTTCCTTGTGATAATCCTCCATCGCATACATTACTCATTATCACAAAATGGTTAGATCGTTATAGTGACCCAAACTCTGATACCAATTGAAAGTGTGTAATGCAGGTATAAAACAAGATCAAGATACTCTAGAAGGGGGGGTTGAATAGAGTATGCAATATTTTGCTAAAAATGGGAATTTGAAACTTAATGCATACATTAAATACATTTCCAAATATTTGGACAAGTAAAGAAACAACTTGAAACAATTTGTGATAGTCAGAAGCTTCAAAGCTTTGAAGGATTTACATTAAATATATTTCCAAATATTTGGACAAGTAAAGAAACAACTTGAAACAATTTGTGATAGTCAGAAGCTTCAAAGCTTTGAAACAGGAAATCCTTCAAAGCTTTGGAGAAGCATTGTGATGAAAAGTTTTGAATTGAATGAAATGCAGAACTGTAAAGAAGATGAACACAATGATTTTTTACGAATATTAGCCACCAATCGGCATTCTCTCCGCCTGAGGGATACTATCCCTCTAGGATTTAAACACCTACTTATTATTCACAAAATTAGCCCTTGATCTGAAGCCCAAGTGAACTCCCTTACACTTATACATCTTGTGGTTCCAAACCTATCTAGATCCAGCTACAATGTAATGAAACAATAAGAACCTATTGTTGTTCACTAGAACAACTAACTTCTATTAGTTTGTGAGTTATAGAAATTCTAATGAATTTTACAAATAAAGCACGAGAAAGAAGAACAGAGAAAATATACACTACTAGAAATCTTAGCGAAAGCGTCATTAAGAAATGCGGTATTTGCTAAAATTAATGTTGTATTTAGCAAAAACAGCATTAATTGCAGCATTAAGGCTAATGTTGCATTAGCCGTGCTGTTTTTTCTCATTGCAGCATTAAGCTAATGCTGCTAGCAAAAAGTAGCATTACTTGCAGCATTAACTAATGTTGCACACTTATACTCAGACCCTGCAGCATTAACACACTAATGCTGCATTTAGGAAAGAAATTGCAGCATTATTGAACTTTAATGCTGTATTTTTACACATAATTTTGCAGCATTTTGTTGATTAATGCTGCATTTTTATTGCAATTTTTTTTTTTTTTTTTTGCAAAGTTCCTTTGTTTTATCTCATACTTCAATTTATTATGCATTTGTGCACTATCGTTACCCCTCAAAAATCTGCTTTATTAAACATTCTTCATCCAAAATCAACAAGAATAACAGGAACACAAGAACAAGAACACAACAAGAACATATAATAAACACGCAAAAATTTAGTATAACAATTTCTCATTACAAATTTATATCCATGTACAAAATCACCATACATCCCCAATTCTACATCACAAGAACAGATTGAATGTCCGTAAAAAATACCTAAACTAACAGATTTAAACAAAATCTGATCACTGGATTAAACTAATAATGCTGATACAACATTCATACATCAAAAACCCAGAATTTTTATCACTGGGACATGTAAACTGATAATGCTGATCCATTTGTCTTCGAATTTGATCACTGGGACTTTTCCTTCTGGGTTCACATCCAAAAACCTAAACAAAAAACTTCAAAAACCCATAATCACAAACTATACATCACAGTTCCAGAAACAAAATCCAGAGATAAAACAATTCCAAACCATATATGATACAACATTCATACATCAAAAAAGAAGACCATATACAAGAACCCAGAAACTCAATCTCACCTCAAAAAAACCCAGAAACCCAATCGAGAGACACCGTCGATGCCCAAATCTGGAACGCAGAGGGATTCAGAGCCACCGGCGTCCGAACCACCGCCGGAGGCGAAGAGGACGGCAGATGCTCCGATCTGCTAAGAGAGAGACAGAGAGAGAGACGGAGAGAGAGACAGAGAGAATCACGGCGTCGTACCTTCTTTGGAACCACCGGGGCGTCCGAACCACCACCGGAGTCGAAGAGGACGCAGATGCTCCGATCTGCAAAGAGAGAGAGAGAGAGAGAGAGAGAGAGAGACGGAGAGAGAGAGGGAGAGACTCACGGCGTCGTACCTTCTTTGGAACCACCGCCGGAGGCGAAGAGGACGCAGATGCTCCGATCTGCAAAGAGAGAGACGGAGAGAGAGAGAGAGACTCACGGCGTCGACCTGCATTGGAACCACCGCCGAAGCTTCCCGATCTGCCGCCGTCGATGATGGAGCTTCCCGATCTGCCGCCGCACCATGAAGGAGCTTCCCTCTCCCCTCCTCTTCACCCTCTCCCTCTCGATCTCTTCCTCTCTCCGTCTCTCTCTCTCTCTTTCTCTCTCTCTCTCTCTCTGTATTCTTACGGGTTAGAATGGGGCAGTGGGTGGGTGTAGTAGATAGGGTTTTGTTTTGGTCCTCCCAAATTTTCAATTCCCACCAAATTTTTAGACAAACTTTGAATGTCCCCCCAAAATGTCTAAAAAGCAGCATTAATGTGTTAATGCTACAACGTATTATTTTTAATATGTCAAACATTGCAGCATTATTGAATTAATGCTACAGAGTAGAACTCAAAACGCAGCATTAAACTAATAATGCTGCAATTTCTATGCTGCATAGCCAAAAATTGCAGCATTATTGGATTAATGCTGCAACTTATAAACTATTTAGCCAAAAATTGTAGCATTATTGGATTAATGCTGCAATATTATAGCATTAGTTTGTAGAATTAAAAAATAATGCTGCTTTAGGGTATCAATTACCGCATTTGTTCAAATGCTACAAATAAAGTGTCGTATTTGCTAAGATTTCTAGTAGTGATATTAAGAAGTGAAGCTTGGAAGTGTTCTTCAGATGTCTGAAATAATTGAGATGATTGATCTTCTTCAACGTTGAGCTCTCAATCTTTTTGAATGGTTGTTGATTGATCTCTCCCGTCTTTTCTGCCTTCTATTTCTCTGTTGATCATCACTATCAGCTTGAAAGTCAAATCGAATATATAACAGACTGTCAGCAACAACCTGAGAGATTTTAGAAACAAAATTCCTATAAATCCTCAGCAACCTAACAACTTCTTTCAAAAGCTATATTCAAACGGCTGTTTTGAATTTGTTACGCAGGTTTAACCAAATTCGAGTCCTGCAAAATAGGAATGACTAGCATAAGTTTAGTGACCTATTTCACAGATCAGATTAACCAAAAAGCTTAGCTATTTCTCTGAGAGAATAAACACTATATATATATCTGTATGTAGAGCCCAATAATAGTAAAAAAATAAGATTATGACTTAGAAAAATTCAATAACCAATCACATAGCCTGATAAGTTAGCCTGTAACAAGAATTTGTTAGCCATAATAACTAAGCAAAAAATCCATTATTATCTCCAAAGCTTTAGAGCTTTGGCTTCCTGCAAAGCTTTGGCCTGCAAGCTCTGATACTTAAGACATATCAAATTATACAGTTGTCCAGTCATATCTCTAGATTATGTGAATTTTTTGAGATATCTGCAAGCAGGACCGAACATCACGAAAAATTATCTACAATATTTATCATGCAGCTATTTAAGTCATAAAACCATAACAAGCTTACTCAAATTAATCATGGGGGTCATCATGTAGGCAAAAAATCAACTTACACCCTTTAGGTTAGTGGTTGCTTTCAAAAGTATCCTCCATGATTCGCCTTTTTCACTTCAGTCGTTACATTTTACTCATGTTTACAATTGTTAGTTTCCTTAAAAGGAACCGTTAAGTCGTCAAAATATCCAGGGACATCAAAAAAAATTATACCCTAATATTTTCTCCATTTTGCCAGAAATTACCATCTTGGCTTCTTTACCATAATCCTGTCACTTGACCTGATAAATTGGATAGTAAAACGACAAAATATTTTTCTTTCTCGTTGCAATATTTTAGAAGGGGCAGTACGTCCAGACACATATTAGCTAGATAGGTTAAGTGAATTATTATGATTTGATAAACATAATTATTATTTTTATGATGCATGATATTTTGATGGCTTAGTGGTTCCTTTGACGGCAAATCACTATTCTAGACGGAAGTATAATATAAGGGCCGAATTGTAAACATGGTGTTATTCTTAAAAGCAACCCCTAACTTATGGGGTGTAAATTGATTTGTTGCCCATTATATGTATTTACATGTCCATACAGAGGTTAACATGGAGAAAAAAGCCATACGTTTTCAAGAATCGGTCATTAGTTAATTATTCAAACAACTTGGTCACTAATTAATTATTTCAATTCTTTTTTATGTAATTACTTAAATTATTATAATTTATAATCGCTCAGGTGATAGAGCGCTGGAACCTTTTGCATGAGATCCCGGGTTCCAACCCGTTTGACGACAATAAACAATTTCTCAAAAAAAAAGTACTCATTACTAATCAATTTTTTGGATTAATTGAAAATTTGCAAATCGGTAAATTTAATTTCATAGCCGAAAAAATTTGAAGTGATTGTTCATAGCAATTAAAATCCATCATATTTATTCTCGAAAAATGAACCCATCATGTTTAATTCATGTGAACACACTTTATTCTATAAAGGGAATTGAGCTATTTTACCAACTAAATTATAGAAGTTACCCTCATAACATAGACTAATAATAAGAACTCCCCAAAATTTTCTAAATAAAAAAAAAAAAAAAAAAAAAAAAAAAAAAAAAAAAACTCTTGATTATATCATGATGAGTGAGAAATTGTTCCTAAAAAATGATGAATGATAAAATTACACAAAATATAACCTTTTTGGTGAAAATATACAAAAATAAAAATAAATCACAATTTTAGACGAAAGTAAAATATAAGAGCTGAATTTAAAAAGTTCAAAACATTGGGGATACTTTTGAAAGCAACACTCTACGTAAGGGGTGTAAATTGTTTTTTTTTTTTTTTGCCCATTATATGTATTTATATGTCCCATAGAAATGTATATATGTTGATTACATAATTCCCATGTTTTCTATGCAGACAGAAGGGTGTAATCACACATCATAATACTCAAAGATATCTACTAGATCTTCGAGTCTGAACATTATCTGTTCAATTTAGAGCAAAAAGACATTTTTTTCTAGATTGGTCAAAAATTAATTATTCAAACAATTTTTCGAAGTTATTACTTTTTTGTACAATTTGGAGTAATTACTTTTTTGTACAATATGAAGTAAGTATTTATGTTATTATACTCCATAATAAGCTCTCTCAAAAGTGAGTAGTGATTACTAATTAATTTTTTGGATTCATTGAAAAATCGTAGGCATTAAAGAATGTTCAAATACAATGAACTTGATTTTTTCTTCCAAATCGGTGAATTTAATTTCTTAATAGAAACAATTTAAAGTGATTAGTTCATACCATTAAAACCCATCATATTTTTTTCTTGTAAAAAAGAGAATATATCTATCTCATGAGCTACAATATTGAAGTTACTCTAATAACATAGACTAATATAGACTAATAATAACTCCTTAAAAAATTGGAAATAACAAACGACACTCTTTTTCTTAGATAAAAACAACCCTATTGAGTTTGCCTCATGATGAATAAGAAATGACACAAAATATAACCTTCTTGGTATTCAAATATACAAATAAAAAAAGAAAAGTAAAACTAAAAATCTGAACATGGGGGATACTTCCGAAAGCAACTCCTAACTAGGCGGTGTTAATTCATTTTTTTGGCTATTTTATGTATTTATATGTCCCATTGGGAGATTAACAAAGAAGAAAAAATCTACGTTTTGCAAGAAGCGCTCAATAAATAATTATTCAAACAACTTTTGAATTTATTGCTTAAGTAATTATAATCCATAATAAGCTCTCTCAAATCCGAGTACTGAGTACCTTTCAAAAAAAATTGAATACTGAGTACTAATAATTTTTTTGGATTCAATGAAAATTTGTAGGCATTAAAAGAATGTACTCATTCAGTGAACTTATTTTTATTTTGCTTCCAAATTGGTGAATTTAATAGCTTAACAGTAACAATTTAAAGTGATTGGTTCATAACCATTAAAAAACATCTATTCACTTAATGTGAATAATATTTCTTTAAAAAGAGAATGGATATACTTTATGAGCTAAATTATTGAAGTTATCCTCATAACATAGACTAATAATAAGAACTCCTCATAATTTTAGAAATAACAAATAACACTCTTTAGTTTTTAATAAAAACAACACTCTTGACTTTGCCTCTTGATGAACGAAAACAGACACAAAATATAACCTTCTTGGTGTTCAGTATACAAAATAAAAAAATGAAGAAGCCTATTAATTTCTTTTTAGGTGCAGGAGACTAATTTTCACATTCTTTGGATTAAATTACTCGGAAAAGCATTGGTGGTGGTTCATGTTGTTGGGAAGACTACAAAGGTTAATAACAATACTAGTCAAAAGAGAGGGACGATAATTGCAAATTAGGGTTAGTTTGTTACAGTAAAGCCCACTGCTTCACTTTCTCTTTTGGCAGTGTGCGGGGTAAATTTTGTTTTGAAGACAACGTGGCAAAAAAAGTTTTAAAACCTCCGCGTCCCTTTCTCGCTCTCTTCCCTTTTGCAACGCCTACCAACCCTCTACAGTGATTAATTTGTAACGGAAGTTTTTTCTTCTATAATGCTTTCTCTTTCAACAAAACTTTTCCATTATCTCTCCTTGCTCCTCTTCCATTATCTCCCTTTCTGTTACTCTCGTACTCTCCTTTTCTAGAAACATTTAAGCTTTTGGACATGGCTTCTAGCAGTTCATCAGTTGCGAATCCAAAGCACGAAGATGATATAATTGGTGATCTTGCCCGTGCTGCTCAGGCTAGATCTAAAGAAGGGGACACATTCTATTTGCTAAATCAAAGGTATAACTTTTATGTCCGTATATTATTTTTTTTCACCAATTCTTCATATCTCCAATGGTAAACATTAGTTAAATTTCGATAAAGAATCATTGGAAGATTGTAATCCAATGGGGATAATCTTCATTTTCCTCTTTATATCATACCGTTATTATGTGTATGAGGGTTAGAAGATGTTCATGTATACAATAAGTCTTGATGTTGGAAACAACTTTTTGCTACATTTCCTTTACAGATTCTTTAATACCAACTAGTCTAGAATTGAATTCTTCAATTTTTGAAGAAATTAATCCTTTAGAGTTTAATTTAGTTAAAAAGTAAAATCAATGATATTAGCTACTGAAATGACGGAGATTACATACGCTCGGAGTGATTAGGTGCAAAGCATTACATACTCGACTTAGATATGGCTCATTCGTTTCATGTCTTATCTGATTTGGACTTGAAATGATAGGACATGTAATCGATACAAATTATGTACCTCTCATGATTCATATATGAATTAAGGTTGAATCAATCAAAATCTAGGGTCCGTTGTCATTCCCAAAAATTATTTCAAATTAATTCAGTAGTAACATTAAATTTTATTATTTAATGTTGATAACTTTACTACCTTGGGGGGGGGGGATGAATTGGTTTCTTGGATTCCCTCAATTATACATAATTGTCAACATTGATGGTTAGTTTCTTATCTTAGGTCTGCTTGTTGCATGTCTCATCTCGTAATATTTTCATGTAAGTTATGGTTTAAAATCGAAACCAAATACCGAAAAGCAAAACCATTCATGCCATTGAAACTGAAAACTAATTCCCCAAACATTGTTGTAGTTTAATTTTCAAGAGTTTATTGTTTGTTATGGTTCTTTTCAAACTCATCATTGTCTAGCTGTGGAACGAAGTCACCTCTGCACATGTAATATTTTCCAAATACATAGTTTCTACCAATTAAATTGCACCCAAATTGTTTCTTAGTGAATATTGAGTTTTTATTGTCAACATTAATTGTAATAATTTTCCATTCATGAAAGTTCTTGACACTTCGTATCTTGCTTTGATTATAAATTCCGTGCACTTCTAAATTGTAGTTTGAGAAGTTCTAGTAAAATGAATATGAATGACTGATTTCCTCTCTTAATGTGTGACTGTAGATGGTGGAATGAATGGATTGAGTATTGCATTCAAATTTGGGTAACTAATGGTAATACTGTTGGGCTGAGCAATGTAAAGAGGCCTTCTGCTATAGATAATTCAAATCTGATAAATGAAGCAGCTGAGTCCATTTCTTATATAGAGCTCCAGGATACTCTGATGGAAGGCATCGATTACATTATAGTTCCAGAAACAGTTTGGAAACAGTTACATGCATGGTAAAAACTATTCAAATGAATTTTTTTTCATTGTTTTATTTGTTGGCCTATGATCCGAAAATCTCCACTCTAAATTTTGAATCTGAATGTCGGTGGTCTGTTTTTGTAATTAATCTATACGATAAGCTCATTTGAGAAAACAACTATTTTTTAAATTACATTACTCTTTATTTTATTGATAAAAATTTCCATTCTCACTTGAATTTGTTGGCATATGACCCTTTAATCATGTCCTTATTTCGATTACCATCTTGTAATAAGTATTACTAACAATTTACTCATTTACCTGTGTAGTACCATACTATATAACTGAACAATTGTTGAGAAATTACATAATACACTAGAATGTAACTAACGCTTCCTCACCCGCCCACACTCTCCATTTTTAGAGTATATTCAAACATTATTTTCTTTTGAAAATTTATTATCTTATAAGGATACCGAATAAATAGAGAAATACTATATATAAATACTACATATATTTATATTTCTTGTTTTAGGTATGGAGGGGGGCCCGCATTGGCTCGCAAAGTTATCCTATCAAATGGTGAGTTGTCGGTGGAAGTGTTCCCCTTGCGACTTCATTTGCATCTAACGCCAAAGAGTGGAAATTCCACAATAAGATTAAGCAAAATGGTATGTAAACGTCGTGCTGTAAGTTCCAAAAATTGCTTCCCTATATAGCTCTTCACAATTTCTCTAACATATTAAAGATTTCTTCAACAGGAAACCATTCGTGACCTTTACAAAAAAGCCAGTGATGTTTTCTATTTAAGGCCTGAGCAAGTAAACAATATATCCCTCAATTTCTATTTATGTTTTTGAGATATTTGTGTTTACTTTACTTTGCTCCTCGATAGTGTTTGTAGTCCCGCAATCTAATTCTTTCAAGTGTTGCAGATATTGATTTGGGATTATTATAATCTATCGAGACTTGCCGTGTTGAGTCAAATGGAGCAAACGCTCGAGGGTGCAAACGTACAAATGGATCAAGATGTATGTCACTTTCTCTCGAATAAGTACACTCTTTGAAGCCTCTTATTTCTAACCTTAACTTTCATTTTGCTATGTCTTGAACAGATACTGGTGGAGATTGTTGATAATGGTAAGTTGGTAAAATACGTTATGCTGTTGCATGTTCTTGTAGCGCTTTCTTAGTCTAACCATTTATCTATGCAGGAGTTTCGTCAAGAGGGAAAAGAATTGCTGAAAGTGATGATCCACATGTGTTAGAGATTGATAACTTCACATCACCTGGTCATGAACCGCGTAATAATATTGCAACAGGTGGAGTTAGCACGGGACAGTTCCCTGGTGGTCTAATTGGATTGGCCAATCTTGGAAACACATGCTATTTGAATAGTGCTATCCAATGCCTTGCTCACACCTCAAAATTGTCTACCTACTTCATGGAAGATATTCAACGAGGGATGAATAAAGAAATTCCTTTGGACAAGCCGGTAAGTTCTATATTTAACTAATATGTAGGACAAAAGTTCCTATGTTTGCTTATATTCTAGAATTTCTCTATATATATGAACTTCCCTAATAGCTTATATGAGACAAGATAAGTAGTTGAATACCGTCTGCATCGAAGTTGGGTTGTTTTATGGAGGAAGAAGCACATTTATGTGTTTCCTCTCGTATTAAGCTATGCATTCTATCTTTGTCTCTGATTTAGTTATTCATAATTATTACAATCTAGTTATTCATGACATGAGTACTCTGGTACATAAGGATACTTTTGTGGATGGTCTTTGTTATTTTCATAAAACGAATAAACAAAAATACCATCCATCCAAGCAATTTATGGCGTTGACTTGGGTCAACGCCGGTGACATGGCCAGCCCATTAGGGTTTGTGCTCTTTAGTTTATCACCTCATTAGATGATTGGATTTGATCAGGATTGTATTTGTAATTGCTCAAGATTTTTGAGGATGCGTCTAGCTTACTAAAGAAGAAGGAAGATACCATCAAGATCATCGAGGATGTAACAAAGATTTGATCAAGATATGCTAAGAGATCATAGCTTAAGGATCACGCAATGAGTCTACTCATGATTCGCTAGAAGATTCAAGCATGAAGATGAATCAAGAAGATTTGGTCAATCATCGAACCCTTTTGATATTTTTGGAATTATGTCTTGAGATATATTCTAAGACCTCTTTCTTAGAGTATATAATTTATAAGACTGCAAGATTATGAGAAGTCTAGGATGCTTCACCTATACAGAGGTCAATCTTAAGGAATTGCTTATATCACCTGGAGATATGAGTGCATAAAAGTGAGATCTAACTACGCATTCACAAGTATTGTGGATGGGGAAAAAACAGACATTTGTGCACCACCACATGTCCGAATTCAAGAATAGCGTAGGCTACAAGGAGCACTGCGGTCACCTTTAATCCTCTTCTTCTTCCTACATGCGGTTTGAATACAAACTATTGTGTTCTTTGTGTTGTGGATTCTGGCAACTTGCCGAGCCACATAAAATATTGATGAATATCTTCTTTTAATCTTTTCGAGTTCATTTATATTTTCATCACACCCAATTTTTCCCACACATAAAAAGTGGTGTTAGATCTCAAGTTAGATCTGATGAGACGATCATGCAAGAGGATACATGGAGGCTTCAGGTAGAAGAAATCAAGGATCTAAGAGGAATCGAGGTAACAATTTATTTCTGTTGTTACTTATAATTGGGATTTCTATCATTCTTAATTTATTGTTCTATAATGAATAGAAACACACTGGATATGTGTTTGGGTATGTTATGAAGCAGCAAGATTAGATCTGGTGCAATTTTCCCGCTTCCCATAGAGGTCCTCGATTTATTGACAGCCAATATTTAATTTGGGGCATTACCTCCGGAAACAAAATTTCGGTGAATTTTGATCCGAAACTATGCTTCTTCGGAATTATGAATCTACCTGTGTGGTTCGATTGTTGGATGGATAGCGATGGACTTGCACCTCTACTTCGAGTAAAGAATTCTAGGATTATATGGAATTTACTTCCAAAATATAATCCATTTTCAAATTCCAAAGATTCACAACTTCACACCCTAAGTATTTCGATATTCAATGATTTATGAAGATATGTGTACCCTCCCCTCGTCGCTAGTATTGTACTATTTTCCCATCTTGACATCTAACCCTACTCCAAACAACATCATTTAATGTTGTTGGGTCTGTGCAAACATTCATCTACTTGTGAAGTATGTGTATGAACTTCATGGGCTAAGAAGATTTTTCATGACCTCATATCATTTCTAAACATTCTTCCTGCTAAGAATCCTGGGCTTCGACCTGAAAACCAATTGACAATAAGTGGAGTAGCCAATGTATCTTATTAGGCAAAGACAAAGCGACCAAAGTCTCGATGTGTGACAAAAAATGAGTCTCAACACGCTCCTTCACTCGTAGCATGTGAAACAGAGACATACAGAACATAAACAAAACAGAGTCGGATCAGATGGATCGACACGGCTCCGATACCATGTTAATATTCCTGGGGTTCCACCTCAATACCAATTGGCAATAAGGGGAGTAGCCCAGTATCTTATTAGGCACTGAAAAAGCAACCAGATTCTTGATGTGGTACAAACAACGAGTCTCAATACTTCCATCATTGTTTCATTGCAATAATTCCAAGAACTTCATATGGAGATTCTTTCACTATATGGAGAGACAAAAAATTTTGAAACCTGTTATAGAGAATCGCTTGATAAGAGACATATAATATGTTAACAGCGTTCAGGGAAACATGGCACACCCATTTGACATTCTTCCAAGTCACCATACAACATTCCCTATCGTGTTGAAGAGACACATCTCCTTTCAATAGAATCAAGGGCCCTCTTTCTAAAATGTGACAATACTGACATTGAACCAACACGCACAACATTAATACAACATCCACCTTAGCAAAAATATTTCTAGTATCCTAGTATGTAAACTTCGGCCACCATACGCCTAACGTGGTCCAAGTAGAAAATCATTCATACCTAACTAAATGTTTATGTGATAGTAGGTGATGAACGTTTGTTAGAATTCTAGTAGATTTTCTTAAATCCTTGTATACAATCTTCATTGACAAGTTCTTAAGCTAAGAGCAACATGTTCGGTATATTTACTATGTCCCAATTTGGAAGTGGAGCCATTCTTTCACGGGAATATTTGGTGAACGAATTATACAAAAAGTTATTTCATAAGAAAGACAGGTTCATGAAAAAAATTGAAATTTTCAAGGAGAGTTCAAAAACCAATGACAAACTCAAGTGGGAAAAAATTGGCGCCCAAGAACAACGTGATGCCTCGTGCCTGAATATGAAATTTTGAAATTCTCGATGAAACTTGCTACGAGATAAAAAACCAAGCTAAAATTCTTCCTTTTGGCCTTTCTGATAACCCACTGAACGGGGAACGCCAATTGATCATGCCCCTACAAGATATTAAAATGTGTTAGACCATCAGTGTAAATGTTTGAATCATGAAAATGTAAACATGATGCAATGCAATACCGTGTTAAACAACCATGACCTCTATCTTGAGAGGGATCATGTAATGCAGCTGGTGTGCACTGCATTATTGAATTGGCTATCCTCCAATTTTGATTTCGACTCTAGTCCTTTAGTTAAAGGATCCGACATTACATGATCTGTCTGCAGTTAAAATACACCGGCGCTATTCCGTCACATGAATTTGCACGTCGCATAGATACAAGGAGTCTGGGGGATCAGGCTTGCCTTATGTAAAATATTGGGCCACATACGAGCGACTTTGAGAAGTGACATATCTTCAAAGTATGAGCGGATGGCCAGTGCAATCAAGATCAGTTACAAAATATCATCTCATTTCTTGATTTCCAAATTCCACCGGACTAAGAAAATTGAGGTGGATGTGGAGATGTCATGGTATGCATTAATGATTCAAAAGAAAAGTCAATCCATTAAGATATCGTCTTAAAGTAAGTTGGATGATATAGCAATCGGGAACTTCCAGACAATCAAGGAACGGTGTTTAACTGTTTCAACAACATATTGACAAAATGAGGCAGTCGATGGATGAACTGCTAATAGACCTTGAATAAAGTGGGTTAACACATGTGAAATCATGGAGGATCTTCCACAAGAAAACATTTATTTCTCCAGAAGTTACGAGACGCCAGGGTTCCCCTTAAACTAGGTCGTGAATCGCGCCCCTTGGAATTGGTTGATGAAGCCTTCGAAAGCCTGACAAGCGAATTTGAAAAAGCACATATCATATGAAAATTACTAGCACAATCTGATAGAAAATCTTACTGAAGGACATGTTTGACATCAAATTTAAATCAATAGTAAATTTTCTTAATTGTTTATATTTTAGCAGGCTTTTAGGTAGAAAATTAATCCCCAATTTCGAACAAATGGCTAGGTAAAGAAAAATTACTGGGGAAGCTTAATCAGTTAACTAGTATTATGTCAAATGTTTTCTTCATCCTCAGTAAGACATCTCTTACTACTACCAATTAATTTTGATATATTGTGGGAACACTTTCGTAATTCTAATTATATTTCTAATTGAGATGATAAGCTCAAAATTAAAGAATGAGATTCATAACATCCCATTTCTACGAGACCTCCAACTATAACAAGGTAAAAAGTTCATATGACCACTGTGACTTGCGTCATATTAAAGTCACCGTGCAAATGATTAAATAAGTGTTCTGTCACAAACTATTTCCTTACTATTTGTTTTACAGTTATCAGATTTTTTGTTCATTACTTGATTATTAATTACAATCTCAATTCAAGCTACCCATGTAAACAAAGAATTGTGTGTCCCTTCTATTAAACATTACTTCTAAAAGTTCATTAAAGTTCACATTCAAATATCAAGTCTTACACTTTATGATAGAAGTATAAGTTTTCTCAATAATCGGACCCGTTTAGGTATTATCTATGAATCTACCATTTCTTTCTACCTACTCGCAATATATGGTTGTTCCTTGATCCCTGAATGATGTTTGAAAAATTAATACATAATTGATTCCATTAAACCGTTTCCCTCATTATTGTTTCCCCTTCCTATAAAATACTCTTGTTACCATGCATCTACGCTCTGCAAATGTTTTGTTGGATTTGCAGTAAATTTAAAAAGAGTTTACATAATTTTAAAATATTTTAGCATGTGAGATTTTATGATAGTAAACTTTTAATGCGAAAAAGTAAAAATCCATACAACTTCTTTAATATTTTTAAAAAATTAGAAGTAGATGTTCATGATATACAAATCCAATTTTTTCACTTCCCAATCATCAAAATGTAATATCTATCATAGATTAAAAGTTCATCCATGTATCGATAATAATAAAGATATATTTTCTTAACAATATAATAATATGTGACATAAAGTGGAAACGCCGTGTTATTACATTTCAAATGCGGCAAGTTACTATGTCTCACAAAAATGTTAGTCATCGTAACACATAGATTTGAGAATTTCAATTATATAGACTACGAGACATGTAAATGTCATACCGTAAAGATGTCAAACATTTTGTCGCTATGAGTTTATTTGTCTCCCACACCTTCAATAGGGCGACGGGTCAAGATTTTATAAAATACGTGAAGAACTGTTTCAGAGTTGGCGCATAAATTTTACGCGGTAGGACCATACAAACAATTAAAATCAATACGATTTAAAAACAGTAAGAAATAAACATAATTGTTTTTCCATTTAATAGCGTATAAATAAAATCTGAACACATATTTCATCTATAGTAGTGTCATTTGAATTTTCATATTTTCTAACACATATTTTTTCTCATATTTTCATGAGCTATTTTTACATAAAATTCATCGACGAGTATATAATGAAATAAAATTTTGGTGGGGGCTTGTTGTCATAAGGGTTCTATGTAAGGTCGCTCCTTCATCAAAGAATGTTTTTGAGTAATTAAAATTTCAAAATCATCTTAGTGGAACCATAAGATGATTATGATTTTAGAACCTTGATTGCAAATATGTTAGGTCAATGTAAATTCAATTTATATTATTTGTGAACTTATACTTATGGTCAATATGCATATATCTTGACCCATACTTTAACTCTTCAAATGCTTATTTTTTGCTTATATTCTTTCAATTTAGTTGGATCAGTGAATCTATTTTTCAGTAAAGTGCCTCGTTAAATTATTTGCTAAGATAAATGATTTGAATAATTTTAACAACCAGACGTATGTATACACACACACACACACACACACACACACACACACATATATATATATATATATATATATATATCATGTACACGTATCATATTAATTGAATTTATGCTTACTCTTTCACCTTGTTTTTATATTTATATATATTGTACTCTTCCTGTCTTATTTTTATTGTCTTCCTTCAAAATTTATGCTTACTCTTTCACCTTGTTTTCACATATAAAATATTCTTTTTATTTTGCTTTACTAACTAAAAAGTAAATATCAAATTTGACGAGCAATAATGTTGTAAACTTACCAAGTGTAACATTTATACATATCATATTTATTGCATTGATTTTCAAATAGAGTATTATGTTTATATTTATTATGCACTTTCTGTTGTATTTTTACAGTCCTATTCATAAATTAGTGCATACTCGTTCACTTTTTTTTACACATACAATGTGTATCATTCATTTAGCTTTACTTTATAAGAAAGTATATGAAATTTGAAAAATGATAATATTATTTACCACAAAAAATTTTATAAAAAGTTAAATCAACTATTAGAAGTGGAAAAATGGAGTACATCTCTACGAAAGTTGTCGTATATTAATTCATTCCTTAGTAACAACCATATCATCAAGAATTATAATACATGGTCATGAAACACCATCCATGTATCACCACTATCATGTATTAAAATAAAAAATAGGATAAAAGGTTTTTGATAATGTCCAATTAGTAAATATTGCGCCACAAGTATTAGAGTATTGTTCTATCCACTCGCTATCTACAGCGTACACGGTTGGACATATTTAGTTGGGTCCTATAAAGAATTTAAAGTCTATCATTTTGGGAGATAATGTGAGCATGCTCCTTTATGATAGCATCAACTCGTTTATATTATTGTCAAAATTTTAGGAGTAATTTAATAAAAGAAATGTAAATTTAGAAAGTATCCATAAATTAAATAATATTACCACCACACTTTTGAATGATAGAAAATAAGTTTTCCTTTGACGGCCAAATTGTAAAAGGTTTATAGACACATGAACAACTAGATAGCCAATAAAATTAATATCTTATTTTTATAGATAATAGAGTTATTGAAGTAAAGAGCCTATGTATTTATTCTAGTCAAATTGGTTCTAGCTCAGTGGTATAGCATTTGAAGCCCCTGCATGAGGTCTCTTTCTTCGGACCCGCCTATATGATATAATTCTATAAAAAAGTATTTATTCTAGTGCTTGAAATATTTATAAGAGGTAACAATAAATAACTGACTATTTGAGCTCTTTTATCATTATTACAGTAAAAGAGATTTACCATAAATAATGTTTGTATTATTTGCACTTCTACATTTCTTTATTAGAATCAATACATGAATATATGTCGATATGTCTTTTTCTTCCCATGTAATGTATCTTATATGAACCTCTGTACATGCAGGCAGAGCTCACTCTTGCATTTGTGGACTTGCTAAAAAAATTGTGGAAACCTCGACGAACTTCGGTGTCTCCTACATTATTTAAAAGAAAACTTGCTAATTTTGCACCAAATTTTGATGGTGGCGAACAACATGATTCTCAGGTTTTTTTTTTGAATGAACCTGATGTGCTAACTATTATTATGAATTTCATCGTAGTAACATATTCTTTTACTTTTTACAATAGGAACTACTTGTTCATTTGTTGGATGGACTTCATGAAAATCTCAATCGCGGGAAATTCCTACCACACATAGACTTAAGAGATGCAAATGGAAGATCTGATGAAGATATTGGTGATGAGTATTGGACCAATTACAAAGCTCATAATGACTCCATAATCGTTGACCTTTTCCATGTAAGTAACTTTGAGAAGTTTTGAATTGCACCCAATTTTTTTTGTTATTTTTGTTGATTGAGATACGCTTCTTAGTCAACATAATTTTAAAATTCATTAGAAAACATGAAATTGTTTTTAACATAATCTTGAAACGTACCTAATCTAGGGGCTTAGCTATTCATAATTGTACATAGAACCATGTAAGGTGCTTGTGTGTGAATATAAATGTATAATATAGATTTTTTTTTAAGGTACACTACATAGAGAAATCAAAAGGGATTTCTTCTACGAACATTCTTGAATAGTATATGCAATTTAGCTAATCCTAACCATCCTTGTTCACAAATCTGATACGATTCGACATATATTTTTCATAAAAGTGTTCATAAAAAAATTCACCTAAGTAAGTTCTTCTTTTAACCAAATGAATGCTAAAAACACCACTACAAAATTGTGAATCTCTTTAAAGACGTACATTGAATATTTTTGTGAAACAATTGATTTATCTATCATAATTATTCTATTTACATCTCGAACAAATTCGCCTTCGTCAAGCTTTCACATCTAGTCCATGTAAGCGGCTCCATCCCAGTTGAGGATATGAGAAGTCAATATTCTCCACATTGATTAAAGAAATAATGTTCACAAGTTGAATCTTCACTAAATAAACACATGCATTCATGCATACATATATACTTACATACATACATACATGCATACACACAAGTGTATGTATGTATATGTGTGTTCACAAGTTGAATGTTCACTAAATAAACACATGTATACATGAATACATACACACATGCATACATATTGAATGTTCACTAAATAAACACATGTATACATGAATACATACATACATACATACCTATATATATTTATGTATATGTGTGTAAGCGTGCTCACAAGTTGAACATAAGTAGAAAATTTATTTATCGATTTCCATACACCAACCATAAGATAGCATATGTGTTGTGCTTTATTTTTTTTAAATCATTATTGGAACGTTTTTCTTTTTCTCTTGAAATTTTTCTTACCATGTTACTTCAATCGACATATTGATATGTATACCTTCATGAACTGAATTTTACAGGGTCAGTATAAGTCGACCATAGTTTGTCAAGTTTGTAATAAAGTGTCAGCAACTTTCGATCCATTCATGTCAGTTTCATTGGCGATTCAGCCGAAAACTACTCGTAGTATGACAATTACAGTCTTTACGAGTGACGGAAGCGCACCACCCAGTCATTACGTTGTAAATGTGTCAAAGCGAGGATGTTGCAGGGACCTAATCCAGGCCATTAATAATGTTTGTTCCCTTAAACATGATGAGAAATTTTTACTGGCACAGGTGAATTGATAAACTTTCATCCAGTAAATGATCTATCGTTCATTTTCTTAATGGAGTCCAATCGTGTAGTATAGATTTACGAAGTTTAAAGTGATCAATATTTTTTTTTTTCGCAGATAAAAATGCACTTGATTGATCGATTTTTGGAAGATCAAATGCCTTTATCGTCCATAAAAGATGACGATATCATTGTTGCTTATAAGGTTCCGAAGAATCAGAGTAACGAAAAATTTCTTCAGCTTATTCATCGTATCGAAGACTGGTATGTATCTAAATTCAGTTATCTTCATTTTTTAGCTTAGAATTTAAATTTTGAAGATACCGTTTTGACTGATGTTAAAATCTTTTACAAAGTCAAAGTTAATAATTAATTTACAAATACATCTTAGTATTCTTTTCAGTCATACTAACAGCTATAGTTTTAGTAAAACCATTTGTTACCTCATGTTGTGCCTTAGGCAACATTACAATAATGTGCTATTTTACGAGAAAACATATATATATATATATATATATATATATATATATATATATATATATACACACATTTGTACTAGTACTATTTAGCCATAATAGCTTATATTATTATATTTATTAAATAAATATTATCATATGGAAAAGAGAATAAGATGACCTGGTGAACAATGTATTCTATCAAGGGCAAGCCTGATCTTTCTTCTAAATACTCTACATTCAAATTATTTTTATGGATTATTGATTATTGATTGACCTCCATCATTAGTAGACCTTTTCTCATCAATACGCATTTTATGGCATCTTAGTCACTATTTATTTGCTAGTTGTTACAATTATGATATGTGGTCGAGTTTGACATGAAACATGAGGAACTTCTCTTTTACGTTTGTAAAATAAACTCAATTCAAGTTGTTTAATATAATTATGAAATTTTTTATACTTAAAAGTAGTATTTTAACAAATGATATAATATATTTGATTTTCATTGTTTTACATGCACTTTCGTCCTATAATTCTATTGTATTTTATTCCTTGAACTTTTCACTTGAGGTATTTAGCGATTGAAGACCCTATTTTGATTCACATATTGTATTATTCACCAATAATAGTTTTAATCTCCTTTTAGGCAAGATGGTAAAGGTGGAAACACAACAGGATGGAAGCTGTTTGGAATCCCTCTTATTTTATCAATTTCATACAACGGGGTTATCACAGGAAGTCATGTGCGTTTGAAAATTCACACTATGCTTTCACCAATGTTGCGAACTATGAATGGGGGAAGCCGTGATAGCTTTGTTGCATCCAACCAACCAAAATTTCCATTGCAGTTGATTGACGAAAGTAATTCATGCATTGACTTATCGATTGATGAAACAAAGGCTATTAAGTGTTCATCATCCTCAAAAGTGATGCATGTATTTATTGACTGGTCAAAGAAGCTATTGGAGGAGTTTGATACAAGTTTCTTCGAAAACATGCCAAAAGTAGGAAAATATGGGGTGGTTACAAACAAAAATCGCAATGACAATCTTTCTTTGTTCACTTGCCTAGATTCTTATCTTCGTGAAGAGCCATTACATAATGAACAGATGTGGTGAGCTCTTTTTAACGTCTTGTTCCTTATCTTTGTGTCCATACTATGATTAACATAATATTCAGTAAACATTATTTTTTTTCCTTTTGTTGACCTACAGGTATTGTCCTCAGTGCGAGACTCATAGGCAAGCAAGAAAGAAGTTGGATCTTTGGAGGCTTCCTGAAGTGCTCGTTTTTCATTTGAAAAGGTTTTCATTCAGTACACTAGTGAAGAAGCTTGAAAATTTTGTTGATTTTCCTCTTTGTGATCTTGATCTGACAAATTATGTTCCCAACAAAAGAAACCTCATACCTCAACTTTATGAACTATATGCCGTGATCAATCATTATGGTGAAATGGGGAATGGGCACTACACTTCACATATCAAGGTTAGTAACATTCCTTTTTACAACTATTAAAATCATATCAAACATATTTTTACGTGTTAATATTACTTTCAATTCAATGTTCCACATCTATATATTAATTTTCTAGGATTATAGATTTAGTGTCGATCTTAGTATTTAATATTATATCTCTATACACATTATCACTAACTGTATTAATTTATGTAACTTGCAGATATTAGAGGAAAACAGATGGTACAACTTTGATGATAAACAAGTTACACCCATTAGTGAAGACGAAGTAAAATCTTCTAGGGCTTATGTTCTTTTCTACAAGAGGATAAGAGATGATGACCGTATGTAACCAAGATATACCGTCCTCTGCAGATCTTAACCTTAGTTCTTTCTGCTAATAAGCTATCAATACATGTATCCATATCAAAACAGAACTGCATACATGTTGAGTGTTCTTGTTGTTGACAATTTTGTTTTCCGCGCATTAGCGTAATGTGACTATTGACTTGATTAATAATATTTGACATCTGTTAAGACAACCAAAGTTATCATTTGTTAGTTCAATTTTGTTTGATTTTATTGTAAACCCATGACCATCTTCCTAGTATTGCTTGATCTTTAATCTCTGTTATAGTGAAATTGTCAAGATTAATTTATGTGCTAGTTTGAATATTATATTCCCTCTAGTTGCAACAACATGGATTTTTAACAAGATATTATGTTACTCCATTTAGTTTTTATGTAGGTCGTGATTGAAATTTATTTCAATGTGATTGCATTAGAATTATTATTAATTAGTCTCAATTGTATGACTACGAGGTTAAACATAACTTTTTATTGGAGATATGAGTAAGAAGATTAACATTGCAGTGATATAGTTCATTACCCTCCAATGCACTAAGGTTTATTCAAATCCTAAAATACTTTTTTGATGGTTCAACATTCAAATTCGTTCTCATTTCTTATCCTTTCTATTTGCATCTCAGGTATTTTTACTTGAGATTCATACTCTTTCACCCTGCAACAATATTTGAATTCAACCACTTAAATTTAAGTTTACTTCCTACTGTATATGAAGAAAACTCTGAGGGTTCATTATGATACTAAGATAATTTTTAAATTCTATTATCCGGAAAATAAATTGTCCTTTCAGTGTTGTTGATTTTTTTTTTTAGATTACATGAACTACACAATTTTAGTTCTTCATCGAATTTGATTCCAGTGCAACTGCACAACTTTTGAGTTCAGAAAGTTAAATGAAGGAATATGTTGGTTGCTTGATGGTAGAAACTAATGATAAATATTTGGTTCTTCGAATCAAAAGTAAGAGTTCAATTGTTTCCGTACATACTTCTAGCCTTTATGCTAAAATATTTCTACTAAATTGACACATTTTTACAATATCACCACAATTCTTTAAGGAGAAACACGGACTAGATCGTATGCACAGTTTAGTAAATTGTAGATTCTTGGCTTCATAATGGTATACCATATCTATACACGTGAACATATAGTGTTTTTTGCAATTTTGATAGTTTTATAACCTTTTGGTATGTTTACTACGATATAAATAATTTGCTATGTAAGTTATGTTTGTCACATTATCATTTCGTATATGTTTAGGAAGAAAGATCGACACTAAATCATGGCATTTTACTCTTTCTCACATAACTATATCATGGCATTTTAATTGAAACAGTAACAAACTCTAGTTATTGGCTTGTTCGTCTTTCTTTGTCCAAGATTAGTACTCATGGAATTTTCTTATTTTACCATCTTGTGATCATCGATTAGCCACACAACCCACACCAAACGACTCATATCCAAGTCTATTCATATATGAAATTTTATAGCCAACTGAGCTCTAACGCGCTCACATGATCCTACCAAAAATATTGCTCCACCGCTCCCCATGTCCCACACACCCTCAGTTTGCATCAGAATCGTCCACAAGTACGACTTAGCATCAGCTAATTTCCACTCATGACTTATGTGTGAGGCGTTGTCATACGTGTCCATAGCCGACTTCTTCATGAGTCACCGACTAAATCATTAGTTCATATATGTGATTCATATCCGTTTTAGAGATCTTTTCCTCACTCCATTACCAATTGGTTTTTACTCTCTTACTCTGTTTCCATACTCTATTTTGTGAGAATCTGACAGCCTGTTCCTCGTTCTTAGTATTTTAGAATTATTTTACCTGTATCCTTGATTGTAGCTTGCACTTTCGAGTATTTGATTCACCACAGTAGATTAATCTGATTTCTCATCCATACAAACGTTTTTGGATGGCTTCAACTATATATTATAATCCAGTAGTTCTCTAACTTCTCTCAAACCAGAAAATGTGGCTTATGGTTATATGAAAAGTTTATAGGCTTACTGAGGCCCCACATAAGGCTCATGTAATTGAGTCTAGTTGTGCACTTAGGTTCAGTTTGGGAATGCTTCTGCTGCCAGCACAATTGCTTTCCGTTAGCAGAAGCAGTTTTAGTGTGTTTGGTAAAAAAAAATTGTCTTTCCTCGGATCGTTTCTGCTATCCCACAACAGTTTTCAAGAAGCGCGTGGGATGATGATTTTCCATATAGTGCTTTGGTTGATTCATCTACAACCAATTTTAACCTTGTAATTTTTAAGAATATCAATAGTTGAAGGGGTGTATAATACGTAGAAATACATGATCAATACTCTATAAGGGGGGGTGAATAGAGTATGCCAACTTTTGCTTAAATTTCAAGAAGAGTGGTTTCAAAAAGAATTATAATGAGTGAAGAGTATTTCAAGGCTTTGAAATGAGTTTCAAGACCTTGGAATGAAAACAGTTGAAGTATAAAAAATAAGTCTATTTCAAAGCCATGAAATGAGTTTCAAACCCTTGAAATGAAACTTTTTTGATTGCTGCAAAAGAACTAAGTATAGAACTGAAAAGTAAATGCAAGAGAGACAAGATATATAGAGTTGAGTCCACTTGGACCTATGTCTCTACCTCAGGGATCTTCTCCCTGTAGGATTTTCAACTCAATTCTTATTAATCAAAAGCTAAGCCCTAAATCTCAAGCACAAAGACATGCCTTACTCTGTTATAGCTTGTGGTTCTCAATAACAAATCTAGTATCTGCTCTAGCTAACTAAACTAAGAATTTTATATTGTTCACCTTGAACAATCCATGAGAATAAGAACTAGAAGTATTATCAGAATGATATACAAATGAAGTTCAGAATAGAATAACACTAGAACTGAATCTGCAATGAGTATGCAGTGTTCTTCATATGCTTGGATTGAGAGAAATGGATCTGCTTCTTCGTTTCTTATCAATCCCTGAATGTGATTGAGTGTCTCTGTTAATTGTCCCGTTGTACTGCTTCAGATTTGACTTCTCTAATAGCTTCTCCAACGGATAGTTGCTCAGTCTCTTAAAGGATACTGATTTGATCTTGTGTAAACATAAGTTGGGAATCTTTCAACTAGTTCACTAATACCATAATATCATATGTTACCTAATTATTAAGCAATATTTGTGCATATTACATATTCACAAAATTGAATACGATTTTATGTGCTTTTCAATGCAGCCTAAATCTATCACAGATGTTACTATGGCCAGTGAAGACAAAAAGCTCCTCTCCTCTTTGCGATGACATCCAGAAGGCACCAACATCTGCTACTATACATTTGCAGTTTAATGAAGAACTATCTACCACCGGGGATATCACTTAGATTACACACCAGGCATAAAATCAACTTAAGTACTTTCAAGCTAATAAAACTGATGTGAAAGTCCAACCTAGACCCACGCAACATCACATGTTTCGGTGAAGAAGCAAGGATATGCCGACATATACTTGCAAGTGCGAAAACAAATGCACATATGAGAGACGATGCTACGAGAGAAGTAGAACGGATCCAAAATGAAATTGAAATACTTGATCAGTTAGATGGACTAAGGTGGCAGGAATTGCACCTGGAAATACAATTCATCTTTAAACTTAAAGAATTGAAATAGACGTTAAACAAATAACACTCCGGCTGCTCAGGAAATATTTGCTCAAAAAGGCAGAGAGACGATGATCCACCATCACCTCCACCTTGAAAGGATGTCAATTTGTAGAATAAAAGTAATAATAACTTCTATATATATATATATATATATATATATATATACGCAGACATCTATTAGTGTATTTAACTTCCGCTAATTCTTATTTAGATATATATTAATAATGTCCAGAGACAGCCAACTGAACTTGCAGTAATCACTGATGAGCTGTGAAATCTCTTGTGCTTCCTATGTTCTTATTCTCAATTATTGTAGATATAGTATTGGACATGTTTTATGAGGATCCAAATTATATGGACGTGTAATTTTGGGTAAATTATATGTCACTGTTCTATCTTTTGCTAAATATATAATTTACCATGTCATGTAAATTCAAGAGCTCATGGTTGTTGTGATTGCTTAATAGGTTGAAAACAATGATGCAAGAGCAGTTGACGATCAAATCATAACTGATGCTTACAAATATTAATTTGAGGGTGTCCTGGTACTGATATCAAAGACTGACGCAGTACTACCTAGACCTAGACATCAATCACAATAAGCATACAACATCTATCTATTACCATTAGTATGAAATAACAACAAAACCTCTTAAAATGCTTCACGTTACAATTCGGCAAATTGTCGATAAAAACTTATCACTTGTATTCTTTCAAAACACAGTGACGCCATATACAAGGGAATACTGTGTATATCATATTTCATCGCTTGAGTCATTCATGTTGAGATGATGCAATTGAGTCATTCAATTGTAATAACTAATACTAGGCGTGACCACGCGCATTCGTGCGGGCCTTCGAATCATATATCTATAATTATTTTGGAGGTATATTGTTGTGTACAAAAATTTTATTTGGGCGAATTACATTTGGATTTTCATCTTCTTTCTCTTTCATTATCACTTTGGATGAATGAAAGGGTGAAGTAATTACTTTCATTATCACTTGGATGAACGAAAGAGTAAAGTAACTACGAAGAGCGCAAATGTACTGGAATAAGTATTTGAAATTTAGTGTTAGTTTAACAAATGTTAATTCAAATACCAAAGAGTGTGCAGCGGGGCATCCATTCGTCGGAGATAATGTTTTTTTTTCAATTTTTAGAGGGGAGATTTTCGTAACATGCTATTTGGTCAGCACTTTAAGTAGGATCTTTGAT
The DNA here is from genome assembly GCA_023055425.1 of Linanthus parryae. Taxonomy (NCBI): domain Eukaryota; kingdom Viridiplantae; phylum Streptophyta; class Magnoliopsida; order Ericales; family Polemoniaceae; genus Linanthus; species Linanthus parryae. Next base: position 123,310,849 of record JALGPY010000003.1, on the reverse strand, counting down.
AAATCAATATCCAGATACCCCATAATAAGTATTTGAAACTAAAAAAAGTAGAGTCAGGATGTTATCGAATTAGAAGAAACTATTTTAACGATGCATTACATCTCGCTGGCATCATTCACAATAGCCATGGCTTTTGTTCTTGTAGTGTGTTTCCTTGTTACATTTTTTGGCAGTCCTTCTGTGGGATTCTTAAACATAGTGCCATTTTGTTGCAGCATACAAGCAACCAAGAATCGCGAATGGAAATGTACTCAAATAAATCGTTCCAACCGATCGACATGGAGTTATGATTTCATGGAATAGCAAGAAATTACACTCACAACGTAAGATATTTTGTGTGGATCCTTCAGAGCTGCCTTTTCTTTTTAGATTAATGTTGGTTTCCTTCTCCTTTTTTGGTCGAACCTTTTGTGTGACCATAAAAAATAGTGCCATGGTCCTACATTTACATATTCCAGAAAGAAATCATTTCATGTGATTAAAGTAAACTAATCACTTCATGATATTGAAATGGAGCTATGCTAACACTTTACGACTGCATTGGCCTTTGAGCTAGATTTTTGATTTCTTTTTGCCTTTTTGGTTAGCCCTTATGTGAAACTCTCCATCTAAGTGGCCTTTTGGTTCTACATATAAATGTAGAAGAAATCATTTAAGCTAAGTAAAATATAGTAATGCATTCCTGAAATCAAATCGTGCATGTAAGTGTACGCGAAGACGTTGTTCCTACTCAGGACATATTATGGATTTCAACAAAATTAGGATTTAACGATACTTAGATAAGGTGGCTTGCGCGCATGCGTCCCATCTTCCATCTCCTTTGAATCTAATGTTTTTGTATGTCTCCTTGATTTTCCTAGACCTGTGTAAAGCTCTCCAACGAATTGTCATGTTTAATTTGTGCTTTTAAATGTATCATAAGAAGCCATTCGATATCAACAATGTAGATAAATGACAACATGGTATTGAAGTGAAACAATGCTAACACTCTCACATATCTCATCCGCAGTTGCTTTACCTTTAAACTTAACGTTAGTTTCCTTTTCTTCATCTCAGGCCTTATCACAGTCTGTCCAACAAAGTGGCATCCCGCTCTGATCTTAAAATGTAATGGAATAGAAATTTCGTCAGAGTAACTTAGAGTATTGATTTCATGGTATTGAAGTGAACCTATAACATTGTAAATTTGCGTGAAAATGTACCGACATTGTCAGTTAATGATCGTTACCACGTTTTGTTGATGACATGCTTTGTGGCATTACATGCATACACATGGTCAGATATCTCATCCTGGAGATCTTTGGAGTATTCTAAGTCAGGGCATTAACAAAAGTAATCTTTTTCATAAGTAAAAGTTGTACTAAAAATATCTATTACAACTTTTGCTCATTCAAGAGATACAGACGTACAACACAATCTTCTAATAAGGTAAAAAAATGAATTATCTGTTATAATATTGGGTTATTTAAAAAAACTGTGTATTTATAGAAAAACTGTTATAATATTGGGTTACTCCTACATAGTCGGGGGCTGGATAACATTGATACTCCCTCTATCCTATAAAATTATTCATACATCCCATTTTCGGATGTTAAGTTTATAGGAAATGTTAAGTTTCAGATAGTACGTTGCAAATGACCCTTAGCATAGGTTCTTGTTCAATATCACGCGTTCATTTTAAATTTCCTTTTAAATGATGTCATGCGCTAAAAATAGCATCAAAACGAAAGAGATCGTCGTCTTTGATGAAATTAAGAAACAAATATACCGTTTTAACATTGCCAAATGTGTAGTGATGGCATTGTCTAAATAAAGATAAATGTGCTAGATAATCATTGGGTTTTCATATTAGTTTTGTGCGAGTTGCACGGATTTGATAATTAGAACATGAAAGATAACATGTTGATGTGATATGTTTGAAATGCTTGAGACTGGAAATTGGAATAATCAATGATAGGGAAAACTACAGTAGGGATTAATGTACTCAAGTAATCATAGTCCCAACCGACTTTCTCCACTTGCCATTAAATACTTTCTCATACTTTTTTTACCCTTTCATTTATGGTTTGGTTCTTTCTCCAGCTAATCATTTCAAGGATGCAATTTTGATGCCAAGAGACTCAACTCTGTTTCACCTTGCATCTTTAGCAAAACGTGCACGATAGAGGCATTGGTATGGTATATCCATGGATGTCTCATAGCAATTTGTAGCATCATCTCAATTTCTTTCCTAATTTTCACTGTCATGTAAAGATTGCCTTCAGTTCAGTCGGCGGTCAAATGATTAAGCCGATTCGATGATAGCTCTGGCAATTGAGGCGATTATTTTGGGTCCAATAAGTTTATTCATATAGTTGTATTAAATATTACCAGCCATGGATGTGAGGGGGAATCTGGCATTCAACATTCACATATTACTTTCACAAAATTTAGGAAGGAGACCCCATACAATTGAGAAGTCTTTCAACGTTGGAGGAGAGGGTTTTATAAGGGAGTTGGACATTACCCTTTTGAGCAGCCACTCCTGATACCACATTCCTGGTACCACATAATGACTGCACAATATGTGCTAATTATTGTAGAAGGACCGAAATTCCGATGCGGGAATTTTCCATGTGATACCTTCATGGGTAGTGAATTTAATAAAAGGTTAAAGTGAAAATAAACATTACATGAAATGTATTCTGACATTGTTCCGAAATGGAAATTCAAAAAATATTATAATTGTCTAATGTTGTTTTGACATGTGTGTATAAGTTGGTATCTCACTCTTCTTGGATTATGGGGAGTTTCTTATCTTTTTAGGGAAGGTTATAGGATATTTTGAAAAACTTGAATTAATGGAGCATTTTCAGTTCATGGAACATCATGCTAAGTAAAAGCCTGCTAACATCTTAATTTCTCAGATTTGACGGATGACTGCTGGGATTTTTATTGTGTAGAAACATTAGTCTTATTTTTCTCTAGCACTTTTAGCAACACTATTGTCTTTCATGGATTTGAGAAACCAAATAATCATGGTACAAAGAAGGAACATAAAGATCGGACACTGTAAATTGGAAACTCAATTTCGTCTTCTAAACAAATTTTGGATTTAAACGTCCATTTTATAGTTAGAACTATACTGGTACAAATTCCTTAAGACTTCTTACATTTTATAGAACGTTTAACAAAAAGACTATTCGCCTAATGTTTACCGAATAACACCCAATGAGCTCACAAATGAGTTAATTAGTACGATAACAGTTCCATTGAGTAAAAGTTAAATTCCTGAACATAGCAGGAAAAACTAATATAAGAACCTGGTGTCGAATTGCTAGTCAATATCGTGCCATTGACAATTCAGCTTGAAAGTTAAGAAGTGAAAAGAAAAATAGCAAGACCAAAAATGGACCATGGTTATGGTAGGATGTACCGGTATGAATTGTGCAAAAAAATATTTTAAGTCTCTGATAAGACATTCATGAACTTCTTACAGGAATATGTAAAAGCCTTTGCGAGTTCAAAAATGCATGTACCTGGTTGAGATATATGAAATCAAGACCTTCCATGCCCATAGAACTTTGGAAAAACAAAACACTTGCATGATCTGTACCGAAAAGTTGAAGCGAGTGAATATAAGCGAGAAATCTTGAAATGGATTCGTAGAAAACACATGAGTCGAATTGGCGTTTACAATGTAATGGTGTAATAGATCGCCATGCCCCTTCTCGTATTTTCGGCATCCGTGCTCTTCAAATACCACCAACAATTCCTCCTCCACGGCGCATCTTTGATTGAAGAGATAAAGGATTGTAGTGCGTGGTTGAAGAGGAAAAGGCCAATAACGGCAGAGCAAAGTTAGAGTGCAAAACGTTTGGGGCTATCAGTTACATGCAGTGAATTAATTATCTAGTTATTACAGATTGCTTCGTGTGATTAGTGGGGTTGAATTAGCTGCATGATGAATATGACAGTTATTAAGGGCATGTTGATGCGCAGAATACAGATTGTTCGCAAGTACACGAAATCAAGTAATACCGGGTGTATTTCAACTCGGGTTGTCGATCCCACAGAGACTGTTTCGGGTTTTCTCGTGTAATCAGTTTTAGTTAACCGAGTGTAGTAACAAGGAGGAGTTGGTTGTGATTGTAGTTTACTAACCTAAAAAACAGAAATTAAGAACGAGAACGTAAATATTTTTTTGTGACGTTTTTCTAAAATAAGCTGAATTGGTTGTTACTATAATGGATGGGAACTAGGCTCCAGGATCCCCTAGGGTTTCTACAGATTTCAGATTTACGTTTGATATGAAAACACTTTGCAGTTTCGTTATCTGTGCAACGTACCAGTTGTGCAGTGACCTTTAAGCTTCCACACGTAATCCCGATCCTGCAGACTTTCGGATTCCTGTTAAGCTGCCTAAGTCTGCAGTCTCGATATAATTCTGCTAGGGTTTCTAACCTGTCCAGATGGCCCGGGTCAAATTCTCTAACAGTCGGTCTCACGTTTTTCGGTGCTAGCCCTATCTCCCTTTCTCTGGTCGGTCTATCAGGGTAAGGTACTAAATCCTGACTTTTCTTCCTAACCCTAACCTGACATTTTCACTTACAGGCTTGGGTCTATAGCAATCCTGGGTGATCAATCCTATCATGCATATACGAGAATAATCAAAGCCAGAATAACAGATACAACTTGCTGAATTAAGATAACAATCATGAATCCATAATCAAAGTAGTCATAAAATATGGGTACGAAACCCTAGGTTCACCGAGAACCTAGGTAAGAAGTTTAGCTACGAATAGACATAATACTACACACAGTTTCTAAATGTAAAGAGAGAGAATGAAATCAAACTAAGTCTTCGAATCTCGAATCGCACTATCGTGCTCTTCCGGGATGCTCTGACTTGTCCTTCGGTTGTGCTGTGTATTGTGTGTCAAAACGAGTCTGGACGAGTCTTTAAATAGTGTTGTTTTTCCCGAAACGCTTGTGCCATAAATTACGAAAACTGCCATCGGTCTGCCGACTTGGGAAAAAAAGTCAAACTGGCTGCGTATATACGCAAGGGTTGCGTATATACACAACCAGGGGCCCACAAATCATCATCCCCCACCCCCCTGCCTGCGTATATACGCAGCAACTGCGTATATACGCATGCAGGGCTGTGTCCTGGCCCGGCTCGGTCCTCTGGTGGGCCCGGTTGGGTCTCCTGGGTCCCACTCTTCTGCCTGAAGTCTCCGGTTTGCCTCCCATGGTGTTCTCCTGCTTTTCCGTGTTCCCGTCTTTGCCCGATCTTGTACACGTTTCCCGAGACGGTCCCGGTTTGGTCCCGGCACGCTTCCCGATCCCGATGCACCTTCCGAACCTGTTCCTGCAAAGGCAACGTGAACAGAACCCGCGATCATATCCGATAAAAACAATAAATAAAAAGGAATCCAGAAAGTACAAATAAACGTCTCGTTCTAACTTCCAGAGGCATTCTAAGGCAAATCCCGGCAAAAGACGCTGTTTTCCGACACAAATGCTCGTGAAATCAGGCTAAAAGATAACCCCTAATTGGGCGTTATCACATGTCAGATGCCATTTGTAATTTATACTCATGAAATTCCAAATGGGAGTCAATGATTGGGTGGATTATTAAGGAGGCAATACACATGTCATTAAGAAGAAATTTTTTGAATGAAAAATGGCAACACCTAATGCAATATTAGCACTTGTCTGCTTATATATATATATATATAGATTTATAAAGATATCTCTGAAAAACCTCACGAGGAATAATATTACACCCACAACGCCTATGCATAACACGCTTTCCAACTTCAGTACATTACTAGAGGCTGATATAAACATTTGATATATATCACTGTACAAAACAAGAAATCAAAAACACTGATTCCTAAAACAAGCTAAACGTTACATGATGAGATTTTTCCAACCACAATATCATACATATACAATGAAGGTCCATTCAAAACGATGAAAACTTTATCTTGGAACCAATGCAGTCATCGGAACATGAAGTGTCAACATTAAAGAAATCTTCTAAGAGTGTATATATGAGGGTAGTCATCATCGCATCAGTACAGGATCTTGCGGAAAGTGCACATACGGGAAGGCATGAATCTGACATTTTTGTAAATGTTATTATTATTCTTATTATTACTATTCCCAGAAAGTCACTTACTTATTTGATCAAGAAATTATATTGATGTCTTAACACTTTATAATAATAATATTATTATTACTATCACTAACCATTTAAAGTTGTTGTAGTTACCATCAAGCACATCAAAAGATTAGGAATAAATTGATTAGTATCCTATTGAAATCCTCATTGTTAGCTCTGGTTTCCATTCTCTCCCAAAACACCGAGTTAAAGAAAATCATGCCTTTTCCCCCAAAACATCGAGACTCAAAGTGCATGGAACCCAAAAGTAATGTCTTCACCCTCATGTTGTCATCCAAAGATCCCATGGTTATTTATAATTCTAAAGGAACAAATAATTATTAACATATCATGAAAGCTTCAACTTCCAAGACATCTCTTGTGTGCTCTGGGCTTGGTCATTTATCTACTTTGGGCTTCAGTTTAGTGTTAAGACCACTCCTTCTAATCCAACCCACTACTATTACGTAACCTAAGCCTAACTCTAGATTGTTCCCTTATGAATGTTTCTAATGCAACTGTTAGATACAGATCCAACCGTTGCTACTCTTATGCATTTATTCCTTTAGGGTTCTGTGATTCATTGTATCGTTTCAATGTACGCTTCTTTTTTCTCTCTGCGTTATCTTCTCTGTTCATTTTCTCTAAAAATTCAATCATCTCACAATAACATGGAAAAAAAAGTTCAACCAATGACTCAAGTGGATCAGAATCCCCGTACATAAGGATATTCAAGAGAAGAAATACCAAGGATGAAATATACAAAGAGATCAATGAGATGAAGGACGATATTGCAGGACTACTCCATCGGTGTCAGCAGATTCATGTTCATCTTAATCAAGCAATACTCAATAGGCAGAAGAGATTCCGAGACGACGGGGAAACATCTCAATGAGCCACGTTGTAGGATGATGCTTCAACCGACCAACCACCAGGACCAGCAAATGCAGAATGTACACTACTGGAAACGGACCAAATAACGGCGACAATATATCGCTGTTTATGAGGTTTTCTCTTCGTTTAAGCCATAAACGGTGAAATTTGGCTTGGTCGTGAGGTACTTTGGCGTTTATGCTTATGCGGCAAAAAAAAAATTGTTGTTTATGACCTATCGCCGTATTTATGCATCAAAAACTGCAAGAACACTCGCCGTTTATGCATGACTATATGCGGCGAAACACATATATCTCGCAGTGTTTGAAGTCCTTTATGCGGCAATAACTCCTTCCGCGAATTCATCTGTCATTGCTGTTTTTGGTTTTCATCAAATACGACAACACCAATTTCTCGCTGTTTATGAGGTTATGCTTTACAGCAAAACCACAGCCATATTAACTAATTTTATTTTTGTATTTGATGCGACCCGTTTACGGCAACATAATTACCTTTTGTCGTTTTTTGTGTTTATTTGAAACGCAAGGGTGTGTTTTTGTCGTATTTGAGCTTAACCCTGCAACCAGTGCAGTTCATTACTGGATAAATCCAACATGTAGTGTTTTAGGCACAAATCCAACACATCCAATAAATCAAACACACCTGCAGCCTTATTTTTTCCAGGCATAACCAACACATCAAACTTTTCCATCACATTTCAAACTACTGAACTTGAATAAATACACACAAAAAATTTCAAAATCTATCAATATATATATCCAAAAAAACAGTTGTGTAAGGTACAATTCACAAAACTTTACATTTCAAAACATTACCACAAATTTACAGTTCAAGTGTAGCCAAAATCTATACTCTCCTACTTTTGAGCTAGATGTTTTTAAGTTTCAAATTAAGACATCTTTCTATAGTATACATCTGTATCCCTAAGTACAAAAAAATGGCTTCAAATACGCGCGCTCCAGCTTTACATTCACGCATTGCGACAAAACGGTCACGATAACTTGCACGTGCCAAAGCCTGGATAAACCTAAACAAGATAACAGCATATATGCATATTAAGCATTCTATAGATAGCATCAGAATTATACGGACAATACAACTAAGTAGAAGACCCAACTGTACACTGTTAAGGTATTTTACGACATAAATTTCCAAAGAAATCAAAGAAACCAAGTTAAATTCGAAGATGACAAATACACTAAACTTTAAATGTGATAAGATTGATTTGAGATGTTGGTTAGGTTGCTAATATGAGGGAAAACTAACATGAAATTCAATGTGCAGGGTTCGTAAAATATAATGACTAGCACAACAAACCCAACACTTGATAATTACCAGTCCGAAACCCTTGAAGTTGCGTTTCAACAAGAGAACGCCTCGTCTCGGTATGGATTGACGTCGATCTTCAAAGTATCGTCGAGTTTCATGAACTGCCTCGTCTCGGTGGCTAGCCGATGCGTGTAGAAAACCGGTGCATCTCTGAACCAACACCGAAGAATTGAAAATTCCATGGGTAATTTTTTGTAGTTACACTAATTATTTACGCTCCTCGGTCAGCCACCCAGATGGGACAGTTCATGAAGGTTGAGGATTGGTTGGAGACGTCGCCAAGACATGGTAGTTGGGGAACTGAGCAGTAACATCAGGCAGATCCGTACCGGTGTCACAGTTTCCCAAGCTTAGTAGTGCTAATTATCCAGTTCCATGTTCGCCGTTCAAATTCGACTTAATGGGTGTTCGAATGGTATTTATTCAACTATCGGATTGAAAAATCTAGCCACTGAACTGGAACCCTAAAAAATTATAGAACGAAGACAAACTAACAAATTGATCGTGTGAAGGGAAGCTCATATTGAACCTTGAGGGCTAAAACTATACAGAAGAAAATAGGAGTATGTATCAAGTTTAAACCTTGTACAGTTTAGGGACAATTCAACTACGCAACACAGCCACATGTACATAGCTAAGGTCTTTGAGGACAACAATTTCCAGCCTTTGCAAAGAACCAAGTTGACTTTCCAGAAGACAAATACATTAAAATGAAACTCAATAAAATTGATTCTAAGATGTTGGTTAGGTTGCTAATATGAGGGAAAACTAACCTGAAATTCAAATGTGCATGGTTCGTAAAAGATATTTACAAGCATAACAAACCCAACACTTGATAATTACCAGTCCAACACCCTTGAAGTCGCGTTTCAACAAGAGAACATGGAATTGGATACACCATCATAGATCATGGGCAACTGCAGAACAGTAAAGGCTCTGGCTAATGTCACTTGTTTGTTTGGTATGGCCTGACGCTGATCTACGAAGTATCCTCAAACTTCATGAACCACCTCGTCTCGGTGGCTGGCTGTTGCGCGTAGCAAACAGGTGAAACTACAAACCAACACCATAGAATTGACAACTCCATGGGTATTGTTTTGTAGTTGCACCTATTTGCTAAGATCCTTGGTCAGCCACCCAGATAAGGCTGTTTATGAAGTTTGATGATAAATTGGAGACGTTTCAAAGACATGGTGGTTGGGGAACAGAGCAGTAACATCATCCGGAGGCATACCGGTGCCGAACTTTCCCAAGCTCAGTCATGCTATATGCAGTTCCATGTTCTCGCCATTCAAAGGCGACTTAATTGGTGTTCAAATGGTATTTATTCAAATGTTGGGTTGGAAAATCTAACCAATGACCTAGAACCATGGAAAAATTACATGACGAAGACAAATAACAAATGGATCGTGTCAATGGATGCTGAATATATAACCTTGAGGGCTAAAACTAAAATGAAGAAAATGTGAATACTAACTATTTAGCAGCCCATCACACATCAAATTAGCCTCTTCATCAAAATTGAGCAACGAACACACAAAATTTTATTACCACAAAAACACAGAATAAGAAAGCTTACATATATATATATATATATATACATATATATATATATATATACACACATATGTATATATGTGTGTGTGTGTGTGTGTGTGTTATTTCCACAACTAAGAAAGAGTAGTATCTAATACCGGTAACGACGTTTTAGCCTGCAATATTACAAAACTTATCAAAAATGTATCTTGGCTTAAAAACACCTAAAGCTCATTAACATTCGGTTTAATATGCATACATGTATACATATATATATATATATGTATATATATATATTTACACACACACACACACACATATATATATATATAAACAAACCTATACATCTATACTTACAAGACTATGAGGCCATGGTATTGTCCTCTTACATCGTCTGCCCATGTCTTGATATTGTCCATTTAACATGAGTGATGTCTTCTTCTGTTCATGTCACCTCCTTAATTAAAACTTCAGATTACTCTTTGCCCATACTTATTCCTTGTACACTCTTTTTTCTAAACCGGAATCCAAAAACCCTTTGACCATAGCGCTTTTGTCTGGTCCGCAATTAAAAAACACTATAGGGATGATAAGTCTGTTTTTAAACAAAAAAAATAAATTTTAGCACATGTAAATTTTTGCTAGGACATGTTTTCTTGTTAAGTTTGACATTTACCTGAGAAGTTTTGGGTGGGTGACAAGCATAAGATGACGAACCGAAACCATCTTGAGCAGGCGCTGGAGAAACAACTTCAGCAGGCTATGGAGGCCGGACATTTTGATGAGCAGGCAATAGAGGCCAGCGACTTATATGAGCAGGTGATGGTGTTACCTTTTGAGCAGGCGATGGAGTTAAATTTTCAGCAGGCTATGCAGAAGACCCTACTCCGCCATTCTAACCAAGGTTGACTGGTGGTATAGTTCCAGCTTGGGTCAATTGAAGTAACGCTTGTTGTAGTTGTTTTTGTACCTGTTGTTGCACCTCCTGTGCAACTTGGTTTTACATCTCCTGTTGCAGCTTTTCACGTAGCTCTTTACGTAGCCTCTCACGCATATTACCAACTTCCAAATTGTTCCTCCGGCCCTTATCCTTTTTCGGACAAAGTCCAATGTGTTAGAAATATGCCCTAGAGGCAATCTATTTGTTGTGACATTTATATGGACTTACTATTCACTATGTTATCAATATGGAGATATGTTAATATAAATGAATTCCTTACAATATAAATGTTATATTCTTAAATATCCCTAGTCGAGTACTACGATTAGTATGACGACTATATTGCATCGAGACTAGTATGTGGGTAGATTGATATGGGGATATCAAGTCTAGCACATGGGTATGCAGGTAATGGCATACTGGATTGACCCAGAATGAGAAGGCTACATAGAAGTTATGTAAAGTCACAAGTTCTTCTTGTAGTGACAATGGTATTGTGGTCCTTCGACTTGAAGTCGCTAGATACTCTAGTTGTGAAACTCATGCTTTGATATTATCAAACGTTGCGCCTTAATCGGGTAACTATAAAGGTAGTTATCGGGCATGATAAGAAGAAATCTTAGAGATGTTAGTGATGTAGAGAGGATTTGTCCCTCCCACATAACGGGAGCAAATATTCGCGGCCACTCGAGGGGTAGTTCTTATAGATTGTCTGGCCAGACTCAGATAACTCAATATAGGATATTGATGTTATCTTCACAGGTAAGACTATTCCCATCATCGAAAAACTATGGATTGGATATACGAGTGTGACTTTTATGTCTCGTTTCCAATTCGGATATGGAGACAAAGGGATAATACAATACGGTAACATTGGTCAAAAGGTTTGTCGGATTGCTGACTATTTCTATTAGTTGGGTAGCATAGATGTCTTGCTAGGGGCCGCTCTATGTTAGTAATTGTTACTACCAACTAAGTACAAACATATGGGGTCACACTCCCTATGGACTAAACCGGAGTTGGGAATTAATTAGTTGGACTAATTAAATAGAAGGATCAATACGCAACTACTTGCAAACTTATGGATTCCACTTATGGTATTTTTGTTACAGAAGTCAATGTGCCTATCTCATTATCATCGGTATATGATACTAGATCAGGATCTCTCATTGTAGAAATGTGGAGGATCTCAAGAGATGTAGACAATTGTATAAAAGAAGAGATAGACCTACATGTGGGGCAATGAAGCAAGGGTTGTTGAATTTGCCGTAGGAAATTATCTCTACCTTTTCGGAATTATTATTAATGAAATAGACAAATACAATTATGTCCCTGCTATGAGTAGTAACATTATCGTAGTTTCTTGTATGGACAAGAAAATTTTATTTATCAGAATAAAAGAAAAATGTTGTTCCACTTATTTTGATAAAATGCATTATTGTAATGCACTTTTGTCTAATGTATTATATATCCTTGACCATAATAATTCCATCTATAACGTTAAATACTAAGAGATTTGCATATAATGATATGAACCTAACTTACTTTTAGCATTATCGCTTAGGCCACATAAATCGAGACGCAATCGATCGAGAAAGACCCTAGTGGGGATGATGAGTTCGAGGATGACACTAGTGAAGATATGGAGTCGGAAGCAAGTGGGAATAACTACGAGAACCAGACATATTAGGCTTCTTTAATTTCTTAGACTTCTAATGCTTTTGGAGTTTTAGTTTTGAATAAGGTCATGAGGCCAAACAATGTTTAAGGGCTTCTTAGAATGGTTTTTTCATAAGCCACTTTCGGGATAGAGATGATTTATTAGTAAGTTGCGTAGGTTAATTTTGCTTATTTGTGAAGGATAATACTTATGTTTTGAGGATTCGTTTTGAAATAGAATAAATTTAAGTTTTATCGATTTGGAGTATGAATTGAAGAATTAAGGTTGTCTTGTGTTTCGTCATTGTTGATTAGTGCATAGAAGGCGTTCATAGTGTTAGAACATGAGAGCGTTAAGTTTGTGGAGTTTGAATATGTATAGCAGGTGGTATTTGGTGTAGCAGACGTGTTTAAATGTTGAATTTTTTCTCATAGTTTTTCCCAGATAGTAGACATGTTCAGGAACATGTCATAAAAATTTCAATCCCAAATAAGTTCTATAGACTTAGATACGAATTTCCAAAGAAACTAGGCGATAATGTCCATAGTTCGCATAAGACCTCTTTTGTCTGGCCCCAAAACTTCTTCGGAAACCGATTCTCTTTACTCATCCGCAGGTACTTCACAACCTTCAGGTGGCGTGAGCTTCTGAGTCAAAATCCCCTGCAACACGAGCCGTAACCTTTAACATATCAAAAATGTCGTTTGCGGATGTGATTTAGACATAACATGCACAAATATTATACGTAAACAACTAAGTGTATGTACACACGTATAATGTTTTCAACACCCTCTAGATCACTCGAGTAGGTTTTCATGTACACTACAAGAGGATCGAAGTCTTTTCCCTGGTTCTTCAGTTGAAATAGCCAATCGATGCCGACAAGAGCTTCGAGCCGTCACGTCAATCGATAAAAACCCTTGTCATTTTTTCTAACCTATATGTTGGACACTATTTCTTTCCGTATAAGACAATCTTAAGCGAGAATATTAAATCTCGTAGTTTGTGGTATAATTAATGGCGATAAAGAGTCTTGCCGCGCGGAATTTAGTATATTTTTTGTCATTTTTGTGTACATTTGTAGTAGTGGTAATACGAACAAGGTATCAGAAGAAGAGATAACAACTGAGAACCCACAGATTGCCTTGCTAAGGATAACCCACATTTGAGCAAGCAAAATGAACCGGAAGTCTCAACCGTTGCCTCGGAACCGAGTCAGATGGAGTAGGAATTTATGTGATAATCACCCTACTAAATGTTTTATTTCTTTACTTTCATTTGAGCGTGCGCTATTTGTTATGAAGAACCAAGTTTGTTTTGTGGCAAAATATATTATTTGCCGTTGTAACAGGATAGCATGAGAATTAATCAAAATAATATGTTTTCTTTCACACGGTGAAATAACAGGTATATTTAGCTATAAACTTCTCACAAAGTTGAAATTAAAGATTCAGTTCCATTACAAATAGTTATGTCGTATCCTCTTTATCAAAGGCAATCAAGCATTTTCATTCATTATAAAATTCACAGTTACAATGGATGAAACAAGAATAAAATATAATTTAATATTACACAGTTCATAATCTTGCCTACACAATTTGTAAGTTTCTAAGAAGAATAAATCGACGAATATCGCTTCAAACGACTACAGTACATTTGTACGCTTCATCCATATTGTCCTTATATTGCAAGTATTAACTAAAAAAGAGTTGTCATTTCAGACATTTGTTGCTACTTAAGCTCATTATTGTGTGACATGATTCTATTACAAATGTAGGTCGCGGTGCCAAGGAAAACTATGATAATTTTAATGGACTATGTTGATAATGTACTTTGGAGATGTGTAGGAATTTAATAGAACTATGGTATCATTCTTATCACTGAATTTCTGATTAATTTGATTCCAATTAAATTTGTTGGGTGTAATATCAATATATTTGTTTCTAGTAGAACAATTCATACGCACATGTCTTGTGTATTGTATTTTTATTTGAACTCCTGCTTATTATGAATTCCGGACAACTCATCTTTTATGCGTTACTATTTCTGCTATACTAAATTTTCAGTACATTGCTTGGAGTTTCTCTCATATATTCTTCTAATCGAACATTATACTCACACCGTCACACTTGCCTCTTTCGCTCATGATCACCCCTAATCCACCATGGCTTTAACCTAGCATCAGCAATTGTCAACAGACTTTCTCTGTTGTTTCTTTGAAGGGGTCCAGTGTAGTGAACCCTTTTGTGTCCTCCTAAGACTTGCCCTGATGCAAACACCTTGGAGCAGATCGGGCATTCATTGTCCTTACCATCTGAGGACTCGCAACTTTTTCTCCCAAGTTCACCAACCACAAGCGATTTCGAATCCTCTATCATGATTTCAGTGCAAACTTGGTAACTCTTAGTTTGCGCATCAGATGACTCGGTTTCTTGCTTCTTGTGACAAATAATGGAAGCTCCCAATTCAGACTTCTCATTCGTGCTCCAAAACCCAGAATCTAAATCGTTGAACTCGGATTCTGTCCTTCCAATCACAGCATAACAAAACAAGAAACAAAAGAATCAAACCCCTTCATTGTCTTGGAAATCGCAGAATAATTTTCTGATGATTCAATCATTGGATTGTTATCGGTCCAGTCTCTCAAACCTCTTGAAAACATAATCAGACACATAGAAGCCTCTTCTGCTTCTTCGACCTCGGAAACACGCGAAGAAATACTCAAATTAGAGAAAGCCAAATGTCCATTAATCATGTACCTGTTTCTTGATCTCTTTGTTCGAATCAGGTACAGAATGTGATAATCTTGGCAAGCTCTCGACAAGGTCAACAGAAATACTGGATTTTTGGGATGATGTCTCATATGACCAAGTGAGCTTTAATCGAGTAAAACCCTTTTCCACACTCCTTGCAGACATTACCATCTGCTGGTTTAATTGAACCCTTCTCACTATGGCTTATCACTGGATTCCACTTCTTTGCATCATCTGATTCAGAAACCCTCCAAGATTTTTAGGGTTTTCTCTGAGGACATAGCTAGCGTTTAAGAACCCTTGATGATCGAATTGAGGGGCATTGACCTCATCCGAAACATGGGTCGAATCTTCAACTCTAAAAGCCTTCCCGGGATTACATCTGAACTTGTAATGAATATGAACATCATCTTTAGCTTCCATTGTTCCAGTTCTTTGATGTTTTCGCTTTTTTCTTGAGATTGCACCCAAATGACGCCTCATTTGTGCAATCTAAAACATGCCCTTAGCCCACTATGATCTGAGCCACCGCCCTTTACCACCTTTGAGGTGATTTCTTGTTCAAGAATACTCTAATTTTTTTCCATCAATCAAAACCAATTACATCTTGTACATGAAGTACATACATGCATGTGAATAAACACCAAGATACATTTTTTCCTACCTCCTTCACTTGCCTATAAATAGCCACTTATCGAGTCATGTAATCATAGAAAAGGAACAGAAACACACGCAGCTAAAACCCCAGTAACATCCACCCTCACTGTTCCCATATCCACAAAACGGTAAACATTCTAATGCGTAATTTATATTGATGTTCTTCTAGACTTATTTTCTTATATTTGTTGCATGTCAATCAATAATTCAATTTATATGTAACATTGGTCAATACATGTTCAGATGCATAATTTATACCATTGTAATTCATATATATGCTATCTGAATAATGAAAAATTAAAAAAACTTCACACTACGTCAAGAATATAAACATCGTGCATGTATACTGTAAATATCATATTAAGTATACAATCCATATTTTGGATGATTGGAAAAAAAAAATTGTCAGTCATTCAAAAATCTCAGGTTGTGATGCTTAAATAAAGCTTAACAACCAATATTCTTTGAAAATAACTATAGTGTAAATGAGGATTTGCATATTACGAGATATGTTAAATAAGAACCATTCTAACATCAGTCCAATTTAATAGTACATTCGTCATATGATACTTTACAAAGTATTATACGGTGTTAGTTTTTGGAACACATAAATCAGGCATTACAAATGTCTATACCAAGCTTTGTTAATAATTGATATGATTGGTAATAGGAGTTAATATGATGGGTTGATTAGTAAACAGATGGCTAGGTAACATGCAAGTACCGCTACGCACACTGGCACTAAGGAACATTCAATTCTAATTATAGAATCGGATGACGAAAGAACAAAACATTGGAAAAAAACACGGAGGATTACAATCCTGAATGAGCTGAGCCTAGATATAAGCGAGAAGAACTAGTTGTGAAAGAAAAATATATGTTTAAGCTTCAATATAAAGGAAAATGATCGACTTCCAAGGCACCTCAAGAAATCCAGCACCAAAAAGGCCAGAAGATGATACCTTTTAATCTCCATAGCTTTCTCAACATTTAACGTTCCTTTTTTTTTTTTTTTTTTTTTTTTTTTTGCTAATATAAACTAGGGCTGTAGACAAACAAAAACATTCGCCAAGAACTCGCATTCGATTCGGTAAAAAACTTGTTCGTGTTCAAACAAACTCAAGCATGCTAATATTAACTTGACGACTCGTTTAGCCGTCAAGTTAAATGAGCCAAACTCAAACAAGAGATATTCAGTTCGGCTCGGCTCGTTTACATCCCTAATATTAGCTACTACCGTAGTTGAATCTTTTTGGTGTGTAATATAACTTGCGCATAGAAGGAATCGTAATTTCTTCATCTTTATCCTATTTTGGATGTACTATAATCAGTACATATATGCAACTAATATATCATTTCGGGAGAAAAAGCAACGCCTCTTTTTAGCTGTTCTTATAATGAACCTATTTTGGACCGGTACATAGTATGCTCAACCCAAAATATAGATGTTGCATAGTTAAAATCAATAGGCAGAAGAAAATGGAGAGGAAATAAAGACATATAAATCAGCCACATTGCAGGATTTTGCGACAACTGGCCACCCGCCAACCAGATCGCTTGCCCGGCTGAGGAGAAACCACATTTGAGCGACCAGCTGAGCCGGAAGTCTAACTCCCTGCCTCAGAACCGAGACCGATGAAATAGGCATTTATGTGACAATCACCCAACTAAATGCTTTGGTTTTAAAGTTTCACATGTTTTCTTCAGCACTGTTTGATAATAGGTCCACTTACCTATAAATTAATGGTAAAATTCATATCAAACATTCAACTAAAGGGGTTATGACATAACTAAGTGAAAAAATAAATGACAAAATCAGTTTTTCAAAAATACAGTATAGATACAACTTTTTTATACAGTTATCTCAATATATTATTTGTGACGCTCCCGCAATCAAAGCCGGCCTGCGCGCAACACGCGCGGGGCAAAACTAGTTATTAGGAAGGGAACTAAAATCATAGGATGGAGGGAGTAGAACATTCAATTTCAAAAGATTTGATTTGTATCTTCGCCGTCTTATTTTCATTCTGGTACGTTTGATGTAAGTTCCGATCCTCCAAAATTCATCTAGGAGCTGCAAATGCCATCGTAAAGTCCAAATCCAATAGTCGCAGGTTCTATCATGAAGAGGGGTGCACTTGCAAACAGCGGCAGTTGAGCTTCTTAAAGCCAGCCTTGCAGTAACTTCTTCCTGATATGAAGGAAACAAACGTAACTAAAGATTTTTACAACAATTTCCATGACAGTGGAATGTTGTGACTCGTGGGAGAAATTACAAACCTTCGACCAGTTTTCTAGAGTTGTAGCACTACAATGTACCTAGATAATAAACTGCTCCAGAATTAGCATTAATACATATCAGAGTCAAGGTAATTACAAAACATCTACATTACATCAAGATTCTCAACAATTCTCAGAAATACCACATTTACAAGCTTCGTCTTTTAGAGCTGCATAGCCTCCAATGTATCAAAATAGTGAACTGCTTCAGAGAGTGAGGGTAGTTAACAGAAGAACATCAACATAACATGCAAGAGTCTGCGGTTTCTGTTGCAACTATTAGAACTCTAAGGTTGGTGCTACAGAAGAATTCAATAGAGGCCATCCAACAGTCGCTTGGGAATCACCTTGCATAGAGTCTTAGTATCATCGATGGCGCTCTTCTTCTTTCTGACCTCCAACCTAGCTTCCTCCAACAAACACTTCAAGCCCTCAATCTCATTTTGACAGTTCATCTTCTTTTTTACCATCGATCCAATCTCTTTCTTCAAACCTTCAATCTTTCCCATGTCCCCCTTTCGTGTGTCTCTAACATTCTTGTATTCTTTGAGGGATTCTATGGCGTCTGAAACATCGTCGAAACGTTCTTCCAGCCATTTGACAGTCAAACCCATCTCTGCAGCCTCTTTCAGAAAGCACGAGTATTTATCCAAGCGATCATGACTCAACTGCTGCAGTGAAATTTGGAGTCCCTCAACAACCTCACAGACTACTTGAAGTGCATATGAACGGAACATAGTTGATGTGTACCGACAATCTTTCGCTATATCTCCATATCTCTTCATGATGGCATTCATAGTAGTGGCATGCTTCTGATCCACAAAATAGTTCCCTACTTTCACCATCGTTTCATCACTCCCCCAGTACCCAACGCCACTACTTGAAACATCATCAAATGTGCTTGCCCAATCAAATAAGGATGAGATAACACTGCAGCTGTCGGCTTCATCATGGAGGCTCGAAGTCATTTGAGCAAGACCAATTGGAGAAACTGTGTTTTCTACCTCACCCAAGACATCGTAAGCTGAATCCTTGAGAGAGTTTCTTGGCAAGCTAGCAGCTTCAAGTTTATTTTTCTCTGATGACATCAACTTCTGCAACTTTGTCTCCCTCATTTCTCCGCCTTCAGATGTACTAGAATCATCCTCCATAGAGTCCACTTGGTCTTTTTGTCTTGTGGCTTTCCTTGGAGAAGGTTGGGATTGATTACATGCCTTGGGTTGGCTTGCTTCCTGCGAATCTGCAGTTTTAGACCAATATCAACATTGTTCCATGACGTGATGGCAATGCCTCTATCAGTCTTAGACTCTCATTAATGGTAGTGATGGGTAAAGAGAAATACCTGCCAAGACAGGAGCTTCTAGCTCATATCTCACTGAAGACATTAACTCTTGCGACACTACTTGCATTATATCTCCTCCGGGTGTACTTGGACCATTCTTCATCAATATTTGGCTTCGTTCTTGACTTCCTTTATCCTGAAAATCTGCAGCAGGGGAAACATATATTTAGCATTCATGTGACTTTGCAGCATTGGTTAGTAAGGACGTAGCAGCAGCAAGGTTGTGATGCATGATAAGCAGTGTTGGAATTTCATTAAAGCTTTGTTTGGGACCTGAAGATGCTGGGGAGAAATGAAAATAAAGACATTTCACCACTTGAGCAAGTTACAAATTTTAGCAATGCCAATAGATTGCAATACAAATATATAAAACTGGAAGCTTTAACTACCTAAATCACGTCGAATTTGATGGGTTAAAGCTTATTACATGACTAAATTATTATGCTTTTTTCGTTTTCCGGACATGAAATCCAGTTTCTACTTTTCCGCGAGGAGGGTAAGAGAATACCTGTGACGAAAGAACCTACATGGTCAACTCTCTCAGCGATTGTGTCGCCTACCACACCAAAGACAACGCAAGCTGAATCATTAAGAGCATTTTTTGACACAGTAGCAGCTTCAAGTTCATTTTTCTCTGAAGTCATAAACTTCTGCAATTTTCTCTCCCTAATTTCTCCGCCTTCAGATGCAGAAGCATCCTCCACAGTATATGTTTGGTCTTTTTGTCTTTTGGCTATCCTTGGAGAAGGTTGGGACTGATTGATTTCCTGGGCTTGCCTTGCTTCCTGAGAATCTGCGGTATTAAACAAGAAGAAATCAACATCAATGTGGACATTTTTCCATCAACATCAATATGGATGATTAGCAATATGTGAAAATTGAATATAGCTTTGTTTGGGACCCCAATAGGCTGTGGGGAAATAAAAATACAGACATTTCGTTAACTAATTAACATGAGAGAGTGCATCTTTTAACAATACCGAAAGAGTGCATTACAAATACATGAAACTGGCAGCTTTAACTACACAAATCATATCAAGTTTCATTGCATTATAACTTATTTCATGACAAAATTATGATTTTTTTTTTCTTTTTCTGGACGTAAAATCCAGTTTCCAGTTTTCTACGAGGGCAAGAAAATACCTGCTAAGAAAGAACCTTCATGGTCCACTCCCTCAGAGGTTATCATCAAGTCTTGAAACTTTCCCTCGCTGTAACCTTCATCTCCAGCTGTACTACCAACATAGTCAGAAATAGAAATTTGGTCTGTTTGCATTTCTGCTTTTTTCTTCCCTCGAGTAGATTGATGTTTGTGGCTTGTTTGGCCCTGCTTCTCTTTTTCTTGATCACCTGCCATATGAGAGAGGGAGAAAAACTTCAAATTCATGAGGTTGAGTATTTGAATATCAATGGTGATGGCTCTACGATAGTGTTAGTGACTCAGCAATCAATAAGAAAGGGCTTATTCTTATAGTTTCTTCTTGATGAGAGCAGTTAGGGCTAAATGGATCATACACTTCACCAAGGATTTGGAAACACGGACAGCTAGAGGGATTACCTGCCAGAGCTAGCATTTTAAGATGAGTTCTCTCATAAGATACAGATTTTTGAAACTTTCTCGACCTAAATCCTTCCACTGTACTAGAAGCATCGTCCAGAAAAGATGCATCATGAATAGATCTTTCATCTTGTCGTTGCGACTGACAAGCTTGCCTTACTTCTGTAACATCTGCAGTGAGATATAGGTGCAGGTTAGTATGATTACTAAAATCCTCTAAACAACAACAATAATAAACCTTTCCAAAATCAACCAGGGGTGGCTACATGGATACTGTCACAGAATACTGCGGGTGCAATTCGTCCACTCTGTTTTTATCCTATCGTTAACATCATCATTGTCTCTCTCTCCATCACTACATAAAATCAACCCCAAGACGTCTAAAATGGCCCTACACTTCACGAGCGAAACCAAAAACCTATCGTTCTGTAACACGGGAAACATGTTTCATAGCAGCTAAAAGAGTCAAGTTCTGTTCCGAGAAGCAGCTCTTTTTCATAAAGCAAACTTAATTGAAATGTTAAAATCAGTGAAAAACATTATGTTTTGTTTATGTGTTTTAGTACTAATCATCCAAGGAAAATGAATTGTACCCAAGTTTTCATTGGAGGAAATCACAAGTTCTTGTTTGTTTCTAAATCTGCCTTCCTCATTTGAAGCATTTAAGTATAAAAATGTGCTTACCAGGGGTTCTGCTTGTGGGCTTTCTTCCTGGCGATCTAGGATTTGGGGGTTGCGAAGCTGAAATCCAACAAAGATGATTAGTGACTATCAGAAGAAATCAGGGACTAAGAACGGCATCTCCAATTCAATATAATTCTTGGTAATAATTAACTAGAGAAGCTCGAAAAGAGTTTCTTAAACACATTTCCAAATGTCATATTTCCAAGATGGCCCGGTGGCCTACCTTTTTGTTGTCTCACAAAGTGACAATGCTATGTTAATAGCAAGATCCTAATCAGTTGCAACTCGGTCTTGGGCATAGCCAATAACGTGTTTAGAACAGAAAAGAAATGAAACAAATAAATTTCTTCCATCATAAAGCTCACCTACAAAAACAGTAACTTGCTCATGGCAAATGGTTAAAACTTTAAACTCGTGCGAGGTACATCAGTGAAGCTGATTCTACATCAGGTTTCGCTATCAGTTACAGGAATCTCTATGATTCTGTAGGAGCTATTATCATTAGTCGTTGTGTGACGGCAGAACAAGACTTTTTTTGCAGTTAAACCATGGCAGCCACATGTATCAAACTTGTTCAGTTGTTTCTATCCAAACTCATTTCCTCCCTTATAGGTTTAATTTGACAGATGTACCATATTGATTTTAGCACTAAACGTTGAACACAGAAGGTTGCTTACTTTCAAAGAGTGTTATAGCACTTCTTTCAGCTAACCAAGAGTCCAATAAGACTAATAGAACAAGTTATCATGTACCCAAAAGAGCACTTGTGTGATTGAAGAATGATTCTTGCAAATAGCTAGATAAATAGTGAGAACCTAGCCATCTGATGTTGATGATTGTGGGTCAAAAAAACCCCAATGCATGTCTGATTCTATCTGTTAAAAAAATCCCCCATCAATTTTTAAACCATGTTGAATCAAGACTAGATTTGAATCGATTTGGAGTCTAACCCATATTCACTATTGAAGAACAAAGAAAAGGGGATGAAGAAAAGACTTACCTGATGGAGTCCTCCAGGTTCTTCCTCTCCTTGCGGCAACCGGCGACAAATTCCCGACCGTTCTGTCAACGTATAGTCTGTAATAGGCAGGTGGTAGGTGTTGAAGTGAGAGGATTGCGCGAGAGGGTCTTCTGGGTGTGAAGTGAAAAGGAAGAATCGGAGCATTTGAGAGAGGTCTGAAACTAAGCGGCGGAATTGGCAGTAGTTGTGGTGGGGGCGAAGGTGAGTTGAAACGGCCGAGTGGTGGTGGTGGTGGTGGCCTTTGATGAGACATGGAATTCAGATGAGACAAGGGTTTTCTCGGCATCATGCATTGATCGAAAGAGGACTACGAATGCAGGCAAATGATGTGCTGTGTTCCCAAAAAGGGATTTTGCAAGGTTTTACGAAAGACAACAAAAAAGGATGGCAACGTGAATACAGACAAGACACTTTTACGCTTTTACCTCCTGAATACCTCCTCAAGTTTGATTCGAAGACAATTTCACCCATTCCAGTTTGAGAAATGACACTTTCACCACCCCTTATGTCTGTCAAATTGCAAAATATTTACGCACGTCAATTATGACATTATTAGTCTGACGGCATTTGTTTGTCACTACCGTAGTTTCAGGGTAAAGTCTGACACAGTAAGGGGTGTAAGTGTCTTGAACGTTAGAACACACAAGGGTTAAAATGTCATTTCCCAAACAAAGAGGGGGGGGGGGGGGGGGGGGGGGGGGGGTTGCTAATCAAATTCTCGACCGGTGAATGGTGTTAAAAGTCAAACTAAGAAAAAACTGGCGGAACCGATGTAGTACACAAGTAATAACCAGGTACACTAGTAATACCTGGTTATTACAATTTTGCTAACAAGAAGATAAAAATTTGATTTTTTTTTTATTTTTTTTTTTGAGAAGTAAAATCTAGTATTACGGTAGTCACAGTCAGACATTCGGATAAAAATACATTACAGTCGGAGAAAAAATACCAAAAAACTAGATAACCAATATATAGAAAACAACACAAACAAAAAATAGCATTAAATCAGGTAAAAACGAAAACAATACATTACAACCATGCTCGTAGAAGGTGATATTCCATAAAGAATAGATACATATATACACTAAAATCAACTAAGATTTTTACTGTTCACATATAACTACCAGTAACTGTTTAAGTTTAGGTCATTCAATTGAATAGGCTATAGCATTTAGATCTTCAACCGCTTCAACATGTCAACCATCTTCAACTACTAGCTTCTTCTCTGGCGTCGGAAACCTGTGAGCTACCTCCCCCGTCCTTCAACGTAGCGGGTCACCGTGGACACTTCGCTCCCCCGAGTTCAAAAAATGACAGTACATAATTGATTCAATTTATATTAAGAAAATGCTATTTTAAACTAACATATGATATATATTACATATTTTGTTGAAAATGAAAAAGAAATGACATTTGAAAAAAAAATATAGATCTGCTATCTCATGTTTCCTAAAAAAACAATAACAAAAAATAATAATAATAAGGGCATCATTCGTCAAACTAGAAGAAAACAAAAAAAAATATGTTCAAAACATGGTTGTGGTTGAAGTAACTTGTTGTCACTTGAAGAGAAGAAAATGAACCACATGAAAGCAAGAGAAAACATAACCTTCTGACGAACAGGTTACCATTCTGTCATGGAAAAATTAGAGAAAAAAAAAAGAAATATAAAATGAAGGGGTGAAAATGACTTCACGTGGAGAAGACATGTTAGCAAAAAAGGGGGTCATAATCCATGAAATGTGACTACAGTCACATTGTGATGACCATGTGGGTTAGTTTAACTCATTTCCTTTTCTACTCCCCGACCCTTGTGCAATATATCTTATTCCCTCATAGCACGTGATTTTTCTTTGTCTCCTATCTTATCTTCTCTGCCACCATATCACCCTTTCCAAAAAATATAGAAAATAACAAATTAAAATAAAAGAAAAGGGGGGATACTGCTACCCACAACGTGCTTTCCAAAACGTGTCTCACTTCATTCTTGATACATATCAACCAATCCTCTTATATGTGTCCTTTTGCACATCTCCCTCTCTAAGTAAAAGCAACCGTATATCCATCTTTCTCTTCATCACTATCTTTCTCCAAGAGAACCATTACTGTTTTCTTGCTATCTATCTCTCTTTCCCTATATCTATCACTCTCCGTCTCTGAAAAAAAAATAGAGGCTCATGAAAGTTTCGCGGTCTCCTTCTCATTTACTACTAAGTGTGAAGAGCAAGAGGTAAACAAAAGCTCAAGTTTGTGTTTACTGGAGGTGAAGCAAAATAAGTTTATTCGAGAAGTACAAGGCGAGTTCAAGTCCTATCAAAGCAAGAAAAGCATCTCACTGCTAGAGCTCAGGTAAACTTCACAAAGCAAAAAAAATTATGTGCAAGCAGGCAGATACAAATGACGTATGTTGGTATAGTAATGCGCAAAAAAAGAAGAGATTGCTTAGAACGTACCATTATGAGCTGAAGTGAAAGCAGTTGAAGCTCGTGGAAGTTAGTGAGTTGTGAATTTTCAGAAGGTAATCAAATTTTTTGGAAGTGATGTGCGAAGTTATCGATATGCCTCATTTATAAAGAAAATGAGGTATGAAGAAATCATTGAAGTAAATGGCAATCTACGGATGAAATTTCTCCGACGATGGATAACTCTCATCACTGTGAAACAAGCTGAAGATGTTTACTTTCGCGGCACCCAACAGTGAAAATTGAACATGTTGGAAGGAAGTTGCCAAACAAAGCAACTTTTCAGAATGGAAGAAATGAAAACACCTACAGTGAAATCGGATTTCAACGGAATGGAGGAAGATTGAAGAAACGAAGATGTTGAAGGGAAGAATACAATATCTCATAAATGATCTTTGTCAAGTTACTGTTGGGTGGATAAATAGACACCAACTGAAGAGAGAGCTACTGCTCACAACGAAAATTGACGACACGTACGTATGAATTCATTCATTCGCGTAATGTTACAAAATGGTTCGAACTGTTGAAGTTTGAGAAAAGGAAGAGATCAAAGAGAAGAATACAATACCTCATGAATATTCTTTATCAGTTACTGTTCGGAGAAGTAACAAAATGATGTCCTGACAACTTTGATGAGGAGCTTTCCCATGTTCGTGGAGCACTCGCCGCACGAGGGAATTTCTAGCAAGTGAAAGAACTCATTCGAGACTCGTCCACCTCAGCAAACCAAAAGGGAGGTGAACAACTATCGAGGGAACATTTGTAGACACCGAAAATTCGTCAAATCAAAATGATCATGGACTAAACATTGTCCTGATTAAATGATCAAATAAAGAAACACGACAAGAAAAATTCAGTATCAGACACTGCTGACTGGCGAATCGCATGACGCCACGTGTAGAATTGCAGCTCAAGATTGACCAGCTCGGTCGCAAACATCAACTCCGACTAAAATGGAGGTTACACTGGAAGAGCGTCTTAAGTGTACGATTATCGCAAATGTAATTGTATATTTATTGTTAGGAAAACAACCAAAATACACTTTCCTATAAGTACATCAAGCTCCCATAGACTTTATAAAATTGTATAGGGTACCCCAAATTATTACAAAATTGCACAGCGACCCCTCTATCTCCCTATAAATAGAGGAGGAAGTTCATAAGAAAAATCACATCTTCCAATACATTTCTATACCTAAAACACTTTCTCTACATCTTTCCTTACAACTTTCCTACAACTTCTCTCAAGCTCAAAGCCTAGAAAAGAGGAGTCAGCAAAGTTCTGAGAGGAGAAGCCCCCAAATGAGCCAAGATCCTCCAAGGCGGAAAGACTTTGAAGGAATGAAATCCCAAAAGACGGCGAAGCCCTAGCGAATAGGCCAAAACGATAGTCGAATCTTCAAAGACGGAGCAATCCTGAAGATCAAGCCATCCACCCCAAGAAAATCAAATCTTCAAAGAACATCGAAGTACGGTGAACCCGCGAAGAACAAGTCAAAGTCAAGCAAAAAGGCCATAAGCCCTCGTGCCGGCCAAATCCCATCAAGGACGTGGAAGATACAACCGTCCAAAATCATCCCATCAAGTTCAAATTCCCGAGAAGAATCAGATAAGTAGTGTTTCTACTAAAGAAATATGCTTCAGATATTTGTATCATGCTTATAAATAATAAAATGAAATTTGTTGCCAAATTTCTGTTTTTACCCGCTTAAACGCAAAATTTGTGTGTACATACGGATTTCATAATTTGGTACCCGCGATCCACCTCTTTTTTATGGGTCTTGTTAAACCCAACCCATAACCAATCATTAATCCAATTTTTTACTCTTTTCTATCGATGGGGCGGGTTTGTGCTCACCCCATTCTCTAGATAGGGGACATCTATAAAGATAAAACCTCCCCCAAAATATTTCTCTCACTAGGAATCTTAATTCACAACTTTATGAATTGTTCCCAAACAGTGTTTAACGTAATGAATGTAACAGGTGTCGCAACAATGACGAAGTACCTTCCACGTTTAGCATCTCCGATGTCGCTGCTTGCATTCTCAAACCTAAACAGATTCAGCAGCTCATTTTCTCAGGTCTTCCTCCGACGCCGCAGCAGACCAATAGTACCAGTGAGAAGAACACTCTGTACAAAAATGTCCGCCGAGTCATCCACATCGCAACTCACTCGCACAATCTCCCTACCCATTCAACTCGCCGAACCCGTCCAGGTCGTCGCTGCCCCCGGTGTCTCTGAATCAGACTTCCGGCAAGTTACTCCTCCCTCTCTCTCTTGCTATTTGTAATATCTTCCTTTACATATTATTCACACACAGATGATGATTGATATAGTATTGATGAAATTTCTACAGAATGGTAATTGTTCAGTGAAACGGATTATTAAAATTGGAATTAGGGCTTTAGAGTTGAGTTCACTCTTAATTTTGGTTGCCCACTGCTAGGGTGATGATTGGCATACTATAGACTAGTTACACCCACACATAGATTACATTGGGTCTTTCATCTCAGGGCTTAAAATGTCTCAATTGTTTTTGAAATGGTGGGTTAAGATATATTTTCATAGTGGACCCAACACCTATGTGATTTATTATGTAGATAGATAGATAAACACAATTGTCTGTATAACACCTACGAGGTGGTATAAGAATGAAGGCATAAAAGAGAGGGAATGATAAGGGAGGATATGATTTCCCCTCCTTATATTTTCACCCAAACAAGGGATAAGATAAGGAGGGGATATCATGTCTTATCCGGCCTCCTTATCCGCTACCCGAGCGAGGCCTAGAATTGGGGCTTCAGGGGTGGGATACTTCTTCATGGGCTGTTCTATATTTTGGAAGAATCAGTTTCTACAGTTATTTGTTTAGTTTGCACGTATTCTACGCGTGCAATTTATCTTTGGAAGTGTGGGATTGATGTGAATAACTTAGCTAGTAGTTTGTGCATAAGCAACTGGATGATTAGAGTCTGTGGAGGCAGGGATCGAAAAAAGGCTGGGCACAATTCCATGTAAAGTCAATAACAATGGCACTAGTGCAAAGATTTGGGACACTGGATCACTTGTGTAGTTAATGATAGGGGCACAACTGTTATGGCCCGTTTGGTTTTTTGGACTATCCGGATTCGACCGGACTGGATTAATTTTTTCGGATAGGATTGAATTAGATTAGCTGAACTATAATTAATAATGTGTTTGGTTTCGTGCAATATTAATTCAGGTTTAAAATACAAATAGTCCTATCCAGCTAACATCCTCATATGAGAGGGTACTAATTTGGGGTATTAAACCTCATCTTTTCACCATTTGGTATCGGTAGTAAAATTAGTCCAGAACAACCAAACACAGTATTAAGTAATACCTGGACTATATTTAGTCCTATCCCAGCTAATACCGCTAATCCTAGAAAACCAAACATACCCTTAAAGTATTCAAAATTTGGGTATTAGTAGAGTTTTTGAGAACTTGAGTGCCGCCTCCCGTAGTCCTTCTGTGGCTCCTCACGTGATTAGAGTATAGCTAATATGATAGAGGGAGAGTGTGAAGGAATGCTGTGTACATTTTTTCGGGTTTAGGAGTCTAACGATTTTTTGTTATTAAGGAAAGGAAGAGCCTTTGTTCTAAAATTTACATGTAACATCACTTTTATCATATACCTCAACTTGTTTATAAAGGGAAAAATACACTTTCACGGTGAAGACACTTACACCCCTTCCGTATGCCAAACTTGAGGACACAGAGACCCCTGAGTATAACTCCGTTAGTTTGGGGATGGGTTAGTTTGGGGATGGGGTCCTTTACTCACATCAACCTTTTGGATATCTTTTCCCTAACAGTGTATGGATCGATCATTAAAGCCCCCAAGTACATCTTTAAATTACTACTCAACGAAACTTTTTCATTGATTTTAGGAAAATAATATCCTGATAGAAACAGAGAACTAAACTGTCCGTATGGAGTGGACAAGCCTCCCAATTACTCAAACAAATATTAGACAAATATTCAGTACATAGCATTGGATAATTTCGAAAACATATTCAAAGAGAACACAGGAAATAACTGCTAGGTAACTGCTAGATAACTGCCTACCGGCTAATAACTTATCTAAACGCCTGGATGGACTGGATGAGTGCCACATGTACGTCTCCTGGAATGCATTCCTATCAGTACACCCCTC
This sequence comes from Linanthus parryae, assembly GCA_023055425.1. Taxonomy (NCBI): domain Eukaryota; kingdom Viridiplantae; phylum Streptophyta; class Magnoliopsida; order Ericales; family Polemoniaceae; genus Linanthus; species Linanthus parryae. Next base: position 123,281,400 of record JALGPY010000003.1, on the reverse strand, counting down.
CTGGAAAACCGTCTTGTCTTCAAGGCGGAACTTTCTCTTCCTTGGATATCCTATGGAAAGATGATTCAGTGTGCTCCATCTGCGGTACTCCTTGTATTTTGTAACGGCGACCATTCATGTAAAATATGAGGAACATCTTGTTCCAATTCGCTTGCACGATATTCAAGGGCGCCAGCCATTTGATGCCTAAAATGATGTCAGCACTCCCAATAGAGAAGGGATAAAATTCATCAGTAATTGTTAATCCTCCGAGTTGCACTCTAATATTGGGGCAAACATGGTTACATCGTATCACATCTCCATTGCCAATCTGGACTCCAAATTCAACCACTTCTTGTACCGATAGTTTTATATTTTCCACCAACGTGTTGGAAATAAAATTGTGAGTTGACCCGCTATCAACCAACAGGATGACCTCTCGGCCGCCAAGAGTGCCTAAAAGCTTCATAGTATTACTATTTTGCTTACCCAAAATGGCATGGAAAGAAAGCTCTGCAAGGTTGGCAGAAGTTTCTTTATTTTTGCTAGCGTCGTCAATTTGCTCCTCCGTATGTGAATTTTCTGTAAGTTCCATGATGGAAAAAGAAAGCTCTACAAATTTTTCGTTGCAAAGAAAACACACCCCTTTAGCACGACGATTCTGTCGCTTAGAATCCCAAGAACTGGAGTTGGATGGCTGGGTGTTCGATGAAAACTCGTGACCTTTGGCTGGGGTTGAAGAACCTGGAATACCAAATTCACTAGGACACTGGCTGGATCCTCTTGTTCCCCGTGTCTGACTTAATTTGGATTCAAACTCCATTGCTAGGCTCATGGCTTTGTAAACACTCCTGGGTTTGTGTATACGCACATCAGCTTTGAAATCCTCTTGTAAGCCATTAATGAACACGCCTAAAAGGCAGTGTTCAGGCCAATTTGACACCCTTGATGAACGCTTTGCAAACTCTTGCCGATATTGTTGAACAGTCCCTGTTTGACGAATATTGCACAAGTGTTCATGTGGATTTTGAAATTCTGCAGGCCCGTAGTTTTCTTGCAAGGCTTTCACAAGTTCGTCTCAGTAAACTAGGGTGCGCTCGTTGTTGAGCCAGGAAAATAAATCCAGGGCATCTCCTTCGAGATACATGGCCGCTATGTCAACTTTCAATTCATCCGGGGTCTGATAGTAACGAAAATACTTCTCTGCCTTTAGGATCCAGCCTCGTGGATCCCCTCCTTCGAATTTTGGAAATTCCATCCTTGTATGCGGCCTCCGTGCATGAACTTTTGGCCAGTAAAGATTTTCAGCATTATCTTCTTCGCCTTCCGACCATAAAGATCGGCGGGAATTCTCAGCTTTTCCTCTGGCTGCTCTCCGGATAGAATCGAGTTGCTGGCCATCATTTGTTTGGGCTTTGAGGGCAGCCACATATGCTTTCAAGGCGTCAATAGCATCGAGACGACTTGTTATGGCTGAAAGTTGGGCTGTGATTAGGTGGAAGTTTTGGGGAGGCAGGGATGTGTTGATTGGATTTGACGTGGTATTGGTGGGTCTGTAGCGGAATTGCGTGTAGTAACCATTTCAGATCGAATGGCTCTGAAACCAAAATGATAGAAACAGAACTAAACTGTCTATATGGAGTGGACAAGCCTCCCAATCTTCTCTGGCCATGTTTTGTTTGTTGTTTGTGGCTTGCCGTGGAGTCTCCAGCACGTCTCCTTAGTGTGGCGAGACTTTTGGCAATAAGTACACCACAAAGAGCCTTTGTTGAATGATTTTGGTGCGCCTATTTGCCGTTTACCTTCCCCAGGAACGGGGCACGAAGAAGATGATTGGGCATGTTAATGAGAGGGATGGTCTCTATTATCTTCAAGCATCAAATAAGGAGGTGAAAATGGAGAGTTTACCACAGATGTCATTTCTTTCCGACTCACCCAAATCTAATAAAGACAAGCTCTGGCTTCACCATTTCCGCCTAGGGCACCCGTCCTTTCTTGTCCTGAAAATTATGTTTCCTTCTCTATTCAAAGATTTTACCGCCGAAACCTTTCATTGTGAGATCTGTGAACTTGCCAAGCACAAACGTGCTTCCTTTCCAGTTAGTAATAAAAGAGTATCTACTCCTTTCAGCTTGATTCATAGTGATATTTGGGGACCCTCTCCTACTGCTAACATTTCAGGGGCGCGATGGTTCATTTCATTTATTGATGATTGCACTCGAGTGTCTTGGATCTTTCTGTTGAAAAACAAGTCTGATGTGAGTTCGGTATTTCCAACATTTTACAACATGATAAAAACTCAGTTTGGGGTTGATAAAAAGAGATTCAGATCTGATAATGCAAAGGACTTCTTTAATCAATTTCTCTCGTCCTATTTTCAAGAAAGAGGCATAATCCACGAGTCTTCGTGTGTCAATACCCCACAACAGAACGGAGTGGCTGAACGAAAAAATGGTCACCTTTCTAGCAAGCACACGAGCTTTGTTGTTTCAGAAAAATGTCCCAAAACAGTATTGGAGGGAAGCTGTTTTAACACCTGCCTATCTCATCAATAGGCTTCCTACTAGGGTTCTTGACTTTAGAAGTCCAATGGAAGTCCTCACACAATTCTTTCCAGATTACAAAGCAACCCACTCTCTCACTCCTAAGATATTTGGTTGTGTTGCTTTTGTTCATGTTCATTCTCAGAACAGGAGTAAACTTGATTCTCGAGCTCTGAAATGTGTGTTTGTCGGCTATTCTTCCACTCAGAAGGGTTACAAGTGTTACCACCCTCCAACAAGGAAATGTTATGTGTCCGCCGATGTCACTTTTGCCGAGCAAGATCATTATTTCCAGAACACATTTCTTCAAGATAAGGACCAAGATCCTTACTTATTTGATTTCCACCTACTATGCCTCATCAATTCCAATTAAACTCCTTGCCTAGGCCAGATTCGCCCCCAGAAATTGTGCCTCATACACCCAAATCTCAGCTGATTCAACTGGAGAAGCAGACTCAAAATTCCACTTGTCCTCTACAAGTCTACTCAAGGAAAAGAGCACAAATCCCTCGGCATGCCCTACCCGAATCATCTAATTCTGCTCCAGGATCCAATAGTGTTCCAGACGATATTGAGGTGAGTACTTCTCCTAATAATAATATTGAAGAATTTGGACAGGAAGACTTAGATGTTCCAATTGCCCTTCGGAAGGGAACTAGATCTTGTACTCAACACCCTCTCTCTTTGTTCATATCATATAAGAATATTTCTTCAAGCCACCGCAATTTTCTTACTAGCCTAAACACGGTTCCTATTCCAAAAACTTTGTCCGAGGCATTAGCAAACAAGAATTTGACAGAGGCTATGAAACTTGAGATGGAAGCACTCGAGAAAAACAACACTTGGGACTTGGTCAAGCTACCTAGGGGGAAGAAACCAGTTGGATGCAGATGGGTCTTCACAACCAAATACAACTCAAATGGCACTTTGGAAAGATATAAAGCAAGGTTAGTGGCAAAAGGGTATACCCAAACATATGGCATAGACTATATGGAGACTGTTGCCCCTGTTGCTAAGATGAATACAGTGCGAATTTTACTATCTATCGCTGTGAATTGTGGTTGGAAGTTACAACAATTTGATGTCAAGAATGCCTTTTTACATGGAGATCTTGATGAGGAAATTTACATGGAGATTCCTCCTGGATTTGACTGCCCTGGAGATGGAATGGTATGTAAACTAAAAAAGGCTTTATATGGACTGAAGCAATCCCCTATGGCTTGGTTTGGGAGATTTACCAAGTTTATGATAGGCATAGGATATAAACACAGTCAAGGCGATCATTCTTTGTTTGTGAAGCACTCCGCATCAGGGGGAGTGACTGTATTACTGGTCTATGTGGATGACATTATCGTGACCGGAGATGATTTGGAAGGAATAGGTAACTTGAAGGAGCAATCGGTGAATGAGTTTGTAATTAAAGAGTTAGGCAAGTTAAAGTACTTTCTCGGTATTGAGGTAGCTCATTCTCAGCAAGGGATATTTATTTCACAACAGAAGTACGTGTTGGACTTGTTAACAGAAGCAGGCAAGTTGGGATGTAAACCGGCAGAAACTCCTATAGAGCCAAATAAAAAACTTAGTGAAGTTCAAGAAGAAATGACAGTGGACAAAGGTTCTTACCAAAGACTTGTAGGAAAGCTTATTTATTTGTCTCACACGAGGCCGGATATAGCATATGCTGTTAGTTTGGTGAGTTAATTCATGCACAACCCTGGAGAATCACATATGAGAGCAGTAAACAGAATTCTGCAGTATTTAAAGAGTACCCCTGGCAGAGGAGTTATGTTTAAAAAGGGAGAAATATTGTCTCTTGAAGCTTATACTGATGCAGATTATGCCGGATCATTAGTTGACAGAAGATCAACCTCTGGCTATTGCACACTCCTGGGAGGTAATCTTGTCACTTGGAGAAGCAAAAAACAAAATGTAGTTTCTCGGTCAAGCACTGAGGCTGAGTTTAGAGCAATGGCGCTCGGCATATGTGAACTACTTTGGCTCAAGATAATACTAGACGACCTAAAGGTTAGTGGGAAGGCCAATGAAGCTTTATTGTGACAATAAGTCAGCGATCAATATTGCACACAATCCAGTGCAACATGATCGGACTAAACATATTGAAGTGGATAGGCATTTTATCAAGGAGAAGTTGGATAGTGGCCTTATTTGCACCCGTTTTGTTCGTACAGGGGATCAACTTGCAGATGTGCTTACTAAAGGGTTACCCAGTGCCGTTTTTCAGAAGATAACCAGCAAGCTTGGAATGGATGATATCCATTCACCAGCTTGAGGGGGAGTATTGAAGAATATTGTCATTTCCTTATTAGGAAGATCTTCCAGACAATATTCTTTTATTCTGAGGACTAAAATTAGATTGATTTGATATGATTTCAATCAGCATTAACATGCTGATTTGAGCTGACCGTATATTCCTAAATTAGGTAGTTCATCTAGAATAGACTTGTAATATAAATACCATTGTAATCTCCTCTGTAATAACATACTTAACAAACCTTTTTTTTTTTTTTTTTCATATTTTATCATATCCCCTTGGGTCGTTTGACGGACTGAAGTAGTCGACGTTGATGCCAGATCAGTGGCATAAGTAGTACAATGTATAGTCGAGAGTGAGGGGTGTTATTGTCCTGAAGTTCATGAGTTGTATATGTGGAATTGTAATTTATAGATAGAGTGGGAGCTTTAATGGTCAAACGATGGTCTGTGAGAGCAAACATGTCCAAAAGGCTGATGTGAGTAAGGGGCTTCACCCCCAAAGTAACGGAGTTATACTCAGCGGGTGCAAGTGTCCACATGTTTGGCATACAGTAGGGCTATTAGTGTCTTTACTGAATTAAAAGGAGTGAAAGTGTACTTAGTTCAAACCTAAGGAGGGTGAAAGTATAGCATAACTCTTATTGCCCACTCCTCCAACCTAGCAGCCCACTTAAGAATACAAATAGCATAACTCTTATTTAACCCTTGACTCTTCTTCTGCTGTACACTCTAGTATTCTGCTTAAATGAATCTGCCTTTGTATCATTCACCTAGGGGACTCAGCGGTTCGTGAGGACTGAGGCAGTAGGTGGCTGCCAAAATGGCCTAGGGGAGGGCCGACCCTGCTAGCCAATTGAATGAAACATTTGGGCTGAGCTTTTATATTAGAGAGTTTAGTCTTTACAGTTAAGGATTTTGTCGTGGTGGATGCAGGGTTGATTTGATTGAGTTTTTGGTGTAATGTTTTGATTAGGGTAGTCGTATTTGTGGTGTTACCGGTGGCAGTTCATAGTTGACAAAAAGGAGTGGTAGTTTATAAAGATGGCAGTTGCTTCAATATGGCAATAATAGCGGTGCTACTACAGAAGGACAAGAGAGGGTGTGATCTGAAACTGTAGTGGTTTTGTTATTATCAATGGGCTTGGAGCTCTAAAATGTCTCTGTTAAACTTGCAGGAAATCATCACGGGCAAACAAGTACGTACTATTAAAAGATAGCGTGATAGTTACTACTCTAATATTAAATTATACCTTATGCATCCATCTCCATAAAATGAAGAACTGGATTGAGCATAATCAAGAAGTTGAAGATAAAATATTTGCTTAGACTTTGAGCTCAAGCGTTTTGACCATTATGAAATAAAGGACTAGCTTCAGACAATTAGCTGACATTGATACTGCCCGAGAGGAAATACCTTATCCTCTCGTCAAAAGTCAGCTTCGTCCTATGCTCATATCTCAATAATAAGTATAAGAGCCTGTATCGTAATCATCCATGGCCCCTTCTGGATCAACAGATAGTTTCCTTGGATCATCCATGGCCCCTTCAATAGCACTGTATCGTAATCATCTTTGCAAAAGAATCGGACACAGTAATAGCCATTCTCTATATCAATTAGCTCAAAACCCTTCAGCAACTTCCATTGAACAGTCAATCGAGCATGAATTACTCCATAGCTAGGGTTCTTCCCTAAAACATGAACAATAACGCTCTACTCCAAGGTTTATGAAGTCTGCGAAGAGTTTCATGCCCCATTTGGAACGAAACCTTCCCATCCTCCAGAATCTGAGAAGAGATCTGCAGTGGCATCTCCGCCACCTTCATCCGAGACTCCTCCAGCAAGAACTCGTCAACCGTATAGATCCCCACCGGAGACTGTCGGAGTGCCTCGCTGAATTTCTTATTTCCAGAAACCGATTCATCCTCATCCGAGCCCGAACCACTCGAGTTCGAGATGAACTGACGCTTGAAATTGCTCTGCTGCCGGACCATGGCCGCCTGAAGCCTTCCCCGATCCACCAGAGGAGGCGGAAAAGCCGGAGGTGGTTGAGGTGGAGGTTGTTGCAACGGAAAATGTGACTCAGAGCGCATGCGAGTTTTTAGAGAGAGAAAACTCAGTTCCTCTAATTTCCGCAAAACTCGTGCTTCTCATTAAAAGAAAACAGCCTGTGCAGGTCCATTCTATCTTAATTCACAACTTTAATTGTTCCCAAACAGTCTTAACGTATCGAGCGTAACAGGTGTCGAACTATGACGAAGACCTTCCACGTTTAGAATCTCCGATGTCGCTGCTTGCATTCTCAAACCTAAACAGATTCAGCAGCTCATTTTCTAGGTCTTCCTCCGACGCCACAGACCAGTAGTACCAGTGAGAACACTCTGTACAAATGTCTGCCGAGTCATCCACATCGCAACTCACTCGCACAATCTCCCTACCCATTCAACTTACCGAACTCGTCCAGGTCGTCGCTTCCCCGGTGTCTCTGAATCAGAGTTTCTGGCAAGTTACTCCTCTCTCTCTCTCTTGCTATGTTTAGTATCTTCCTTTACATATTATTCACACCCAGATGATGTGATTGATATAGTATTGATGAAATTTCTACAGAATAGTAACTGTTCAGTGAGACGGATTATTAAAATTGGAATTAGGGCTTTAGGGTTGAGTTCACTCTTACATTGGTTTCCCACTGCTAGGGTGATAATTGGCATACTATAGATGAATTTCTACATCCCTCGTTGATAGACTAGTTACACCCACATATAGATTACATTGGGTCTGTCATGTAAGGGCTTAAAATGTCTCAATTCCTATGCTCATATCTCAATAATAAGTATAAGAGCCTGTTTGGTTCCAGCTCAAAATCTTAATCTGATGAAATTAATCTGGAGTAATTAATCTGGCTGAAGTTATAATCTGAAAGCTAATTGACATGTGTTGAAATTCTGAATTACAATTTAAGTGCATTTGACTAGCTTTTACAATTGAATTTACAATACTGTCCTTGTTTGCATTTGTATTTAAACACTTGTCTTTAACTCCTAAACTGTTTTATTTTCTTACAAGTGTCATTCTTTCGTGTCATCGGCTAAATGTTTTTGCTAACTGATGTAACCATTTGGGAGCTATCCATGCCATTAGAATGTTCAGGAAGACACTGTCGTCTAGGGCTTGGTCATCACCATATGTATAAATCTTCATCCAAGTAGGCATAAGAGGGAATCAATTCACAAAGGTGAAATGGATAAGAAACTGGGCATATAGGTCATAAATTCAGAAAGGTGAGGATATATATGGTATTTATACAATTGATGGTTGGAAAAATCCAATTATGCTGATTAAAAATCTGCAGATTTTACCCCCAAAAATCTCCAGATTAAATAAAAATCTCACCCAAAAATTGACATACCAAATGCACTTAAATTTTTGGCAGATTTTAATCTCACATCTTGAGCAAAACATGCACTAACTCAGTTATGTTGCTCTCTTGTGAATGATTTTTAAGGTAAGAGTAGATAAAACAATTTGATTTGCCAACTTGATGTACGTCTAAAAAATGCGGTGCTTCTACATTGTTTGGTGAGAATCAGTACGGTTTGCTATGCTCTTGTTTGAGTACTTATTTTGTTAGTTCCACTGAGAACACCAATGTTTGAACCATTCCAGGTCAAGGATGAAAAGTATCTTTAGTATTCGGTAGAATTGTACAGTAAAACCCCTATGAAGTGATCCCCTCTCTAAATTGATAAAAAGTCCAGGTCGTCGGGACCAATGTCAAAATTTAAAAACCCCTCTATCGCGATAATTAATATTTTTTCAGAAAAATGTCGTGCTACCGGTCCCAACATGTACAGTAAATACATGTTTTTTCTAATATACTTCACGTATTTGAAAATTATTTCATGATACAAGTTGCTGACTCTTTTTCAATCAATTCGGAGCGAAAAAAATGTAGACCTTTCTTATGTCATAATGTCTCTAAAGCGATATTTTTCCCGGGTCCTAATAGTATCACTTTAGAGAGGTTTTACTGTACGAAGAACTTTCAGTCTGAGACTCAAGTAGTAGTGGATCTGTTGCAGCAAACCCAAATAGCTAGAAACACAATGAAACCATTTCTGATCTAGATGTTTTTCATGTTGCACCAATTTAAGGCATGAGTGTCTATATCATTTATATTCCTTGCATGTAAAAGATCCTGGCTAGTTAGTCTTTATTGTTTTCTCCTTTCTTGTGATTTGATAGTAGATAATCTACCTCTATAGTTTGTCTATGTGAGCAAAGCCTCTTGTAGTGCATGCTGCACGCAGTAACATCTATGAATTACTTATATATGATCATTGCTCTGCAGGAATGCCTTTGAGTCCTCTTTGTTTAGACAGTGGCTGAAAAATATTCAAGCTGAAACCGGAATTCTAGCTAATGGATCTCTGTCCTTGAAGCAAGTGCTGATTCAGGTACTATCTATTGTGTGGCTAAACATTCGGGCTACTAGTTTGCGCTGTGAAGTTATTTATAAAGTCAAATCACTTGGGTCTAATAGTTTGTTGTGCTCTGTTCCATTGATCTAAATCTTATCTCATTCTGCTGGTGTGTTTGGATGGGTTATCGTCATCAATTTGCGAAATAATAGATGGGTTGTTCCAAACTGGCTATTTATACGTTGGAGGGACTACCATAGTTTTAGATCCATTAAAGGTTTAACTTTTAACTTTCAGGGCTAGGCTTGTCACTGGAGCTTGTGACATTTTACATATTCGATTCCTCCTCACGACAAAACTGATAGGAGTGATGAAAGAATTCCAGTAATTTTTTTTCTATACTCCATCCGTCATATTTTATGTGTATTGTTTGACTTTTGACAAAGCTTTATGGGATTCTCTTGACTTGATTGTTTTGTAATATTATCCAGTATTTTTGGTACTTTTTCTTGAGCAGTGAAAAAGTAAGAATTTCACAATTGGCATCGAAGGAAGTAACTTAGGGCCAGTTTGGGAATGCTTCTACTGCAAGCACAGCTGCTTTCCGACAGTAGAAGCAGTTTTAGTGCATTTGGTAAAAATAATTTTTTTTTCCAGACAGTTTCTGCTGTCCACAGCAGTTTTTAGGAAGCAAAGGGGGAGATACTTTTCCGGAAAGTGCTTTTGATTAATTTACCTACAACCAATTCTAACCTTACAAGTTTTTTTAAATTTCATTAGTAATCTTTGCAGAAATGACGCATGTCATATTTTTGTCATTTTACCCTCTCACAGCAACTTCACAGCAACTTCACAGTTGATTTTACCAAACACAAAATTATTATATCCATATTTCACTGCAGCTTTCACGTAATATTTACCAAACAACATTTTATCTAAAACTCACAGCAGCTTTCCCATAACGTTTTTACCACGGCAGCTTCTAGCACCACCACAACATTCCCAAACTAGCTCTTAGAAGGTATCCCCACCTTTTTGGCAGTACTTTTTATTGAGAAGTGAAAAAGTTATAATTTGAAAAATGCTACAGATGAACAAAAGAGAATTTCCGTCCCCTTTTGGTATTTCAAAAAGTAAGAATTTGAAAATGGTATGAGTGGAAGTTAAGTGAAAAAGTAACTTGGTGTAAGACACTTACTTTGGGACATGTGCTTTTGGGAAAAAGACACTTAAAGTTTAGTCCGAAGGATTATATGGCCGGAGGTTGGATTCAGTTATGTTTCGTACTCGTGGTGTGTCAATAATCTGTAGTTTTTTTTTTTTTTTTTTTTTTTTTTTTTTTTTTTTATATCAAATTCATTGGAATTGATCTCTTAGGCCTCCGGTAGTAGATAAGATCATTGGGCAGTGTTCAGTTAAATCATGTTTTCTTTGAGTAATTACCAGCTCCAGCTTCTTCCACAATCCATATTGTAAATTGAGTGACACTGATATAGTTGAGCCACACATCCGCAGATGTAGGAGAAACTGGGATGTAACAATGTGAGAAGCAATGAACTCGATGGGAGATATACTTTATTGTGTTGAACAAGTTGTGCTTTCTGGTGATCATTATGGTACATCCGTTCCGAGGCCACTCTCTTTGGGAAAGTGGTGCAGGAAAATACTTTCCTATGGAAGTAGGAGAATGGAAATGGAAATGACATATCTAGAATTTAACATTCTACTCATTGTCCCTACAAACAGAGCCAAATGAAGACTCATTAACTTCACCTAGATCTCATTACATTACCCCTGGACACCAACGACCGCTTAACTGACTGAAGTCTCTTACTATAATCAAATGCTGCTTTTAGAATTCCTGCATTGGTTGAATGACTAATCTGCCCTTACTAGTAAAAATTCTATTTCTCAGATTTACATTAGGTTCCCGTTGCTGGAAAGTACTCTGCTCGGGTTGAGATCTCATTTCGGTTGAAAAGATGCTTCGACTATTTTGCATCATTGCATGTTTTTTCACCTTCAACTTACCAATGACACTGCTGGTATTCTCATTGTGTTTTATCTCCAAATATTTCAGCTTTTTGACAACATAGACTAATAAAAAGGATGGTAACAAAATCCAAATATTCCACGCCAAGAAACTAACACGATTATTATTTAGCAATGATAGTACCATTGTTGTTAGTTCTTCCGTAATTGTTGTCTTGGCATACACAACCATAGTTCGACAATGGTTTATATTTTTAAGTGCCCTACTGAATTGATTTCTATAATCTCAATCACCTTGCAACACTCAATCTGTGACCATTACTCTTCTTGAATGTCTCTATTTCCAGTCTCTTTTTTTTGTGGATTGTACTTTAGTCTTTCTTCGAGACACAACTTTTCTGAGATTTCTATGAAAAGACAGACAAATGCGGCATGGCGTTCGGCTGTTTGCTATAGCAACCTTTAACCTCATGCTGCCATGGTCTTCTATCTAGCAAATGAGAATCATCCATATCCACCACGTCCCAAAGGATATTAGCTTGGTAACATTTTCCAATTATAAACATGAACTCGACATGTTTTTTTCACATGTGATACTTCTCATTTCAGTCCATCAGAACTCTATCAACCACGTCAGAAAGGATTTCAGCGTGGTAGTATTTTTCCAATATAAATTGGAACTCGATATGTTTTTGTCCCTTGTGATGCTTCTCATTTCAGTCCAACAAGTCAACAACACCATATACCTGATGGCTTGTTCTCTATGGCTAAAAGGATATGCTCCACCAATTCAGTGCTCCCAAAATTAGTAAAAGTGTCATTGATGTTCAAGTAACATACCTTCCTATTTACAAAGCAAAGGAACGGGAAGTATTTCTCCAACAACATTGAGTTAGCCGTTGCTTTCTGTTTCTACTACGTTTGCACATTGGTCAAGATGCACTAGTCCATGTGCCCCAGAGGTAGAAATTCGGGACTTGGATAATTCAACCATGATCCAATCTTGTGATAATCTGAGCTAGCTGATGCGGCGAATTCTCCATATGTTATTTTGTTGCCACATTTGTGTTATTTCAATGTGTAGTCATCGATCCACAAATCACAGATGTGAAGTTTGGCTTTGATACCATTTAATGTGAATCATCAAAAAGTGAACCCAGTTAAGCAAAGGATTCTCCAATCACCCTTGGAACCTCAGTTTCTAACTAGGAAAATCCTGTTAGGAAATGTGGATAACAGTATAAATCTCTAAATTGCATCTGTTAGATCAGAGACAATAAGGAGAATTATTGTATTGCTTGAGAAACATTGAGAGACTACATCTGTTTATATAGAGTACTAGAGAAGCTACTAAAAGCTAAGTCTAAGGTAATTGCTATTTAGTCCCTATTCCTATACGCCCCGGCAAGATGGAGTCGTAACTCCAATCTTGAAACGAAGACCCCTCAGTGTAGTACGAGTTAGCGCCTTTGTGAGACAATCTGCCAATTAATCAGCCGAAGAAACATGCCACACATGCTGAACACCAGCCTGAACTTGTTCACGAACAATATGAAAATCAAGTGTAAGATGTTTCATCTCACAATGAAACACATGATTGGTTCTCAAATAAGTAGCGCCAAGATTATCACAATACTATTGATAGTGACTTGAGAAAAACCTGTCTCTTGGTTAGCTTAACTTAGAGCGAGTGAATTGTCACACTTCCTAATCACTGAACATCTAATTTCTCAACCACAAGATGGATATTGGGTATCAATAACACAAAAATATCGATGTTTACTCCAAAAATAACAAAATCTGGGTTTTTTATAAACATTTTTTCTGTAGTAACCTGCCATCGTGGTAGGGCGGATAACCCCGCGTATTATTTTGAAAAATAAATCGGGCTCCGAACTTGTAAAAGAAGAAAGTGGGGGGGGGGGGGGGGGCATCAAAACCATACCCACTAGATACAAAGGTCACAAGACTAAAAATTAGAAAGAATGCATCTCAAAGAGGACGATAATACATAAGATCTAAAGCATCTTGCCTACATAAACTACGAATTGCCGATGGTAGTTCCACCTCGTACTGAAAACTCTGGAAAGAGTGATAGACATGACCATAGGCCGCCAAAGAATCTGCAACCATATTGCCTTCCCGATGGGCGTGAAGGGTCCGGGCCCCAAAAACCAAATCGCGACAAGCTAAGATGGTTGGGAAGATACGCCAAGGGGTCGTCACTAACCCTTGGATCACGAGCATAGGGTCGCAATAAACATGGTCCACATATAGGTCGTGACTATAAGCAAAGGTAAGACCCACAAGGAGAGATTTGGCCTCTACCTCGACCGAGGTGGCCTGGCCAAAACTACAAGAATAAGCAGCAACAAAAGATCCATCAGGATCTCGAAAAGCCAAGGCTTGATTCTCCCAGCAACTCTCGGACAAATCCCTCCCCTACCCCCTGGCCATCTCTAACAGGCCCATCGAAATGAAGAGATGTTTGGCCAAGGTTACGTCGAGTCATCGAACACAAGTGCCTCTCCGTACCGGCGTTAGCAAACAATGAAGCCACAGTTGCGCCACAGTGATACGATCCAACAAGCATAAATCTCTGTTGGGGGTGATAACTCCCTAAGCCAACGGAAAATCGGCTTAGCATTGTTTCGAGCGAAGGAAATGGATCCTAGTGACAAGCCTGAGAAGTCCCACAAAAATGAGAACATTATGGAAAACGGGAAAGGCTCGTGGAAGAAGGTCTGAAACAACCTACACACCCCTCTCGCACACTCCCCGAGTACATATAGGTGATCCAAGGTCTCCGCAGTTGGGGTAGCGCAACAAGAATATCTTGATACAATCGGAATTCCCAGGGAAATAATCCGTTCATCTTGTCATCGGTTGGAATAGCTCAAAAAATATATTTATACATGAACACACCCACTTTCGTAGGTTGTTGCGGTAACCAAATCCTCGAATGCCACTCAAAGACCAAAGACGGAGGGCGGAGGATAGGTAAACAGGAACTTCCTGAGAAATTCCCAGATTGGGTCGGAGTCCAAATCAAGCGGGAGTGATCCTCTATAACTTGCTATTGAGAATGCTCCCCATTCAGCGTAAAAAGTTGAGATATCATCCCCCCCATATGAAGCTACCATGATGAGCCGGAAGATGGTTACTGGGGTGACCATACCGCCGATGCGAAAATTGTGTAAAAAGAGAACGCCCCTGATAATAAGACCACGCCAACTTCATCCGCAAAGCCGTACTATTGCGAAGTAGAGAAGGGAGGCCCAACCCTCCTTCCTTAAAATAGAAATGAGAGCCTATCCCAACCAATCCAGTGGTGACGAGAGCTATCTCCCGAGGACCAAAAAAAAAAATTAAGAAAAGAGAATGAAGTCTCAGTAGCACTGCCATTGGATCGGTAACCACATACATCAAATGAATCAGCAAGGAAGATAGCACACTCTGAATCAAGGTCAATCAACCTCCAGCCGAGAGGAGCTTAGCCTTCCAGCCAGACATTCTCCACTTGTCCCAGAAAGTCGGCAATCTTTGGACGTTTCCAAGAAATTGGCACTCCAAATACTGAATCAGAAAAGGCTTGAAAGTGAAACCAAGCCAACCAGAGAGCAGATCCTAGTTAAGGAGATTACATCTGAAACGGGGAAACTACTCTTCCCTGGGTTAATCAACTGGCCAGAGACTGTCGTATACTCTGTAAGAATCCGAGTTGCTCCCTGTATTGACCTCTTGGATCCGTTGAGAAAGAGAAAGAGAAGACAATCATCCGCATATAGAAGGTGAGACATTGCCGAAATAGAGAGTGAACACAAATACGGCATGATTTTCCCCTCATTCATAGCTTGATTCCAGGTCCTGCTCAACGTCTCTTGAGCAATGATGAAGAGAGATGGGGATAACGGGTCGCCTTGACGTCACCTCGAGTCGCACGAAAGAAACCAAAAATGTGCCTGCACAAGGAGACCGATTTTTAGCAGTTCGACAAGCAAGAATGAATCAAAGTACAAAAACGCTCGCTGAAACCAAACTCGAGCAAGACAACCAAGAGAAAATCTGACTGGACACTATCACAAGGTTTTTGCATATCGAGCTTAGTTGCAACATTCCCTCCTCGGACTTTGCGACTAACCTCAGAGAGGATCTTTTGAGCAAGAGCAATGTTCTCACGAATGGATCGGCCCAGGACAAAACCAGCCTGCTGTGGGGAGATTCTTAGGAGAAGAACTTCCCTTAATCTATCCGAGATAATTTGAGCCACGATTTTATAGAAGAAATTGCAAAGGCTAATAGGTCGTAGATCGGAAAACGACCGAGGAGGAAAAACCTTTGGAGTCAAAACCAAAATTAGATGAAGTAAAGGCCTTTGGCATATAACCACCAAGAAAGAAGCTCTGCACTGCAGCCACACGTCAGAAGCGATAATATCCCAACATGCACACTAGAAATGCCCCGTAAAACCATCATGACCAGGGGCACTATCTTTATTCATGGAGAAAACGAACCGGCGAACCTCTTCTAATGTTGGAACCGCAGAGAGCATCGTATTCTGTACATCTGTAATTGAATGGGCAATGGGATCCAAGAAGCCACCGATATCCTGCACATGGCACGAAGACAATATCTCCTGAGAATATGTAACTGCAGCAGAACCCAAAACCTGAATATCTGTTGTCTCATGCCCATCCTGCAATCGCCAACACATATTCTGGATGTGCTGACGACGTTCCTTGATTGGAGCATGAAAATTGGCAGGTCCTGCAGCAATTTCACCTGCGCTTTCTCCCGTAGGAGAGATTCTTCCTGTCTATAGGCCTCAGAAAGATTATGATGGACAAGAGAATACTCATGCACAACCTCTTGATCCCCAACCTGAATCTGCCAGTCAAAACATATTAAATTATCCTGGAGGTTAGAAATACGCCGAGCCACATCACCAAAAACATACCAATTCCACTTTCACAACTGTCCACATAAAATTTTGAGCTTCATTACCAACCGCACCATCGAAACTGCCCCAGTATCCATATGCCAGTGTTGTTGGATAAAACTCAAGAAGGAAGAGTGACAGCCACAACTTATGAAAACAAAAATGTGCAAACCACGGCTGAGGGTTCGGAAAAGAGACCAATAGAGGAGCCTGATCTGAAATTGCCCGGGCCAAATGAGTGACCAACATCTGAGGGTAAGCGTGTGAGAACGCCGCCGAAACAAGAAGGCGGTCTAGACGACAATATGTCATAGCTAGACCCTGTCTCTCATTACTCCACGTATAACACGTGCCCTGAAAGCCGCATCAGCCAACCCAACCATCATTTGGAAATCCATAAAATCTCGAGCAGATTGAAAATCAAAAGTACCCCTACCAATCTTCTCAGAAGCAGACAACATGACATTATAATCCCCGCAACCATCAAAGGACAATTAGTTGTGGAAGAGAAAGAACTAAGATCATGCCATCACGACCTACGGCCCGGTCGGGAACATGAAGTATAAACTGCGATGACGAAACCAAGGGGGCAGCCCCCAATATCAATAACGGAAAATGTCATGTATTGAGCAGCTGAGCTAACCAATGACAAAGAAGAGTAGTTGTCCAGAAGACTCAAATGTGTGAATGCGCATCCTGTTCATGAACAAAAGACGGCGTACCAGTGCTTTTAGCAAGCACAGGATCCTGCGGAGTTCATCGGCTCGAGAATGACGAAAACGGACGGCTTATGCAAAAGAATAAGGTACTTAGCATGGGCCACCTTTTCAGGTGACTGCACTCCCTCACATTCCAAAATATAGAACTAAACATAGGAAACCCAGCGATATTTTTTAGGACTTTTTCAGTCTAGAACCAGACGCTGTATAACTGAAGCTTAACCATTGACCACATGTTTCCCCGAATCAAAGGAAACGATCCTCGAAGCTCAAGTTGAAGTTGAGGTTTTAACCATTGAAACCTCAACTTCAATTCGAGGTTTCGTCTAAAAAAACATGTGAGTTCGAGAAACCTCAAGTTGTAGATGAGGTTTCAATCCATGAAACCTAACCTTCAACTCAAAGTTTCTAAAAACACCATATTTTGGTATTTTGGGACAAACTCCCATAATATGGTACTTTTCGCACTCAACATCTGCATGTTGGTTGATTTCTCGTATTCCTATTTTCTTCCCATATTTGCTAATCCAACGTTACAACAAGCGTTTTAGATTCATTTGTAAGCGTACTTGTGTAATTTAATCCCTAAATCAAATATTAATTATTCACTTTTACACCTCAAATTAGCAGTGTTACCTTGAACTAATTCTGTCTTGTCTCTTTGTGTATGATACCCTGTCTAACCCGATAGGCAGTGACTACTCGCAATCTTGTGCACTTGCTGGAGGAAGTCAGGTTTTTTCCCAAAAAAGTTTGTAAATGTGAAAGGCCTAAAATACGTTCATTGATCATGATGGACATAGCACACGGGTCCATACAACCGTTGGTGAGCATAACAAAATGAACACCGACAAGGCATGTGCTTGCTTGTCTATAAATGAGCTACTTGTTATGTTTGAATTCATTTTCTCATCAAACCAAGAATGCTTACAAATTACATTGCCATATGCAAGTTGTAGGCAAATTGCTTGGCTCATTTGCAGCTATGGGGAGATAGATGATGTCAAGGCCTTTGTCAATGTTCTAGGATAAGCATTAGTCTAATCTCATAGTAAATGAGTGAAAAATAAATAAAGAAAGTGCAAAACGTTGACATGTTTATGTCTTGTAGTGAGAGTACATGCTGATGATTAATCTGATGGCCACAAGGAACATTTTAACAAATCATATATTCAATCTTCTCATATATTATTTGCAATTTGCTAACTAATTTATCCACACTGGTGATAGGGGGTGGATATGTTCGGCAAGCGTGTTGGCTTTCTCAAATTCAAAGCAGATGTGGTTGATAAGGAAACAGGACAGAAGGTATCTTATCGTTAGATGGACATTTGTTTTGGATTCTTTTGATTTGGTGCATTCTGTATTTGATCTCAGTTTTCATTACAGGTTGGTCGCTACTTGCAACTTAAAAGAGGAAAATGTGATTTGTGACTATAATTATTCATGTCATTTACACCGACTGAGTAATGACTAGGTTCCAGGTATTGTGTTTGCACGAGGTCCAGCTGTAGCTGTTCTGGTTCTTTTGGAGTCGGAGGGCGTTACTTATGCTGTACTTACCGAGCAGGTAACCCGTTGCTGGTGTGTCTTTTATTGTGCAGTGGATGATGTTCGGTAAAGTTTCATTGCCAAATATTGAGAAAGATGTTTTTTCTGAAATCTTGAATGTCCAGTACTTCTGCTCTTTTGCAGATACTAACACTGGCATTTTCTTATTGAAGGCTAGGGTACCTGCTGGAAGATTACTTTTGGAACTACCAGCCGGAATGTTGGATGATGACAAGGGTGATTTTGTTGGAACAGCTGTCAGAGAGGTCTCTCTCTCTCTCTCTCTCTCTCTCACTAACACACACACACAGACACACACACACACAGACACATACGCACGGGAAATCACCTACACACTTGAAAGAGAAAACATACGTGGTGTCCGTATCTTCAGCTCTGTTGTTAGTATCGACGATACGATACAGTCCATCAATGTTACATATCTATGGTTGTACCGCAAATGAATGTATATCGAACAGTATCGAGCAATAAGCGTCCGATACGATTCGTATCGTGTATCATACGATACGTTTAGGACCTGAACTGGGTCGAGTTCGCCTACTCGATTGATAGAGAACTTCATATTATATGAAATATATGAAGATTTTGTTAGATTGTCCTACTTCTCGAGGTTTCTCTCAACATCACTATTTTGAATTCTTTGTAGTCGATCAGTCCTTTAAGAAAAAAAAAAAAATAGTGAAGAAGACACCAGATAAATGACGAATTGCTCTATTTACTAGACATAAGTGGAATAATATTGTGTTAGTTGTGGGAATATTGTCGTGTTAGTCACGGGAGTGGGGACTGATTACATACTGTTAATTCTAGTATTTTGATTTTATTATAATAATAATACTTGTTATACATAAAATGTTATTACTTGTTGTTAGCTACCTGACCAACATATGAGACTAAATGTTAGTTACAATCCATATCCGAGTAAAAACAATAGCTACATCGAAAAAATGAGCAGTGTAAAACAAAATACATATCATGTTTTACATTCTTTTAGTTACCTGACCAACATATGGGAGTAAATGTTAGTTATAATCCATATTTTCTTCAGTATAAGGGTCAGTATGTTTTATTAAGTTGTTATAAGAATGGTATCTGTATCGTTACGATGCATGGTACGATACGATACCGGATACGTAAAATCTTATTATTGATACCCGATAGTGAATTCTAGAAGAAACCTAGGTGTTGAGGTGCTGGTTGAGCTAGAAATTAGGATCCTTTTGGAAACAACAGTTATAACTCTAAATATTAATGGAATAGAAGCATTGTCCCTCAATATGCGGAAAGCCCAAAAATACCATCTCTGTGGAATGGAAGGAGGATTTACTAGTAACATGTGCTGGCACTAGGTCATCTCATTACATTTGCTGGCACTATATGATTGTGCTGCTTAAATTTGATCTTAATCACATGTTCTGATGCCCTTTAAAGTTGTATGCAAGAAGTAGAAACTCGGTATCTTTTCAAATTCTCAAATTCAGGTATGTCGTGGCTACAGGTTGAGGAGGAGACCAATATTCGCTTGAATCTTGAAGACATGGTGGACCTCACGGCTTTTCTAGATCCCTCAACCGGCCGTCGAGTTTTTCCTTCTCCGGTATGTCGTTTAAGTCTTTGTTTCTGCTCAAAGTTTTACGAATCTTGATTTGGTTAATTGCGGCTATACATGGTCCTTATTCCCCTAATACAATTATAGATTCCTCCATGGTTGCATTATAAGATTCATTATTTTTTCTTAAAATGTAATACTCTATCAAGCACGCGGGGGGGGGGGGGGGGGGGGGGGACAGAAAGGGGGTGGGATCTTCCTTTGAAATGTACTAGAACATTGTGCCACTACAAAATTGGAAAAAACAATTACAAATTTCAAGTAAACCCTCAACATAACCTTCTTCCTTAGTATACGAATTCGCCTGTGTGTTATCCCAAAAAGTATTATTTTCACACTTCCCTCTTACCTTTTATTCTTCCTCTTTCATTTCCAATGAAAAGTGCCGATAAAGTAAGGGGTACTTTTGTAGATTTATCGACTCAATAGATTTTCCTACAACTTTGTGAAAAGTTAACAAGACACATAAAATGGGATGGAGGGATTAACAATTGAAAAAAGAGCTCTGATCGCAATAGAAGGCTGTGACAATATAGAGAGTGAGTAGAAACATCCCAAGAGAAGATTAGAAGAGAATAGTTGGAATCATCTCCTTGAATAGAAGAGATGAGAGGCAATCATCGATACCGGATAGAAGTCGAACTGTTCTACCTAACAGACTTAAGTGGAATATTGTTGTGTTAGTAGTGGGACTGATTATAGATCCCTTATTTTACTATTCTAATTTTATATTCCATTTCTTAGGTGCTTTTGTCACACAAGCAATAATTTTAAACTAATACACTGATGCCACACAGATAACTAGATATACCCTACTGAGGACTCACCACACACTCGATTTCTTTAATTAGGTTGCCAATACTAATGTAATGTGAATATGTGATTACAGTGAGTAATCAGAAGTATTAGCATCCCCTTATAATGGCAGTAATATTTGTTATTCTTACTTATGAGTTATTTTTAGCTACATATTAGAATTACAACAGCGTAAAATAGAATACATTACATCTTATTACTTGCCCGACTACTTGATCATTAGTTTTACGTATTTATTAAATCATAAAGTTAATCTTAGATACAATACAATGCATAAGTTCTTCACTACAAGGGTTGGTATATAGTTATGATACACGAGACAAGAATCCTATTATCAGTACACGACACGTATCAAACTTTGACAACTATGTATGGAACCATGAAAATTGAATCACAATTTCACCAGATGGGACCGTGGGATCAAGTCACAGCCAAAAAGCACCCTTTTCTGGGTTTCGTGTGGCTAGGACCAACGAAAAATGGCTAAGAAACACTTTGCACCCTTATGTTTAGTCAAAAAGATACCCGACACGCCATGTTTTGATTACTTCCACTTTGCATCCTCGCAACAGAAATGCGTTAGGACACTTGCCACCCTTGAAGCCAATCTGTGACCATTTTAGACTAATTTACCCCTATTTCTGTAAAAGTTCTTCACACGCTTGACTACTCGCTCTGAAGCTATTATGAACACCAACAACACGACACCAACAATTTTGCCACAACTATTAAAACAAAATTAACCTCAAATCAAACATAGAAACTCATCCTTAACAACCACCCATCCACGACCAACAATCAAAATCCACAAACAACAACACCCACTCTCCACCAGCACTACCAAAACAATGATGAATATCAAGAAGAGGATGAAGTTATAAGAATTGAAATCCAATTTATACCCATTTGGCCGTAGAATTCATCATTAAACTCTCATACGAAATGAAACAAGATCAACAACACCAAGGTTTTCAAGATCGGGATCCTATGTAGGATGGTAGAGTGCTCCACAGGAACGGGGATCGTAGGATCGGATCGGGATCGTAAGATCCTACAAAAGCTGTAATTTTTATTTTTTTATTAATACTGTGACTACTTAAAGCGATTCCGCTCCTTGCCTCTCATAGAAAGTGATTAATATATGGTGTAAACTCTTAATCTATGGGTACTTATCATGAAAACAGCTCGGGTAGGGTACATAGCACCTAAAGAAGCAAGAGTCCAATAAACTTCGGAACAATTCTCCGCTTTGTAAATATCGAGAAGGTGCTTTGAAGAGTCGTTGGATCGTAAAATCGTATCAAGATTCTAGGATTCTATTTGTAGAATCGGGATTCTACGTGAGATCCTATGAGTTTGGGAGTTTACATGGGATCTGGATCGGCTATGCCTTCAAAGATCGTAAAATCGTAGGATTGTAAGATCCGGATCGTGAGTTTAAACAATACCAACAACAATCACAATGGAAAGAACAAACTGAATACTCAGGAGATCAATCTTCATTTTCTTCAAGATATACCAATACTTCACTCTCATCTCATCTCTCATTTCCAAAGCCACCATCTTCTACCTCCTCGACCACCGCAAACCACCACCACCAACAACCACCCATCTATACCTCCCTCCTTTCTTCTCAATCTTCAAGCCATCTTCTTCTTGGGGCTTGGTTTCTTGGAGGGTTTCATTATAGGAAGAGAAGAAATGAAACAAACCCAAACCTCAGCCCTTACACTTACTCAAGGATCAGTTTTGTGGATGAAGTTTGGCTTGTCAAGCTGTCACGATCCTATTCCCGAGGCATTGGGAATGGTTCATGACCGGCCGGATATGCCTCATACATAGTCATGACAAGATAACTTAATGAAAGCAACACAAATCATTCAAATATAAACCACTTGATATTATATAGAAAACTATTATACAATACATGAACCGTAGGATAAACACAGCAGGCTTTTGATGTTTAGAATGACACGATAGGCCATATATAACAGGAGCAGAAAGCTATTTAACATATATATTACATACAAGTCATAAAACAAGTTTTGCTTTCTATTCCACTTGGCATATATGCAGTAATTACAAAACTTCCTAATGCACCAAAAGCTATACATCACCGTTTACGCTTTATCACCTGAAAGGGAAAGTAGAAAGGGGAGTGAGCTATAAGCTCAGCAAGTAATTCGAATTCCCGACATGGTTAGTGGGATAAAAGAACATAATAAGACTGAATTGTAAAGCTTATCAATAGTGAACATAATATCAGTGACATAGCTTTCCTTTAGTAACGTGAATGCTATTCTTTTCATAGGTTTTCTTATAACTACCTTAACCGTAACAGAACAAATCCTCGTCGACTAGGACTCGTGACACCGACCTTATCTCGGTATCCACACCAACCTTATCTCGTCGGTGTGAAGACATGTCTTATAACAACGCCGTTTTAGGGCTCGCCGTCTATTATATCCCAACGGTAGGGCCATGTGGCTGGTAGCTCAATCGTTCACATGTCTCATTCATTTATAAATATTCCACAAATCAGTAAATCATTCTTGTAAAGCAAATATGTTTGCAAGTAATTTCAATTCCATATATAGGAAAAGTATATCCACTTCGAGGAATAAAATTACTCACCTTAGCCTTGTACTTTCTAGCAAGAATTAGACCTCACTTAAGCCCTACAATTACATAGCACATGCTTGTTACAACCTAAACATACATAAACTGTAGGAGATGCATGATCCTTCCTCTTACTTGTCAATTTAGAAAGAGATAGCTCATTTATATAAATGTCTATAATCTGTCCAGTGTACTACAGTGACCTCTTCTCCTAATTTTTGTGAAAGCATTAATTACCGTTCTATTTGAAAAATTCTGCAAACTTGCTTTATAGTCCTGAATGAGAAAACTAGGTGATAGAGGGTAGAATAGTTACCTTTGTTCGAGAAAACTTCAAGCTAAGAATGTGGTTTGTTTTGGACAGTTTATAATCTTCTTATTCTTCTTATTTCCTTTCTCTTTTTGAATATCTCAGCACATAAATGAAATCAGAACTTAAGCTTTTCCTCTTAACCTCCTTTTCACACTAGGACACCTCATTCGAAAGAGGACACTTGTCTAAAAAGTCTTTAAGCATAGCATGACACTTCTGAATTCATTAACCAATAGGAGCTGAAGTAGTGTCTAAAATAAATTGCACACAAAGCACCTTGTAATAAATCTGAAATGCAAGCTAACACCTCACTTTAACACATTCAATTTAGTTATAGCATGGTGAGTAGCCTAATCAATATTTAAAACATGCATTTAATATTAATTAGTCAAAAATATTTTTATCCTTAAAATAGCAATTTCAGAGGATTATAAGAATTTTGGTGTCTTTCGTCACGAGCTTAACTATCGTACTTTGAGAATAATATGATCGTTATATAGTATTACTAGTTATATACTTATAGACATGTAAGGAAACTATTAAGCATGTAAAAGATAGTATATTTTGGGGGCATTACACCCTCCTCTCCTTATATGAAGTTTGGTCCTCCAAACTTGTCTTACCTTGCAAATCAAAGATGTGAGGGTATTTCTCTCGCATTTCCTCCTCTCTTTCCCATGTGGCCTCTTTCACCGAGTGATTTCTCCACTGAACCTTAACCAAAGGAATTACCTTTGTCCTTAGAACTTGGTCTCTACGATCCACCACCTGAATTGGTTGTTCAAGGTCCGTAAGATCTTCATGTATATCCAGTTGCTGATATGCTAGTACATGGCTAGGATCTGGTACATACTTCTTCAACATGGACACATGAAAAACATTATGAACACTAGCCAAGTCTGGTGGTAAAGCAAGACGGTAGGCAACTGTACCAATTCTCTCCAATATCTCAAAAGGTCCAATGTATCTAGGATTCAACTTCCCCCTCTTTCCAAAGCGAATGACGCCTTTTGATGGAGACACTTTAAGGAATACATAATCGCCTTCAGTGAACTCCAAGTCTCTTATTCTATTATCCGCATAACTTTTCTCCCGGCTTTGTGCTGTTTGGAGTCGTTGTCGTATCACCTCAATCTTCTCTGTAGTTAGTTGTACAACCTCTGGTCCAAGTAACTTTCTTTCCCCCACTTCAGTCCAACAAATTGGAGACCTACACTTTCTGCCGTATAAAGCTTCATATGGAGCCATTCCGATGCTTGATTGAAAGCTATTGTTGTAAGAAAATTCAACTAATGGCAAGTGCTCTTCCCAACTTCCTTTAAAATCTAGAACACAAACGCGTAGCATATCCTCTAGGATCTGAATTGTTCTCTCAGATTGTCCATCTGTTTGTGGATGAAACGCTGTACTAAAATTCAGCTTAGTTCCCATACATGACTGTAAGCTCTTCCAAAACCTTGATACAAATCTTGGATCACGATCTGAGACAATAGAAACCGGTGTGCCATGAAGCCTAATAATCTCTTTTATGTATAGCATGGCAAGCTTATCCAATTGTTGAGTGACCTTAACCGCAAGAAAATGAGCAGACTTAGTTAATCTATCAACAATTACCCAAATAGAGTCGTTACCTCTTGGAGTTCGAGGAAGTCCAACTACGAAATCCATGGTAATATGCTCCCATTTCCACTCAGGAATCGGGAGTGGTTGAAGCGTTCCAGCTGGCTTTTGATGTTCAGCTTTCACCTGTTGACAATGCAGGCAGCGCGACACAAATTCTGCTATGTTTTTCTTCATACCCGACCACCAATATAAATCGCGAAGATCATGGTACATCTTCGTATTTCCAGGATGAAATGAAAATTTAGAGCAGTGAGCTTCTTCCAATATTTGTTGTTTCAGATCTATTGAGTTAGGAATACATACTCTGTCCTTGAACTTCAAAAGTCCATCCTGAATAGTAAAATCTCGTAAAATCTGGCTTCTTTCCTTCCTTGATTTCCTCACAAATGTGGCTTAGCTCTCCATCCTTTTTCTGCGCAACTTTTACTTGCTCCACTAGAGTCGGTTGAATAACGAGACTAGATAAAATTCCACCAGATTTGTCATGATAAAGAAGTTGGATTTCCAGCTTCTTGATTTCTTCTAATAAAACATGTTGTCCTGTTATCAAAGAAGATAAATTACCTATCGACTTTCTGCTCAAAGCATCCGCAACAACATTTGCTTTACCCGGATGATAATGAATGCTAATATCATAATCCTTCATCAATTCCAGCCATCGTCTTTGTCTCATATTCAATTCTTTTTGTGTAAACAAGTACTTCAAACTCTTGTGATCAGTATAAATTTCACATTGTTCGCCGTACAAGTAATGTCGCCAGATCTTTAAGGCAAAAATAACTGCGGCCAATTCCAAATCATGAGTAGGATAATTCTTCTCGTAAGGCTTCAATTGTCTAGATGCATAAGCAATTACCTTGCCACTTTGCATAAGTACACATCCAAGTCCTTTATGCGACGCATCACTATAAATTACAAATCCTCCTGATTGTATAGGTATACTAAGGACCGGAGCCGATACTAATCTGTTCTTCAAGTCTTGAAAACATTGTTCACAGTCACTTGACCATTCAAATGGAGTATTCTTCTGTGTCAGTCGAGTTAATGGTGTAGCAATACGAGAGAAATCCTGAACAAACCTTCTATAATAACCGGCTAATCCCATAAAGCTACGTACCTCATGCACATTTGTAGGTCTCGGCCATTCAACTATAGCTTCAATCTTTTGAGGATCAACTAAAATACCGTCCTTGGATATGACATGGCCCAAAAATGAAATACTAGATAACCAAAATTCACATTTCTGAAACTTAGCATATAGTTTCTCTTTTCTCAATGTTTGCAAGACAATCTGCAAGTGTTGTTCATGATCGCCCTCATTCTTCGAGTAAACCAAAATATCATCAATGAAGACAATCACAAAACTATCCAAATACGATTTGAATACTCTATTCATCAGATCCATGAAAGCAGCAGGAGCATTTGTCAATCCAAATGGCATTATTAGAAATTCATAATGACCATACCTTGTCCGAAAGGCAGTCTTAGGAACATCCTCTGCTTTTATTCTCAATTGATGATAACCTGATCGTAAGTCAATCTTAGAAAATACTTGGGCACCCTGCAATTGGTCAAACAAATCAACGATCCTTGGCAAGGGATATTTGTTCTTCACTGTAACTTTATTCAACTCCCTGTAATCAATACATAATCTCATCGATCCATCCTTTTTCTTCACAAACAATACCGGGGCACCCCACGGAGATGTACTAGGACGTATAAAGCCCTTTTCTAGGAGTTCTTGCAACTGAGTTTTCAATTCCTTCAATTCTGTAGGAGCCATTCTATATGGCGCCTTAGAAATTGGTGTGACCCCTGAAATCAAATCAATGGTAAATTCTATCTCTCGTTCCGGGGGCAGATTGTGCAAGTCATCCGGAAACACCTCTGGAAAGTTCTTCACAATATGGACACTTTCAAGATCAGGTTTTTCACTTTGAATATCAATTACACTAGCAAAATAACCTTCACAGCCTTTTCTAAGCATACGATAAGCTGTCATGGATGAGATAAGATATGGCGGAGAAGCAACCCCAATACCTTCAAAATAAAATTCTGCTTGACTAGGATTCTGAAACGTAACTTTCTTGCTCACACAATCGATAGTGGCATGATTTAGGGATAACCAATCCATACTGAGAATAACATCAAAACCGCTTATGTCGAGCGGTATCAAATCAACTAGCAATACACCACCCGCCACAACGATGTCGCATGCTTTATAAATCCAAGAACTCGACATAGAAATTCCGGATGGGGTAGAGACATGTAATGTATAGTCTAATGATTCAGGTGTCTTATTCAAAAACTTAGCAAAATGAGGCGCAACAAATGAATGAGTAGATCCTGAATCAATTAGAATATGAGCTGGATGTGCACAAATCAAGAGTGTACCTGACACTACCGAGCTTGTTGTTTGTATATCTCCTGGAACAAGTGCAAACACCCTTCCTTGCGTCTTTTGATCCTTCCTCCCAATTTCAGGTTTTGATGTAGTTGTCCTTTGCATATAAGGTATGGCATTCTCAAGAGCTGGACAGTTCTTTATTCCATGTCCCATTTTCCCACATCTATAGCAAGCCCCAGTACCGGAGTAACATGTTGGATTTCGGTGGTACTTGTTGCATTTTGGACATAGTGGATTGTTTCCACCTTGTTGTGAGGCAGCACCTTTACTTGTATCGCCAATATTCTGCCTTTTGAAAGTATGGTTGCCTTGGCCATTGAAAGCATGGTTGCCTTGTCCAACAGGTTGGCTTTTGCCATTATTATTTCTCCTCTTTTGATCTCTTTGTCGGAAGAATTCTTCTCCATCTCTCTCTGCCATTAATGCCCTGTCCACCACTTCAGCATATGTCGGCAACTTAAGTAGGTCTAGGCGATTCCTTATGTTCCAGCGCAGTCCATCCTCAAACCTGCGTGCTTTCCTCACCTCAGTATCAACGATATAACTAGCAAAACGAGCCAGTTCAGTGAACTTCGCCTCATATTGAGCCACTGTCATGTTCCCTTGCTCTAATTTCAGAAATTCAGAGACTTTCCTCTCCTTAATAGATTCCGGAAAGTACTTCTCGTTGAATACTTCCAGAAATCTGCACCATTCCATATTCGCCTCTTTCTCCGATATGAATAACCACCACCTATAAGCCTCATCGTTGAACATAAAAGTGGCAAATGATACTTTTTGCTGCTCCGTGCAAGATAAAACTCCGAATATTTTCTTGATTTCCAGCAGCCATGATTCAGCAACCATTGGATCTAATGTTCCATAAAACATTGGTGGTTTAAGCTTCTTAAAATCCTCTATTGTGACTGTAACAACTTCTGGTCTTGAGTTGTTTTGCTCAATCACTCGAGCGAATCCAGCAACCGCCTTTTCCAACATTTTAGCAGGGTCATCCGTAGATGTAGAGCTTTTCCTACCCCTTTTTCCTCCTACCATGTTTGTCTATAAAACACATAAGCGTAAACATATATAATTCATTGTATTCCGTTAAGAAAATGCCACATATGAGCCCATAAACTTACTCGCTAATTACTATAAATTCACATAAACATACAACATGTATATCAAGTTGATCATATAAGCAAGTTACATAAAGAAACAATAGAAAAGTTCAAACTTAGTCTCTAAACCTATGGCTCTGATACCAAACTGTCACGATCCTATTCCCGAGGCATTGGGAATGGTTCATGACCGGCCGGATATGCCTCATACATAGTCATGACAAGATAACTTAATGAAAGCAACACAAATCATTCAAATATAAACCACTTGATATTATATAGAAAACGATTATACAATACATGAACCGTAGGATAAACACAGCAGGCTGTTGATGTTTAGAATGACACGATAGGCCATATATAACAGGAGCAGAAAGCTATTTAACATATATATTACATACAAGTCATAAAACAAGTTTTGCTTTCTATTCCACTTGGCATATATGCAGTAATTACAAAACTTCCTAATGCACCAAAAGCTATACATCACCGTTTACGCTTTATCACCTGAAAGGGAAAGTAGAAAGGGGAGTGAGCTATAAGCTCAGCAAGTAATTCGAATTCCCGACATGGTTAGTGGGATAAAAGAACATAATAAGACTGAATTGTAAAGCTTATCAATAGTGAACATAATATCAGTGACATAGCTTTCCTTTAGTAACGTGAATGCTATTCTTTTCATAGGTTTTCTTATAACTACCTTAACCGTAACAGAACAAATCCTCGTCGACTAGGACTCGTGACACCGACCTTATCTCGGTATCCACACCAACCTTATCTCGTCGGTGTGAAGACATGTCTTATAACAACGCCGTTTTAGGGCTCGCCGTCTATTATATCCCAACGGTAGGGCCATGTGGCTGGTAGCTCAATCGTTCACATGTCTCATTCATTTATAAATATTCCACAAATCAGTAAATCATTTTTGTAAAGCAAATATGTTTGCAAGTAATTTCAATTCCATATATAGGAAAAGTATATCCACTTCGAGGAATAAAATTACTCACCTTAGCCTTGTACTTTCTAGCAAGAATTAGACCTCACTTAAGCCCTACAATTACATAGCACATGCTTGTTACAACCTAAACATACATAAACTGTAGGAGATGCATGATCCTTCCTCTTACTTGTCAATTTAGAAAGAGATAGCTCATTTATATAAATGTCTATAATCTGTCCAGTGTACTACAGTGACCTCTTCTCCTAATTTTTGTGAAAGCATTAATTACCGTTCTATTTGAAAAATTCTGCAAACTTGCTTTATAGTCCTGAATGAGAAAACTAGGTGATAGAGGGTAGAATAGTTACCTTTGTTCGAGAAAACTTCAAGCTAAGAATGTGGTTTGTTTTGGACAGTTTATAATCTTCTTATTCTTCTTATTTCCTTTCTCTTTTTGAATATCTCAGCACATAAATGAAATCAGAACTTAAGCTTTTCCTCTTAACCTCCTTTTCACACTAGGACACCTCATTCAAAAGAGGACACTTGTCTAAAAAGTCTTTAAGCATAGCATGACACTTCTGAATTCATTAACCAATAGGAGCTGAAGTAGTGTCTAAAATAAATTGCACACAAAGCACCTTGTAATAAATCTGAAATGCAAGCTAACACCTCACTTTAACACATTCAATTTAGTTATAGCATGGTGAGTAGCCTAATCAATATTTAAAACATGCATTTAATATTAATTAGTCAAAAATATTTTTATCCTTAAAATAGCAATTTCAGAGGATTATAAGAATTCTGGTGTCTTTCGTCACGAGCTTAACTATCGTACTTTGAGAATAATGTGATCGTTATATAGTATTACTAGTTATATACTAATAGACATGTAAGGAAACTATTAAGCATGTAAAAGATAGTATATTTTGGGGGCATTACACAAGCTTTTCAGGTCAGAGCTTGTTTACTCTGCTAATCGATAGAAGGTAGCTTTTCGGTGATAAGAGATGATAGGTTGTCCGATGAACTGGTTTGAGAGTGGGTCTGGTACTTTGCCGAAATCACCCATCGTTCCAGGCGACGGTGGAAGGAGCTTTCAAGCTCGGGTTCGAATGGGTTGTTGTGGGTCCGAACCTAGGTTACCCAAAATCGCTCAACTGGTAGCGATTCCCGAACTAGATCGCACGATCCCATTCGTGGATCGTTCGCGATCTAGATCGGTACTTTCAGCGATCTGGTATTGAAGGTAGAAGAGAACAAAAGCGATGATGAATCAAAACGCAAATAAGTCATGAACTTACAGGTCACCGTGAAGAGAAACCCACCATCGGTCTTGAAGATGACCCACGAGGCCACGAACATCAACTGTATTGAAATTCCATTGGAACTCAATATACTCGAAGAGGAAGAAGAAGAAGCACGAGGAAAACGAAACGCTACAGTTGACGACGAAGAAGAGGCGTGATGGAGAGAGGAGGAACACGTTGACCAAGTGTTTAATTTTCTGGCGAATTTTGTGGAAGAGTGACGTGGGTTACTCTATTAGTGGAGTAATTGCAGGATTTTTTATTTTTTAAGGAAAATTGCAGTATTAGTAGGACACTAATAATTAACTTTTTTTTAGAATAACTTTTATTTATTTATTTTTTTCTCTAAAAAAAACTTTTATTTTTTTTAGAAATAGTAACAGTTCACTTCAGTCATCCAAAGAAAATTACCTCATATTTATTTAACTTAGTAATCATATCATAGTTACACAATATATTTTTTTGAAATGTTTAATCAAAACATAATTACACAATATTTAATCATCATATCATAATTACACAATATACATATATTATTATTATATTACGATCCTAAATATCAGTCTGCGAACCGGACAAACGAATTTCGATTCAACTAAGCGATCCGAAGAAGCCTACCCCTAGCGTACCGCGATCCGGTCACCCTAGCGAACCGCGATCCCGAACCCGTTCCGCGAATCGCAGCGAACTACGATCCAGGTAACCTTGGTCCGAACTGTCCGGATCCTCAGATGATTTCTGGGTTAAATGGAGCAATTTTGTTGCTCCTTTCTTGCTGAATCAAGGTGTGTGAGGGTCTGGTCTGGCCGCGGCTGTGGATGGAGAAAGAATAAGAAGATGGAGGTTGGACTTTGGAGTGCCTTCTATCTCTGAATCAAGGTCCGTCGGCGTGAGGGTTGGGTCTGGCAGCTGTGGGTTGGAGGAAGGAGGAGTAGAAAGCGGAGGAGGAGTAGGAGATGAAGGACGAGGATATGAAGGTTGAAGTAGTCGGCTGGGGGAAATTAGTCATCTGACCTCACCCCAATTCGAAATTGAACATCTAACCTCTGAGGAAGAAGACAAACAATTTTGCCTCTCACAAATGGATGGTAGATGTCCAATTTCGAGTTGGGGCAAGGTTAGAAAACAAAGAGCTAATTGGGGCGAGGTTTTAGTTCCAATTTAAAGCGTCGGCTGTGAAGCAAGAGGGAAAAAGAGAGAGAGAGATTAGGGTTGTTATTTACTGGGGTAATTTTGTTGCAGTTCAGGGGTAGAATTGTCTTTTCAATACAGCCGTTAGGGTCTGTTAGTTACGACTTTTGAGGGTGCAAAGTGGAATTAATCAAAACACGGAGGTGTCCTGTGTCTTTTTGCCTAAATATAAGGGTGCAAAGTGTCTTTTACCCACAAAAAACATCTTAGATCCGCTGACCTCCAATATCGTGATTTTAGTAAACCACAGTCAAGCATATGTCACTGTGGACAATGTTATGACCCCGGACCAAATAGCTATTAAGAGAAACTAAGGGTATAATATCTTTGTAGTGGGGGTAGAGTAGTATTTTCGATATCAATGGGGGTTTAATTGTAGATTTCGATGATGAAATATAAATCACTTCTCTTCTTTAACCCCTCTCTCGTTCTCAATTCTCTCTGCTTCTCATCTATCGTCTGATTTTCTCATTGTTCTTCTTTGCCCAAATTAATTCATGAATCCATTGCTGAGTTCAAGACATTTGGTATCAGAGCCTTTCAATTCAGAAAGGCTGATTTGTTGATTTCGAAGTTGTTGACATCAGATTTCGAATGATTCGTGGTGTAATTTGCTGAAGTGATGGTGTTGACGAGGAAAGGTTTGACTTGAAATCTTTGACCGATTGTGGAATTAAAATCTTTTCGGTTCCCAAATTCAACTAGAAGTATTCTTAATCCTCTCTGTTGATTGATACTTTTACTGGTTCTTGGCCTGTTCTTGAATTCGAGGTGGATATATTGTTGGTTTGGCGATCACTAAGTTCATTTAGATGCAGCTTGTCCATTCAACACTAGGAGTCTTCAAGAGTGAGAACTATTGAAGGTTGGAATACTCCATTGTCAACCGTGTTCGCATTCGATGGACATGATGAACCAAACCAGAAGCAGTATGGGTTTGAAATTGACAGATATGAGTGCAAACTTGGAGACAAAGAACAAGAAATTGGAGAGGATCACTGTAAAGTTGGACAAGGAAGGTGTGAATCTCAAGGCTCTAGTTGAATATGATAATTGAGAGTCTTCAAGCTGTTCAATGAAATGCCCAAAAGAACCAATGCCCACTCGTGTACTACTGGTCTCAATTCACGATGTGCGGTATTCTATTACTGCCGGGGTGTTGCACCAGGTGTTTTCTTTACGTGGATACGTTCTTGATATTGCTATAATTCAAGAACGCCAGATCTTGCACAGGGTAGTATACCTTTCCCTCTTTGATGCAATCTTGACAACACGATCTTTCCATTATAATAGGCATGTCAATGGGTCGGTTCTGGGTAAAGCCGAACCGGACCCATGTCAGACCCGCATACTAATAGACACGTATGTGTAAGAATCCATGGGGTTCCACCTCAAAACCAATTGGCAATGAGGGGAGTAGCCCAGGACACTAATTAATTTTTTTTGTTCTTCTTGAATGTCCGATGTGGGACTTCTCAACACGCCCCCTCACGTGTGGCATTCTTTGGCCTACACGTGGATCTTTTGTCTGCGGGTGGCGGTGAGCACGTGGGTTGTTAGACTGTTCACGTGTGTGAGCCGTGGCTCTGATACCATGTAAGAATCCATGGGGTTCCACCTCAAAACCAATTGGCAATGAGGGGAGTAGCCCAGGACACTTATTAATTCTTTTTGTTCTTCTTGAATGTCCGATGTGGGACTTCTCAACAGTATGAACTGGACGACGAAAGCCAGACCCAAAAGCTGAAGAACTGGACCATACCCATTGACCCGTTGGGCGAACCGCGACCCAGATTTCCCCCTGTCAGGGAAATTGAAACACCGGTGTCCATGGCTTCTCTCAGGGAAATTTGTAGCACGTGCACAAATCTGTAGCAACCCCCGCCTAGAAAAATATGCTGCAATCGCAGGATTAGAAGAACAGAGAACGCAAATTCCGGAGTAGGAGGCGAGATCGTGAGGAAGAACTCACCGGAGAGAGATTGAGAGAAAGATGACCTTAAGAAGAGCGAGAGGTGTTACCCTGATTAACCCACGGCCACCCACCCAAATCGTAACCGCCGTCCGAGAGTGATGCAACCACAATATATGAATCTTCGATCTTGAAAATTTCGAACTCCAATCTATGCGGTAATAAGCGATAAGATTTG
Source organism: Linanthus parryae (assembly GCA_023055425.1). Taxonomy (NCBI): domain Eukaryota; kingdom Viridiplantae; phylum Streptophyta; class Magnoliopsida; order Ericales; family Polemoniaceae; genus Linanthus; species Linanthus parryae. The sequence goes on along the minus strand of JALGPY010000003.1, from coordinate 123,246,885 downwards.
GAGAGAGAGAGAGAGAGAGAGAGAGAGAGAGAGAGAGAGAGAGAGAGAGAGAGAGAGAGAGCGAGGGAGGGAGGGAGGGAGAGAGAGAGAGAGAGAGTAGGAGGGAGGGAGAGAGAGAGAGAGAGAGAGAGAGAGAGAGAGAGAGAGTAGTTATCATCAAAAAATCGGAGTATGGAGAGAGGCGGTGAGATGATAGAAGGGTGGAGAAAGAATCGGGAGAGAGAGGGACACGACTTTGAGGAGAGAGAGAGTTGATCCACTACATATCTTACTTTCCTGGGTTTCAAAATGACCCTTTGGGTAACAGTTCAAAACCGCTGGTTTTTGGGTTCGCTGGGTCCAGAACCAATAGCGTCTGGTCCAAATTTATTTTGGTGGGTCGGGTTTTTAGTTATCGGTTCCGGGTCTGAACCGACCCATTGACAGGTCTACATGATAAGAATATCTATTAAGGTTGCTGCAGGTTTGAAATTTATTTCTCAGGGAATACGGTGGTGAAGGAATCAGACCAAACACTTGAGGGTACCAGGACAAGTTCAATTGAAGAAAAAATCATAGAGAGCATTGTATTTCCATTCCTAGTATGCAAGGTGGCAGAAGCCCAAATGATGACCACCTTGGATCTCAGAAGTTTGGAGAACTAATCTTAACTGATCAATCCAAAAACCGTGTCATTCCTGTCAAAAGAACTAAAAGCTCATTGAGTCGTGGAGTATCTTCGCATTTTCATTACATGGAGAAGGTGGGTGCAGAGTACAAAGGCGAAAATCAATGGAGCACTGATGATGTTTCTCTGAAATTTGTTGGTAAGGAACTTCATTTGAAAAGTCATAATAATGGCGGTGAGGATACCACTTGTCATAACAATATTAGTAAATCTGTTGCTTCATTTGGTGGCAGAGGTAGCACTTGCTTAAGTGAATCAGAGCAGAATGTAAGACCGACTATTGTGTGATTGAAGTCATTCCATAATTCAGGAAAGACTCATGACTCATTTGGCATCGTCAGAATTCCAGGAAGATATACTTCTTGTTGATAGTGTAACCAAGAAGAGTTGTTTGAATATTGGTAAGAGAGCATGTGCCTCAATCGTAGAAATGAATTTCAATGTTACTAAAAGCAATTAAGAACTCCAAAAGGTACCAAAGATGTTGAATGAGGATTGTTCTAGGTAAATGGCATGAATGCTTGAAGAACATAAGTGGGAACAAAAGGCTACCGAGTTGGTTGCAACTGGTGATGCGTTGGTAGAGAAGTCATCTCGCGGGATACGAAGGTTTGTTAACTCTGAGGTAAAGTATTCATGTCAGGGTGGAAGCCTAGAGCTGTCAGCAAATAGGACTTATATAAGAGCTAAGCAGGGTGATCAGAGGAAGCTCTTTGTTGAACATAGCACTGTAAAAGGGCAGCACCTCTCACAGAAGATGAATGTCGGAAATGCTAAGGACTGTGCCCACAAAACCTGGAATTCAAAGAATGAGCTAAATGAGAAACTCTAATTGGTTCCGGAAAAATAGTGAATTGCTTTAAAAGTGTTGGCGCTTCAGAGTGAACACCCATGTTTAAATGGTGCAATTTTAGTTGTTGTTTCTGTACATAGGGAAACGTCTTCTCTAAGTGGCAAGATAAGATTTCCACCGTGTTCTGTTACAGCAAGGCTGAGCGGTGATAACTACAAACAACTAGTGGCTGAAGAGAGTGTTGCATTTCTGCAGAGTTCAGCATCTAAGCAAGACCTCCATTATCTAAAAAGAATTCAACATTGGTTAGAAATGATTCTACAACAAGGTAAAGCCTCAGGTTTGAGTTATGAGAAGGAAACGGGGGTTTCCCAAACAACGTCAAAAGCAGCTGAAACCTTCTTACGTGCACCGACATTTGGTTTCAAAGCCCTGACCCGGGAGGAACATCTTAGTACACTATTTTTGTCTCATGATCATTGAGGACAAGGATCTTCTCAAGGGGAACGGAATGTTATGACCCGGGACCAAATTGCTATTAAGAGTAACTAAGGGTCTTCAGGACTAATATCTTTGTTGTGGGGGTAGAATAGTATTTTGATATTAATGGGGGGTTTAATTGTAGATTTTGTAATTCCAAACACATATCAGTAGCTGCTATGCCCTGTACCAGACATCGATGATGAAATATAAATCACTTCTCTTCTGCCTCTGTTCTTAATTCCTCTCTCGTTCTCAATTCTCTCTGCTTCTTCTCATCTGTAGTCTGATTTCCTCATTGTTCTTCTTTGCCCAAATTAATGAATGAATCCATAGTTGAGTTCATGCCGGACAAACCTCGAATTAGTAATCTACAAGCTTTTATGTGTAAACCTAACAAATATGAGTTTGATAGTCAATATTGATTTTAGTTTATAAATTCATGGTATCTAATAACAACAATACCAATTATCTTTTACAGTTTCGTGATGAACATTTGTTGTACAGCAAAAAGATTAGATTAACCTAACACAATTTTTCTCCGACGCATTGGCCCATCATGCTCAATGAAACATTAAATCTTTCCATAGTCTGTCTGGTAGGATTGCAGTCCATTAATGCTTTATTTGGTGATAAAACGCTGATGAGATAGCTGTATTCCTGGGACTGGTCTGGAGCTTCTAATATCCACCTGGTTAACTCAAAAGCTTTATGGGGTCTGTTGACATTGGTGTGGGGTTTTTGGTTAGCTTCTGATGTTGCGAACAAGCTTTAAAGATTTCCTCCCAAGACCTGTATGGATTATAAGATTCTTTACTTTGCTATAAGATTCCAAGATTAGGAGCTAAAATGAAGGATTTGGTTGGTTAAAAGCACCTTTTGCAAACTCGATGCTCCCATGACGAGGTATTTGCACGAACTGAAATATGTATGTGGGTGACTTCTACCTTTTTTTTTTTTTTTTTTTTAATGTAGTTCAGTGGATGCTAACAAGCAAACAACCTCTTTTCTCGAGAGTACACAATTCCTAGTTAGTGAACTTTTGTGTTACATTACTAGTCCCCCAACAAGTATAATGTAGTAGGACTATAACTTAGTTCGTCTTGTTCAATAATCCGCCATCATCTTACATAGGAGTATCGATTATTATCATGCAGAACTCCACTTTCATTGATTGGGTTAACACTTTTGTGCTTATTGATTGATAGGGAGGGTGTGACGAGGAAATTAGCCTTTTCCTATACAGAGGGCAGGTTGCCAAAGAAGTAATCACAGAGCTTCAAGGAAAAGAGACGGGTCTTCGGGAACACGGCGAGTTAATCAAAGTGCATGTGGTCCCGTATGAGAAGCTTTGGCGTATGACAGCTGACGCAAAAGTTCTAATGGCCGTAGCCCTCTATGAAATGGCCAAGAGGGAAAGCTTGCTTCCTGCTTCCAGAATCTCATCCCCTTCATCCTGAAATTGGAATACCATTAAGTTTCTTATGTGGCTGTGGTGGACTCTTTGGTTTCCAAACTAGTTATTCTTTTAACAATTTCATATGTTTTCTGAGGATGAAGAGATCACAGAATGAGTAATCTGGTAGCTGTAAGAGCATCTTGTTCAGTTATAATGTACATAAAATAAATTATGAGCTCAAATGGGTTAGTTAAATGACTCAATATCTTACATTTTATGTATCATGCTCTCCACTACTTAGTAGTAGCTAGTTAGTAAGGTATTTTGGTTTTGTTGGGAGGAACCATCTTGGTGAAATTCTGTTTGTGGAGGGAGCCAAAAAATAAAGATCTAACGGTGGAAAAAGCTGAATTTATGGCAATAGAATTGGCAATCCTTAAAATGACCAAGATTGAAGATTCTGACTTGAAGTGCACCATAGAATCTGATGCTGATATGGTGATTAAAGCTTTCAACAACCAAGGCAAGGCTCACTGGAAATGGAAGAACAGATTGCTTGGCTTGAAGAATTTGCAACTTTTGATTCCAGATTTTGTTTTGTGTTTAGCCCTAGAAGTAGTAATAGGGTAGCACATGAGGTTGCTAATTGGTTTAGAACTGCTAGTAGGTCAGGGAGCTTGGATCTGTCCAATCTTCCTGACAAAACTTTGAGAGCTCAATCGATTGATTGTGCTCTTTTGTAGTTTGCTCTTTCTTTGGTGGTTAATATATTTCTTTCATCAAAAAAAAAAAAAAATTTTCAATTTTTTGTGTCTATCCCACTCCTACCTTAAATAAATGAACATATTACAATATTATGTAAACTATAGTACACCATTGGAGCATACACCAAAAGTCTTTAAAATTTATGCTAGTTAAAATTTAGCTAATTTTTGCTTCCATCATTGGAGATGCTCTTAAGGTAAGTACTTTTATTCATGTGCAAAAGTTGTTTTGCATCTATGAGCGACTTGCCAAGCGTTTTTCTCACATTCATGGCTCCACCTACAAAAAGAAAAGCATTGGTTTGGCGCTACAGATTCTAACATGTCCTAGATACAGAAAGCACAAAGCCTGCCTAAAGTAGATACAAGACCTTGAAAGCATCGTGTCTGCATTACGCATGAAATCACTCCTGGGTGTGGTATCAAAATTGTTGCCTTGTTGCCATCATCCATTTTTTAGATCACGCAAGGACAATTAAGTCGTATGATACATATGGCCAACTGGGGCATACTTTCCATTGGCAGCTTCCGGTGGTTTGAAATGAAGCAATACATATAAAGATATCTGAAAACCCAACTAGAACCTGCTGACATGAGACATCTCTCCACATTGAGCTTGACCGACAAGAAGCTAAATGACATAGTCCTACTGACTAAAATCAGGTTATCACATTCAAGATACACATTACTCTCTCACATCCATAACTGAAGGACAACAAGTTTTCCGAAAAGAACGAAGATGACATAATTCAGAACCAGCAACCTACTACAAGAACAAGTTCAGCCGCAGCGCATTGTTGGATCCCCCCAAACTCGACCCTACAGAAAAACGATCCATTGGAAACTTTCACATAATCAAAAGAACGATCTTGAGCTGCAAATGAAGTTAAAAGAGCAACGTTCCAGTTAGGAGCAAACAATGCACCAGAGGAGACGAACCCATCGCTGAATTCAATGGAGCTCATGGGGTTTGGTGGGCAATCAAACTACATCGATTGTTCTATCCACTTGTGTCTGGCCACATGCTATGTGAAGCAAACTAAACATATATCACCTTCGTCGCAAAAAAACCAACTCCCATGTACGCAAAAAATGCCTCCGAACTATCAGCCTCTGTAATATAACTACGATATAATCTCAAATGTGATAGAAGGAAGGTACATCACTAACTACATGCTTATTGCACATCAAGTATTGGACTATATTCTGCCAAGGCGGCTGCGTTATTTTTAAAATATCGGATGTCCAACATGTTTGGGCTCGAAAGTGGATACTAAAAAACTACTTATATGGGCAAGAAATCAACCACCAGAAATTTGACACATTTGTAAGCCCAAACACGACGAGAAAATAAATGTCGACACTGCATAAAAAGGATCTCCGACTTGCTATTACAGAAAACCAGGGAAGTCTCTGGCAACAACCAACAATTATTCAACCATTAATAACTTCAAAGCTGGAAAAGATCCACCCTTCACTTCAAAGGAAGATGCCTACTCATGGTTGGCCCGGAGCCACCATAAGGACCTGCTTGAGAATAATTTGGAGGAGGACCAGCTCCACGTGGACAAGAACCACCAGGGAAGTTACTTGAGCCGCCATAATTAGGAGGGACACGACCTTGAGGAGGATAAGCCCCAGAACCATATCTTCCACCAGCTTGGCCACGGTTTGGGTGATTATATCCACCAGAACTAGGGTGGTTTCCTCCACCCTGGCTGTACTTGTTTACTCCACCCGAGGGTCCACGAGGCGGCTTCATGTTGTAGTAGTGGCCATATCCAGCTGGTACTGGTGGTTGCTGAGAACCTTGCATTGATTGGCTAAGTCCATTGTGTTGCTGTTGCTGCTGTAACTTCTGTCTCTTTGCATTCTCATCAAGCTGTCGCTGCTGCTGCTGCTGTCTCTTTTTCTTGGCTTGCAACTCATGTGAAGATTCATACTTGGGCAAACTTTTGGGATCACAAGGTAATGGATCGGTCCAAAAGTACTCAGCGTCAAGTGCATCCTTGGCTGTTATTCTCCGTGACGGATCAAGAGTCAGCATCTTATCCAGTAAATCCAATGCATGCCGATCAAGATTTCTGAAGATTTCCCTGACACGTCGCCTAAGTGGCCTTGGTGGCTTAAGATTGTAATACAAAGGAAGCTTGGAAACCCCAGGCCAGTTACTCTCATCTGGAGCTCCACATACTTCAAATATCTTGTTTAATGTCTCTGCCTCCACCTTCCCTTGAAAGATAGGTTCCCCTTGTAGAAGCTCGGCAAAGATACAACCCACTGACCACATATCAACAGCTGGACCATATTTGGTAGCCCCAAGAAGCAACTCGGGCGGTCTATACCACAACGTAATCACCCGATTCGTCATGTTGCCGTTATTATCATCACTTGAAGAATGCAAACGGGCAAGGCCGAAATCTGCTAGCTTAAGAATGCCGTCATGTCCAATCAGAAGATTTGCGGCCTTCATGTCGCGATGAATAACTCGATTAACATGACAGTAGTGAAGTCCAGTCAAGAGCTGTTTCATGTAGCACTTAATCTGTCCAACAGAGAATCTCCTCCCTTCAGCAAGACCCGCCAAGTCATGGTCCATGTATTCAAACACCATGTAGATGTCATCGCCTTGGCTCTCACCAGAGATTGGCGATTTGACGATTTCTTTGAGTTTGACAACGTTTTCGTGATGGAGCTTCTTCAATATTTTGATCTCACGTATTGCAGTTATTGGGAACCCCTCTCGTTCATTCTCCATACGGATTTTCTTTACGGCAACAATTTCGCCGGTTTTGATATCTTTTGCCATGTAGACTTCACCGTAAGTTCCTTCGCCGATTTTCTTCAGTTTCTCGAAACAATCTATTGTTCTGGATCCCCATGCCGATGAATCAGTGAGATTCAGCTGCCCAGGCGCCGCAATGGCCATGCCGCCAGTTATCCTCTTCTTCTTTTCCTTCCTAGATTCCTCCGAACTCCTTACTCTTCCCGAGTCGAGTCTTCACCTTCTACAGGTGGAACGTAATGAACACTGCTTATGAAAGTGTAATGACGCCAAATCTCACAACAACACCACTATCAATCTCGCGTCCTCTTTTTATATATGGGAGTTTCTACTGAAAGTCGGCGTGTCTATATAGGGGTATTGGGCCGCCACTAAGCAAACCCCTTGATTGACGTACTAAGCCCCCCCAACATAGCAAAGTCGGCGTGTGTATGTATTTGGCTGAATACTTCCCACCAGCCGACTTAGTAATTGTTTCCATAATAGGACAGTGACTTCATACCATTATAAAGTTAGAGTCCAAAACAAGACACAGATTTCATAAACTCACTGGCTTCTCTCTTGTTCACAACGCCCTATTTAAATCACCCTAAAGGTCAGGTCTGGTCAGGTTAGAGCTGATTTAAACCTATCATCGTTAACTTTATAGAGATCCAACACAGTGAGTTCGAGACTACAGATGGCTAATGATACTCCCAAACTCTGCGGCAATGGATGCGGTTTCTACGGAACATCCGCTGCCATGAACTTGTGCTCTCAATGTTTCAGAGACGTCAACAAGGAAGCCTCGTTTAGAGCCAACGCTGATGATGAGATCGTGGAAAGCAGCTTGTATCTTCTTCCTGGACTCAAGCCGGTGCTTGCATCGAGACCACCAATTGAGTTGCCCACTGAAAAGCGTTGCTCGACGTGCCAGAAGAAGCTTGAACTACTCGGTTTCAAGTGCAAGTGTGGAGACTGGTGTTGCGCAAGTCACAGGTTTCCGGAGGCGCACGGGTGCTTCTCACACTACAAAGAGTCTGGTCTCCACGCCCGAGCTAACCCTTTAATTGTAGTGGATAAACTTCAGAAAATTATGCTAACTACGTCCACGTGAAAGAAGATCCTTTATTCAACTCAAGATAATATTTTATAATGTTTGCATATGACTATAGGACCCCAAAGGATCATTTTATACTCCCCCAAAATTGCCCTAGGCTCTTAGGAAACGTTTCGATCCTTAGTTGCCGCCTCTAGCATTCTCGTCCTAGGAACACAAAATGTCTTCGCACAAATGTCTTTGTAAGAAGATTTTTCTCTTCGTACGAAGACTCTTCCTATTTGTATCCTGAGAGCTACATTACTACCACCACACCATCAATGATCCAACTGAATGCCCCAACAAACTTCCCCATGAAACTTTCCTCCGCCAACTTTCTCGTTTGGCGTCGACAAATCGAAGCCACTCTGATTGGATTTGATCTCCTAGGGTTTATTGACGGATCCACCACAACACCGTCGCGCTATACTGATTCTTCAAAATCAGTTGCAAATCCAGCCTACTCCTTCAGGTATCGTCAAGACCAGATCATTGTCAGTGCCCTCATCGGTAGGTGCACCGAGTAAGTTCAGTCACTGATCTCCTACGCGTCTGCTGCTCGTGAAGCGTGGACCATTCTCATGGAAAGCTATGCTAGCACCTCTTCCGGACGAGTCATCGCACTCAAGAATAAACTTGCCCACAATCCGCGTGGCAATCTCTCCATTTCAGAGTACATCAAGGATATGAAGGGCATCGCCAACGACCTTGCTCTCGCGCAGAGCCCAGTGTCAAACATTGACCTTCTCATATCCATCATCAATCAACTTGGAGTCGGTTACTCCCCTATTATTGTAGCACTTCGCGTTCGCAACACAGCAGTCTCAATTTTTTAACTCGCGTCCATTCTTGAGGAGCACGAGCGTTCTTTACAGACCGTAAAATCAGAATCTGCACCGCTCCTTGCAACAGCCAATGCGACACAGCGTCACTCGGGAATGACTTCGCATCAGGCTCCATATTCTCAGTACTCGCATTATGGTGGTCACTCAGTTAACCAAGACCGTCGCAGACACTCATCGAATGCACGAAAAGGATCGCGTGTCCCTCCACCATCCGCGACTTCACATGGGCATTCTGAGAAGCGTTGTCACATCTTTAACTACACAGGGCACATTGTGCGCGAATGTCGCAAACTTGGTAACTTCTTGCGCGAACACAACCACTCAGCTGCGAACGATACTCCTACGATCAACAACACAGTAAGTGAAGCCCCATAGTCCTCCGCTGCGTGGATGTTTGATAGTGGAGCTTCCCATCATGTCACTCCTGGAACAGCTTCTCTTGAAGACTTCACAACCTACGATGGTTCCGGTGAGATTCGTCTTAGAAATGGTAAGAGTCTTCCTATCTCTCAAATTGGTAGCACTACTCTTCCCACCTCTAGTCGTCCCCTTCATCTATCTAATGTTCTATGTGTCCCACACGTCGCAACCTTATCTCAGTCTCTCAACTTTGCCATACTAACCATGCCTTAATCGGACTATTCCCTCTCATTTTGTTGTGAAGGATAGCTTGACCGACACAACTCTTCTACGCGGGGAATATTGTGATGGAGTCTACTATGCACCTCGCCCCAGCCCTCCTGTCATCAACAAATTGATCATCTCATGTCACATGAATAAAAGCCATAAACTACCTTTCTCAGAATACTCTCTTACCAGATCTCGCCCACTTGAATTGCTTTATAGTGATGTATGGAGTACTAAACAGTTCTCTCGTGACGGATACCTCTACTATGTCGTCTTCGTTGACCGCTTCACTAAATATGTGTGGCTCTACACACTTAAAACAAAATATAAAGTTAATTCAATTCTCTCCGAATTCAAACGCCTTGTCGAGAAGTGGTTCGCGCAATTCATTGTTACTCTCTACTAAGACAATGGTGGTGAGTTCATCAAACTTCTACCCCAACATAACCTTCATGGTATCACTCATCTTACTACCCCTCCCCATACCCCAGAACACAATGGCTCTGCCGAGCGCAGACATCGTCACATTTTTGAAACTGACCTATCTCTTCTCCGTGCTGCGTCTGTCTCCTTAGGTTACTGGCCGCATGCCATCCAAACCGCAATCTATCTTATCAATCGCATGCCCACTACTATTCTTCGAAATGACTCACCATATTTCAGACTCTTTCGCACTTCCCCTAACTATCACTCCCTCCAACCATTTGGATGCCAATGTTTTGCTTCGCTTCGACCATATACCACCAAAAAAACTTGATCCACGTTCAATACCCTGTGTATTGTTAGGTTATTCAGTCACCCAGTCAGCTTACAAGTGTCTCGATGTAATATCCCGTAATTTTAGGGGTATTTTTAGGAGATTATTGAATAGTTTGGGCCGTTAATAGGATTTATAAAAAAATGGTTTTCTTAATTTTTAGGTGTTATATATATTATTTTTTTTACACATATATAATTAAGTTAAGAAAAATGATATTTTTGTACTTTTTGTTTTTATATACTGTTTTAGTAAAAGTTATAAAATTTGAATTTTGTAGTTATTAAAAGTTGGGGGTCGTATAACATTTTTAACGTGTTCAAAACGTCACGTTTTAATTGTTTTGTTTACGTGTCAACCACCGCGTGACTGGTGCTCCACGCCACACCATATTTTTCCTCTAGTCATCTCTTTCATTCTCCTGGAGAACTTCTCTTCTCCTTTTCCGGCGATTTCTCCGCCATCTCTGACTCCACCACCAACACCACCTCCTTATGCCGCCTCCAAACACCACCACAACGGTTAAATTCCTGTCCAGATTCAGTGGTGCAATTCGACTCAAACACGAACTTCGAATTTCGTCCAAAATTTTAGTTTCGATTCAACCCGTAACCCCCGACGATCGAACACCTCCTCCCTCTTGGATTCTCACCCAACCACCTATAAATACAACCTGAGAAAACCCAACAATTCACACCAACAATTTCTTCCGAATTGCTCCCTCTCTCTGCCCGAATTGCCGAGCCGGAGCCCAGCTGACGAGGCCGAACCAGCCCCGTCCCCTTCCCGTCGCCTTCTCGCCTTTGCCGTCGTTCCAACCGCGTCCCTCCGTCGTCTCCTTCACGATTCCTTCCTTCGGTAAAGCTCAAACCCTCCTGTTTTGGATTCCTATTTCACTTGCTTTCAATTTCACCTTGTGCACGGTAAGTCCGTTTGTTGTATATGGGTTTGTTGTTGGCCAAGTTTGTTTCTGTGAGTGTTGCGGAGAGGGGGAGTGGTATAATAGAGATAGTCTAATATAATATTATTTGTAGTTATAGTAATACATTAGATAATAATAGTAGTAGCAGCATTGAAATATAGAGATAATGGTACTTATATGGGAGTATTATAGGTGTCTTATACTTAGTAGTATGTATTTTTAGTCAAATTAGGGTTATTGGATTCTATTTATTTTACTTTTCATATGCAATTATTTACTAAACAAGATAATAATTTTGTAATATATATATATCATGTTTTAAAGTTTGATATTTCAATAAAAAAAAATATTATTTGTCACCAATAATAACTTTTTGGTTCAATTTAATTTAGAGAAAAATACGAACACTTTTTAATATTTGCCAAACCTGTATGGTTGTTTTAATTTTTATAAAAATAAAATGTAGTAATTTTCTAGACTATTCTTTTTTTTTTTTTGGTTTTAGATTTTATATTTATAAATTATTATACTCTTCAAAAAATTACTTTAAACTTATGCTTATAGCTAATGTATTTCGGGGGGAGTTCGATAAGGGGTTATGTACAGTGCATATAGGACTGTGTTGCACTATAGTTGTGATGATTGAATGATAATTAGAAAAATATTTGCTATTGTAGGCACCGAGTTCATATACGGTGAATTTGTGGAGAAACCATACAACGAGTACTAGGAGGTTGTTTGCTTTCGTGTGACGATCTCTCTTCCAATCCAAGTAAGTATATGTGCACAATACTTTCAACTATCAAAATGTGTGTGATGCTTTGTGTGAGTTACTTCAAATATGTGAAACTATTTTGAGAAGCATGTGGATTTCAAAATTATAATACTCGTGTGAAGCATGTGTAAGGATTAATGAATGATAATGGAATTGGGAATGATGTACAGAGGATGTGCGTGAAGGCTACTGCCGGGAACACAATTGAGTGATTTTCCTAGGGTACATACCCTCTTATTTATCGTGGAAACTATGAGTACTACCTATGCATGTTTAGGTCATGACTGTATAGGGGTGTCGACACTTAAGGTCTCATTAGAATAGTTAGGGCGGGATAGCGAATGGCTATCTACTAACGTCCGGAGAGAAATTAGTATACCCAAGAATGTACCCCATTATTGGATTTATTGCATCGTGACCTCTCTGTTTATATCGTACCTGTTGGGGCTCGTAGGCTACGCCTCAACCAAAGATATGATTAAAATGTGGTTATTCTTTTCTCTTAGACCACTCTGTTTTACATGTTGCGATGTATGCTTACTCAGTTTTTACTGATAAGCGTTTTCTGCGGTCGGCTGTTGCTATTTGAAAACCCGCAGGTTATGAATAAAGTGGGGGAATGCGCACACGTAAGCTGGAAGCTAGGATCAAGCAGCTAGGATATTTCTCATTTATCTAGGAATCATTTTTAGAATTACAATTTAGATTTGAACAATGTCTTTTTTTTCATTCAAACTATTGTTGGAGGGTTTTCTCCGGTTTTATTTAAATAAATGCACTTGGAATTCCGTTTGGTTGCACTAGCAAGGAGCCGTAGGTTCCAGGGTTGTTTCACTCGATCCCTCCACTGATCACATCAATATATGTCGCCATGTGCGCTTTCTCCAAAATATTTTTTCCTTTTCCACCTTACCATGTACCAAGTCTGCTACCAATGCTGAATCCCATGCCATGACGGACTCAGTTGCTCCAGCTGTACCTGTGCATACACCGGCAATGGCTCATGCGCCATCTTCTGCGCAGGAACCTGCTCATGCGCCTGTACCTGCGCCTCCTACCGCGCAAGTACATGGTCTCGCATTTGAAACTGCATCTCCTCAAGCTGTAGTAACACCACATGTGCACGCACATGCTCATGTGCCTCCACATAATGAGGTTTCTCCCAGTGAGGTACCTATAGGGTTTTGATACGGATTGCACAGCGGAATAATAAAAAATAAACTCTATTCAAGACCCTCCAAAGATCACAGGACTAGACATCATAACGATGGTAAGGGATAAAAGAATCATGTACCTTGTTTGTCTTCTTTGATGACTTCACGAGAAATAGTGTCAATGTCTCTATGGATGTCCACTCCTAGGATTTCTCCGGATCCTTCTCACGACTTTGTGCTAGCTAGGGAAGAAGGAGGAATAAGAAGAAGATCACGCAAAACGAGATCAAGAGGCCGTGCCTCTATGGTGGCCGACGGGTAGGGGACGGGCGGCACTAGAGGTTCGGCCCTAGTGTCATGCTCTCTCCTTGCTTTGTTCTGTGATTCAATAATGATGCAACAGTATGAGATAATAAGATAGGAGTTCCCTTATAAATTTAATAACTCCTTATTAACTACATATTAGCACAATCCTAGTCCTGTCCATACACGGATTAATCCACCTTGCACATTGTCCTACTAAGTTTGCACGTGGTTGCGTATTGATCCTTCTATTTAATTAATCCAACTAATTAATTTCCAAGTATGATTTAATCCATAGGGAGTGTGACCCCATAGGTTTCTACTTAGTTGGCAGTAACAATTACTAACATAGAGCGGTGTCTAGCATGACATCAGTGCCACCCAACTAATAGAAATAGTCAGTAATCCGACAAACCTTGTGACCGATGTTACCGTATTAAATTATCCCTTTGTCTCCATATACAGATTGGACACGAGACATACAAGACACACTTGTATATCCAATCCATAGTTTCTCGATCATGGGAATAGTCTTAACCGTGCAGATAACATCAATTTCCTATATTAATTTATCTGAGTCTGTCCAGACATTCTATAAGCACTACCCCTTGAGTGGCCGTGGATATTTTCTCCCGTTATGTGGGGAAGAAAATCCTCCCTACATCACTACCATATCTAAGCTTGTTTCCTAGCGTGTCTGAGTAATGCCTTTATAACTGCCTAGTCACAGTGTAGTGTTTGACGATACCAAAACACAGTATTCCACAACTACAGTATCTAGTGACTTCAAGTCTAAGGACCACAATACCATTGCCACTACGAGAAGCGCTTGTGACTTTACATAACATGTATGTATCCTTCTCGTTGTGGGTTAATCCAGTATGCCATTTCCCTAATGCATACCCATGTGCTAGACTTGATATCTCCATATCAATCTACCCACATGCTAGTCTATAGCTGATCATCATGTTAATCAATTGTGTACAAGGAAATCCTTGAGAGTGATCCAAGTGTACACCTCAAGCAGGAGATAAGAACAAGAACATAGAGAAATGAAGGGTGTGAGTAGGGAGAGGGTAAGAAATGGTAATTGTTCTTGAGAGAGAGACATTGCATTAGCTAGCAAAAGATCCGAGATGATCAGAGAGTCCAAGAGCTTGCCATGGAGGGCTAACGATCCTATATATAGAGGGGAAGTGACCGTTATGGGGGGTTAATGTGCCCATAAATGGCGGCTTAATGATAGACCCATAACGGCACGTTCGACCGTATATATAGGGAACGTTACGCACCTGCCCGCATATACCGGAGAGCGTTATGAGATCGACCAGGTTTATAGGACGTGGTCAATAAGTCTCTCAAATTAGTTACCAAGAGTCGCGTGCGAGCTTGGTTTGGTTGTCGTTTGCGGGCGACGGACCCTACCCTAGCCTCCAAACCACTAAGTCCCTACAAGTCCCATGTGGTTGGTATCACTGGTGGCCCTGTCTCACAGCCCCATGTGGATAAGTATGATCAGTGACCTGGTGTATGCTGAGCACAGTCACATGTGCTGGATGGCCGCCACGTGGCTATGCTCTGTCTGTCTGGAATGCACTATCTACATAAGCCCCCTTTTGCACGAATGTCACGCGCGCGTTTGCTGTGTCGTCGCGTAAAATCAGCCGTGCGTGGTCCTCACGCAAATTCTCGTATTATTTTGAATAAAATTCGAATCCCTAGCCCCCTGATATAGCCATGATTGCCTAGGGTTTCGAGACGCCATATAGCCTTTGATGAGGTGTGGTCAATGCGAGGTTAACCAGACGCCATCCACATATTTTCGCCTGTTTTCGAGGTAAGAATAACTCAGAATGATCTGATAGGTCACCAATTTCGCCGTTTACGGAAGTGATGCTGACTCAGCGAATGTCAGCAGTCGCGACTCTTCAATCTTGAGGACTATTTAAACCCTTTGCTTCTTCAATTAAGAAATTTTATACCGTCATTGCTTCCGAAATTGTATGAGCTAGAGGGGAAATTCCCAACAAGACGTTCAACTCTTCAACCAGATTCTTAATCAAGTTGTTCAAACAATCCAGTCGCTCAAAAGACAACAAGGTTAGTGACCTTTATCTTTTAGCTTACTTTCAGAATCCAAACTAGTACCCAATCTGGGTTCGGAACTACTTGCTCTTCGTGTTCTTCACTGTTATTCATACTGGAACGAGGATTTTGATCTTCAAATCTTGCTTCGTACGCGTTTTTTTATTAACAGAGATGGCAAGAACTAAAAGTTTGAAGGAAGCAGTTGTTCTTCCAGAGGTCCCAAAAGAGCTATGGTGCAAGGTCCCTTACCTAGGAGGTGAAGGTTTTTATCCGGCCACCATCAGAGGCACATAAACTGAGACACTTGCCCCAAAGAATGCTTTAAAATTGACATTTGATCCTGAAAGAGACGATTGGGATCTTGCCAATATAAATGATATTCATAGACTTGGCCTCGAGGCTGGAATTTATCTTTTCACATATCTTCTTCACCACATCTTCACCGAGAAGCGGGATTACATGGACGAGTGGACGGTACACATTCTCACCCGTTTTGAGATTGAATTAACTCGCCCGGGGATTTATAGAGCTGTGCGCGCGACGAAGGGATTAAGTGTGAAGCTTGATAAAGACATGCTGATGACCTTGTTCTCGAGGTACTCGCAGAAAACTCACAGCTTTCACTTTGCGACTTTTGAGGCCGGGACGACACTCAAAGATGTCGAGGCGCTGCTGGAGCTTCCCTGTATGGGCGCCATAGATCCTCTGGATTCTTTGGGAACTGAAGAAGAGCTGTTGATCTTCCAAGAAATGAAGGATTGTATCGATGATCTGAATGAGAATGCCACCAGATGGGTGTCGAGCAAGCCTTCGAAAACATACGTAACAGTTCCTTCAGGCGCGAAAAACCTGTAGTCCAAATGGGTGACCTATTTCTACCGCGACTTCGCCAATTCTAAGATTGCCCAGGAAGTGACTGCGAAGAACCCGAAGGCCCCCACCTCATTCTAAGGGAAGGTTTCCCAATATACTCTGTGTGGATTTCTCTGCGTACGGTTGGTACGATATCTTATTGACGGTCACCCCCACGATGGTGTGTTGTGCCATATTCTTTCTCTGGAAGTTCGTCTATCCCTTGGGAAAAAGTAAGCATTCGGTCCCTTAGTCCTTGGTTCTTTGTATCACCGTCTAGATCTGGCAGTTTCGCATGTGTAGCAATCCCGGGGTCGAGTCCACGTGGTGACGTATGTCAACGTCGCGTTCCTGTCAATGTGGGTGTACGAACGATGACCTTTATACACTCCGATCCCCTCGCCCGTGACCTTGTGGGACGCGCCTAAGTCTAAGAAGAAGCGCTTCTGCCCTCGCTCGTTGCGTTGGTTCAAAACCAAGGCTGTTCGTCTCTCATTCCCCTTGATATGCGATGATGCCATCTTTTTTAATCCCATGCCATACGTCCAACAATTGGAGAATATTGTCTTTAGAGACAACATGTATCCTGATCGGGTGTGAAGTACACTCGTGCGCACATCATTGAGGGATCTATCTGCTACTCCAGATTCGTCAACTGGTGCAGGAGGGGGTATCTACCCGCTTTAGGCGAAGATGGAATCGAGTGTACTAGCTATCCACTCATCACAACTCCCTATGATCCAGTTAGGGTGAGTCCCTAGTTTGGCTTTGAAGTTGTGGCTCCTTCATTGTGGTTTTGTGAAGGGCTTCTATAAGAGGCTGTTGTACAAAGAGTCTAACGATCTACTGCTTGGCATGCTCCCTTTAACTCAGCCGTCCAGGAATAGAGTGGGGGAGGCGACTGTGGACCGGGCTGCCTTCTGGAATGCCCAAACTCGCCTTCAAGCTAGATCTCAGCTTCAATTTCACCCTCTATAGCCCATGCAAACAGAATAGGAGTCTACACTTTTAAATCCAAGGCTTCCAGGGGCACAAAACAGTCCATATTCTATTTCCCATTAGATAAAGATCATCATTTGTGCGCGGAACTGGTTCTCGCGGAGAAAATTGAAGCAATTTAGAAGGACTCCTTCAAATCAAGAAAGGACTATGCAGACGGGTTCAACAAGGTATGTCGTCAACTCCTTTTTTTGTCTTTGAAGCAGTTTCGAAAATGTAATGATGAATTTTGCCTTATTATGTTTTCAGTGTGTTTTAGGAGATTCGGTTCTAGTGATTGCAGCAGTGCACTCATCACTATCTTGCGCTCGAAGGACGAAGCTAACATCGTCATCGAACCTGAGACGCAATTAGGGCAAGAGATCGAAGCCCGAATTTGGTCTGATCTTGCAGTTTTCATCACATCTCTTGCAGAACAAGATGCCAACGCGAAGAAAAATAAAGCTTCCGAAGATCCCTCAACAGATGAGACGAAGCCTAGCCAAACGAAGCGTGAGCGAAGAAACCCTAATCCCCGGAAGCAAGTAAGAGAGGCCAGAGCTCGAAGCAGACTAACTTGGAAGACTTTGTTGAGTAGGTTCCAAAGGCCCCTTTTGCTAGGCGAGAAGGTAATTAACTTCTCCTTTATTGTGTCGCGTTTAACCGATCTTGAATCAAAGACTTTTGCTGATATGAGCATATTTTCAGATAGTGGGGATTCTAAAGAAGCTCCACAAGGCCCTACTGAGGAAGATGTGATCGCGGAGTCTGTGTCTATGGCGAAGCAGACCGAGGAAGAAGCAAGGCTGCAAGAAGAGCGTGATGTTGCCAAAGCCATGAAGAAGAGCCTTGAAGAGAAGAATCAGCATTCTCAATCCGTTGTGGTCAACTGGAACGCGCCCAACGGGATTTCCAGGAGATTGTCGGCGATGACGATGAGGAAGGTACTATATATATATATTCGCCTTATCTCGTCAGGAACTTATCTATGAAGCCTTAAAACATGGAGTGTCTAAAAGCGACATTCGTCGTTGGTTAGTGGACCAATGTGGTGAAGTGTCAGGTAAGCAATTTCCTTAGGATTGCTATAGTTGGCTCCATTACCTTCAATAATAAAAAGCTATCTCGCGTATAACCACGTCAAGCAACCTTAAAAAGAATCGATGATAATCTGAGTCATAGTACTTACGCAGATACCCCATATGTTTGTGGAGGTCTTTATTATCATAACCCCTGTTTAAATTCCAGTCATGTGGACCCTTCTTTGTGATTCTGATACTTGTAATCTTGACTGAATAATCTTTGATGCTGAGACGACCTCGCCTTCGCAGCGCCGTTGTTCGCGTCTCTGAGACTACTGCTCGAACCTCTGATAATGCCTTATCAGCAAATCCAATTGAGAAACCTTCTGGAGAAGCTCGAGCGATCGACGGTGAAGCTAACGTCAACAAGGAAAGGCTCGAATTCATAGTGGAGCAAGAAGAAGAAGAAGAGCTTGAGAAGGTGCGAGAGCAGAATGTTGATCATGTTAATCAAGACTTGGTTCAAGAAGATATACTCCCTCCTCCCCCAAGAACTGATGGGCGCGCTGCTCAAGAGACCTATCAGGGAGTTAATGCCGCTGCGAGTGACATATCTCTGGTTGCGAGTGACCAGAGAGTTAATGCCGCAACTACCCCGAATGTTGCTCCTACAGCTACGTTGCCAGCTGAGACTCCTACTGAAATAGCCGAGTAAGTCGAAGCTTCTGACGAGGTAGTAATTTCAAGTCATCCAACTTCTAGAGCTCCTACAAGTGCTTCTCTTGCAACTGCTTTGCCAAGTGACACCCCTCCTGAAGTCGCCAAGCGGGTTGATGTAAGACCCGAGTTTACTAAAAATATAAAAAATATATATTTTCGTGATATGTGATTAGCGCAAGTATAAATGAGACGCGAATTTATTATTTTAATTTATGTAAATTTATATGCGGTTGATATTTAGTTGTGTCTTTTGATATATTATTTGTCGACTAAAAAAGAATGTTGAGCCTTAGACGTTGTTTCTACAGCGGAATTTATAGGAAAGCTTAGTACACAAGCATGTGGTCTATTACGACGCCGACAATGGGGTTGTTTATGAAATTTAATAAATATTGTTATTGGATACGAGCAGTGTTATTATGTTGGCATGTGTTTGTAATTTCAATTACACGGGGGTTTATGATGTTCTTTGTTTTACATTTTATTCATTTATATCTAAAATGCATGTTGGTTGCCATGTGTCCTCATGTAATGTATGATTTCCTTAGTTAAAAGCTGACTATTGCCTAACAAGCAATTCACTTTCAGTTGAGTCACTAATAAAGTGGGAAGTGGGAGGAAAGAACAACAGATGGTTCTTCAGGTGTTCTAATTGAGAATAAATGGGTTTCTGTAAAGATCAAATGTTTTTGTTCTCTTTTTGCCATGGTGGTGAGAATTAGTTTGAGAGGGTGAGAGAATGAGAAATTGAGACAGAAGTAAAAGCAGTTCTTGAGTCATGCTTAAACAGTTAAGTTTTTTTATAAAGTTTCTCGTGTGTCTTCAGTTGAGCTGAAGATTGCTTCAAGTTTTCATTTTAAATTTTTCAGTTCACTCTAGTTTATTCAGGTAGGGGAAATCTAATCTCTAAGTTTCCTGCAATTACGGTGTATATCTGCATATACCGCTGGTGTGATTTTTACAGCTTTTTAGCTATATGCTGATTAACTGGTGATCGATTAATCAAGCTGTTTGTGTATTTGATGCCGCATGCTCTTGTGTAATAACTGCCTGTTGTGTTAAGTAGATTTTAGATTTCTACGCCAGTGGTTAGGCGGTACCTGCGGGGCTATTTTGGCTCACCCCTCTATTTTACAGGTTGAACAAGAATGGACCAGATTGGGATGTTAATTGCTAAAAAGTTGACTATTTAGCTAAAAATGTCGTTTTTAGCCATTTTTAGCGATATGTTGTAAATTGCGATTATTAGACAGATATTTATAAAAATTGTCATTTTTTACGAGTTGGTGTACCTTCTTAAATAATTCAATCATGTACCTGTTTTACATAATTTTGATTACAAATTTTGTTTCGGAGGACGCTGTGTCCTGCTGGTGGAGTTTTAGACATCTGAAAGTGTCAGACAGGTTGGCTGTAAAACTGTGATTTTATCGAAAAAACGATATTTTTCTATTTAAGTGTGACGAGGGTCGTCACAGTGGTATCAGAGACTTACCCAACCGGAAGTACCGACAGTGTATCCGAATGGTACATAGTCTAGTACTTCTTGGGTGGTGGAGGTGATGAACTTTGTTATGGTATGTGATACTTTTTTTTAAGATAGAAAAGAAATGAGAATTCACTTTAATTAAAAAAAAAATCACGAAAGTTACTTTTGTTTTGTTGGACAAGAAACTTTGGAAACAAGTTCTGGGTGACCGACTGTAAAGAGTTTGTTGTAGTTGTCGGAAAATATGGTTTTGACCCGACTTCAAACCCGGGTTCGAAAAAGCTCACTTGAGAGCTTACATAAAATTATAGAAGTTAAGAGATTAGTTATTGATCTCATCCGTCAAAACCATTGATTGATGAATGAAAAATGAGACATTGATGCTTGACGTCTCTTAATTGAGGAATGTAAATTAGTTGCGCATTTTACTTTGAATTGAAAAGTTGTAACCTTTCAATTTGAAATGAAAAATTGCAACTATTCGTAAGAGGTTCCTTATTTTTATAAATAGTAGCATCTCCTCTCATTCTAGTAATTCAAATAATCATCTTCTTATTCTCTCAAACATGATTTCGTTCGCCGTGTACTGTACACTGGTGCATCGTCTACAGTATAGGAAGGACTTTTATCCTTGGGAGCAGTTCGCCTTGTAGTATTCCAAAAAGACGCACCAACTGTGGGGGAGAATATTGCTTTACGGAGATCGTCATTGAACGAGACTGTCCTTCAACTCATCTCCGTTTTAGTTGACTTTTATTCTGTAAGTTCGTTTTTATCATTTTTGTGTTATTCTTCACTTTTGTTTTCTTCTTATAAGAACAAATCGGAGTCTACCTTTCTAACAATCGTAAATCATTATTCTAGACTCTTTTTGTTCTCTTAATTCTTTGAAAACAGTTTGTGAAAACTATCTTTTCCAATTGGTAATCTGATTAGTTTTTCCGTAATCAGATTATTTTTACATTATTGGTATGTAATCAAGTTTTATTCATCACCAAAAATTGTGATACTGCAGAATTAATCTGCTTAGTATTTGTAATTATCTTGTTCTAAGGATAGATTTAGTCCTTGCATCTATGTTAATCAATACTCAAAACGGATTGACAGTTTTTTGGCCATACAGAGAAAAAATTCTTTCTTCTACTTCATCTTCTTTATTCTATCAATTATATGTGTTTCTCAAAGTCCTCCATTTCCGACGTTCACCTCCCCAAGTGAGGAAAAAAGCGCGACGGTTACAACTGCGGCCGATGCGGCCTGCTGAAGAAAGGACACACATGACACATGTAGGGTCGTTCATCAACCGTCGCAGCTGTTCATCAACCGTCGTGGCTGTTCCGGCTTCTCCGATATCGATTGACCGGCCGCAAAAGATTCCGCGGTTGACGTATCCTAATCTCAGGCGAGCGTTGTCTTTCGACGATATTGACGTCCGGCTGGAATCCGAGGACGAGGGTGTGTAAGGGATGGTGGGAGACGAACATGAGGCTTTGGAGAGCGGCGGAGGAACTAAAGCTTAGGGTTCCAGCGAAGGATCATGATGGAGCAGTTGTAACTCTGTTGCAGAAGTGGCCTCGGCTTTGTTATATTCTCTCTTCGGATTGAACGCAATCCTGTTCGGGGTCCATTCAGCACTCGGTTATTTATTGATGCTCGCGATCATGTCTCTTAATGGAGGTGTCGGGTCCTGATGCTCGCTATGCTCTTCATTGGTAATCTATGCGCTTAGGGACTGATCCGATCAAATGTGATCGAAGTTACCAAACTCTGTCCGATTTGGCTTGATGGATATGTAAGTGTTTGATGATTGTTGGATCTAAAGATCCAAAAGAAGTGTATGTTTCTGGGTAAACAAAATAAATCCGGAATGGGAGAATTGTCGAAATTTTGGCCCTTTGCTTCCCAGTGATAGCCCTAGGCAGGTTGCGCGCATCTTCAACGTTATTAATGACAACGTTCTCTCCTTCTCCGGCATGCATGTCGGAAAACGCGAACTCATTCGACCAGATCTGTGTGGTGCTATCAGTTCAGAATACTTTGTTTTGAGTATTCTTTAGAAGGAACATAGGAAGCCAATGATGCAAACACAAGAAGGGCACGAGCAAGGACAACCAATAATTATGCGCATCGCAATTTCAGAATCAAGTGACATGATTTCTTGCTGGTACATTTTTTCTCCTTTAGAAAGAAAAAAGGAAAATATATTAACTCTGTATTGTGGAAAATTGGTCGAAGTCATTACTTCATACATATGGTAAATCTCCATAATAGCTCTTTTGATCCAAATTTGTTTATCATCAGTACAGACAACTAGAAATCTTGGACAATGATCACATGAATTGTCTGTTGGAATAGATGCCCTAGAGGCAATCTAGTTTAGTATGAATTTGTACATGGCTAGAAAATTCATTTATTATTTATTGGATATTTAATATAATGAAGTTCTTAGATTTACAATTGTGTTGTTTACCTTAAATATTCCTAGTCAAGTATAATGATTAATGGGACAATCATCTATAGACTAGTATGGGGTTGGATTGATATGGAGATACCACGATCCAACACATAGGTGTGCATTACGGAATGTTGCACTGGATTGACCCATCTTCGAGAAGGCTACATACATGTTATGTTGAGTCACAAGTGCTTCTCGCGGTGCAATGGTATTTTCATCCTTAGACTTGAAGTCACTAGATATTCTAGTTGTGGATTGTTGTGATCTTGGTAGCGTTAAACGCTACACCGTAACTGTGTAGTTATAAAGGCGTGTACTGGATACAATAAGAAGCAAGCTTAGAGATCGTAGTGGACGTAGAGAGGATTTGCCCCTCCCACATAACGGGAGCAAATATCCTAGGCCACTCGAGGGATAGTGCTTATAGAATGTCTGGCCAGACTCAAATAAATCAATATGGGATATTGATGTTATTTGCACGAATAAGGCTATTCCCATGGATCGAGAAACTATGGATTGGATATACGAGTGTGACTTGTATGTCTCGTGTCCAATCCGGATATGGAGGCAAAGGGATGAGACAATTACTTGTACAAAGGTTGTCAAGATGACTATTCTATTAGTTGGCTAGAATAGATGTTTTGCTAGAGACCGCTCCATATTAGCAAATAGTTGCTACCAACTAGATAGAACCTATGGGGTCACACGCTATATAGAGTTGAACTAGATTTGGTAATTAATTAATTGGATTAATTAATTAGAAGGATCACTTTGCAAACCCTTGCAAACTTAGTAGGGACTAATTTGCAAGGAAGGGACTAAATTGAATTCTAGTTGGACTAGAATAAGTCCTTTAGGTAGTTAACAAGGAGTTGTTGGACTATATAAAGGACCCCCCTTCCTTCCTCATAACTTATGCTCATTAGTGAACATAACAAGAGTGGGAGAGAACAAAAGGAGAGAGAGCAAGCAACAAGGAGGGCCGACGCCGCCCCTTGCCGCCGCCCTCACCCCGTCGGCCAAAAAGAGGCCGAAAGCCTCTTTTTGTCTCGTTTTGCGTGATTCGTTCATCCTCTTCCTAATCCGGGCTAGCACCAAGGAGTTTGGGAGATCTAGGATCAACTCTAGGCGTGGATCAACTATAGAGAACGTGACATTATTCGCGTTTGAAGTCATCAAGGAGAACCCAAAGGTGTGTTTATGATTTCTTACCTTTACTATCGTTATGTCTCTAGACTTGTGATCCTTGGAGGGTTTTGCATGGTTTATGTTTGATTATGCTTCCGTTGTGCGATCCATGAATCAAAAACCTACAGTGGTATCAGAGCCACAGGTCATAGAGCATAAACGTAGTTTATGTGTTACGTTTTAGTTGTTTTACACCTTAATTTGATTGTTTATCGCGTAAAACAAGACAAATCAAGCATGGGATGCAATTTGTCAATAACTAAGCATAAGAAGATCCAATTTTTACATTGGATGCATGAATTGGTGAGTTTGAGAAATTTTAGGATCTTAGATCTAGGGTTTGGGCATCCTTGGGGAAGAAGGAGTTCTCCCAAAACAAGGAAACAACCAAACTTGGGCACCAAGCAAGGGAGTTGTTTTGGAAACAACTCCCATAGAAGGGTTCGGCCCCCCTAGGGACCGCCCCCCTTGCTTGCCGCCCAAGCTTGGGAGCCCTAAGGGGCCGGGCTGCCCTAACCCGCGGGCCTAGCTTGCGGGTTTTGGGCCGGGCCGGTCCTAGGGCCTTGTGGTTCATTTTAATGGGCCCGAGCAATTGGATTGTTGGGCCCATGGACCGTTTTAACCCTAGAAATCCTAAAATCAATTAAAATTGACCAAGCGCGTTAAAATTGGATTTTAACTGTTTATGTGCAAATCGCATGGTGATTGGATATGGCCTTAGGATGTGGTTTGATGTGGATGTTTAATTTTGCGGTTTGGTTTTACGGCCTGCGAGCTGATCAATTAATTGTAATAATTAATTAGGGTTTTATGGCCTGCGTGCCATTTTTTTTTTCTCAACTTGTGAGATTTATTTTATTTAGTATAGATGTTAGTTAGTGCTAGATAAAGTAGATTGTTAGCCAAGATTGAAAAGGAAGCCCAAAGCCAAAGAAGTCACAAAAGATGGAGCATAGAGCATGGAGCATTCCACATGACTATGAAGGATGGACCAAGAGATCAAGACGCATGGAGATGTGTTTGCTTAGGGTTCATAGATAATTCCATTGGCTTGGAATTATCTTAGTCTAGAAAAGGCCATATCCACATCACGTTTAATTTCTGTTTTGTGGTTGTTTATTTATTGTCTTATTATTTGTGTGGTTGGTGTATGGATGATGCATGCAATTAGGATAATAAGATAATTAGACAACCCGGATCTATTATTTGGAGTTGTGCCCAAACTCAAATAGATAGATTAGTTGATATTGATCAACAAAACAATTAAAAATTGATTTAAAATCCCTCAAATTTTAAATATTGTGTTCTTCCCTTCTCGTTATTTAAACACTCATTATCATCATTATTTATCAAGCTCGTGCGTGCCAAAGCATGGCGACTTGGTTCATAATGATGGAATGCGATGGCACGTAACAATGTGCAATTGTTTAGATAAGAGGTTGAACACAACTAGGCTATTAATTTGATTAAGAAACCTAGAGGCAATCAATTGGGATTATCCATAAGGATGGATAAATAAGGAGTTATTTGCCCGATTGAACCAAGAGTTGCATATGGGATGCAATTGGAATTGTTCCTACCTAAAGTAGTCAAATTATGGGTGACTTGCCAAAGCAAGCTCATAAGGAGATGAAAAGATGGATCTTGGCCCACTAGAAAATATAAGGATATTTTCCGCATTAATATCTTGAGGGTTATAATCCGTAGAAAAATAGTGGGAGCTATATTTAATAAACTAGCCATTATTAAATATAGTCAAAAATTCACAAATACTAAAACTTGCGTATTTTCCTTTTTGTAGAATTCCAAATGGCAAACAACTCATCGAGTTCACAACATTCCCTACGATCTGTCCTTGAGAAGGACAAGCTCTCTGGAACCAACTTTCTTGATTGGTACAGAAACTTGAGAATTGTTCTCAAGCAAGAGAAGAAACTGTACGCAATAGAGGAGCATGTTCCAGAAGGTCCAGAGAACCAGACACCTGCTGCCTTAAAGGCGTATCAAAAGCGTGGTGATGACGCTAATGATGTGGCCTGCCTTATGCTTTGCACCATGATTTCTGAGCTTCAGAAGCAACACGAAAACATGAATGCTGTCGATATGATCGAACATCTAAAGCAGCTCTTCCAAGAGCAGGCGAGGGTAGAGAGGTATGAGGTCTGTTAACGACATAAAATCACATGTTTTAGTAGGTTAGTGATCTCCTCTTAACTTACTTTTATGTGTTATTTGCGTGTTATATCCCTAATTCTAGACTTATGCTTGTTTTCGTAGCTTTGGTTGTTTTTATCTTGTTTTGTAGGTGAGGCTAGCTAGGGGAGAGCTTAAATGATGAAGTAAAGAGAGTTGGAGGCCTAAGAGACATGAAGAAGGAATTAGAAGCGCCTAACTTGAAGATTTGAGGGTCCAAATGAGAAGAAAAGTGAAGGGAGAAGGACAAAGTTACATCAACAGGGCCTATTTGAAGATAATTTAACGGAGTTGGGGCTCAATTGCAAGATTTTAAAACATTTTAAGGGCGACAATGCTTTGTTCTTAACGGATTTGGGGTGTAATTGTAGTATTTTAAAAGTTTTAAGAAGAGCCCGAGGTATTTTAAAACGTTTCAGCAAAGGAGGGGGGTCTTTTTGCACTTTTCGGACAACAGCTCACAGACATCGTCTTCATCCCCGTCGTTCAACAGAGAGGAACACGCAGCAGCCATGAGAGTTCTTCGAAGCTTCCTCCGAGCTCCAACCCGACCTCATATCTTCACTAAATCGCGCAAGAATGGTCCCAAATTACTCCCCAGCCCAAGAGCTCTCTCCTGAACCCATCAATTCGGCCCAAGATCAAGAGACAAGAAAAGCCCTAAAACCTAGGGTTCGTGAGAAGGTTCTGAAAATGGACGACTGAGGATGAATCGGACGAATTGGAGGGCGTAGATGAAGTCTCGGAGGCTACTCAACCCATTCTCATCATCTATATAAAGCAAGTGTGAAGAAAATTTCGATTCTTCTCGGACCCGACGGGAGTGACGCTCTGTTTTGGGTTTCGTTTTCTCCTCTCTCTCTCTCTGATTTCGCCTTCTTCTGGGTTGTTCTTGAGCTCTCTAAGGGCCAAGAACGAGAAAGAGGAAGAGAGGGAGAGAGGAGCTGCTGTTTTGATCCGATTTGAGGCTGTTTTGTGCTCTGATTCTTGAGCACTGTGAAGCTCTGTTTCTGCTCTGTTCTTGATACAGCAGCAGCAGCAGCAGCAGTAGTAGCAGCAGATAGCAGCAGCTGTTTGGGTGATTTGGTAGCTTAGTTATTCATCTTCCCTCATTTCTAGCTTAGTATTGTAATTGGAAGTGATTATTGCTCTTAGTTTTTGTAGTTTGAATCGAGTAGTAGTTGATGTATTGAGGTTGAATTGGTGATAACTTGTGTTGGATTCAAGTATGATGAATGAAATGATAATTTTCTTTACTTTTCATGAATTTATACTCATGTTTAGCTAATTCACTTGCTTGGGTGATTTGGGACTATCTAGTGCCCTAATCCTCTTATTGATTCAAGTTGAACTTCAAGGATGAATGGGTTGAATTGGGTTCACTTGAATGCTTAGTGCAATATTTAGATTTCTCTTGTTGAAGTATTTGATGCATTGAATAGGTAGATGTGCGAATACTTTTGACGTGTTTGATTTGAAGTTGCATTTGAGTGAGAGGAACTCGTCAATCCTAACTTTGAGAAATCGAGTTCTAGTTAGGTGATTTGAGTGAGAATTTACAAATCTCATTTGTTGCTTGATCTTTCATGTGGAAACACCCATGTGTGTTTACATATGGTTGATGCTTGAAACACTTGAAATTTGGGGAATCTCATTTGAATAGCCTCTTTAGTGCTTGAGTAGCGTGTTGGATTTACACACTTCTCTTGTCGCGAGTTGGATTGTATGAGCAATCACTTCTTGAGATACTTGCCTTGTGGATTGACACATGCGAATTGAGAATCGGGCTTGAATATAATAGGAGGATTGGTCACTAGAGAAACCGATGATCCCTAGTCCCTCTCTACTTGTCGTTTCACTTAGTTTCTTGAATCGTAGCTCTAGTAGTCGTTTACTTTGTTCTTAAACTCAAACCTCAAACTTGCTCCATCAAATTGATTTTGGTGGATTTGAATAGCTTGGCAAGCTTTAAAGCCATTGAGAGTTTGTGTTTCTTGCTTTAGTTCGTCGTTTTCTAATTTTGCAAGTCATTTTCTAAACCTCCTCTCCTTGTGGAAATCGACCCCGTTCTTACCCGGGTACTACTTAGAACGATATTCCTATACTTGGGAATTATCGTCAACAAGTTTTTGGCGCCGTTGCCGGGGAGAGGCTAGGCTTTAGATTTGATTTGCTTTCTTAGTTAATTTGTTAGTAGTTTGTTTTTGACATTTTTCTAGTTGCTTGTGCTTACTTAAGCTTGTGAGATTCAAGAGGGCTTGTGACATTCATCAAGTACCTCTCATCTACTTGCTTGAAAAAAAAAATATGTCTCATGAACATTTTGGACTTGGTGAGAGGCCTAGTGTTCCTTATTACTATGCATTTACTAGTCATGAAAATCATTCTAAGGAATCAATGCGTTCTAAACGTGAACGTGCGATTAAAAATGGTGATTATTTTCCTAAGAATGATTATTCTTGGCATGGTAGTAGGACACTAGATTACACATCTCATGCTTCTTGTGCACAATCACCTCCCTCAAACACTTTGAACTCTCATGATTCTTGCACTTATCAATATAATGATATGATGTGTGAATCAAGAGGAGTTAATCATTTTGAGAGGGAATCACTTGTGAATGATGAGCTAAATACGCCTATAAGTGATTCTTTATATGAGAAAATTCAAAAGCATATTCAAGAGAATAAAGAAATTTTGGAATCACTAATAGAATCAAGAGAATCACAAAGAAAATTTGAAGAATTATTTTCTCACTTGGATGATAGAGTGGCTTCCTCACAATCGTATGATGATTCTCTTGATTATAGTACTTACTCTTCACAAGACTCATCATCACACGAGTCTCAACTTCCTATTCACACACGTAACGAGTCTATTCAAGACCAAATTTTGGATGATGTGTATGATGATGGAGTTGTTGCTACTAGGATAGGTGATTGTATTCATTTCTCATTTGCACATTCCAAAGAAGCATGCGATAGTGATATTGGTAGTGAGATTGATATTTTTGATGATGACTCTTCAACCCATGACATGAGTGAAGCCATTTTGGATGACTCACATATTGACAAATGTGAGGAGGATTCACAAAATGGAAATCACTCATGTGATGAGATAGAAGTCGAATTGGATGCTACCATTCTTGAAGGATATGTTATCTTGTCTAGTGCTCATGAAGAGCCTATTACTCATCGGAGTTCCAATGATCATGAGCATCACTTATTTTGTGATGACTTAGAGGATACTCTAGGAGAACCCCCTCCACTAGAAGTTGTGGAAGAACCTTCAAGTAAGTTGGGGGGTTCATGTGTTGATACTTCGATTCATGTAGACTCTTTTACTACATCTTCCAAAGAATTAGATGAGCTTACTTGGGAAGAAATAGAATTTCTATATGATAGTGAAGCTTCCTACTCATCTTTTCTCATGGAAGATGCAATTAACTTTGATGAAAAGGAGAGACTATTGGCTCAATTTGACCGAGTCAATGACCCATCTCATGAGCCTAAGGGTTTGGATGTGGCTTCATGTTCTCAAATTATTTTACCTTCCAATTATGAAGCCACATCCGTAAATCCATATGCCATGTTTAAAATTGATGAGATTGAGGATTCACAAGTTGCCCATATTTCTCAAGTTGTAATTTCAAGTAAAACTTTGGCAACTTATGAAGACCCATTCTATGATTCATGTCAATTGAAGATTTCAAACTCTTTTCTTAAGATGATGCAAGACATAACAACTTGCTCTAACTTTATTGTTAGATTTTGCTTGCATCTCTTATTCATCTTTTGTGTCTTACCCCTACTTCTCCTATCTATTCTAATTAATGAATCAAACTTTTTAAGGGAGAAGTACTTTTCTAAGAACGAAGTAGGGGCATGGCATGGAAAGAAATTTCCAAGATTGGGAGTGGGATAGCATCATTTTCTTTGTTCCACCTCCCTAGTTGTAAATAAATAAATTAATTTATCTCTATTTCTTGCATTTTCTTTTCTTTTTCTATTACCATTTTGTAGGTTGCTCTTGGAGGAGGACTTGTGCTTTGTGGCCAAGAAAGCTAAAATGAGGTCTATCTATCCCTTATCTCTTATATGAATTTGTATGCTCTTCCATTGTTTTCACACATTGAGGACAATGTGACATTTTAGTTGGGGGTGGGAAGTAGATATATTTCTTGCTTAAATGGTTACTAGCATGATTTTTCTTCATTAGTGATTTACATGAAAAATACAAAAAATGAAAAATTTGAAAAAATCATAAAAATTAAAAAATTAAAAATTTGAAAAAAATGTGTGTGAACCTTTCATGAGAAGCACCACTCTTTCCCCGTGTCAAACCATAGATTTTTTCCTCTTTCTTTGATAGTTTTATTTATTTTCACCTTTCATCTTGAGTCTAGATTTTATTTTTCTTATTTGATAGCTTTATTGAGTCTTAGGAAGTTATAGTTGAGACACTTATTTTGAAAAAAAGAAAAAAAAAATGAAAATTAAAAAAAAAAAAAAGAAAAAAAAATGAGAAAAGTGAAAAGGGGGAATTTTAGGAAGCTAGATGTTTTCAAATAATGAAATTTCTTAGTCCATGTTCTTTTTATTTTTATTTTTATTTTTAGAAAGGAATTCTTTACTTATACTCAATACATCTACACCAATATCCCACATTCCGCGACATCATGCGTTCTCACAAAGCGACACACTAAATTTACGTTTCATGTTTAAGTCCTTCAAGCTAAGTTGATCACATACACTTTGACGTCTTTTACTTTTGATAAAGGGTGCATTTTCTAAAGCTATTTGAACTTCACAAAAAGATTTTTCTCTATTCGTTTTTGCGGTGGAAACTTGTAGCCCATTGGAGTGGTGGTTACCAATGACACCCCATGCGATGTCTAAGAAATAGAGGGGTGTCCGGGGATAATGTTACGTCACCACCTAGATAGCTCCCTTGGTTTAGCTTAAAAAGCCCACTCGCTTGTACATTCCTCTATTTTGTTGTGGGTCTTGGAGAGCCTTGGATTTGAGGTTAAATAAAAGAAAAAGAAAAAAAAAAAGAAGAAGAAAAAAAAAAAAACATGATAAATCGCACCATCTACAAAAAATCCACAAAAGGATCATACAAGCCCACAACCACATCCCCCATTCTAAAACTCGTTTTTGTTCAAAGCTTTGGAAGTCCATCCTACATGGGTGCTTTTGAATGAGTATGAGAATGTCTAGTTTCTTGTGATCCTTATTTTTGAAGGCATACTTTCTCGCAAATTGGACTTAATTTAACAAGTTTTGTGGTTCGCATGAGTCACCTTCTACCAAACACCGCCCACATTTGTATGAGTATATGCTTAGACGTCCTTAGGCCTCTTTCTCAATCTTCTTGGACTTTGAGAATTTATTTGAGGAGACATTTATGCATTCTTCTTTTTCCCCACCAAAAAAATTAAAATTAGCTAGTAACTCTTAGTATTTTGTTTCTTTGAGTCCTCACTTAGGATAGATAATGTTTGTGTGCGTTTTTGTAAATATTTGAGTCTAGTTTAGAATTGAGTCAAGCCTTGTCTAGTTGAGTGAGTGTCTCTCATGATTGATTCTTCACTAGTTTACTACTCATATCGCTCTCTTTGCTCGAGGACGAGCAAAAGGCTAGTTGGGGGGTGTGTTAACGACATAAAATCACATGTTTTAGTAGGTTAGTGAACTCCTCTTAACTTACTTTTATGTGTTATTTGCGTGTTATATCCCTAATTCTAGACTTATGCTTGTTTTCGTAGCTTTGGTTGTTTTTATCTTGTTTTGTAGGTGAGGCTAGCTAGGGGAGAGCTTAAATGATGAATTAAAGAGAGTTGGAGGCCTAAGAGACATGAAGAAGGAATTAGAAGCGCCTAACTTGAAGATTTGAGGGTCCAAATGAGAAGAAAAGTGAAGGGAGAAGGACAAAGTTACATCAACAGGGCCTATTTGAAGATAATTTAACGGAGTTGGGGCTCAATTGCAAGATTTTAAAACATTTTAAGGGCGACAATGCTTTGTTCTTAACGGATTTGGGGTGTAATTGTAGTATTTTAAAAGTTTTAAGAAGAGCCCGGGGTATTTTAAAACGTTTCAGCAAAGGAGGGGGGTCTTTTTGCACTTTTCGGACAACGGCTCACATACATCGTCTTCATCCCCGTCGTTCAACAGAGAGGAACACGCAGCAGCCATGAGAGTTCTTCGAAGCTTCCTCCGAGCTCCAACCCGACCTCATATCTTCACTAAATCGCGCAAGAATGGTCCCAAATTACTCCCCAGCCCAAGAGCTCTCTCCTGAACCCATCAATTCGGCCCAAGATCAAGAGACAAGAAAAGCCCTAAAACCTAGGGTTCGTGAGAAGGTTCTGAAAATGGACGACTGAGGATGAATCGGACGAATTGGAGGGCGTAGATGAAGTCTCGGAGGCTACTCAACCAGTTCTCATCATCTATATAAAGCAAGTGTGAAGAAAATTTCGATTCTTCTCGGACCCGACGGGAGTGACGCTCTGTTTTGGGTTTCGTTTTCTCCTCTCTCTCTCTCTGATTTCGCCTTCTTCTGGGTTGTTCTTGAGCTCTCTAAGGGCCAAGAACGAGAAAGAGGAAGAGAGGGAGAGAGGAGCTGCTGTTTTGATCCGATTTGAGGCTGTTTTGTGCTCTGATTCTTGAGCACTGTGAAGCTCTGTTTCTGCTCTGTTCTTGATACAGCAGCAGCAGCAGCAGCAGTAGTAGCAGCAGATAGCAGCAGCTGTTTGGGTGATTTGGTAGCTTAGTTATTCATCTTCCCTCATTTCTAGCTTAGTATTGTAATTGGAAGTGATTATTGCTCTTAGTTTTTGTAGTTTGAATCGAGTAGTAGTTGATGTATTGAGGTTGAATTGGTGATAACTTGTGTTGGATTCAAGTATGATGAATGAAATGATAATTTTCTTTACTTTTCATGAATTTATACTCATGTTTAGCTAATTCACTTGCTTGGGTGATTTGGGACTATCTAGTGCCCTAATCCTCTTATTGATTCAAGTTGAACTTCAAGGATGAATGGGTTGAATTGGGTTCACTTGAATGCTTAGTGCAATATTTAGATTTCTCTTGTTGAAGTATTTGATGCATTGAATAGGTAGATGTGCGAATACTTTTGACGTGTTTGATTTGAAGTTGCATTTGAGTGAGAGGAACTCGTCAATCCTAACTTTGAGAAATCGAGTTCTAGTTAGGTGATTTGAGTGAGAATTTACAAATCTCATTTGTTGCTTGATCTTTCATGTGGAAACACCCATGTGTGTTTACATATGGTTGATGCTTGAAACACTTGAAATTTGGGGAATCTCATTTGAATAGCCTCTTTAGTGCTTGAGTAGCGTGTTGGATTTACACACTTCTCTTGTCGCGAGTTGGATTGTATGAGCAATCACTTCTTGAGATACTTGCCTTGTGGATTGACACATGCGAATTGAGAATCGGGCTTGAATATAATAGGAGGATTGGTCACTAGAGAAACCGATGATCCCTAGTCCCTCTCTACTTGTCGTTTCACTTAGTTTCTTGAATCGTAGCTCTAGTAGTCGTTTACTTTGTTCTTAAACTCAAACCTCAAACTTGCTCCATCAAATTGATTTTGGTGGATTTGAATAGCTTGGCAAGCTTTAAAGCCATTGAGAGTTTGTGTTTCTTGCTTTAGTTCGTCGTTTTCTAATTTTGCAAGTCATTTTCTAAACCTCCTCTCCTTGTGGAAATCGACCCCGTTCTTACCCGGGTACTACTTAGAACGATATTCCTATACTTGGGAATTATCGTCAACAAGTTTTTGGCGCCGTTGCCGGGGAGAGGCTAGGCTTTAGATTTGATTTGCTTTCTTAGTTAATTTGTTAGTAGTTTGTTTTTGACATTTTTCTAGTTGCTTGTGCTTACTTAAGCTTGTGAGATTCAAGAGGGCTTGTGACATTCATCAAGTACCTCTCATCTACTTGCTTGAAAAAAAAAATATGTCTCATGAACATTTTGGACTTGGTGAGAGGCCTAGTGTTCCTTATTACTATGCATTTACTAGTCATGAAAATCATTCTAAGGAATCAATGCGTTCTAAACGTGAACGTGCGATTAAAAATGGTGATTATTTTCCTAAGAATGATTATTCTTGGCATGGTAGTAGGACACTAGATTACACATCTCATGCTTCTTGTGCACAATCACCTCCCTCAAACACTTTGAACTCTCATGATTCTTGCACTTATCAATATAATGATATGATGTGTGAATCAAGAGGAGTTAATCATTTTGAGAGGGAATCACTTGTGAATGATGAGCTAAATACGCCTATAAGTGATTCTTTATATGAGAAAATTCAAAAGCATATTCAAGAGAATAAAGAAATTTTGGAATCACTAATAGAATCAAGAGAATCACAAAGAAAATTTGAAGAATCATTTTCTCACTTGGATGATAGAGTGGCTTCCTCACAATCGTATGATGATTCTCTTGATTATAGTACTTACTCTTCACAAGACTCATCATCACACGAGTCTCAACTTCCTATTCACACACGTAACGAGTCTATTCAAGACCAAATTTTGGATGATGTGTATGATGATGGAGTTGTTGCTACTAGGATAGGTGATTGTATTCATTTCTCATTTGCACATTCCAAAGAAGCATGCGATAGTGATATTGGTAGTGAGATTGATATTTTTGATGATGACTCTTCAACCCATGACATGAGTGAAGCCATTTTGGATGACTCACATATTGACAAATGTGAGGAGGATTCACAAAATGGAAATCACTCATGTGATGAGATAGAAGTCGAATTGGATGCTACCATTCTTGAAGGATATGTTATCTTGTCTAGTGCTCATGAAGAGCCTATTACTCATCGGAGTTCCAATGATCATGAGCATCACTTATTTTGTGATGACTTAGAGGATACTCTAGGAGAACCCCCTCCACTAGAAGTTGTGGAAGAACCTTCAAGTAAGTTGGGGGGTTCATGTGTTGATACTTCGATTCATGTAGACTCTTTTACTACATCTTCCAAAGAATTAGATGAGCTTACTTGGGAAGAAATAGAATTTCTATATGATAGTGAAGCTTCCTACTCATCTTTTCTCATGGAAGATGCAATTAACTTTGATGAAAAGGAGAGACTATTGGCTCAATTTGACCGAGTCAATGACCCATCTCATGAGCCTAAGAGTTTGGATGTGGCTTCATGTTCTCAAATTATTTTACCTTCCAATTATGAAGCCACATCCGTAAATCCATATGCCATGTTTAAAATTGATGAGATTGAGGATTCACAAGTTGCCCATATTTCTCAAGTTGTAATTTCAAGTAAAACTTTGGCAACTTATGAAGACCCATTCTATGATTCATGTCAATTGAAGATTTCAAACTCTTTTCTTAAGATGATGCAAGACATAACAACTTGCTCTAACTTTATTGTTAGATTTTGCTTGCATCTCTTATTCATCTTTTGTGTCTTACCCCTACTTCTCCTATCTATTCTAATTAATGAATCAAACTTTTTAAGGGAGAAGTACTTTTCTAAGAACGAAGTAGGGGCATGGCATGGAAAGAAATTTCCAAGATTGGGAGTGGGATAGCATCATTTTCTTTGTTCCACCTCCCTAGTTGTAAATAAATAAATTAATTTATCTCTATTTCTTGCATTTTCTTTTCTTTTTCTATTACCATTTTGTAGGTTGCTCTTGGAGGAGGACTTGTGCTTTGTGGCCAAGAAAGCTAAAATGAGGTCTATCTATCCCTTATCTCTTATATGAATTTGTATGCTCTTCCATTGTTTTCACACATTGAGGACAATGTGACATTTTAGTTGGGGGTGGGAAGTAGATATATTTCTTGCTTAAATGGTTACTAGCATGATTTTTCTTCATTAGTGATTTACATGAAAAATACAAAAAATGAAAAATTTGAAAAAATCATAAAAATTAAAAAATTAAAAATTTGAAAAAAATGTGTGTGAACCTTTCATGAGAAGCACCACTCTTTCCCCGTGTCAAACCATAGATTTTTTCCTCTTTCTTTGATAGTTTTATTTATTTTCACCTTTCATCTTGAGTCTAGATTTTATTTTTCTTATTTGATAGCTTTATTGAGTCTTAGGAAGTTATAGTTGAGACACTTATTTTGAAAAAAAGAAAAAAAAA
Source organism: Linanthus parryae (assembly GCA_023055425.1). Lineage (NCBI taxonomy): Eukaryota > Viridiplantae > Streptophyta > Magnoliopsida > Ericales > Polemoniaceae > Linanthus > Linanthus parryae. Next base: position 123,210,377 of record JALGPY010000003.1, on the reverse strand, counting down.
GTGAAAATTAAAAAAAAAAGAAAAAAAAATGAGAAAAGTGAAAAGGGGGAATTTTAGGAAGCTAGATGTTTTCAAATAATGAAATTTCTTAGTCCATGTTCTTTTTATTTTTATTTTTATTTTTAGAAAGGAATTCTTTACTTATACTCAATACATCTACACCAATATCCCACATTCCGCGACATCATGCGTTCTCACAAAGCGACACACTAAATTTACGTTTCATGTTTAAGTCCTTCAAGCTAAGTTGATCACATACACTTTGACGTCTTTTACTTTTGATAAAGGGTGCATTTTCTAAAGCTATTTGAACTTCACAAAAAGATTTTTCTCTATTCGTTTTTGCGGTGGAAACTTGTAGCCCATTGGAGTGGTGGTTACCAATGACACCCCATGCGATGTCTAAGAAATAGAGGGGTGTCCGGGGATAATGTTACGTCACCACCTAGATAGCTCCCTTGGTTTAGCTTAAAAAGCCCACTCGCTTGTACATTCCTCTATTTTGTTGTGGGTCTTGGAGAGCCTTGGATTTGAGGTTAAATAAAAGAAAAAGAAAAAAAAAAAAGAAGAAGAAAAAAAAAAAAAAACATGATAAATCGCACCATCTACAAAAAATCCACAAAAGGATCATACAAGCCCACAACCACATCCCCCATTCTAAAACTCGTTTTTGTTCAAAGCTTTGGAAGTCCATCCTACATGGGTGCTTTTGAATGAGTATGAGAATGTCTAGTTTCTTGTGATCCTTATTTTTGAAGGCATACTTTCTCGCAAATTGGACTTAATTTAACAAGTTTTGTGGTTCGCATGAGTCACCTTCTACCAAACACCGCCCACATTTGTATGAGTATATGCTTAGACGTCCTTAGGCCTCTTTCTCAATCTTCTTGGACTTTGAGAATTTATTTGAGGAGACATTTATGCATTCTTCTTTTTCCCCACCAAAAAAATTAAAATTAGCTAGTAACTCTTAGTATTTTGTTTCTTTGAGTCCTCACTTAGGATAGATAATGTTTGTGTGCGTTTTTGTAAATATTTGAGTCTAGTTTAGAATTGAGTCAAGCCTTGTCTAGTTGAGTGAGTGTCTCTCATGATTGATTCTTCACTAGTTTACTACTCATATCGCTCTCTTTGCTCGAGGACGAGCAAAAGGCTAGTTGGGGGGTGTGTTAACGACATAAAATCACATGTTTTAGTAGGTTAGTGAACTCCTCTTAACTTACTTTTATGTGTTATTTGCGTGTTATATCCCTAATTCTAGACTTATGCTTGTTTTCGTAGCTTTGGTTGTTTTTATCTTGTTTTGTAGGTGAGGCTAGCTAGGGGAGAGCTTAAATGATGAATTAAAGAGAGTTGGAGGCCTAAGAGACATGAAGAAGGAATTAGAAGCGCCTAACTTGAAGATTTGAGGGTCCAAATGAGAAGAAAAGTGAAGGGAGAAGGACAAAGTTACATCAACAGGGCCTATTTGAAGATAATTTAACGGAGTTGGGGCTCAATTGCAAGATTTTAAAACATTTTAAGGGCGACAATGCTTTGTTCTTAACGGATTTGGGGTGTAATTGTAGTATTTTAAAAGTTTTAAGAAGAGCCCGGGGTATTTTAAAACGTTTCAGCAAAGGAGGGGGGTCTTTTTGCACTTTTCGGACAACGGCTCACATACATCGTCTTCATCCCCGTCGTTCAACAGAGAGGAACACGCAGCAGCCATGAGAGTTCTTCGAAGCTTCCTCCGAGCTCCAACCCGACCTCATATCTTCACTAAATCGCGCAAGAATGGTCCCAAATTACTCCCCAGCCCAAGAGCTCTCTCCTGAACCCATCAATTCGGCCCAAGATCAAGAGACAAGAAAAGCCCTAAAACCTAGGGTTCGTGAGAAGGTTCTGAAAATGGACGACTGAGGATGAATCGGACGAATTGGAGGGCGTAGATGAAGTCTCGGAGGCTACTCAACCCATTCTCATCATCTATATAAAGCAAGTGTGAAGAAAATTTCGATTCTTCTCGGACCCGACGGGAGTGACGCTCTGTTTTGGGTTTCGTTTTCTCCTCTCTCTCTCTGATTTCGCCTTCTTCTGGGTTGTTCTTGAGCTCTCTAAGGGCCAAGAACGAGAAAGAGGAAGAGAGGGAGAGAGGAGCTGCTGTTTTGATCCGATTTGAGGCTGTTTTGTGCTCTGATTCTTGAGCACTGTGAAGCTCTGTTTCTGCTCTGTTCTTGATACAGCAGCAGCAGCAGCAGTAGTAGCAGCAGATAGCAGCAGCTGTTTGGGTGATTTGGTAGCTTAGTTATTCATCTTCCCTCATTTCTAGCTTAGTATTGTAATTGGAAGTGATTATTGCTCTTAGTTTTTGTAGTTTGAATCGAGTAGTAGTTGATGTATTGAGGTTGAATTGGTGATAACTTGTGTTGGATTCAAGTATGATGAATGAAATGATAATTTTCTTTACTTTTCATGAATTTATACTCATGTTTAGCTAATTCACTTGCTTGGGTGATTTGGGACTATCTAGTGCCCTAATCCTCTTATTGATTCAAGTTGAACTTCAAGGATGAATGGGTTGAATTGGGTTCACTTGAATGCTTAGTGCAATATTTAGATTTCTCTTGTTGAAGTATTTGATGCATTGAATAGGTAGATGTGCGAATACTTTTGACGTGTTTGATTTGAAGTTGCATTTGAGTGAGAGGAACTCGTCAATCCTAACTTTGAGAAATCGAGTTCTAGTTAGGTGATTTGAGTGAGAATTTACAAATCTCATTTGTTGCTTGATCTTTCATGTGGAAACACCCATGTGTGTTTACATATGGTTGATGCTTGAAACACTTGAAATTTGGGGAATCTCATTTGAATAGCCTCTTTAGTGCTTGAGTAGCGTGTTGGATTTACACACTTCTCTTGTCGCGAGTTGGATTGTATGAGCAATCACTTCTTGAGATACTTGCCTTGTGGATTGACACATGCGAATTGAGAATCGGGCTTGAATATAATAGGAGGATTGGTCACTAGAGAAACCGATGATCCCTAGTCCCTCTCTACTTGTCGTTTCACTTAGTTTCTTGAATCGTAGCTCTAGTAGTCGTTTACTTTGTTCTTAAACTCAAACCTCAAACTTGCTCCATCAAATTGATTTTGGTGGATTTGAATAGCTTGGCAAGCTTTAAAGCCATTGAGAGTTTGTGTTTCTTGCTTTAGTTCGTCGTTTTCTAATTTTGCAAGTCATTTTCTAAACCTCCTCTCCTTGTGGAAATCGACCCCGTTCTTACCCGGGTACTACTTAGAACGATATTCCTATACTTGGGAATTATCGTCAACAAGTTTTTGGCGCCGTTGCCGGGGAGAGGCTAGGCTTTAGATTTGATTTGCTTTCTTAGTTAATTTGTTAGTAGTTTGTTTTTGACATTTTTCTAGTTGCTTGTGCTTACTTAAGCTTGTGAGATTCAAGAGGGCTTGTGACATTCATCAAGTACCTCTCATCTACTTGCTTGAAAAAAAAAATATGTCTCATGAACATTTTGGACTTGGTGAGAGGCCTAGTGTTCCTTATTACTATGCATTTACTAGTCATGAAAATCATTCTAAGGAATCAATGCGTTCTAAACGTGAACGTGCGATTAAAAATGGTGATTATTTTCCTAAGAATGATTATTCTTGGCATGGTAGTAGGACACTAGATTACACATCTCATGCTTCTTGTGCACAATCACCTCCCTCAAACACTTTGAACTCTCATGATTCTTGCACTTATCAATATAATGATATGATGTGTGAATCAAGAGGAGTTAATCATTTTGAGAGGGAATCACTTGTGAATGATGAGCTAAATACGCCTATAAGTGATTCTTTATATGAGAAAATTCAAAAGCATATTCAAGAGAATAAAGAAATTTTGGAATCACTAATAGAATCAAGAGAATCACAAAGAAAATTTGAAGAATCATTTTCTCACTTGGATGATAGAGTGGCTTCCTCACAATCGTATGATGATTCTCTTGATTATAGTACTTACTCTTCACAAGACTCATCATCACACGAGTCTCAACTTCCTATTCACACACGTAACGAGTCTATTCAAGACCAAATTTTGGATGATGTGTATGATGATGGAGTTGTTGCTACTAGGATAGGTGATTGTATTCATTTCTCATTTGCACATTCCAAAGAAGCATGCGATAGTGATATTGGTAGTGAGATTGATATTTTTGATGATGACTCTTCAACCCATGACATGAGTGAAGCCATTTTGGATGACTCACATATTGACAAATGTGAGGAGGATTCACAAAATGGAAATCACTCATGTGATGAGATAGAAGTCGAATTGGATGCTACCATTCTTGAAGGATATGTTATCTTGTCTAGTGCTCATGAAGAGCCTATTACTCATCGGAGTTCCAATGATCATGAGCATCACTTATTTTGTGATGACTTAGAGGATACTCTAGGAGAACCCCCTCCACTAGAAGTTGTGGAAGAACCTTCAAGTAAGTTGGGGGGTTCATGTGTTGATACTTCGATTCATGTAGACTCTTTTACTACATCTTCCAAAGAATTAGATGAGCTTACTTGGGAAGAAATAGAATTTCTATATGATAGTGAAGCTTCCTACTCATCTTTTCTCATGGAAGATGCAATTAACTTTGATGAAAAGGAGAGACTATTGGCTCAATTTGACCGAGTCAATGACCCATCTCATGAGCCTAAGGGTTTGGATGTGGCTTCATGTTCTCAAATTATTTTACCTTCCAATTATGAAGCCACATCCGTAAATCCATATGCCATGTTTAAAATTGATGAGATTGAGGATTCACAAGTTGCCCATATTTCTCAAGTTGTAATTTCAAGTAAAACTTTGGCAACTTATGAAGACCCATTCTATGATTCATGTCAATTGAAGATTTCAAACTCTTTTCTTAAGATGATGCAAGACATAACAACTTGCTCTAACTTTATTGTTAGATTTTGCTTGCATCTCTTATTCATCTTTTGTGTCTTACCCCTACTTCTCCTATCTATTCTAATTAATGAATCAAACTTTTTAAGGGAGAAGTACTTTTCTAAGAACGAAGTAGGGGCATGACATGGAAAGAAATTTCCAAGATTGGGAGTGGGATAGCATCATTTTCTTTGTTCCACCTCCCTAGTTGTAAATAAATAAATTAATTTATCTCTATTTCTTGCATTTTCTTTTCTTTTTCTATTACCATTTTGTAGGTTGCTCTTGGAGGAGGACTTGTGCTTTGTGGCCAAGAAAGCTAAAATGAGGTCTATCTATCCCTTATCTCTTATATGAATTTGTATGCTCTTCCATTGTTTTCACACATTGAGGACAATGTGACATTTTAGTTGGGGGTGGGAAGTAGATATATTTCTTGCTTAAATGGTTACTAGCATGATTTTTCTTCATTAGTGATTTACATGAAAAATACAAAAAATGAAAAATTTGAAAAAATCATAAAAATTAAAAAATTAAAAATTTGAAAAAAATGTGTGTGAACCTTTCATGAGAAGCACCACTCTTTCCCCGTGTCAAACCATAGATTTTTTCCTCTTTCTTTGATAGTTTTATTTATTTTCACCTTTCATCTTGAGTCTAGATTTTATTTTTCTTATTTGATAGCTTTATTGAGTCTTAGGAAGTTATAGTTGAGACACTTATTTTGAAAAAAAAGAAAAAAAAAGTGAAAATTAAAAAAAAAAAAAAAAAGAAAAAAAAATGAGAAAAGTGAAAAGGGGGAATTTTAGGAAGCTAGATGTTTTCAAATAATGAAATTTCTTAGTCCATGTTCTTTTTATTTTTATTTTTATTTTTAGAAAGGAATTCTTTACTTATACTCAATACATCTACACCAATATCCCACATTCCGCGACATCATGCGTTCTCACAAAGCGACACACTAAATTTACGTTTCATGTTTAAGTCCTTCAAGCTAAGTTGATCACATACACTTTGACGTCTTTTACTTTTGATAAAGGGTGCATTTTCTAAAGCTATTTGAACTTCACAAAAAGATTTTTCTCTATTCGTTTTTGCGGTGGAAACTTGTAGCCCATTGGAGTGGTGGTTACCAATGACACCCCATGCGATGTCTAAGAAATAGAGGGGTGTCCGGGGATAATGTTACGTCACCACCTAGATAGCTCCCTTGGTTTAGCTTAAAAAGCCCACTCGCTTGTACATTCCTCTATTTTGTTGTGGGTCTTGGAGAGCCTTGGATTTGAGGTTAAATAAAAGAAAAAGAAAAAAAAAAGAAGAAGAAAAAAAAAAAAAAAACATGATAAATCGCACCATCTACCAAAAATCCACAAAAGGATCATACAAGCCCACAACCACATCCCCCATTCTAAAACTCGTTTTTGTTCAAAGCTTTGGAAGTCCATCCTACATGGGTGCTTTTGAATGAGTATGAGAATGTCTAGTTTCTTGTGATCCTTATTTTTGAAGGCATACTTTCTCGCAAATTGGACTTAATTTAACAAGTTTTGTGGTTCGCATGAGTCACCTTCTACCAAACACCGCCCACATTTGTATGAGTATATGCTTAGACGTCCTTAGGCCTCTTTCTCAATCTTCTTGGACTTTGAGAATTTATTTGAGGAGACATTTATGCATTCTTCTTTTTCCCCACCAAAAAAATTAAAATTAGCTAGTAACTCTTAGTATTTTGTTTCTTTGAGTCCTCACTTAGGATAGATAATGTTTGTGTGCGTTTTTGTAAATATTTGAGTCTAGTTTAGAATTGAGTCAAGCCTTGTCTAGTTGAGTGAGTGTCTCTCATGATTGATTCTTCACTAGTTTACTACTCATATCGCTCTCTTTGCTCGAGGACGAGCAAAAGGCTAGTTGGGGGGTGTGTTAACGACATAAAATCACATGTTTTAGTAGGTTAGTGAACTCCTCTTAACTTACTTTTATGTGTTATTTGCGTGTTATATCCCTAATTCTAGACTTATGCTTGTTTTCGTAGCTTTGGTTGTTTTTATCTTGTTTTGTAGGTGAGGCTAGCTAGGGGAGAGCTTAAATGATGAATTAAAGAGAGTTGGAGGCCTAAGAGACATGAAGAAGGAATTAGAAGCGCTTAACTTGAAGATTTGAGGGTCCAAATGAGAAGAAAAGTGAAGGGAGAAGGACAAAGTTACATCAACAGGGCCTATTTGAAGATAATTTAACGGAGTTGGGGCTCAATTGCAAGATTTTAAAACATTTTAAGGGCGACAATGCTTTGTTCTTAACGGATTTGGGGTGTAATTGTAGTATTTTAAAAGTTTTAAGAAGAGCCCGGGGTATTTTAAAACGTTTCAGCAAAGGAGGGGGGTCTTTTTGCACTTTTCGGACAACGGCTCACATACATCGTCTTCATCCCCGTCGTTCAACAGAGAGGAACACGCAGCAGCCATGAGAGTTCTTCGAAGCTTCCTCCGAGCTCCAACCCGACCTCATATCTTCACTAAATCGCGCAAGAATGGTCCCAAATTACTCCCCAGCCCAAGAGCTCTCTCCTGAACCCATCAATTCGGCCCAAGATCAAGAGACAAGAAAAGCCCTAAAACCTAGGGTTCGTGAGAAGGTTCTGAAAATGGACGACTGAGGATGAATCGGACGAATTGGAGGGCGTAGATGAAGTCTCGGAGGCTACTCAACCCATTCTCATCATCTATATAAAGCAAGTGTGAAGAAAATTTCGATTCTTCTCGGACCCGACGGGAGTGACGCTCTGTTTTGGGTTTCGTTTTCTCCTCTCTCTCTCTGATTTCGCCTTCTTCTGGGTTGTTCTTGAGCTCTCTAAGGGCCAAGAACGAGAAAGAGGAAGAGAGGGAGAGAGGAGCTGCTGTTTTGATCCGATTTGAGGCTGTTTTGTGCTCTGATTCTTGAGCACTGTGAAGCTCTGTTTCTGCTCTGTTCTTGATACAGCAGCAGCAGCAGCAGTAGTAGCAGCAGATAGCAGCAGCTGTTTGGGTAACCGATCTCGTGTTGGGTAACCGATCTCGCCCGACTGGGGTTCCCGGTCGGCCAAGAGTTGGCAACCGATCTCGTGTTGCAATCGTTGCCCGAGAGTTATGGACAGTTCATTATGAACTATAACATGAACGAGATCGTTAAACCACTGCCAGATTTACTTAACATGTTGAGGACGGCTGAACAGAGCATCAACAAGGGTAAGGGCAAGGCCATCATGATGGTGCAGAAAGGAAAGGGCAAAAGGTTTTCCTCTTCCTCCAAGGGCAAAGGCAAGTCAGTTGCCAAGTCCAAGGAACCAGCCCTTAAGCCTGTTGGTGGCATTGCCAAGGTCGTGACCAAGGGTGAATGTCACTACTGCAGTCAGCCTGGACACTGGAGGAGGAACTGCCCAAAATATCTGGAGGACAAGAGGCTTGGAATAGTGATTCCACCACCACCAGGTATTTTTGTTGTGGATGTCAATTTAACTGTCTCTACATCATGGGTATTAGATACTGGATGTGGATCTCATATTTGTCGAAATATGCAGGATCTAAAGAGAAGTAAAAGATTGGCTAAAGGGGAGGTAGATCTGCGCGTTGGGAATGGAGCAAAGGTTGCTGCGTTGGCCATAGGCGTGTGCGAGCTATCTCTGCCTTCAGGATTAGTTTTAGAATTAAATAATTGCTATTTTGTGCCTGCTATGAGCAGAAACATTATTTCTATTTCTTGTTTAGACAAGGATGGTTTTATTATTTCAATAAAGAACAATTGTTGTTCCTTTTATTTGAATAATATTCACTATTTTAGTGCGCAATTATTTAATGGACTTTATGTCATTGATCTAAGCAATCCTGTCTACAACATTAATACCAAGCGGATTAAAATAAATGATTTAAATCCTGCTTATTTATGGCATTGTCGTTTAGGCCACATAAATGAGAAACGTGTATCTAGACTCCATAAGGATGGATTACTAGATTCATTTAATTTTGAATCATATGAGACATGTGAGGCTTGTTTATTGGGAAAAATGACAAAGTCCCCTTTCAATAAGAAAGGTGAGAGGACTAGTGAGCAATTGGCGCTCATACATACCGATGTGTGTGGGCCATTTGCCACGCCTTCCAGGGGTGGTTATGTCTACTTCATTACATTTACTGATGATTACAGTAGATATGGATTTGTGTACCTTATGAGGGCAAAACCCGAATCCTTTGAAGTGTTCAAAGAATTCAAGAATGAAGTAGAGAAGCAACTTGGCAAAAGTATCAAGGCTCTACGATCGGATCGCGGAGGAGAATACTTGAGCCAAGAGTTTGACGACTATCTTAGAGAGTGTGGGATCGTGTCCCAACTCACTCCACCCGGAACGCCACAATGGAATGGCGTGTCCGAGAGGAGGAATCGAACCCTATTGGATATGGTTCGATCTATGATGTGTCAAACCGATCTTCCATTTTCATTTTGGGGCTACGCTCTATTAAGTGCAGCTTTCACCATTAACCGTGTTCCATCTAAATCAGTCATGAAGACACCATATGAGATGTGGAGTGGGAGGCGTCCCACACTATCGTTCATGAGGATTTGGGGCTGCGATGTCTATGTAAAACGTTTACAATCAGACAAGCTAGGGCCTAAATCGGATAAGTGCAAATTTGTGGGGTACCCTAAGGAAACTAAGGGATACTACTTCTACAATCCAACCGAGAACAAAGTGTTTGTTGCTCGGACCGGCGTGTTTCTAGAAAGAGAATTTGTCTCTAAAGAAGCAAGTGGGAGGAATGTAGAACTTGAAGAAGTTCAAGAACCACAAATCACTGAACCGATTATGGAACATGAACAGGAATCACAAGCAGTTGTGGAGCTACCTGTTCAGGTAACACAAGAGCTTCGTAGATCTAGTAGAGTGCGCCAGGAACCCGAGAGGTATGGACTTCTCGTAACCGATTCCGGTGACACGATGCTCATAGATGATGAGCCTACTACCTATGAGGAGGCCATGAGTGGCCTCGACTCTCAGAAGTGGCTGGAAGCCATGAGATCCGAGATGGAATCCATGTATACCAACAAAGTATGGACTTTGGTGGAACCACCCCATGGGGCGCGGCCCATAGGGTGCAAGTGGGTCTTCAAGAAGAAGATCGACATGGATGGTAATGTGATTACCTATAAGGGCCGGAGGGTTTTGAGGATCCAAAGCAAGCCAACAAAGTCTGTAAGCTGCAACGATCCATTTATGGATTGAAGCAAGCTTCTAGGAGTTGGAATCGACGTTTTGATGAAGTGGTCAAAGAGTTTGGCTTCATGAGAAACGAAGATGAGTCTTGTGTCTACAAGAAGTTTAGTGGGAGCTCTGTAGCTTTTCTGGTCTTGTATGTGGATGACATACTACTCATTGGAAACGACATTCCCATGCTGCAATCTGTAAAAGATTGGCTAGGAAAGTGTTTCTCAATGAAGAACTTAGGGGAAGCAGCCTATATACTCGGTATAAAGATCTATAGAGATAGATCTAAGAGGTTGCTAGGCCTAAGTCAAAGTACATATATTGACAAGGTGTTGAAACGGTTCAACATGCAAGATTCCAAGAAGGGATTCTTGCCCATGTCACATGGAATCACTCTTTCGAAGAGTGGTTGCTCTTCCAATGAGATTGAGAAGGAACGCATGAGTAGGATTCCCTATGCCTCGGCCATAGGATCTATCATGTACGCCATGTTATGTACTAGACCAGATGTGTCATATGCCTTGATTATGACAAGCAGATACCAATCTAATCCGGGTGAGAGTCACTGGATTGCACTCAAGAACATCCTAAAGTACTTGAGAAGAACTAAGGATGCTTTCTTGATATTTGGCGGTGAGGAAGAGTTGCGTGTAAGGGGTTACACTGATGCAAGCTTCCAAACCGACAGAGATGACTTTAGATCACAATCGGGATATGTGTTTTGTCTGAATGGAGCAGCGGTGAGCTGGAAGAGTTCCAAGCAAGAGACGGTAGCTGATTCTACAACAGAGGCTGAGTACATTGCTGCAAATGGCGCAGCAAAGGAGGCTGTTTGGATCAGAAAGTTTGTTTCTGAACTTGGTGTGTCCCTAGCATTGCGGATCCAGTGGAGTTGTTCTGTGACAACACTGGGGCGATCGCGCAATCAAAGGAACCCAGATCGCACCAGAAGTCCAAGCACGTGCTCAGGAAGTTTCATCTGATTCGAGATATTATCGATAGAGGAGACGTTCGGATATGCAAGATTCCTACAGATAATAATCTGTCCAACCCGCTTACGAAGCCTCTCACGCAATGGAAGCATGAAGGGCACACTAGGGGTATGGGCATACGAGATGCGCCAGATTGGCTCTAGTGCAAGTGGGAGACTGTTGGAATAGATGCCCTAGAGGCAATCTAGTTTAGTATGAATTTGTACATGGCTAGAAAATTCATTTATTATTTATTGGATATTTAATATATTGAAGTCCTTAGATTTACAATTGTGTTGTTTATCTTAAATATCCCTAGTCAAGTATAATGATTAATGGGACAATCATCTATAGACTAGTATGGGGTTGGATTGATATGGAGATATCACGATCCAACACATAGGTGTGCATTACGGAATGTTGCACTGGATTGACCCATCTCCGAGAAGGCTACATACATGTTATGTTGAGTCACAAGTGCTTCTCGCGGTGCAATGGTATTGTCATCCTTAGACTTGAAGTCACTAGATATTCTAGTTGTGGATTGTTGTGATCTTGGTAGCGTTAAACGCTACACCGTAACTGGGTAGTTATAAAGGCGTGTACTGGATACAATAAGAAGCAAGCTTAGAGATCGTAGTGGACGTAGAGAGGATTTGCCCCTCCCACATAACGGGAGCAAATATCCTAGGCCACTCGAGGGATAGTGCTTATAGAATGTCTGGCCAGACTCAAATAAATCAATATGGGATATTGATGTTATTTGCACGAATAAGGCTATTCCCATGGATCGAGAAACTATGGATTGGATATACGAGTGTGACTTGTATGTCTCGTGTCCAATCCGGATATGGAGGCAAAGGGATGAGACAATTACATGTACAAAGGTTGTCAAGATGACTATTCTATTAGTTGGCTAGAATGGATGTTTTGCTAGAGACCGCTCCATATTAGCAAATAGTTGCTACCAACTAGATAGAACCTATGGGGTCACGCGCTATATAGAGTTGAACTAGATTTGGAATTAATTAATTGGATTAATTAATTAGAAGGATCACTTTGCAAACCCTTGCAAACTTAGTAGGGACTAATTTGCAAGGAAGGGACTAAATTGAATTCTAGTTGGACTAGAATAAGTCCTTTAGGTAGTTAACAAGGAGTTGTTGGACTATATAAAGGACCCCCCTTCCTTCCTCATAACTTATGCTCATTCGTGAACATAACAAGAGTGGGAGAGAACAAAAGGAGAGAGAGCAAGCAACAAGGAGGGCCGACGCCGCCCCTTGCCGCCGCCCTCACCCCGTCGGCCAAAAAGAGGCCGAAAGCCTCTTTTTGTCTCGTTTTGCGTGATTCGTTCATCCTCTTCCTAATCCGGGCTAGCACCAAGGAGTTTGGGAGATCTAGGATCAACTCTAGGCGTGGATCAACTATAGAGAACGTGACATTATTCGCGTTTGAAGTCATCAAGGAGAACCCAAAGGTGTGTTTATGATTTCTTACCTTTACTATCGTTATGTCTCTAGACTTGTGATCCTTGGAGGGTTTTGCATGGTTTATGTTTGATTATGCTTCCGTTGTGCGATCCATGAATCAAAACCCTACATTGTCAAAGTACTCTTTTGGTGTAGCATACCAGTTAGATGATCCTTACTATTACACCACTAGATTCTTGGTGCAATGTTGGTGCACCAAGTCCACACGGTGGCTCGACGATGGTGTGAGATATTAATCCCTTTGACGCTCGTCACTGGACACTCACTTTGGTTCAGCGTGCTGCCATTGTTGGCAGCTTGTAGGATCAGAATTTTGGTTATATTTTGGCTTCTTGATAGGGTCAGAATTGCGCACGATCAGACCTGACTTCGTCATGGTGATCATCTTTGGTTCGCTGCCCAGTTTTCCGCTGGTTATGCACCGTTGAAGGCTGTTGTTCGCTGAGCGTTTTGCTACCAGATTTGGGCTGGTTATGCAGCATTTAGGCCTCTGCTCGCTAACGATATATCGTTGCTCATGGGTGATTTTGCTGGGCCAGAAATATGGTGAAACGAGGGCAAATTTGCTGCCAATGCTCAGCCCAAAACCACCTGCAAGGCGCTAAATTGTTCGCCGGAATTAGCACAAGACCTGGAGCTGGTCTGCTGGTTGTTACAGAATCGTTTTGTCTCAAATGGAGCCACGGTTTGATGGAATTATTGGCTACATAATGGGACAGTTTTAGAGTCGAGTAGCGGTTGTTTTCGAAAGTTATCTATGTGAATGTAACCTCATGTAAAGCTGGCTATAAGAGCCATGCATTTGATTTTTTAGAAAACAGATCAGAGGAAGGCTTTAGAGAGGAAATCACATGGTTCTTTTGTGTAGCTGTAAGTCCTATTTTTATTTTATCGAGCAGAGGTGGAGAAAACAAAATAATCAATTAGAATTTCGATACTTCAAAGTATTTAAAGCGACACAGGATGCCGGCACCTTGACCCACACTCTTCTCAATTAAGAAAAATATTATTTTGGCATATACGTATGTGTCAGACAACGAGGATCCGTCGATATGGATGAAAGGATGTGATCGTAACGACATTTCCATGTGGTAATTAGAACGGTTGCTATGAAGTTTCTCATCTCATTTTTGGATTAGCCTAGAATATGGAGTTGCTAGTAAAGGTAAGAAATGATGGATGCCAAGGCGATGTCATTTTCATCAAGCTCTGGAAACGGTGTTAACCAAAAGGAAAGGAGATGAGGAAACTCTTACATAAGGAGAAATGAAATGTTTCAATGATCCAACTTTGTAAAGCAGGGCACATGAAACAGTTTTAGTGACGGTGCTTTGAATTGGATTATTGTTCGAAGTGGGTTTCAACCAACTAGTAAAAGACATTTTTGAGAAATGATTTTTATACCATGGGTGGATGAAACTTTTCATGTTGAAAGAAAAGGGAGAATTTTCGAGAAAGGCGCTAGGGACATTAAAGCCCCTCCGTAGACACCGGGTAATAATGATTCTGAGAATTTTGAGAATTCCGTCAGTAAAGGAGGAAAATATAATTTTCCCTTTTCTGTGCTCTTAAAGTCCAATTGTCCAATAATCATTCAAGAGCATCTCTTGAAGACATCAAGAATTTTCCATGTGCCTTCCAAAGGATCCAATGTTGTCATTGAAATTGGATGCCAATTACAACAATTCCAAGAGTTTTCAAGCACTCATGGATATATTTCGAAGTTGTCCTTATGATTACATATCATCTCAAGAGTTTTCAAGTACTCGTGGAATTCAAAGGGTTTCCAAGCACTCATGGATATGCAATTTAGTATAACGTAATCAGGAGTTTTATAGCACTTATGATTTGTATACTAAATATCAATATAATTGGACAACATAAAAAGTCATGGATATTGGTATTTTGAACCAATCGATTACAAAGATCATGACAAATGTTAAATAAGGAAATTTAAATATTTCGACGAAAGATTCACGAATCAAAGTTTCGCGAATAGAGGGAGTTCCGTATAAACTCTATTATTATCTTGTAGAGATAATAAGTGGAGAGTGAGCAATTAATTTGAAATATCATTCATAAATAATGAAAAGGAACTACAATTATAATTGTGGGGGGTGTCCCACAATATGAATTGCATTTGTACTCTAACATTGTGAAGCAGCTAGATAGTTGATAACATCGACTAGAATGCATTTACAAGGTACATCAATTAAAAGCTTACAACGAGGCTTGGTGAAACTAGAATACAAATCCTAGAAGAAGGAGAATTGTTGTAAATAATTTACAAAGAGCAAGAAGAACGTGACTCATGAAATATGAGTTTTTGCACGTGTTTGCAAACATTTGTACCAATCCTTGTGATTGTGTACGAGTAACTCTCCTCATAGAAACATGGATCAGTAAGAAAGATCAAGTGGATCTCTAACTAAAGAGATTTGTGGCACCCCGCTCCCGCGACCCCGATTAACAAAGTAATTAAACGGGAACGAGGCGTCACACGCCACCAAGGCTAACTCGTACCATGAGGATGAGAATGAAAATGTCTAGAAATTTAAGGATTAACTGATAAGTATTGCGGAAGCTTATGAAAAGGGGTCTTATATCCAAAATCATTTGTTTTCACAAAAGGAAACAGAACTTTGAGAATGGAATAAAATGTTTCTCTATCCTCCATGGTACTCGTCGATCTCAGAGTCAAGTCCTTCAAGGTTCAGTCACGGTTGCACATAATCCATTCACAAAAAGGTCCATAATTTAAATCCAACAATCCATTAAACAAACTACGGGATATCCCCTCATGGGGTTACACTTTCCCACTACCAAAATACGACCATACATGGTCTCTAAAGAGTGCATAATAAATCTCCAAGAGTTACACATAGAAAGATACTACGTACTACCACATAGACTTAGGCAAAGAGAGTCCTAGATAAGCCTAGCACAAAAGCATGAAACTCCTCTCAACATGATATGGCGAATGAAATTATGCGGTTGGATTACTTGGCTCGGTCCTCTCCTTGGAACCTGAAATAGCGGTCATTTAAAACCGGTCAGACTGCGAAGTCTGGTGAGCACGTACTTACCCCTTTGTTAGGTTTGGAAATATACAATATATATACAAGTTCCAAATGCCATGGTCAAGTTTTTCCAAACATGCTTGCTTCACAGTTCATACATAGATAAAGAATAATATAAACAACATAATTTAAGCAAGCATTCAAGTAGGTAAACATGTAAAGCATTTAATTCAACACTTGGGTCATCGACCCCTTCCACAACACCACTTTGAGCCGTTGGCTCATTTTATTCAAGTACTTTGGCCATTAAAATCTCATTCGCGACACTTAGCCATCAATGTGGCGAGTCCGCGTAGAATCGCTACCTCGGACGAAAATATAGTCGACAAGTCATGACAACGCACGTGTTAACGGCTCATCCCATATTATATCCCTGGGACAGGGCATCGACCTCCGGTCTATTGTCCCCGCGCCGGGAGGGTACTGTCCGGTGTATATCCCCCAACCGTTAGGGTACTGTACCGGTGTATTGTCCCCCACCGTTAGGGTACTGTCCAACAGTGTCATTTAGGCAACCATCTCGGCCAAACATTTATAAAGCATACCATGGACTTTCAGGTTAACAAATATCATTTATAAACATGTTTTAAAAAAAATGGACTATATCTCCAATCAAAGATACAAATCGCCAAGTAGTTATTAAGAACACATTCCACCATTCACAAGTTTCACAATATCCACCTCATAGCCCATAAAAAGTTAATATATGAAAATAGCACTACCAAAGGGTTGGGTAAGTACTCACCTCGATTCCTAGCTTATAAAATCCTTACTAGCTACCGATACGGGAATCCAAGAGCAAAGCTAAGAAGGAGGCTCTACATATAGCAATTCAACACGTAAGGACAAGCTGACATCAGTTCAAGTGATTCCTAGTGGCTATATGTTACTAATAAGTTTCATAAGATGCCCCATACTATGATTATGATGTCCCACTAACTTGAATGAACGGAGGAATAATGTTCTCTAAAGTAGCATATGCCACTCGGCGAGAAACGGACTTTTCAGATTTGACACACTTTACGAAAACTGGAATTTCGAATGATATATAATGAATATTGACATGAAACAAACTGGAAATGAAAGTAGACACACAGAGCTTCGAATCGGTATAAGATAGAGCAAAATACAAGCTCGTATGAGGGAGTAATGGCCTCACAAAGTTGGGTGACACAATCTGTCCGAACCCACACTCCAGCCCTGACACAGTTTACGAAAACTCACATTACGGAAAATTTAAAAGTCTTTTTGGAACAAAACCAATTGGAGATGAAAGTAGGCACATAGAGCTTCATAACGATATAAAGTTTAGCAAAATATAAGCTCGTATGTGGGAGTAGTGACCTCTCAAAGTCGGGTGACACAATCTGCCCGAGCCCAACTACCAGCCCAGACACACTTTACGAAAACGGACATTCCGGAATATTTACAATGAATTTTGGCATGAGACCAATTGGAGATGAAATTAGACACACAGGGCTTCAAAATGATATAAGATAGAGCACAAACCGAATCTTTATGAGTGAGATGTGGTCTCTCAAAGTCAGGTCACATATTCTGTCCGAAAACAGAGAATCATTACAAGACCAAATTTTCTTTTAAATCAAAAGTTCTTCGAGCAAGTATGTGAAACCACTTCATTTTCGATTTAATAAGGAATGGAAGAGACACATGCAAGTCTATATGCAGCATATAGTCTTCAAGGATGAGCAAAAACACATGATTTGGAAGGATGAAGAGTATGGAATAGGGAAATCAAGGACAACTCTCATCTTTTGAGACATGAACTTCTTCTAAACCTTCCTCCATATGGATGAACCCATGAATCCACAAGAAGATGCAAAAATAGACACATGCAATGACATTCTTAGATGATTTACCATTGCAATAGATACTAGAAGCAAGAATATGCAAGGATCCAAGAATAGATCAAAATTTTACCTCAAAGATTAGGAATAGTGAGCAAAAGAGTGATTGTAAGCTTTAATCCATGGGTAGGATGAAGGAAGAAGTCCCCTCCAAGGTTGTATTTAGCTTGGAGACAAATTTTTCATGATTTGGTTGCTAGAATATGAAGTTTTGGTGGTGTTTTGTAGAGGTTTTTGCACAAAAACGGGTTGAGCTTCTCTTGTGAAAGAAGATGACTTCTTGTGACTCCTAGAGAGAGATGGGGATGTGAGAAATGAGGGATATGGGCTGAACTACAAAGAGTTAAAGATGAAAAAGAGATATGGTGCATCTCTCATGTGTCTTGTCACACTTGCTTGCAAGAATTGTCCTAGTATGCCTATAGCTAGCCACTTTGGAACACCAAAAAGATGACACATTTGCTACCATATTTTGAGTTTAATATGTGGAGTAACATTTAAAAATGGCTCTAGGGTTGATAGGTATCCAACCCCCACAAGTTTTACACTCATAGTATGACAAAATACCAAGTTTTGGTCATGTTTTTGTGGCTTCTTTGCTCAAATCCGGGATTGCACTTAAAAGATGTGATTCATTGAGCAAGATAGCTAGGGAAGAGTGTAGAGGAGACAAGCCTATGGTGTGAAACACAAGTAGACATGATGTGACTATACATAGATAGCTAGCTTGCTTAGTGCTAGGTAACTATGTGTCTATCCCCTACACTAGATGTACATTCAATGTATACATACTATGGCAATACTTCTACACATACTAGAAATACATACATACTTTACTACTTTTCTAGATTTAATATTTCATAACAATTAAGTAATTGTTAAAATTAAGATTATAGGGAACCAATATTTAAGTTCTACCATCCCACTTAATAAGCTCAAAACATTATAAACTAAATCAAATAAATTTCTATTTGAACTTAATTGTGTGGGATGTCACATTCTACCCACCTTAAAAAGAAGTTTGTCCTCAAACTTGACGTACCTCTTAATTAAAATAAGTGTGGGTACTTGTCCAGCATCTCAGCTTCACTTTCCCACGTTGCTTCCTCTATTGCATGGTTCCTCCATAGAACCTTTACCAAAGGAATGACCTTGTTTCGCAAAACTTGATCACGACGATCCAAAATTTCTACAGGGCTTTCCTCATAAGATAAGTCAGACCTAACCTCCAAAGGTTGATAGGAAATTATGTGACTTGGGTCATACACATACTTTTTCAGCATTGATACATGGAATACGTTGTGCACATGCTCTAACTATGGTGGCAATGCAATACGATACGCCACAACTCTAATTCTTTCAAGGATCTCGAAAGGGCCAACATAACGTGCACCAAGTTTCCCTTTCTTTCCAAATCGTAGCACTCCCTTGGTTGGAGATACTTTCAAGAACACATGATCACCCACTTCAAACTCCAAATCACGTCTTCGGTTGTCAGCGTAACTCTTTTGCCTACTTTGAGCAGCTTTCAACCGTTCACGGATCACGCGAACCTTTTCAGTGGCCAATTCTACCAACTCGGGCCCTTCTATTTGTCTCTCCCAAACCTCCATCCAACAGATTGGTGAACGGAACTTTCGCCCTTACAAAGCCTCAAACGGTGCCATACCGATACTAGATTGGAAACTGTTATTGTATGCAAACTCGACTAAAGGTAGGTGATCCTCCCAACCACCTTCAAAGTCCAAGACACAAAATCTAAGCAAGTCTTCCAGAGTCTGAATTGTGCGCTCTGACTGTCCATCTGTCTGCGGATGAAAGGATGTGCTAAAATGCAACTTAGTTCCCAGAGACTCTTGCAACTTCTTCCAAAATCTTGACACAAAGCGCGGGTCTCTATCGGAGACAATAGAAACTGGTGTCCCATGCAGACGAATTATTTCTCCAATATACAACTTCGCCAAACGTCCCAAAGAGTGAGTCACCTTGACTGCCAAAAAGTGCGCCGACTTGGTCAACCTATCCACAATAACCCAAATTGCATCATTTTGGTGGGAAGATCTTGGTAACCCGACGACAAAATCCATCGTAACGTGTTCCCATTTCCACTCAGGGATAGGT
Source organism: Linanthus parryae (assembly GCA_023055425.1). Classification (NCBI taxonomy): domain Eukaryota; kingdom Viridiplantae; phylum Streptophyta; class Magnoliopsida; order Ericales; family Polemoniaceae; genus Linanthus; species Linanthus parryae. Next base: position 123,190,675 of record JALGPY010000003.1, on the reverse strand, counting down.
AGAGGTTGTAACAACCCATATGGCCTCTGATGCTCGGCTTTAACTAATTGACATTGCAAACAGCGAGAAACAAATTCAGCGATTTCCCTCTTCATGCCTGGCCACCAGTATAATTGCTTCACATCATGATACATCTTCGTACTTCCAGGATGAACGGAAAAACTCGAACAATGAAATTGTTCCAACAACTTATGTTTAACTTCCGGATCATTAGGCACACAGGTTCTTCCTTCAAACTTCAGCATCCCGTCTACCAATTCAAAATCCTTCCTAGTACCATCAACCACACCTTGCGACATTTTCAACAACAATGGATCGCGTGCCTGAGCTAATTTTAGTTCCTTCAAGAATGATGGTTCTAGTATCAAGGCATACAAGTAGCTAGGAACTTGATGCGGCACAACTTCTAAGTCCAAACGTCGAAGATCTTCCTGCAGCTCACGTCGGGAAGTAATGAAACAAGCTAGGTTGGCACTACTCTTCCGACTCAAAGCATCCGCCACGGCATTTGCTTTCCCTGGGTGATAGTGAATTGATAAATCAAAGTCCTTCATCAACTCGAGCCATCTTCTCTACCTCATGTTTAACTCTTTTTGGGTAAAAATATACTTCATGCTCTTATGATCTGTATCAATCTCGCACCTCTCTCCATACAGGTAATGTCTCCAAATATTCAAAGCAAAGATTACCACAGCTAGCTCCAAGTCATGAGTTGGGTAATACTGTTCATGTAGCTTCAACTGTCTCGAGGCATAGGCAATCACTTTACCATTCTGCATAAGCACACACCCAATCCCCTTTTTCGAAGCGTCGCTATCAATTACAAAATCCCCAGAGTTATCTGGTAAACTCAAAATTGGTGCAGACACTAGCCTCTCCTTTAACTCTCTAAAACTTCTCTCGCATTCATCTGTCCACACAAATGAAGCATCTTTTCGAGTCAGTTTAGTTAGTGGACTTGCAACAACAGAAAAGTTATGCACGAATATCCTGTAGTATCCGGCTAATACAAGAAAACTACGAATCTCCGTCACACTCCTTGGTCTTTCCCAATTAACAACTACCTCAGTTTTCTTAGGATCCACAGCAATACCATTTTCGTCTACTATATGACCAATGAATGATATATGCGATAACCAAAACTCGCACTTCTCAAACTTCGCAAATAACCTGTGATCTCTAAGGGTTTGAAGGACAATCCTCAAATGCTCCTCATGTTCCCTTATGCTTTTTGAATAAACAAGAATATCATCAGTGAGTACAATAACAAAGTCATCCAAGAACACCTTAAACACCCTGTTCATTAGATCCATAAAAGCAGCGTGCGTGCATTAGTAAGTCCAAAAGGCATCACAAGAAATTCATAATGACCATATCTTGTACGAAATGTACTCTTAGGAACATCCTCAGCCTTAATTCTCAACTGATGGTAACCCGACCTCAAATCAATTTTTGATAAGACTCTTGAACCTTGAAACTGGTCGAACAAGTCATCAATATGAGGTAAAAGGGTATTTGTTCTTTATTGTCACCTTGTTTAATTCACGATAGTCAATCCACAACCTCAAGGAACCATCCTCCTTCTTAACAAAAAACACTCGAGCTCCCCATGGATAAGTACTAGGACGATTAAACCCCTTGTTTAGCAACTCTTCCAATTGTACCTTCAACTCCGGAAGTTCTATTGGGGCCATTCTATAAGGTGCCTTTGAAATTGCTGTTGTCCTTGATAATACCTCAATTGAAAACTCAACTTCTCTTTTGGGTAGCAACTCATTCACATCCTCCGGAAACACCTCCAAAAAATCTAGAAATATATGAATATCCTCCATCTTACGATCATCTAGGGAACAACCCAAGACACAAGCTAAGTAACCCTCACAACCTTTTTGAATAAGAAGAACACCCATTAAATGCATAACAAGCCCTCGCACGGTGCAGTTCGCACTATAAATACTACCACTTAAGCAAGTACCAAGTATTACTATCTAGTAGACTTACACATAAGGGTCATCCTACTGACCATACTCTAAGGTTTCTATACAAACCTATGCTCTGATACCAACCATGTGGCACCCCGCTCCCGCGACCCCGATTAACAAAGTAATTAAACGGGAACGAGGCGTCACACGCCACCAAGGCTAATTCGTACCATGAGGATGAGAATGAAAATGTCTAGAAATTTAAGGATTAACTGATAAGTATTGCGGAAGCTTATGAAAAGGGGTCTTATATCCAAAATCATTTGTTTTCACAAAAGGAAACAGAACTTTGAGAATGGAATAAAATGTTTCTCTATCCTCCATGGTACTCGTCGATCTCAGAGTCAAGTCCTTCAAGGTTCAGTCACGGTTGCACATAATCCATTCACAAAAAGGTCCATAATTTAAATCCAACAATCCATTAAACAAACTACGGGATATCCCCTCATGGGGTTACACTTTCCCACTACCAAAATACGACCATACATGGTCTCTAAAGAGTGCATAATAAATCTCCAAGAGTTACACATAGAAAGATACTACGTACTACCACATAGACTTAGGCAAAGAGAGTCCTAGATAAGCCTAGCACAAAAGCATGAAACTCCTCTCAACATGATATGGCGAATGAAATTATGCGGTTGGATTACTTGGCTCGGTCCTCTCCTTGGAACCTGAAATAGCGGTCATTTAAAACCGGTCAGACTGCGAAGTCTGGTGAGCACGTACTTACCCCTTTGTTAGGTTTGGAAATATACAATATATATACAAGTTCCAAATGCCATGGTCAAGTTTTTCCAAACATGCTTGCTTCACAGTTCATACATAGATAAAGAATAATATAAACAACATAATTTAAGCAAGCATTCAAGTAGGTAAACATGTAAAGCATTTAATTCAACACTTGGGTCATCGACCCCTTCCACAACACCACTTTGAGCCGTTGGCTCATTTTATTCAAGTACTTTGGCCATTAAAATCTCATTCGCGACACTTAGCCATCAATGTGGCGAGTCCGCGTAGAATCGCTACCTCGGACGAAAATATAGTCGACAAGTCATGACAACGCACGTGTTAACGGCTCATCCCATATTATATCCCTGGGACAGGGCATCGACCTCCGGTCTATTGTCCCCGCGCCGGGAGGGTACTGTCCGGTGTATATCCCCCAACCGTTAGGGTACTGTACCGGTGTATTGTCCCCCACCGTTAGGGTACTGTCCAACAGTGTCATTTAGGCAACCATCTCGGCCAAACATTTATAAAGCATACCATGGACTTTCAGGTTAACAAATATCATTTATAAACATGTTTTAAAAAAAATGGACTATATCTCCAATCAAAGATACAAATCGCCAAGTAGTTATTAAGAACACATTCCACCATTCACAAGTTTCACAATATCCACCTCATAGCCCATAAAAAGTTAATATATGAAAATAGCACTACCAAAGGGTTGGGTAAGTACTCACCTCGATTCCTAGCTTATAAAATCCTTACTAGCTACCGATACGGGAATCCAAGAGCAAAGCTAAGAAGGAGGCTCTACAAATAGCAATTCAACACGTAAGGACAAGCTGACATCAGTTCAAGTGATTCCTAGTGGCTATATGTTACTAATAAGTTTCATAAGATGCCCCATACTATGATTATGATGTCCCACTAACTTGAATGAACGGAGGAATAATGTTCTCTAAAGTAGCATATGCCACTCGGCGAGAAACGGACTTTTCAGATTTGACACACTTTACGAAAACTGGAATTTCGAATGATATATAATGAATATTGACATGAAACAAACTGGAAATGAAATTAGACACACAGAGCTTCGAATCGGTATAAGATAGAGCAAAATACAAGCTCGTATGATGGAGTAATGGCCTCACAAAGTTGGGTGACACAATCTGTCCGAACCCACACTCCAGCCCTGACACAGTTTACGAAAACTCACATTACGGAAAATTTAAAAGTCTTTTTGGAACAAAACCAATTGGAGATGAAAGTAGACACATAGAGCTTCATAACGATATAAAGTTTAGCAAAATATAAGCTCGTATGTGGGAGTAGTGACCTCTCAAAGTCGGGTGACACAATCTGCCCGAGCCCAACTACCAGCCCAGACACACTTTACGAAAACGGACATTCCGGAATATTTACAATGAATTTTGGCATGAGACCAATTGGAGATGAAATTAGACACACAGGGCTTCAAAATGATATAAGATAGAGCACAAACCGAATCTTTATGAGTGAGATGTGGTCTCTCAAAGTCAGGTCACATATTCTGTCCGAAAACAGAGAATCATTACAAGACCAAATTTTCTTTTAAATCAAAAGTTCTTCGAGCAAGTATGTGAAACCACTTCATTTTCGATTTAATAAGGAATGGAAGAGACACATGCAAGTCTATATGCAGCATATAGTCTTCAAGGATGAGCAAAAACACATGATTTGGAAGGATGAAGAGTATGGAATAGGGAAATCAAGGACAACTCTCATCTTTTGAGACATGAACTTCTTCTAAACCTTCCTCCATATGGATGAACCCATGAATCCACAAGAAGATGGAAAAATAGACACATGCAATGACATTCTTAGATGATTTACCATTGCAATAGATACTAGAAGCAAGAATATGCAAGGATCCAAGAATAGATCAAAATTTTACCTCAAAGATTAGGAATAGTGAGCAAAAGAGTGATTGTAAGCTTTAATCCATGGGTAGGATGAAGGAAGAAGTCCCCTCCAAGGTTGTATTTAGCTTGGAGACAAATTTTTCATGATTTGGTTGCTAGAATATGAAGTTTTGGTGGTGTTTTGTAGAGGTTTTTGCACAAAAACGGGTTGAGCTTCTCTTGTGAAAGAAGATGACTTCTTGTGACTCCTAGAGAGAGATGGGGATGTGAGAAATGAGGTATATGGGCTGAACTACAAAGAGTTAAAGATGAAAAAGAGATATGGTGCATCTCTCATGTGTCTTGTCACACTTGCTTGCAAGAATTGTCCTAGTATGCCTATAGCTAGCCACTTTGGAACACCAAAAAGATGACACATTTGCTACCATATTTTGAGTTTAATATGTGGAGTAACATTTAAAAATGGCTCTAGGGTTGATAGGTATCCAACCCCCACAAGTTTTACACTCATAGTATGACAAAATACCAAGTTTTGGTCATGTTTTTGTGGCTTCTTTGCTCAAATCCGGGATTGCACTTAAAAGATGTGATTCATTGAGCAAGATAGCTAGGGAAGAGTGTAGAGGAGACAAGCCTATGGTGTGAAACACAAGTAGACATGATGTGACTATACATAGATAGCTAGCTTGCTTAGTGCTAGGTAACTATGTGTCTATCCCCTACACTAGATGTACATTCAATGTATACATACTATGGCAATACTTCTACACATACTAGAAATACATACATACTTTACTACTTTTCTAGATTTAATATTTCATAACAATTAAGTAATTGTTAAAATTAAGATTATAGGGAACCAATATTTAAGTTCTACCATCCCACTTAATAAGCTCAAAACATTATAAACTAAATCAAATAAATTCCTATTTGAACTTAATTGTGTGGGATGTCACAGATTACTAATACACAAGTGAATTTATATTCACTCTCACGCGAGCGGCACTTTGTTGGAAATCTTCAAAGAAGACGTGCATTGCAAGGTCTACTATGAAATCGTAATTCATAGAGTTAGACAAGGCAGGGGAAGAAGCATTATGGCTTTGTTATTTCCTCGAAGGTACTCCAACGTGGCCGAAACTTGTGCTTCCTATATGCATTTATTGAAATAAGGAAGGACAAAGTAATATGTATAATGGTAAGTCTAGACATCTTCGTTAGAGACATAATACCATTAGGCAACTTCTCTCACGAAGAATAAGATCGATCGAATATGTAGAGTAAAAAGAAAACGAATCCGTTGACTAATGGTTTATAGAGAGAACGAGTTGCAAGTTCGTCAAGGGGATGGGGCTAATGCCAATCTCGTAAAGAGTTGCACGATAGCGGAAAATCTAACCTAGGTGACTGGAGATCCCAAGAACTAGGTTCAAAAGGGACAACCTAACTGTCTGTGCAAATACCAAAATAACTCATCAAAGAAACTATGTTTCCTCCCATTCCTAGGGCGACGAGTGATAGGACCAGGGTAAGCTATGCTTTTAATGAGATCACATGTGAAGACGAGTATGGGTAGATACCCTTAAATGTGTCTCACCTATGTGAGTAGGAACTGAGGGCCGGTTCTAGGAGGATGACAAGGCATACTCCTCTAAGACTACTCATGAAACCAGGAAATAGTGTCTCAAGGCCAAAATGAGCACAACCATGAGAACAAACTATGTTCTGGAAATTAATTGTGTGGTTACTATCGACTAGGTATACACCACGGCGAAACAGTTCAAAGCGCTTCGCACACTGTCTAGCTAGTATACCCTATAGTATCTCACTAATGGAAAAGTTCAAGGCCTAAGTCTACTTCTCTTTATGCAACTAATTACCTACTGAGAGAATTGAGTCCAGAATACCGATTGACACTTTCAGCTTCAACGCTAATTTGTCATTCATGTGGGGGATTGTTGGAAAATATGGTTTTGACCCGACTTCAAACCCGGGTTCGAGAAAGCTCACTTGAGAGCTTACATAAAATTATAGAAGTTAAGAGATTATTTATTGATCTCATCCGTCAAAATCATTGATTGATGAATGAAAAATGAGACATTGATTCTTGACGTCTCTTAATTGAGGAATGTAAATTAGTTGTGCATTTTACTTTGAATTGAAAAGTTGTAACATTTCAATTTGAAATGAACAATTGCAACTATTCGTAAGGGGTGCCTTATTTCTATAAATAGTAGCATCTCCTCTCATTCTAGTAATTCAAATAATCATCTTCTTATTCTCTCAAACATAGTTTCGTTCGTAGTGTACTGTACACTGGTGCATCGTCTACAGTATAGGAAGAACTTTTATCCTGGGGAGCAGTTCGCCTTGTAGTATTCCAAAAAGACGCACCAACTGTGGGGGCGAATAATGCTTTACGGAGATCGTCATTGTACGAGACTGTCCTTCAACTCATCTCCGTTTTAGTTGAATTTTATTCTGTAAGTTTGTTTTTATCATTTTTGTGTTATTCTTCAATTTTTTTTTTTCTTATTAGAACAAATCGGAGTCTACCTTTCTAACAGTAGTTGTGTAGATAGCATGGAAGAATTTCATGTGGTAACATTTGGTTAGGGGATAATTATGAGGTCGTTTTGTGAGAGTAGGATTATAATTCAGAAAATGATGTTTCTCGAACCAACGTGATTCGTGTGTGGTCCTATTTAACTCTGTTAGTTGTCTTTGAAATCTTATGTTTCGTTTATTTTAGATATAATAAAAGAGCAATTTTTTTTAGTGAATCGGAAAACAACATATTTATAAGTGGGTCATATTGTGAGGACTTGGATTTTGTTAATAAAATTACACATGATTTTTTTTATGTAAAGTGAACTTCCATCTCTTTAAATAAGAGAATTGTAAATTGTATCCATATCATTGTGGGTGACATTCAATATAGTGTCGATAAACAATTTGTTTACTATTATGATAGAATGTGGGGTTTCATGTGTAATTTCTCTTAAATAGTTATACTTAGACATGCATGTGACATTTTATGATACATCTCCCTTTTGTGGAGACTAATACTCATGCCATTGTAACTCATAAAATGGTCATGTTTATTACTTGATCACAAGAATGCAACGTGCATCAATCTTTCACCAGCAGGGGCATGCTAATCCCATTTGGTTTGTTAGATAAGGAGGTATTTTTTTACTTTCCTAATTTCTTGAGGTTGAATAAAATATTACTTTAACTAGTGATCCCATAGAAATAGATACAGAAGGTGTGTTGTATTACTCGACGAGAAACAGAAAAGAGAAGTGAGACAGAGAGAGTGGTCGAGACTCTTAGCATACCCAAAAAAAAAATATGAAGGCCATTTTGGTTACGTGGGCAACTGTTTTAATTTCAGTGAGTTGTCAATACTCTATTGTGTTCATTAGCTTTGTTCTTTGATCAAGTTAACATCATTTTTTTTCCATGTATTTGTATATGCTCTTGGTTAGGATTATTGTTTGATAAAGTGGAAGAAAATAAATTGGGAGGGTAAGAATACACGTGGAGCAGAGAAGGAAGTGGGGTGGAGTAAACTCACTTGGGGTCGGATCAGTGATCACTACAACAAATTATTTCTGTTGACAACAAAAATTGTTGCTAGAAAGGCCATATATGTCGGTAGAAATTCTATCGACAAATAATTTTTTGACGCAAAATGGTCACTACAACTCGGTCGTTAGAATTAAAGCCGACAAACCTCAATTAAGTTTACAGGAAAAAAGGCGACAACAATTTACAACTACCGGCAAGTAAATTTAGTAGTTTATGTAGATAAGTGACAAAAATATTTGTCACCAGTAGATATGTATCTCACTTTTACATCTTCCTGGCGACACACATGTTTTTCGCCTGTATCACGACCAAATATAAAAAAATAATGGAGATTTTTACATATATGCAGATTTGTGCTGAAAGCCAAGATCAACCATATATGCACCCAAAATCTAAACATACGCAAACATATAGATGCACAACTGTGCTGAAATCCAAGAACAACCCTTCAAAAGTGGGATTTTTTACATCACACAAACCAAAATAATACAAGAGTCGTACAAATCAAAGCAGTATTAAGTTAACAAAACAAGTAGCTTGTGTTTCAAAGTTCAAAAACTATTACATCTAGAGGTATCAAGTGCCCAGAATTAAAACAGCTACAAAGTGTTATATCAATATCAACTGTCCAGAATCACCGGCCAGTGGGTCCTTCGATGCCCTGAACCTATGCAAGAATGAAAAAAGAATCAGGTCAAATTATTGTTATTATGTTGCATAATTCGTCCCAAAATCTAAGATCCGGGAATAACAATAATAAGATCCAAAACCAACAAACTGTATGCTATAATGCAAATTTTACAAATGAAAAGGATGTTCCAGGAATAATAGCTCTTGTGGAAGACTCTGGGTAAAAAATATTTGTTTTCTGTGTACACCAACATTCTGAGATGACAGTAACTCAGATATAGAACATGTTCCCCTTTCCCTTCATGCTCCTATATCCTGAAACTTTAAACTTTGAACTTGCAATGCTATCATGATAGATAGATGCTTAGAGAATGTTCACATAAGAAACTTCTATAACATTTTGAGGTGTCTTTTATATCTGGACCCTACCTTTGAAGGTTCTGACCATTAAATACAACTATTTGGCAATACTTCTCCCATAAAATCTCAACATTGTTACCACGACAGAGCCAATATGGAACGTGAGAACGGAAGTATAATCCCATAGCCTGGGCATAGTCAAAAGTGATTTCAATATTTGAAGTATCTTTAGTCACCAATTGCTTCCTTAAGTTTATTTCCAGATTTAGTTTGGTTCCTTCAATGTTTTTATTTTTCTTTTGGCCAAAGAAACTATCTGTCTGACCAGTGACCATCATGGGAACTCCTTGAGCTTATGTCCTTCTTAGTCCTCTTTTGCTTATATCCTTCATATTTTATTTTTATTAGTTCTTATGGACGTAAATTATAAGTCACATTATAATGTGTAATGCAAACCTTTTGCTCAAGTGTGGGATATGAGCTTTTAAGTGTTTCAGGAAACTTAAATTTTTATATAGGTTAGCATGTATTATGTAACTATCGATTATACTGGCTAGCAATGTAATAATAAGGCTATACAAGAGATCTAGTTACTGGGGTCTTTGTGATGTGCAACACCTAATACTTGGAAGATTAAAAAATGAGATAATAAATTTTTACATGAAAGGTGATTGTATTTATGATTCTCAAGGCCAATGGATTCAAATATCCACAGAGTTTTAAGCTTTTAATAAAAGAACAGAATGAAGTTTTATTGAAATAAAAGAATGAACTTCTATCCTTTATTTATCCTGGGCAAAAGTACAAATCATAGACGAGGGAAAAAATTAGACACCTGAAAGGAAAACAGTCTTTGAAAGCATGAATTACTTGTAAAATTGTCCCATAGCTACACCTTTTTAGAGGTAAAGAAACAAGAACAGCTGTATTTGAACTCATGTAGCTTGTCAAATTGACGGTAGCCTCTCCCAGAATATTCCCTCTAGCTGAACTCTAAAATAAGCACAATCACAGGAGCGCGTGTAAACATTTGCAGAAAATGATTGTCAATATAAATTCGTCAATGAGAGATAATGTTTCTATCCATTGACATTTTCCATCCCGAACAGACGCTTTCCCTGATTTAGTAATTAGTTTCCCCTGGTGAGAGAAGAGACACATAAAGCCTATCTCATCCTTGGGGAACCTGGAAGCAAAGAAACGTAGACGTCAAAACCATACAAATGGAAATGTAAGATTGAAATTTTTTCAGCCGCAATCCTATGTAGCGATGACACTGCACCTCATCTCAATACCAGATTGTTAGGGGTGAGATGGAAGGTTCAAATCTTCTTATAGATCAGTCTTTTGACATATGTCGGATCAACTAATTGATTAAACCAGAATAAGTCACGAATTGTTACAAATCAAACCCATATAACATTCCGAAGCAATAATACCATCAGATTAATCAAATTTACCATTGATGAATATAATATGGTACGAATTGGTAATTGTTTAAGGTGAAGTGAAACATCAAAAAACATTTCCCAAAATTCAAGGTTCAAACTTTTTTAACTGTTCAATCTACATGGGTTCTATCACTATCACTAAGTACAATGCATCACCGTTGTGTTGCTCATCAGACACAATACAAGCTAAACTGTAGGAGATGAACTTCAGAAGGTTAAACCTCTGGTTCAATTCAAGAAGAGCCATATATACTACCTTCAACAAATAATATCTGCTTATCTTATTAATGAGTAGAGCAGACACTGGAATACATAGAATGCAAGTGACTGCTAACGCACATTTGATGACTATCTGAACTCATAGTAATCTGCAAGCTAATAGTAATAACTACGCATTTATCCTGAAAGACTATCAAATGAAATAAAGAACAGTATCAGACACCGATTTTTCACATACACCAGTATGACGCAATTGATGTGCATTTAGCTATCTGGAGATTGTACAAATGAACTCCAATAGTTTGACTTAATCAATGATCACGGAGCTCATCAGAATGAGAGATATTCATAATGTAACGAATTGTAAAAATACAACATCATCCGCAAGAGGTAACTGGAAATTCCAGTGGAAGCAAGAATAATGGAATTTACAAATTATTAACCCTTCTGATGCTATACTATCAGGAATTGGGGGTCGCTCCAATATGGCAAATCATTTTAAGTTGTTTCGTGAATCAACTAAACCACTAAAAAATATCATTTGAGGATGAACATCAAAATATCATTTCAGTCGTGAGTATCCCCTTTCTAGCATTTAAGTTGCTTTGTTCTTAGTAGACGTCAAGATAAGGATATCCAACAAAAATTAGACCAGTGCAACTAATATAGAAACTTGTTATCCCCCTACACTGGTTTGAACCCATTTGAGGCTATTTTTCTAAAGATAGGTTCATCTTATCTCACGAAAAGCACATGCCCAGAACCTACATTGAGCATAAGTAAAAAAGAACTCTTATTCAGGTTGGATTGAACGATAGTCAAATCAAAACCCAATATACAAAACCGTAGTTACAGTACCCAAATTAATATCCAACAAAGAAAAACACACTATGGATAGACACCATCTGCCATTAGATCCAAAATCCTAGCACAACAGTCAACACCTCCAAAGAACTTTGCTATCTGTCATATGTGTTCACAAGTGCACATTTTACTTAACATAGTTTTTGGGAAAAAACAAGAACAACTTATTTTACCTCCAGATTGAAAGAAAATTGTAAGGAACGATCCAGAGAACACCATGGATTGACACACAATAGCAACAAAAATCCAATTTTAGTGAAATCAACATAAAACCCAAATTGAATTAAATCAAGATATACACCCAAAATCAACACAATAACGAACACCATCAAAGAACACCATGGATATGCATGTATACCTTCTGAAGGGCGTTGCATTGAGCGAGACCATCAGATTGTTTTGCTGGTCACGCAGAATATGGTTAGCAACCGTCCTCTACACAATCAACCACACGAGCAAAGCATATCGTTAGTCCGACGGTCAATGCAGCCATAATCTTACCCAAATTAGACGAAAAAACGATGAAACCTAGCCCTCACAGACTCAGATTTACACGGAGAGAACGAATTCCATACACGAATTCACTCTCTCCATCCCCAATCTACTAAACCAGAGCACGAACTAGCGAACAAAAGAAAGCGCACACAAGTTGAAATCGGAGGCGATAAGGTGTAACCTCTTCCTTAGATCCGGTGCCGTAGAAGGCATCGACAGCAGCCAATGAGTCTATTTTGAATCAAATTCAGCATAATAACAGTTGTAGATTGAATAATCACTAACCAAAATGCACTAACCTTTGATGTCGAGCATCTCTGGTGTCGAGCATCGCCGAACCCACATTGCTAAAAATCATCAATTAATACGAGTTCATAGTTTAAAATTCCTAAGGGAGAGATTGCGGAGGCTTACGAGAGAGGAGAGCCAGGAGGAGATGGAGTAAGAGGCGACTGAGCCGTCGCTGGCGGCGCCGACGATGAGGTCGGGGTTATGGTTTGGGGAGGGGGGAATACGGTTCCTGTAGTCCATCACCACCATCTCAGTGAGTCTCTCCGACGGTGTGTGTGTTGTGATCTCCACATCGTCTCTTCCATCATCACCATCTCAGTGAGTCTCTCCGGCGGGTCGAGACGATCGTGGATTGAGGGGGAGAAAGAGAGGTTTCTGAGAGTCTGAGTCTAACTGTGCGTGTGAGTGTTTAATTATCGTAATTGTTTTTATGATTTATGATTGAAACTGTTTCTAAATTTTTTAATTCCCTCTTAGAATTTGGAATGGTGGGAAACACCAATTGTTTACCCTCCAGTTTTTAATTCACTTTTTTTGGCAGGAGTTGACAATTGACTATGTCACTATATAATTAGTTGTCAAAATTAAACAAATAGTCACAATAATTGACTAATTTTTTGGGTAGAATAAAATAAAAACCAAAAGGTCGACAAAAAAATCATATGCATCGACAAACACAAATATTGTCGACTAATCGCGCAACTAGCTACTTAAAACCGTCTGTCGACAAAAACACTGTCAACAAAGGTCATATTTTTTGTAGTGTGACTTGATTCATGTAGGGGAATTTCTTAAGTTCCATGTCTAATCTGTTCATGAAGTATACATGAATCTTTGTTATATTATTTCTAACTTCTTAACTATCATGTGATTGTTAGGTGAGACATCAAAATGTTGACGAGATTTTTTTATTGTATCATTGTGTATAGAGTCAATACAGTGTAATTAAACCTTTTATTGTGGATCCTCTTTAAGAGATGAGTGTTTCCGCTTAACTGAGGTGGTTCTGGATCCTCTATAAGCGATGAGTTGTTCCGCTTAAGTGAGGTGGTGGTGAATCCTCTATAAGCGATGAGTGTTTCCGCTTAAGTGAGGTGGTTGTGGATTAGTTTGTCACATTGTTTGTTTCATTAAGAAACAAGTGTCTTTGGTCAGGGTTTTCCAAATAGGGTGTTTATTGATGAAAGCAAAAAGTTTAGCTAAATCTATTTTTTAAGGTATTTTGTGATAGGATGAAAGTCGCTATGACGCTCATATTTGTTAACTTGTAATAGAATCAGTCACATGTGAGAGAGTTAGTGCTTCTATTAAGAAGTGGTTTCGGCGGACTTGTGAGTGTTAATGTCTGAAAGTATCTTAAAGTGTCAGACAAGTTAACAGTAAATCGTAACTTTTATTGAAAAAGTGTGACAGAGAGTCGTTGTAGTTGGCGGATCTGTGAAATTTTAGTTCAGTGGAAAAGAATGTTGTAGAGGTATTGCATAGCGTTGGGAGAAAGGAAAATCGTCAATATATACTTATGGTGAACTCTTTTGTTTGGCTGATTAAAAAAAAGTTGTACATTTGCATGCTTATATGCAACTGAGATCAGAATTTGAGCACAATATTTCTTTTTTTCTTTGGTAATTAGCCTACTTGGGTAATAGATGTTCAGCTGCATAAATGTGTATGTCACTGTGTTTCATAAATTTAATATGTATTTGAATGTGAACCATCACTGGGGTAACGTATATGAGACTATATGTGAAGCACTAAAGCATATAGTGAGAGCTTTGTGGCTAAAATGTCATTTTACTCTCTGACAAGTTAAATCTTTTTAGTAAAAATAAAAATTTCTTTTATGAATAAAATTTCGGGACGAAATCTTTGTAAGTGGGGTAGATTGTAAGACCCGAGTTTACTAAAAATATAAAATATATATATTTTCGTGATATGTGATTAGCGCAAGTATAAATGAGACGCGAATTTATTATTTTACTTTATGTAAATTTATATACGGTTGATATTTAGTTGTGTCTTTTGATATATTATTTGTCTACTAAAAAAAATGTTGAGCCTTAGACGTTGTTTCTACAGCGGACTTTATAGGAAAGCTTAGTACACGAGCATGTGTTCTATTACGAAGCCGACAATGGGGTTGTTTATGCAATTTAATAAATATTGTTATTGGATACGAGCGCATGGTAAGTGTTATTATGTGGGCATGTGTTTGTTATTTCAATTAACATGGGGGTTTATGATGTTCTTTGTTTTAGATTTTATTCATTTATATCTAAAATGCATGTTGGTTGCCATGTGTCCCCATGTAATGTATGCTTTCCTTAGTTAAAAGCTGACTATTGCCTAACAAGCAATTCACTTTCAGTTGAGTCACTAATAAAGTGGGACGTGGGAGGAAAGAACAACAAATGGTTCTTCATGTGTTCTAATTGAGAATAAATGAGTTTCTGTAAAGATCAAATGTTTTTGTTCTCTTTTTGCCATGGTGGTGAGAATTGGTTTGAGAGGG
The DNA here is from genome assembly GCA_023055425.1 of Linanthus parryae. Lineage (NCBI taxonomy): Eukaryota > Viridiplantae > Streptophyta > Magnoliopsida > Ericales > Polemoniaceae > Linanthus > Linanthus parryae. The sequence goes on along the minus strand of JALGPY010000003.1, from coordinate 123,175,644 downwards.
TTAGAGAATGGGAAATTGAGAGAAAAGTAAGAGCATTTCTTGAGTCATGCTCAGACAGTGAAGTTTTTTTTTATAAAGTTTCTCGTGTGTCTTCGGTTGAGTTGAAGATTGCTTCACGTTTTCATTTTGGCTTTTCCAGTTCACTCTAGTTTATTGAGGTAGGGAAAATCTAATCTCTAAGTTTCCTGCAGTTACGGTCTATATCTGTATATACTGCTCGTGTGATTTTTACAGCTTTTTAGCTATATGCTGATTAACTGGTGCTTGATAAATCAAGTTGTTTGTGTATTTGGTGCAGCATGCTGATGTGTAATAACTGGCTGTTGTGTTAAGTAGATTTTAGATTTCTACACCAGTTGTTAGGCGGTACCTGTTGGGCTATTTTGGCTCACCCCTCTATTTTACAGGTTGAACAAGAATGGACCGGATTGGGATGTTAATTGCTAAAAAGTAGACTGTTTAGCTAAAATGTCGTTTTTAGTCATTTTTAGCGATATGTTGTAAATTGCGATTATTAGACAGATATTTATAAAAATTGTCATTTTTGACGAGTTGGTGTAACTTTTTAAATAATTCAGTCACGTACATGTTTTACATAATTTTGATTAAAAATGTTGTTTCGGAGGACGCTGTGTCCTGCTGGTGGAGTTTTGGACGTCTGAAAGTGTCAGACGGGTTGACTGTAGAACTGTGATTTTATCGAAAAAACGATATTTTTCTATTTAAGTGTGACGAGGTTCGTCACAGTTGAGGTCGTTGATGAGGCGAGAACTTCAAGTCCTTTTGCCTCAAAATGTAACGACTGACAAAGTAGAGGCTGATCCTGAGTCTAATGTGGATGACATCGAACTTGATCAGGTCATGACGGATGTTCAATCACCCGTCCTTGATACTGACATTGCCGCAACTCTTGGGACGCAACCTGACGTCGCACGCGACAGTGTGCCAGAAGCGCCAAAGTCTGCGCCAAGTGTAAATGAGGCTGTAGGAGAAAGGAATGAGGATGCAACTATGACTGAGCCCCATCAAGACGCGACCTTGAAGACCAGTACTCCTATGGTCGCGGCTGAGGTGTCAGCAAAGACTGCTACCCCTCCTAAACAAGATACCTCCTGAGGTATTGCATCCTCAGAGGGCCTCAGTGAAAACTTGTCACTTCCTAGCACGGTCATTGACTCTTCTGACCTCGACCTGGATATGCTCTTTGCTCAAAATCCATGGGAAATGTGGGGCTCGCAAGTTGTCGTACCAGTTGTTGCTGAAAAGAATTAGGCCATTCCTGCGGAATATTTCGCGCGCGAAGCTTTAACAGACTAAAGATTAGCTGCTGCGACTCCTATTGCCTCACTTCAGCAGATTGCTGAAGGGACTGGTAAGACAATTCTCATTCTGGTGCGCGGCACATGACCTTATGCCTCTACTAAGTGCTTTCCTTTCATCTTCGCATGTGTAGGTATTGATCAGGCCTGCCTTGAGTGGCTTATGAAGGTGTGCATAACGTATCCAAATACGTTTGCAAGAATCATGGAACTAGCGCCTAGAGATAGAGGGGCTCTTCTCACAGAGATGGATGCTCTCTAAGAAAGAGTACACAACAAAACTCCAGCAAGCACCTCGGTTACTAGTGCTCAAAGTCTCCTTTCGAGCGCGAATGGCCTCCAACAAGTCGTAGCAGGTAGACTAAACCTGGATTTCCTTATACAGAGGCTGACCAAGATCAACAACTCTGCGCAACTCAGGCTCGAATACACCAACTATAGCAAGGAAAAGGCTGCCCTTAAGGCGCGCAAGGAGGTGCTTGACAAAGGCATCAAAGAGTTTGAGGAAGCTGTGAAGAATCATAGGAGCAACAAAGATCGCCGGATCTACTATCTACTAACCGGTATAAAGCTGTCAGCCGAAGACTAACTCTTGAAAGATTTTTTCGAAGATTGATAGTCTAGCACCACAATAGTTCATGTCTCTTTCCGGACTATGTTTTGATGTAAAATTTGGCATCATCCTAATCACGGCTGCGAGCTTTTGCTTTTGTTTATGCTTCGTGCATGTTAAGACTATTTTGTTATTTCTGGCTGACTCGTTGTCTTGATAGCTGTTTTTCTCGCATGTCGATGCTATTTCAATCAAATAGGCTTAGACCTATTCCTATTTAGGCAATCCTTTTCCTCACGTATGGGTGCTATCTTGTAAAGGCAAGGTTGACTGTAAAGGCTTTTCCTTAACAGAAGCGCAAGGCTTGTGCGTCTTTTCTATGAGAGAAAGTAAGCTGCATAGGCTTTGCCATTATTCATGAATGGGCTTGATTAAAATACTGCTATCTAGACAGATAGGCTTAGCATTGTGTACTACTGCTATCTGCGAAGATAGGCTTATGCTCACGTATTTTTCTATCGAAGTAGGTAGGCCTTGGTTTTGTTATCTAAAGAGATAGACTCTGGTGCTGCTATCTAAACAGATATGCTTACACTCGCTTATTGTTACTATAGTCGTGGAGAATTGCTCGTGTGCTTGCTGTAGAGTTTGCGCAAGTCATTTGAATATTGAATAATTTAATGCCTGATGACTCTAGTCCCCATAAGCCGTCATCATTGCCTAGGGCCCCTGTAACGTTGTAGCCTTTAATAGGGGATGTGCGTTACTCAGTAAACCAAGCGTCGTCTGAATGCTTTTGCCAATTCTCGATGCAAATCCCACAGGTCATTGCTTCTCGCCTGCTTCGAGACATTGCTGACTCAGCCAAGAACTGCAAAGTCATCCTCCTAGGTCCTATACAAACTCCTTTATGCAGCTGGCCTTTTATTGGGTTTATGAAAGAGAGAGAGAGTCCGCAGCAGCACCAAGAAACAACTAAGTTGGTAAACTTCTCCTTCTTCTTCGTGGATCCATAACCAAGCTTGAATAATCATGCAACCTCCTCTGAGTTTTTGTTGTTATTTATACTACTCTCCACCTATTTACAACTCGCATTGGATCTGCATCTCTAATTATGTATGTGTCCATTGTTCTATATAAATGGCTCCCAAGAAATCCAAAAAGGAAGCCGTTGATCTGCCCAAGCTTTCCAAGTACCTGTTGTGTAAGTTCTCTTATCAGAGAGAAGATAACTTTTCCCTATCCATCGTCAAGGAAACCATCCTCGAAGGACCTCCGATGGAACACACTCTCCAGCTAGTGCCTGAACCAGAGAGTGATGATTGGGATGTAACTTTCTTTTGCACAATCAGCTTCCTGCCCCATAGGCTGTTCTCCCATTTTTTCTTCACATCAGCAGCCTCCATTTTTTGAAGTTCATGGCACCTCACCATGACAGGGGCATCAAAAATAGATCTGTTTTGATCGAGGACGTCGAAAATGACGACAATTCAGTCATAGTTGTTTCTATAGCTTACAAGTCCTATGTTGAAGCTTTGGATGTATTTTAGAACGCTTTTGATGTATGGATTCCCTATTTACAAGTTTTGATTTTATAAAAGTGACTTTTTTTTTTGCTCTTTCTTCTTGAACATTGAGTTCTATTTTGTTGCGTTGACAAATTCATGCCTTGAAAATATCGCACATAGCTGCCATAATAAAATTATGAGTAAGCCAGTATTTCTTCGCATAATGATGATGCTATCAAAGAGATAGGCTCAATTTTTACTGCTATCTAGAAAGATAGGCTTAGAACCGCATTTGGTTGCTATCTAGACATATAGGCTTTAAATCGCATTTGGCTGCTATCTAGACAGATAGGCTTTAAAGATGATTGCTTCCCAAGAAGATATGCTTACAACTCATATCGCTGCTATCAAAGTAGATAGGCTTATGCTCGCATATTGCTGCTATCTAGATAGATATGCCTAGAATAAATTGCTATCTAGGCAGATTGGCCTTTCAATTCGCGTTTGATTGTCATCCAAACAGAGGCTTAGTTTGTGAGACTTAGCAAATTTGACCGTCATGCAAAGTATGGTGTAAGCAACAGTTGATAAAAGAGCTCTCATAAGGCATAGTTGTTATCATTATTTGGATCCTCATATGGGAGGATATGAGAAGCATACAATATAGGCGGAAATCCACAAAGTAAAGTTAGGGATAATACTTTTTAAGCCATCGCATGTTGATGCGAGTGGGAGTTGTAGCAGTCCCATGGAATCGTAGAATAGTGCAATAGCCGCTGTCAAAGACTTCCTTCACCTCTAAAGGTCCTTCCCAGTTCGCGGAAAACTTGGAATGAGCTGCTTCGCTCATATAGTGGTCAGAGGCTCGTAGGACCAAATCTCCTACTGCAAAATCCCGGTGCTGGACAGCCTTATTGTAAGCCTGCGAGATTTTCTCCTTTTATTTTGTATTTTTCCTTTTGGCCTGTTCGCGCTTCTCTTCGAGCAAAATGAGATCATGGTCGTGCTCGTTTTCATAAAAGGCACTGAAAGACATTCTCGCAGAGTTCACCTTGACCTCAGTAGGGACCACTGCTTCAGCTCCATAGCAGAGCAAAAATGGAGAAGTCCTTATAGGGGCTCTTGATGATGTGCGACACGCCCAAAGCGCCATACCCAGCGAGTCTGCCCACTTTTTGTGATCATCCGCGACCATCTTACTTAGGATCCTGAGCAATGTCTGGGTTGTGGCTTCCGCTTGTCCATTTCCTTTTTGGTAGTAAGGCGTCGAGAACACTTGCTTCACATTGTACTCCATTAGTTTTGAAGCCACTTGTCGGTTAACGAAGGGAGTTCCATTGTAGAACAAGATAGTGTTGGGAATCCCAAAGCGGTAGATGATATTATCCTGTATGAATTTGACCACAATTGATGCATTTGTCGTCTTGAGTGGGACCGACTCAACCCATTTGGTAAATTTCTCTGTTCTGGTAAGTACGAATTGGTTCCCACGCGATGGAGGTCGGATTGGACCATGAAATCCAAGTACTATGTGTGAAATGGCCAAGGATTTCCTAACGCGGGCAAATCAACTGCAAGAGCGTTAACCAGGTTGCCATGGAATCGGCATTGTTGGCATCTTCTGACATTCGCGCGACAATCAGCTTCCATGGTTGGCTAGAAGTAACTAACAATTAAGAGCTGCCTGCATAACTTCCCGCCCCCTTGGTGTTCCACTTGATGGGAAATTTCCATGACCTCCTGGACTTCCTGACCGTTCAGACATCTGAGTAAGTTCTCATTGTGTCCCTTCCGCCAAAGTAAGTTCTCTTGCAAGATGTATTGAGCTGCTTTTCTCTTAAGCTTGTCATGTTCCTTCCTGTCGTTTGGAAAAGTTCCATCTTGCAGGTATTCGATTATGGGTCTCCGCAAGTCCTCATCTTCGATTGCAGCGACCTCCAGGGAGTCTTTTATCAGCGCACACTTTTCGTAGTTGCTTGGTATGATAGCAGCAAAATACTCCATCTGCGGCTAATGAATTCCATATCTTTGTGCTTTCCTGTAGACGGAAATCTCATTTTCTCCACAGGAATATTGATGGATTTTCTCCAATACTGCTCGACCTTCTTCCTCCGTCACACATCGCATTAGGATTCCCCCATGTCCCTTATAGTAAAACAGGCTATCGTGTATGAAAAACCCTTTCGTGGAAACCCAGCTTTCTTTGCTTGTTCCTTCGCCCATTGCACGCATGATGGGTTTTCTCCAATATGCTTCTTCTTCATACTCATCTTCGCACAAGTCTTTCACCAGTGATGGAGTTCTCTTAAATTCAATCGAGATTTTTGCTGGGCATTTATCTGAGCTGATCTTCGACCCCAAGGTAGCCAATGCATCCGCATGTCGATTATCGAATCTGGGGGTGTGCTCATACTTGATGGAATCAAACTTCTGAACTAGATTTTGCACTATCGATCTATATTTTAGCAAGTTAATCTCCTTCAGTCCATACTCTCCTGAAGCTTGCTTCACTATTAGTTTGGAATCTCCCATTACAATGAGGTTCTGAACTTCCAAGGCCTTGGCTGCAAGTAGTCACGCAATCAGAGCTTCATATTCAGCATCGTTTTTGGTAACCGCGAAGTCTAGCTTGCTCGACATTTGAATGACCTCCTGGTCAGGCTCAATTAACACGAATCCATTTCCACCTCCTGATCTTTTCGATGATCCATCAAAGTGTAGCTTCCAATAATGGTGGATGATCGCGTATATCTCTGGCCCTTCAAGTTCCTCTTCTACTAATGGCTCACACTTCTCATCCAGGAACTGCGCCAATAATTCCGCCAGTGCTTGGGATTTGATGGCCTTTGGTCGCGCACAGACTATGTCGTACTGGGAAATGGTCATGTACCATTTTGCCAGTCTCCCGCAAGGGGGTGAGTGGCCCAAAAAATAACGTATAGGATCGCTCTTTGTTATGATGACTATTTTTTGGGAAGCGAAATAGTGCTTTAACTTTTCAATAGTGAAAAATAAAGCGAGGCAATGACGCTTGATAAGTATGAAGCTCATGGATATTATGATATGAAAATACAAGCAGAGAGCTTAGCTCCTTGATGATGAAAGCCGGAAACACAAGCATAAGAAATTGCTAAGTACCAAAGCTTCAAAGCTTTGAGTTACTGTAGCAGTTCATATATGCTGTATTATCTAACTATTTTGTGCAGGTTCTGGTTATGTTTTGATAATGATTGGTTTGGTTATATAATTATATTCAGCAATCTATGTTCTAAGATGATCATGCATGATCAAGTTGGATTGAAAATCCAATATTTTGGTGAAATTAGCAGGCAAAGCTTCAAAGCGTTGAGATATTCATCTGCATGTTTCTGTGTGCAGATGAATTCAGTGTGACTTGGATGTTGTTAGATGCTGTCTATTGTCTATTATTGTGGACTATATATTGGTTATTTGATATATTCATGAGATTTAATATACTTATTAACTCAGAACTATCAGCAGACAGTTCTAGCATGATTTTCTCTTTAATGGTTAGCTACTGTTTCAAGCAGATCTCTTTGCTAGATTGTATTGTTATTTGTTTGATCTTGTTTGCTAAGTATTTTCAGGTTTGTTGGACTCTCCAAAGTCCACAAACAGATCAGCAATGTTTTCAAATGGAGCTGTTAACAGGAGCTTATCAGATAGGAGATGTTTTAGGAATTCTGTTCCTGAAATCTCTCAAGTTAGTTGCAGACTGAAAACATCTACTTAAGTTTGAATTGCAGAGACTTATTAGAGACAAAGAGGTCGTGATTTTTAACAGGGCAATCATCTTGGAAGATCAATTACATACATCTCTTCAAATCATTCAGGGATTCAATTCAAGCAGGCTGAAGATCATTCATATCCAGAAGAACTCTTTCAGGCTTTAAACAGCTTATTCTTTCTGAGTTCTTCTCTCTGTACTGAATTGTATCATTTATTCTTCATCTCAAAAACCTCACTAAACTTAGCAGTTTGGTTGTTCAAGTGAACAACAATAGGTTCTTATTGTTTGAACAGGTTGTAGCCTGTAACTAGATAGGTTGGGAACCACAAGCTGTATATGTGTAAGGTAGCTCACTTAGGCTTGATATCTTGGGCTAAATCTGGGTGAATAATAAGAAGTTGTGTTTGAATCCTGGAGGGATTAGATCCCTCAGGCAGAGACTAGGTCCAATTGTGACTGAACTCTGTAAAATATATGTTTTCTTGCTATTTACTTTTGCTGCATTTACTTACAGTTTAAATTGGAAGTTTCAAAGCTTGGAGCCTTCTAAGTCTCAAAGCTTTAAAGCCTATATACTCTGCTGTTATATCTTCACTACAACAAATACTGCCTCCGTTGACAGCAAAATTTTTCGGTAGATAGCTTAAATTTGTCGGTAGATATTCTACCGACATAAATTGGTTTGTCGATCCGTAGTCACAATAACTCTGTCGTTAGAGTGATAGACGACAAACCTTATGTTTGTCTGCAGAAAGAGTAAGCAGTGACATATATTTCTGTCGGTAGTTTCTTTCTACTGACTCTGTGTTTTTGTCACCTTTAAAACTGCCGACAAACATATATTCATGTGTATTTAGGTAGATGACATCCAGAATAGTCACTAGAAGAGAAGTTTGACGGTACTTCATCTTTCTTGTGACCTTCGTGCTTGTCACCTTTATCACAACTTAATTAAAAAAAAGCACTTCTAAAGACCATCCAAACAGGCTGAAGCCATACATAATTAACAATGGAGTTTTACATTAAACAAAAATAGAATAAATAAATTTGGTCACAGTTTTCTATTCCAAAAAGTTACAGAATAGGGGTCATTCCCTTTCACATAATATATATGATGAATATAGATTTCAAGCACATGATGGAAGCTAGAATTATATACAGGAATCCTTTTCAGATTTCCCCCTTCAAAATAGTGGCCTCCCACTTTGTTGTGTTGTCCGACAAAGCAAATCTTATCCTGCATCCAACAAAACCATTAATTGAGCATTATATCCTGATCATTCCTATCATATTCAATGAAGAAAAATCAGTGAAATCATGGAACATGGAACTTTTACGAAGGGAGATAAATCAATCTATGGTGCCAGAAGGGAAAATTTCACATGTATCATCAAAATTAGGCTAACAGTTAGACTGCAAAAGATACAAAAATTTAGAGGAACTTATTAGAAAATAAATGTGAGAAAAGATGAACTTACACTGAATTGGTAGAATCTTAATGCAAGAAAATCTGGTGAACCATGTCATAATAGGAATATGTTCCATTGTAGACTGACAAAAATATGTATAATAGGAAATTGGGAACATATCTCACTGCAGAGCTTCTTAATAATTTAATCAAGTAACCTAGTAGTACGATTAAGCTGTTCAGTACAATTAAGCTGTTCTTTTCACCTTCAGTGATTGTTTCTCCCCCTGATATCATGACTAAGACGCCAGCATGGGCTTCTAATATCCTATAATTTATAACATGGGTTTATGGTCTAAGACACCAACATTAGGAAAAAAAATGTTAGTTTGATACATTGTTGAAAACATAGTTTAATAAGTTCCACGAAAAATATGACGTATCTGAAGTCACTCGGAACCGTCGTCCACTATTCAGGGGACCTTACACAGGATGGAGCAATAAACTGAATGGAGGAAGAAATCTAGACACAGTGATTAACTCAGGAAACCGAACATAAAAATGATGTCCAGAACAAACAATCCCAAAATGCACCATTGTTTACTTTCAACTGGTAAGAAGAAATGTTGAGGCTCAAATAAACCACAAACGAAACATAAGTAGTATCAGAAAAAGAGGAGCTCTGCTCATATATATAGCAATTTAACGACAGTGCACAAAATAGGAGTTAATTGTAATTGAACAATCATGTGTAGTTAAGAGCAACAAGGGTATGGGGAAAAGTATTTTCCTATTTGTAAAAGTTGAAGGCTACAATCAGCTCAAACACCCAGATTATCAATCAGGAGAAATAAGACCCATGTTTGTTCCTTATGAGCCAAGATTGATTTGTTCTTCTTTTCTCTGATTTAAGTAAAGAGACACCAACAATCCATGTACCCAACATATCTACCTTGGATGGCTCTCTCAAATAGAAATCTTAATAAAATTAGAGGCATTAAGCTGTGTCAAAAACACAGGCAAGATGAAATAAAAAAAATCACATGTAATGACGAGGCAGCACAACATCTGAAATCACCAACTTCATGGTTGTACCAAGAAAAAACATACAAAGCCCAAATTCATACAAATCCCTAATAATAACAAAGAATGAAATCACACCTCATGAGGAGATAAGACATAAGGAGGAGGAGGAGGAAACACTGTCATCGTTGTCTTCCAACATCATTGACCGCAACTGCTTGTTTCAACAAGGTTCCCATTCCTCAGCTGCCTGTTTTGATCTAGCGGCTACGAGGAGACAATTTTACAACTCAACGGAACCTGCAGTCAAAACCATAAATTCAAACAAAAGATTGCAGAATAAGAATAAAATTCCCCTAACAATAACATGGGATTTCCTCAAAACACACAACCCAACTAGTAATCTAACTTGCTTAACTAAATTTTCAATTTTCCTGACCAAAGTCCCAAGCCCAAATTGCTCATGGTGTTCTATTATTCCCTCAAGATCTTAACAAAAAGAACCATAATCATGAATTAAGTACAGAGAAAACAACAATCAAATAACCTCCGAGCGTACAGCGAATAAAGTCCAATCTTGATTCATGATCGTGGAACAATTTGACTAGCCCTATGTTCACCACGGTCAAGCCCCAATTTCGTATCCAGTGGAACAATTCGATTACCCCTAATTTGACAACCCCAAAACCTGCAAACATCAAGATCAAGATCATCCCTACTTTCATAAGTAAGGGACCGATTACAGATAGGAGAGAGATTATCTGTTAACAGTTTAGAGTTGCTGCAGTAGCGACAAGAGAGAGAGATCCGAAGGCGAGCGCTCGGACAACCTCTACGAAAAGGAAGGAAAACTCCTTTGTGCCATTGATGGTCTACAAATCCATCGGGATTGATTAGTTTGACGAGAGGACCGCGCGATTGATCAGTCGCATCCACGTCTCCTCCGCGCTTCAAAACAACCAACAAAACCCAATGACATTTCGAAACACAGAAAAAAAAAAAAAAAAACGGACTTTAATTCATCAAACACATTCCATTCTTCATACCTCAGTTATGTATTGCATAATGTAGGCAAAATTGTTGATCGCGGCCCATTGGATGGCGTAGTAGCCATTTCCGTCGGGTGTGGTTACGGAAGCACCGTCGAAATCTCCACACGCATAAGCGACATCGGGAGGGTCTCGTTCGGATTCTGCGACGCGGTGGTGTCGTGATCGGCAGATTCAGAGACGATTTCGATCTTGGGTTGAACCATCTATGAATCGATAATCGCAATTACGTACGGAGGATTTAGGATTCGATTTTAGGGCTTTTGCCTTGGGGATGAAATGGAATTGAAATCGTATTTAATGAAAGGGGAAAATGTTGTTGTGCGGTAGAACGGTTGAGGGATTTACTGCTATTAGTTGAAAGTTTTAGAGGGGTGTAGATGTGGTTTCTTCTTTGAAATATGGGTTTTCAGATGATAGATGCGAGAGAGTTCATCTCAATTTTTTCTTCCGATGCCCAACCCTCCGCTGCCCAGTCTAGTCATCACTCAACTCTCAGCCCTTAGATCTAATTGATCTATTGGCTATAAATATGGCCAACAATGCTATGATAAACAATACATGTTTTAGCTAGTATATAGATAATTAGATATAATAAAAAGATTACCCTCCAAATTAAAATTGACAAGTTTTTATGTCACTAGAATATGGTGATTGTCACTTTATTTCATAGTTCGAGGCGGGAAATTTAGCGCCTAAAATTCTCGACTACTTTTTTATCTGAAGTACATATATTTTCACAAAGTCGACAATCGGCAACACATTTATCGACAAACACAAATGTGGTAGAGATATCCTGTAACTAGCTACATAAAATTGCTTGTCGACAAAAAAAATTTCAAGAAAGATCATATTTGTTGTAGTGCTTTAAGCTTATCAAATCTCTTTCAAAGCTTTGAGATATCAACAGATTGTTCTACTAAAGTTTCAAAAACTTGAGTTATGGCAAAAGCTATCATACTCTATTCAACCCCCCCTTCCAGAGTATTATTATACCTGTTTACACCTACATTACACACTTTCAATTGGTATCATAGCTTTGTGTCACTGTTTAAAGATCTAACAATCTTGTGACAATGAGTTTTGTAGGTGAAGGAGGATTCTCACAGGGAAGGGATCTAATAGACCTCCATTATTCTGTGGTGATAACTTTGTGCATTGGAAGGCATTGATGAAAATGTTCATCATAGATCAGGACATGGAACTATGGTCTATTATTGTGAATGGGCCAAACCTATTCTATACTACTGTGGATGGTGTTAGAACTGTCAAACCTGATGAAGATCTCTCAGTTACTGAACTGGAAAAGGTATCAAAAAATTACAAAGCTTTGAACTTATTATATTGTGCTCTTACTGCAGATGAGTTCAACAGAATATCCAACTGCAAGAATGCAAAGGAGATCTAGGATAAGTTGACTGTTACCTATGAAGGAACTAGTAAAGTCAAACAGACAAAGATTAATACCCTTTTGAGACACTATGAACTGTTTAAGATGAACCTTGATGAGTCCATCAAAGATATGATCAAAAGGATTACAGATATTGTGAACAATTTGGATTCTTTGGGAAAAGTATTCTCAAATGAAGAAAAAGTCAGGAAGATTCCGAGAAGCTTGCCTAAATCCAAATGGGAGCCTAAAACTATTGCCATTGTAGAAGCTCAGGATTTAAGCATTCTGGAACTGGATGATCTGCAAGGAAAGTTACTCACTCATGAGATCTCTATGATGGAGGTTGATGGTGAACTGAGTGACAATATAAAGAATCCGACACTCAAGGCAAAAGACAATGAAAAATCCCAAAGCCTTGAACCAGAGGAAGATGATGATTATGAGGAAGCCTTAGCCTTGATTTCCAAAGCCTTGGCCAGAATTCTCAAGAAAAAGAGGAACTCTGGGAACAAAAATTACAACAAAGAAAAGTTTAGATCCCCAACTAGCAAGGATCATAAAGGTAAGTCTTCCTCACAATCATATAAATCTGAAGTTATGAATTGCTATGAGTGTGGAGATGGAGATCACTTGATGAGAGACTGTCCTCAAAAGAAAAAGAACAGACAATTTTCAAAGAAGGAAAATTACAACAGAAGAAAGAAATCAATGGTGGCCTCATGGAGTGACTCAGACTCTTCAGACTCAGACTCTGATGATGAGCAAGCCAATCTCTGTTTAATGGCTGGACATCAAGAGGACCATTCCACTGAGAAGCCAATTGAAGACATGGTAACAAATCTCTTCTCTAGTCCTTCTAATGTGTTACCTGAAATCCTCAAAAGCATGTTCTTAAATGAGGAGAGTTACAGGAATGAGATTGACTCTTTGAAAATGAAAGTTCATGAGCAGGCAAAAGAAAATTTGTATATGTTTTTTCAGAAAAAATGTCTTGAAGCTACTAAGTTAAAAATTGACAGTGACTTCAAAGCCTTGGACAGTAGATTCAAATCTTTGAAATCACAAGTCAAATAAGTAGTTGATCAAAACTCTATTTTAACTGACAAGTTTGTTGATCTAAAAAATCTTTCTGATGATTTAGAACAACAAAACACTACATTAACTAGTAAGCTTCAAGAATCCAAGAAAATTCTCATGTTTGGAGGAAGTCTGAAGTCTGTTCATAAAAGTGTAATTGGATGTAATGAAAATTTTCCAAAAAAAAAGCCAAACAACATTTGTGAAAGCAGGAAGCAGACATTCACCAAAGTGTCATTATTGCTGTAAAATTGGACATGTAAAAGTAACTTGCCCCTTTAAAAGGACAGAACCTCACATAATGAGGAACACATATCCTTATCAGCTTAAGGGAAAAGCAAAGAAGATTGGGTTCCCAAAGGAGTTAGACCACCTAACATGGTTGACTCTGAGTATGAATCCAAATTCTACACTTGGTCTAATAGTCTGTTAAGGCATTGATTGATTTTTGCAGGATGTCACCAAAGCTTTGAAAGATCAGAAATGGATATTGGATAGTGGATGTTCCAGACATATGAGTGGAAAGAAATCTTTATTCTCAGAGCTGAAAGAACAATCAGAGGGAACAATCACACTTGGTGACAAAGCAAAGTTCAACATAATTGGTATTGGAAGTGTTGGTAACAATTATGCATATTCAATTTCTGATGTTTATTTAGTTGATGGTCTTAAGTATAATTTGTTGAGCATTTCTCAGCTTTGTGAAAAAGGTAATAAGGTTGTTTTTGACAAGGATAAATGTGTGGTGCAAGATGAAAAATCAGGAAATTGTATTCTCACTGCTCCTAGGTCACATAATATTTATGCACTATGTACCGACAAAGTTGCAGGTGATAGTCTGAAGTGTCTCAAAGCTTTGAAGGATGACTCAAAACTATGGCACAAAAAGCTTGGTCATATAAGCATGCATTCCTTGAATAAAATCATCTCAAAAGATTTGGTAAGGGGATTGCGAATCCTTAAATTCAAAGATAATGAGTTTTGAAAGGCATGTACTCAAGGTAAACAAACCAGAAGCTCATTCAAGCCAAAGAATTTTGTAATTACCTCCATACCCTTAGAAATGCTGCATATGGACTTGTGTGGTCCTATGAGGGTTCAAACACCCATAGGTAAGAGATATATGCTTGTTGTAGTTGATGATTACCCTAGATATACTTGGGTTATGTTTATTAGAGAAAAGTCTGAAGCATTATATGAATTTTCTAAACTTTGCAAGAAGCTTCAAACTTTGAAAAACTTACCTGTTGCATCTATTATAAGTGATCATGGTAGGTAATTTGATCAAACTGATTTTAATTTATTTTGTGCAAATCATGACATCTCACACAACTTTTCTGCACCTAGAACTCCTCAGCAAAATGGTGTAGTTGAGAGGAAAAATAGGACTCTTCAAGACATGTCTAGAACCATGTAACTTGAATGCAATTTTCCAAAATCTTTGTGGGCAGAAGCAGTTAATACTGCCAACTATGTGCTCAATAGATGTTTCATCAGGCCAATTTTGAAGAAAATCCCTTATGAACTATTTATAGGCAGGAAGCCTAGTGTTGCTTACTCTAAGACTTTTGGCTGTACATGTTTTGTGCATAACAATGGCAAAGATAATCTTGGTAAGTTTGATGCTAGAAGTGATGAAGGTGTGTTTCTTGGTTATTCTCAAACCAGCAAAGCTTAAAGGGTTTACAATAAGAGATCTAAGATTGTAGAGGAGAGTATTCATGTTGTTTTTGATGAAAGTATTGATGATTCTCTGAGTGGAAGTCTTGCAGATCTTAATTTGAATAAATATGAGGCTGATGAAGACCTTGTGAAAGTCGGCAAAAGCAAAACTAAGCATTAAAAACTTTCAGAAGAATCTCAAGGCCTTGAACCCCCTGCTGAGCCAAAACATCAAAGCCTTGAGACAGAGATTGACATGAAATATGATGCTCCTTCTACTCTATCAAGAACTCAAAGCCTTGAAGGTCCATACACTTGGACATTAAGAAATAAGTTCAAATATCTCTCAGATTATCCTACTGAGAATATTATATCAGATCCAACAACTGGAACTCAGACGAGAGGAAAATTGAGAAATCTATGTGCATTCAGTGCTTTTGTATCACTCATTGAGCCCAAAAATTCAAAGGAAGCACTAAAGGATGCATACTGGATCATTGCAATGCAGAATGAGCTGAATGAGTTTGAAAGGAACAAAGTATGGAATTTGGTTCCTAGATCAAAGGATCAATCAGTGATTGGAACAAGATGGGTGTTCAGAAATAAGCTTGATAAAAAAGGTAAGATTGTGACAAACATAGCAAGACTGGTTGCACAGGGATACAATCAAGAGGAAGGTATTGATTATGAAGAAACATTCGCCCCTGTTGCAAGAGTTTTCAAGTCTAATGTGCAGGGAATTTGAAATGATCTTGATGGGAGAACTGAATTTCTTTCTTGGACTTCATGTACATCAAATGAAGAAAGGAATTTTTGTGCATCAAGGAAAGTACACCCTGGACTTGTTAAAAAAGTATAACATGTCACAATCCAAGGTTGTAAAGACCCCTATGAGTTCATAACTGTCTTTAGACAATGACACAACTGGTAAGAGTGTAAATCAGAAAGAATAAATAGGTATGATTGGTTCACTTTTGTATCTAACTGCTAGTAGACCAGATATTATGTTTAGTGTGTGCATGTGTGCAAGGTTTCAGGCTTATCCTAAAGAAAGTCATTTAATTGCTGTAAAAAGGATTTTTAGATATTTGAATGGAACCAAAGACTTGAGGATTTGGTATCCAAGAAGGAATAACTTTTTGTTGAGTGGATATTCAGATGCAGACTTTGCAGGATACAAAGTAGACAGAAAGAGTACTTCTGGATGCTGCCAGTTTCTTGAATCATCATTGATTAGTTGGCATTCAAAGAAACAAAATTCAGTAGCCTTGTCAACTGCAGAAGCTGAATATATTGCAGCTTGAGATTGCTGTTCACAGATTTTATGGATTGCACAACAGCTAAGAGATCTTGGATATGATTTCAGAAATGTGCCTATCAAATGTGACAATACAAGTGCCATTTCAATATCAAAGAATCCAGTACAGCATTATAGGACAAAGCATATAGATGTGAGACACCATTATCTTAGAGATCACACAAAAAAAGGTGACATTGTTCTATCTTTTATTTCTACTTCTAACAAAATAGCTGATATTTCACTAAACCATTATCTTAGGATACCAGTATTGATTCAGACAAAGTTCTTGGGGAAGTGCTGATGAAACAGAAAAGGAAGAAGAAGGTTCCAATAGTTTTTCTTCAAAAGATCTGTTTGAACAGTCTAATGATGCAGGTGGTGGTGAGGAGACTGCTAAGGAAATTACTGAGAAGAATGCTGCAACAGCTGAAGAAGTCACTGCTAAAGTGGTTGCTGATGTTGAGGCTGAGAATGTGGAAGAACAAGCTGGGAATGAAGAATAATCGGATGAAGAAACAGCAAAGGAAGAACAGGTGGAGACTAAGAGTATAATGGACAAGGGCAAGGGCAAAGTTCAAGGAGGAAAGAAGACTGCTAAGAAGGGTGCCGATATAGGAACCTCAAAGCCTTGAAACCTCTTATTTCTGGTCCTTTTTTTTTTCTTTCTTTCTTTAAAGTCTTGAGGTCTTTTAATTGTTTTCAAAAACCTCTTAACATGATCATACATTTCTTCTACTCTTTTGAAGAAAGTCAAAAGGGGGAGAAGATGATGTGATTATCTGAGTGTTTGTAACATTTGGATGTTGTAGGATTACTGGTTTTCATTTATGCTATTAGTTTGTTTTTGATATATCTATGTTATGTTTTCATATTTATCTTATTTATCTTATCCTGCTAGGTTTTATGATGACTTGAGGACATCTTGGAAATGAAAAATATTTTTTTATCTTTCATCAAGGGGGAAATTGATAGTTCAAGTTTATTAGCTTGAATGTGTATACAAACTCTGGGGGATTTATAACTCAGATGATGAAAGCCACGAGATCAGAGACGAAAAATCTCAAAGCTTCAAAGCTTTGAGATTCTATACTGCTTGTGCTAACTTTTAATTGTGCTTAACAGTTTTTGCGTTGCAGGCTTAGATATTGGATTGAGTGATGATGTTATCATTCAATACTGTCTCTGGAAAATATTATTGAGCTTCTGTTTTGATTGAATGAGTTATACAGATTGCAGGATTCAGTTTCAGGTTTATTCATGTGAAATGACAATCAAAGCTCCAAAGCTTTGAGATTATCTTATGCTCATAAACAGCTTAAGTATACAAAACTGATTTCTGTATGCAGGAAGACTTATATGGATTCATGACAGCTAGAGTTTATGGTGAAACTGATTTGTCTAACACATCATATTCTATACCCATTGTTTTAGGATTGTGTTTGATCTTTGTTGTTGAGTATATGTAGGTTTGTTGGTCGTCCAAACGTCCCAAAACAAACACTAATAGCTATCCAAACATAGATGTTGAAAGAATCATCTCAGGGTAGTGAGTATTTGTAGGGATTCAGTTCCTAAAATCTCTCAAGTAGTTGCAGACGGTTCTTATAAGCTGAAGATTGAATTTCAAGCAAGAGAGACACGGAGAGAGGCTGATTAACAGAGTTTTTGAAGAGTGTTTTCATCCGTTGGAGATCACATCACACAACTCTTTAAACAATCAAACAATTCAACACTGCAGGAGAAGAAGATCATTCATCCAATTTGAAGAACACTTCCAAACTTTATTTCTTATCTTTTTTGTGTTCTTCAAACTGTACTGAATTTGTATAATTCATTCTTATTTTCTCAACCTCACAAACTTAGAAGTTTAGTTGTTCAAAGTGAACAACAAGATGTTCTTATTGTTTCAACAGGTTGTAGCTGTTACTAGATAGGTTGGGAACCACAAGCTGTATAAGTGTAAGGTAGCTCACTTAGGCTTGAGATCTAGGGCTAAATCGGGGTGATTAATAAGAAGTGTGTTCAAATCCTGGAGGGATTTGATCCCTCGGGCAGAGACTAGGTCCAATTGTGAGTGAACTATGTAAAAATTCATGTGTCCTATTGCTTTACTTTTCTGCTTTTTATTCATGTTGAAAATCAGTTCAAAACAGACAGAGCTTTGGAGAATTTCCTGTCTCAAAGCCTTGAAGCTTCTGAGAGTTGTAATTTTATCTCAAGCTCTACGAACCTTTTCCAAAGTTTTGAGATTTCATTTACACATTAGCTTAAAGTTTCAAAAGGCTAGTTTTTAGGAAAAGTTTGCATACTCTATTCCCCCCCCCCCTTCTGGAGTATTAGATCATGTTTTATACTTGCATTACAAACTTTCAATCTTCACTACTATCTATTCGATCTGGTTAGCTCGAAACAACAAGCAGTTTAATGGGATGGAATACAATTTCCAGCTTGCAGCGCAAGGCATAATCCATAGAGTGAAGGAGGACAATGAAGCTCACGCCACCACAAAGACCAACAAACAAGCTACTCCACGAAAAAGCATATGGAAATGCCCAGAAGTCGGATGGATCAAGATAAACGTGGATGGGGGATGGGATCATGTCTCAAGCACCTCCACAGCAAGTGCTATACTCAGGAATAATGCATGTGGCATTGTCGCAGGTCTTTCTAAAAATACAGGGATATGCAACTCTGCTAAAGAGTCGGAAGCACGAGCTCTTTATGCCGAAGTGGAGCTCGCGTATTCGCTTGGTATATCAAATGTCAGGTTCGAGGGAGAAATTCAGCTAGCCAAATTCAGGAAAAATGAAGTGTTATTAACCACCTGGGGTGGCTAATTTCTCTCGTAAAAAATGTTGTAATTGCCAGTGTTCAAGCGCCGCCTTGAGTTTTCTAATATAATATTGTCCCTCAAAAAAATAGCAATATAAGCTTACCTCGTCTAACTTGATCGTCCGGATACGACGTCCTTGATCTTTACGTGCTTGTGTTCACGTGCTCGTCTTCCAACCCTCCGCATGCACAACCCGTCCCGTTCTTTGGATGCTTGTGAGAGACCAGAAAAGTTATGCACTGTGCATTGTATTCAAACTCATTATGATATGTATGGAAATATCTCTTATATAGACAAGTTCCAAGCTATATGCAGCATACCCCCTAGAATATATGATAATTGGAGTGCAGCTTCTTTGGGTGCCCAACGCAATATTTCTAACAGAGACTATGAATATTGACAATTCTTATGATTATGGCGTTGTCGGCATGTTTAAAAGAACAATCAATGAAGTTATTTGTTACTTTTATTTAGAATCAAGTTATTTATTAATTTTGGTAACACATTAAGGGCTGTTTTGGGCATCAATTTGTCTAATTTCATGAATGAGAAATTCATTTATGAAAGCGATCATTACGGCAATGATTTGATGAAGCAATTTAACGTTTATTTCCATTTTCATCTTCTTCTTAATTTCATCAACACATTATACGGGGAAACATTCAACTATCTCATTTTTTAATTGACGATAATTCTAAACTGACATAATTTCGAGCTTTTAACCTTAATAATGTTTGATGTAAATAATTCCCGATCTAGAGTTGCTTACAAGCTATTTCTTATAATAGGGTTATGTTTACATGTCAGTGCCACATATCATATATAGTCGTTTTGGGTAAATACTATAAGACACTTATATTAAACTTTAAATTTTCCTGATTTAGACTTTAATGATTTTTTCCCTATTTCAATTTAATAGTTATATTCAGATCTCACACTTTAATTACAAATTGTTCAAATTAAGTCCCTGCATGTTATTGGGGACCAATTTGGCCCTTCGCGATTTATTTTTTGCACATAAATTCTTGAATGACTAAAAATATGTGTTCACTTTAGTTCTTAGACTAACTTTACCCAATTGAATTACAAATAGATTCCAAATTGTCCTCTTAATACGAACATATTTGATTATATCAACTCCAAATGAATTGTGATAAAGAAATTACTAATTGTGAACAATATCCCGGAATAAGCATATGTAGAAAGGAAAAGGAACGATATGGGGTCAAATTGGAAGTTCTTCGAGAACATAATACAATTCAGAACTTGAAATACTACAAAGCAAAACAAGGTTGTACAAATTGGAAGTTCTTTATACCTCTTAGCTTGTTTAATATGTGTGGAATTTTTTATTCACATTCTCTAGCATATTTAGTTATAGTTAACTTAAAAATAAATTTTTAGTTATCAATATAAGAAGAGAGTTTTATTCGAATATTTTATAATTCTTTTTACTCTCTGTCTCCAATGTGTGCAAATTAAACCCTATATTGGGAATTAGTTTGAATAGAGCACTAGATTGAATTTTTTTTTTCAAAATTGCAATATTATATTACAAAACTCCATAATTTCTCACATATTCTCACATTTTAGTAATTTGAACAACTGAGAGGGATTTTAAGGGATCACACTTTTCCTTTCTTTATATACAATTTGATTGGATATTAATTAAAATTCATTCGATTTCCATCTATAATATTTATAAAACTTATCATGAAATTTTTCTCAAAAAAAAAATTAACATGAAATTATTTATTTTTCAATTCAGATCAGGTTATTTTTTCCTTTAGTTAATAATGTCCATAAAGGATTTGAAGTTTTGAAATTTCATATGAAAAAATTTAGGGTAGTGGTTCTTTTTTTCAGGGAAAAAATTGCAATTTCATTAACCATCAACAATTAAATGAGAGGGGTACACGTCTTTTTCAAGATATCAACTTATCCATCCGGGCATCTCCTCGAACCACACGCCTTCCGTTCCTTGAGCTGCGTGTCTGGCCATCTGGTCAGCTACTCAGTTGAATTCCCTTCTCCAAACGCGTGTCTTGAGACTATCAAATTGCTTTAACAGGTGCAGTGTCTCCCTCATTAACTCATTCATCTCCTCTTCCCCATTGATTCTTCTTCCCATTCTAGCTTCTTCCAGTTCTCTGATGACATTGCTTGAGTCACCGATCATCCAGATTCTTCTCTCTTTCCATAGGAGACACGAATTGAGGGCTTGGAATCATGCATATTGTTCTGATTGCCGAGCACTCTCACACCTTGGTAGTTTGCTTGCACCTGCCATCAAACAATCACCCTTCACAGATCTGAGAACAAATCCAGCAGTTGCTTTGCCTGACCCTGGATCTCAATTTCCATCAAACTGAAGCAGCATATGTTCTTTGTCTACCAGCATCTTAGAACTCTGGGGCCTCTGGATCTCCAAGCTAAGTAAATCTCCATTTCTAAATTTTTGTTCTTGAATTTTCCGGCGTATAAGAGATAGAGCTGAGTCTGGGCTTGTTGGTATTTCTTAAAATCTTCGTGAATTGCGTTCCTGCTAGAGTGCCCAAAGGATTACACAGTATCTAGTCAGTTCTGTCTCTTTTAAACGCAAAATGTCCGCCTGAATTTTTTCTGATGCACTTATGTTTGATTTTAACAGGAGATCTTTCCCTTCCGGTGAACCCCACACTGTTTTTGCTACTGGACATGAGAAGAAGACATGCTCCGCCGTTTCAATACCATCGCTACAAAAATAACATTGGCTTTCAATCTTGATTCCACGTTTGCTCAGATTCTCCGCGGTGGGGAGGATGTTTTTTCCAGCTCTCCAAACCAGGTGACTGATTTTCTTCTCAATTTTTATCCTCCAGAGTTTTGTGAAGCAATTTTTAACCTTCTTGGAACTATCTCCGCGATTCTCCTGCTGCATTTTTTCTTTCATTCCCAGCAGATAACCTGATTTTACTGTATACACACCAGTATCATTGTAATGCCAGCGAATTTTGTCTTCAGTTTGTTGTTGTGGCAATATAATTTCTTCTATTTTTTGACAATCAGCGGCAATGAGATATTCTTTTAACTTCTGCGTATTCCAACTCCTTGTTTCTTTCACGATGAAGTCCTCCACTTTAAGTGAATTAAGCATACTATTTTTGGTGATTAACTTGAAGGTTGGCTCACGGGGCATCCAAGGCGCGTTCATAGCAGCTGATTTGCCATCCCTAATCTGCCAACGGGATCCTCTCGCCAAGTAGTTTCTTTCCAAAACATATGCTCCGCCATGCGTAGCTAGGTAAGCTTCCTTCTTGTGCTTCCCAGAAATCTTTTTCCGCAAAGTACTTGGCCTTAATCACCCTTCTCATTAGAGATTGAGGATTTTTAAGAATTCGCCAAGCCTGTTTAGCAAGCATGGCCTGGTTAAAATCTTTAAAATCCCTGAATGCCAGGCCACCTCTATCTCTAGGCTCTTGCATCTTGTTCCAAGCTAGCCAATTAATTCCACGCACCTTTTTTGAATTGCTCCACCAAAATTGTCTAATTTTGTCTTCAATTTTATTGCACACCCCTTCTGGTAACTTAAAACATGACATAGCATAGCTCGGGATTGCATTAGCAACCGCTCTAATAAGCACTTCTTTACCACCTATAGAGAGTGATTTCTCCTTCCACCCTTTTAGCTTACTATCAATTCTATCCAGAATATAAGAGAAGTTTGTGATCTTTTGTTTACCAATTGTCGTCGGTAGTCCGAGATACTTATCATGCTTGTCTGTCTCAGGTATCCCGCAGCACTGCTTTATTTCCTCCTTGACCGCAGCTGGATCGTTTGGGGAAAAGACTATCGCTAATTTATCAAAGTTCACGAGCTGGCCCGAACCTTTACAATACGCATCCATTATCTCTTGTAATTTTGTAAGTTCCTGTACTGTATCCTGTAAAAAGAATATAGAATCATCAGAAAAAAAAACAAATGGGAGACCACTGGTCCTCCCCGAGATGTTGTCACTCCTGAAAGACTTCTGCTTCTGATTGCAGAAGTGATAGCACTCGATCAAGGTTCTGAACAAAGCACAGAAAGATATGGTGATAGGGGACAGTCCTGTCTAAGGCCTCGTTCGGGGATTACTTTCCCCATTAGAGCTCCGTCACGGAAAAACTCATAGTGCACCGAAGTAACACATCGCTTTATAATTGAAATCAGCCTAGGTCCGAGACCAAACTTTTGCAACACATCCTTCAAAAACTCCACTCCACCCTGTCGTACGCTTTAGACATATCAACCTTGAGCGCAATTGCTCCTTTCTTTCCTTTCTTTCTCGTCTTAATAGTATAATAACCTCAAATTCCATCAATATGTTGTCTGTAATGAGTCTCCCGGCAACAAAATTCGACTGGCTTTCGGATATGAGGCTATGCAGCACCGCTTTAATTCTATTTTCCACTACCTTTGAAATAATTTTGTAAATAGTTGAGCACAAACTTATCGGTCTATAGTCCCCCGGCTTCAGGGGCTGCTTTGTCTTGGGGATCAAGGCTATAACCGTATGGTTACAAGATTCCAGCTCCTCACCTGAGTTTAGAATATCAAGACAAGTCTTGATTGTATCCTTTCCAACCACTCCCCAATGTTTTTGGTAAAAACCCGCTGAAAAGCCATCTTTACATGGCGTCTTGTCCCGGTACATTCGGAACAACGCGTGAGTAACTTCTTGTGCCGTAAAAGCCTCGTCAATGGCTGCTGCTTGGTATTCGGGGACTGCACACCCGATCAAACCCTATGTAATTTCATTTATGTCTTCTATAAACGGGTTACTTGAGGTAAATATAGCTTGAAAATGTCTTTCGAGACAAGCTGTAACCTCAGCTTCCGACTGTACCCAATTCCCATTCTCGTCCTCTATACCTTTGAACCCGTTTCTTGCTCTTCTAATCAACGCCTTTTGATGGAAAAATCTTGTGTTACGATCCCCAGATTTCAACCAATTAGTGCATGCTCTTTTTTCCCACATCACCTCTTCTTTCCTTAGTAAAACATCATATTGGATCGACAATCTCTTCACTTCTTCTATCACCTCCCTCGATTGTGGTTCTTTTTCCAGCAAATCCTTCTGATCCTTCAAGGCTTTTATTTGGTTTTTAACACTACCAAAAGTCACTTTATTCCAACTTTGACAACAATCTGCCAGTTTCCTCAGCTTTGTTTGTAACGGCAATTGGCCATTTTGGTGCCTGAAGTCTTCTACTACTTCGGGGAAGCTGCTATGAAGATTCCACATTCTTTCGTATTCGAACCTGCGCTGTTTGGTTCGCTTATACTCAGTCGCATCCCATTCCAACATAATGGGTCTATGATCTGATCTAAGCCCAGTGGTATGTGTGACTCATGCT
The DNA here is from genome assembly GCA_023055425.1 of Linanthus parryae. Lineage (NCBI taxonomy): Eukaryota > Viridiplantae > Streptophyta > Magnoliopsida > Ericales > Polemoniaceae > Linanthus > Linanthus parryae. The sequence goes on along the minus strand of JALGPY010000003.1, from coordinate 123,151,389 downwards.
CCTCCAAATTTAGTCATCCAATAAATTGTCGCAACCACTCTATGAAGGCGAACCTTAATATGTGATTCCTCTTCTTGATTGTTTGACCACGTAAATTATGGTCCTGCAAATCCAAGATCAACAAGACATAAATCTTGCAAAACTGAATATCTTGCATTTGGCTATACCTGCTTTCGTTACCACCTTCTTTTTCCAAGTTGGAACGAATTTCGTTGAAATCACCACATAGGCACCATGTCGGGTCGCTCATCGGAGCTATCCTTCTGAGAAGATCCCATGTGTTGTACCTTTGTTCCCTCTCCGGATCAACATACACTCCTGTTAGCCTCCATACGAATCCATCTTGATCCTCTATTAAAGCATCAATATGATGGATGGATACTTTAATTAGATTGACTTTTACTTTGGAGTCCCAAAGTAGAGTTAATCCACCCTTCTGATCTTGAGCTTCCGAGAAGATACCACTTGCATACTTGACTTTGTCACGTACCTTTTCCATTTCAAACTTTTTGAGTTTAGTATCCATGAGGAAGACTATATTCGGGGAATGGAGCCTCAACTGCTCCTGTAGAGCTCGGACCGCGCGCGGTTTCCCCAACCCGCGCACGTTCCAACTTAAAAGACTCATTATGCTTGGCGGGGCTGCTTAGCAGCCTCCGTCAATCGCCCATTCAGAGTTTTTGAGGAACTCAAAATCTTGTTTTCTACTTTACTGCTTCCTGTCCCTTTTTCCGTACCTCCCCTTATAGCTCCGAGATATCGCGTCTCTAACTCAAGCTGTTTGTTTCTCTTCGAATTTTCCACCGTCTGCTGCGAAGCTGGGCTTAGATCCGGGGCTGTCTTTCTTTTCGGGGCTGATGGTCTGATTTCCACCGTTTCCCCTCTATTATCCGTGACCTTTTCCTTTTTTCCACTAGCTGTTAAACTCACCTCCTGTCCCTCCTTGTTGGATGCGGACTCTTTGTTGATCGGGCTCTTTGGACTTTTCTCCCCAGCGTGGTTGTCCCCTTTTGAGTTGTTGTTCACCCCCTGCGCGGGACCAACCTTTTGTGGAGCTTGCTTGTTTCCATCCTCGTTCACTATGCTGGTGTCTTCTGCCATCGTCTCTTCTAGATTTTGGTTGAGGTCAAAGACTCCCACCCTTGCCTCGTCATTCTTTTCTTTCTCCGTTATTGTCGTCTTGTCTTTGATTCCCGTCTTCTTTGTGGTACCTAGCCGCCCCTTTTTTGGGGGTTGGAATAGCATCCAATCCCCATAGCCGGGCTCTTCCTCTGTAGCAATGCCCTCTGCTAGGTGATTGCAAACACTGCTATGGTGATCGACGTATCCGCACCACTTGCATATTGATGGGATTCTTTCATACTTGAAATCTAGCCACACCTTCTCCTTCTTGATATTCACGTAAACTCCTCTTGGCAGCGCCTCAAAAATAGGCATCCTGACTCTGACCCGTACATAATTCTCCAGCCCATCACTATCAACTCTTGCGTCTCACTCAAGGATCTCGCCGACGTTTTGAACAGCCTTTCTACCGGCTGCCTCAGTGGTTAGGTGAACCGGTAGGCGGTGTATTTGTAACCAAACATCCATATAGAAAAGTATTGGACGTTTGGTCTCATCCCCTAACAACCAGGGTTTAAGCACCATCATTGCTCCTTCAAAGAACCATGGACCTCCTGAAGCTATTCGGTCCCTTAGGCTTTTGTTCGGAAAATTGAGTAGAAAAGTATTACGACTAACATATAGAAAGTCTACCTGATCTCCTTTGTTCCAGATCCGCCGGAAAAAAGCTTTTGACGATCTAGGATTGACTTCTTCTCCGGTAAAAATTTTGGCAATCAGGCACCATTCAAATCCCTTCTCAGCTTCAACACATAACTCATCGTCGAAATCAATCTCTGTTGCTTCTTTCTCCGTTAATCTCAGCGTTTCGAACGTAGCCGCCGGTGTATCATCCATCGTAGCCGCCGTTTCCTCCATCGTCCTAGGGTTTCGTTACGTCTCCGAGGGTTTCGGAGAGACTAATGTACATATGTTAGGGTAGTGATTCTTACACCAGCTAATTTGATGGTTATACCAATTTTTAGTTGTCATGACACTATTTCCCTTATTGCTCATCAATCTAATAATTACTCATTTTACCATTATTACTACCCTCAATCAAATATTTTTTCCATATCTACTGTTATCTTTTCAATTTTTGTAACTTTATCTTTTCAATATTCTCAATCATCTTATTTCTACATGTATCCCATTTGGACACGTCGTGAATCTATGTGTGCAACTTTCCTCGCCATTTTTACCCGTTTACTGAGGCACCAAAGCTGAGTACTCACATGTATGTCTGGAATTTCTATCTTTCTTTCTTCTCTTTTACATGTGTACTAACAGTAAGTTGTTATGGAGTTTGATGATGATTGTTCATATTTTTACACCTCATCTTGCAAACAAAGAATTACCTTCCTCGAAAGGATATTATAACTACACGTAACGGTGAGTTCATGTTCGCCATTGAGAAATTAGTTCAATTATGGTATAGCAACAAACATGAGGATGACATGAAAATATGGTCCAAATTAAAGAATCCTCATAGTAGCTCCGTGTACAATCCATTGTGCATACCTATCGAATCTAACCCCACGCACCTTTGTTTTGGTTGTGTTCCAGGTTCTAAAGTTTCTTTTGTTTCGACCATTTACATGGTGGCCTCTGGGCTCGTTCGTGACATGTATAGTAGCTAGCTAGAGAGGCATTGTAATCTACTTAGTTTGTCAATGACATATCTCAGTTGAATTTTAAAAGAAAACAATGTAATTATTTAGAAGAAAGGATTAGGAGCCCCAATCAAAAGAAATGAAAATGGAGAGGAAAGTTGCCAACAAAGATCCACGCAAGTGTCGAAATGCCCAAATGGGATACTAGTATATATAGAAATAAGGTGAACAAAAATCTTGGGGAAGATAAACTTGTGAAACATTGTGATTAAAAAATTGATATGAAAAAAGAAATAGCAATAATGGTAAAATTGAGTAATTAGTAGATTGATAAGTAATGAGGGCAATATTGTCATGACAACCAAACATTGGTGTAAGTATCAAATTAACTGGTGTAAGAATCACTAGCCAAAATTTAATTTCCAATTCCATTCACGATTTCATTTCCTTGAATTAGCATATGAAAACATTTATTTTTCCTAGTGCGTTATTCACGGAGTATCGAGTCTGCGTTATTCACTGAGTAACTTTACCTCCGTTCCTTCTCATTAACAATCATTTATTTTTTACTAAATTTTGGTGCGGAATTGATCGGATAGGTATCAATGATGTTTATATTATCTTCTTTATGTTTGTACTTTCGCCTCTTCATTCACTCACAATTCATTAAGATATGCTAGCATCCTGCCTTAGATTTGTTACATTGTAATGTATGAACAAACTTACCCCGAATCACTATATTGGGAGAGTGCACGCTTTGCTATAAACTCAAAGGTAGAGAACATATAACAATGTATAGAGGAATATTAAGTATGTGTTATTCTCCACCAAACCACCCTTTATATAGAGTGGGGGGGTCAATAAGTATCAATCAAATATGATAATACAATATGTTATGAATATTTACAATATCAATAATATATTTCATAACACTCCCCCTTGAATATTCAGTAACACCAACATGATGCCTCGTCAAAATATTGTCGAGCAAAACTTGTTGGGAGAAAAACTCCGACGAAGGAAAAAGAGTACATCTTATGAGCGGGAGCTTGGTTCAACTTGAACTCATCCATGGCTGCATGTCTCGTTAAAACCTTGCTTGGAAAAACCTTGTGGGATAAAAACCTCAGCTAAGGAAAAAGAGTACAGTGTCTTGTAATTTAGTCTCCCCCTCTTTTCATCATCTTGATGTCACACTTCATACCTGAAAAGTGAACTTAAGGAAAATACATAATGTCTAACATAATATGATGCAACATGATCATTCAAGATAGTAATAAAAACTATATGTTAATAAGTATGACATGTTATATACTCATGAGACATTCGTCATACTAAATAATATGTATATGCACCTAAACTACTCGCGAGTGTGTATCTTCTATTTGATTTAGCAAAGAAGTATATCTCATGGGCAATAGCCTCCATGGATTTCACATATAGTGATCCGTACGATCATTTTGTGTAACTAGTTACTTTCATATCCGTAGTCTTCTAGACTAAACGAAATATCATAATCACTCTTATCAAATAGAGGATTTGTTGGTTATAATTATAACCATGAGAAACATATGGGCATTGCTTGCAATATAGCAAGTTGCTCTTTCAATATTCTTCACGCATTCAACCATAAGGGTGTGGACATTTGAATATGTTGTTCTACACGAACATGGATGCTTGAAGCATCTCAAGCACTTCAAAGCACTTCCCAAATATGCTCGATGCATTGACTGCAGAGCTCGTGTATATTTACACAAACGGGTGTTGACTTTGATTTTGGCCAATATATAGTCAGACAAGATTCCACTTGTAGTGGTTTAAGTAAATCATATTATTCTAGGCTCTTTTCAAAATGAATGATCACATATACACTCAAATGTAGGTAGCTCTTCTTCTACATGAGTTGCTGCCTCTTCAAGGGCATATGTTTCGTCATTTTGATGATTCTCTTATGTTCTCAATTCATGTAGAATTGGAACTAACAAGATGATGATCCCTATAGAGGATATTTGTAGTTGCATAAGCAAACTTTATAGCTTCATAAATCTCATAATTTATAAGATCATTTGGATCAAGTTTGAATGAGACATTTAAATTAAAATTCATGTCTTGTAATAGGGTATTTCCTCCCCCTCATGACATGAACCATATGATCAATGTCACAAAAATATGCTTTAGGCATAGTTAGATACTCGAACCAAAAAAATAAGGCGAGAATATATCTACTTAAGAGATATAGTTTGTCATAATTCAAACTTGTAGTCCTCAAGAACTCTAAAATATTATCCGCTTTGGGATAGGAGTTTCACTTGTGAGAATACAACAATCTCATGCTCCTCCGTTGAAGGGATTCAAATGGGGTTGTTAATGAGATAGAGCATGTAGATATAAAACTTCACCCTAGTTGATAATATTGCACAATACCTAAGAAGTGCATATATAGTCAATCTAAAAATAATGATGAAGACTATTTGAAGTCTTATATCAATTATTCAAGCAACCAATCACTTAGTGATGCCAACGGTGACGAGCTCAATATTGATATTTCTGGACGAGTTCATGTCAAAAACCATTGATCTCTTCTAGAGACGATTTCTCTTCTAGGTGCTCGATATAAGATATGCATATTTTTTAAATGTGAGATTGACAACATTCATTGCACTTTAGGGGCTGAATAATAATTTTTTTTTGGATGTTCTATGAGATTTGATATCGAATCACAACGCATAACCTAGGTGTTGGTTGGGCGATGCAATGCATCAAGCCATTTTTATGACAAAATTCTCTACGTTGGATAGGCGATGGGATGCATCAAGCCTTTTATTATGAAGAAATTGTCAACGGAGAATGTCATTTATGTAGATTATACAAAGCCATTTGGCATGTCCATAAATTCATATATAAAATTTAAATATTTTTATTACTTTGAATCTCAATATTCAAGGGGATCATTTTTGTTTCATGAAACTCAAGGGTGTTTCATGAAACACAAGGTGCTAAAAAGCTACCGTTGCGAGCCTTAAAAGGTCTCATGTACATCCTTGAATAGAGTTTTTTTTTTTCAATTTGCCGGAACTATAAACTCGAAAGGTATAGGTCACCTATTTTAGGGTACCTTTCATAAACTCAAATATTCATAACTTTGAGTATGAAATATGATGCCATGATCTCAATAAGCGCACATGGGGGCTTATGCATTTTATTCTATTTTTTTCTCTTCTTTTTTTCTTGTGCGAGCCATAAAAAAATAAGGGCTTCTTAACAATCAAGAAAAAAATCAAGATGTAGAGACAATGTAAATAGAAGAAGCTAGCCTTGATACTAATGAACCACATGTTCCGTAGGATTTCCCTAGAATTAATAGACAAGAGAAATAAATATTTTTCCTAAGAATATGCAACTTCACAGTATTATATATCTTAAAATTATATGTAATAGATCTATAAAAACATATTTAAGTGAATGATCTTTCTCAAATAATTTCTTTTAAGAATTCTTAATTTGTGAGATTAATAATCTTAAATCTAAATTGTATTGCCAAAAAAATGTGTGTCAATGTGAAGCTTGTAATTTCCAAAGAAGTTGGGAGGATCTTGAATCACTCAACCAACAAGAAATTGCATAGATATTGGGAGGATCTTGAATCATTTCAACCAAAAAGAAGTTGCATAGATATTGGGAGGATCTTGAATCACTCAACTAAAAAATTGCATAGATATTGGGAGAATCTTGAATCACTCAACCAAAAAAACTCCATAGATATTGGGAGGATCTTGAATCCCTCAACTGAAAAATTGCATAGATGTGAGCAAAAGCGTATCAGCGTATGACAAGTACACAATCATGACCACTTAAGGGGTGGCTTATTTGTAACACTTATTTTTCTCCCCCCTGTTTTATGTAGTCTTTTACTACAAAATGTATTACAGGGGATCAATATGGGATCCTCATGGTACCAAAACCATACAACAATCGCAACTAAGTCTGTGACTGTGCAGACTGTTTCAACCATATAATTTATAGGATTCGTTTCAGGGGATAGTTCGCTATTCACTTTAAGCAATTGAGTCGAGCATAAAATCAATCATCCACTCTTGAGATTCAATACCATTTTTTTTAGAATCATTGAGAATGAAATAAACTCGAACATGAGTGCTATATTATACATATTCATTTTTTTCCTTCCATAACTGCATGTTATGGATAAAATGGAGTAAGCAATAACAATTGCTTTGGTGTTCATATCCCTCAATGAGAGGCTTCTCATAGTAATTTTTTTCATAAGCATGAGTAAAAAAATATGAAGACATGGTTCAACTAAGCATATTAATATCTTAGGACGAGGGTATGATTATGGAGTTGAACCTCTCATGGGATTCCCTCTTTTTTTCGTAAAAGTGGCAAAAATAGCAATACAAGAGGAGAAGGTTAAAACCGAATCTTCAAATTCAATTATGTAGTTCTCACTCTAGGGAGAAAGATATATATAAAAACCACTATGACTCGGTTATAGATATTCGTTATTTACTCTATAGCTTCATGTAACATGGTTTAACTAAGCATACAAATAGCTTTGGAGCATTTCATTTTTTTTAACACAACGCAACAACAATTTAACCTTGTTAAGCGACATTCAACAGTAAAAAAACCGCATCTATTTATTTATCCGAGTTGTTTTATTTTTGGCAAGCGCATCGAGATCACGAGTTCAAAACTCTAGTGACATTCTTTGCAAATAAAAAAATAGTAAAGTTATAAAAATAAAATAAAATAAAATAGCGCAAGTCGTAATTCTCAATCACGAGTTTGAAACTCGAGTGATATTTTTTTTCACAGAGGTTTAATAAAGGACATCAAGACACTTGTCCCAGCTTAGCGGTAATGTCACGACTTAGAAACTCTACTGACATCTTGCTTTTATTTTCAGATAAATAAATGTTAAAAACAATCACGCATTATGTAACAAGCAAGACCATGTATATGAGATGGCAAATTATAGAGCTCTATATGGTGTGCCATATCGATTAACTTGCTCATGTGTAATTTCTCGAATTGCGGGTCCTCAAGGTCACGAGTTGAATATACTCTAGTGACTTATGTTAATTTGTTTTTACGCGTCTTTGAAGTCACGAGTTTAGAACTCTAGGGAATTATTTTTCCGCGTGTTGAAGTCACGTGTTCAAACTCTAGTGACATTATTATTATTTTCATACACAACGTGGTAAGAGAAAGATAGTAAAAATACATGAATAAAAATGAAACAATGAAATAATTAATTCATGTAGATGTACTTTTTTCAGATAAATAAATGATTTAAGGACAATCTCACCTTAATTAATAAGCAAAGACATGGCTGCTGTGGTCACGAGTATAATCCTCCAGTGACTTTATATTTTTCTTCAGAAAGAGTATCAAAACGCGTTCTTTACAATACGTCGCACTTGCGGGTTTTGGATTCTGAATAATGTGTTTTTTTAAGATACAAAAACTTTCAATAAAACAGACAAAAAAATGTCGAAGCCTTGATCAGGCCACATAGGGGCGTGCTGGCCTGCTAAATAAACCTGGGTTCGAATCTGGCTTCTGGCAACAGATAATGTTTTTTTTTTTAATTACCGTCATTATAAAATCTATGCAGCAGCATCATGTCGAGTAGTACTTGCTAGAGTGGTTTTGCATAGCAAAATTCATTTTTTTAATGGCTGCGAATTTTTGTTTTTTTTTTCGACTGAAATTGTACCCTAAAAAAAAGGAGGATACAAAATCGCACAAGCTGCGCCAGATCAGTGGTTGCTGGCAGCACCATGTAGTTGCTAGGGCAACGCTCTTGCCTCGGTTCGTCTCCCAGCAGAGACAAAAATATCCTTTTGCTTTTTTTCCAGAGCTCGTAGCAAAATTAAGAAATAAAAAAAATTGCTTAGCTCAATAAAACAGCCGTTGTTGGTTCCACTGGCAATAGTGAGTAAGAACTCGCCAGTAAGCTGCTTGCTTGGTTCAAATCCTTGCAGCAGCTAGTTTTTTCTTCTTTCTTTTTCTTTTCAGAAACCACAATAGATTGTTATTTTTTTCGTCTGGATCATGCCAAAATAACATCGTTTTTGGTCTCTCTCTAGATCTTAAAGTAGATCGAGGTCTAGGGTTTGAATATCTATTTTTTCTTCGATAACCCATAGCATAGACCAATTTAATTTATTGATATAAATAAGTAATCGGAAAGAAAAACTGTAGATACAATGTACTATTGATTCAAATCAACTTTAAATCAAGCAAGAGATTAGACAATCAAGATTGAAAATTATTTTTTTGCGTTTGATCATCTTCTTCTTGCCAACATTCATAATAAATAATTATCGTACCTTTTCTTTTTGATATATATTTTCTTCCGGTAGAGCGTGCTGATAACGTGTTATATGAGATAACAATGTATAGAAGAATACTAAGTATGTCTTATTCTCCACCAAAGCACCATTTATATAGGGTGTAGGGGTCAGTATCAACCAAATATGGTAATACAATATGTTATGAATATTCACAATATCAATAATATATTTCATAACACGTTTCATATTATTTGTTTTCGAGAAAACATATTGAAATATTATTGAATGAATGATATAGGACATTGCAATTACTGATTTCTTCACTATAACCACATCTCAAACTACAAAAAATTGGAGTTTATAGGTCAACCTCTCTTCAACCTGTTAACAATTTATAAAAATCTAAAGAAGTCTTTTTCAGACCGTAAGGGTCGTAAGAAACAATGGCCACATACTTTGCGGAAGAATGGTTGCTCGATGTCAAAATGTCCAACGTGTAATAGTTGCTAAGGGTTCCAACCAGGACGGTTCCCTCCAAAATCTGTACATAATCAAGTGGCTTAGACTCCCTCTTGCTGATCTCTGCCGTTGCAAATTTCGCAAGCTTTTGGATCACAGGATTGTTCAAGTCCCCTATAGGCGTGAATCCTTCATCATCTGTAACGGCCACGCCCACCCTCGAAGAAGAAGAATATGCAGCAAGTTGAAGGAAAAGTGCAACGAATATGACAAGGGAGACCAACAGTGATCGAGCCATAGTGATACTTGTTGGACGTACTCTTGCGTTTTGCTCTTACGTTGTTGTGCAGTTGGGAGGGCTAATTCCACTGAAATTTAAGGGGCTCACGGATTTCGCACATTTGGTGATCTTTACAAAAGATGGTAACATTCAATCATCTCGTTAATTTAAGATTTCAGAAAAAATCATCTCATTAATTTTGCAAATCTGCTATTCCCCTAATTCTGTTCCCTTTGGTGTCCCCTTCTTCCTATTGGTTGACATCATCATGCTATATTCACTTTATAATTTCATATATATTCTTTATCAATTAATTCTGTAATTATAGAAAACGTAATTGTTCAATTGTAATGATCGTGATACTATTTAGAAGTATATTATTTCAAAAAGAGGTAGTTTTCTTTTCTTTTTCTTTTCTTTTCTTTTCTTTTATTTTCTTTTCTTTAAATGATCTGTTATTTTCTTTTTAAAAAAAACAACATATCCTTTAAAAAAAAAGGACCACAAGTCTCTTTGGAAATAAAATGAAAGAGTACATAAAAAAACCTTTCGTCAGAATGAACGGGTTGAAGCAACCCCACGAAATTCGTCCAGATGCTTTACTTGTTTATCTTTGGGCGCACAAGTTTCCATAGCCAAATGGTTCCATAGACCTCAAATAAGATCAAAAATAATTTGTTTACATGTACACAACATTATTCAATTATTATGTAAGGACTTGTTACCCATATCAAAAGATACGAAAGAGTTATGGTATAGCGTTACCCGTGATCCCGACGGTGGACTAATAAAAACTGTTGGGTCACGGGGCTGAATCAAACGGACTAGAATGCGAAAACAACGCCAACATGAACATATGGATTGGATAGAATGCGAAGACATCTCGATATCTTCAATCGTCTGGTTCTCATAGAAAATCACATCCCTGCTTCTTATCAGCTTCCTATTAACTCGATCCCATAACATGTAGCCAAGCTCCGCATCTCCATAGCCCACAAAAACACATGGATTGGATTTGTCATCAAGCTTAAGTCGTTTCTCCTTGGGTATATGCGCGAACGCCTTGCAGCCAAACACCTTGAGATGAGAGTAGGAAACGTCTTTACCGTACCATACCTTATCTGGAATCTCAAAACCCAAAGGAGAAGATGGAGACCTGTTAATCACATAACATGCGGTACGAACTGCTTCACCCTAGAATGACTTTGGCAGCTTCGCCATTCTGAGCATACATCGGACTCTCTCAACAATAGTCTGATTCATCCTCCCGGCAACGCCATTGTGTTGTGAGGTACCTGGAACCGACATCTCATGCCGAATACCGTGGGCATCACAATAGGCTTTGAACTCCTTTGAAGTATATTCACCACCATTGTCTGTTCGTAGACGCTTCCAAGAATTGCATGTCTATCTTTCAACCATGGCATGGAACTTCTTGAAGTGTTCAAATACTTCATCGTTAGTCTTCAGGAAATACACCCACCCTTACGTGAAGCATCGTCAATAAATGTCACAAAATATCTGCGACCACCAATAGACTCCAACTCTATGGGACCACACACATCCGAGTGCACTAACTCCAGTATCTTCGACTTTATTTTAGCAGAGGAACTAAACGTAATCCTGTGATTTTTTCCAAACAAGCAATAATCACAAGGATTTAGTGGTGTACCTTTGGCAAAAGGAATTAGAGACTTCCCTGCCAGAATCATCAATCCTTTCTCACTCATGTGAGCAAGCCCTTGTGCCACAAGTTTGGTGACGATGCATCCTCAACTCCATTCAGGCTATCACCAAGTACCTTCACATGAGTCTTGTAGAGTGTGCAGCAAGCTTCTCCTCTAGCCACGACCATCGATCCCTTAGTCAGCTTCCACTTAACACTACCAAAGTAGCTTTCATATCCTTGACGATCTAGAGCAATACCAGAGAGTAGGTTCAGTCGCAAATCAGGAATATGGCGTGCATCTTTCAACACCATCTTGCACCCAACATTGGTTTGGATGCGAATATCTCCAATCCCTGCGGTTTTCGAGGTACTCGTATTACCCATCTTCACAGTGCCAAAGTCTCCAACTTTGTAAGTAGTGAAGAAATATCGTTTCGAAGTTGCATGGTATGAAGCGGCTGTATCATCAACCCACTCAGTTTCCTGATTCGCTGCAACGTGAAGGCATTCTTCTTCTCCAACAGAGAGTACACAACCTGTGAGATATTGGCAGTTGTATCATCATCCTCACTCTTATCATTCTTCCGGTTCCTTCTACTGTCGCCTAGGTTCTGATCATTCTTCGGGAATCGACACGATCTTGCCATGTGACCCTGCCTTCCACAGTTGTAGCATTTGACCTTGGATCTTGACTGAGAACCTCCATTCCTGGACTTGCTGCGACCTTTGTTCTTGTTCCTTGTTTGGCTTCTCCCTCGATCCTTGTTCTTGTCTTTATTCTCCGTGACAAGAGCATGCGAGTTGTCAGAGCCCATCTCCTTCCTCCTTGCCTCCTCTTTGAACATCGCGTCCTTGACCATACTCATGGACAAATTTCCATCAGGGGCATAATTGCTCAATTACACGACCAACGTCTCCCACGAGGTTGGTAGGGAGCTACACAGCAACAAGGCTTGTGTCTCATCATCCCAATTGAGCATGAGGGTAGCCAATTGGTTTATGAGACTCTGAAACTCACTCAAGTGCTCAGCAACTTGTTGCCGTCTCTGTACTTCAAGTTCACGAGCAATCTCTTCAGCAACGCTTTGTTCCTGGCAGTCTTCCTCTCATACATGCCCTCCAACATTATCCATAGCTGGTAGGCATCCGTCTCTTGAGCAACATGGTGGAACATCGAATTGTCAATCCACTGGCGGATATGACCATTATTCTTCATATTCATCTTGGTCCACTCATCATCTCTAACTTCGGCTGGCTTGACCCCTTTCGCAAGAATAGGTTCCATCAAATCCTTGCAGAAAAGCAAGTCTTGCATCCTAGGCTTCCATATCAAGTAGTTGCTAGCTGTTAAGTTGATCATAGAACACGTTGACTCCCCCATTGAAACTGGCTCTGAAACCGCTTTTGTTGGGTCACGGGGCTGAATCAAACGTACTTGATGCGAAAACAACGCCAACACGAACAAGTGCGGAATAATAGAAGATGTAGGACACAAGAATTAAACGTGGGAAAAACCCTCTAATCGAGAGGGACAAAACAACCCTACTAACCTTCCACTATAACAATTACAATGGGTAGACAATCTTCCACAACGAATGTTGGTAAACAAGCTAGAAACTAATAAACCGGGTAAAACAAAACCTCGCCGCTAGACGGAAACTACGCAAACTAATTGCTAACGAATTACCCGGAATTAGCTCCTGAAATCTTCGTTCTTGTCGTCGCGAACGATCACGTCGCGATAATGCTTCAACTCTTTTTCCCGCGTTACTAGACACGAGGCAAACAATTCTCTCTGCCTTGTGCCGAAGACCCACATACACACAAGCAGCTTTGTGTTATCTGAACACTCACTGGCACAAGAGACAAATTGAGAGAATTAATGGAGAGTGTTCCTTTTCAAAGGCAGATTACATGACTTTAAATATAGCTCCATGAGCTAGTGGCGGTGAGATCATATTAACTAAATAGGAAACCTTTTTTACTTTTCCTTCAATCCAAAGAATGCAATGCCGAGTATGTCACCGCCTATACAAACTCTGTAATATTACCGCCATACATGAAACACTATCATGTTACGGTAGTACCATAAACATGGGCCTGATACCGGGCTTGGACCCAACAAAAACATGTGTACTTGGATAAATAAAATAATTAAACCCCAAAGAATTGACAATTTTCGATAGTCCGGCGGCATTCAACTCAGACCTCAAAAACATTCGCCGAGAATGAAAGATTTTTGAGCTATTCTCTCTCAGGATTTTCATCCACATTTTGAAGAAATTTTTGAACTGCCAACCATTGCAGAACATGAAAAGCTTGCCAATGTTATATATGTTGGGAATATTAAGGTGCTTTTAATGGGCTTCGACTTGGTGAGGAGGTGTCGACGAATCTGGTCAAGAAACGGACCAAACGGAGGAGCACGAGATGAAGAGAACAAGCAGTGGCATCAAACTGTTAGTGCGAAGAGCATGGGCCTTCGTGCGAAGAGAATCCAAAATGCGGACAATTAGTTGTTTCAATGTTCGTTAGCTTGGTTTTTTTATTTATTTGGGCAGAATCTTTATAGTAGGCTCTACATTTTGTGGGTTCGATTCGTGGTGTTCCTCACAAATAAAAGGGATTTTTTCGGGTCGTGGAGGTAGCTAGCTCATCGCTAGTGAACCACGTTACATCTTGTGTTCTTGTTTCATCGTTATCATCGTTCTTGACCTCTTCCCAGATCATAACAAACCTTTTTTTTAGAGCATAGGTTCGGTGTTCCTAGATCAAGGTGGAGCTAAAAAGCTAGAGTTTCAAAATCCGCAAAATTCATATCTAAGGTTTCGCGATCAAGGTGGAGCACGCGTTCGGGGACTACGGATCTGGAGAAGGAGCTGCAGAGAAGATGACTGGGGGATGACCGAGATCGACAATCTCACGGGGATAAACAGCTTCATCTTATAGCAAATCAAGGTACATGCTTTGTTGAAGCAGCAAGTCCTGTGGTTGCCATTGGCGGGGGTTTCTACAACCACCAAGGAGTTCAATACGATAGAGGAAAGAGTGTACTCAAATATCATGTTGTGCTTGGCGGACGACGTGATCACGGAGGTTGAGGGTCAAGAGACGACTAAGAAACTAAGGAGAAAGTTAGAGAGCCTCTACAAGAAGAAGCCGTTCACCAACAAGTTGATGTTGAATCGGCACTCTTCGGTCTACGCATGGTGGAAGGTATGGATCTAAGAGATCACGTGGGTTGTCTTAATACTATTTTGATTTAGTTGCGAAATAGTAATGAGAAAATAAGTGATGAAGATGCCGCAGTGATTCTGTTGGTATCGTTACCACCGTCGTATTAGGTTTTCGTGCAGTCTGCCTGTGCTGGAAAGGGAGACTCTCACGTTCGAGGAGGTAAGATCATCTCTACACACATGGGAGATGCGGCAGAGGGATGCATATGGGTTTTCAAACGGTCTAGGGTCGGGCGCATTTGTGGTGTTCAATGGGGGTTATGGTAAAAGGAGGAACATTGGTTCTAAGTTGCCAAAAGACATTGGTGCATTGTGTAAGGAGAAGGGTCACTGGAAGAGGGAGTGTCCGAAGGGGAAGGCGTTTGCAGACATGGTTTCAGGCACGACGGATGACTTTGTTCTCTAGGCCCCGGGTGGGGGCAAAGGGGGAATCCGTGCTCTTGACGAGGAGGCGGATGGTCGAATAGGGGAGTCTATGACGAGAGACACTGATAACTCGGAGTTATTTTATGCCTTTTATTTCTACGTTTTGTGTGCTCAGCATGGAGAATTCATCGTCTTTTGAGTAAATTATGCTAAAGTGTGATAATATGAGTTCGTGAGCATTACTTTTAAATCCGGGCGTTTCTTTTGATATTTTGAGCTTTTATTGTGATATGAACGTGGGTTGTGTTTTCTTGTTGTGATTCGCAGGAAAACAGGGCTTGGAGGATCATGCGGGAGATGGAAACGAGCTTCGGAAGCAAGGAACTCGAAGAAAAAGTCAAAGGAAGCAAGGAAGAAGTCAAAGAAAAAGTTGAGGAACAAAGGGTCTTCGTACGAAGACAAATGTCTTTGTACGAAGAGAAATGACTTAGCCAAATTTCAAGCTATGAAAATCTCTTCCCAAACAACCATGCAGTACTTACATAGGAAGACCTTCGTACGAAGAGGGATTGTCTTCGTACGAAGACTCTTCGTACGAAGAGAAATGTCTTCGTTGGAAGAAATCGCTGGAAAACGCAGATTTTAGGGCTTTTGCGTAGTTTATCCAAACTTTGTAATATTGTTATGGAAACGTATTTAAGTGGTTTAGGTCGAACTTTTCAGCAGTTCATCACGTTAGAAACACCTTTTGGAGAGTAAGAAGCTATTGTAAGAGCTTGGGAGATTTGGATCACTCGTTTGGATTCTCAACTCTCTCTCTCTTTCTTAGTTTTTGCTTATGAAACTTATGAAACTCGTTGTTTTGAGTATGAATCGTAGTAGCTAAACCCTTTTTTCTGGGGTTTCTCGTTTGGTGTAGCTAGGGTTTGATATAAACATGATGTTTTGAGATTGTGATTCATGTTTTAACTTAAACTCTCGTGTTCTTTCATTATTATGGATTGTTCATGGTTTTAATCTCATTATTTTTACGAGTAGCTAACGTAAGAATAATCTTAATTAACATTCACGTGGTAACTCTATGATAGTTAGTCGGTAAATTGAATAATCCACCTAGTCGAATCAATATTTGGTAACTCGATATTGTTAACTAGGATCGTTAGAGTAGAATTGTGATTCTTAATGCGTGCTTAAAAGTAAAATAGACTTGGTAACTCGGTATATTTTGGTTCTAAGTATAGATAACTTGCTCAGTAACTCAGTAAGTATTACATTGCTCGATTAATAGTGAAAGGCACGTGGTTGTTTTACGAATCAAAACAAAAATTTTAGATCAACCTAGTGAACCTAGAGAATTCCCGGTATTTATCCTCGTATTAGAAAAGTCATAAACTCACTCTTTGTTAATCGTGACCTACTTTACTCGATTAATGAGAATCTTGCATTTTTATTTTAGTAGAAATAGCACAACACAAATCTTTGCTCACATAAGGTTTAAGATAATAACTAGTCTAACAAAGTCCTTTGGGTTCGACAACCCGGATTTCCGGATTATTACTACACGCGACCATACACTTGTGGTTGGAACGTGTCAAGTTTTTGGCGCCGTTGCCGGGGACTTCGGCTAAATTAGTTATAATTCCTAGCCTTAGGGATTTTAATGTTTTGTTTATATCTGTTACTCACCTACGTTTTGTGTATTTTGTGATTTCAGGTTGATTTGCACGGTGCATGACCCGTTCTAGAGACGAGCTTTTGTATCCAACATTTGAAAACCCAGAATCCTTATTGAAAGCACAGCGTAGAGACAAGATGAATTCAAGCTCAGTCACCATGGATGATGAAACTAGAGCTGAGGTTGAAAGGTTCCGCAAAAATGTGCAAGATGCGGAAGAAGGTAGAGCAGCTGCTGTAGAGGAGGCAGCAAATAGAGCACGAGAAACTGAGCAACTTAGGGCTCAAATGGCTGAGATTCAGGAGATGATTGATCTCATGAACCCTCCAAATCCACAACAACTCCCTGATGCGGAGGTAGTTGGTAGAAACAACGGTGGTAATGGGAATAATGGGGGCAATAATCGGAACAATAACGGTCAGAATGCGGCAGAGCAAGTCAACAATGCTGAGGAGGATGAGCGTCATTTGGTGGATTACTTTAGAACTACACCGGAGGGGTATCAACCCACTATTGTCAGGCCTCAGATTAACGCCGCACATTTCGAGATACGCCAACCATTGATCAACATGGTTCGGGATGAATGCTTATTCACTGGAGCCCCAAGTGATGATCCACATCAACACTTGCTCAATTTAGAGCAGATTACCTCCACTATGTATGATCAGAGAGTTCCACTCGAGACGATAAAGCTCGTGCTTTTCCCTTTCTCCTTACCGGGAAAGGCAAAGACATAGCTTATGGAACTTCCACCAGGCAATATAGTTACATGGGAAGATTGTAGCAGAGAATTTCTCAGGAAGTATCTTCCACCATCCAAGGTTGCTCAACGGATGGCTGATATAACAAAATTTACACAACATGAAGATGATTCTCTGGGAGACACGTGGAGAAAGTTCAACCAGCTCCTTCGCAGATGCCCCACTCACGGAGAGCCATGGTACAAACTTCTGCACTATTTAATAATGCCTTACACAGAGAGACTGCAAATGAACTGGACTTGATGGCTCAATGCAATTTTATGGGACTGGGATTACATAGATGCCGGGATCTACTGGATAATGTAGAAAAACGTGAGTCCACGAGGTCTGAGACTCGTAGAAACACGAAATCAGATGGGGCATTGGTTAGTAAGATCGAGTCCATGGTGGAACAAAAATTTGAACATCAGATGGCAGTGATGACTTCGGCTTTCAGTAATCCATCGGCACAGGTGAAGTCAATGGGAGAGATAGTAGCAGATGCAAATCAGGGATATGGGGATGGTATTGAAGACGTGAACTACATGGGTCAACCAAAACAGCAGCAATGGCACAACACCTATCATCCCAACAATCGCAATCACCCTAACTTCAGCTATGCCAATCCAAATAGTGGATTATATGCGCCAGGTCAAAGGCCAAACGTTCCATACCAAGTTCAAAGACAGGTTCCACAACAGTAGGCCTCACCATCAGAAGAACAAGATACAAACGCGTTGTTGAGGAAACTGTTGGCTAGCAATGATAAAATTGAGAGCAAGATTGTCGCGATAGAAGCCACGATGAAGAACCATGAGACAGAGGCCAGATAGCCAATCAAAATGCTCGACTTCCACCGGGTATGTTACCATCTAACACAATCACTCCACCTGAGCAATTGAAGGCTATCACTACTCGTAGTGAGACCACCACTAAGGATCCTCCGTATCCTACCCACGCGCGTGCCGAGGCGACCAAGTCCACCGAAAAAGCATTAGATGAAGAAATTCCCGTGCCTACCGTGATTCCCCAATCAAAGGACACGAGTAGGAAGTCGGAAGATAAGCAAAAGCCAAAAGAGTACAGCATGCGTGTGCCATACCCGCAAAGGTTGAAGAGTCAAGAGGATGCTAAGCACTTCAAGAAATTTGTGGATATTTTCAAGAAGTTGCATATCAATATCCCCTTCGCGGAGGCCATTTCACAAATGCCCAAGTATGCCAAATTCCTCAATGATCTCCTCTCCAATAGGAGGCGCATGGATGATTTTGAAACTGTGACCTTGAATGAGGAATGTAGCGCTGTAGTGCAAAAAGTGTTGCCCAAGAAGATGAAAGATCCGGGTGGTTTCATTATTCCTGTGAAATTGGGAGATGCGTTCCATGGTAGAGCGTTATGTGATCTTGGCGCAAGCATCAATTTGATTCCCACATCAGTATTTGAGCAACTTGGTGTAGAGGATCCAAAACCTACTCGTATGTGCTTACAGATGGCTGACCGCACTATCAAACGACCACGAGGTGTTTTGGAGGATGTGCTTGTGAGAGTCTAAGGACTCATTTTCCCTGCGGATTTGTAATCCTAGACATGGATGCTGATGATGATTTCCCACTCATATTGGGAAGGCCATTCCTTGCCACGGCAAAGACGATTATTGATGTTGCCAATGGAGAGTTGAAGATGCGTATTAACGATGAGAAGGTGGCATTCAATGTCTTTGAAGCTATGGAATTTCCTACATATACAGTGAGTGAGTAGTGTTTTGGTGCGGAGGCCTACACACCGAATGAGGAGAAAGATATATTATTGGAGCAGCTGTATGAGGAGCTTGCTCTACTTGACTCGAGTGAAAAAGAACAAGCTATGGAAGCCAGCTCGCGTTCACCCCTACCCCTATTTAATGAGGGAAGCAGGAAGATTCTTACACCTTCTCTTATTACAGCTCCTGTTTTAGAATTAAAACCTTTACCTGCTCATTTAAAATATTTATACTTGGGATCTAATGAGACTTTTCCTGTTATTGTGTCTTCATGTTTGGACATGGAACAAGAGGAGAAACTTCTCAAGGTATTGCAGGAAAGAAAGGCAGCTATGGGGTGGACCATAGCGGATATCAAGGGGATCAGCCCACAGCTTGTCAGCGCAAGATTCGGCTCATGGAAGATAAGAAGCCGGTAGTTCAGTTTCAGCGCCGCCTCTACCCTCACATGCAGGAGGTGGTGAAGAAAGAGGTGCTTAAATGATTGGAAGCAGGTATCATCTACTCGATTTCTGACAGCACATGGACTAGCCCGGTACAGTGTGTCCCTAAGAAGGGAGGTATAACTGTGGTGGAAGGGAAAAAGGTGATCAGATTGCCACTCGTACTGTTACTGGGTGGAGAGTTTGCATGGATTACTGCAAACTCAATGATTCCACGTTGAAGGATCACTTTCCCCTCCCGTTGTGGACCAGATGCTTGATAGGCTGGCACGTCATTCGCATTACTGTTTTTTGGATGGATACTCCGGGTATAATCAGATAGCGATTGAGCCAGCTGACCAGGAGAAGACGACATTTACTTTTCCTTATGGGACCTTACCATTTAGACGCATGCCCTTTGGGCTATGCAATGCACCTGCCACGTTTCAGAGGTGTATGATGTCTATCTTCTCTGAAATGATGGAGCAAAATTTTGAAGTCTTCATGGATGATTTTTCGCTTTATGGTGATGGGTTCGAAGACTGTCTACAGCAGCTAGCTCGTGTACTAGACAGAAGTATTGACACCAACCTAGTGCTTAACTGGGAGAAGTGTCATTTCATGGTTACCAAGGGGATAGTGTTGGGGCACAAGATTTCAAGCAAAGGCTTAGAGGTAGACCGGGCGAAAATTGAGGTGATTGAGAAGCTTCCTTACCCTACATCTGTCAAAGGGGTAAGGAGTTTCTTGGGACATGCAGGTTTCTAGCGGCGTTTCATTAAAGACTTTTCGAAGATCACAAAGCCTTTATATGGACTGCTTGAGTAATGTCGTCTTTGGTTTCAATGAAGAGTGCACGACAACTTTTGATTTGATCAAGAAAAAGCTGATCAGCTCTCCCATTATAGCCAAACCAGACTAGATGAAACAACCCGGGATCTCGGTTCAGGGTTAAAGAGACAATCGATAACCAAAAGTAGAAATATAGTTACGAATATTACATTTCATCTAATAAATAGAACAATCTTGAGAAGATAAGTTTACAAATGTAATGTGATTTGAAATATTCTATGTGATATACTAAGTGATCTAATTTAAGCTAAACGTCTTCGTCTCGATACGCGTTCCCATCCCCCACCTTTATTGATGACCTGCGGTTTTAAAATGGCAAAAGCCGACGCAGTTTTGAAGAAAATGATCAGTAAAAACTGAGTAAATACACACTACGACATGTAAAGCAACGAGTGGCAGGGAAGCATGAGTTGAAGCAAATAAATAGATTTGAAAATCAATGAGCAAAAGAGTTGGAACAATTCGGAACATTTATGAGTAACCGCGAAGCGAGAACCATCATCTTTAAATCATTTATAAACCACAAGTAGTCAACATATTCTTAAACAAGTAGAATATCAACAGTAAACAAGCCCATTTGACCCGATAATGATATTAAATCACAAGTAGCCAAAGCTTTTCAAATCATTTGATTAGATTAGGCAATCAAGATCCACAAACAACATCAATAGAGTAATCAAACTTTCTTTGAATTCTAATTTAACCGTTAAGTTTAGCTGAGGCATGTCTAGAGCCACCAACAGGATCGATGTAGACAGAGGGATCACGAAATAATCACTAAGGGTTCCTTCTAGAGTCTATCAAACCCTATTTCACCCGAGCGTTAAGGGAGCCCATTCGTCAACCCCGCTCATAACATTAGCTAAAAGGCCTTAAGTGTCGACACCCCTATACCGTAGTGACCCTTACGAGTATAAGTAGCACTCTATAGCTCTATAAACCCCTTGGCCTCAATATCTTGATACCCTTTAGCTCATCGGGGGCGGATTTGTGAACATTAACGTTCTATCCAATAATAAGAAGCATTGCTTCAATGGTCTTAGCCATAAGAAAATGGAGGATTGCTTGACGCCTCTCATTAATAACAGTACTCTGTACATCGACCTAACTCTATTAGAGGTATTTTATTTCTTCTCTTTCACATAACCAGGATCAGAATATCAACATTCTACAAGTAACTTCCGAGAGTTCTCAAAGAAGATGAATAAAATAGTTTAACAACATTCGAGTGGAAAACATGCATTCTCATACTTTTTCATATAACAAGCATGCATTTGAAACATCGAACACATACGCACATTTTGATATAAAAGTTCGTACATATGTACTTACCACTGAGATGAAGCACAATTAAAAGCAAGAAACTAAGCCTAGCACTCCGACGACAACCGCTCTCTCCTACTAGGTCGATGTCTACAATCACACGTATGACGTACTCGTTATAACCAATTTACACATTTATAATAAAAATACAAACCTACATGTAACATAGTCCTAAATTTCACTAATGCACATATAATGATATTTAATTATCAAAATAAGTCCAACAAAACACCTAGAAGTTCAAAAATTCAAGTTTTCTAAAAAATGTGAAACTACAATTCTGGACAGAATTGTAGCTCTGATTTTGGAGCCATATTTACAATATCAAATCATCTCCTAAAATTTTGAAATTAATGTATGATGAACCTAAATGTGTCTACTTTCAGAAACATCAAGAAAATCATGCATAGCTATTATAAAACTCAAGTTACAAAAATAACTAGCACTGCTATGCAGATAAGAGTTTTGCAAAAACTTTCAACTTTGCAAGGGGATTACTACCACTTGGAGAATATAAATAAAGCTCATCTTCTCCAGAATGAATCCCCTATGTGTCTACTTTAATCACAAGAAAGATGAGATGCCATAGGTTTCTGTAAATGGGTTTTTTAATAAAAATGGCAAGATTGGTACTGAAACAGAGTTTCAAAAAACATGCAACTTAAAATGAGCATATCTCCCTAACCAAAATGGCTATGAAGTTGGTTTTTTTCTCAAAATTACCACCTCTAAGTCTAGTTTCAAAATATGCAAGATTTAGAAATTTCACTGAGACAAAATTTGGAGATAATATACGTTTTTCACAAACTGGTCAGATTGTGTCAATATGCATTTTTCCCAAAAATCAACAAGTTTTGTTCAAAAGATACATGCAACTTATGGAGACTTGATTTTCACACAAATAACATCATTTTAGGCATGAATTAAGATTTTTCACATGCTCTTGACACAAATGATCAAAATTTTCTTGACATGCAAGTGCAACTACCAAGAAATTTACAAAGTGCATATGGGTTTTAGTGTGAGTTTCATGAAATAGTCAAGATTTTGGAGTCAATCACATGATCTAACCATGGAAATGAAGAATCAAGCATGGAGATGAAGAAAACTATTGTGAAATTTCATCAATCAAAGAAAAACATAAACATGCATGCATGAATTCAAGACTAGAAGGAAGATTTACCCCAAGATTCAAGAAATTGGAGAGAAATGGTGAAATTGGGCTTCAATCCATGAGTAGAATGGTGGAATAACCCCCCTCCATGATGATATTAAGGTTGGACTCAAGTTTTTCATGATTTGGAGACCATAAAATTGAGTTTTGTTGAAGTTTTTGTGAAGTCAACACCAAAAAACGGGCATGGAGTTTTGAGAGAGAGAAAAGAGCTTGTGTGAATGCTCTTGAAGAGAAAACATGTGAAGAATTATGGAAGAAAGAAATGGGGTTGATGGTGGAGGTTGGTGGTGAAAAATCTCCCAAAGAAGTTCATACAAAGTGAAGGTAGTAATGAGAGGTTGATGGGGATGGGAGTGATAGAAGAAAAAAAATGATTGAATATAATGGGTGTAGTGTTCTTGATGAGTGTGTGCAGGATTCCGAGGTGAAAGGCCTATTTCGGATCCCCCGTCTTGATGCGCGTGTGCGAAACAGAATGAAAATTGAAGAAATGCAGCCTAAAATGCGTATCGGGATCCGAAGTGAAGGAATTGAAGATTGAAGCCATTCCTACACTTATTCAACACACGCACTTGGGGAAAGATCATATTTCCGGATTCCCCGTCTTGATATACGCTAGGATTTTATTGATGAACAGAGAAAGCTAGCACGTTGGCACGGATTATGAGGTGATATTTTGAAGACCAGACTGAAAACACAATTGAACAGTGCCAATGTGTGGGGGTGGTTGAGAGCTTTCTGTAGACAGGTGGATCGCGCATATCGGAGTCCGAATGAGAAAGTTACGCCAAAAAGGATACTCAAGAGAGTAAAACGAGGCTAAAAGCATCCTGAAATGCAAAACGTGCCTCGGAACGCGTGAAATTGACAAATGAAATACTCCCCGGATTTTGGGAGTGTTTTAAGGTAAAAAGGGAGTCTCGAGGTCGAGGAGATCCTTCGGAAAGCAAAGGCACGATCAGATAAGCGAAAATATATCAAAAAGGATGTTTTTGACAAGCTCCAGGACTCTCTTCGTACGAAGAGAAATGTCTTTGTACGAAGACATTATACTTAGAAAAAAAATTGACTCTGAATTTTGTCTTCCCAGAACCCCTTCCAGTACTTATCTGGGAAGACCTTCGTACAAAGACTAATTCTCTTCGCACGAAGAGTCTTCGTACGAAGAGAATTGTCTTCGTACGAAGACATCGGGTGAATTGCCAGTTTTGCCCGATACAGAGAAGAAGGAGGGGGTATTAAAATGAGGGCAAAAAGGACTTTTTGGGACGAAATAGTTGATGAACCTTTGTCCCGTCGGTCTCTGTCTCATTCTTCACAACCTCACCTTCATCCTCCATAAGCAAATCCTCTCTAGCTCTCTCTCTCTCTCTCCAAACTCAAACCTTCACCAAATTCAACAAGAAGAGTAGGGTTTTGTGCGGATTTGCAAGGAGATCAAATTGGTAGGAGTTTTTTGATTGAAAAGGACGGGTGAGGAAGAAATCAGTTGAAGAAAAGTTAGGGTTTCGTCCATAGATTTGAAAATTTGGCAACTTGGAGCTTGATTCAGCTTTAGGTCAAGAAAACAACCTCGACGGGGACATCACAAGGAGTACGTTGCACCATCCGATTCGAAGTTTCAACAAAAAATTCCGGCGACCTCCAAAACGGTCCTTCTTGCCGGAATTTTTGAAATTTTGTGCCCGTAAGACTTGCTCCGGGCACGTAGGTATTCTCTAAACTAGAAATTTTAATATACCAGTCTTAGGCACAAATTGAGTAAAAGCCTGGTTTGTTTTTGTTTCGCTTAGTAGCGTGCTTGGGGGCGATTGAATAGATTCCTAGGATTACGTGCTAATACTTACCTACGTGTTTAATTTCTGTAAATACTTCTTGTCACGTGCACAAGTTGAATTTCTTATTTTTAACTTGAATTTGAGCATTATAATGGCGGGTGGAACAAAAAGAAATACGGGAGAGGGTACATCACAAGAGGCATCCGGTTCGGGTGAACCTCAGTTAGAAATACCGCCTATACCCCAATACGCTATTTTGAACACCCCTCTCCCGGCTAAACCGGGAATTGTAGGCCGACGAACGGCGAAAGTGAATTTGAAAGAGCGTAGTATTGGGCCCGCATGCTTTGATAGTTATCGATTTGTTACATTCGAGGCCCATATAGACTCGCGTAAGGACACTTACTTGACAAAGAATGGGCAGCCCGAGAAAGAGTTTCCATTGCACGAGGACATGCCTCAAGCAATAAAGGACATTTTTGAGTGTGAGAAGCTAACCAATTGGTTCAAGATTGTAGGGCAGTCTAGTTCTCACATAGCGCGTGAGTTTTCCCTCAATTTGAGGTATGCGAAAGATGGTGAGAGCCAGGACCCGCGTCTTGTCTATTGTCGGAACGAGTGGATAGTCTTCACTCCAGAGACTATCGGCTTGGCCATGGGGTTCCCCCGTTTGAGAGAGGCTTGTGGCTACGAGGCCACTATTCGTAGTGAGGGTATTTGGTCTCGTGTCAATGCATTTTGCTTTGCAAAGGGAGTAGACCCGTGGGACAGAAGAGGGGAGGTGCCTCAGTGGAAGGCTGGAAAGAATTACTATAGGCCGGAGGCGAGGTGGTGTTGCGAGTTGCTAGAGAATTGCGTTCTGGGAATCACACAAAACCCCCATTACTCTTTCCTCCTATCTCTCTTGGCTCTCTGTCTCTACACCGGGGTTCGGGTAGATATCCCTAGGTTGATTTGGGAGAATTGCTTGGAGAGAGTGTCAAGGACTAACAAGTTGGGTCACGGCCATACTTGTTTGCTGACTCATTTAGCCAAAATCGCAGAACTAGCAATTGGGAGAGACATGGACCTGAAAAGGCTCACTGCTAGGAAATGGCATAGGTTTGATGAGTCGGCCAAAAAGAAGGGAAATGGTAGGAAGATGAACACCTCTCGGTTTGACAACCAAGTTGCTTATGACCACTTGAACGAAGAGATATCTCGGGATAGACTTGAGAGAAGATGCCAGTTTGACCATACTAGGGACAATCAGGCGAAGCTCGGTAGCTTAATCTAGATGGTGGGCCAGTGGGTTATTCAGTCTAGTGGTCAGGCGGCGGAGGAGTTTGTTCCACCAGTCCCGACGGCGGATCCATGGTTCCAGGAAGACGAATTTGAGTATCCGGTTCCGCCGAGTGAGGACGAGTTAGAGTTGGAAGAAGAGGATGATGAAGAGGAGCAAGATGAGGAAGACGAGTAGTGAAGTGTGCCCTTATGCTAGGATTGTTGAGTCCTCGTATCATCGTTGAGGACAATGATGCATCCTAGTGTGGGGGTGGGTGAGACCCTTTTTACTAGTCAGTTATTGAGTCTTTGCATAGCCGTGTCGCATTTAGTTAGGAATTTTGGTTATGTCCTTATTTTCTTTTTAATTATTCATATTTTTGCGTGCACGTTTTATTATTTTTGAGTCATCCCACCAGCATATCGTGTCAGTAGTCGAGTTGGTCGTGCATGTAGTATAGCTGGAAAAAAGCTAAACTAAAATTTGAAAAAACCAAAAAAATTAAAAATTTATAGAAAGGGAAATTAAAAGAAGCTAAAAATTTGGTAAAATCCAGAAGTGTGAGATTTTTAGGCGTAGGGCATGAATTGCAATCGGGGGTGACAAAGTGAGTTTCCCCTACTAAGTATAGATAAGCTTTCTTTACGGGGAGGCGTGCCTATTTTACGCACGAACTTAATTTTCAAATCTAAAGTGTGTATCTAGTTTTCTTACAAGAGTTCAGCTAGGTGTGAGCTAAACAAGCCGAACGTTCTTGTGTACGTCTTAGGTAGTCGCCAACCCGCCTCGTAGTGGCACACAGAACAGCTGTGCGATGTGTGTATTAGAGCACTCACTGCTTATAGAACTTACCCTGTAGGACCACTAGTAAACCTTTTTTTGAACCTTGGATTCTTTGATAGCCTCTGGACTTAGGGTGACGATTCTTGGCCTTCATCATTGATTGTTTAGAATCACCGCTTTAGTGCGTCACGAGGGAGTTCTAGTTGAGGGGGTTCGATGATGGAGTACTTCATGATATACTTGTATGAGTCTTACATATCGCACATGCTTCATTTGTGATTTTCGAGGGGAATGCGAGGGTGAGTGAGAGTAGGCTTGCGCACTTCGGTGTGGCGGTGTCCCATGGCGTTACAACATGGACACAGTTGTGGAGAGCCGTGAGTGTGTAACATCTAATACACACAAAAATTGGGTTGGGTGAACTTAATTGGTGGATCGTGCTAGGTACCGGATTGACCTTGCCACGACTCCATCCCCACACACGTGCTTTATTTTGTAGCGGCTTAATTTGTGACACCAGGGATTTCATCGATTTAGGGGGAGATGAACTTATTTTGTGATACGTATTCATTGACTGGGTTATTTCCTCCCCCTATCATCTTATTTTGGCTTGACACTTGGAAGACCACTCGGATATATTTTGTGGAAATTGTGCAGAAATTTGAGAGATTAAAAAAAATCTAAAAAAAAAGAAAAAAAAAAGAGAGAAAAAAAAGGAGAGTTGAATAAAGGAAGAATGAGAAGCTTATTGGAAGATCGATTGGAGAAGCAACTAGTTCACTAAGGGGAAGTTCTATCTTATGCATCATTCATGACGAAGGCCACGGAGATCGTAATTGTACCGGGGTGTGAGGGGATTGAAGGCCGGAGATGGTGAGTTCCGGGCTTGGTTTCTATCATTGTTGTGAGGGTGTGTGAGATGTGGTATTTGTGAGAATGTGACGCTTTAGGACTAGTGCTTAATTATTATCCTTTTGTCCCTAAAGCCTCGTCATTATAAACCCGTTAGCGGATTAGGAGCTCGGACCTTGAACAAGGCTTAGTCTAGCGTAGCCTCTTATTTTGTGGCACACATGAAGAGGTAATGCATTCTTGTAAATAGTAAAGCTAGGTTCTCTATACTAGCTAGGGGAGATTCCCGTTGTCAAATTTGGTTTCAACTCATGCCTTGTATCTAGATTTCTCATCGCTTCGTGGTAACAGGTTTTAAGCTAATGGAGATTGCCCAATCTCGCAAAAAAAATGTTATTTCAATACTTGCATTGTGAATATTGCATTTGCATATAGGTGCATTGTGTATATTCGAGTCGTGTCGACTAGTAAAAGGGTGGTTTGTGGTTTGTGGTTTGATCTAACTCGGACTAGTATGAAATTGATGACGTTTTGTATGCAATGAAAGGTGGTAGTATGCAAATGGTGTAGGGAAGTATGCAATGATAAATGGGTTTGGTATGCAAATTTGGATTGATTGCGTGAAAGTGAGAGGATTTTTGGCTTGAGAAGTTTTAATTGACTTGGAAAATTTGCTCGGGACGAGCAAAAGGTAGTGTGGGGGTAGTTGATAACTCCGTTTTCGGAGTTATTTTATGCCTTTTATTTCTACGTCTTCCGTGCTCAACATGGAGAATTCGTCGTCGTTTGAGTAAATTATGCTAAAGTGTGATAATATGAGTTCGTGAGCATTACTTGTTAAATCCTGGCGTTTCTTTGGATATTTTGAGCTTTTATTGTGATATGATCGCGGGTTGTGTTTTTGTGTTGTGATTCGCAGGAAAACAGGGCTTGGAGGATCATGAAGGAGATAGAAACGAGCTTCGGAAGCAAGGAACTCGAAGAAAAAGTCAAAGGAAGAAAGGAAGAAGTCAAAGAAAAAGTTCAGGAACAAAGGGTGTTCGTACGAAGACGAAGACATCGCTGGAAAACGCAAATTTTTTGTGGCTTTTGCGTAGTTTATCCAAACTTTGTAATATTGTTATGGAAACGTATTTAAGTGTTTTAGGTCGAATTTTTCAGTAGTTCATCACGTTAGAAATATCTTTTGGAGAGCAAGAAGCTATTGCAAGAGCTTGGGAGCTTTGGATCACTTGTTTGGATTCTCAACTCTCCCTCTTTCTTAGTTTTTGCTTATGAAACTTATGAAACTCGTTGTTTTGAGTATGAATCGTAGTAGCTAAACCCTTTTTGCTGGGAATTCTCGTTTGGTGTAGCTAGGGTTTGATATAAACATGATGTTTTGAGATTGTGATTCATGTTTTAACTTAATCTCTCGTGTTCTTTCATTATTATGGATTGTTCATGGTTTTAATCTCATTATTTTTACGAGTAGCTAACGTAAGAATAATCTTAATTAACATTCATGTGGTAACTCCGTGATAGTTAGCCGGTAAATTGAATAATCCACCTAGTCAAATCAATATTTGGTAACTCGATATTGTTAACTAGGATCGTTAGAGTAGAATTGAGATTCTTAATGCGTGCTTAAAAGTAAAATAGACTTGGTAACTCGGTATATTTTGGTTTTAAGTATAGATAACTTGCTTGGTAACTCGGTAAGTTTTACATTGCTCGTGTAATAGTGAAAGGCACGTGGTTGTTTTACGAATCAAAACATAAGTTTAGATTAACCTAGTGAACCTAGAGAATTCCCGGTATTTATCCTCGTATTAGAAAAGTCATAAACTCACTCTTTGTTAATCGTGACCTACTTCACTCGATTAATTGAGAATCTTGCATTTTTATTTTAGTAGAAATAGCACATCACAAATCTTTGCGACTTGCCCACATAAGATTTAAGATAATAACTAGTTTAACAAAGTCCTTTGGGTTCGACAACCCGGATTTCCGGACTATTACTACACGCGACAACCATACACTTGTGATTAGAACGTGTCAGACATGACATGTTAAGGGGACACGTATTGAGGGGTTTGTTGTAAAGACTCGATGGGATTCAAAACAACAAATGATCTTGTTGTAGTAACTCGGTGGGAGTTGGAATAACAAGTACGGGATGCGATTGCAAGAACTCGACCGTAGTTAGAGTATTGATAGGGTTTGATTGCAGGAACTTGACGGGAGTTGGAGCTTTGTTGGAGGCACCGTTGCAGGAACTGTTGGAATAGATGCCCTAGAGGCAATCTAGTTTAGTATGAATTTGTAATTGGCTAGAAAATTCATTTATTATTTATTGGATATTTAATATAATGAAGTCCTTAGATTTACAATCGAGTTGTTTATCTTAAATATCCCTAGTCAAATATAATGATTAAATGGGACAATCATCTATAGACTAGTATGGGGTTAGATTGATATGGAGATATCACGATCCAACACATAGGTGTGCATTACGGAATGTCGCACTGGATTGACCCATCACCGAGAAGGCTACATACACGTTATGTTGAGTCACAAGTGCTTCTCGGGTACAATGGTATTGTCATACTTAGACTTGAAGTCACTAGATATTCTAGTTGTGGATCATTGTGATCTTGGTAGCGTTAAACGCTACACCGTGACTGGGTAGTTATAAAGGCGTGTACTGGATACAATGAGAAGCAAGCTTAGAGATCGTAGTGGACGTAGAGAGGATTTGCCCCTCCCACATAACGGGAGCAAATATCCTAGGCCACTCGAGGATAGTGCTTATAGAATGTCTGGCCAGACTCAAATAAATCAATATATGGGATATTGATGTTATTTGCACGAATAAGGCTATTCCATGGATCGAGAAACTAGGGATTGGATATATGAGTGTGACTTGTATGTCTCGTGTCCAATCCGGATATGGAGGCAAAGGGATGAGACAATTACTTGTACAAGGTTGTCTAGATGACTATTCTATTAGTTGGCTAGAATGGATGTTTTGCTAGAAACCGCTCCATATTAGCAAAGAGTTGCTACCAACTAGATAGAACCTATGGGGTCACACGCTATATAGAGTTGTACTAGATTTGGGAATTAATTAATTGGATTAATTAATTAGAAGGATCACTTTGCAAACCCTTGCAAACTTAGTAGGGACTAATTTGCAAGGAAGGGACTAAATTGAATTCTAGTAGGACTAGAATAAGTCCTTTAGGTAGTTAACAAGGAGTTGTTGGACTATCTAAAGGACCCTCCTTCCTTCCTTCCACATAACTTATGCTCTGAAGAGAACATAACAAGAGTGGGAGAGAACAAAGGAGAGAGAGAGCAAGCAACAAGGAGGACGCCGCCCCCTTGCCGCCGCCCCTCGTCCCCGACGCCACAAGAGGGCCGAACCCCCTCTTTGTGCCTCGTTTTGCGTGATTCCTTCACCCTCCTCTCATTCCGGGCTAGCACCAAGGAGATTGGAGATCTAGGATCAACTCTAGGCGTGGATCAACTATAGAGAACGTGACACTATTCGCGTTTGAAGTCATCAAGGAGAACCCAAAGGTGTGTTTATGATTTCTTACCTTCACTATCGTTATGCATCTAGACTTGTGATCCTTGGAGGGTTTTGCATGGTTGTTTGTTTGATTATGCTTCCGTTTGCGCGATCCATGAATCAAAACCCTACAGTGGTATCAGAGCCACAGGTCATAGAGCATAAACGTAGTTTATGTGTTACACTCTTGTTGTTTTACACCTTAATTTGTTGTTTATCGCGTAAAACAAGACAAATCAAGCATTGGATGCAATTTGTCAAAGAATTAATCATAACAAGACCCAATTTTGCATTGGATGCATGAATTGGTGAGTTTGAGAAATTTTAGGATCTTAGATCTTGGGTTTGGGCATCCTTGGGGATGAAGGAGTTCTCCCAAAACAAGGAAACAACCAAACTTGGGCTCCAAGCAAGGAGGTTGTTTTAGAAACAACCTCCACAAGGAGGTTCGG
Organism: Linanthus parryae; assembly: GCA_023055425.1. Lineage (NCBI taxonomy): Eukaryota > Viridiplantae > Streptophyta > Magnoliopsida > Ericales > Polemoniaceae > Linanthus > Linanthus parryae. Next base: position 123,119,712 of record JALGPY010000003.1, on the reverse strand, counting down.
CCCCCTAGGGGACTGCCCCCCTTGCTTGCCGCCCAAGCTTGGCGCCCTAAGGGGCCGGGCGGCCCTAACCCGCGGGCCTAGCTTGCGGGTTTTTGGCCGGGCCGGCCCTAGGGCTCTATGGTTCACTTTGTTTGGGCCCGGGCAATTGGATTGTTGGGCCCATGGACCGTTTTAACCCTAGAAATCCTAAAATCAATTAAAATTGACCAAGCGCGTTAAAATTGGATTTTAACTGTTTATGTGCAAATCGCATGGTGATTGGATATGGCCTTAGGATGTGGTTTGATGTGGATGTTTAATTTTGTGGTTTGGTTTTACGGCCTGCGAGCTGATCAATTAATTGTAATAATTAATTAGGGTTTTATGGCCTGCGTGCCATTTTTTTTCTCAACTTGTGAGATTTATTTTATTTAGTATAGATATTAGATAGTGCTAGATAAAGTAGATTGTTAGCCAAGATTGAAGAAAAGAAGCCCAAAGCCAAAGAAGCCACAAAAGATGGAGCATGGAGCATGGAGCACACCACATGACTATGAAGGATGGACCAAAAGATCAAGACGCATGGAGATGTGTTTGTTTAGGGTTCATAGATAATTCCATTGGCTTGGAATTATCTTAGTCTAGAAAAGGCCATATCCACATCACGTTTAATTTCTGTTTTGTGGTTGTTTATTTATTGTCTTATTATTTGTGTGGTTGGTGTATGAATGATGCATGCAATTAGGATAATAAGATAATTAGACAACCCGGATCTATTATTTGGAGTTGTGCCCAAACTCAAATAGATAGATTAGTTGATATTGATCAACAAAATAATTGAATTTAAAATCCCTCAAATTAAAATATTGTGTTCCTGCCTTCTCGTTATTTAAACACTCATTATCATCATTATTTATCAAGTTCGTGCGTGCCAAAGCATGGCGACTTGGTTCATAATGATGGAATGCGATGGCACGTAACAATGTGCAATTGTTTAGATAAGAGGTTGAACACAACTAGGCTATTAATTTGATTAAGAAACCTAGAGGCAATCAATTGGGATTATCCATATGGATGGATAAATAAGGAGTTATTTGCCCGATTGAACCAAGAGTTGCATATGGGATGCAATTGGAATTGTTCCTACCTAAGAAGTAGCCGAATTATGGGTGACTTGCCAAAGCAAGCTCATAAGGAGATGAAAAAGATGGATCTTGGCCCACTAGAAAATATAAGGATATTTTCCGCATTAATATCTTGAGGGTTATTAATCCGTAGAAAAATAGTGGGAGCTATATTTAATAAACTAGCCATTATTAAATATAGTCAAAAATTCACAAATACTAAAACTTGCGTATTTTCCTTTTGTAGAATTCCAAATGGCAAACAACTCATCGAGTTCACAACATTCCCTACGATCTGTCCTTGAGAAGGACAAGCTCTCTGGAACCAACTTTCTTGATTGGTACAGAAACTTGAGAATTGTTCTCAAGCAAGAGAAGAAACTGTACGCAATAGAGGAGCAAGTTCCAGAAGGTCCAGAGAATCAGACACCTGCTGCCTTAAAGGCGTATCAAAAGCGTGTTGATGACGCTAATGATGCGGCCTGCCTAATGCTTTGCACCATGACCTCTGAGCTTCAGAAGCAACATGAGAACATGAATGCTGTCGATATGATCGAACATCTAAAGCAGCTCTTCCAAGAGCAGGCGAGGGTAGAGAGGTATGAGGTCTCAAAGGCACTGTTCAAATGTCATCTGGCAGAAGGGAACCCGGTGGGACCCCATGTACTCCGAATGATCGGGTACTTGGAGAATCTCGCCCGGCTTGGGTTCCCGGTCGGCCAAGACTTGGCAACGGATCTCGTGTTGCAATCGTTGCCTGAAAGTTATGGACAGTTCATTATGAACTATAACATGAACGAGATCGTTAAACCACTGCCAGATTTGCTCAACATGTTGAGGACGGCTGAACAGAGCATCAACAAGGGTAAGGGCAAGGCCATTATGATGGTGCATAAAGGAAAGGGAAAAAAAATTTGCATCTTCCTCCAAGGGCAAAGGCAAGTCAGTTGCTAAGTCCAAGGAACAAGCCCTTAAGCCTGTTGGTGGCATTGCCAAGGTCGTGACTAAGGGTGAATGTCACTACTGCAGTCAACCTGGACACTGGAGGAGGAACTGCCCAAAATATCTGGAGGACAAGAGGCTTGGAATAGTGATTCCACCACCACCAGGTATTTTTGTTGTAGATGTCAATTTAACTGTCTCTACATCATGGGTATTAGATACTGGATGTGGATCTCATATTTGTCGAAATATGCAGGATCTAAAGAGAAGTAAAAGATTGGCTAAAGGGGAGGTAGATCTGCGCGTTCGGAATGGAGCAAAGGTTGCTGCGTTGGCCATAGGCGTGTGCGAGCTATCTCTGCCTTCAGGATTAGTTTTAGAATTAAATAATTGCTATTTTGTGCCTGCTATGAGCAGAAACATTATTTCTATTTCTTTTTGGACAAGGAAGGTTTTATTATTTCAATAAAGAACAATTGTTGTTCCTTTTATTTGAATAATATTCACTATTTTAGTGCGCAATTATTTAATGGACTTTATGTCCTTGATCTAAGCAATCCTGTCTACAACATTAATACCAAGCGGATTAAAATAAATGATTTAAATCTTGCTTATTTATGGCATTGTCGTTTAGGCCACATAAATGAGAAACGTGTATCTAGACTCCATAAAGATGGATTACTAGACTCATTTGATTTTGAATCATATGAGACATGTGAGGCTTGTTTATTGGGAAAAATGACAAAGTCCCCTTTCAATAAGAAATGTGAGAGGACTAGTGAGCAATTGGCGCTCATACATACCGATGTGTGTGGGCCATTTGCCACGCCTGCCAGGGGTGGTTACGTCTACTTCATTACGTTTACTGATGATTACAGTAGATATGGATTTGTGTACCTTATGAGGGCAAAATCCGAATCCTTTGAAGTGTTCAAAGAATTCAAGAATGAAGTAGAGAAGCAACTTGGCAAAAGTATCAAAGCTCTACGATCGGATCGTGGAGGAGAATACTTGAGCCAAGAGTTTGACGACTATCTTAGAGAGTGTGGGATAGTGTCCCAACTCACTCCACCCGGAACGCCACAATGGAATGGCGTGTCCGAGAGGAGGAATCGAACCCTATTGGATATGGTTCGGTCTATGATGTGTCAAACCGATCTTCCATTATCATTTTGGGGCTACGCTCTATTAAGTGCAGCTTTCACCATTAACCGTGTTCCATCTAAATCAGTCATGAAGACACCATATGAGATGTGGAGTGGGAGGCGTCCCACACTGTCGTTCATGAGGATTTGGGGCTGCGATGTCTATGTAAAACGTTTACAATCAGACAAGCTAGGGCCTAAGTCGGATAAGTGTAAATTTGTGGGGTACCCTAAGGAAACTAAGGGATACTACTTCTACAATCCAACCGAGAACAAAGTGTTTGTTGCTCGGACCGGCGTGTTTCTAGAAAGAGAGTTTGTCTCTAAAGAAGCAAGTGGGAGGAATGTAGAACTTGAAGAAGTTCAAGAGCCACAAATCACTGAACCGATTATGGAACATGAACAGGAATCACAAGCAGTTGTGGATCCACCTGTTCAGGTAACACAAGAGCTTCGTAGATCTAGTAGAGTGCGCCAGGAACCCGAGAGGTATGGACTTCTCGTAACTGATTCCGGTGACACGATGCTCATAGATGATGAGCCTACTACCTATGAGGAGGCCATGAATGGCCCAGACTCGCAGAAGTGGCTTGAAGCCATGAGATCCGAGATGGAATCCATGTAAACCAACAAAGTATGGACTTTGGTGGAACCACCTGATGGGGCGCGGCCCATAGGGTGCAAGTGGGTCTTCAAGAAGAAGATCGACATGGATGGTAATGTGATTACCTATAAGGGCCGATTGGTGGCTAAAGGATTCAGACAGATTCATGGTATTGACTATGATGAAACCTTTTCACCAGTCGCTATGACCAAATCCATCCGAATCCTACTTGCGATTGCAGCATACTACGACTATGAGATTTGGCAGATGGATGTCAAAACAGCATTCCTTTATGGGAATCTCCTCGAGGACGTGTATATGATACAGCCGGAGGGTTTTGAGGATCCAAAGCAAGCCAACAAAGTCTGTAAACTGCAACGATCCATTTATGGATTGAAGCAAGCTTCTAGGAGTTGGAATCGACGTTTTGATGAAGTGGTCAAAGAGTTTGGCTTCATCAGAAACGAAGATGAGTCTTGTGTCTACAAGAAGGTTAGTGGGAGCTCTGTAGCTTTTCTGGTCTTGTATGTGGATGACATACTACTCATTGGAAACGACGTTCCCATGCTGCAATCTGTGAAAGATTGGCTATGAAAGTGTTTCTCAATGAAGGACTTAGGAGAAGCAGCCTATATACTCGGTATAAAGATCTATAGAGATAGATCTAAGAGGTTGCTAGGCCTAAGTCAGAGTACATATATTGACAAGTGTTGAAACGCTTCAACATGCAAGACTCCAAGAAGGGGTTCTTGCCCATGTCACATGGAATAGCTCTTTCGAAGAGTGGTTGTCCTTCCAATGAGATTGAGAAGGAACGCATGAGTAGGATTCCCTATGCCTCGGCCATAGGATCTATCATGTACGCCATGTTATGTACTAGACCAGATGTGTCATATGCCTTGAGTATGACAAGCAGATACCAATCCAATCCGGGTGAGAGTCACTGGATTGCTGTCAAGAACATCCTAAAGTACTTGAGAAGAACTAAGGATGCTTTCTTGATGTTTGGCGGTGAGGAAGAGTTGCGTGTAAGGGGTTACACTGATGCAAGCTTCCAAACCGATAGAGATGACTTTAGATCACAGTCGGGATATGTGTTTTGCCTGAATGGAGCAGCGGTGAGCTGGAAGAGTTCCAAGCAAGAGACGGTAGCTGATTCTACAACAGAGGCTGAGTACATTGCTGCAAATGGCGCAGCAAAGGAGGCTGTTTGAATCAGAAAGTTTGTTTCTGAACTTGGTGTGGTCCCTAGCATTGCGGATCCAGTGGAGTTGTTCTGTGACAACACTGGGGCGATCACGCAATCAAAGGAACCAAGATCGCACCAGAAATCCAAGCATGTGCTCAGGAAGTTTCATCTGATTCGAGATATTATCGATAGAGGAGACGTTCGGATATGCAAGATTCCTACAGATGATAATCTGTCAGACCCGCTTACGAAGCCTCTCACGCAGTGGAAGCATGAAGGGCACACTAGGAGTATGGGCATACGAGATGCGCCAGATTGGCTCTAGTGCAAGTGGGAGACTGTTGGAATAGATGCCCTAGAGGCAATCTAGTTTAGTATGAATTTGTAATTGGCTAGAAAATTCATTTATTATTTATTGGATATTTAATATAATGAAGTCCTTAGATTTACAATCGAGTTGTTTATCTTAAATACCCCTAGTCAAATATAATGATTAAATGGGACAATCATCTATAGACTAGTATGGGGTTGGATTGATATGGAGATATCACGATCCAACACATAGGTGTGCATTACGGAATGTCGCACTGGATTGACCCATCACCGAGAAGGCTACATACACGTTATGTTGAGTCACAAGTGCTTCTCGGGTACAATGGTATTGTCATCCTTAGACTTGAAGTCACTAGATATTCTAGTTGTGGATCATTGTGATCTTGGTAGCGTTAAACGCTACACCGTGACTGGGTAGTTATAAAGGCGTGTACTGGATACAATGAGAAGCAAGCTTAGAGATCGTAGTGGACGTAGAGAGGATTTGCCCCTCCCACATAACGGGAGCAAATATCCTAGGCCACTCGAGGATAGTGCTTATAGAATGTCTGGCCAGACTCAAATAAATCAATATATGGGATATTGATGTTATTTGCACGAATAAGGCTATTCCATGGATCGAGAAACTAGGGATTGGATATACGAGTGTGACTTGTATGTCTCGTGTCCAATCCGGATATGGAGGAAAAGGGATGAGACAATTACTTGTACAAGGTTGTCTAGATGACTATTCTATTAGTTGGCTAGAATGGATGTTTTGCTAGAAACCGCTCCATATTAGCAAAGAGTTGCTACCAACTAGATAGAACCTATGGGGTCACACGCTATATAGAGTTGTACTAGATTTGGGAATTAATTAATTGGATTAATTAATTAGAAGGATCACTTTGCAAACCCTTGCAAACTTAGTAGGGACTAATTTGCAAGGAAGGGACTAAATTGAATTCTAGTAGGACTAGAATAAGTCCTTTAGGTAGTTAACAAGGAGTTGTTGGACTATATAAAGGACCCTCCTTCCTTCCTTCCACATAACTTATGCTCTGAAGAGAACATAACAAGAGTGGGAGAGAACAAAGGAGAGAGAGAGCAAGCAACAAGGAGGACGCCGCCCCCTTGCCGCCGCCCCTCGTCCCCGACGCCACAAGAGGGCCGAACCCCCTCTTTGTGCCTCGTTTTGCGTGATTCCTTCACCCTCCTCTCATTCCGGGCTAGCACCAAGGAGATTGGAGATCTAGGATCAACTCTAGGCGTGGATCAACTATAGAGAACGTGACACTATTCGCGTTTGAAGTCATCAAGGAGAACCCAAAGGTGTGTTTATGATTTCTTACCTTCACTATCGTTATGCATCTAGACTTGTGATCCTTGGAGGGTTTTGCATGGTTGTTTGTTTGATTATGCTTCCGTTTGCGCGATCCATGAATCAAAACCCTACAGGAACTTGGCGAAATTGGAGCAACTTTGAATACTGAGGCTATTGGAGAGAACCGGCTAATTAAAGAACAAGCGGATGAGAGGATTCAAGACAACGTGGATATTTGTTGGGAATCTTAGGGTGCCTTGTATGGACTTAGACTTAGCGAGGATTTGGCGATGAAGCGGGACAAGAAATGCACCAAACGGTGGAGCACGAGACGAAGAGAACAAGCAGTGGCACCAGACTGTGCGTGTGAATAGCACGGGAGAAGGTCTTCGTGCGAAGACTATCGTGTTCGTGCGAAGAGAATCTAGAAGGAGGCCAATTAGTTGTTTCCTTGTTCCTTAGCTCGGTTTTGGTATTTATTTGGACACAGGAAGTATAGTAGGTCTATATAAAAGCTATAGGTCGTACTCTACATGGTGTGGGTTGTGGTGTTTCTCTCCAATAAAAGGAGGTTTTTCAAGTCGTGGAAGTAGCTAGCTCATCGTTACATCTTGTGTTCTTATTTCATAGTTTATCATCATTCTTGAGCTCTGCCCAGATCATAACAATATTTGGTTTCATTTTTTTCGAATAGTTGGCCATAGTGAAAGAAGAACCAATCAACAAAACAATAAAGGCCAATTTGTCTCTGGATTCCCCTCCTGATAGTTTAGCAGTTCTTTATCCTGTATGCATTTTCTTTTCTTGAAAAGATTTGTAGTGGTTTAATATTAAGAAGAAGGTATTTGATTTAGAAAGATACTAGCTTTTAACTCGTGCGATGCATGGCGAAATTTCAAATTAAAAATAAAATTGAGGTCACTGAAACAATTGATGTCACTAAAGAATCCAGTTGGGAAGGAAAGTTTTTTACCAAATACCATCAACAATTTTCCTTTCCAGTATCGACTATATTGACTACTGATTTTAGCTCAAAAAATTATTAACTACCATTTTTTCATTCCAGTTCAAATTTTACTGATGTGATGTAAATTTAAAGGCGCCAATTTGTTCATTTTCAGTTCAAACGCTGCACAGGTGATGTAAATTTAAACTTTAAGCATTTTTTATTTGTTAAATTAATTAATCAATATTTCCACGTGGCAATTCCTCAAGCAAAGAAGAGAATTAAACCAAACACCAATTTTGACACAGTTTGGTGAAATTTTTTTTACTTTCATTTCAAACTTAGCACGTTTGATGTAAATTTAAATTTCAAGTAATTTTTTTAGTTGTTACATAAATTTCAAGCAATTCCTTCCCTTCATAATTGTCACTGGGAGATTAGAGAACGTAGTGGGAGAAGAAAACTACACCAAACACCAATTTTTTGACACAATATGAAGGGAAAAGGAAGTTTCTAATGATTAACTACCATTTTTTCATTTCAGTTCAAATTTTACTGATGTGATGTAAATTTAAAGGCGCTAATTTGTTCATTTTCAGTTCAAACGCTGCACAGGTGATGTAAATTTAAACTTTAAGCATTTTTTATTTGTTAAATTAATTAATCAATATTTCCACGTGGCAATTCCTCAAGCAAAGAAGAGAATTAAACCAAACACCAATTTTGACACAGTTTGGTGAAATTTTTTTTACTTTCATTTTAAACTTAGCACGTGTGATGTAAATTTAAATTTCGAGTAATTTTTTTAGTTGTTACATAAATTTCAAGCAATTCCTTCCCTTCATAATTGTCACTGGGAGATTAGAGAACGTAGTGGGAGAAGAAAACTACACCAAACACCAATTTTTTGACACAATATGAAGGGAAAAGGAAGTTTCTAATGATATCACTACTAGAAACACACCAGAAAACGGCAATAATTTTTTGCCTTTTATGAAGGTTTTATTACTGTTTATAGCAAAAACGGTGAGATTTAGCGTGACCGCAAGGTATTTTGCTGTTTTTGCTCAGCGGCGAGAAAAACTCTTTCCGTTTATGATTTAGCAAAAACGGCAAAAAATATCGCCGTTTATGTTAACCTCTTATACGACAAATCCTTCTTCTTGCCAGTTTTAAAGAGTCATATGTGGCGAAAATTATTGCCATATATATTCATATACATATACGCATATTTTTATTAATTTTAAAATTTAATTAATTATACATTTTATATTATTTATATATATACTAGAGTATTGCCCGTGCCCGAGGGCACTATCTCTAAATTTGGATAGTTTTTTAATTTAGGGGTATTTTTTTAAAATGAATTTAGAGGTGTTATTCAAAAATTATATTTACAAATGTGGTAAAAAGATAATAAAAAAGAAAAACTTTCAAATATGGGATGAGCATTACGTGGGAATAACTCACAACCTATCCCCTATTAGTTAGGGATGTAATTGAGAGAAATCTCTTTCCTATTAGTTAGGAATGTCCAAAGATAGTGGGTAGTTAGGGATGTCCATAGAGAGTGGGTAGTTAGAAATGTAAGAAGTAGGTGGGATCTAATGGTAGGGATGTGGTTGATTTAATCTAACGGTTGAAAAATCATAGTTAGTTAAACCATGCTATTTTATAATATAGATTATAAATGTTTATTTATATTAATTTTAATAAAGCTGGGTTTTTTCATTTTTTCCCTCACCATATGTTTTATTTCCCTCTACCTCCTCTCCCTATCTGCCCTCTTCACAACCAACACAACCGCCAACACAGCCACCATCATCGCCACTATCACAACCAACACCACCGCCAACACAGCCACCAACATCGCCACCATCACAACCAACACCACCGCCAACACAGCCACCATCACAACCAACACCACCGCCAACAGATCTGGGTTAAAACACTCAGATCGAAGCTTCTATTTGCTCTCTATTTGAAAACGAACTCTGCATATGCAAAAACAGAGCGTGAGAGAGAGATGAGATGAGAGATTGATTTGGGAGAGAAGCAGAGGAAGATCGAGGGTTCCCTCAGATCTGGGTTAAAAATAGGACGGCGAGACGATGAGGAGGGCGGCGAGGACGAACCCAGAGGACCACGACGGCGCAGGTGGAGGGGAGGAGGTTGGCGGAGGAGGTCGGCGCAGGCGGCGGCACCGCAGGTGGAAGGTAGAGGCGGTGGGTTTGGAGAAGAAAGAGAAGACGATGCAGAGAGAGGGTTTGGGGATCTGGTGACGCCGACGAGGACGGCGGTCATGGCTGAAGGTGGTGGCAGTGATGGCAGAGGGTTGTGGCGGTGATGGCTAAGGTGAAGAAGATGAGATCGAGAGAAGGGATTTTTCAGAGGGAAATATAAGGATAAGAATCAGCCTTTTTTATAAAGGAAGGGTTCTCTTTTTCTTTTTTAGGATAAGGGATGAAAGAATTGGCGTCCTACCCGTCTGGTGAATTGGTCTTTGAAAAATACCCGTCTCTCACTTATGTTCGGCGTGTGTAACCCACGCGTGGGTTACACAATTTAATCAACTAAATTAACACTTAATTAGGCAAAATTTTAAAACAAACCTATACACATCATCATCCACCCTCTCGAATTCACTATCAGTCCAACTGCAACTGCAACTCACTCTCTCTCTCTTCTCTGCAACTCACTCACCGGCGCTCGCTGCAACTGCACCCATGGCTTTCACTGGTTCTTCTTCTTCCTCCGCTCCGGCCGCCCTCTTGCCCCTTCCCAACCCCGTCACACCCACCGTCGGCGAAGAGGTTGGCATTTTCAAATACCCCCATTCTCAATTCTGTAACTTACTTGATTTCATGTACATGTTTGTAAGGGGTTTCTGTTTGTAATCGATGTTTGAATCAAAGAAAACAACTCATAGTTTGAATCTGTAACTTACCTGATCATAATTCCACCAAATCAAGAACTCGGACGAGATCCAGATCTAGAACTCGGACGATGACCTGTTCTAGATCTTGGAACTCGTACGAGTAGTTCTCGTCTCAGTATCTGGAGATGAATACTGAGACGAGAACCTATAAAACTGGGACGAGAATAAAGCAAGACCCTGCCGAGGAGCAGTTTACTCGTCTTGAGACGAGAACTCCACGCTCCTCTCTGTATAAGCCAGCTTATACTGAGACGAGCATGACTCTCGTCTCGGATAAGACCAGTTTATACTGGGACGAGCAATGTTCTCGTCTCGGTTAAGACCAGTTTATACTGGGACGAGATTCATGCTCGTCTCGGTGTATCAAGTTTATACTTCTCGTCTCAGCAGTTAGAAGATGAAAAAAAAACCCATTGTTTCATTCCAGACTTAGAACAGTCCTGCAACTTGAACACTTAAAATTATTTATCTGTATATACTTGAACAGTAATGGATCTCACATCAACACTTCACGTAAAAAAAAATGTGACACACTTATACTGCATCAAAATTCAGTAACACTTGTACCCTCAAAAAAAACTTCAGTAACACTTATAATAAGGAAAAAACTTATAAACTTTTAAGTAACAGACCATTATTAATAGTTTGAATTATTTCATTATTTATCTGACATTATTAATGAAAGTTTAATTTGAATTGTAGAAGCAAATAATCAAGGTTTCGGAGTTCGACGAGAAGTTGGGAGATGTACCGCTTCCATTGTGCCAGGTTAAAGTCGACAAAGGAAACATCACTACGAGGGTAGCCTTGAAAGGGTACAAGCAGAGTTTGCAATACGTCTGCCCTGAGGTTCGGGAATTGATTGAAGAAAGGCTCCCCCAGCTGAAGTTTTTGTTGGACATCCATTGCGCGAGCAACGTTACCTTTCCTAGTATGGTTGTGAATCTTGTCATGCACGCATTGATGAACACGGACAAAAAAGATCCTGAGTATTGGTTCTACATAAACAACATGCCAGTTCGGTTTGGATTGCAGGAGTTTTGTTTAGTTTCGGGGTTGAGCTTCAACGAAACAACTGGTTTTGGTGATAAAGAGCATGCATATTCGTGGGCTGCAAAGTATTTCCCTGATCACAAGATCGGTAACAACATCAACGTATCTGCGATTTAAAGTGTTTTGAATGACCTGAAGCCCAAAATCAAAGAATTGACTGAGGAGGAGAAATTTGATTATGCGAGACTGCTAATGGTATGCCTGATTGGACGAATGACGTTTGTGAAAACCAATGCAGACACAATATCCATGACACCGTTTGGCCTGCTTTCGGATTTTGAATGGGCAAACAAATTCGGATGGGCCAGGTACTTGTGGCCATTTTTCGCTGAGCAAGTGGGTCAGGAGGCTTGGAATAAAGGTACGGATGGCCTCGGTCGTCTGAAGTACAACATGTTGTACTTTCCGCACATATTTCTGGCATGGATTTGCGAGGCCATACCCCACCTTGGGGATCAGCTGGGAAAACCGAGGGCAGGTGAGGAAAGGAAGTTGCCGCGCTTGGCTAATTGGACGTGGAGAGGATGCGCATTGGGCTTGAAAGAAGCAGCGGAATGCTGGAGTGAGATAAAGTCTGTTAATCCTACCCTCGTCCCAACGGAGGAAGAGAAGAAACAACACTACTGGACTAGCTTCATTGAGTACAGGAGGACTCACCCTGACCAACCACTTCACCCCAGGTGGACTGCTCTGTTCGAGAAGAGGACAGTGCTTGAGGATGACATGAGTTCTAATCGGAAATTCACACCCAGCTACAACTTTGAGGGAGAGGTGGTGGCTTCACAAAAGCCGCAGAAGAGGATGAGGAAGAAGGATGTTGGAAAGGATGATGGTGCCGGGCCGCAGAAGAAGAAGCAGAAAAACACAGTTAACGAGGACGAGCCTGGCCCACAGTCCAAGAAGACTAAGAAGAAGACGCAGAGGCGCAATGAAAGAGGAAGAAGAAGAGGAAGAGGAGGAAGCTAGTCTTGTCCCGAGACGGAGAAAGGGTGCAGTTCTGATTTCCTCAACCCCACCTCCATCTCCACCGAGAACCCAACCTTCGGTGTCTGCAACACCTCCACCTATAGGTCGACCCGAACCTTCGAGAACTGTGGGAGTTGACTTAGAAGACTTGAAGCGGGAAATGCGGATAGGTTTTGAAGAGGCATTGGTTCCTATCAAAGAAAACCAGCTCCAATTGAGTGAGAAAATGACAGAGATGAGCAGTAGGGTCGGTAAGATGGAGGAAGATTTGGTTGCCTTAAAGGATGCATGTAAGAATGATTTCACTCGTGTACGTCAAAAGATCAGCCGTCACGATGAGAAAGAGGTCGAACGACTGAACCAGCTCGGTGTTTGGGGACAAGCAACGCACAAGATGGTAACAAACCTGCACACCGCTTGGGAAGAAGTGCGAGTAGATCCAACGACCGGCATTCGGTACCTTAGCGAGGTACGCATATTGTTCTTATTTACGGTGTTTGACTTATGTAATTTAAGGTAATTGTGACCTAATAAATCTATTCATCTATTGGTAGGATACAGAAATAGAAGCTGTCATTGATTCCAACCCAGAAAGGGGGTCCAGTCCAATCGAGCCAACCACAGTTAGAGGAACGGCGGGAGGGGGTTCCGGGACAATCGAGTCAACCCCAGTCACTGAAACAGAAGGAACCGACGGCTCCAATCCAGTTGAGGCTAACCCCACAACAGAAACAGAAGCAAGGGGGTCCAGGCAAGTCCAAGCACCCCCAATCGTAGAAACCGAAGCAGGACCGTCCATGGCAGCAGAAGAAGGTGGGTTGGAGGAAGATGAGGATTCAGCCACCGATGACGAATTACGGGAATGGATGAAATTTAATTACTCCGAACTCCCTGAAGAATCAGATCCAGAGCCTGAATCGATTGCCATTGATCAGTTTGGACCTCAGGAGTGGGATTGGTGGTATGACGCAGTTGAAAGGGAAAGATTAGATGAGGGCTGGTCTCCCTAATCGCTTTACGATTATAAGAGAGGTGATGAGTTACATGAGATTTACGGCCGGGATGAGATGCCAATTATTTATGAGAATGGTGTGGAACGTTACTTTAGCCGTAATCGTGCTAGAATTGATTGGGAGACTACTCCGTATGGGGTTGCACTGGCACAAAAGGGTTGTATTCCAAAGAAGTTGCTCACTATTGTGCGTGTTCCAGATTTTGCTATGAGGAATAAGACAAAGCCGGACCCAGAATTTCGTGAAGCATTCTATACTTGGCTAGACGATCCATGCCAAGATTACCAGGGGTTGAACTGTGGTTGCAAGGTACTGGGACGAGAATTCTTCCGTTATTTACTTTCGGATAAATGTACTTTATACTGGGGTCAAATGGATGAGATGACTTATGTGCTTAGACGGTTGTACTCGAAGGAATGTCGCGAAGCGAGGACCGACATCGCCATTACCGACGCTAAGTGGTATCACACATGGGTGAATAAGAACTTGACTGAGGAAGCGCGGCGGAAGGAGTTGGCTATTTATTTTGACGGCAGTAGGCCGTATCGTGGGACAGAGATCGCGAAAGCACGTAAGTGGCTCATGCCATGGTTCTCAAAAATGCCAGTTAAGGGAAGGGCTGGACATTGGTTGCTCGTTTACATTGAAGTAAAAGATATGGTTGTTCAAGTCTTCGATCCAGTGATAGGAATGGGAAAAAAGCAATGGGACCTTGATGCTCTTCGCAAAGAATTCCCTAAGATGCTAAAAGCGTCCGGTCAATGCAGAGCGCCAAACAGGTTGTTAATTAAAAGGAATGGGTTACCGATGACGCACTACTTCAAGCCCCATGATAAATGGAGATATGCCACACCTATGCTGAAAGAATCGGGCTTCTATGTCGTCAGAATGATGGAACACCTTATGGAATGTAATCCCGTTCGGGGTTGGACTGAACTGAACCAGAAGGCGATAAAAAAGATGAAGGAAAAATATTGTATTTTAATTTGGATGGTTCCTTTTCACTTTCCGGTTTGGGATGGAGATGGTAAGAGGAAAGACAAAATGGTGCGTAAGTAGGTGGACTTCATGTACTAAACTTGTAATGAGATAAAAATTTTGTTGGTGTTGAATGAGATTTTTGTTTTTGAAGTTTGTTTTATTAGTACTAATTGATTACATAAGAAAACGACGAACAAGCAACAACTACCAACAATTACAAACACACGAACGCATACCTACGACAGGATTATATAGCAACTAACGAAACCAACAACAAAACCAATTACGAGAACAAGGAACAAGTTAGCTTTTTGAGGCGCATGAGCAACTACGTCTAGAGAAGTGGATGGACCGTCGTACGAAGTTCGTTGTCTGGTACGGTCGGTTTCACGCGGGCGTTGCTCGTTCTCAAACCACGCATTTGCAGCCTCTTCGTATGTTGCATACTTAACATAGCAAGTGTTCTTATATCCTGTCGTTTGCTCCTGACAAGCTGGCCAAGAGGTATATATGCCCGTTTGACGACCCACAAATACGACGTAATAATAATCTCTGCGAGGCATTCCTGACATTTTACAATATTACGTTAGATAATCTATGATTTAGGTTTAACTTTATGGTTTTACTTTTCACAATGTTAGGGTTTTAAAGATCAAGTTAAATTATATGAAAAAAAAATATTTATGAAAATAAGATTTTAAAGATTCCAAAAAAAATGACGGATTTAAGGGTATAGGTAACATTGTAGGGTTTACTTTTTACAATATTAGGGTTACTGGTGTCACATTTGTTCATTGTGTGGGGACAGTGACACCTGGTGACTTGAAAGATAAGGCAAGTAAGAACCTTTAAAAACAGGGACGAGGATGAGTACAAATAAAGACGAGCAGTTACTCGTCTCTAAAGACGAGCAGCTACTCGTCCCTGTATTGTGAACATGCACGTCCCAGTTTATGAAGTCAAAACTAAGACGTGGAAGACCTCCAATACTGAGAAGAGCAACAACCTCGTCTGGATCTCAAAACCGAGACGAGCTGTCCATCGTCTCAGTCTTGGAGGTCTTACAAAGAGGATTTAGGTTGCATGATATAGGGTTTAGGGGGTACATGAGTTGGGGTTTATGGATTTAGGATTTAGGATTTCATGGTTTATTGATTAGAGGGGTATTACATGGTTCAATTACATTTTTAGTAACCATATTGATGGTATTTAGTTGATTTAAGTGTTTATTGAATACAATTATAGGGTTTAGAATAGATGATCTATGGTTTAAGGGCTTACAAGACTTGGGGTTTATGGATTTAGGAAATATGAATTCATAGTTTATTGATTAGAGGGGTATTACATGTTTGAATTACAATTTTAGTAACCATATTGATGGTATTTAGTTGGTTTAAGTGTTTGTTGACTACAATTATAGGGTTTAGAATAGATGATCTATGGTTTAAGGGATTACAATACTTGGGTTTTTGGAATTAGGATTTTGGAAATCATGGTTTATTGATTAGAGGTGTTTTACATGGTTTGAACTCCATTTGTAGTGATCATTTTAATGGTTCCTAAGTTGGTTTGAAGGTAGTACTTCATTGTATGATATAGGGGTAATGATCCAAGTGTTAGGATTACATGATTAATAGTTCAAGATTACATGATTTTTGGGTTAAAAGTTCACCTCACATGATTTTATGGTTTAGAAATTACACTAAACATTTTTTACAAGGTTTAAAAACATTTTGTAATGATTTTATGGTTTAGGGTTTAGGGTTTAGGGTATGCTCGTCACAGTATGTGTGTTGTATATTGTGTGGAGACTGGAACGAGTAGATGCTCGTCCCTGTATTGTCTGAAAGGACTGGGACGATGCATCTGCCCGTCCCAGTCTATGAAGTGCACAACTAAGTCGTGCAACCAAAACTGAGACGAGCACATGCTCGTCTCAGTTTGATGTTCCATACGTATGGAACATCAAACTGAGACGAGCATGTGCTCGTCTCAGTTTTGGTTGCACGACTTAGTTGTGCACTTCATAGAACATCAAACTGAGACGAGCATGTGCTCGTCTCAGTTTTGGTTGCACGACTTAGTTGTGCACTTCATAGACTGGGACGGGCAGATGCATCGTCCCAGTCCTTTCAGACAATACAGGGACGAGCATCTACTCATTCCAGTCTCCACACAATATACAACACACATCAAACCCAGAATGAAGAACACCACATCAATATAATGAACCTAAATTTAATCAGAAACACAACTGAAGATCAAATTTAATAAAAACACTCGACTAGCACACATTCTACAATATTATGACGAGAATATTACAATCATAGCAAGAGTAGCACCAGAGTTTAGGGTTTACCGTAGCTCAACAGCAATGGCGAAAGAGAGAGACTTTTATACACAAAGTGGGAGAACCAGAGCAAATGAGAGTGAAAAATGAACCAGTTTTGAGGCTGTAATGCAGCTGGTTCATTAAGTTTACAGTTGGAGTTAATTCAACTGTACTTTGGTAGGTTAGGGTAGATGGAATCATTCAATGTTTTTAGAGAGAGAGAGCTGCACATTTGTTAGGGTTTGTTTTTCAGTTTGAATATCACTCTCACTGACAAGGGTAGCAGGGTAATTCAAGAAATTCAATGGTTTCTCACCCACTTTAGGGTACATGTCATCAGCCATGTCACACCCAGTAGCCCCACTTGTTTGTTAATGAATCTTGTAAGCATCTGTTTAAAAAGAAGGGCATTTTTCAAATACCAATTCAACCAAGTGCAGAATTCAAACTGCAATTCAGAGAATGGCATTTTTCCAATTGCCCCATAAGGGATTCTCTTTTACAATATATAAAGGTGGGTTTTAATTGGGCGGGCAATTAGAAATTTTGCCCCAAATTTTGGCTCCAAAGTAAAAAAATAATCACCAATAATAAATTATTGCCGTATATAATAATTTTAACGGGTTAAAATATTTCTTGCCGTTTTTATTATATACTATATACGGCGAGACGGTATTTCGCCAATAATGATTTTTTCTTGCTGTTTTAGAAATAATGAGGTTTTAAAAAATTTAAGCGGGAAAATTTGTTCTTGCTCTATTTGATAGCATATAAGGCAGGATAGTTATTGCCACGCGAAAATTAATGTTTTTATTGCCGTTTTTGAGTAAATTTCTAGTAATGTATAAGAATCATACATCCGGTGCATATAATTATATGGGTTTCCTTGTTCTGTATTTTTTTCACGGAAATTTCCTTGTTAACTATCAATTTTTATTAACTAACATCAAGTTTTCCGTTTCTTTCCCCAAGCAAAGCCTGTAATTACATGGGTTTTCCTTCAATAGTAATATATTTTACATAAATTTCTTTATTGACAACCAATTTTTATTGGGTAAAAGACAATTTTCACCCTCGTTAGATGGGTTATATACAAAAAATCCCTCGCCATTCGGGGATATACAAAAACCACCCTTGTTAACTAACGGAGCTAACGGATGGGCTGGAAAGACAAAATTACCCTTGAGATTCAAATAAATTACACCACTATAAAATCTAATTCTTTTCCTTCTCCTCCCAGTTGTAACCCTAACTTCTATTCACTTCTCTCTCCAAATTGTACTCCCAGCAGAACTGGACCACCTCCACTGGCATCGCCAGCCCACTCCCACCTAACCCACCAACCAATTTGTATCGTCAATGACCACCACAAACTTTTCTGACGCCGCCTCCACCATCTTCTCCCGGAGAAGAGCCTCGCCACGTCCTTTCACCAGATCCAGATTCGGGACAACCTCGTCGGTGCCTTCGATGGCCAGGTCAAGCTTCGGGTTGTTGTCGAGGACCGAGAGGGGGATTCCGAGGGAGGCAGCTTGATCCTGGGTCCGTTTCGATGTGGGTACACCGACGATGTCAGTCAATTCGCCGGATTTTGAGGAGCTCACCGAGATTGGATACGACGAACGAGGCAGTGGAGCTGATTCCAAGGTCGAGGACCATGTCGCTGCAGACGTACTCCACAGCCTTATCGACGGCGAGCTTTTTCAGGTCGTTCTGGGTGAGAACGACGGGAGTTGATTGAGCTCTGATCGAAATCAATGATGATGATGATGATGATGATGATGATTTCTAGGTTCGTCCACCCCATTCTTCAACCCCCCAGATGTGGGTTCGTCCGACAACCCATCGGCGGTGGATGCAATGACCAATTTCTGAAGCTCGTGGTTGAGCTTCCCTGAACATCTGCGAGTGGGATTGACCAGGTGGATTTTGGCTTGGAGTTGGTGTGGAGAGGGATTTGTGGGGTTTGTCTGTGGATGGGGGTGTCCGAGAGGGTGGTGGTGGAAATTGGACGGAGTTGTTCGGATAGACATGGATTTTTTCTGGTGGGCGTCGGCGATGATTCGATGGGTCGCGATGTTTCCATCTGGGATGGGTAGCGGTGGTGAGTTGTTGGTGGCGGTCAATTTCGTGATAAAATGGGAGGGGATGTGGCCACCAATTTTGTTTGTTGATGTCTCCAGTAGCAAAGATGGAGGAGATGTGGCCATTGTTCTTGTTGTTGATGATGCTCGTTAGATGGGTTATATACAAAAAATCCCTCGCCATTCGGGGATATACAAAAACCACCCTTGTTAACTAACGGAGCTAACGGATGGGCTGGAAAGACAAAATTACCCTTGAGATTCAAATAAATTACACCACTATAAAATCTAATTCTTTTCCTTCTCCTCCCAGTTGTAACCCTAACTTCTATTCACTTCTCTCTCCAAATTGTACTCCCAGCAGAACTGGACCACCTCCACTGGCATCGCCAGCCCACTCCCACCTAACCCACCAACCAATTTGTATCGTCAATAACCACCACGAACTTTTCTGACGCCGCCTCCACCATCTTCTCCCGGAGAAGAGCCTCGCCACGTCCTTTCACCAGATCCAGATTTGGGACAACCTCGGCGGTGCCGTCGATGGCCAGGTCAAGCTTCGGGTTGTTGTCGAGGACCGAGAGGGGGATTCCGAGGGAGGCAGCTTGATCCTGGGTCCGTTTCGATGTGGGTACACCGACGATGTCAGTCAATTCGCCGGATTTGAGGAGCTCACCGAGATTGGATACGACGAACGAGGCGGTGGAGCTGATTCCAAGGTCGAGGACCATGTCGCTGCGGACGTACTCCACAGCCTTATCGACGGCGAGCTTTTTCAGGTCGTTCTGGGTGAGAACGACGGGAGTTGATTGAGCTCTGATCGAAATCAATGATGATGATGATGATGATGATGATGATGATGATGATTTCTGGGTTCGTCCACTCCATTCTTCAACCCCCCAGATGTGGGTTCGTCCGACAACCCATCGGCGGTGGATGCAATGACCAATTTCAGAAGCTCGTGGTTGAGCTTCCCTGAACATCTGCGAGTGGGATTGACCAGGTGGATTTTGGCTTGGAGTTGGTGGGGAGAGGGATTTGTGGGGTTTGTCTGTGGATGGGGGTGTCCGAGAGGGTGGTGGTGGAAATTGGACGGAGTTGTTCGGATAGACATGGGTTTTTTCTGGTGGGCGTTGGCGATGATTCGATGGGTGGCGATGTTTCCATCTGGGATGGGTAGCGGTGGTGAGTTGTTGGTGGCGGTCAATTTCGTGATAAAATGGGAGGGGATGTGGCCACCAATTTTGTTTGTTGATGTCTCCAGTAGCAAAGATGGAGGAGATGTGGCCATTGTTCTTGTTGTTGATGATGCCGCAGAGGAGGGATCAGAAAACACACATCAATTTCAACTGCTAGTTCTAAATGATGAATCTACTGCTCCCTCTATGATTCTTATTCTTCTTCCCCAACTCCACATATCTTAAATTTTCTTCTTCTTGTCGTTATGGCTTTCATTTTTGGTTTGTGTTGTCTCACGAATGGACTTGGTCTGGGTTTCTTTGTGGTGGTGGTGGTGGTGGTGGTGGTGTTTCTGGTGGTGTTACTAGTGGTGTGTTGCTGGTGGAGGTGGTGGTGAAGAATAACACAAGTTCCTATGTAGGTTGGTTGTGGCTGGGAAGTAGAGATAAGTAGTGCTTGGAGAAATCAGTTGTGGTGGTGGTTTAAGCGTGTGTGTTTTGGAGAAATCGGTGGCGGTGGTGGTCAAGAACACCAAGAACATCAACAAAATAAATTCAAAAACACAAAGAGGGACAAAATAGTCATAAAAAGTAATATTGCACCCATCTATGACTAACACTAACAGAAGGGTGGTATTTGTTCAACGTCCATCCACTGACAGGGTGGTTTTTGTATATCCCCAAACAGCAGGGGTTTTTTGTATATAATCCAAAACACGAGGGTGAAAATTGTCTTTTACCCATTTTTATTTACTAATATCATAAATTTCCTTCCCGATTGACTACATTGACTACCGATTTTAGCTTGAAAACTATTAACTACCGATTGGATTTCTGTCATCAATATTGAAAATGACTTTCGTTATTTTCCGTTATGTTTTGGCCATATACTTTTTTAAAGAGACTAACATAAATTTAAACACCGGCGTCAATTTTTCATTTCGGTTTAAACTTTGCACATGTGATGTAAATTTAAATGCGCTAATTCTTTCATTTTCAGTTCAAACTTACACATGCGATGTAACTTTAAATTTAAGCAATTTTTTAGTTGTTATATTAATTACTTGATATTTCCACGTGGCAATTCCTTGGTCTAAGGCTGGAGAAGCCATTCTCAAATAAGATACAGTAAGTATAGATAGTTCGAAACTGTATCACAATAATTCCTACTAAAATATTGATCTTTTCTGTAATTACAGAATTAATTGATAAGGAAATATTTATATGAAAGTATAAATTGAGTCAAACTTGATGACGTGGACTAAGGGGGACATCCAAAGGAGCACAATTAGGGAATATGAGATTTGGATTTGCTTATGGCGAATAATTGAATCCAATTTGGCTTAAAATATTTGTTTTTAGACCATTTTGTTTGTTATGACACAAAATTTAAAGTTAATAATCTACAAAAAGCAGAGAAGTCCTTAGAATAAACCTCAGCATGTCATGTGTCAATTAATTTATGTGTAGGTGAAGACATGTGAAGCTCTTATTTAGATTTATAACCAATGAATATCATTCTAAGTGCCAACATGTCTAATTTAATGTGCAACATGTAGTGCACATACTTCAAAGTAATCTTGCGTGAATTAATCCTGGGAGAATTGTCATATGATAATTTGTTATTGTTATGTCAAAACACCTCACGAACGAAGAACGAATAAAAGAATAACACGAGTATTTTACGTTGTTGGCTAGCAAAATATTTGCTAACTACCTCCATGACGGAAAAGCACTCTTTATTCACTTAAGAGGAACAATTACAACTTGTATTGCATACCTAATAATGTGACTACTAGGTTCTTTATATAGTGCTAAAAAATCCCTAATGTTTCCAAATTCGATTTGGAAACAAACTTGTTTCCTAACTAATCATCCACTTTCTTTGACTTCCAATGTTTCCTAATCAAAGTTGAAAACAAAGAGTTTGGCCGCCTTTGACCAATTCAAGGCACCAACTCAACAAATCTCCACCTTGACTTGAATTTTCTCTTCAACAGCAGCTGCTCCTCTTCTCGCAAACAAAGCTACGTCTTCTCCGCACCCGATTGTCTCTCGTCACAGAGACTCACTGGACCCCACCGGGTCCGACATGGCCCCTAAGGGCCTCACTGGCTCAGAATGTTGAGCAATTCCAGACAATGCTGGAACTTGCTCTCCAGAACTGGCTTTGTGAACATATTCGCGGGATTGTCAGCTGGCCCCACCTTCTTTACCTTGATCCTGCTCTCGTTTCTCAGAAAATGATACCTGA
This sequence comes from Linanthus parryae, assembly GCA_023055425.1. NCBI lineage: Eukaryota > Viridiplantae > Streptophyta > Magnoliopsida > Ericales > Polemoniaceae > Linanthus > Linanthus parryae. Next base: position 123,097,348 of record JALGPY010000003.1, on the reverse strand, counting down.
CGTCGATATTCTTGGTCCTTTCATGATGAACATGGTCCTTAGTTAAGCAAATCGCACTCAAGCTATCACAGTAGACTATCGTCTGATCTTGACGTAACCCTAGATCATTGACCATTCCCTTAAGCCAAATTGCCTCCTCTGCTGCTTCCGTTAGAGCCATATACTCCGCCTCCGTGGTGGACAAAGTCACCGTCGGCTGTAGAGTAGCCTTCCAACTCACAAAAGATGCTCCCAGAGCAAATACGTAGCCTGTCATTGATCTTTTACTGTCAATATCCCTTACATAGTCCGCATCAGAGAAACCAGCTACCAAGATGTCTTCACTAGACCCGTAGCATAGGCTAATGTCTGACGTACCCTTAAGGTACCTGAATATGCGTTTCACCGCCTGCCAATGGTCCTTACCCGAATGAGCCATAAAACGACTAACCACACTAACAACTAATAGCATATGGAACCTTGGACATGTACTCCTTCTCCTCCTCGGTCTGAACGGTGTACATTCCTAGCTTGCTGTTAGTTGCCATAGGAGTATCTATAGCTTTAGCTGATAACATCCCGAATCTTTCCAAGATCTTATTGATGTATGCCTGTTGTGACAAGAAAAGCTTCTTCTTCTTCCTGTCTCTATAGATCTCAACTCCTGATATCTTCCGAGAAGCTCCCAGATCCTTCATCTCGAATTCCGCGCTAAGGGACCTCTTCAGTTCTCTAATTTCCTTAATATTTCGATTTCCAATCAGAATATCATCCACATATAGAACTAGGTAAATATGTGATCCACCATGCAATTCTTTGTGATACACGCAGCAATCATACTCGCACTTGTGGTAAACAATCTTCAACATGAAGCTGTCAAACCTCTTGTACCATTGCCTCGGCGACTGCTTAATTCCTTAGAGAGATCTCTTCAGCTTGCACACGTGGTTCTCTCTTCTGGGAAATTGGAACCCTTCCGGTTGGCTCATGTATATCTCCTCTTTCAACTCTCCATGTAGAAAAGCTGTTTTGACATCCAACTGCTCAAGCTCTAGGTCGTGGTGTTCCACCATTGCTAGTAGCACCCGGATAGAAGTATGTCTGACCACCGGTGAGAAGTTCTCGTTGTAGTTAACTCCCTCTTTCTGAATGAATCCTCTTGCAACTAGCCTTGCCTTATACTTGATGCCCTCTCCAGATGCATTTCCTTCCTTTCTTCTGAAAACCCACTTGCAGCTGACTATCTTCCTTCCTCCAGGCAATTTAACAAGCTCCCAAGTCGAGTTCCTGCTAAGAGACTACATCTCTTCTCTCATTGCGGCAATCCATTATGCTGACTCAGAACTAGATATAGCGGCCTTGTAGGAGGATGGCTTGTCCTCTACCTCTTCCGCTACCTGTAATGCATATCCCACCGTACCATCATCTCTGTATATCGCCGGAAGCTTGATGAATCTTATTTGTCTTCCCACCGCAATACTCTGATGATCCGGTTCCTCTGGTAGAGACGCATCTTCACTATCAGGCTCTTTTGCTTCTTCCTCTTCGGCTTCCGATGGTGGTGTAGGGATTTCTGAATCCTTAGGATTAGTAGGATCCGACTCACCCTCCACCTTCTTCTATGCATCCCCAATCTCTACCTCCACAGAGTTCTTCTCTGCATCCCCAAGCTCTGCCCATATCTCGTATCCCTTCACACCTGTTCCGAATCCCATGAATACTCCCTTCATAGCTCTTGGTTTTAGTTTTCCATCATCAACGTGATAATAGGCAACACAACCAAAAACTCTCAAATCCGAGTAATCCACTGCTCTACCGGACCAGACTTCCACAGGAATCTTGCATCCTATACCTGTGTGCGGGCTCCTATTTATGAGATAGCATGCCATGGAAACTGCCTCTCCCCAGACACCTCTAGAAAGACCTGCATTCGAAAGCATGCACCTTGCTTTCGACAAAAGTGTCTAATTCATTCTCTCGGCTACACCGTTATGTTGCGGTGTGTGTCGAACGGTGCGATGGCGTGCTATTCCCTGATCCTTGCAGAATCCATCAAACTCTGATGAACAAAACTCTAAGCCGTTGTTCGTTTCACAGGCTCTTCACCTTCTTTCTCGCCTGATTCTCTACTAGCGTCTTCCACTCCTTGAATCTTGCGAAGGCTTCACTCTTGTGCTTCATCACGAATATCCAAGTCATCCTGGAGTAATCGTCTATGATGCTCAGAAAATACCTATACCCGCCAACCGCCTCGATTCGAGATGACCCCAGCAATCCGAATGGATATAATCAAGAGTACCTTTCGTTCTATGAACCGCCTTAGGGAACTTGCTACGCTGTAGCTTACCATACACGCAGTGCTCACAAAACCCTAGGCTCTTGGGCACATGCCCGGTGAGATATCCCTGCTTGTGAAGTTCCTGCATTCTACGTCCACTCATATGACCGAGCCTCATATGCCACAGCTTGGTTAGATCAGCTTCCTTAATCTCGGCTGAGACAACTCGAGCAGAACCTGTGACAATCGAACCTTGCAACATGTACAAAGTCCCATTCTTGACTTCCCTGAGAATCACCTTAGAACCCTAGCAGACTTGTAGATCTCCACCTTCACCTTTGAAACTGTATCCCTTGCTGTCGAGTAGACTCAAGGAGACCAGATTATTCTTAATAAGTGGTACATACCTGACTTGCTCTAAAGTACATAACTTCCCTTCATTCGTCTTCAATCTAACTGAGCCGCTCCCAATCACCTTACAGACGGATCCATTTGCCATGTAGACAAACCCTCCATCTGTTTGGTTGTACGTCGAGAATAGCTCCTTGTTAGAGAAAATATGATAGGAATCTCCTGAATCAAGGACCCACGCATCTTGAGAGTGCGTCACAACATCCTCTATTAGAACGTAATCATCCTCGGACGAGTTACCTTGTTCTGCTACGGTTGCGGATCCGTTCTGCCCCTGTTGTCCTCGTTTCGGGCAATCTCTCTTCCAATGTCCCTTTTCCTTGCAAAAGGAACAAACATCCTTGGGTAACTTAGAACCTGAGAACTGCTTCTTCTTGTTCTTCTTACCCTTCTTGCTTCGCCCCATCGCCATTAATCCGGAAGCATGGTCCTCTGTACCTATGCCTGCACACTTATGGCGCAATTACCTAGCATGGAGCGTCGATCTGACCTCCTCCAGGGTTAAGTCGTCCTTGTTCACAATGAACGACTGAAAAAAGTTCTCGTATGAAGGAGGTAACGAGATCAATAACAAAAGTGCCGCGTCCTCATCATCCACCTTCTCGCCAATATTACCCAAATATAACAGAATTGTGCTTAACTGATCAAGTTGGTCTTTGAGAGTCGTACCTTCGAGCATCCGCAAAGTGAAGAGCCTCTGCTTTAGCATCAAATTGCTAGTGAGGCTCTTTGTCTTGTAGAGACCCTCTAACTTGAGCCAAAGCCCTGATGCTTGCTTCTGATCTACAACCTCGATGATCACGTCATCCGATAAGAACACCATAATCGTTGCGTGTTCCTTCTCCTCCATCGCCTTGAACTCTGCTGATGCAACATTCAAGCCTCCCTTGTCCGCGGTCAAAGGTGCCCACAAGCCTTGCGATTTGAGCAAAGCCTCCGTCTTTATCTTTCATAGACTGAAGATGTTCCCTCCTGTGAACCTGTCGATCTTCAACATCGATCCGGACATCGTTCTTGGTGGATCTTGAACCCTAGCCGCGTGCTCCACCTAGATCTCAAAACCCTAGATTTGATTTCACCAAGTTGTGAAACCCTAGCTTTGCTCCGCCTTGATCTTGATCTTGAAACACTGCCAAATCAGGCTCTGATAATAGTTTGTTATGTCAAACCACCTCACGAACGAAGAACGAATAAAAGAAGAACACGAGTATTTTACGTGGTTTGCTAACAAAATATTTGCTAACTACCTCCACGGCGGAAAAGCACTCTTTGTTCACTTAAGAGGAACAATTACAACTTGTATTGCATACCTAATAATGTGACTACTAGGTTCTTTATATAGTGCTAGGGAATTCCTAAAGTTTCCAAATCCGATTTGGAAAAAAACTTGTTTTCTAACTAATCATCCACCGCCTTTGACTTCCAATGTTTCCTAATCAAAGTTGGAAAAAAGAGTTTGGCCGCCTTTGACCAATTCAAGGCACCAACTCAACAATTATATAACTCAAATATTTTTTTGATACATGTAAGTGTCTAGACATATTACTAATTTACTATACAGTACAAATTTTTGCCGTTTGTTCTTTCAAAAAAATTTACATTTTGAAGATTATTTTACTCTTCCACATATCTACACAAATGAGGCATTGCGACACAATATTATTTATTTTGTACCTTACAAAGGAAATTGTATTTGTTATGAGACAGATAGGATTTTTTATGAGAAAAAATTATTTTTTATGAGAATGATTCATTGAAAACTGAATTAATAAGACAAAAAAATACAGTTAATTTGTTATGAGACATGTACGTGAGCTACCATTGAACGTCCTGAGGTAAAACCTCAGCATGCCATGTGTCAAATAATTTATGTGTAGGTGAAGACATGTGGAGCTCTTATTTGGATTTATAACCAATGAATATCATCCTAAGTGTCAACATGTCCAATTCAATGTACAACATGGAAATGAGTCATCATGTAACTTCCACGTTTGTATTTATGACTCAATTCTTATAGAATTAATGGATATAATGGTATAAGTTGCAAATGTTTTAGCAACTAATATAGCATTTTATGAAGGGATGTACGGTAGGTAAAAATGCGGGATCAATACTCTAGAAAGGGGGGGTTGAATAGAGTATGCAAAATTTTTCTAAACTTGCAAGAATAGTGATTTCAAAAGAATTGTAAAGAGATTAAAGGCATTGAAATGAGTTCAAGCCCTTGGAATGAAAACAGTTAGAGTATAAAAAGAATAATTCTATTTCAAGGCCTTGAATGAGTTTCAAACCCTTGAAATGAAACTGTTTTGAATGCTGTAAAAGTTCTAAGTACGAAACTGAAAAAGAAAATGCAAGAGACACAAGATATATAGAGTTCAGTCCACTTGGACCTACGTCTCTACCTCAGGGATCTTCTCCCAGGATTTTCAACACAATTCTTATTAATCCATAGCTAAGCCCTAGATCTCAAGCACAGAGAGATGCCTTACTCTGTTACAGCTTGTGGTTCTCACTAACCTATCTAGTACCTGCTCTAGCTATTTAATTAACTAAGAATTATCTATTGTTCACTTTGAAAAATCCTTGAGAATGAGAACTAGAAGTATTATCAATATGATATAAAAATGAAGTTCAGAAGAGAAGAACACTTGAACTAAATCTGCAGTGAGTGTCTAGTGTTCTTCTGATGATTGGATTGAAAGAGATGAATTTGCTTCTTTGTTGCTTGTAAATCCTTGAATTTTTTGAGTGTCTCTTAAATTATCTCGTTGCAATGCTTCAACTTTCCGTCTTTTTATAGAGTAGTTTGAAATGAAGATCTTCATAATCTTCTCTTTAACAAACTTCCTATTTTGTAGCTTCAGCTTTGACTTCTCTAACAGCTTCTCCAACGTAGAGTTTGATCAATATCTTCAAGGATACTGATTTAATATTGTATGAACAATTTTTAGGCAATTTCCAAACACAACAGGATTGGTCACAGAATCAATTCATCACATAATTTCCTTTCCTGCAGAACTCAGGTTAGGAAACAAATCTTGAAAAATAGGAAACAAAAATCCCTGCAAAACTGAGTCAAACATATGATGTTAGATACTGCAAACTGTGTCAAAATAATTTTTCTTTCATCTTCAAGTATCATTTAACCAAGCACAGGGGTTTAGGAGTTGGATTAAGATCAGAAACTGCCCCTAAGTTCATGCATATAAAGCATAGCCAATTTCAAGGCTTTGAAAGCTGTTTCAATGCCTTTGAAATAGACTAGCTATTTCAAGTCTTGAAAGTGGATTGAACTTAGAGACCGTTAGGTATTGCTTTTGCTTTCTACAACGCTGCTTTTCAAATCCAAAAGCAGTATTTATGTGTTTGGTAAATTTTTATGTTTCTGCTTTCTAGAAAGCAACTGCATCCCCACAGCTTCTTTTGAAAAGCAGGGGAGGGGTTGCTTTCTACGACCTGTTTTTTGATTAATTTATTATTTTACATCATTATCCATTAACAATATTAATAATATATTATTGTAATAGTAATATTTATTATATCATGTCTGAAATGGTCGTTTCGACATTTACAACAAGTGTAAAGCACTGATTACCAAACAAAAAATGTCAAAAGTGCTTTTCCACAACAGGGTATATACATAGTTTACCAAACACTTTTTGTGCAGATTCTTATAGCAGCTTTGACATAGTGCTTCCTACGCAACAGCTTTCTAAACTGCCACAGCATTACCAAACTAGCCCTTACAATCTCCCCTAGATGAAAGACAAAACCACAATCTGTTTGATACTGTGACTCTGCAAAAAATACTCATTAGCATATAGTCAAATATAGCACAAGATATCCAAAATAAATCCAACTTATTAATTTGCTGAAAGTACCGTATAACATCAAAGTTGAGATAATCAATTCTACTGAGCAAAAACCAAACAAGGTCAGATCTTCTAGTAAGCAAATAAAAACCTAGATTTCTCCCCCTTTTTGACGTTCATCAAAAAAAATAATGAGAATATGTTTGATCAAAGTTTTTGGAAAGACCTTTAAAAGACTGTTTGAAAACATGAAATTTTCAAGACTTTGATAAGGATTTCAAGGCCTTGAAAAGGATAAGAAAGAGTAGGCAAGAGTTAAGGGGTTGGGTCTTCATTGCTGCTCTGCATCTTCTTCTTGGCTATTTCCCTCATCATCATCAACATGTTCTTCTTCTTGTTGAGCCACATCAACATTATCTTCACCTTCTCCCTCAAACAAATCAGCAGTAGTCACAATTCCTGGAATAGTTGTCTTCTTTGATTTCTTCTTCTTGAGATCAATTAGCAGTGCTCCTGAATCTGGACTGTCCACTTCTTCCTCTTGTTCTGCAACTGGTTCATCAACTACCTGCTTTCCTTTATCTTTTACCCGAACAGCCTCTTCCTGAGTTGAATGTTCACTAAGCAGATCCTTTGCTGAATCATCCTTTTTGGTACTATTTGCAGCTTGAGACACTTATTTAGGCACATCAAACACTGTCATGCTTCTGAACATGTTTTCAACCATGTACTTCACCTGCCTAAGATCAGTTTCAAATCCATGTTGATTCTCCCTCACTTCATTAATGTCCATCTGGAGTTCTTTCAGCATCTGAAGAAACAAGAGTTTATCTTGAGGCTGAGAGGTTTGACTTGAGGTAGGGGTCAAGGTATAGGGTTTGAGAAATTCCTTGGAGTCCAACTCTTCCTCTGTCAAATCAGGGTATAGCTTCCAAGTCTTAGCACTGGTTTTTACCACTCCAATCTTCTCAAATGCCTTCTCATTAAGCATACCAAACCCAGTATGGATAATCACTTCTCTATCAATTGGACTTTCAAAGTGTTGGAAGAAAGAGGTGAGCAAGTTGGAATATGGCAAGGGGTGTTTTCACTGATTGGTTTGGCTATACAGCATGTGTTCCACTACAAGAATTGGAAGATCAACTTCATAACCATGCATACCCAAATACTTTAAGTGCAACACCCTATCAGTGATCAGCTCGTTTGAGTAATCCCTTTGTACCACACATCTCATCAAGATTGTAAACAAAATTTTGACTTCAATAGTCAACACAGAGTGTGTTAACTGCTTGGATGAGGTAGGGGTATAGGGTAGAAAGAACTCTTATTTTGCTAGTTTCGGGGCTTCACACTTTGGAGGGTAGTTACTGGTATCATGCCTCTTAGGACAACATAGAACATTGGCGAACTCATTATGATCTAGTTCCATATCAATACTAGAAACTTTGGTCTGAATTACCAGATTTGCAGTTTTCCTGAGTTATTTCATGTTAAGGTAAAAGAATCTGGACGAGTATGGGGTAGGCTAACTCTGGAGGGTTTAGAACAAACCAAAGAGAGCTTTCTTCAACATTTTGATGCACTTCGGATTCATACCATGTAACATAGAAACACTGATCATAGTACCGAATGCAGCTGGTCTAGAACAAATCCATCTAGCCATTCACCTCTAGCAACATGAGTAATGAACCATGTATTATCAAGGTCTGATTTCTTACCAGTGGATTTCTTCTTCTCTGAATAGATTTGTAGTGCCTTCTCAGTGTGCTCCTCTGGTTCATCTTCTGGTTCATCGTCTGTCACCTTTTCTTTTCCTTTTCCTTTGTCTGCTTTTTCAGCCTTCTTCTTCACCTTCTTAGGGCTACCAATCTGAATCCCTTTCTGTTTTTCTTTAGCAGACTCCACTGCCTTCTTCTTCTTGTTGGATACTGGTGTCTGATATTTCTTTGCCTTCTCCTTGGGAGGAGGAGGTGCCATGTCTTCTGCTGTTGGAGTCTTTGAACTGGAATCCCCACTGATGGTCTAAACCTCTTCCACAGTGGCCTTTTATTTCTTCTCTGTGCCAGCCTTTAAACCACCGCCCATCTTGATTCTATCAGAGGCTCATCTAGTGCTCATTAGGGTTTTGGAGAGAAGAAGATAGAGGTAGGATAGATACGAAGAAGAGAAAGAAAGAAGAAGATAAATAGAAGAGAGTTTCAATTCGAAAAGGAAACTAAATATTTTTCCTAATCTATGAAGATCTGCTGAATCAAAAAGATTCAAATTTTGTGTGTGCCGTTAGAAACAAAAGATATAATACTATTTTGGCTGAAAAGGGGTATTTGAAAATTTGAGGGGTAACATTGAGCTATTATCTACAAAGATAACACCCAATATTGAAATATCCAAATTATTGACTAACTCGCATACAGTCTTATTTTCAAGACTTTAGAATTGGTTTCAAGGATTTGAAAGCTATATGGTTAAAAGAACATATACTCAAAGTTTTGAAAAGATTTTCAAGGCTTTGAAAATCAGTTCAAACCTTTGAGACACATAATACTTACCTGATTCTCCCCCTAAAACAATGTTTCTTTATTTATCATGCCCAATTCCAATATTATGGCTGAGAATCTTTCATCTGGCAATGGTTTAGTGAAGATATCTGAAAATTGCAAGTTAGTAGAAACAAATTCAAGAAAAATGTCACCTTTTTCAGCATGATCTTTGATGAAGTGATGTCTAACATCAATATGCTTTGTTCTTGAATGCTGAAATGGATTCTTTGTAATTGATATTGAACTTGTGTTGTCACACTTGATAGGTATATCTCTGAAATCAAATTCAATGTCTCTCATTTGTTGTGCTTTCCACAACACCTGTGAACAGCAAGCTCCAGCTGCTATGTTTTCAGCTTCTACTATTGATAGTGCCATTGAGTTTTGCTTCTTTGAATGCCAGCAGATTAAAGATGATCCTAGAAATTGGCAGCATCCCGATGTACTCTTTCTATCAACTTTATATCCTGCAAAGTCAGGATCTGAATAGCCAAACAAAGAGAAGTTTGATTCATTACGATACCAAAGCCCTAAGTCTTTGGTACCATTCAGATAACTAAATATTCTCTTAACTGCAGTCAAGTGTGATTCTTTAGGATCATCTTGAAATCTAGCACACATACACACACTGAACATGATATCTGGTCTACTAGCTGTGAGGTAGAGTAATGATCCAATCATACCTCTATACTCTTTCACATTCACACACTTACCATATTCATCTTTGTCTAGAGACATTGTGGAAATCATGGGGGTCTTAATCTCTTTGGATTTAGACATATTATACTTGCTTAGCAAGTCTCTTGTGTACTTGATTTGATGTATGAATATGCCTTTCTTCACCTGATGAATTTGAAGTCCAAGAAAGAAGTTGAATTATCCCATCAAGCTCATTTCAAATTCCCTGCTCATAAGACTTGAGAATTCCTTGCACAGAAGATCATTAGTAGCTCCAAAAAAAATATCATCAACGTAAATTTGAACTACAAGAATGTATTTCTCATGAGTCTTTATGAAAAGAGTCTTATCCACTAATCATATTTTGAAATCATTTTCAAGTAGAAATTTTGACAATCTTTCGTACCAAGCTCTTGGAGCCTGTTTTAAACCATAACGAGCCTTGTCAAGTTTGTAAACATGATTTGGAAACTTGTAATTTTCAAAACCTGGAGGTTGAGCAACATAAACTTCTTCTTGAAAATAGCCATTTAAGAAAGCACACTTCACATCCATTTGAAAAAGTTTCATGTTCTTGTGAGATGAAAATGCAAGTAGAATTATAATTGCTTCTAACCTGGCAACAGGAGCAAATGGTTATTCATAGTCAATACCTTCTTCTTGATTGTAGCATTGAGCTACAATCTAGCTTTGTTCCTGATTACTGATAACTCTCTATCAGAGTTATATTTGGCACGTTTTATATCTTTTTCATGATTTTCGGGTTGATAATCTTTGTTTTACACTATGATTAGAGAGAAAACATAGAAGTTTAGCTCTAGGCATCAGTTTGTAAATCATAGCGTTTCTCATATGATTTATGTATTTTTGTCCCGTTTGATCGCACGGGTTATTTTTCGTGTTGTTTTGACATGAGCTTGGGAGATGAAGCGGAGAGGAGAGACGAGTGTTGGAGATTATTCGGGAGCTAAAACAGAGAATAAATCGCGAAGAAAATAGTGTAGAGACATGGAGAGGGGAGGCAAGTGTCATTTAATCAAGTTTGTGTAATGTCACTTTAACCCCCCTCCCCATACTTAGCCAAAATTTGGAGGAGAAAAGATTTACCAACTCACTGTTTTGCACGATCAGAAGTGGGAGATCGTAGGACCTGCTCAGATCACACGATCAGAGATAAGACCTGAGCACATCACACGACCAGAGATAGGATCAGAAGCTGTTGAGATCACATGATCAGACATAAGACCAGAGCAGATCGCACGATCAGGAAATTGAGATCGTGCGATCTGAAGTCAGCATCAGCACTTTCACGCACGAAATTAATGAGGGGTCTTAGGGTTATTAATTAATAAAACCCTAGATCTAAAAAAAAGATGGGAGAGACGTGAGAAAGAAGAAGAAGGCGACGGACGAAGAACAAGCAAGATTTGGAGACCACCATTGAAGACTCAAGTTTGATTTCTTCTTCCTCTCTTAATATTCGTATTGAGAAACTATTGCACTTTGTTTGGTTGATTCTTATTAGCTAAACTATTTGCTAGGCATCTCTATGAGAGCCTAGGGTTCATGTAGACGATGGAGTTTCCGAATTTCAATCTCTGTTTCATGCTATTGATTTCTCCTAATTGATTGGATTATAGTTCTTGAATCTTGTTAGCAATCCTAGTCTATTGACACGATTAAAAGATGAACTAATATTCATGAACTAGGGTTTGCTCATAAAATGAATCATGCTTAAAGTTGATTAAGTTCTAAATCAATTGTTCATCTATGCTTAATTCTTAACGGGGATGGAGTAATTAACCAGAACCGTTAGTTAGCTAGTGAAGTGCGCGACAGTGGCTTTACCTAGCTAGGATGAGACATGAGCATCAATCCTGAATCACCGAGACCGGTAGGAGAAGTGAGTAGGATTGGCTAGTGTGGGTAGATTCGGTAGGATTGTTCAGCTGTTCCGTGAAACGGTGGACCGACAGGACCCGCTAACGTATCAGTCGATGACCTACTAGAACGTACAGGTAGATAACATGAGACCGATAGGAGATTGTACTCTACCGAGACGTAAAATGACATGAGACAGACATGATATTGCCATGGCCTATTACCCGACTTGATTAGAATAAAACCAACGTGTTACTCAGATAATCCTGAAATCGTCTACAACCCTCGGTAATCAAAAGATCGCCTAGTTTCTCTGTCTTTTTGCCTTAAATATAAAAATACAAAAATATTAGTTTATTTGTTTATTTTATTTCAGTCGCTTGTTTGTGGGAAACAACATTTTTACTCAAAATTCTTCCAACTTGTACCGTACTCTAATTTAACAAATAATTAAGTAATCTCAAGATTGTCCTCATGGGATCGATAACTCGGGGTTGAAATACCACCCTTATATTACTTGACCGTGCACTTGCGCATAAGCGTTAAGAAATCGCGTCAATTACCTTTCCATTCTCATCTAACTTGTTTCTGAATACCCATCTGGTTCCAATGACAGACTGATTTCTTATAGGAGGAACTAGATTCCAAACCTTGTTCCTTTCAAACTCATTGAGTTCACTTTGCATACCTATAATCCAGTCTGCTTCTTGTAATGCTTCCTTCACAGTCTTAGGTTCTACAAGAGAGATAAAAGCATTAAAAGCACAAAGATTCTTGAAATGTGATCCGGTTTGTGTACCAATGGCTGGATCAGAAATAATGTTATCAGCAGGATGAGATGAGAGATATTTAAATCTCTTTCTTGGTGTCCAAGGTTCAGGCTCTCCAGTTTGTTTTCAAGTCTTTGAGAACTTGAAGTAGTAGCTTGTTCTGCTGTCTTCTCTCGAGATTCTCTTTCAAGGATTTGAACCTTAGTTTCAAGGCCTTGAAAATGCCTGCTTTGTTCCTGTGACATTTCCTTGGATCCTTTTGAGGATTCTTCTTCAGTATCTGAATCATGCTTGTTCAAATTGAGATCTGCAAAACCATCACTTAAAGAACCATCATAGCTTTCATCAAATATAACATGAATGCTTTCTTCGACAAGATTGGTTCTCTTATTATAAACTCTATAGGCTTTGCTTGTCTGTGAATAACCAAGAAAAATACCTTCATCACCTCTTGCATCAAACTTACCAAGATTGTGCTTACCATTATTTTGGACAAAACAAGTACAACCAAAAGGCTTGAAGTAAGAAATGTTTGGCTTTCTTCCTTTGGACAGCTCATAGGGAGTCTTCTTCAGAATGGGTCTGATCAAGCACCTGTTAAGAATATAGTTTGATATATTCACAGATTCTGCCCAATAATATTTTGGCAATATGTTTTCCAGAAGCATTTTTCTTGACATGTCTTAAAGGGTCATGTTCTTTCTTTCAACAACTCCATTTTGTTGAGGAAATCTCGGAACAAAAAAGTTTTGAGAGATGCCATGCTTAGAACAGAATATATCAAACTCTAATTGATCAAACTCTCTACCATGATCACTTCTGATTGAAGCAATAGGTAGGTTTTTCATGGTTTGAAGTTCTCTACAAAGCTTTGAAAATTCAGTGAGAGCTTCATATTTTTCTATTAGAAACATAACCCACGTATATCTAGAAAAATCATCTACAATAACAAGCATGTACTTCTTACCCTTTGGAGTTGGAGTTCTCATAAGACCACAGAGATCCATATGCAATAATCCAATGGGTCTAGTAGTACTTACAAATTTCTTTGGTTTGAATGAGCTTCTAGTTTGCTTTCCTTGTGCACATGCCTTGAAAACTTCTTCATCTTTGAACTTGATAGAGGGTAGACCTCTTATTAAGTTCTTGGAAACCATCTTGTTCAAGGTATGCAAGCTAATGTGTCCCAGCTTTCTGTGCTTTGAATCTTCTTTCAAGGCCTTGAGACACTTCAAGTTTTCTCCTGGAACTTTGTTAGTTTGAAAAGTATAAACCTCTGTTTGATCTTGAGGCAGTGAGGATGAAATTGCCAGATTTTTAATCTTGCATCACACATTTCTCTTTGTTAAAGATAACCATGTTGCCATTATCACAAAGCTGAGAAACACTAAGAAAAATGAATTTCAAACCATCAACTAGATATACATCACAAATGGAATTTTTAGAATCTGTACCAACTTTACAAATACCAAGAATGATGCATTTGCCTTTGTCACCAAGTTTAATTGATCCTTCATATTGCTCTTTCAGTTCTGAGAATAGAGATTCCTTTCCACTCATGTGTCTTGAACAACCACTGTCCATAAACCATTTATGTTCTTTGTTCATGGTGACAACCTGCAAACACTATTCACTGCCTTACCCAGATGTTAGACCAAGTGTCGAATTTAGATTCATATTCAGGGTCAACCATGTTAGGTGGTCTAACCCCTTTAGGAACCCAAATTTGTCTAACTTGTCCTTTGAGTTGAAATGGAAAAGTATTCATCATTATGTGAGGGTATCTTCTTCTAAAAGGACAAGTCATTTTAACATGACCAATTTTATTGCAGTAACGGCATTTAGGAGATGTTATGCTTCCAGCTTTCACAAATATGGTATTGTTCTTTCTAAGAAAATTCGGATTGTATCTAATACCAGTTTTTTTAACAGACTTTAAGCTACCTCCAAGATTCACGTTCAAGTTGTATTCTGAGCCTGCAAGTCTTGTTTTGACTTATTCAGATTCTTGAAGTTTCTCAGTTAGAGTAGTCTTTTGTTTATCCAATTCATCAACTTGATGTTTTAGATTAACAATGCTGTCACTCAATAGAGAGTTTCAGTGTCTACTTCCTTGACTTGTGTTTTCAAGGCTTTGAAAGTGGTTTTCAAGGCCTTGAAATCACTTTCGGTTTTCTTCTGAGAGATTTCAAGATTCTGATTCAATCAAACAAGGCAAGTATTCTTTTGCTTGCTCATGAACTTTTCTTTCAAAACAATAATCTCTTTCAGATAGTCCTCTTCATTTAAAATCATTGTTCTAAGATAATCATGTTGGAATAGATGCCCTAGAGGCAATCTAGTTTAGTATGAATTTATTTGTGGCTAGAAATTCATTTATTATTTATTGGATATTTAATATAATAAAGTACTTAGATTTACAATTGTGTTGTTTATCTTAAATATCCCTAGTCCAGTATAATGATTAATGGGACAATCATCTATAGACTAGTATGGGGTTGGATTGATATGGAGATATTATGATCCAACACATAGGTGTGCATTAGGGAATGTTGCACTGGATTGACCCATCTCCGAGAAGGCTACATACACGTTATGTTGAGTCACAAGCGCTTCTCGCGGTGCAAAGGTATTGTCGTCCTTAGACTTGAAGTCACTAGATATTCTAGTTGTGGATTATTGTGATTTTGGTAGCGTTAAACGCTACACCATAACTGGGTAGTTATAAAGGCGTGTACTGGATACAATAAGAAGCAAGCTTAGAGATCGTAGTGGACGTAGATAGAATTTGTCCCTCCCACATAACAGGAGCAAATATCCTAGGCCACTCGAGGGATAGTGCTTATAGAATGTCTGGCCAGACTCAAATAAATCAATATGGGATATTGATGTTATTTGCACGAATAAGGCTATTCCCATGGATCGAGAAACTGTGGATTGGATATACGAGTGTGACTTGTATGTCTCGTGTCCAATCCGGATATAGAGACAAAGGGATGAGACAATTACTTGTAAAAAGGTTGTCGAGATGACTATTCTATTAGTTGGCTAGAATGGATGTTTTGCTAGAAACCGCTCCATATTAGCAAATAGTTGCTACCAACTAGATAGAACCTATGGGGTCACACGCTATATAGAGTTGAACTAGATTTGGGAATTAATTAATTGGATTAATTAATTAGAAGGATCACTTTGCAAAACCTTGCAAACTTAGTAGGGACTAATTTTCAAGGAAGGGACTAAATTGAATTCTAGTAGGACTAGAATAAGTCCTTTAGGTAGTTGGCAAGGAGTTGTTGGACTATATAAAGGACCTTCCTTCCTTCCTTCCCACAACCTATGCTCATTATTGAACATAACAAAGAGTGGGAGAGAACAAAAGGAGAGAGAGCAAGCAACAAGAGGAGCCGACCGCCCCTCTTGCCGCCGCCCATCCCGTCGGCCACAAAGGAGGCCGAGACCCTCATTTTGGGTCTCGTTTTTCGTGATTTCTTCTTCCTCTTCCTTCTCCGGGCTAGCACCAAGGACTTGGGAGATCTAGGATCAACTCTAGGCGTGGATCAACCATAGAGAACGTGACACAATTCGCGTTTGAAGTCATCAAAGGAGAACCCTAAGGTGTGTTATTGATTTCTTCCTTTACCATCTTTATGATTCTTGACTTGTGATCCTTGGAGGGTTTTGCATGGTTTATGATTGTTTGTGTTTCCGTTGCGCATCCATGAATCAAAACCCTACAAATCAGAGAGGGCTTCGGTTAGTTTTGAAATCAAGAAGTTTACCATTGCCTCAATGTTCTTTTCAGAACTTTCATCATGCTTGTCCATGTGCATAGTTTGGCAAGTTCCTCTTCAGATTCAGAGTCACTTGAGGTTCTTGAATTACTCCAGGATGCTATCATACCTTTATTTCTTCTATGATGGAATTTCTTCTAAAAGTTCTTGCTCTTTTTGTGTGGACAATCCCTGATCAAGTGTCATGCATCACCACACTCAAAGAAATTCTTGATTTTAGGCTTAATACCATGTGAAGAAGACTTAACTTTGTAATGTTTGCTACTGGAGGATCTGTGTCTGTCTTTGCTGAAGTCCTTGTTACCAAAGTTCTTCTTCATTTTAAGAATTCTGGTCAAGGCTTTGGAAATCAAAGCAAATGGATCTTCATCATCATCTTCAGTTTCAAGGCTTTGAAATGGTTCATTCTCATTTTCCTTGAGAGCTAGGTTATTGACACCTTCTGGTAGTTCTCCATCAACTTCATTCATGGATATTTCATGTGTAAGGAGCTTTCCTTGTAGGTCATCAAGTTGAAGTAATGAGAGATCTTGAGCTTCCCCGAGAGCAGTAGTATTTGGTTCCCATTTTGCCTTTGGAAGACTTCTCAGAATCTTTCTAACCTTTTCTTCATTGAAAATGTGTTTTCCCAATGAATCAAGATTGTTGACAATGTCACTTAATCTTTTGAACATGTCTTTGATTGACTCATCTCCATTCATCTTGAATAGCTCATATTTTATGAGATATATGTTGATCTTGGTTTGCTTGACTTTGCTGGTTCCTTCAAAGGTCACCACAAGCTTATCCCAGATCTCCTTGGCAGTCCTGCAACCTGAAAGCATGTTGAACTCATCTGTGCTCAAAGCACAATATAAGAGATTCATAGCTTTATAATTTTTTTAAAATTGTTCTAACTCGGAAGAGGAGAGAGTGTCTTCAGATTTAGGAGTTCTAATCCCATCTTTCTCTGTGTAGAAAGTGTGAGGACCATTCTGAATGATAGTCCAGATTTCCATATCTTGATCAATGATGAACATTTTCATCAAAGCTTTCCAGTGTACAAACTTGTCTCCACAGAAAAGAGGAGGTCTGTTAGCAGCTCTGCCCTGAGATAAACCACCATCACCTACAGTACTCATAATCACAAGATGTTTACATCTATGCAGTGATACAAGCTCTGATAACAATTGAAGGGGTGTACAGTAGGTAGAAATGCAGGATCAATACTCTAGAGGGGGGGTTGAATAGAGTTTGCAGCATTTTGCTAAACTTGCACGAATAGTTGTTTCAAAAGATATGTAAAGAGATTCAAGGCCTTTAAATGAGTTTAAAGCCCTTGGAGTGAAAACAGTAAGAGTATAAAAAGAATAAGTCTATTTCAAGGCCTTGAAATGAGTTTCAAACCCTTAAAATGAAGTTGTTTTGAATGCTGCAAAAGTTCTAAGTATGAAACAGAAAAGTAAATGCAAGAGACACAAGATATATAGAGTTAAGTCCACTTGGACCTACATCTCTACCTCATGGATCTTCTCCCGGCAGGATTTTTAACACAATTCTTATTAATCCACAGCTAAGCCATAGATCTCAAGCACAGCGAGATGCCTTACTTTGTTACAAATTGTGGTTCTCACTAACATATCTAGTACCGGCTCTAGCTATCTAATTAACTAAGAATTCTCTATTGTTGACTTGAACAATCCTTGAGAATGAGAACTAGAAGTATTATCAAAATGATATACAAATGAAGTTCAGAAGAGAAGAACACTAGAACTAAATCTGCAGTGAGTGTGCAGTGTTCTTTTGATGATTGAATTGAGAGAGATGAATCTGCTTCTTTGTTTCTTGTCAATCCTTAAGTATTTTTTGTTGTCTCTGCCAATTGTCTCGTTTCAATGCTTAAGCTTTCCCTCTTTTTATATAGTAGTTTGAAATTAAGATCTTCAGAATCTTCTCTTTAACAAACTTCTTATTTTGTAGCTTCAACTTTGACTTCTCTAACAGATTATCCAACGGATATTTTGATCAATATCTTCAATTATACTGATTTGATATTGTATGAACAACTGTTAGGGAATTTCCAAACACAGCAGGTTTGATCACAAAATCAATTCATCACATAGTTTCCTTTCCTGCAGAACTCAGGTTAGGAAACAAATCTTGAAAAATAGGAAACAAAAATCCCTGCAAAACTGAGTCAAACAGATGATGTTAGATACTACAAACTGTGTCAAAATACTTTGTATTTCATCATCAAGTATCATCTAATCAATCACATGGGGTTTAGGAGTTGGATTAAGATCGAAAACTCCCCCTAAATTCATGCATATAAAGCACATCCCATTTCAAGACCTTGAAATGGACTAGCTATTTCAAGTCTTGAGACTGGATTGAACTTACATTTTATAATATATATTATGAATACTTCTTATATTACTATAGCTATTACATCATAAATTCCAGAAAAAAAGACGGTTTATTTGTTATGAGACATGTGTGCGAGCTACCATTGAACCGAATTAATAAAATTAATGTTCGTCACTGAGACAAGAGTGCACCAAAAATATACTACTATTTTCTATAAAATTTTTTGTAAACCAAATATTTCCATTGCTAAATCACATCACCAACATCTGTTATAAAAATGAATTGTTTAGTTCTAAGTACACATCCTTCAAAGTAATATTGCATACATTAATTATAAAGGGAATTATCATATGATAATTTATTGTATAACTCAAATTCTGCAGCTAGGGTGGTAGCTCAAGTGGTAGAGCTTTGGAAGCTCCTGCATGAGTTCCCGCGTTCAAACCCGGTTGACGACAAAAAAAATTTCTCAAAAAAAATATAACTTAAATTTTTTTTTGTTACATGTAAGTGTCTAGACATATTACTATATAGTACAAATTATTGTAGTTTATTTTGTTTCAAAAAAATTTCATTTTGAAGATTATTTTACTCTTCCACATATCTACACAAATGAGACATTGCGTTATAATCTTATTTATTTTGTACCTTACAAAGGAAATTTTATTTGTTATGAGACAAATTTATTTTTATGAGAATGATTCGTTGAAAACCGAATTAATAAGACAAAAAACACAATTTATTTGTCATGAGACATGTACGTGAGCTACCATTGAACAGAATTAATAAAATTAATGTATGTCACAGAGACAATAGCGCACCAAAAATCTACTACTGTTTTATGTAAAATTTTTGTGAATCAAATAATTTCATTGCTAAATCACATCACCAACATCTGTTATAAAAATGAATTATTTAGTTATTAGTGCACATCCTTCAAAATAATCTTGCGTACGTTAATAACAAAAGATTTATCATATGATAATTCATTGTATAACTCAAATGTTATTTGTTACATGTAAGTGTCTACACATATTACTATACAAACAAATTATTACATTTTCTTCTTTCAAAAAAATTACATTTTGTCCTTCAAAAAAGATGCTCTCTCTCTCTCTCTAGAGCCTCTCTGCTTCCCAATGAACACATGCCTGCTCCTTGAGCCCTTCACTCCCCTAATCAACTTCACCCAAGTCTAATCCCTATCATTTTGCTTATTTCACTCAATCCCCATTAGACTTAATGATTTGCATGACATTTTAACTGTGTTTCTCTAATTTCTTTATTGTGAAAGATCTTGTATATCTTTGTTGGCTAATCATCGTTTGTCTTGCAGGTTCTTCCCCTCTATTAAGTCAACTGATCGTTTCAGTTTCCTCATTGCTTTCTTCATTTTCTCTTCTCCTTCTTCTCAAACTTTCCATTCAATAGCTGTATTTGTTTGTGGCTTTAGCAGCTTGCATGCCTAACCCTTACAGAGCTGATTTTATCAGTTCTTCCTCTAATGACTCCATGGAGGAGAGGCTAGATGAAAGGGGGTCAATTATTGCTCTTGATCCTGTTAAAGCTTTTTCTTTTAGGGAGATCATGAAGGACACCCAGATAGCCAAGGTTATTGGTCCCAAAACCCTTTCTCCTGCCATCATGCAAAAAGAAATTACAAATAATTGGAAGACTTTTGGGCTTATTTGGATTGAGAAAAAATACACTATTTACCTTTTTCATTTTCAAAAGAAGGAATACAAAGATTTCTTTTTGCATGAATCAGTGGTTACTTACCATGGTCTTAGTCTGGTTTTTAAGGAAAGGCAACCAAATCAGGATCTTATGGAAGTTGATTTTTGAACAGCAGATTTGTGGTTTCAAGTTCCTAATTGTTCGGTTGAAGGATTCCACTTTGATCATGCTAATGATATTGGTGTTTTGGTTGTAAATCTTTTAATCATCGACTGGTATTATGAGAGGGTTAGAAACATGAATGGTTTGAGGATCAAATGTAGAATCAATCTTAATGATGCTCTGGTTCCTGGCACTTATCTGAAGCTGGCTAAAGAACCCTTGAAAAAGGTTTATTTTACCTATGAAAGAATTTTTAAGGTGTGTTATAGATGTGGGCAAATTGGGTATACAAATATAAACCTGTACCTCAAATCTGGTGGCTGTTTTGGAAAGACTTGAGATGAGATATTTACAATATCATTTCCTGAAACACCCCCAAATCATACGGCCGGCCGAACCGTATATTTGGAAAGATGCCTCCGTCCGAGGAGATAAACCCCACTGGATACGGAGCAGGATCGCCGGTTCTTAGTTAATACAACCATCGATAATCCAAATATAAGTTATTATACATTCATAATAAACCAGTGACATTGTCTGAAAACCATAAGTACATTACATTCGAAATGAAAATTACTAGGTGATGTACTATACAGCCTGATACTTTAGCCATCCGCGTTGTGAACGTTCCCCACCTTACTCGTAACCTGCGGGTTTTGAAATAGCACATGCCGACCGCAGGAAAATTTTAATCAGTAAAAACTGAGTAAATTCATACTGCAATAAGTAAAACGAGTTTTTGGCACAAAGCATTTATAGACACGTGATATATAGCAGAAATCCACAGTAATTGTTATCATAACTCAATTTTTCCGTTCTCGTCATTAATTTGGCTGAGGCGTATTAGAGCCCAGCGGGTAACGAATGTCCACAGAGGGGTCAAGATGCAATATATATCACAATAGGGTGCCTCTTGGGATAACGTGATTCCCAATTCACCCGAGCGTTATGAGAGCCCCTACGTCAATCCCCGCTCGTAATCATAACTATGAGACCTTAATTGTCGACACCCCTATACTGTAATGACTCATACTGGTATAAGTAGTACTCTATAGTTTTTACATATAAATAAAACCCGGGTGCACGAAGGCTAACCGCGGGGTAGGGTATGTAATCTCGTGGATTAGCACCCTAGGAGGATCGACTCACAATGCGCCTCCGGCCGTAGCCTCCACACACATCCTCTGTACATTGCCCCAATTATGTTATATTGCATTATTCCATCGTTATTTAATAAAATTTGTTCAAATGACCGTCAAATCTTCATTTATCGTCATTCCTCAATATTGTTATTTGATTTTCAGATCTCATAACTTCCAACCGGGATATTCAAAAGAAGATTTTCTCAAAACTTATTTCATAAACATTTAACAAATTCCAAGTATCACAAGTTGTAATAAATAAATCTTTTACGCACACGAAATCACATTTTGACATTTAAAGTATTGCACATATGAACTTACCGGTAGCAAGTACCACGACAAGAGAAGTCCTAGTACTCGTTCTCGTACTCAACAAACTCGTCGCCTACGAACTGGGCGTCTACAATTACGCAAGCAGTCCTAATTAACATATGGCTTATTCGTGTAACAAATGCGATTTTTCTCCATATGCAATGTTATGCATGCCCCCAACGAATTTTCTCAACCCCTTATATTCCTAACATAATTTTATATTAGCTCAATTTTATTCTTCAATTTTTACAAATATTGGAAAATAACAAATAAGATAAATTTAAATATCTTAATACCATGCTAGGTTTACTCTTCGTAAATATTTTATTCGAAAGAGTTTACAATCTCTTATTTTTAATGATATAGTTAAATAATGGACCAATTGGCAATCTTAATAATTATGAGGGTCATATTCTTATTATTGTCTCATTAAATATATGTATATATATATATAGCATGTACATATTTTTAATCAAAATATTTATGAAATAAAGGGAAATATCTATCATACTTGTCCGAAAAGAGTATTATAAGATTAGATGGAGAATGGAAATGGAGATAAGATTTTGATCAGGTCTAATGGTTGGGTTAACTCTGTTCCTGCATGCTCCATTGCAGAAGTTCTTAAAATTTATGATCCTCTTCAAAGGTTCAAGAGGGTTTCCCAACTGCTTGATACTACCACTGATGGCAGAAACAGATGGTGTTTGAGAACCCTTGAACAGATTTTCCCTTATTGGCTTGTTAATATTATTAAGGAAGAAAGTTGTAGTGATTTTAGTCAATCTTATACCCCTTTCTGTAATGCCTCTCCTAATGGAATCTTCTCTGTCTCTACTTCTTACTCCCTTCTAAACTTTAATAACTCGTATCCTAACTTATCTTCTACTTCTATTCAGTTTAAGTCTATCAGTTATAATTTTAAGTGGCATATGCGGAAATATGGGTTACCTTTTAAGATTATTGGGTTTCTTTGGCGTATACTCACTGGCTCTCTTTCTACTCTTGCTAATTTTCATTCTAGAATTTATAATTGTAACCCCCTTTGTCATTTCTGTCATATTCAACCTGAAACACCAACTCATTTATTTCTGCACTGTGAAAGGGCTCAAGGGCTTTGGTATGAGGCTCATATTTATATTCTTTCTTCCATTTCAAATGATAATATTTGTTGGGTTAAAAGCTAGTTAAGACGCAAAAAAGTCTTCATAACTAACCAAAACTGGCATTGGCTTCCAGCTGTTTTGTGGACTTTGTGGATCGCCAGAAATAAACTGGTTTTCAACAAGGAATGTTCTTATTTGGAGCAACTGTATCATCAAGCTCAAGATCTCTGTTTTTCAATTAAGGCTACATTGGATCTAATTCTAGTACTCTTTGATCTTATATTCAGACTTACCAGAGATGGTTGAAGTGGCAGTGGGCAATGGAGCTACCTCCTGGGTGCATGCTAGGTCACAATTTGCTGCTTGTTCCAGTGTTCAGCCAGTGGTGGAGGCTATGACCCTTGCTTTCATTCCCCCTGTTGTGCTCCCTTTGAGTGAAGCTCCAGTGGTTGATGTCCCTTTTCATGCTACTTTGGAGGATTCTGTGTTCCTTCCCTCCTGCCTAGGTGTTCCCCCTTGTGAT
The DNA here is from genome assembly GCA_023055425.1 of Linanthus parryae. Lineage (NCBI taxonomy): Eukaryota > Viridiplantae > Streptophyta > Magnoliopsida > Ericales > Polemoniaceae > Linanthus > Linanthus parryae. The sequence goes on along the minus strand of JALGPY010000003.1, from coordinate 123,073,934 downwards.
GCTTCTGGTGTGCACCTCCCACCAGGCTCAACTCAGTTGGATGATGTTGCTCTTCCTCCTAGCCCGGAGTCTTCTGTTAACATGGATGCCATTGTCCCCTACATCATGGGTTAGCTTAATGGCTGGATTATTTGTTTCATCCTACTAGTGTTCTTTCAGACTTTGTTATGTACTCTTGAACTATTAGTCCTTTTGGTTTCTCTTTTGGTTTGCATGTCTTGGTTAGAGCTTGCTGTTTAGGTGGTTTGTTTTGTGCAGTTAGTTGGAACTCATGACGATGTTTTTATCTAATGAAGTTCTTTAAGTTTGCCAAAAAAAAAAAAAAAAAAAACATTTTGAAGATTATTTTACTCTTCCGCATATCTACACAAATGAGCATTGCGTTACAATCTTAATTATTTTGTACCTTGCAATGGAAATTTTATTTTATCCATAATTTATTTAACTAATATGGAAAGTGTGAAATGACATTGTATGCCATTTTTCTTTAAATTTGATGATATTTTTATAGCCGCAAAACATCGTCTTAAAATATAGCTTACCCCTTCTCTTAACGTTTTTGGTGCATAGAAATTGAGGGAAAATAGTTGTATGCTGATATTCTCAAAGCGACATGTCTGTTAGCACCGTTCTAATGCAAATTTAGAAAAACCCTCTTTAATTTATGAATCTACTTAAATAACATAATTATACATCACTTGAGCGTATGAGCAACGTGATCACTTGCAGCTGACAAGGAATTATAGTTAGACATATTAGCCTTTTAGTGTACTTAATTTCTTAGTAATGGAGAACAATCTTTGTTTTACTCTATGTGTTGTGTTACAAGCTCAATATATAGAGATCAAGCTATTTATTATTAGTGTGAAATTGAAATTATATTCTTGAGTGAAACCTATGTCTTTGATTCATAGAATTTGATGTTATTTGAAAGTCCTTCAAAAAAAATTTTGTGGAGTTCTGAGAGTTATTTGGTTCATTTGATCGAATGTTCTCCTTCAACATCTGTTAATTCTCAAAATAGAAATGCAACATGTGTTGATATGCTCTTATCTGCTAAAGAATTATTTTGACACTTGAATAATTTAACTGTGATTTTTTTATGGCATGGTCAAACATGAAGTCAATCAACTTCCAACAGAGATCTGGATAAATTGCAGTTGGTAAGGTGCCTTAACATTCGTCGGGTATAATTCAGTGTCTTACAAAAAAATATATGTTAGACACTCTTTAACCCATGTAGACGCGCGGGAACGCCTAGTTTAAATAATCTTAGTGCAATTGTAGAATCTCTATAATTGATGATTATGGAGTTGAAATTCATATATATATATATATATATATACATATATATATATATATTTGTATATATATATGACATTAGCATGATTGTAGTTCATTTTTTAAGTAGGTCGATTGAAGTAACTGACTACATATCTCTTTAATTTTGTCAAATGGATCAAACTAAAATTTACAATCTCAACTCGTACAAAACGGATTTGAAGTTTCAGTTCAGCTACATTTATCACCCAATTTTTTTCAATCGATTTTACAAATTTTCAGTTGACACGAAACAGGGGCTATACCCAAAACCTAACAAAATTAAGGCTGTCTGTTGCCCTATTCATGACACTAAAGTCATTGACATGGTGACATGGATACAGGGCTATTTTGGAAGTGAGTTTGTACGAAGGGATAAATTTGAAGTTTAAAGAAGTTTAAAACCATGCTTCCGCATACCCGTGTTTCATATGAATATGCAGTTGGTGGCAGGGGCCCTTTTGTAGACTCCAAATCTGAGAGTAAACATCGAGTAGACTTACCCGTGTTTCATGTGTGTGTGTGTGTGTATACCGATGGGCTGGGGTGACTTCATCTGGGTCCGGTCCCATTGGTAGAGACAGTCTTGCCTATAGGCCCGGCCCGTGGACAATGGGAACGGCCCGAATCCCCGTGGTGCTCCCTCAAACAGTCCGGTCTGGCACCAGTTCAGCTCGTTTGACAAGCTTTGTATGGGACCACGACAAACTGAAGAAATGTTTCAGAAGTTGGAACTGTGGGATCAAGCCAAAGCCTAAACACATCCCCTTTTTGTGTTTCGTGTGGAGAGGACTAACGAAAAGATTTCCTCAGATTAGCCGTCTTCCAGTATCATTATTGTAGTACACGACAAGTCATTATTGACAACCCACTCTAAACTGTGATCTACAAAACTCTTGTGTCAGTGTGTGTAAACCTGAGAGCTATGAGCTTGATAGTTAAGTATTATGGTAATTAAGAAAAATAAATATGTACTATTTCATGGTGAACATTCGTTGTTCAGCAAGAAGGCTGGTTGACGTAGATTTTCTGCCTGCATTTCCCCATTATGCTGAATGAAACATTACATCTTTATAAATTTCCTGGTAGCTGGGATTGCAGTCCAATATGCATCTTCTTGACTGTTAGGGAGGATGTGACAAGGAGATTAGCCTGTTCCGATACGATTTTGCATGTTTTTTGAGGACGGATATGAGAAAAATGAGTAATATGGTAGAGCTATTAGGTAAGTTTCTGAAAACGAATGGGAACAACTAGTTCAAGAACGCCCATTGCAGTTCAATTTGTTCTTGCACATTTGTTTAGCAATAAATTATTTATTGCAACACGGTTCGTGCTTAGATTAAAACTACATAAAGATGCATTCAACTTTCTGAACTCGACAAGGCATAATTATAATTTCATAATTTGATATCATGAGAAATGAAAACCAGCCCACAACACAGATAGTTTTCCATTGTTTGCTTCCTACTCCACAGAAATTGAAATTGGCAACCTAACAATATGTTTGCTGTTGGTGGATCTCCAGGCCAAGGAACCTTCAACATACCCAGAAATCAACAGACCTGACCAAGTAAATGTCACCTGATAGGTCATCTTTTGGTTCACTTCTGAGAAGTGAAGGATCCCGGGGGCACAACTAATATCAACACCATTGGGCGAGGTGACACGGCAAACATAGGAAGAGTTGGCAGGTCCAACGTTTGTCACTGTCCGAGGATAAGTCTGATTGACTCGTCGGTTGTTGGCCAATTTCACTGCAAAGGAAGGATAATTTAGTTCTGCCTCCGATATGGCTGCAATCGTTGAGCATTTCACTTTGGAGTTGGTGACTGCATATACTTGTGTATCATTGTAACCCAGTCCGCACAAATAAGCAATGTAATCCTTGGGCTGGATGTCGTAAACTAGCCCAGGGTCTAAAGCTCGTGAAGGGTTCACATGGCCAGCACCTATGGCAAACACATTTGCAGTCTTCAGTTGATGGTCGAGAATTGGCTTCTTGGCATGGTTTAACTGATCAGCAGTAGTCATGATCGCAGACTTGATCGCAGCAGGAGACCAATCCGGGTGGACACTTTTGATTAACGCTGCAATGCCGCTAATGTGAGGGCATGCCATGGATGTACCTGAGTCGATTTGGAAACGGGTTATGCCATCGACAGACTCTTTCCACGCTGCCAAAATATCCACTCCCGGGCCTATTACATCTGGTTTCAGGATCCCAGGGCTTGCTATGCTTGGGCCTCTGGAGGAGAATTCAGCAACGAAAGGTGCTTCGTGGAAAAACCCGATCGCAGTCCCACCAAAACTTATGCTAGCCACGGGACTTTTTGTGGAATTGATATATTTTTTGATTCTCTCCCCGGCTATGTAACTCACCTGCGTTGCTGGTAGAACATGAAGTCCACCCAAAACCCATGTGAAGTCTCCTTGCCTAAATGTATTGGCCAAGATCATGCCTACACCACCTGCATTCTTGACTACCTGCCCTTTATATGAAGAGCCAAGGCTTGAATCTTGGCACAAAACAACTTTCCCTTTGATGTCAACACCACGAAATGAATAACACGATGAAGTTTCGTTGCTGTAGAACAGAGGAAACAGAGTTGGAGGCAATTTACCAGACTGGTTTAGAGACTGACCATCATAGGACTCGTTGTTTCCTAGCAATGCAGTGGCCTTGATGCTTCTGTCTGTGGTGCTTGCTCCGACGGTGAGAATCCAGGGGGCCTCGTTGGAGAGCGTACGCGGAAATGGACCGTCATTTCCAGCAGCGCAAGTCACAAGCACTCCCTTCTTCATGGCACCGAACGCGCCCACGGCTATCAAATCCGAGTGAAACGGCATAGACGGGCCACCAATGGAGAGGGATAAGATATCCACGCCGTCTTCAACCGCAGCATCCATTGCCGCCAAGATGGCACTCTCCGGACACACAAAATCACAGGCTCTGTACATCGCCACGTGAGACATTGGAGCCATCCCAACTGCCGTCCCGTTTGCCTGTCCATAGATACTGGCCCGGCGAACGAAGTTGCCGGCGGCGGTACTGGAGGTGTGGGTCCCATGCCCGGCATCGTCCAAGGGTAAGGAGGCAGCGCCGCCAGTTAGGAAGCTTCGGGCTCCGATCAGTTTGTTGTTGCAAGTCTTGGTACCGTTCAGTTGGCACCTGCCTTTCCATTTAGCCGGTGGCGGTGGCATTCCTGTGTCGTCAAATGAAGGATGAGCTGGAGTGATTCCCGTGTCCACGACTCCGATGATCACATTTTTGCCGTAATTGGATTTTGGCCAAGCTCCCCCACCCATATCCAACCCCAAGAAGCCGGGGCTGTGCGTGGTTTGCAAAGACAAAAGTCTCTGCGGTCGGGCTGAGAGAAATCCCTTCATCTGTTTCATGGATTTGACTTCCAGGGGTGACAATTTTGCGGCGAAACCGGTAAAGATGGTGTGGTAGGTGTGAACCATTCGGGAGCCTTCTTCTGCAGGCAAGAAAGACGCGTACCACCGTTTAACATCTTCACGTCCCGAAAAAGTTGTGTCATCATCTGATGGCAAGTCTAGATGAACAATGAAGGTCTGTAACTGAGGAGTCTTGGTTTTGGTGAATGGAAGTGTAGTTTCCGTAGGCACGGTAGAGGACGGGAAGCCAAGAAATATAACAATAAACAACAGAGGAAGAGAAGAAGACATACTGCTCTACTGGAGGATTTGAATTGGTGCTCTCTTCACTGTGGATGTATATCGAAATCTGATACGGCAATTCAGAGCACATCTATATATATAAAGATACTTAGGTGTTTTACTGTGCAAAGTGATGACATGTTCTACTTTTCACCATCAGATTGAATTATTTGGAGCCTTTGGATCCTTAACAACATAAAATGTCTTCTCTCCTTATGACCCTATTATGACTTCCCCACTTGGATCATTAACCTCTTTCTTCTCTCATCCCTCTCCTCGATTGGAGAATAATCACTGCCACATCTCTATCATGGTATTTACAGCATCCTTTATATTTGATTTTTTTTTTTTTTTTTGAAACATCCTTTATATTTGATTAGAATAAGAAATCGGTTTTTTTATATTAAGTTGACCAAACTTAAATTTTCTGATATCATTTTTTCTATCTTAAGATTGTACTAACAATTATTCCAAAAAAAACATTTGTATACATGTATTTTTTCGACACCATTTGACATTCAACTATGTACTCTTCTAGCATGATCTCTTCTCGGTTGGTAGAAGAAGACCCGTCCAATTGATAGTAGTTCCAACGGGACGTGTATTCCTCTAGTCTATATACTAACCAAGTTAGGTCTTTCACTATTCATTCACACTGGCGTTGTCGGCCACATCATTCACCGTTGGATTAAAATCATCTTCAATGTCCAAATTTTGTGAATGGTCACTTTTTTTAGCAGGTTCACTGGTTCAAAAAATGATGTTTTGATAGTGGCTTAAGTCACGACGGGTTTCACTAATCCCAAACCTGACCAAATTAAGCTTTGTTGGCGCCCATTCATGACACTGAAGTTAATTGACATGGTGAACATGGAAATGGAAATGGCGTTATTTTGAAACTAAGAGTTCATAAACGGATTTAAGTTAATTAAAAGATTTGAGCTATACTCAAGGCTTGGGGAGATCTTTCACAGTAAGATGATTTGACTTGATATGATGGTCCTAAGTTATGGAACTAGAGTTGTCTAACGAGTGGGAGGACGCCAAAACAGCGCATTCCAAGGCTAAACCGGCAGGACCTACGGTGGTCATGAACGGCCCTAACATGCCCTCGCCATGGTACGGGCCGGAACCGAATCTGAGATATTGGAACCACGGGACCGGCCAAAACCGCGGAAAGGGTCGGAACTGGCCCACCTTAGAACCTCACCAGAAAACCGGCGTCCCGCTCAAATTGTCACTCTATATGTGATTTCTTTTTACCATTATTGTATTTTATAAAATAATTTCAAAATATCTTTAAAAGTGAATGGGGCCCGACCCTCCCTGAACTTGCCCAGCTACAGGGGTCGGGCCTTTTGGGCTGTTTCGGGCTTGGGACTCTTGCCTGTGGGACCAGACAGTGCACAATGGGGCTGGCCCACCAGCCCTCAGCTTGGCGGTCCTCCTCCAAGCCGTTCGGGGGCCGGCCGGCTCAGACCGTTTGACATATATATATGTGTATATATATATATATATACATATATATATATCAGACCGTTTGACATATATATATACATATATATACATATATATAAATATGTATAGATATATATGTATATACATATATATATATATATGGAACCAAGAAAAATTGAATAATAATTTCACAAGTTGGGGCTGAGGGATCAAGCCACAGCCTAAAAGCACCCCCTTTTGTGTTTCGTGTGGCGAGGACCAACAAAAAGATTTTCTCAAATCAGCCGACTTCCATTGTCATGATTATAGTAAACGACATGTCATTGTGGATAAATCACCTAAAATCGTAATGTACAATTGGATGTTTAACACTCAATTGAACCATTGAGTTTTGTTATGTCATTTGATCGATTTTCTTAGTTTTATATCGACTTGGATTCATTATCAACTCTCATACTTTTATTTCTAACCTCGTGGCATGTTTTTGATGAAATTGAGACGATAGTCCAAGATTTTGCGAAATTAAACGGATCACAATCGTATTTTTTCATCCCAATAATTGAGGTTAAAATTTAAAACATCCACGTCCACCACATCATCTTCCAACTATACTTATGTATACACTGCTATTTCTGTAAATCCTAAAAAGCTAAGAGAATTTACTCCATCTCGTTAATTGGTAGTAGTCTTTAAGTACATGGATATATAGAGGAAGAGTATAGCATATTCAATGATCTGTACCTCTATGGCTATGATGTCATCACAACTTTATTTTCCCAAACAGACTCTTAATTATTGTTGTATAGCCATCAGATCAACTATAGCTGTATATAATAACAACTACACCCCCCGTCTAAGGGTCAAGTCAAGGGTGGTCAATTTTTTGGGGTTTATCAAGCACATAATGGAACAGGTCTCAAAACTACAAGTTCGAATTATTTTGCGGTTCAGGTTTCAGTAATCGAATGATCCAGTCTCTATATGACATTTAACTCGTTGTAGACATCTAATTCATGGTATTCTGCGCCATACACATTTTCAGCCAAACTGCCTGACCACTCATATGTCAACATTGGAACCATGTGGCATTCAGAGGAACGCCAACTGGACTTGGCAAAATTCAGTATATACATCTGCACATAGCTCCATGCGAGTGAGTGAGTGCATGTGTAGAGTAGAAGTTTCACCGACGAAGTTAAAACATCACCATCTACAACACTGCTATTTCAGGGTGAGTTAACTTTATATCATTAATAATTTGGTACTAGCCTTTAACTACATGGGCATATAGAGTCCTATTTCAGAGTAGGTATCGCATGTCAACAATACACGGTTTGCTGACAAGAGATGCACAAATGACCAACTCACTAAAGAAACAAGAGAAACTGAACTTTACGAAACCAATGAATTGGTGTATCTGCACGGTGTGATCAGCAGGTTCATATTGAAGTACGAAAGAATTAAGAAGAAAAGGGTCACAACTGAACTTTACGAAACCAATGAATTGGTGTATCTGCACGGTGTGATCAGCAGGTTCATATTGAAGTACGAAAGAATTAAGAAGAAAAGGGTCACCTTCGCTAACTAACAATAAAAGATAAATGTACATACACTATTTGAGATTTACAATTTTCTTCTCGTCACTGAACCCTTTTTCTTCTTAAACTAGTTCAGTGCCGCACCTACTGCTCAAACTATACTTTCTATGGCCTCCTAGAGATGTGAAGACAATGTATTGAAGAAAGACGTGACACACAAACAAACTAGACTAGATTCCAAAACTTCTCAAAATCTCTGGGCTCCCGGCTTGGAATATATACACACTTTGTACATAGCAAAGTTCAAGTCTGCAGGCCCGCAGTCGTGTTTGTCTTTGTCCAGGGGTCATCTTCAGATGCTTGCTTGTATCATATACTCCGTCAATAAGTTATTGCGATCAACCATTTAGCTTGGCCAGAAACTGGTTCAAATTGTATTCTTCAGTATACTGGGACTGATCCCAGAGCTCTTATAATCCCCCAAGAATGGCTTTCAGACCCTTTTTATTACCACCAACTAATTTGGGATCTCCGTCAAAGTTAACATCAGGACCCACCGTTGAAGAAGCGCCCTGAAACCAAATGAAAATATAACATGTCAAGCAATAGAAAGAAACCGTCACTACAACCTCCCCCCCAGAAATTTTACAAGACAGGAAATATATCATAAGAAGAACCAATTTTCTATTTTATGAAGGTTAATGTGCAGTCCTCCAAAGTATTTCTTTGTTAAGTTAGGAACAATGAGTTTCATACTTGCCCCATCAAGAAATATTCTCGCACATTCAGAAACACCTAAATTCTGTAACATCCAAACATTGAGGTTTTCGAAAGAGTAGCTAAGCACTTTGGTTCTTTTCAGCAATCAACTTGGGTAGATTGAACTTTTATAATTTAGATATGCCAAGTGGAAGCTTTGATTGGAAGGTCTATAGTTGCATGCAATGAAACGGTTATATAGATACTCTGACGAAAAATTGTACAGCCCGCTCCACCTCCTTGGAGGACGTCGCTTACCACTTGACTCAATCCGAACTCAACAAGTTAATTTTTGTTTGAATTTTTTTTTAAAAAAAAAATGAGTATGACTGAGTTGAACATTTTTCAACTGAAACACTTTACGTTGGAGTGAAATTTTTGAAAAATCAACCCAAAATGGTTTGTGCTCACCCCTTGTTGGTCTCACTGTGGATTGTTGATTTGTGTTCAATCCAACAACATGCGTTTGTGTCAGATTTCGATAGACCCTTTGACATCGTTTATGTTCATGCAGACCATTCCAGCGCCTAGCTTCAAAGACCAATGTTTCGATTTCTTGAAGTCAACGTTGAGCAATTGACAAATGGCAAGCAATTTTAATGTTCTTACCACTGGGACTTTATCTAGCGTCAAACTATGGAAGGGCAAAACGGTCAAACCAGCACTCAGGAGAAAGCCTAGGAGTGGTTGATAGCAGCTGCGCTCAGTCTCTCACCTCCTTTGACTTCCTCTTTGTTTGGTTATTTTTGTTAGTTTGGTTTTCTGAGACCAAATTGTTCTAACCCACTAATATGAGACCACCTCATTCCTTAACCCACTTTCATTTCATCTCATCAACTTCGTTTCTATTAGATTTTACTAGGTGTGACCCCATGCGGGTCGAGAGATAAGTTTATGCATCAAAACTTTACTTTGCATAACTAAATTTTGTCGTCCTGATTACGATGCCTAGCATCGTTAGTCAATTTATTAGTTTAATCAACATAATAACATACTAAAATATGTATACAATAACATAATTAGTGGTGCTTACACATTAGTAATGTGAGAGTAGCATATGATCAACCATAGTGTCTATCAACACACATAATGACTGATCAAAGGATTCCCCTTCACTGTTAACCAGAATCGAACTCGAAACGTTTGGCTATGACGCACATCTATTTAATCTATCGACTCTATGAATGATCCAATAATTTGATTGAAGGGAACTATTACAAACAAAGTATTGATGTATGCAATCCTAATTAGCATTTCTATGAATATGGCAATTAAAGGGAAAATATAACAGTAATAACATGGATGTTATACTATCCTATAGCAAGACTATAAGAATGACTGATTGTTTGCTAAGAAGGCACTATTAAGAATCGAGGTGCCATGTAATATATAACTTTTCATCCTAACTCTATGAGACAACAATCATGATTGCATTCTCCTCAAAAATATTGAGAAATATTATAACAAAATTAAATTGATAACAAAGTCAAATTGATAACTGTTAGACAACGACAACCACCAACATCCACCATAACCACCACCACCTATAGCTTTTGAGCACTCGGCCTTCTTTCCTCTTTGATGTTGCTCTTATTCTCAAAGAACACATAAAATTCTTCCTCTTTGATTTTTTCATGGAACAATGAGTTTCATCCTTGCCCCATCAAGAAGTATTCTCGCACATACAAAAAACACCGAAATTTTGTAACGTCAAAACATTGAGGCTTTCTCGAAAGAGTAGCTAAGCACTTTTGCTCTTTTCAGCAATCAACTTGGGTAGATTGAGCTTTTATAATTTAGGTTTGCCGAGTGTTCGTTCATTGTTCGTGAGGTGGTTTGTCATAACAAACTGGTATAAGAGTTCGGGTTTGGCGGTGTTTCAAGATCAAGATCAAGGCGGAGCAAAGCTAGGGTTTCACAACTTGGTGAAATCAAAGCTAGGGTTTTGCGATCTAGGTGGAGCACGCGACTAGAGTTCAAGATCCACCAAGAACGATGTCCGGATTGATGTAACAGCTTCAGTCTGTGGAAGATAAAGATGGAGGCTTTGCTCAAATCGCAAGGCTTGTGGGCACATTTGACCGCGGACAAGGGAGGCATGAATGTTGCATCAGCGGAGTTCAAGGCGATGGAGGAGAAGGCACACGCAACGATTATGCTGTGCTTATCGGATGACGTGTTCATCGAGATCGCAGATCAGAACGAAGAAGCGAAGCTCTGGCTCAAGTTGGAGAGTCTCTACATGACGAAGAGTCTCACTAGCAAGTTAATGCTAAAGCAAAGGCTCTTCACCTTGCGGATGCTCGAAGGTACGGCTCTCTAGGACCATCTTGATCAATTGAACACAATTCTGTTATATTTGGGTAATATTGGCGAGAAGGTGGAGGATGAGGATGCTGCACTTTTGTTATTGATCTCGTTACCCCCATTATATGAGAACTTCGTGCAGTCGTTATAATGGAAATCGGAAACAAAAAAAGAAACCAGATATTCATTTTTGGTATGAAAGGAGAAGGAAATAAGCAGATGGAGGGAATAATTGAAATTCTCAGCAAGTTGGCAAATTAGTACTTGATTGATTTTCATTTCCTTAATAAGTGAGTTAATTAGGTCAATTTTCTTTAATGCTTTTCCTTATTTAGTCTATGCTTTTCCCTATAAAAAGCTAGGCTCTCTCATTTTGTAGGCACTTCTGAATTTTATCAATAAAAGCTGAGAAATCCTCCTTGTTGAGAGTATTGGTTCTGTTATTTGGAGTGTGTTTTCTCGTTTCATTGCAGGTTCTGCATCAATTGGCATCAGAGCCAAACACCGACCCTGCCCACACGCTACCGCCGCTCAACCTCCGCTGCTACACTTTCACACACTACTGCTGCATCTCCACCTAAAGCATCTGCAGCAGCCACACTTGCCGAGTTTCAGCACCAGAAATCAGCGAGTGAACACCACCAAAAAGAGACGCAGTCAAGATTGTCAGCACTTATCAACAGATCTGACCAGGAAGGACCATTGGCTACGCAAGAGAAGCAACAGAGGACGAATAAGAAGCTGAAGACGAAGCAGAGGGAGAAAGATCGACACCCAAGTGGCTGCAGCCTTCGCCACCGCTTTGTGCTGCTTATTTGCCGCTTCTGGTCCAACTCTTTGAGGGCAGAATTGCTACAACAGGCCATCTAAGATCTCGGAGAGAAGCTCGAGAAAGAGCCATGATTGCAACTCCACTCAATTCATACCACGCAGCTTCCCTAGCTGTTCATTTCCTCGTTGCTGCAGCCCGCTTAAGCGACAAGTTTCCAGCCTAATTCCATCATCGAGTTGTTGTGTGGTCCATGACCATTCGAGACCTCCAAAATCAGCAAGACATAATGGAGGAACGAGTCAAAAACATTGAGGCCTCTATGGAGAATGTCACGAAGTCTATTGACCAATTACGATTGGAGTTTCAAAACGAATTGACTAAGCAATTGTCTCAACTCACTAAGTCCCTCGGTAAACAACCAATGAATGAAGGAGGATCGGAGCCCGCGATGTCCCAAAGGAGTCCAAGGGAAATAGAGGGAGTACAACACCTTCATGATAGCGCAAAGGGAGGGCGTGTCCAAGACTTGGGAGGAAGGACTTCTAATGTTAACCGCTTTGAAGATCGTCAACCACGGCGACGAAATGAAGGTTTCTCTGAAGAGTTTGAGTATGGAGACGAGGTTGAGAATCGAAGGCCAATTCGACAACAAGGTCGATATCAAGAACGAAGACTCTATCCATCTCCAGTGAGACACCACCAAGGAAGGTATAGGCATGAAGAAGATTTCGAAGATGAGGATGAAGACGAGTATTGAAGGCCTACTCGAGCACAAGGACGCTTTCAAGAGAGACGGCTCTATCGTTCACCAAAATAGATATCGCCAAGGAAGGTACAGGCATGAAGAAACAAGGGATGACGACATTACGAAGAAGGCTCGCGTAGAAGCTCCTGAATTCGATGGCCGACTAGATCCCAATGCTTTTCTTGATTGGATAGAAGCTATGGAGGATTACTTTGATTGGCACGATATGCCGGACACCCGCCGAGTTCGTTTTGCAAGGGTAAAGCTAGTAGGAGCTGCCAAGCGATTTTGGCAAGACGTACAAGCAGACTTAGAGCGGCATGGTCAAGAGCCCATACTCTATTGGGATGAGATGAAATACAAACTTGAGTCGAAGTATCTACCGAGGCACCACAAGAGACAACTATTAGACCAATGGACAAACTTGAAGCAGACACCTTCTAGCGTGACGGAGTACATGAGCAAATTTGAAGATTTGCGTTTGAGGTGTCGAATTCGAGAAGACCCAATGTTAACAATGACAAAGTTCATCAACGGATTGCATCCAGAAATCAAGCGAAAGGTCAATTTGTACATGCCCGACTCAATTGAAGACGCTTACCAGAAAGCTCTAGAAACTGAGACTTACAAGAAACCACCTGCCCAAAAACGTTGGAATTCTCAAGTCGGGGAGTTTCAACATGGTAGGTCAACTTCCTTCAACAAGCCTGAAGGTATGACATCGGGACAAACCACTTCAGCTGCATCTAAGGGTAATACAAACCCTAGGTTCACTTCTAATGGTGGAACTGGGTCATCTTATGCCAACTCGCGGTCTGTCAATCCAGCAATAGTGTGTCATAACTGCCACGAAAAGGGTCACATAGCAGCTCGTTGTCCCCAACGGAACTTGATTATAAACCATGAGTATGAAGAATTCCACGAGGAGCATGTCGACCAGGAAGTAAAGCCGTTGGACGAGCCTGAAGATTCTGAAGATGGAGAAGAATATACAGGAGAAGAGAACTACATCAACATCATGAGGTGCATCTTCTCGGTCCCATCTAAAGACAATGAATGGAAGCGAACCAGCATCTTTCACACATTTGTGAAATGTGGAGATAAAGTTTGTAAAATTGTCATTGATGGGGGAAGTACTATGAATGTCGTGTCCAAATCTGCTGTCGCAAAGCTCAAACTAGAAGCCGAGCCACACCCTAGTCCATTTCGAGTTGCCTGGGTGGACAACACTTCCTTGCCTGTGAAAGAAAGATGCAAAGTGCCTATCCAAATGGGTGATTATTCGGACAGGATATGGTGTGATGTTTTTCCTATGGATGTAGCCCATGTTTTGCTGGGACGCCCTTGGCTTTATGACAAAGCTGTGATCAACTATGGTCGAGAAAACACATATGTTTTCAAGAACGAAGGCAAGACCATAAAGCTTTACCCTGCAAAGCCATCTGATAAAGAGAAGGTTGAGCCGAAGAAAACTCAGAAGCAGAGACTTCATGTTCTCACAAAAACAGAGTTTGAGAATGCGAGCAACGAGACTGGACTAATGTTAGCCTTAGTGGCTAAATGCATTCTCGCTGCAGGAAGTGACCAAATTATTTCACTTTCCCCAGAAATTCGCCAGTTGATGGACGAATTTCAGGATGTTGCACCAGAAGAACTACCAAAGGAGCTTCCACCGATGAGGGAAATCCAACATGCCATCGATCTTGTTCCAGGCTCTCAACTGCCAAATCTACCTTATTATCGAATGAATCCCAAAGAACGTGCAGAATTGAACCGTCAGGTTGAAGAGCTGATGCACAAAGGATTTATCCATGAAAGTCTTAGCCCTTGCGCCGTCCCTGCCTTGCTAACGCCTAAGAAGGATGGGAGTTGGAGAAGGTGTGTTGATAGTCGTGCCATCAATAAAATTACTGTCAAGTATCGATTCCCTATTCCGAGACTTGATGATATGCTAGATCAGATGGTCGGCGCAAAATGGTTTTCTAAGTTGGATTTAAGGAGCGGCTATCACCAAATCCGCATTCGACTTGGGGACGAATGGAAGACTGCATTCAAGACGCAAGATGGCTTATATGAATGGTTGGTAATGCCTTTTGGCTTATCAAACGCTCCAAGCACTTTCAAGAGAGTCATGAATCAAGTTCTTCGCCCTTTCTTGGGTAAATTCCTAGTTGTGTATTTTGATGACATCCTAATCTTTAGCAAGTCAAAGGATGATCATATGGAGCACCTTCGGCTAGTTCTCTTAGCACTTCGTGAAGAAAAGCTTTTTCTTAACTTAAAGAAGTGTTCTTTCCTACAAGATCAGGTTCTATTCCTCGGGTTTGTTGTTTCTTCAGAGGGAATAGCAGTCGATCCTTCTAAAGTTAAAGCCATTAAGGACTGGCCGATACCCAAGACCATCTCGGAAGTTCGAAGCTTTCATGGTTTGGCCACGTTCTACCTAAGGTTCATTAGGGGTTTAGCTTCATTACATCGCCTATCACCGACTGCATGAAACAAGGAGAGTTCAAGTGGACACATGCAGCTTCCAAGGCCTTCGAGGAAATCAAGGACAAGATGACAAAGGCTCCTGTTTTGAGACACCCCAACTTCTCTAAAGTTTTTGAGGTCTCGTGTGATGCTTCAGGAGTAGGCATTGGAGGGGTACTAAGTCAAGAAGGTCATCCCATTGCATTCTTTAGTGAAAAATTTAATGGAGCAAAACTAAAGTATTCAACCTATGACAAGGAATTTTATGCCGTCGTGCAAGCACTTCGCTATTGGAGATATTATTTGTTGTCTCAAGAGTTTGTTCTTTACTCGGATCACCAAGCTTTACGCTACCTACATTCTCAAAGGAACTTAAACTCAAGGCATGCCAAGTGGGTTGAATATCTTCAAGAGTACACTTTCGTCCTCAAGCATCGTGCTGGCGTTGAGAATAAAGTTGCGGATGCTCTGAGTCGTGTTATCACAGTGCTTCAAGCCATGAGTATTCATGTTGTTGGCTTTGATAGGCTGAAAGAAGAGTATGAAACTTGTGCCGACTTTGGTATTATCTACCGTGATGTGAAGGATGGAGATCGTCGCGATCATGTTAATTTTGTTATTCGAGATGGGTACCTCTTTAAGGGTTCCAAACTCGGCATTCCTCGCACCTCAATGAGAGACTTTTTAATTTGGGAATTACATGCAGGAGGACTTGCTGGACACTTTGGACGCGACAAAACTGTTGCTCTTGTTGAAGATAGATTTTACTGGCCCTCACTGAAAAGAGACGTTGCTCGAATTGTATCGCAATGCCGCACATGTCAAGTGTCAAAAGCAAAGAAGAAGAACACGGGGTTGTATACCCCACTGCCGGTTCCCCACGAACCTTGGAAAGACCTTAGTATGGATTTTGTTCTTGGTCTACCAAAGACTGCGCGAGCGCACGATTCTATCATGGTCGTGGTGGATAGATTCTCTAAGATGGCGCATTTCATTCCTTGCAACAAGACAGCAGATGCTTCACATGTTGCAAAATTGTTCTTTCGAGAGATCGTTCGTCTCCATGGATTGCCCACATCCATTGTTTCAGATCGCGATGTCAAGTTTGTGAGTTATTTTTGGCGGACGCTATGGAAATTGTTTGGGACTCAACTAAAATTTTCATCTGTCTTTCATCCACAAACGGACGGTCAAACTGAAGTTGTTAACCGCAGCTTAAAAGACTTACTGCGGTGCATTGTTAAAGACAAACCAGGACTTTGGGACTTGGTTCTCCCCACTGCTGAATTTGCTTACAACAGCTCTGTCAATCGGTCAACTGGCAAGAGCCTGTTCGAGATAGTTCATGGAGTTACCCCTCGCCAACCAGTTGATCTTGTCCAGTTACCCATCAATTCTCGATCATCCGAGCCGGCTGAATCTTTTGCCGAACACATCCATAAACTTCATGCCGAGATTAGAGGAAAAATATACCTCAGTAATGAAGACTATCGTCTTGCAGCCAACGCGCACCGCCGTAAGATGGACTTTCAGGAAGGAGATTATGTGATGGTCCGCGTGCGTCCTGAGCGATATCCCAATAACTCTTTTAAGAAACTTCATGCGCCCCATTGGGCCTCATCGCATTCTTCGGAAGTTAGGTCCCAATGCTTACCTACTCGACTTACCTCCCGAAATGGCTATTAGCCCAATATTTAATGTGGAGGATTTGTTCCCTTATCATGGCACATTTCAACCACCGCTTCCTCTACAAGGGTCCTCTTATAGCCCAACAACTCATACCCCAAAGGCTCCACCACTCCCCTCGACCAAGACCGACGTAATTTCAGAGGTACTTGACGACCAGGATGTTCTCACCCATGGTGGTACTATCCGTAGGTACCTAGTCAAGTGGGCTAACCGCCCTGACATCGACGCTACTTGGATCACGGAGGACGAATTTCGTAATATCGATCCACAATTCTTGCATCATTACAACTCTTCAGAGAATAGTTCTTTTCAGGCGGGAGAGAATGATGGAAATCAGAAACAAAAAAAGAAACCAGATATTCATTTTTGGTATGAAAGGAGAAGGAAATAAGCAGATGGAGGGAATAATTGAAATTCTCAGCAAGTTGGCAAATTAGTACTTGATTGATTTTCATTTCCTTAATAAGTGAGTTGATTAGGTCAATTTTCTTTAATGTTTTTCCTTATTTAGTCTATGCGTTTCCCTATAAAAAGCTAGGCTCTCTCATTTTGTAGGCACTTCTGAATTTTATGAATAAAAGCTGAGAATTCCTCCTTGTTGAGTATTGGTTCTGTTATTTGGAGTGTGTTTTCTCGTTTCATTGCAGGTTCTGCATCACGTTCATTGTGAACAAGGACGACTTATCCCTAGAGGAGGTGAGATCGGCGCTCCATGCTAGGGAACTGCGCCATAAGGGTGCAGGCAGAGGTATAGAGGACCATGCTTCCGGACTGATGGCAACGGGGGGAAGCAAGGGTAAGAAGAACAAGAAGAAGCAGTTCTCAGGTTCTAAGTTACCCAAGGATGTTTGTGCCTTTTGCAAGGAAAAGGGGCACTGGAAGAAAGATTGCCCGAAACGAGGTCAACAGAGGCAGAATGGATCCGCAGCCGTAGCAGAACAAGGTAACTCGACCGAGGATGATTAAGTTCTAATGGCGGATGTTGTCACGCACTCTCAAGATGCGTGGGTCCTTGATTCCGGAGCTTCCTATCATATTTGCTCTAACAGGGAGCTATTCTCGACGTACGACCAAACGGATGGAGGGTCTGTCTACATGGCAAACGAAGCCGTCTGTAAGGTGATTGGGAGCGGCTGAGTTAGATTGAAGACGAATGAAGGGAAGGTATGTACTTTGGAGCAAGTCAGGCATGTACCTCTTATTAAGAAGAATTTGAAGCAAGGGATACAATTTCAAAGGTGAAGGTGGAGATTTACAAGTCTGCAAGAGTTCTAAGGTGATTCTCAGGGGAGTCAAGAAGGGGAATTTGTACATGTTGCAAGGTTCGACGATCACAGGTTCTGCTGGAGTTGTCTCAGCCGAGATTAAGGAAGCTGATCTAACCAAGCTGTGGCATATGAGGCTCGGTCATATGAGTGAATGTGGAATGCAGGAACTTCACAAGAAAGGATGTCTCACCGGGCATGCGCCCAAGAGCCTAGGATTTTATGAGCACTGCGTGTATGGGAAGCTACAGCGTAGCAAGTTCCCTAAGGCGGTTCATAGAACGAAAGGTACTCTTGATTATATCCATTTGGATTGCTGGGGTCCATCTCAAGGCGATTGGTGGGTATAGGTATTTTCTGAGCATCATAGACGATTACTCCAGGATGACTTGGATATTCGTGATGAAGCACAAGAGTGAAGCCTTCGCAAGATTCAAGGAGTGGAAGACACTAGTAGAGAATCAGGTGGGAAAGAAGGTGAATAGGCTGCGCACGGACAATGGCTTAGAATTCTGTTCATCAGAGTTTGATGGATTCTGCAAGGATCAGGGAATAGCACGCCATCGCACCGTTCGGCACACACCGCAGCAGAACGGTGTAGCTGAGAGAATGAATCAGACACTTTTAGCAAAAGCAAGGTGCATGCTTTCGAATGCAGGTCTTTCTAGAGGTTTCTGGGGAGAGGCAGTTTCCATGGCATGCTATCTCATAAATTGGAGCCCGCACACAGGTATAGGATGCAAGATTCCCATGGAAGTCTGGTCCGGTAATGCAGTGGATTACTCGGATTTGAGAGTTTTTGGTTGTGTTGCCTATTATCACGTTGATGATAGCAAACTAGAACCAAGAGCTAAGAAGGGAGTATTCATGGATTTCGGAACAGGTGTGAAGGGATGCAAGATATGGGCAGACAACAAGATTATACTTAGCAGAAGTGTAGTCTTTGATGAGACTCATATGTTGAAAAACTCCGTGGAGGTGGAGCTTGGAGGTGCAAAGAAGAAGGTGGAGGGAGAGTCGGATCCTACTGATCCTAAGGATTCCGAAATCCCTACACCGCCGCCAGAAGAGGAAGAAGCAGAAGAATCTGATAGTGAGGATGCGTTTACACAAGAGGAACCAGTTCATCAAAGTATTTCTGAAGGAAGACCAAAGAGAGTCATAAAGCCTCTGGCGAGATACAAAGATGATGGTATGGTGGGATATGCATTACAGGTAGCGGAAGAGGTAGAGGACGAGCCATCCTCCTACAAGGCCGCTATATCTAGTTCTGAGTCAGCACAATGGATTGCCGCAATGGGAGAGGAGATGGAGTCTCTTAGCAAGAACTCGACTTGGGAGCTTGTTAAATTGCCAGCGGGAAGGAAGATAGTCAGCTGCAAGTGGGTTTTTAGAAGAAAGGAAGGAACTACATCGGGAGAGGGCGTCAAGTATAAGGCAATGCTAGTTGCAAGAGGGTCCAGTCAGAAAGAGGGAGTTGACTACAACGAGATCTTCTCACTGGTGGTCAGACATACTTCTATCCGGGTGCTACTAGCAATGGTGGCACACCACGACCTAGAGCTTGAGCAATTGGATGTCAAAACAACTTTTCTACATGGAGAGTTCGAAGAAGAGATATACATGAGCCAACCGGAAGGGTTTCAAGTTCGCGGAAGAGAGAACCACGTGTGCAAGCTGAAGAGATCTCTCTACGGACTTAAGCAGTCACCGAGGCAATGGTACAAGAGGTTTGACAGCTTCATGTTGAAGATTGGTTACCACAAGTGCGAGTATGATTGTTGCGTGTACCACAAAGAGTTGCATGGTGGATCACGTATTTACCTAGTTCTGTATGTGGATGATATTCTGATTGCAACTCGGGATATCAAGGACATCAGAGAACTGAAGAGGTCCCTTAGCGCAGAATTTGAGATGAAGGATCTGGGAGCTGCTCGGAAGATATTGGGAGTTGAGATCTATAGAGATAGGAAGAAGAAGAAGCTTTTCTTGTCACAGCAGGGATACATCAAGAAGGTCTTGGCAAGATTCGGGATGTTATCAGCTAAAACTATAGATACTCCTACGGCAACTAATAGCAAGCTAGGAATGTACACCGTTCAGAACGAGGAGGAGAAGGAGTACATGTCCAAGGTTCCATATGCTAGCGCAGTTGGAAGTCTCATGTATGCTATGGACTGCACTCGACCGGACATAGCATTCGCTGTTAGTATGGTTAGTTGTTTTATGGCTCATCCGGGTAGGGACCATTGGCAGGCGGTGAAGCGCATATTCAGGTACCTTAAGGGTACGTCAGACATTGGCCTATGTTATGGGGCTAGTGAAAACATCTTGGTAGCTGGTTTCTCGGATGCGGACTATGCAGGGGATATTGATAGTAGAAGATCAATGACAGGCTATGTATTTGCTCTGGGAGCATCTGTTGTGAGTTGGAAGGCGACGCTACAGCCGACGGTGACTTTGTCCACCACGGAGGCGGAGTACATGGCTCTAACGGAAGCAGCGAAGGAGGCAATTTGGCTAAAGGGAATGGTCAATGATCTAGGGCTACATCATGATCAGGCGATAGTCTACTGTGATAGCTTGAGTGCGATTTGCTTGACTAAGGACCGGTTCATCATGAAAGGACCAAGCATATCGACGTCAGGTATCATTTTCTGAGAAACGAGAGCAGGATCAAGGTGATGAAGGTGGGGACTGCTGACAACCCCGCGGATATGTTCACCAAGCCGGTTCCGGAGAGCAAGTTCCAGCATTGTCTGGAATCGCTAACATCTTGAGCCAGTGAGGCCCTTAGGGGCCATGTCGGACCCGGTGGGGTCCAGTGAGTCTCTGTGACGAGAGACAATCGGGTGCGGAGAAGACGTAGCTTTATTTACGAGAAGAGGAGCAGCTGCTGTTGACGAGACAATTCAAATCCAGGTGGAGATTTGTTGAGTTGGTGCCTTGAATTGGTCAAAGGCAGCCCAACACTTTGTTTCCAACTTTGATTAGGAAACATTGGAAGTCAAAGGCAGTGGAGGATTAGTTAGGAAACAAGTTGTTTCCAAATCGGATTTGGAAACTTTAGGGATTTCCTAGCACTATAAAAAGAACCTAGTAGTCACATTATTAGGTAAGCAAAAACATTCTTGTAGTCATGTTCCTCTTAGTGAATAAAGGGTGCTATTCCGCCGTGGAGGTAGTTAGCAAATATTTTGCTAGCGAACCACGTAAAAATCTCGTGTTCTTCTTTTATTCGTTCATTGTTCGTGAGGTGGTTTGTCATAACAGATGTGAATAGATCAAGCAACTGGTTTGTGTTCATCGTTTTTAGACTGGCATCTTTTGCATTAATGACAGCATTAGCAACTGAAACTTTGAATTTCTGGAGGTTCATGACTTTCTCCTCCAAAGTCCCTCGCATAATAAGCCGATGTACATTCACGACTTCCCGCTATCCTAGCCTGTGTGCTCTGTCCATCGCCTATAAATTTGTAGAGAAAGAACAAAATAAATGCTTAAGAAGACAAATAACCTAATATTCGAAAGTACAACTTTCTGGTATCATCCTAAGAATCAAACCATTCAGGGGTTAAAACTTAATAAAATGAACGATTTGCAATAAGATGTTCATATGGACCCAAAGACCTATCAAGGTTTAAGAAGACATGAGAACCAATTTGAAGTCTGCAAGATAGGGCATATAAATCATTTTTTCCACTAAAATAACACATTTGACCCAAAAGATAGTGGGTTTGAGAATGCGACGGCACAAGCTGCCATGCTCACTATGTTCCGGTTTCACTAGGAAACACTGAATATTTTCTCTAATTCTTACTGATAACTACCTCCTGCCACACAGTAGTAACCCAACATATCAAAATGAGTGTAGTTTGGAAAGCTA
The DNA here is from genome assembly GCA_023055425.1 of Linanthus parryae. Taxonomy (NCBI): domain Eukaryota; kingdom Viridiplantae; phylum Streptophyta; class Magnoliopsida; order Ericales; family Polemoniaceae; genus Linanthus; species Linanthus parryae. Next base: position 123,052,039 of record JALGPY010000003.1, on the reverse strand, counting down.
AACATGAACGAAAGACAGCATGATTTTTGCAGCATTTGATAACGAAAGAATAAAAACTAATAAACTTCAAAGTGGAAAAGTGGCAGATAGTAAAATGTAAACTAAGTAGCGACTCAAAGTAGAGACACTGCAAGTAAGGCACTTCATAAAACATAAATGGTGAATTTATGGGCAACCCCAAATAAGCAAGTCTACTTTCTGACTTATATACCTGAAGATCCATTGGGTTCCAGTCATGCTCGAAAACAAGGGTGTCAGCTGATGTTAAATTCAAACCAAGTCCACCAGCAGCAGCAAGATGTAGCAGATGAGTGAAGTCATGAACTCAATCTTTTATGTACGAACCATCTTCACTTACCATGAGTAGTGAGCAGTAGAACATCAATCGTGGGGTCTGAGTTGAAAGCTTTAACAATTTCAAAACGCTTTTCTGGCTGAACAGATCCATCTAGACCGCCAATATGTGACACTGCTTCACAGAAATACAGTATCATCAAATGGAAATGCAACAAGAACTGCAGTAAGATATATTAGCTGCTTTCTACCCATTGAACAAATTTCTACCCTAGACGACTTCTAAATAAAAGGAAAGGAAAAAGATATTCAAAATGCTCGAATGCAAAAAGACCTTGCAGTCTTGCACTATTGTACAGAAATATCATATTTTCTTTCTGGAAAAGTTGGGTAGAGATATCAGATAACCAGGAACATTAGTGGAGTTTTACTTGTACATGGCTAACTAAATATGTTTAAGGTGACATAACTTTCTTATTATATATTATCATCATGAATCTACTATATTCAAATAACTTATATGGTTCATTTCATACATTACATTTTCTCTCCTATCTATATAATAAAATCACTTGGTGTTTCCCGCCAAGACGATTTTAATCAGCCAATCTGTACCGTTCATTTCTCGAACTTCCAATCTTGACCGTCTTTTGTCTTTGACATATTTATAATCAACCTTCAATTTCCAAATTACAATAGTGAAATTGAGGACGAAATGGAATGTCCATATTGACATTTCCATCTTTGTTTCCTCTATTACTACTCTCTTAATTCTCTCTGCAAAGTAGAACGGAAATTTCAAAAAAGAAATGTGGGTTATTATGGTTTAGTAATGTACAAATTTCCTTTCTCAAAATTGATTACAGGAAAAATTAGAATCAATCATCCTCGTGAAAAAGAAAAATAAGAAGTAAAGACTGTTATATAGGATGAACAATTAAAAATAGAATCACAAGTTCAATACGTAAGAGCATCTCCAGTGGATTTGGTAAAAAAATGTGTTTAGTTACAATATAAACATATTATGCATCCTGCTCTCTACTAATAGCTAACTAAAAAATAGGTAGTTAAAAATTTTTGTGTCCGTCTCTCTCCTACCTTAGTTTAATAAATAATAAATTTCATAATTTCATACCTACAAAGTTATGTAAAATACATTACACCATTGGAACATACACCAAAAATTTCACTAAGTTAAAATTTATTCTGGTTAAAATTTAGCTAATTTAAGATTTTACCATTGGAGATGCTTATGTTAGCATTTGCTTGAGCAAGTCTTCTATATAGGAGGAATTTTAATGGAATGGAAAAGCATTTGGTATGTTCTAATTTTAGCCAACCTCGTAGACAACTGTGTTGATTTAAATTATGTTTTCTAAGTGAGAACTTATATTGAACACTTACAGTTAAGTGTTTCACTTGTTTTTTTTTTGTTTTTTTTTTGGGTAAAATGATAGCAGTACTTAAGATTTTTACTATAGTGCCCTATGGGCACAGGTAATTTACTGGTATTCGAACCAAAAAAGAAATATTAGGACAGTCTTGAGCCCCAATATAGACTGATTCAGAATGCAAAAGTATCGTTTTGGGGTGAATGACCCACAATGTAATATGTTAGGATACAACTCAGAAAGAATAGAGACATCAAGATTTCAGGAACTCATAGGCAGTTAGGAACTTCCTCTAACTACTTATTTCCCTAGACCAGGAGAAGATATTCAGTACCACGGGGGTATGGGTGATGTGATACCATGAGGCACTTCAATTGGGTGATCATATTAATTCTACAAACTGGGTGATCATATTAATTCTACCATATTCATTGTATCAATGTATGGAAATAATCTCTTAATCAACCAATTAGAGTGCCTCATGGTACCACATCACCAATACCCCCTGGTACCCTGGTATTGAATATCTTCTCAGGGGTCCAAATTGCAACCATAGTGGTCAGAATCTTACGATTCACTATTCGATTCACCAACGAAATGATGCAAAGGCTCCTGATCACTCATTATGGCAGCAATTTTCCGAAAACTTGTGTTTACTTTTTCTTGAAATATGAACGTATTATTCACACACGTTATAAATTTAAGGGATACATAATTCTATTAATGATTCGAATCTCGATTTGACAACTATGATTGCAACTACCACTGAGACTGACATCCGAATATAAAAGAATAGTGTATTGCACTCAGGCCTCCACAAGAGCTACAACATTGGATTAGAATTAACACGTCTAAGGCACCATTTAATACCTTGCACAGCCTGTGGGTAAAGATTAAAAACCTTCCCAAATTCGAGACGGGAGAGCTGGAATATTCGAAAGAGGAACTCAGCTTAAAAGAAAAAACAATATATTTCCAAAAATGCAGGCTAGCCTTCGTCAAAGCACATCGGTAAGACGATAGCTATCATAACCTACTAGTTTTTGTTGTTTACCTATTATTCTTGAATCATCAAAAGACGCCAAACATATTTTCCTTGGGGGTGCGTTCGAGAGGAATTCAAAATGATAGAATAGCTCTTGGGAGCCTAAAAAATCTTGAAAGGCTCTTCTACGAATGTGGTGTAGGAACTTTTAGGACAGTATGTAGTTTCAAAGTATGGATATTGTTAGGGAGCTACAGCGTGGAAATGCACCTCTTCGTTCAAAAAACTTTAACCACAGTGGGTTTTATTTGGGGGGGGTGAGCAATTGAAAAGGCCCTGAATTGTACCAATAATGTCCAAAAGAATTGCTAAAATATTACTGATAACTATTATTTGACAGGACTACAGGTAAGATGGTAAGCCAGTAACCTCAAGGTCTAGAGTCTAAACCTTGGAAGTATCCTACTCGGAAATAAACTAAATTTCAGGTAAAGCTACACACTTCCCCGCATATTACACCATGGAGATGGAAGATCTTAGGCCTTAGATAATACATTATGACCTCGTTTGGGTAAAATATAAAAAAGATGGGTATAAGGCGTATAACGGGATACGAGGTAGGATATGAGTGTACTAGGATAAAGCAATGGGATGATAAGGAGGAAATCAGACAAAAAGTAAGAGAATCATTTGTCGACGAAGCTTCAAGTTCGACGTGACGAAGTGAACAAAAAGAGATCCACAAAACTTAACGAAGGAGCGTACCTAACTGGGAATGAACCGGAGTATCAACTACAAAATCAACAGATCAAATGTTATAATATGAACTGGATTAATTCCCAAAAGAAAAAGCAAGGAGAAAACATGATTGAGCCCCATGTTGACAATGATCAAAAATGCCACAGAACAGAACATTCCTCATTGGCATTTATTCTTCACCCTAGGTAATGAATTTTATATGTTATTATCTTTTCGAAGTCCAACATTGAGTTCATACTCCATAGTTGAACCCTGAAACTTGAGAACAGTAAGAATGAATATCATGAAATGCAATCAATAGAAGAACTACCTCCTTAAGATCACTTTCAATTCTGTGGATAATTTTTAGTCATCAATGTGGGAGTTGTCCACTAGCTGTTCCAGAAATTGCATCCTCTTTACTTCTGGATAGATCTTCACTCAAGTCTAAAGGTGGAGCAACACCACCCGCTAATGGAAGAAGAGGTACAAGGGAAGCGAAGCTATGCGGCACACTCTGTCTGACAGAATGATCGCAATCGCTCATACACCTCAAAAGTGGAACAACTAACAGAGGAGCATAAGGAACCAGCTCCATGCCCAAACCTTGAACCAGAAGACTAACGAGCATGCCAGCTCCTTGTCTGGCAGAAACAGATGCCGTGTCACCTAACATCGGAATCACGTTTTCACTTACAGAAGCCATCACATCCCTTGTCATCGACTTCGCCATTGAGGTGATACACCTCAAAGCAGCCAGCTTGACAGCAACATGTGAATGGCGAACACATTGGAAAATGCATGGAACAAGAGTAAGTAGCTTGGGCCTCAATGTCTCATCGAGCAGAGGCACAATAGAACGTACAACCTGCCAAGCAGAAGAAAGAAAAGACCACCATGAAGGTAGTAAGATACTTAAAATGTCATGTAGACATGTTAACTTTATGCAGCTAAACTGAGCTACTAAATGATTTCCCGAACTAATGAGACTATATATCAGATTCTAGAAATGATAGAATACACACCTGGATATTGTTCATCAAGATTTGAGGATCTTTGGCGGATTCAATCATGAGTAAGATGTTTGCGATCAGCTGGAAGCAACCCCCCAAGGCACAGGTTTAAGAACTTCGGTTAGACAGTCCCAAAGCTTTGGGAGCTTATCAAACAGTGATGCACCAAACTTTATGCACAAATGTTTAAGAGCAAGCTCAGATCCTCGCCGGCTGATGAAACCCTCAACCCTAGATCTATCTTCACCAGCTAGCAAATGAACTTTTGACTTTTGCTACTACTACTGCTCCCAAAAGAAAGGAGATCATGATCTTCAATATTCTAGTGGGACTCAAAACTGCAGCTTGTGGAGTCTCACAAAGATCCATGCATGCTAGTCTACAAAAGTTCTTAATCAGCTTGTCATTTGGACTAGGCTTCCTCGAGATACAATGACTGATGAGCTCAGCAAGTGCCTCAGCCGACTTATTTTGCAGTATTTCCTCCTTCAAAAGAACATGTAAAATATACGTAAGTACCACATAAGTTGGCGCCTGACTACAAATTATATGATCGAGATGCTACCTGCTCTCTTTTCATAGATGCCATTAGAGGCAATATAATCGGATTAAGCTTTGGAGGAAGCTCAGACATCCAGATAGTAGTAGCAGCAGCAAGTAATGAAGATACAGTAACATGCAAATTATTCTGCAAAGTTTAAACATATGAAAGTCAAGGAAGAAAAATATCTAATTAAACGAGCTAACTCCGAGTAATAATGAAATCAAGAACACAATTGATGAACTAATGGTACGTTTGGTTTTCTGGGATTAGAAGTATTATAGCTGGGATTGGACTAATTTTAATACCGGTACTAAATAGTGAAAACATGGTGTTTAATACCGCAAATTAGTCCCCTCTTGCATGAGGGGATTAGCTGGATTGGACTATTTCTGCATTAATACTGGGTTAATACTGCTCAAAACCAAACACAGTATTAATTATAATTTTTTAGCTAATCCAATTCAATCCTATCCTGAAAATTTAATTCAGTACAGTCTTATCCGGCTAGTCCGGAAAACCAAACGTGCCATAAAAGCTCATGCTCTTCCAAAATAAAGAAGTAAGGACGACTCTTGAGTTATCTAACTCTAAAGTCTAAAGTCTAAACAACAATTGGACCCTATGTGTTAAATATCCAGGGAAACTATAAAATATGAATTTACCACTAACATGCGAGAACATTCTTGCACTTCATGTACCTCATTGTTTTGATTATTTCGAATAGTGAAGAAAGGTGAATTTATTTCACCCATTTTTTTGATTCACCCAAAAAAAAGAAATGTGAATTTCAGTGAAACTCTACAGGCTTCTTTTTCAAGCAATTTTATGTACCTCTTCTAAAATATTGCGAGGGATTAGGAAGAGATAAGTTGAATAGAAAGAATAATAGATGGTGGGTAATGGGCTCGTTTGGGTAAGTGATTTATTGGGCAAGTTTATAAAATAAACACAAGTGTTCGGGTGTAACTGATAGTTTATTGTTTTTGGACATACAGAGGCCCTGGTTGAGTATCCCGGAACCCCACAACTGTTTCGAAATTTAAGAACTATTTTTCACCAAATTTGTATCGCTTGCTGCCACATGGCAGTCCACAATTGGCTTAAACAATTTTCAATTTGTACCATCCGGACCACTTTCACTATGTCCGGGAGCACTCCAGCTGCATCACATACACCAATCACTTCGCGCCATGTCATTAGTTTTTGGTGGTTTTTGTAACTCTAAAATGTAGTTTTTTGTTTATAGAAATAACTAAATAAACTCAAAATCCAAACGGGCTCAATGATGTGGATGAGGATATGGGAGGGAATGAGAGGAAATAGATGTTACTACTTTGAATGATTGCGAGGCTAGAAATAGAAGTGATCGAACAGCATAAAATCACCAAATCTAACAATCTGAATGATGGATATTATAAGGATGTAACAACAAACTAGACATTAACATGTTAAACATCAGCTAATTGATTGAAGGGTAGTTGAATTAATGCTCATCTCAACCATACCTGGACACATTTTAAATAGCCTGCAGTCGTCAAAAGCCTTTGTTTCAGTGACTCTAATTCATCGATACTGTTTCTACCTCCAGATTCCTCACCAGCAGTATCACTACTTGTCTGTGAAAGTTTGGATGCAAAACTCATTGCATCATCTGCACTCAAGATTTCCACATTGATGTTGCTAAGTGAAAATGTACCTATTGAACAACCAGCTCTTAAAGCTGTTGCAAAAATCGGGAATAGAACTTGCAGCTCCCGAAAGATCCCTGCTTCTGATCTCTTTGAACCACGAAATAAGAACCATGGAAGCCACCTATAAAATGAGCAGAAGTTAACCCAAGAAGCAATTGGAGAGTAACGAAAAGAAAGAAATAAGGGGGGAAGATGATTCAATTCCAGAGGTAAGGGCCTTCCATAGTGGATCAACTACATACTGCACACAAGCACCCTGCAGCTTTGAAGCGAAAAACTAGCAATGCTGTCGCTGTGGCTAGTCGTGTATGAGTCACAGACTTTCCCCATCACAGCCAACTATTATCTTCACAGGGTTTATGGATGGATCAACTTTTGCTTCTTGTGAAACAAAAGCTTTTTTGGAATCCACAGGAACATTTATACAACAATCATTCTCAAGCTTAGCGACTCTCATTTTCGCAGCAGGCTTTATAGTGACTCTTACGAGGAAGAGCCACAGGCCTAAACATTTTTGAAGCATCCAAGGAAGACCCATATGGAGTGGTTGCAAGCTCTATCCAAGAAGAAATAAATGACCCCACGGCACTATCCAGGTCTTCTACTGGGCTCTAGGAAAGATTAAGAGAAAACAATTGTACAAGAAGATAGGATGATAAGATAGAAGCACAAATTGAAACAAAAACAAGCATTACACTTATGATATACCTGAAGGAGTAGCCTCCAGACCCTCTTAGAACACTGCAATACTTATGCATTTGACTCGAGCAGTGAATTCTGGAAAACAATTCTAAGAGTATCTCCCAGAATAAAAGATGGCCAAAACGAAGTAGCAAAGGACTCAGACATCTTCCTTTTATACCCAGTTTCAAGCAGCCTTTCCTGTGTAAAATAGATGAGGGAAAAAGGAAACGTGACGTGCGTCAATGAAATAAAGATGGAGCAATAAGTCACTTAGCACATCACACGTCAAAAACGATGCATGTTTACGTTGATGGAGACCGAAAGATTATGCGACAAAATATAGATGACAAGAATATGACCCCAGATAACTAACATATTATCAAACACCAACACAAGCTCCTAATAAACCAATTGTTAAAGGAATAACCTAACATATCCAAGCTTACAAAAGACCATACAAAAGGCACAAAAAAGATGCATACCAAGGTGCGAATAGCTGACTGACGGACTGATGTGATACTGTGACGCATAAATGGCCATAAGCGTGGTGCCAATGTTGATAGCATGAATGGGTTTTCCTGAACACTTATTCCTTCTCCAAATTCATCTAATCCAACTTTAGTATTTAGATCAAAGTTGTGATTTTCACTTGATGCAAGCGTCCCAGACATTTTAGGAATCATCTCTTCCTGAGAATAGATTTCTGCCAACAAATCCATAACACTGCAAAACCAATAAGTGAAAAATCAGAAACATACTGATTAAAGAAAACAAAATCAAGATTATAATTCAAAACATTATAATACATGATTTATTTAATAATGCTTCCTTAATACAAACATTGCGGACATACTATGTTTAAAGTACGCTCATGAAATGCATATGCATGTTTATGGATAAAGTTTCAACTTACATTAATATCACAAATTCATATACAAAATACTCCCTCCATCCCAGTTTAACTGTACATTACTTTCCGCAATTACACTTTTTTTGGGTAAGTAAAGATTGTATTATAAACATAGATGGTGCAAGTTCAAGAATGATCAACTCATTTGTTTATAATATCACAAAATTTGAGCACAAAATTAGGCTTTTAAAAACTCCCTTCACACCAGAAATGGAAAATACAGAAAAATATAAATTTAAATCAGCGAATAGGCATAATAAGCTGATCATTACAAATGTGTCTATTGCGCTGCCGCCAGATTTGTCACATGATAATACACAGCAGTGGTACACATAAAATCTTTCTATGAGTTAAGCCTTTACAACCTGTCAACCAACTTTGTAAGTGCGTCTTCATATCTACTGGTTGTACCCACTGGATCTCAAACGAGCCCCCAAATAATTTCCCACAACCCCTGACCATTGAGCAATGCAGGAATAGGTGTGCCACTGTTTCCTCATCACATTTACACGACACACACCTGTTTACCAACTCTAATGCTCTCTTTTCCAGATTCTCAGTAGTGCGAATAGAATTCCAGAAAACAGTTCAAACAACAACAACAACAACAACAACAAAAATCACCTTCAGGGGAGCTATATTTTCAGACCAACCTACGAGGAAAGTTACTTTGAAAATCATCCAGTGTGGTGTAAAACTCTCCCACTGGAAAATTATCTCTGGCCCCTAACCAGCACAATTTTGACAACTCTTCCAATATGCACATGAATGCAACACGTCGACTTCCCAATCATGGACAGTCTGAATGAACAAAAGCTCCCATTTCCATATGTCATATGTTATGTTCAAAACATCACCCACCTAGACATCTTTGTCCGTTAATAGAAGAATGCCAGCATCATATAGGGGCACATCTCCACAACAAATATCATGCCCAAAACATATGCGAGAGCCATTACCTACCTGGAAATACATTTTTTCAAGAAAATGTCACACTGACACATAATAAACCTCCATAAAATTGGTAATCCGACCTCATATTGTCCTCTTGCATCCTAAGTGACTAAGTCTTCTATCCTCCATGGATAAGAACGAGTTTTGCAGCAACTCTTTGCCGAAGATTATTTTATTCAAAAAGAGAACGCCATAACCATTAACCTTATTAAACAAAGCTAAATTTTGGCAAATTACGAATACCACTTCCATGCCATTTTGATATGTAGCACGGGTGCAGATGCGGGAACTGGGTGCGGGTGCGCCAAATTCTCAAAAATGAAGCGTGCGGAGAATTCATTTATATTTATATTCTATATTATTTGTGAAACCATTATACTAATTTAGAAACAACAATAATAGTAATCCAACCATAATCAAACAGAAATTCATACACAAATTCAAAAATACAGAGTTACTATATCAAGTTATCAACAATATAATCTTTTACTGTCATTGTTCGTAGCTGTGGAGAGAAGAGTACTCTAAGGGTTAGAATGTTCACATAGATGAACCTTTTTTTGGTTAAATTGTATTTGTATTTTAGGAAACGTCTCAACTAGAACTTCCAAAATGGCCATGCTTTATCCGCAAAGCACCCAAGCACCCACAAACCACCCGATGCAGGTGTGTGAACTCCCAGAAGCACCCGAACAACATAGCCATTATGTTGGCTGATAAACATGTCCCCAAGCTACAAAATGCATTTTCTTTGCCCTCTCCATGCCACCCCAAAAAAAAGTCATGTTGCAATTAGTCTATTCTCTTCTCAAATGACACCAGCAGTGCAAACGATGAAAATAGGTAGACAGATAAGCAAAGATGTTAGTTTGCTCCGAATTAAAGCCAAATTTACCTCTTTGGCATGGCGCTAAGCGCTTCGCCATTATTTCAATAACATAATCCCATATAGCAATTGACTTAGATGAATTACCTCGCAGCATCACTAGATAACATCTGTAAAGACCCAATTGGGAATCCCATTTCCTTCCGAATAGCTCCAAGAATACTTTCAACTAGAATCAATTTCCTCTCTAAAATGTTTCCCTTCCGGCCAAAATCACTTCAAATGACATAAAATCACACTGTAACCACTATGATTTCTCTTGATCAGCATCACAATAAAAGGGATGTATGGTCAGCAAATAATAAATGTGACCTCTTTCCCCGTCACTCGAAAGCCACAAAACAAATTTTCATCAACCATTTTCTTTATCGTTCTTACTAGTATATTCATCACTTAAATAAACAGTCAGGGTGAACAATAAAGAGAAAGGATCCCCCTGGCTTAGCCCCCTTGATGGAAAAGTAAAACTTTAACTGTACAAATGCACCATTTAATTCAAGAACACCATTTAGTACTGAAGCCAGTTTGTCCAAGAAAATACAACAAAAGCTTATAATTTATGTTGTCATAAGCATTATGAATGCGTAACTTGCAAATGATACCATGACTGTCTTGCTGTAGCCGAGAATCAACCAATTCATTAGCCACAAGAACTGCGTCCAAAATTTAAGTTCCACCAACAAATGCATTATGCTCATATGCCACGAGCCCACGACCTTACATTCACCTCGTTTAAGTAGCAAAGCCGAGACTTCAGCAAGCAATTTATAAACACTTAAAACTAGACGGAGTGAAAATCTTTCAGAGGGACTGCACCTGACTTTTTGGGAAATGACAGAAGCATAGAACCACCTCTGGAGAGCCATATGTTCATAAAAGTGTCGAAAAAACTGCCATAAACTGGTAATAAGATATGGAAAACCTGTCTGACCCTGATGCTACATCCTTATCACAAGTCTGCAATGCTTCCCAAATCTCTTCTTCTTCTAATAGAGGAGCCTCCAACCCTTCAATGTCACTTGCTCATCAACTACCAACACATCAGTCAGAGATCTGCTCGCATAATATTTTCATACGGATTCTTTTAAAAATTCACCATTTCTGCACCTATTTCCGCACCTAACTGTGAAATAGTGTTATAACACCTATGAGCATTAACTATCCTAATACTTTTCACAAAGTATCGTGAAAGTATCAGTTTTCGCACTTTAACTTCTTAAGTTTATAGAATTATCCCTTGTCATATTTGGTACGTTTCCCTTGAGAAATGAGAAGAGTTTCAAAAAGGGTATGAAAACCAGTGAATATGTTCGCGACTTTTTCGGGATATGGCCACTTATTTGGGATATCCATACAAGGGGAAGGATCATATTTAAAAAAGGGACTAATGGAGTAGTGAATTCCATGAGGGTTCACGTCTCATTCTCGAGAGGTGAGATAGTCACCCAAACAAATAAATGTTTCATTCAGTTTCTTTGATTATAAGTTAAAGCTGAAGAGGCAGACATGGATGGATGCACCTGAGGCACAGATTTTGCGTGTTTTCCAAAAAATATCCATTCTAAGTGACGCGGAGAGCGAGTAAATATCAAAAAATGTGGGAGGGGCATTAAAACATCAAATATTGACTAATTAGGGATATCAATGGTTTCAGACTACGTGATTTTTCAAGGAATTAATAAAGATTTGAAGCTGGCTGATCAGCCTGCCATACAAACATTGTAGGTGGAAACTGCCTGCGAACAATCGAAGGACAACTTTCTTTCCACCCAGCTTAACTTTAACTACAGAGTTTCCATAGCAGACGTGTCCAAATCCGCGCCGTTATGAATATTGATAAAGATCCTAGAACAACCAATGACTCTGCAGATTGGCTAGCAAACTGGGCGCTTGATCAACCAAGACAGAAATCAGAAAACACTCCCCTGGGATCCACCAAAAAAAAACAAACAAACAAAAAAAAAACAAAAAAAAACAAGAAAAAAAAAACGACCGCGATGGCAACAGAATCATGAAACCTAAATGGAAGAATTGGGATAGTTAACTCTCTACGTTTTGCAGAGAGGTCTCCGCTTCACCCCAGGCAAAATTAAAACATCTACACCATCTTCGAAAGTACGTGATTGTAAAACCAAGTATCCCTGCGTATGCTTACAACAGACACCACACTAAAGCAAAACATCATTATCGGTTCAACCATCTTAAGCATGTTCCAAAGTGTGGTCCATCTCCACTTAGTGCTACAATAACCATATGTAAATGCCAAACGTTTCTGACACGGCATGTTATATGTTCTGAAGTTCTAATAGGGATATCCCTGTGTTTGCAACTTTAACAGAAAAACGACCTGTGTAGTTCTATAAAATCACATGTAAGCTTGTCCTGTGTTCCGGCGTTCCCGTCCCCGTTTCGTCTCGTCCACGTTCCCGTTTCGGTGCTACATAGGTATACATCATATCCCACTGTTGTATATCCCCCACCCAAACGAGGCCAAAGGAGACATAATTCTGGGACAAGCTAAAATGGAAAACAAGACTAACATATTGGGGAAAAGAAACAAGGGGTGACTGACACTACGAAAATAGATTGTTGGACAAAAGATATGGAGCCGTCGAGATATGGAGCCTTTGTACTTTTGTTCCAATTTATAGGTTTTGACCTTGCTCACTTCACAACTATTACTTCCATTCAAATAATTCAAAAGTGAATGGGATCCACTTTTCCAATCACACCAACTTTACTGTAGGCTGTATATACAAAAATAGATTTTGGCTATGTTGATTTGATACTTTGTACAAGATTTGATTTTGCTTCTGCCATTGCTATCTTTGTGCCTCAAATTTTCTCAAACTAGAAGAATTGATCATCAAGTATACTTTTCTTGATGATTTTGACCCAATTTAGAGTGTACGTGTTTCATTTCTTGTCGCTCATGTTCTACATAGAATATTTATGATATATCTATATTTGTAGAGCTTTTTGCGTTTTGATTCCTATCATTCAGGGGCGGGGCTACGCTTTCAAACGTACCAGCGCACTATTTTAGATAGCCAAAGTCACAGTTGCACATTAAAATATCAATGTATTTATTCAACTACAAAAAAACTTCTGTAGTACACAGTTTTTGTCTGTGCGAACAGACGTTTTAACAGAATATTAAATTTAAACAACTGTAACATAGAAGAAGTATCACTACCACTGAGAGACATTGAAACAGGACATCACTAACACTCGACAGTACTCATTTTGTTTAGCTGGTCCAACTAGTAAGTATGCAACTTTATCAGCATATCTTTTAACTCGGCAGATTTTAATACCGAGATCAGTCAGAAGACCATTATCATTGACGAGATTTTAATCTTCCTTAGGGTTTAGAATATCACCTATGTTAGATCTGAAAGTATTATCTGGTCAGTGCATGGGACTTGAGACCTGCTAAACACGCTAGGATAAGCCAACCCCTAATCTAAAACTAGAAGATCACCACCCCCCACCCCCCTCAAAATCTGCAAGGAAGCTATAATAGACCTAGCTAATTCGATTAGATGATCAAAAATCAAAACCCTAATACTCAATTCAAGAAATCATATGCAATTCACCATCGAAATCGGCAATCAAGCTGGTTGACCGTGCTATTTCGAGATATTGTCCTATAACGCCAAGAAAATAAGCAAAATCGAAGTTCTTAAAAAATACGAACGGAATGAAATGCGAACAGAGGCTGAGGCTGGGGGAGCAAACCCGCGATTCACGAACAGATGTTATAGAGACCGGTCACTGTTTGGAGCAGGTTGACATAGAAGAACCGACGCGACCCACCCTATAATGCCCAGAAAATAACGCAGTCGAAGGTCGAAGATCCATTGAGTGTGCACCACAAAGTACCTGAGTATGTTGCGGTTTGCTCGCCTATTCTAAACACGAGTCCTCCTCTCCCCGATAAACGCCGTCGAAGGCTCGTTGTTATTTAAAGAAGGGTTAATTGCATTTTACCCCCAGTGGTTAGGACATTGTGCGAAACACCCCCCCCCCCTCTAGTCTCAAATGATGCAGTTCGTGGTTTCGACTACGTGCATCCTGTTAAAACTAACGGAACCTTTTAAATAACGGATTTGAAATGTCTACCCTAACCTTGTTCTTAAACATGTTTCCAAAACAATATAAGAAAGAAAAAAAAACGATCTGGAAGATAAGGTTGAAGAAGAAAGAGCATGAAGAAGGAGAAACTTACCACCGTATGCTCTACTCCTTTGTTCCCCTGCTTCTCTCGCACTCCCCCAACCAACTCGCCTGGGCCTCCGGCGAATCTCCAATTAAACAACTGTCGTCGAGATATGAAAGGCGGGTATGAAGGCTGCAACTACGAGCACTGGCTCGTAATAATGGAGTTTTGTGATGAAAGTAAGAGGAGGAATGGCAATTTGAAATTGATCAAATTACCAAATGAACAGTAGTAAAGTTACTGTTCATTTGGTAATCTCCCAGATGTTTCAGTAGCCGTTGGATCAACCAGGCAGGATCTAATCTCAGCCGTCCAGGAGTTATTACCGTTGAAGTGATTCACTTAAATGGAACGATGCCGTTCCACTACACGCTACGTCAGCTGCTTATCATTGGTCCACATCAGCAGGGCAACGGTCACCTTCTACGGCTCATCCAGCAGAAGTGGATGGTTGTTACTTGGTTTTATTAATTACATTTGTTACCCAGTATTTCTAGTATTTACATTGTAACCTAAACTATATATAGAACAAGGGTTCATCCCTGTTCTTCATTATTATGAAAATTATTATTGCTTCTGCTTCATTTCTTCGTCTGCAATCCATTTCAATTCTCCTTCCCTTCTGTCAATTCTTCACTAAATCCTTGTTCTCAGGTCAGGATCATCTCATATCCTGACAAATTGGTATCAGAGCACCCTTTCTCCGTCCTCCGATTCGTGAAATGGGACCGCGAAAGGCGATTAACTTAGATCCAATCGAAGCAGGAAGAAATCATTTACAAGGGGTGGATGATGCGATTGATGAACTGCGAAGTGGTAAGGACCTAATTCACGGCCGCTTAGTACAATTGGATGAGATTGGGGGTTTGAAGGAGGAGCTCAGAAAATTGGTGAACTCCTTCAACTTGTTGGCTAATGAGAAGAACAAGGCTCACAGTGAATCCCTTCTAGGTCATCCTGGGGAACAATCCACCCTCACCAACAGCAATCGAGGCAAGGGAGTACAAGGAAGCACCAGCCAGACTCCTAACCCTAGCTACCATGAATCCAGTGAAGGTATAAATCTTCCTCAACCCAGAAACAATCATTGTAATGCACTTCCTATACCTAAAATTGAGTTTCCCAAATTTGATGGTACTGATCCAATGGGGTGGTTGGTAAAGGCTAACAGATACTTCCAATTGCACCAACTCAATGATTTACAGAAGTTAATCTTAACCTCCTTGAATTGTGTTGAAGAAGCTGAATGTTGGTTTCAAGTTGAATTTGAAACCCTAGAAGGGTTAACCTGGGATGAATTCAGTGTAAAAGTCTGTGAGGAATTTCTAGAGCCAGGACATGAAAACATTTTGGGTGATTTTCAAAGGATTAACCAAGATGGCACTGTACAAGAATATATGAGGAGGTTTGACACAATGAGGCCAAGAGTAAAAGCACTTTATACATGGGCTGATGATAGGTATTTCCTAAAAAGTTTTTTGGGAGGTTTAAAGACAGAGATAAAAGTGCAGTGAGCCTCCTAGGACCTAAGAGTCTCTCTGAGGCCAAGGCTATGGCTAGAATGCAGGAGGTAAACTACAATGCAAGCAAGAAGGAAGTGATAAATGATGTGCAGCAATGGATGAAGGGGTGGACAAGAACCAATTCACATTATGCCAAAACCAAACCCAGCAGCTACAACTGGGATAGCAAACCCAAAATAAATACCCCTCCTACCACCTACTCAAGTTACAAGAAATTGACCCCAGCTGAGATGCAAGAAAAAAGGGCAAACAAACAATGCTATTTCTGTGAAGAACAATATACTCCAGGCCACAAATGCAAGAAACCTCAACTCTTCCTAGTTACTGGTCGTGAGGTGGAAGAGGAAGAAGAGGAAGAAGAAACAGAAATGGAGAAGCAACACTCACACACCTCAGACACCCCTCCAGAAACAGCAGCTGAGTTGTCTCTACATGCTATCACAGCGAATATGGGTCACCAAACTCTCAGAATCCCAGGTTTCATTGGAAAGAATAGGGTTAGTGTCCTCATTGACTCAGGCAGAACCCACAATTTTATTGACAAGACAACAGCTTCTAAACTCCACAACTCTTGCATCCACACTTCTCCACTCAAGGTGATTGTAGCTGATGGAAACCAATTAGAAAGCAAACCAGTTGTGCAAAAAAGTGGAAATAAAGCTTCAACAACAAAAAGTGGTTGCAGACATGTATGTGATACCACTAGGGGTTGTGATGTGGTCTTAGGAGTCCAATGGCTACAAGAAGCAATCCAGTGTGCATGGAATTCAAAACCAGGACTATAACCATCTTCCAAGAAGGCATTACTGTGAAGTTGACTGCACAAGAAGAGGAGTGTCAATTCAAGGCAGCTAACCTGCACTCACTCCAAGCTTGTTGTGCACAACAAGAAGGGGCAATAGTGGGACACCTATTCAGCATCCAAGAAGTCAACACAGCTGAAGAAATACCCCCAGAAATGCAACCCATCATCCATAACTACCAAACTGTGTTCATAGAACCCAAGACACTACCCCCAAGAAGGAGTCAAGACCATCACATACCCCTTAAACCTAAATCTTTGCCAACTTGCCTCAGACCATATAGGTACCCCCACATTCAGAAGAATGAGATTGAAAGGCTAGTCAATGAAATGCTAGACAATGGTGTCATACAACATAGCACAAGCTCATTTGCTTCACATGTTTTGTTAGTCAAGAAAAAGGATGGCTCTTGGAGGTTCTGTGTGGATTATAGGGGACTCAGTGACCTCACCATCAAGAATAAATTTCCAATACCTGTAATTGATGAGTTGCTAGAGGAAATCCATGGTTCCAACTACTTCTCTAAGCTGGATTTGAGGTCTGGCTACCACCAAATAAGAATGGCTGATGAGGACATGTACAAAACAGCTTTCAGGACTCATGAGGGTCTCTATGAGTTTAGGGTTATGCCCTTTGGTCTCACAAATGCTCCAGCCACATTTCAAGCCCCGATGAACCAGGTGTTCCAACCTTATCTCAGAAAATTCCTACTTGTATTTTTTGATGACATTCTGATATATAGCAAGACCAAACAAGAACACTTAAAACACTTGCATACCACCCTGGAGCTTCTTCTCAAGAATGAACTGTATGCTAAGCTTTCTAAGTGTACCTTCCTTCAAACTACTGTGGAGTACTTGGGTCACTTGATAAGTGGAGAAGGAGTCAAGGCTGATCCAAACAAGATACAGGCTATGAAGAGATGGCCCACACCCCTTTCTCTCAAGAGCTTGAGGGGGTTTATGGGACTTACTGGCTACTATAGGAGATTTGTACAAGGGTATGGGTTAATTGCTAGACCTCTTACACAATTATTGAAGAAGGGTGCATTTGCTTGGAATGAAGAGCTCAAGAAGCATTTAATACTCTCAAAGAGGCAATGTGTAAGACCCCAGTCTTGGCATTACCTGATTTCACTAAAGAGTTTGTGGTTGAAAAAGATGCATGCCACAAGGGTCTAGGTGCTGTTTTGATGCAAGAAGGGAGACCTATTGCTTACTTCAGCAAATCATTGGCTGACAAACCCTTAGGTCTCTCCACATATGAAAAGGAGCTCTTAGCTTTAGTCCAAGCAGTAAAGAAATGGAGATCATATCTAGAAGTCAACAAATTTCAGATTAGGACAGACCACTACAGTTTGAAGTTCTTATTGGGACAAAAGGTGAGTACCTTGGTACAACTGAAGGGGCTAAGTAAATTGATGGGGTTAGACTTTGATATCATCTTCAAACCAGGCAAACTCAATACAGTAGTTGATGCCCTATCTAGACAGGAACAAGAGACTGAGTTTGAGGAACAGAAGGAGGTGGCAAACTGTGCAGCTATCACATCCATCACCCCACATTGGGTGGAAGAGATCACCAAAACTTATGAAAATGATGATTGGGCACAGACCTTGCTAGCACAATTGATAGTAAACCCTGATCCAACTGGTACTTTCCAGGTGAGAGAGGGTGTGATCAAGAAGGGTAACACTATCTATGTAGGCAGTCATGGTACACTCAGGCAGAATTTGATCATGGAAATGCATAATAGTGGTGTGGGGGGGCACTCTGGCATCCAAGGCACTTACAAAAGATTAGCAGCTGTATTCTTTTGGGAAGGTATGCAGAAATCAGTCAAGGAATTGGTCCAACTTTGTGATATATGTCAAAGAATGAAAGCTGAACATGTGGCTTACCCTGGTCTCTTGCAGTCACTACCTATACCTGTGACTCCATGGTCTCATATCAGCTTGGATTTTGTGGATGGACTTCCAAAATCATAAGGCAAAACAACTATCATGGTGGTGGTTGACAGATATTCCAAGTATGGAAACTTCATTCCCTTAACTCATCCATATACAGCTGCTGAAGTGGCTCAACTCTTTCTTGACAACATTCATAGATTACATGGACTTCCAGATACCATAGTGAGTGATAGAGACACTATCTTCCTCAGCCTTTTCTAGAATGCTTGTTTAAAGCCTTGGGAACCAAATTACATTTCACAAGGCTTACCACCCTCAGACAGATGGCCAGACAGAAAGACTAAATCAATGCCTTGAAAACTATCTCAGGTGTATGACTTCAGACAGACCTCACAGGTGGGCAAAATGGCCTCCCTTGGCTGAGTATTGGTACTATACTTCTCACCATACAAGCCTCAAAATGTCTCCCTTTGAAGTATTGTATGGCCATGCTCCTAAGCTGCTCTCATTTCATCAGTTAAATGCCACTGGTAATGCTGACATTGACAATTTTCTGGAAGAGAGAAAGAAGGCCATGGTACTCATCAAGGACAACTTGGGAAAGGCACAAGAAAGGATGCAGCATTATGCCAACAAACACAAATCAGACAGGCAATTTCTGGTTAGTGATATGGTATTTCTTAAGCTTCAACCATATAGACAGACAAGTGTGCTTCTGAGGAAGAATCAGAAACTTTCTGCCAAGTTTTGTGGTCCCTTCCAGATTATTCAGAAAATTGGTCAAGTGGCATATAAGTTAAGACTGCCTCCTGATGCAAAGATCCATCCAGTCTTCCATGTTTCTCAGTTAAAAAGAGCCAAGGGCCAAGCATTAACTAGCTCAGTTACATTGCCAAAAATTGGCCCTGAAGGCCAGCTGTTAATGGAGCCCTTAGCCATTCTAGAAAGGAAACTAGTTAAGAAAGGAAATGCTCCTGTTGTCATGGTTTTAGTACAATGGACTAATACTGCTCCTAGTGAAGCTACATAGGAGGAATACCATGCATTGAAGGCACAGTACCCTAGTTTTGATTCATGAGGACATGAATCATCTGACTGGGGTGCATTGTCATGAAAGTAGGAGGAGGAATGGCAATTTGAAATTGATCAAATTACCAAATGAACAGCATAAAGTTACTGTCCATTTGGTAATGTCCCAAATGTTTCAGTAGCCGTTGGATCAACCAGGCAGGATCTAATCTCAGCCGTCCAGGAGTTATTACCGTAGAAGTGATTCACTTAAATGGAACGATGCCGTTCCACTACACGCTACGTCAGCTACTTATCATTGGTCCACATCAGCAGGGCAACGGTCACCTTCTACAGCTCATCCAGCTGAAGTGGATGGTTGTTACTTAGTTTTATTAATTACATTTGTTACCCAGTATTTCTAGTATTTACATTGTAACCTAAACTATATATAGAACAAGGGTTCATCCCTGTTCTTCATTATTATGAAAATTATTATTGCTTCTGCTTCATTTCTTCGTCTGCAATCCATTTCAATTCTCCTTCCCTTCTGTCAATTCTTCACTAAATCCTCGTTCTCAGGTCAGGATCATCTCAGATCCTGACAAATTGGTATCAGAGCACCCTTTCTCCGTCCTCCGATTCGTGAAATGGGACCGCGAAAGGCGATTAACTTAGATCCAATCGAAGCAGTAAGAAATCATTTACAAGGGGTGGATGATGCGATTGATGAACTGCGAAGTGGTAAGGACCTAATTCACGGCCGCTTAGTACAATTGGATGAGATTGGGGGTTTGAAGGAGGAGCTCAGAAAATTGGTGAACTCCTTCAACTTGTTGGCTAATGAGAAGAACAAGGCTCACAGTGAATCCCTTCTAGGTCATCCTGGGGAACAATCCACCCTCACCAACAGCAATCGAGGCAAGGGAGTACAAGGAAGCACCAGCCAGACTCCTAACCCTAGCTACCATGAATCCAGTGAAGGTATAAATCTTCCTCAACCCAGAAACAATCATTATAATGCACTTCCTATACCTAAAATCGAGTTTCCCAAACTTGATGGTACCGATCCAATGGGGTGGTTGGTAAAGGCTAACAGATATTTCCAATTGCACCAACTCAATGATTTACAGAAGTTAATCTTAATCTTCTTGAATTGTGTTGAAGAAGATGAATGTTGGTTTCAAGTTGAATTTGAAACCCTAGAAGGGTTAACCTGGGATGAATTCAGTGTAAAAGTCTGTGAGGAATTTCTAGAGCCAGGACATGAAAACATTTTGGGTGATTTTCAAAGGATTAACCAAGATGGCACTGTACAAGAATATATGAGGAGGTTTGACACAATGAGGCCAAGAGTAAAAACACTTTATACATGGGCTGATGATAGGTATTTCCTAAAAAGTTTTTTGGGAGGTTTAAAGACAGAGATAAAAGTGCAGTGAGCCTCCTAGGACCTAAGAGTCTCTCTGAGGCCAAGGCTATGGCTAGAATGCAGGAGGTAAACTACAATGCAAGCAAGAAGGAAGTGATAAATGATGTGCAGCAATGGATGAAGGGGTGGACAAGAACCAATTCACATTATGCCAAACCCAAACCCAGCAGCTACAACTGGGATAGCAAACCCAAAATAAATACCCCTCCTACCACCTACTCAAGTTACAAGAAATTGACCCCAGCTGAGATGCAAGAAAAAAGGGCAAACAAACAATGCTATTTCTGTGAAGAACAATATACTCCAGGCCACAAATGAAAGAAACCTCAACTCTTCCTAGTTACTGGTAGTGAGGTTGAAGAGGAAGAAGCAACAATTATTCATAAACAAAGATCAGAAGACACAGAAATGGAGAAGCAACACTCACACACCTCAGACACCCCTCCAGAAAGAGCACCTGAGTTTTCTCTACATGCTATCACAGCGAATATGGGTCACCAAACTCTCAGAATCCCAGGTTTCATTGGAAAGAACAGGGTTAGTGTCCTCATTGACTCAGGCAGAACCCACAATTTTATTTACAAGACAACAGCTTCTAATCTCCACAACTCTTGCATCCACACTTCTCCACTCAAGGTGATTGTAGCTGATGGAAACCAATTAGAAAGCAACCAGTTGTGAAAAAAGTGGAAATAAAGATTCAACAACAAAAAGTGGTTGCAGACATGTATGTGATACCACTAGGGGTTGTGATGTGGTCTTAGGAGTCCAATGGCTACAAGAAGTCAGTCCAGTGTGCATGGACTTCAAAACCAGGACTATAACCATCTTCCAAGAAGGCATTACTGTGAAGTTGACTGCACAAGAAAAGGAGTGTCAATTCAAGGCAGCTAACCTGCACTCACTCCAAGCTTATTGTGCACAACAAGAAGGGGCAATAGTGGGACACCTATTCAGCATCCAAGAAGTCAACACAGCTGAAGAAATACCCCCAGAAATGCAACCGATCATCCATAACTACCAAACTGTGTTCACAGAACCCAAGACACTACCCCCAAGAAGGAGTAAAGACCATCACATACCCCTTAAACCTAACTCTTTGCCAACTTGCCTCAGACCATATAGGTACCCCCACATTCAGAAGAATGAGATTGAAAGGCTAGTCAATGAAATGCTAGACAATGGTGTCATACAACATAGCACAAGCTCATTTGCTTCAACTATTTTGTTAGTCAAGAAAAAGGATGGCTCTTCGAGGTTCTGTGTGGATTATAGGGGACTCAGTGACCTCACCATCAAGAATAAATTTCCAATACCTGTAATTGATGAGTTGCTAGAGGAACTCCATGGTTCCAACTACTTCTCTAAGCTTGATTTGAGGTCTGGCTACCACCAAATAAGAATGGCTGATGAGGACATGTACAAAACAGCTTTCAGGACTCATGAGGGTCTCTATGAGTTAAGGGTTATGCCCTTTGGTCTCACAAATGCTCCAGCCACATTTCAAGCCCTGATGAACCAGGTGTTCCAACCTTATCTCAGAAAATTCCTACTTGTATTTTTTGATGACATTCTGATATATAGCAAGACCAAACAAGAACACTTGCATACTACCTTGGAGCTTCTTCTCAAGAATGAAATGTATGCTAAGCTTTCTAATTGTACCTTCCTTCAAACTACTGTGGAGTACTTGGGTCACTTGATAAGTGGAGAAGGAGTCAAGGCTGATCCAAACAAGATACAGGCTACGAAGAGATGGACCACACCCCTTTCTCTCAAGAGCTTGAGGGGGTTTATGGGACTTACTGGCTACTATAGGAGATTTGTACAAGGGTATGGGGTCATTGCTAGACCGCTTACACAATTATTGAAGAAGGGTGCATTTGCTTGGAATGAAGAAGCTCAAGAAGCATTTAATACTCTCAAAGAGGCAATGTGTAAGACCCCAGTCTTGGCATTACCTGATTTCACTAAAGAGTTTGTGGTTGAAACAGATGCATGCCACAAGGGTCTAGGTGCTGTTTTGATGCAAGAAGGGAGACCTATTGCTTACTTCAGCAAATCATTGGCTGACAAACACTTAGGTCTCTCCACATATGAAAAGGAGCTCTTAGCTTTAGTCCAAGCAGTAAAGAAATGGAGATCATATCTAGAAGTCAACAAATTTCAGATTAGGACATACCACTACAGTTTGAAGTTCTTATTGGGACAAAAGGTGAGTACCTTGGTACAACAGAAGTGGCTAAGTAAATTGATGGGGTTAGACTTTGATATCATCTTCAAACCAGGAAAACTCAATACAGTAGCTGATGCCCTATCTAGACAGGAACAAGAGACTGAGTTTGAGGAACAGAAGGAGGTGGCAAACTGTGCAGCTATCACATCCATCACCCCACATTGGGTTGAAGAGATCACCAAAACTGATGAAAATGATGACTGGGCACAAACCTTGCTAGCACAATTGATAGTAAACCCTGATCCAACTGGTACTTTCCAGGTGAGAGAGGGTGTGATCAAGAAGGGTAACACTATCTATGTAGGCAGTCATGGTACACTCAGGCAGAATTTGATCATGGAAATGCATAATAGTGGTGTGGGGGGGGGCATTCTGGCATCCAAGGTACTTACAAAAGATTAGTAGCTGTATTCTTTTGGGAAGGTATGCACAAATCAGTCAAGGAATGGGTCCAACTTTGTGATATATGTCAAAGAATGAAAGCTGAACATGTGGCTTACCCTGGTCTCTTGCAGCCACTACCTATACCTGTGACTCCATGGTCTCATATCAGCTTGGATTTTGTGGAAGGACTTCCAATATCATAAGGCAAAACAACTATCATGGTGGTGGTTGACAGATATTCCAAGTATGGACACTTCATTCCCTTAACTCATCCATATACAGCTGCTGAAGTGGCTCAACTCTTTCTAGACAACATTCATAGATTACATGGACTTCCAGATACCATAGTGAGTGATAGAGACACTATCTTCCTCAGCCATTTCTGGAATGCCTTGTTTCAAGCCTTGTGAACCAAATTACATTTCACAAGTGCTTACCACCCTTAGACAGATGGCCAGACAGAAAGACTAAATCAATGCCTTGAAAACTATCTCAGGTGTATGACTTCAGACAGACCTCACAGGTGGGCAAAATGGCCTCCCTTGGCTGAGTATTGGTACAATACTTCTCACCATACAAGCCTCAAAATGTCTCTCTTTGAAGTACTGTATGGCCATGCTCCTAAGCTGCTCTCATTTCATCAGTTAAATGCCACTGGTAATGCTGACATTGACAATTTTCTGGAAGAGAGAAAGAAGGCCATGGTACTCATCAAGGACAACTTGGGAAAGGCACAAGAAAGGATGCATCATTATGCCAACAAACACAAATCAGACAGGCAATTTCAGGTTAGTAAAATGGTATTTCTTAAGCTTCAACCATATAGACAGACAAGTGTGCTTCTGAGGAAGAATCAGAAACTTTCTGCCAAGTTTTATGGTCCCTTCCAGATTATTCAGAAAATTGGTCAAGTGGCATATAAGTTAAGACTGCCTGCTGATGCAAAGATCCATCCAGTCTTCCATGTTTCTCAGTTAAAAAGAGCCAAGGGCCAAGCATTAACTAGCTCAGTTACATTGCCAAAAATTGGCCCTGAAGGCCAGCTGTTAGTGGAGCCCTTAGCCATTCTAGAAAGGAAACTAGTTAAGAAAGAAAATGCTCCTGTTGTCATGGTTTTAGTACAATGGACTAATACTGCTCCTAGTGAAGCTACATGGGAGGAATACCATGCATTGAAGGCACAATACCCTAGTTTTGATTCATGAGGACATGAATCATCTTACTGGGGTGCATTGTCATGAAAGTAGGAGGAGGAATGGCAATTTGAAATTGAACAAATTACCAAATGAACAGTAAATTTACTGTTCATTTGGTAATCTCCCAGATGTTTCAGTAGCCGTTGGATCAACCAGGCAGGATCTAATCTCAGCCGTCAGGAGTTATTATTGTTGAAGTGATTCACTTAAATGGAACGATGCCGTTCCATTACACGCTACGTCAGCTGCTTATCATTGGGTTACATCAGCAGGGCAACGGTCACCTTCTACAGCTCATCCAGCTGAAGTGGATGGTTGTAACTTAGTTTTATTAATTACATTTGTTACCCAGTATTTTTAGTATTTACAGTGTAACCTAAACTATATATAGAACAAGGGTTCATCCCTGTTCTTCACTATTATGAAAATTATTATTGCTTCTGCTTCATTTCTTCGTCTGCAATCCATTTCAATTCTCCTTCCCTTATGCCAATTCTTCACTAAATCCTCGTTCTCAGGTCAGGATCATCTCAGATCCTGACAAATTGGTATCAGAGCACCCTTTCTCCGTCCTCCGATTCGTGAAATGGGACCGCGAAAGGCGATTAACTTAGATCAAATCGAAGCAGTAAGAAATCATTTACAAGGGGTGGATGATGCGATTGATGAACTGCGAAGTGGTAAGGACCTAATTCACGGCCGCTTAGTACAATTGGAAGAGATTGGGGGTTTGAAGGAGGAGATCAGAAAATTGGTGAACTCCTTCAACTTGTTGGCTAATGAGAAGAACAAGGCTCACAGTGAATCCCTTCTAGGTCATCCTGGGGAACAATCCACCCTCACCAACAGCAATTGAGGCAAGGGAGTACAAGGAAGCACCAGCCAGACTCCTAACCCTAGCTACCATGAATCCAGTGAAGGTATAAATCTTCCTCAACCCAAAAACAATCATTGTAATGCACTTCCTATACCTAAAATTGAGTTTCCCAAATTTGATGGTACTGATCCAATGGGGTGGTTGGTAAAGGATAACAAATACTTCTAATTGCACCAACTCAATGATTTACAGAAGTTAATCTTAACCTCCTTGAATTGTGTTGAAGAAGCTGAATGTTGGTTTCAAGTTGAATTTGAAACCCTAGAAGGGTTAACCTGGGATGAATTCAGTGTAAAAGTCTGTGAGGAATTTCTAGAGCCAGGACATGAAAACATTTTGGGTGATTTTCAAAGGATTAACCAACATGGCACTGTACAAGAATATATGAGGAGGTTTGACACAATGAGGCCAAGAGTAAAAGCACTTTATACATGGGCTGATGATAGGTATTTCCTAAAAAGTTTTTTGGGAGGTTTAAAGACAGAGATAAAAGTGCAGTGAGCCTCCTAGGACCCAAGAGTCTCTCTGAGGCCAAGGCTATGGCTAGAATGCAGGAGGTAAACTACAATGCAAGCAAGAAGGAAGTGATAAATGATGTGCAGCAATGGATGAAGGGATGGACAAGAACCAATTCACATTATGCCAAACCCAAACCCAACAGCTACAACTGGGATAGCAAACCCAAAATAAATACCCCTTGTAGATACTGCTTTCTGACATGGCTAATCTTAGCCACGTGGCGATCATCCAGCACACCATATTGTGCTCCACACACACAGGATCACCAGCCGAGCTGATCCATGTGGGGGCTGCGAGACAGAGCCCTCGCATACCACTGCACGGGACTTGTAGGGATTTGTGGTTTGGAGGCTAGGGTAAGCCCTGTCGCGTGCGAGCCAAGCCCGCGCGCGACCTTTAGTAACTGTTTTGAGAGATCTATGGCACGAGCTCCCTAGACCCGGTCAATCCGGTCAAACCCGGTCAACCTCGTAACGGTTCCGGTACTCGCGCACCACGTGCTCTAACGGTTCCTATATACTCGGACGAACGTGCCGTTACGGTTAAGCTAATTAAGCCGCCATTAATGGGCGCATTAACTACACTACAACGGCCACGTTCTCCAGTATATATATATCGTTACTCTTTCCATACAAAGAGAACAACACTGCCATACGCGGAAGCTCTGCCAAACCTCTGTCTCTCTCTCAGACATTACTACTGACTTACTCTCTCCCTACACACACCCCTATTCTTCCTGTGCGATCCCTGATCCACTACGTACGGTGTACACGGAGGTCTCCCTGCCGGAATCTCTTGTGCACATTTTGGTGAACCCGACGTGAACTTACCAGCAAAAGCAACCATGTCTCAGGAGGACGATGTCAGCAACCGATCGCCTTCCGCCGAAACTCCCTCAGGAGAAGAAGTCCGCCGTACTCCGACGACACCCGGCGAGGCACCGACTTTAGAGTCTTTGGACGCCACTGTCCAAAGTCAGGCAAAAGCTCTCAAGTCTCAATCTGCGCAATTGGAACGGATTTTGGTCGTTCTGAGCACCCTTGCACCAAATCCTCCACCGGTTACCGCTATCCCTCAGGGAGGAGGTACCCCTACCGCTCCAGGATTGGGAGTATCGGCCACGCCCCCCAATCCTCATCTGCAGACTCCACCGTCGGCCACGCAGCTGCCTTCGGTCCAAGGGTCAACGGCGCAGATGCTACCCCCTGCTTCTCACGCCTCTCAGCCCACGGCTTTGGCGTCCAACCCAACTTTGCAATACACTCTGCCTCCACCAGCAACGATCTGGGGAAACGCGGGCAGTCAATACACTCCCAATCCTCCGGCGACATATGTGTCGCCACCGCCTACGGCAACCCCTCCGCCAGCTACAGAGGGGAGCATTCCAGAATGCATGACGTCTTTGCAGAAGCGCGTGGACTCCATCTTGGCTCATCAGTCGCTCGCGGATACCATCATCCCGAAGCTAGACAACGATCCGCCCATTCCACGGGAGATCTATCTCATGCCCAACCCAGTGGGGTACAAGGCTCCTAAATGGGATAAGTTCGAGGACGTCAATGGAAACGCCCATGAGCATGTCATGCGTTTCATTGATGTCATGGGTCCGTATGGAGCCGATCCCAAACTGCTGATGCGAGAATTCCCAAAGACTCTTGGGAATGTAGCATACAAATGGTACCGAACATTGGAGGCCGGATCCGTGAAGACCTGGGACGACATGGTCCAGAAGTTCTACACTAAGTTCTTCCAGATGGAGGAGAAGGTGACGATGATCCATCTCTCGCGGATGTATCAGAAACGCGAGGAGGATGGGATCACTTTCATCAAGAAATTCAGAGCGAAGTCTCTGGAGTGCAAGGATCCCATGCTCGAAAGCCGACTCGTAGAGATATGCCTGCAGTGCATGCGAGATGAGTACAAGAGCATGCTAATCAATTTGCAAACACCCACGTTCTCAAAGCTCATCGAGTGCACGATGAACATCGAGCCCATCGTCGAGAGACAGAGAAAGAAGAGCGCTCCAGAACGACCTGCGAGCGGCACCACCTACAAGATCGGCAGATTCGGCTACAAGCGAGGACGCGAAGCTGAGGTCAATGCAGTTTCGCCCCAGAAGCAAGCAAAAGTTACAAACTTCGACGCACCGCCCCTGCCCTGCTCGGTGGAGGAGGCAAGCGATCTCTGCAGACAGTGGCGTAAGGATGGCATCCTGCCACCGCTAGAGCAAAAACCCTCCAAGGAGATGACGAGGGACCCCAAGTGGTGCGAATACCACGGCAAGGTCATGCACCCCACAGCCGAGTGCAAGAAGCTCAGATTCGCGTTCGACCAGAAGATGAAGAACGGCGAACTCATCGTCAGCGACCACCGGAAGGATGTGCGCAACAACCCACTGCCCGCCCATACAGACTCGGGCTCAAAAGGCAAGGAGGTCGCCATGATCTCAATAGTGGACTTGGAAGAAGTCGCAGAGGATGGTCTACCCATCATTGCTGAAGTCCATGAAGAGGAAGACTATAGCATGGACACGGAGGATGAGCGTGCCGACCGCATGAAAGGGTCGCACGGCTTCAACAAATTCTTCGACGAAATGAACTTCTCCGAAAAATGCAGATCGGATATGACAAAGGCAATCTTAAGGATAGCGGAGGACTACGAAGAGGAACTTGTGGTCTCCAACGGGAAGGTCATCAGGGCGTCCCGTCCCACAGAAAAGATTATGACCTTTTCTGCCAGCGACAAGAAGACAGATGCGAGCCATCAGAGGCCCCTGTACGTGACCGCCATCATCAACGGCGTCGAATTCAAGCGAGCATTCGTCGATGGAGGAGCAGCGGTCAATGTTGTTCCACTCCACACGCTGAAGCTAGCAGGGATCCCCGAGCAGAGAGTGGTCAAACGTCCATCCCCGCTGGTGGGATTCGGAAGCGACTCTAGAATGACGATCGGATGGATCCGCCTAGGCGTTCAGATTGGCAAGATCAAGTGTTCGGCGAAGTTCTATGTCATAGACGCGAACACCACATATCACATGATCGTCGGTCGAGCCTGGATTCATCGCTTCGACGCAATCCCTTCCACGGCTCACCAGGTGATGAAAGCTATCTGGAACGACAGGATTGTCGAGATACCAGCCTCAACTAACCCGTTCAACTTGGACGAAGCGCATCTCAGCGAGGCGGTGTGGTTCACCGAGATGGCGGACGAGCAAACACCCGGACCATTCAACCCTACTCCTTTGCCTCTCTGGGAGGACATCAAGGACCAGTCACCTGCGGGCGTGATGGTGACAAGGGGAGATGCAAACGAAAAGCCGCCTACACACGAAGAGGCGCCGCGCATCGCATATCATCGGAAGAATGTGTACACTCTTAAGAGGATTGCAAAGCACGACCCCGAGGGTAAGGAGATAGAGAGCTTCTACGCCAACGGGAAGAAATGCTATCGCATATGAAGGTGCGCGGGGACGTCCTCACACGGGCATGAGGGTGTCCCTGGGCAAATCAATCAAATCGAGCAAGTTGCGCTGACAGAAGAGCCAACACAGATCGTTTCAGACGAGAAACTCAAAGAAGCGCCCGAATGCATGGAAGACAGGCCGCGACCACAAAAGCAAGAGCTAAAGGAGGTGTTCCTCAGCCCGAACGAGGAAAAGAAGAGGCCAGTCTTCCTGAGTGCGGACCTCACAAGCGAAGAGGAACAAGGGCTGCTACAGCTCCTAACTGAATACAAGGACGTATTCGCATGGGAATACGATGAAATGCCAGGTCTGGACACGAGCATCACCATGCACCGTTTAGACATCATCCCAGGGTCTAAACCGGTCAAGCAAAGCACCAGGAGCTTCAGACCGGAGCTCAACGTCAAGATCAAGCAGGAGATCGTTAAACTCCTAGACGCCAAGTTCATAGAGCCAAATCACCATCCTACATGGTTGGCCAACATCGTGCCGGTGGTGAAGAAGAACGGACAGCTCCGCATCTGCGTGGACTTCCGCGATCTCAACCGTTTCTGCCCTAAGGACGATTTCCCACTGCCTAACATTGACTTGCTTATCGATTCGACGGCAGGCCATCGCATGTTCAGTTTCATGGACGGCTTCAGTGGGTACAATCAAATCAAGATGGATCCCGACGATGCACAGAAAACTGCATTCATCACTCCCGTGGGGGTATTCAACTACACGGTAATGCCATTCGGTCTTAAGAACGCAGGTGCAACCTATCAGCGGGCTATGATGGCCCTATTCCACGACATGATGCACAAAGAGGTGGAATTCTATGTGGATGACTTGGTAGTCAAATCCAAGCACGAAGCAGATCACCTTGCAGACCTGCGAAAGGTGTTCAACAGATGCAGGAGCTTTCAACTGAAAATGAACCCTATGAAATGCGCATTCGGCGTGACCTCGGGGAAGTTTTTGGGGTGCGTGGTCCATCGCCAAGGGATCGAGCCTGACCCTGCGAAAGTGTCAGCCATCACCAGCATGACGCCACCTCACAACCAAAGCGCCTTGAAAACATTCTTGGGAAAGTTGTCATATTTGCGGAGATTCATCCCAGCAATCGCCGAAATCACATGCTGTTTCAGCACTCTTCTCAAGAAGGACGCTGCGTACAACTGGGCTCCTGACCATGAAGCCGCATTCGAAAAGCTAAAGGAGATACTTACATCCCCAAAGATCATGATCGCGCCTCAACTGGGATCACCGCTGCTGCTATATCTTACATCAACAAGGAGATCTATAGGAGCACTCTTGGCTCAGGTATATGAGGGGCAAGAGAGGCCTATCTATTACATCTCTCGCATTGTGCAGCCTGCTGAGTCAAGGTACACAGACATCGAACGTCACTGCCTTGCCTTATTCTTTGTGATAGAGAAGTTGAGACACTATTTTGCATCGCACAAAGTAGTGGTGGTCACCAAAAGCGACCCCATAAGATACTTGCTAACTCACACTACTCCGGGCGGGAGATTGGCGAAATGGTACATGACCATCTCTCAATACGATATTACATGCGTGAAGCCAAGGGCGATCAAGTCGCAGGCGGTAGCAGATCTGCTGGCGCAGTTTCCCGACAACAGCCACGAACCTGTGATCGAAGAAGAGCTCGAAGGCCCTGAAATCTACGCGATCGACGTGCCCTATTGGACCCTCCACTTCGACGGTTCGTCAACCAGAAAAGGTGGAGGCATTGGGATAGTCTTGACAAAGCCCGACGGGGAAGTCATACAGATGTCCGCAAAACTCAACTTCGCAGTCACGAACAACGAGGCGGAATACGAAGCTCTTATCGCGGGACTTCGTGCAGCAAAAGCTCTGGAAGTGAGCAACTTAACAGTCATGGGCGACTCCAAGCTGATTGTTAAGCAAGCCTCGGGCGAGTACGGTCTGAAGGAAATCAACCTCCTGTCATACCGCACTCTAGTGCAAAAGCTGATGCAGCAATTCTGCGACGTGAAATACGAGCACAAGCCCCGAGCGGACAACAGGCACGCAGACGCCTTGGCAACTCTGGGATCTAAGGTCAGCATAGACAAATGCCCCGCGAGGATTTCCATCGAAGTGCGAACATCGTCGGCATTAACAGAAGATGCGTGCGACGATGAACACATAGATGACGCAGATTGGCGAAAAGCAATCCTGCAAGCTATTGCGAAAGGCACCAGCAGCGAGGGCTGGGCACTCACGAAAGGATACTGCATCCACGACAATACCCTTTACTACAAGGGTCCTGGAGGGATACTCATGCGATGTGTCTCCGAGCAAGAGGGACAACAGCTGTTAGAAAAGATTCACCAACACGCTTGCGGAGAAAGCGAGGTGTCAATCTACAGGAAAGCTCAGAGATATGGCATTCATTGGCCAGACATGTCTACAGCTGCAGCCCTGATACAAGGGAAGTGCGAAAGTTGCGCACTGATCAAGGATTCTCTACTTGTCGCTCTAACCGACGACGACACGGACTGGAGGAAGCCATTGTTCGAATTCCTCACCCGGGGCACCGTACCTGAATCAAGAAAAGAGGCCGACAAATTGAGAAGGAAAGCTTCTCGATACATGGTTCAGGAAAACCTGCTTTGGCGAAAAGGCCACGAGGGCAACTTGCTGCGATGCCTGGACGATAGGGAAGCACAAGAAGTCATGGACCTCTCTCATCAGGTGGAACACCAGGGAGGCGCGAAATTATGCAGACAGCTCCTCTCAATCGGATACTTCTGGCCCACGATGGAAGTCGATTGCCGCACCAAAGTGCGACGCTGCCAAGAATGTCAATTCAAAGGGAACCTAGTGCACGCTCCCGCCGTGGATCTACATGCATTAGGGACGCCATGGCCATTTCACACATGGGCTTTGGATTTCATTGGCCCCATCCGACCAACGTCACATGGGAACCATTTCATTCTCACCGCAACTGAGCTGTTCACCAAATGGGTGGAAGCAATACCACTAAAGACGGCAAACGCGCTGGCTGTGGTCAACTTCATTCAGGAAAACATCGTATGCAGGTTCGGAATCCCGAATACTATTCTTTCAGATAACGGTACTCCTTTTGTTAATCGTCAGGTAGCTACGAAACTTGCGGAGTACAATATCAGGCAAATATGCTCTACTCCCTATTATCCAAAGGGAAACGGACAAGCCGAGGCGACTAACAAAACGCTGCTGAGAATTCTGAGCAAGATGGTCGCAGACGACCACAAGAAGTGGGCCGACTCTCTTAACATAGCTCTGTGGGCCTACAGGACCTCTCCAAGAACACCCACAGGGGCTTCGCCATTTCTTTTATGTTATGGGGCCGAAGCTGTAGTACCTGCGGAGGTCAGAGTCAATTCGGCACGGCTGGCCTTCCACGCGCTTTATGAAAATCAACGCGATCACGATTTAGTCTTGCTGGAAGAAAAGCGAGAACAAGCCAAAAGGACTAACAAGCGATACCAAGAAAGAATCGCTCGCGCCTACAACAAGACAGTTCAGCGGCGAGATTTCGCAGTTGGCGACCTGGTCTTGCGCGCATCCGACCACTGCATGCGAGAAGCAACTCATCCGAAGTTCGCAGCCAATTGGGAAGGACCCTTCGAAGTCACAGAAGTCTTCGATAGTGGCTACTGCAGCATACGAAGGTTGCACGGCACAACCTCAACTCCGAGCTCAGTCAACATGCGCTGGATCAAGAAGTACTATCCTTGACTCCTCTTATTTCATACGTTTTATGATAACGTTGCTTAATATCTCATGTGGCTACGATTAATGCAATCTCCCCTCCCATATGAAGGGATTGTAATTCTACCTCTCCCATATGAGAGCGATGTAATAAAAGAATTCTCCCAAATGAGAAGTTCATATTTCTAGCCGCTTATATTGCTCTATTTTATTTGATATTACTGTTGACCATGATTTATTTGCTGCAAATAGCAAACGCAAATGCGATCTTTATTGATCATCAAAGCCTATCTCTACGATAGCAGCAAACGCAAACGCGATCTTAACTGATCATCAAAGCCTATCTCTACGATAGCAGCAAACGCAAATGCGATCTTTATTGATCATCAAAGCCTATCTCTACGATAGCAGCAAACGCAAATGCGATCTTTATTGATCATCAAAGCCTATCTCTACGATAGCAGCAAACGCAAACGCGATCTTTATTGATCATCAAAGCCTATCTCTACGATAGCAGCAAATGCAAACGCGATCTTAACTGATCATCAAAGCCTATCTCTACGATAGCAGCAAATGCAAACGCGATCTTAACTGATCATCAAAGCCTATCTCTACGATAGCAGCAAATGCAAACGCGATCTTAACTGATCATCAAAGCCTATCTCTACGATAGCAGCCAATGCAATGCGATCCTAAGTGATCATTTAAGCCTATCTCTCACGATAGCGGCCAATGCAATGCGATCCTAAGTGATCATCTAAGCCTATCTCTCACGATAGCAACCAATGCAAATGCGATCTTAAGTGATCATCTAAGCCTATCTCTAACGATAGCAATCAATGCAAATACGATCTTAAGTGATCATGCAAAGCCTATCTGTTACGATAGCAACGAATACAGTCGCGATCTTAATTGATCACTAAAGCCTATCTCTTACGATAGCAGCCAAATACAAATGCGATCTTAATTGATCACTAAAGCCTATCTTTTACGATAGCAGCCAAAAACCAATGCGGTCTTAATTGATCACTAAAGCCTATCTCTTACGATAGCAGCCAAATACAAATGCGATCCTAGTTGATCATCAAAGCCTATCTCTCACGATAGCAGCCAATGCGAATGTGATCTCAATTGATCATATAAAGCCTACTTCTTATGGTAGCAATCAAATGCAAATGCGATCTTAAGTGATCATGCAAAGTTTATCTTTTACAATAGCAGTCAAGCGCGAATGCTATCTTGAATGACTGTTGAAGCCTATCCTCTGCGATAGCAGTCCGCACAAATACGAGCTTAAGTGATCATCTGAAGCCTATCTCTTACGATAGCAGCCAAACAAAATGCGATCTTAAAAGATCATCCAAAGTCTATCTTTTGCAATAGCAGCGAAAAATGCAAAATGATCTCAATCGATCATCTAAAGCTTATCTATCGAAGATAGCAGGTTCTACAGATGCGATCTTATAATGGTCTTCTTAAGCCTATCTATTACGATAGCAATTTCTACGCAAAGTAATTTTGGTTAAGTACCCAAGCCCGTCTGTTATGATGGCAACGCACGTGCAGAATCATTTTATTAGATCTTCCAAAGATCTATCTGCTGTGATAGCAGTTTATACGCGAGACGATCTCGAACAGTTTTCTAACAAAGCCTATCCTCTATGATAGCAATTCGTACTGCTCAATGATCTTAATTGATCTGTGAAAAATTATCTGAAACGATAGCGAAGTTGTGAACGTGATCTCATACGATTTACAATGACCAACTACAAGCCCATCCGTCAAGATGGCAAAGCTGCGAAATTACGATCTCAAATGATCTAGCCAAACGTCTGCGAAATGACATCGCATATGAGAAATCATTACATGGAATTATGCAAGGCAAAACAAGCCGAAACGCATGCGAAATTGTATTTTGCTGCAAAGAACAGATAGTACAAGAGCTATTTATCATTATGAGTCAAATGACTTACACTTTATCTATCTAGATAGCAGCTTACTAGCGAAAAGCTCGCATCTAACTACACAGCCAACATGGCTTGCAATACATTCGAAAAATGGCTGATCAGCCAGCAGAGACACGGTACGGAAACCCGGACTGCAAAGAATGAACCACCCTGGCTTCGAGCGCCGGCTACACGATGCCCAAATCTGTGGGTGACATCTGTAGCAAAGGGGATCTCGCTCTGAAAAGAGCCACATGAAACCATACGCTCGCCATCCCGCTATCCGACAAGACCATTGTCAGATATGCTCCCCATAACATTTGCCCAAGGAGCCACCGGTTCCGGCGATCTACAGGCAAGCAGCAGCTCCAAAGGGCAAGGGCTCCTTGTAGACGGGGATGAACGCGACGGTTCGTCACCCCGGGCTCACAAACATGAAAGTGACGGATTCTTCTTCATTACTGCCGAAGAAGAATCCCGCCGTTCATTACGAGACGGTAGTACGGTCACTACGGCGCTGCACCTCGCCACGAGGCGGCCGGAAACATGACCTGCACACATAATACACGAAGAAAATTCTTCGAACACACATGAGGTATTATCTGCATCCTCTCTATGATGGTTATAAACATCAATAAGCCTCATAAAGTGGATCTTGGAAACTATTTCTATAGCACAAAGCGCAAACTCAGGATTCAAAACTTGAAGTTGCCATGAATCAACGAAAAACAAGCGTTGAAGCCAGCAGTCGTAAGGACTCACGGCAAAGCACATGTTTGGGATGAAGAACCCAAATGGCAAAGACGGGGTTTATATAGGCCCTGTGGAGACTCTTCGGTTGCTTAAGATGAGTCAGCAAAATTCAAAAAAGAGGGTAAGTTCAATCACTTACGCCTTGAAAAGCGGTAACAATCAATTACCCTACTAAAGGCTACGACGATTCGGTTGCGTATCCTAATAAATGACGGATAGTCATGATTCGGATGGACTTCCCAACGGAAGCGTGCTTATCTGCCGCGAAATTAGCGCGAAAATCAAGCAAAGAATCAATTGCTGATGTCATAATTGGATATGCACAGAAAATGTCCAATCAAATCCCGAAAAGGGCAAAACGGGCAAACTCATTGTTTGTTGTCAAAAAAGAGGGGGGAGAAACCCTAGCAACATTACATTAATGTTTCAAAACATTACATTAATGTCTCAGCCATTTTCCTTTCTTTTCAAAAATACGAAAAGTCAAAACAAATTTTTGACTAAGGAGTCCTGGGGCTCGAACTGCTCGATCAGCCTCTCCACTTGTTGCACTTCTTGCTTTAGCTGCTCGCACTTGGCATTCATTTCGTCATACAGCTTCAAAGCTTCATCAACCTTTTGCTTTTGCTGCTCCACCTTCTGCATCTCAGCTGCGAGATTCTGGTGCCCAAGATTCAAGGTTACAGCTGCGCGAATCAGTGTAACTCTGTCCTTGAGGAATTTCAAACCAAGTCTGCCTTGGACTTTGAGCACGAGATTTTGGCACATGCCACACAGCAATTCAGCACTCTGGGCCGAAATGGTCGCAGGTGTAGCCGCACATAGCTGTTCCAGTATCCAAATGGCTTCAGTAAGGAATAGCCTCCTGTCAAAAGGAACGATCTCCAGACACCTCACGAACGAGCAGGGGTATCTGAGGCGCATTCGAACCACCCAGTCTACATCGGTTTGCTTCAAACCTGAGACATCAAAAACGAGTTGTAATGTCAGAACTCGCAAGCAAATAATACGATGTGCGAATGGTAAATCTCTACTTACCAGTGCCTTCCAGAATTTGGTGAATAGAGGGAATGCGAGCCACCGGGTTGTTCGAAGACTGCCCTCGCTCCATGGCTCTCCTATCAGCTGCGAGCTCCAACCTCTCATAGTCAGGAGGAAGAGTGTAGGCCGCACCAGCTGCGACTACGTTCCCAACCTGCGAGCCCCAAATGCTCCACGCAGGAATAGGTGCTTCTGGCTCAGTCATTGCCGGAGGCACAGGAACAGCCGAAGTCGTTGGGCGAAAGACATTCTCAGGTGCGAAAACATTAGCATCACTTGTCCTTTCTTCCCCACCACCGGTACGGACACCCTCGTCCATCGGCACAGCATCAGCTTCGACACCATCGGAGAGTTCGATGACATCCTCGAGATGCTCACTTGCGTGTCCAGCAGCTGCGACGGGCTTCTCGGTATGGGAGCTCGAAATTGGAACATGGGACGCAGAAGTCTGGCTTCTCTGCTCCAGCTCAGGTTCCTCAGAATGACCTGCGATGTCAAAATGCGATAATATGAGGTAACTTGTGTTATAAGTTATTTTGTTATCTTTGCTAAAGCTGAGAATAAGCACCTCCACGCGAAGGTGGGATTGAGGTATCCTCATCATACACTAGGGACGTGGAACCGTGCCCTATCAGTGTATCTTCACTAAGCAAATCTTTAAGAGAGGCGTGACCTGGGATGCGAATAAACCAGTCATGATCTTGCCTCAAGAGACTACAGCCTAGCATGTGTATGTCACTCAAAATGATTACCTGAGGGTTCTCCGCATTTGCTTACCAACCAACGGCGAATGTCAGGCTTTGACACACCGTGCTTTAATGCACCCACAATTACATCTCTATAAGTAACTGCGAGATTGAAGATCTCACCTTTGTCGCCACCCGCGATCTCTGCGAAGTCCGCTTGGACTTGCTCTAGCTCTGCTGCATCCCCTCCGGGAACCTCATCTTCCTCCTCCACATGAGGAGCCACTTCTTCGGGAAGCTCGTCTTCCTCGCCAGTTGGACGCACTAAGTCGTCGACATGCTGCTCTTCGAGGCTCCGCTGCTTCACACGCTCGAGTTCCTCTTCCTCTCGCTGCCTTCTTCTTTCAGCAGCCTCCGCGGCTGTCCTCCGGGACTCAGCAAGAACATCCTCGCTTATAGGATCATCTGAAATGCCAGACTGGGCATCTCTCTTTTGCCTCTTGGTCACAAGGCCACCAACGGCTTCATCATCATCATCTGCGAATACATTTTTGGTTCAAAGAAAAGAACTGTATGGAAGTTGTGATAAAGGACAAAGCAATGTGACGGAGGTACCTCCTGACTCTTCCTCGCGCATTACAACTGTTCCTTCTTCTTCTCCATTACTTGCCTGGGGCTCCTGCCTCTCTTCCTCTTCCTCTTGGTTGAATGGAACGAAGGTCTCGACTGCGAGATCTTTTCGCACTTTGCTGGGCATACGACCCTTGCCCTTGTCCTTGACAGAATGGGACCTCGCTGGGGGCGAGACTGGAGCACTCCTAGGGGAAGAAATCGTAATTCCCTTTTGCCTAGGTCTTTTCACTCTCGGCGCCGCAGTCGCTGGAGGGGACGGGTCATCTCTAGGAGGAGACGGAGCCGGAGGGTTGTCTATCAGCGAGTCAGCAAAAGTATTCATGGCTGCGCAAACCTTCGTTTCAACCTCGGCATCCATCCTCCATGCTAACCGGTACGCCTCCCCCTTCCTTCTGGTGGCAACAATAGTGTCCACCAGCGCTTTGGAGCGATCACCAGCTGCGAACCTCCGCACATGGCACTGAATAATACAGAATGAAAGCATCAGTACAAGGAAATCAAAAAGCTTAAAGCACGCGAGGAAATTGCTTACCTCAGCAAACGCCTTGCTATATTTGACGACCTGCGTGTCACCTTTCCTGATGGCATCGACTTGTTCCTTCAGAATGAAATCAGGGCACAAATGGTTCTCGCGGTCCAACAACGAGTAGCAACCGTACTCAGACTCGCTCAAACTGCAATTGGGACGAAACGGAAAAGAGTTTCTCTTGATCAAGGGGGCCCTTCCTGGCTGTGCCGCCGCCTCGGTCTCCCTCCTCGTTTGCTGGGCAAGCCAGTATGCGATCCAGTTCTGGGAATAACCACCATTGCGAGTTCCCGCAGGCTGCTCGAAGGGAAGATTGCTCATGAGGACCGTCTTGCACTCCTTTGCCAGCAAGCGCTTGTAGCACCCTCTAACGATAGACTGGGGCCAGATTGATGGGGCCACCGCATCGAAACCAAACTGAGGAGAGACCCGAGTGGGGTCAACATCCACTGTAAGCCTTTCATATCGTGGCGCGAGCTCACGAATATGCTCTGCAAGTGCAGGAAGAGAACCTCGCAGACACCAGCAAAAGAACTCACGATAGCGCTCGTGGAAATGCGATCCCTTTTCAAAGAGAAGGTCTTCTGACAAGACCATGCCTTCGGAGGGGTATAGCTTCGGAAACCACCGCACATTCTCAACACGTGTGGCGTAAGGCCTGGCAGTGAACTCCCTTCGCTTGTCGCATATCAAGCTCCAAGTGCACTTGGTGTTGCTTGCCCCAAACCATCTCGCAGCCCTTCCGCTGTTGAGCGCTTTCGTCTCGCCTGGGGGACACCACTTCTCAAGTGGGAGGGGAGTTGGAGCATAAGACGGCCAGCGCTCAAAAACCCACATTGTCAAAAAGCTGATATTGACAAAGGTCAGAACATCGAGACGGCCGCGCGATTCCTTCATCGCCAGAACCAGCTGATCCAGCCTGTAATATAGAGTGCCCAAGACCAAGGGTCCAAGTGCGACTCTCTGGCCGAGAGCGAGCCTCACCGCAAGTGGCAGCACATGGTAGAAGACCCCGTCATGGGGGTGACCATCAATCAGAAATCTCGACAGCCAAGCGCAAAGAAAAGCACAAAGGGTCAGGTGATAACCCTTGCCCTCTATGTAATTCTCGGCCTCCGGGTTCGCGCTCAAAAGCTTCTTAGTGATGCTGCTGCTCGCATAGTCTCGGAAGAAGTACTGCAACCACTTGTTCCAGGTATTCTTCGCAGACGTATCAACTAGCTGCCAGTTCGGAAGAGGTTTTGTACTGGTCCACCGAGTGGAGATTTTCTTCACCTCTGCTAAGCACTCCTCCATCTGCGCGTACAAGGTTAATTCCGCAGATGTCCTTAAGTGACTCAAGGGGTCCACCTCACCCATAGGGGAAAGCTCATACAGCATTTGAACGTCCTCGAGCGTGGGGGCAGCCTCGAACTCAGCAAAGTGAAACGTGTGAGTCGCAGGCGAATAGCGGGACAGAAGGTCTAGAAGCATGGACTGATCCAACTTCACGGCAGCGCCCTTCATAGCACGAACAGCGAAGAAAATGCCGGCTTCATCAAGAGTTTCGGCGTAATTACCCAACACGTGGTCAGTCCACTCATCCATATAGTCCAACTTCTGGACAAACGCCTGAGTAGAAATCGCAGTATATGGGAAGTGCCCGTTCTCAATTCCCAATCGAACCACATCCTCGGAGCCAACTAACTCGAGCAAGGCTGAGTTAACTGGGCGAGTCAGGGTTAACAACTGCTCAACGGGAACAGGATCAGGCATCCTCTTCGCCTTCACCCTCGCGTGGTAAAAATCTTTCCCACCCAGAAAGGGGGCTTTTCGCCACAGAGACCGCGGAAGCTCCGGCATCTCTTCATCTTCCTTGACAGGTCTGGTTACTCTTGTTTTGGCCATTCCTGCGAAAGGGCAAAAAAAGGGGGGAGAAATACCACACCAGTCAGTTTGAATTTTGGAATTCGAGATCTATGCAACAGGAAGCAAACAGTTCCAGTGCCGATTTCAGAAATTGGGGAGTTGCAAGATCCAATATTGTTGAAAGATTAAGAACGAAGCAGGTTTAGAGATCAAAACCTCTTCACACACTTCATGGGTTTACAGATTCAATGCGATTCAAGGCAAACACTGGTAGTTTAAATCAAGAGTAAACGAGGCCAACCTTGTTTCCTTGAAGCCTGCTTGGAGATGCACAATTGAAGAATACGATTTGCAGTCTTGAACTGATGATTGATTATCTGGATCTGCTCTCGAAGATCTCCGGGTACCATTCACTTTAAGAGAAAGAAGTGATGCTCTGCAATAATGGGATACAAGGTATTTATCCAAAAGAATGAGGGGTTGCGTCCCTTCAGTAGTCGAATCGCAACCGTCACCGTCGTGTCGCGCAATCACAGGACGGGCTGACGTCACGCCTAAAACCCTAAAGGTCAGACGG
The DNA here is from genome assembly GCA_023055425.1 of Linanthus parryae. Taxonomy (NCBI): domain Eukaryota; kingdom Viridiplantae; phylum Streptophyta; class Magnoliopsida; order Ericales; family Polemoniaceae; genus Linanthus; species Linanthus parryae. Next base: position 123,010,662 of record JALGPY010000003.1, on the reverse strand, counting down.
CACGACTCTAGGGGTTTTAGGTCATAATGACACGCACGGGGGCTGAACTTACCCGTATTTGAATTGGTGCGTGACGACGACGCGCATGTTGGTTTCCGCGCATGGAAGCCTATACAGCTACAAGCCTTCACGCGCAGAAAGGGGGCTAATGTAGATACTGCTTTCTGACATGGCTAATCTTAGCCACGTGGCGATCATCCAGCACACCATATTGTGCTCCACACACACAGGATCACCAGCCGAGCTGATCCATGTGGGGGCTGCGAGACAGAGCCCTCGCATACCACTGCACGGGACTTGTAGGGATTTGTGGTTTGGAGGCTAGGGTAAGCCCTGTCGCGTGCGAGCCAAGCCCGCGCGCGACCTTTAGTAACTGTTTTGAGAGATCTATGGCACGAGCTCCCTAGACCCGGTCAATCCGGTCAAACCCGGTCAACCTCGTAACGGTTCCGGTACTCGCGCACCACGTGCTCTAACGGTTCCTATATACTCGGACGAACGTGCCGTTACGGTTAAGCTAATTAAGCCGCCATTAATGGGCGCATTAACTACACTACAACGGCCACGTTCTCCAGTATATATATATCGTTACTCTTTCCATACAAAGAGAACAACACTGCCATACGCGGAAGCTCTGCCAAACCTCTGTCTCTCTCTCAGACATTACTACTGACTTACTCTCTCCCTACACACACCCCTATTCTTCCTGTGCGATCCCTGATCCACTACGTACGGTGTACACGGAGGTCTCCCTGCCGGAATCTCTTGTGCACACCCCTCCTACCACCTACTCAAGTTACAAGAAATTGACCCCAGCTGAGATGCAAGAAAAAAGGGCAAACAAACAATGCTATTTCTGTGAAGAACAATATACTCCAGGCCACAAATGCAAGAAACCTCAACTCTTCCTAATTACTGGTAGTGAGGTGGAAGAGGAAGAAGAGGAATAAGCAACAATTATTCATAAACAAAGATCAGAAGACACAGAAATGGAGAAGCAACACTCACACACCTCAGACACCCCTCCAGAAACAGCAGCTGAGTTGTCTCTACATGCTATCACAGCGAATATGGGTCACCAAACTCTGAAAATCCCAGGTTTCATTGGAAAGAACAGGGTTAGTGTCCTCATTGACTCAGGCAGAACCCACAATTTTATTGACAAGACAAAACTTCTAAACTCCACAACTCTTGCATCCACACTTCTCCACTCAAGGTGATTGTAGCTGATGGAAACCAATTAGCAAGCAACCAGTTGTGCAAAAAAAGTGGAAATAAAGCTTCAACAACAAAAAGTGGTTGCAGACATGTATGTGATACCACTTGGGGTTGTGATGTGGTCTTAGGAGTCCAATGGCTACAAGAAGTCAGTCCAGTGTGCATGGACTTCAAAACAAGGACTATAACCATCTTCCAAGAAGGCATTACTGTGAAGTTGACTGCACAAGAAGAGGAGTGTCAATTCAAGGAAGCTATCCTGCACTCACTCCAAGCTTATTGTGCACAACAAGAAGGGGCAATAGTGGGACACCTATTCAGCATCCAAGAAGTCAACACAGCTGAAGAAATACCCCCAGAAATGCAACCCATCATCTATAACTACCAAACTGTGTTCACAGAACCCAAGACACTACCCCCAAGAAGGAGTCAAGACCATCACATACCCCTTTAACCTAACTCTTTGCGAACTTGCCTCAGACCATATAGGTACCCCCAAATTCAGAAGAATGAGATTGAAAGGCTAGTCAATGAAATGCTAGACAATGGTGTCATACAACATAGCACAAGCTCATTTGCTTCACCTGTTTTGTTAGTCAAGAAAAAGGATGGCTCTTGGAGGTTCTGTGTGGATTATAGGGGACTCAGTGACCTCACCATCAAGAATAAATTTCCAATACCTGTAATTGATGTGTTGCTAGAGGAACTCCATGGTTCTAAGTACTTCTCTAAGCTGGATTTGAGGTCTGGCTACCACCAAATAAGAATGGCTGATGAGGACATGTACAAAACAGCTTTCAGGACTCATGAGGGTCTCTATGAGTTTAGGGTTATGCCCTTTGGTCTCACAAATGCTCCAGCCACATTTCAAGCCCTGATGAACCAGGTGTTCCAACCTTATCTCAGAAAATTCCTACTTGTATTTTTTGATGACATTCTGATATATAGCAAGACCAAACAAGAACACTTAGAACACTTGCATACCACCCTGGAGCTTCTTCTCAAGAATGAACTGTATGCTAAGCTTTCTAAGTGTACCTTACTTCAAACTACTGTGGAGTACTTGGGTCACTTGATAAGTGGAGAAGGAGTCAAGGCTGATCCAAACAAGATACAGGCTATGAAGAGATGGCCCACACCCCTTTCTCTAAAGAGCTTGAGGGGGTTTATGGGACTTACTGGCTACTATAGGAGATTTGTACAAGGGTATGGGGTCATTGCTAGACATCTTACACAATTATTGAAGAAGGGTGCATTTGCTTGGAATGAAGAAGCTCAAGAAGCATTTAATACTCTCAAAGAGGCAATGTGTAAGACCCCAGTCTTGGCATTACCTGATTTCACTAAAGAGTTTGTGGTTGAAACAGGTGCATGCCACAAGGGTCTAGGTGCTGTTTTGATGCAAGAAGGGAGACTTATTGCTTACTTCAGCAAATCATTGGCTGACAAACACTTAGGTCTCTCCACATATGAAAAGGAGCTCTTAGCTTTAGTCCAAGAAGTAAAGAAATTGAGATCATATCTAGAAGTTATCAAATTTCAGATTAGGACAGACCACTACAGTTTGAAGTTCTTATTGGGACAAAAGGTGAGTACCTTGGTAAAACAGGAGTGGCTAAGTAAATTGATGGGGTTGGACTTGGATATCATCTTCAAACCAGGCAAACTCAATACAGTAGCTGATGCCCTATCTAGACAAGAACAAGAGACTGAGTTTGAGGAACAGAAGGAGGTGGCAAACTGTGCAGCTATCACATCCATCACCCCACATTTGGTGGAAGAGATCACCAACACTTATGAAAATGATGACTGGGCGCAGACCTTGCTAGCACAATTGACAGTAAACCCTGATCCAACTGGTACTTTCCAGGTGAGAAAGGGTGTGATCACGAAGGGTAACACTATCTATGTAGGCAGTCATGGTACACTCAAGCAGAATTTGATTATGGAAATGCATAATCGTGGTGTGGGGGGGGGGGGAAGCACTCTGGCATCCAAGGCACTTACAAAAGATTAGCATCTGTATTCTTGTGGGAAGGTATGCACAAACCAGTCAAGGAATGGGTCCAACTTTGTGATATATGTCAAAGAATGAAAGCTGAACATGTGGCTTACCCTGGTCTCTTGCAGCCACTACCTATACCTGTGACTCCATGGTCTCATATCAGCTTGGATTTTGTGGAAGGACTTCCAAAATAATAAGGCAAAACAACTATCATGGTGGTGGTTGACAGATATTCCAAGTATGGACACTTCATTCCCTTAACTCATCCATATCTGCTGAAGTGGCTCAACTCTTTCTTGACAATATTCATAGATTACATGGACTTCCAGATACCATAGTGAGTGATAGAGACACTATCTTCCTCAGCCATTTCTGGAATGCCTTGTTTAAAGCCTTGTGAACCAAATTACATTTCACAAGTGCTTACCACCCTCAGACAGATGGCCAGACAGAAAGACTAAATCAATGCCTTGAAAACTATCTCAGGTGTATGACTTCAGACAGACCTCACAGGTGGGCAAAATGGCCTCCCTTGGCTGAGTATTGGCACAATACTTCTCACCATACAAGCCTCAAAATGTCTCCCTTTGAAGTATTGTATGGCCATGCTCCTAAGCTGCTCTCATTTCATCAGTTAAATGCCATTGGTAATGCTGACATTGACAATTTTCTGGAAGAGAGAAAGAAGGCCATGGTACTCATCAAGGACAACTTGGGAAAGGCACAAGAAAGGATGCAGCATTATGCCAACAAACACAAATCAGACAGGAAATTTCAGGTTAGTGATATGGTATTTCTTAAGCTTCAACCATATAGACAGACAAGTGTGCTTCTGAGGAAGAATCAGAAACTTTCTGCCAAGTTTTATGGTCCCTTCCAGATTATTCAGAAAATTGATCAAGTGGCATATAAGTTAAGACTGCCTGCTGATGCAAAGATCCATCCAGTCTTCCATGTTTCTCAGTTAAAAAGAGCTAAGGGCCAAGCATTAACTAGCTCAGTTACATTAACAAAAATTGGCCTTGAAGGCCAGCTGTTAGTGGAGCCCTTAGCCATTCTAGAAAGGAAACTAGTTAAGAAAGGAAATGCTCATGTTGTCATGGTTTTAGTACAATGGACTAATACTGCTCCTAGTGAAGCTACATGGGAGGAATACCATGCATTGAAGGCACAGTACCCTAGTTTTGATTCATGAGGACATGAATCATCTGACTGGGGTGCATTGTCATGAAAGTAGGATGAGTAATGGCAATTTGAAATTGATCAAATTACCAAATGAACAGTAGTAAAGTTACTGTTCATTTGGTAATCTCCCAGATGTTTCAGTAGCCGTTGGATCAACTAGGCAGGATCTAATCTCAGCCGTCCAGGAGTTATTATTGTTGAAGTGATTCACTTAAATGGAACGATGCCGTTCCACTACACGCTACGTCAGCTGCTCATCATTGGTTTACATCAGCAGGGCAACAGTCACCTTCTAAAGCTCATCCAGCTGAAGTGGATGGTTGTTACTTAGTTTTATTAATTACATTTGTTACCCAGTATTTTTAGTATTTACAGTGTAACCTAAACTATATATAGAACAAGGGTTCATCCCTGTTCTTCACTATTATGAAAATTATTATTGCTTCTGCTTCATTTCTTCGTCTACAATCCATTTCAATTCTCCTTCCCATCTGCCAATTCTTCACTAAATCCTCGTTCTCAGGTCAGGATCATCTCAGATCCTGACAAATTGGTATCAGAGCACCCTTTCTCCGTCCTCCGATTCGTGAAATGAGACCGCGAAAGGCGATTAACTTAGATCCAATCGAAGCAGTAATAAATCATTTACAAGGGGTGGATGATGCGATTGATGAACTGCGAAGTGGTAAGGACCTAATTCACGGCCGCTTAGTACAATTGGATGAGATTGGGGGTTTGAAGGAGGAGATCAGAAAATTGGTGAACTCCTTCAACTTGTTGGCTAATGAGAAGAACAAGGCTCACAGTGAATCCCCTCTAGGTCATCCTGGGGAACAATCCACCCTCACCAACAGCAATCGAGGCAAGGGAGTACAAGGAAGCACCAGCCAGACTCCTAACCCTAGCTACCATGAATCCAGTGAAGGTATAAATCTTCCTCAACCCAGAAACAATCATTGTAATGCACTTCCTATACCTAAAATTGAGTTTCCCAAATTTGATGGTACTGATCCAATGGGGTGGTTGGTAAAGGATAACAGATACTTCCAATTGCACCAACTCAATGATTTACAGAAGTTAATCTTAACCTCCTTGAATTGTGTTGAAGAAGCTGAATGTTGGTTTCAAGTTGAATTTGAAACCCTAGAAGGGTTAACCTGGGATGAATTCAGTGTAAAAGTCTGTGAGGAATTTCTAGAGCCAGGACATGAAAATATTTTGGGTGATTTTCAAAGGATTAACCAAGATGGCACTGTACAAGAATATATGAGGAGGTTTGACACAATGAGGCCAAGAGTAAAAGTACTTTATACATGGGCTGATGATAGGTATTTCCTAAAAAGTTTTTTGGGAGGTTTAAAGACACAGATAAAAGTGCAGTGAGCCTCCTAGGACCCAAGAGTCTCTATGAGGCCAAGGCTATGGCTAGAATGCAGGAGGTAAACTACAATGCAAGCAAGAAGGAAGTGATAAATGATGTGCAGCAATGGATGAAGGGGTGGACAAGAACCAATTCACATTATGCCAAACCCAAACCCAACAGCTACAACTGAGATAGCAAACCCAAAATAAATACCCCTCCTACCACCTACTCAAGTTACAAGAAATTGACCCCAGCTGAGATGCAAGAAAAAAGGGCAAACAAACAATGCTATTTCTGTGAAGAACAATATACTCCAGGCCACAAATGCAAGAAACCTCAACTCTTCCTAATTACTGGTAGTGAGGTGGAAGAGGAAGAAGAGGAAGAAGCAACAATTATTCATAAAAAAATATCAGAAGACACAGAAATGGAGAAGCAACACTCACACACCTCAGACACCCCTCCAGAAACAGCAGCTGAGTTGTCTCTATATGCTATCACAGCGAATATGGGTCACCAAACTCTCAGAATCCCAGGTTTCATTGGAAAGAACAGGGTTAGTGTCCTCATTGACTCAGGCAGAACCCACAATTTTATTGACAAGACAACAGCTTCTAAACTCCACAACTCTTGCATCCACACTTCTCCACTCAAGGTGATTGTAGCTGATTGAAACCAATTAGAAAGCAACCAGTTGTGAAAAAAGTGGAAATAAAGATTCAACAACAAAAAGTGGTTGCAGACATGTATGTGATACCACTAGGGGTTGTGAAGTGGTCTTAGGAGTCCAATGGCTACAAGAAGTCAGTCCAGTGTGCATGGACTTCAAAACCAGGATTATAACCATCTTCCAAGAAGGCATTACTGTGAAGTTGACTGCACAAGAAGAGGAGTGTCAATTCAAGGCAGCTATCCTGCACTCACTCCAAGATTATTGTGCACAACAAGAAGGGGCAATAGTGGGACACCTATTCAGCATCCAAGAAGTCAACACAGCTGAAGAAATACCACCAGAAATGCAACCCATCATCCATAACTACCAAACTGTGTTCACAGAACCCAAGACACTACCCCCAAGAAGGAGTCAAGACCATCACATACCCCTTAAACCTAACTCTTTGCCAACTTGCCTCAGACCATATAGGTACCCCCACATTCAGAAGAATGAGATTGAAAGGCTAGTCAATGAAATGCTAGACAATGGTGTCATACAACATAGCACAAGCTCATTTGCCTCACCTGTTTTGCTAGTCAAGAAAAAGGATGGCTCTTGGAGGTTCTGTGTGGATTATAGGGGACTCAGTGACCTCACCATCAAGAATAAATTTCCAATACCTGTAATTGATGAGTTGCTAGAGGAACTCCATGGTTCCAACTACTTCTCTAAGCTGGATTTGAGGTCTGGCTACCACCAAATAAGAATGGCTGATGAGGACATGTACAAAACAGCTTTCAGGACTCATGAGGGTCTCTATGAGTTTAGGGTTATGCCCTTTGGTCTCACAAATGCTCCAGCCACATTTCAAGCCCTGATGAACCAGGTGTTCCAACCTTATCTCAGAATATTCCTACTTGTATTTTTTGATGACATTCTGATATATAGCAAGACCAAACAAGAACACTCAGAGCACTTGCATACCACCATGGAGCTTCTTCTAAAGAATGAACTGTATGCTAAGCTTTCTAAGTGTACCTTACTTCAAACTACTGTGGAGTACTTGGGTCACTTGATAAGTGGAGAAGGAGTCAAGGCTGATCCAAACAAGATACAGGCTATGAAGAGATGGCCCACACCCCTTTCTCTCAAGAGCTTGAGGGGGTTTATGGGAATTACTGGCTACTATAGGAGATTTGTACAAGGGTATTAGGTCATTGCTAGACCTCTTATACAATTATTGAAGAAGGGTGCATTTTCTTGGAATGAAGAAGCTCAAGAAGCATTTAATACTCTCAAAGAGGCAATGTGTAAGACCCCAGTCTTGACATTACCTGATTTCACTAAAGAGTTTGTGGTTGAAACAGGTGCATGCCACAAGGGTCTAGGTGCTGTTTTGATGCAAGAAGGGAGACCTATTGCTTACTTCAGCAAATCATTGGCTGAAAAACACTTAGGTCTCTCCACATATGAAAAGGAGCTCTTAGCTTTAGTCCAAGAAGTAAAGAAATGGAGATCATATCTAGAAGTCAACAAATTTCAGATTAGGACAAACCACTACAGTTTGAAGTTCTTATTGGGACAAAAGGTGAGTACCTTGGTACAACAGGAGTGGCTAAGTAAATTGATGGGGTTAGACTTTGATATCATCTTCAAACCAGGCAAACTCAATACAGTAGCTGATGCCCTATCTAGACAAGAACAAGAGACTGAGTTTGAGGAACAGAAGGAGGTGGCAAACTGTGCAGCTATCACATCCATCACCCCACATTGGGTGGAAGAGATCACCAAAACTTATGAAAATGATGACTGGGCACAGACCTTGCTAGCACAATTGACAGTAAACCCTGATCCAACTGGTACTTTCCAGGTGAGAGAGGGTGTGATCACGAAGGGTAACACTATCTATGTAGGCAGTCATGGTACACTCAGGCAGAATTTGATCATGGAAATGCATAATAGTGGTGTGGGGGGGGGGGCACTCTGGCATCCAAGGCACTTACAAAAGATTAGCATCTGTATTCTTTTGGGAAGGTATGCACAAATCAGTCAAGGAATGGGTCCAACTTTGTGATATATGTCAAAGAATGAAAGCTGAACATGTGGTTTACCCTGGTCTCTTGCAGCCACTACCTATACCTGTCACTCTATGGTCTCATATCAGCTTGGATTTTGTGGAAGGACTTCCAAAATCATAAGGCAAAACAACTATCATGGTGGTGGTTGACAGATATTCCAAGTATGGACACTTCATTCCCTTAACTCATCCATATACAGCTGCTGAAGTGGCTCAACTCTTTCTTGACAACATTCATAGATTACATGGACTTCCAGATACCATAGTGAGTGATAGAGACACTATCTTCCTCAGACATTTCTGGAATGCCTTGTTTAAAGCCTTGGGAACCAAATTACATTTCACAAGTACTTACCACCCTTCGACAGATGGCCAGGCAGAAAGACTAAATCAATGCCTTGAAAACTATCTCAGGTGTATGACTTCAGACAGACCTCACAGGTGGGCAAAATGGCTTCCCTTGGCTGAGTATTGGTACAATACTTCTCACCATACAAGCCTCAAAATGTCTCCCTTTGAAGTATTGTATGGCCATGCTCCTAAGCTGCTATCATTTCATCAGTTAAATGCCACTGGTAATGCTGACATTGACAATTTTCGGGAAGAGAGAAAGAAGGCCATGGTACTCATCAAGGACAACTTGGGAAAGGCACAAGAAAGGATGCAACATTATGCCAACAAACACAAATCAGACAGGAAATTTCAGGTTAATGATATGGTATTTCTTAAGCTTCAACCATATAGACAGGCAAGTGTGCTTCTGAGGAAGAATCAGAAACTTTCAGCCAAGTTTTATGGTCCCTTCCAGATTATTCAGAAAATTGGTCAAGTGGCATATAAGTTAAGACTGCCTCCTGATGCAAAGAGCCATCCAGTCTTCCATGTTTCTCAGTTAAAAAGAGCCAAGGGCCAAGCATTAACTAGCTCAGTTACATTGCCAAAAATTGGCCCTGAAGGCCAGCTGTTAGTGGAGCCCTTAGCCATTCTAGAAAGGAAACTAGTGAAGAAAGGAAATACTCATGTTGTCATGGTTTTAGTACAATGGACTAATACTGCTCCTAGTGAAGCTACATAGGAGGAATACCATGCATTGAAGGCACAATACCCTAGTTTTGATTCATGAGGACATGAATCATCTGACTGGGGTGCATTGTCATGAAAGTAGGAGGAGGAATGGCAATTTGAAATTGATCAAATTACCAAATGAACAATATAAAGTTACTCTTCATTTGGTAATCTCCCAGATGTTTCAGTAGCCGTTGGATCAACCATGTAGGATCTAATCTCTGCCGTCCAGGAGTTATTACCGTAGAAGTGATTCACTTAAGTGGAACGATGCCGTTCCACTACACGCTACGTCAGCTGCTTATCATTGGTCCACATCAGCAGGGCAACGGTCACCTTCTACAGCTCATCCAGCTGACGTGGATGGTTGTTACTTAGTTTTATTAATTACATTTGTTACCCAGTATTTCTAGTATTTACATTGTAACCCAAACTATATATAGAACAAGGGTTCATCCCTGTTCTTCATTATTATGAAAATTATTATTGCTTCTGCTTCATTTCTTCGTCTGCAATCCATTTCAATTCTCCTTCCCTTCTGTCAATTCTTCACTAAATCCTCGTTCTCAAGTCAGGATCATCTCAGATCCTGACAAATTTACCGATCTCAAACCCCTCGAAATGGTCGGCGCATGCGTCATACCCCTGTCCGAAGTTGTCGGGAGGTGATTCAGTTGTGTAACGCTTAATTCGTTCTGTCTTTCTGGGCTGTGATGTGATTGTGGAGTGTGGATTGATTGTCACAACGAAAAAGAGTCCAAGTAGAAGATCTATTCGATATATGTCCTCCTTCGTCCAATCGAACTCCCGAGAGAGAATAAAAAGAATGGTAAAGATTTTTTCCACCCTCCGACTATGGAGAAAAGAAATTTTGCCCCCTGATTTATTGAAAATTTCATTTTGCACCCTTGTCAAAGTTAAAAACTAACACAACACTAACTGATGGACAAAAAGACATAAGTACCCTCAAGATTTTCAAAAATTACACTACTATAAAAGGCAGTTTTTCTCCTTCTCCTCACATTCCTAACCCTAGCAGCCTCCCAACAAATCCCTCTTCTCTCTCTCTTTGTTCTCTTTCTCTCCCGACACAAAATTCCTCCACCACCACCACGATCTCCATCCTCTCCACCAAAAAACTCGCTCCCTACTCTCTCTTCCCCAAAAAATACAACCCCTCTCGGATTTATTCACACAGAACCATAAACTACTCAACAATAGCAATCCTCCTTACCTGCCACCGACTGCTCACCGCCGGAGTGACCGCCGGCGACGTCCCGTCGCTAAAACTCGACACCCTCAAAGTCATTTCTTCTCTCGGCTGCGGATCTAAGGGCGTCGTCTTCCTCGTCCGTTCTTATGACCCCTCTCTGTTAGTTGTCGGGGTCGAAGCCCATCGCTTTCTATTTCGTCGTCGAGATTGAAGAAATTGAAGGAAGCATGTTTTTCAGTAGATCTGGACAGTCCATGAAATTCGATTGGGTCTGCTCTAAGATCATCTATTTTATGGATCGAAAAGGAGGTTCCAAGCTCTATTCAGTAGCGAAGAACTCAACTGGTGAAGAACAACGCATGGTGGATTTTCTAACGGTTGTTAAGCTAGTTGAATCTGGGTCACATGGCAGTGGTGTCTGATTTGTGGTCAGAGAAGAGTAGGATGGAGTTGGGGTTGTTTGATGTTTGAAGGCGAGCCAACCATCTCCTCCCTGTTTCTTCGTTCTTTCTCCTCCTCCCCCCCTTCTGTTCTATATCGGATATCTGGTTGCTCAATCGAGAATATTTTTTGAAATTTTGGTTTGATTTGTGGTTCAGTTGAAGTTCTATTTGGGGATTGATTTTAAAGATAATAAAAAATAAGTCATCTGGGTCTGGACCCATGAAGGAGGAGAACCCTCTCTGATATAGTGATGAGGATCGAGTTTGGACCCATCTGTTTTTTTATCATGGACCCATCTTTTATTTGTAGTTTGACTCAAACAAAAAAGGTTAATTTTTTATATTAATATGTAATGAAATGATGATGAATTTGAGGGATTAGATTTTGTGCTCATTAGGTGCTCATAAGTTGTTGTTGTGTTGGTGGTGGGGATTCAGTGGTGATTGTGGTTGTGGCGGGGTGGTGGCGGTGAAGAAGAACATCAATAACATCAAGAACATTTTGAATTCAATAATAAACAAAAGCGGGTGTTACTTGTCCACAATTTGTAAGGGTAAAATGGCCAAAAAAAAGTCACGTTGCGCCCCTCCACTAACGGATTGTAACAGAAGGGTTGTATTTTTCCACCCTCCATCTGTTAATAGCCGTGTAAAATGTATTTTTCTATAAATCAGGGGGCAAAATGTCTTTTGTCCATACTCAGAGGGTGGAAAATGTCGTTTACCCTAAAAAGAATTGAGAAAGAGAAAGGAGACAGAGAAATGCAAATTTGATACTTCATACCTTCATCTTCTTCGGGTCCTCCATGAAGATTTTCACCAGTGGTTCTGGTGTTCGCTTATTGATCCAGTAGATCCATCGTTTCTGGCGAAATGATATGTTGCTTATGGGCAAAGCTCAAAGTGGGTTCGATCTGTTGCTTATTCAACCCAATTGTGCTTCTTCACAAAGAGTGAGAGAGAGTGTTTTCGAGTAGCTGAGATAGAGAGAGTTAAAATGATAGGGTCGGATAAATAAGAGGGTATTTAAGTCTTTTTGCCCTAGTTGACAGAAAACTGTCCCCCGCCCCCCCCCACCCCCCCCCCCCCCCCGCCTCACAAAATTGAAACCACAGGGAGGCATTCTGCACCATTTGGGACTAAAGGGGGTATTTTGCACAAAGTTCTAACCACACGGGGTAAATTGCAATTAACCCTTAAAGAAAATTAGGGTTCTTATGACTCATGAGGGGTGTGTTTTGAAAGTTTCAGAAGTCTAAGCCTCATTTGGGTAAGGTATAAAGACTGGGATAAGGATAGATATGTACTTGCTGCTCGTTATTTCGTGTTTGGGTGCAAGATAAGGAGGAATTTCCTTATCTTTGATACAAAACTCATTCTTTTCCTACAAACTTATACCACATAAGAGTATGAAGCAGGATAAGGGAAAGGGGGATAAGGACGGTGATCTAAAAAAGACAATATTGCCGCATATACTTTATGTATATAATATATATATATATATATTGCCTCATATATATTAGGATTAATTGCAAAACACCCCCCATGTGGTTCCGGATGTTGCAGAAGACCCCCATGTGGTTTAGTTTATGTGCAAAATCCTAACAGACTTTAAGTCATGTGATGAGTGACCATGTTGCCCCCATATTTAATGGTTTCTTAGCACGATGTGGAAAGCTTTTTCCATTATTTCTCATTTCGATAGGAACCGACGGGGAGAGAAAGGGGGTGACTTGGTCGAGGGTTTGAAGAACCGACGGCGAAGATGACGGATGTGCCGCCTATGGACCTGCTTCGTTCTCAGGGAATCCGCGATGCTGAAGAGGAATCTTCGAAGGAATCGGTGGAACCCAGAGAAGAGGACGCAGCGGTAGTCGTCATCGCACTGGTATGTTGCGAACTCATGGTAATCAATTTTGAAGTCTTGAATTCAATCCACCAGATTTCGAACTCTTGAAATCGATATGTGAATACCTATTTTTGAAGTTGCAAACTAGTTGGGTTTTCTTCTTTGTTCATTCCTTTGATGATTAGCTATACTGTGAGGTTATATATAGCTATACTGTGAGGTTATTTATAGTAAGATAACCATTTGAGTTCTGGTTGGGTTTTCTTCTGTGTTCCTTCCTATGTGTAACACCCCTCGATTCCCGAGCCTTTCGTTCCGGACCAGAGAGCCCGGAAGGGTGCTACTCAAAATTAACCGGTGAGAATCATGAACAACACATTCCATAATCTTATATATTACAATCTCATAATTGTCATAACATTCTACATACTATTACACATGGTGGAATTAACTAAGAGTTCAGCTTATTTAAAACTACTATTAGACATTACATGATACCGCGATTCCCTTACGACGAGCTCCCGTCTCCTAGACCTGCGGGGGAATGAAACAAAGACTGCAGTTTTTCTAAAGTCAGCAAGAAATGTTGAGTAAGTAACACCCAAACACGTAAACCGGATAAGAGACATTTTTACTATAATAAACAAGGATAATGACTAAGAATTTAACAACTTGTTCTTGTAGATAACCATGTATGAACCGAGATAGAGTTTCAAATTTTTTTATTTAATATTTTATCTAAAATTATCACAATAAGCATATAACCAAAGAGAAAATTCCCAACCCATAACATTTGCCCAATTAGAGGATTCCAATATCCAAATATTCCTTCTATTTTTCCTCATTGAAAATAAATTCACGTTATTAATTTTGTTGTAGCGGGGAAGAAAAAACTGTCACAATAATCTCATCACAATAATCTTTTCCCATAATCCAAGCTTCCAAGACCTTAAGTGTCGACACCCTCCTAAAGGGTTCTTGCGCCCAGAAGGAGTGAGTATAAGGAGTGACCGGGGGCTAAGTGCGGCCGAGTTAACAATATAAGTATCCAAGTATCCAAAAATTGTTCACCCGCACAACTCTTTCCACTTTACGTTATTACGTGTTATTGCTTTCATGTGAGAGTTTCAAAAATCATTTACCGATAAGCAAAACAAGCTTTCAACTAAGACACATGTGGCAAATATTCATTTGAGACAATATATGAAAATTTCACAATTTCGACACGAAGGAAGATAGGACTCTAAGTCTGGCATGTTTACTCACCTCAAGTAGTAACAACAAATATCAGAAGATAGCTCCTACAAGTAGACGTAGCCTTCGTCTACGAACCCGTCGCCTACAAGTTATAATTTCCTAATCAATTTGAATTTTCAACTAGCACATACAATGCAAGTAATGCGATAAATTCTTTAATTAGTGAGATAAATTATGTCATTTATTTATTTATTTATTATTATTATTTTCAAGACAACCCAACCTCCCCAAAATAAGTTTTAAGCCAATTATAATAAGTAGTCTTTTATTTGTTCATCAATAAATAAAGTTATAATATATAATTAGCTAAAGGATGATTAAATAACTCATATTTAATTAAATCCATAATTAGACATAAACTACTCAAATTGTAAATTTTAGAGTTTACTAAGTAGTATTATGTCACAAAACAATATAGTTAACTTTTTAATATATCAAATAGTATATTTATTCCAAGAGGATGTTAATCTATATTTAGAAAATTTCTAATACAATATTTGTTCTTACAATACATTTTAAATTCATATATTTTCTATAAAAAGATTTATAGCAATTAAATTATGGCCAAATTTCTAAGTTATAAGAGCATTATCTTTTACTTATATTAATAGAGTAGTTAAACCTATCAATTTATTATTTAGTACCTAAAAACCTTATTCATAAAATATTTATATACATTTTACTTCATAAGTTTTGAAAATAAAGACTATACTTATATATTAACATATAGAAATATTCCCTTGCTAAGTTATTATAAGAGAATATGTATTTATACATATGTATATATATGTGTGTATATACATTATAATTACTAATTTTAATTGATTTAAAACAAATGTTTAGTTTATTTATAAAAATCAAATTGTGTAAACTATAACAAGATCCCCAAGTTTTTATGAACATAACACTTGCTTCCCCCTACTAACATAACTAGTTTTCTTACCTAACATTCAATACTCCTGACTTTGTGTAAAATGACAAAATCACCCCCCTCTGCACTTCACGTTCATATTCTTCTTCTTCTCCCAAAACCCAACCACCAATATCATCAAATAGTCACACCCATTCAGTTTTGATGTTATACTGTTCTAATTCAAGTTAAAACATGAAGATCTGAGCCAAAAATCGATAAAAACGGTTACCGATTGATGGATAAATCGTCCGCCGAAGTTTCCGATCGAGACCCGCCAAAAAATATGGCGTCGCACGGCTTGGGGCTGCTGTAATCGACGTACAGGGCTTCGTCGGACCTCAGGTAGGTGAGTGGAGGGTCGAAAAGTGGAGGAAGGAAGCGTTGGAGGCGCGGTGGCCTGGTCCCCGTCGGGTAGGGCTTCGGGTCTGGCTTCGGCGGTGGCCTTCCTCTGTCTCTGGCTCGGGCGATCAGAAGAGGGACGGAGAGAGAGCTATTTTGGCGGGATAGAGAGAGAGAGAGAGGGAGAGAGTGGAACAGAGTGGTGGAGGAAGGGGAGATCCGGTAGTGATTGCGGTGGTGGTGATGAGGAGGTCGATGGTGAAGGTGGTGGGGGTGTTGTTGGTGTTGCTGCTTTTGTGGGTTGTGAGAAAGAGAGAGAGATAGAGAGAGAACAGAGGTGGGGAGAGGGACATAGCAGAGGGGAAGGTGAAGGTGATGGTGGTGCCGGTGGTGATGGCGACAGTGATGGTGGTGATGTTGATGGTAATGACGATGGTGGTGTTGGGGGGTTTGTTTCTGGTGGGTTTGTGAGAAACAGAGGGTGGGAGGGAGAAAAGGGGCAGAGGGAGGTTGGTGGTGTTGGTGGTGTTGTCGTAGGTGGAGGTGGAGGTGGTGTAATGGTGGTGGTTGTTGGTGATGGTGGCAGTGGGGGTGTGGGTGTTGTACCGAGAGGAAGAGAGAGTAGAGGGGGAGTGAGGTAGGTGGTGGTTTTGTTGGGGATGGTGATGGTGATGGTGGTTGTGGTGGTGTCGAAGGTGGAGAGAAAGAATAAGGTGGTGATGAAGAGTTTGAAGGAGGAGAAGAGGAGTGTTGGTGGTGTGGTTTTATTGAAGACAAAGAGGGTATTTATAGAAGAAATTGAGGAGAGCAAATGGTGGTTTTGGATGAGAGCTATGGGTTGTGGGAGGAGTAGGGAGGTAGGGGTGTAGGGATGGAGAGTTGTGAGGGAAGAATGGTGATGGAGGAGGAAGAAGGAGAGATGGAGATGTGAGAGAGATGAGGGAGGAGGGGTTTGTCCGGGTGAGGGAAAAGAGAGAGAGAGACAGAGAGAGAGAGAGAAGGGAGGGAGGGAGGAAAAGAAAGAAAGTAATAAACAAATAAAATAATAAACAAATAAAATATGGGTTTCGGGTCAGGTCAAGAGTGGAATACGGGTATGTATAATTATACGATATCTATTACCGGGTTATACAAATATACGAGTCGGGTTATGTAAAATACGGTTTGTAGACAAGTATGTAATACGTATATACGTACAAATATTTGTGGAAAATACAATTAGCTCCCCAAACTTTTAATTAAACTAATTATTAACTCCTCTAAACTACAATCGCCTCCTCATTCTTTTATTCAACTCATTTATAACTTCTCAAAACTACAAATAAAACACCATTCTTTAATTTAGTTGATTTATAACTTCCTAAAACTACAATAAAGGCTTCCGAAGTTTAATTTAATTAATATACAACTTCTATAAAACACAATTATAACCCCAAACGTTTTTTTAATTGTCTAATCATATATCCCCAACTTTACTAAAAGTACTAATATTGCCTCTTATCAAATCGGTGTATTACATCCTTGCCCCCTTAAACAGAGCTTCGTCCTCGAAGCTGAAACCAAGTACTCTACGGGATGTAGTGCCTCTATGTATATCTGGAATATAAGACATGATGTAGTATGATATGCAATCTAATATGGTATGCAACGGTGTTAATACTTTATGCGATGAAACGTGTGAGTACTTAATGTGATGGTGTAGTGGGTTATGGTACGAAAATTCAAAGGGTTACATCCTCTCCCCCTCAGGAGAGTGACGTCCCCGGAACTCAAATTACCTCGTTAAAAAGGTGTGGGTATTTCTTTCGCATTTCATCCTCGGATTCCCAAGTAGCTTCTTCTGTCTGATGGTTTGTCCATAGGACTTTCACCAGCTTAATGCTCTTGGTACGCGTGTCCCTCGTCTTGGTATCTAGGATCTTGACAGGATGCTCCTCGTAGGTCAAAGATGGGTCTAACTCCACTGGTTCAGGGTCCAAAATGTAGGATGAGTCAGGTACGTACTTCTTCAGCTGTGAAACGTGAAAGACATCATGTACTCGCCCCAAGTTGGATGGTAGATCTAGTCGGTAAGCAACTTCCCCAATTCTCTCTAGAATGTCATATGGTCCAATGAACTTTGGGCTAAACTTCCCCTTTTGATTGAATCTTGTTACTCCCTTGGTTGGTGAA
This sequence comes from Linanthus parryae, assembly GCA_023055425.1. NCBI lineage: Eukaryota > Viridiplantae > Streptophyta > Magnoliopsida > Ericales > Polemoniaceae > Linanthus > Linanthus parryae. The sequence continues at coordinate 122,992,908 of JALGPY010000003.1, read as the reverse complement.
ACCTTAAGAAACGCCTTTTCTCATACTTGGAACTCTAACGGTCTTCTCTTCTGGTCTGCATAGGATTTTTGTCTATCTTGAGCAGCCTTCATTCGTTGTTGGATAAGCCTCACTTGATTCGTCATTTCCTCGATAATTTGTGGACCAATAACAACTGTTTCGCTTATGTCGCTCCAACACAAGGGCGTTCGACACTTCCTTCCATATAAAGCCTCGTGTGGTGTCATGCCAATACTAGCGTGATAGCTGTTGTTATACGAGAACTCTATCAGCGGCAGTTTGTCGACCCATGATCCTTGGAAGTCCATAACGCAAGCCCTTAGCATGTCCTCCAATGTTTGTATTGTCCGTTGTGTATGTCCATACGTAGCTGGGTGGAAAACTGTACTGAATCTCAATTTGGTCCCTAATTCTTCTTGTAAGGCCTTCCAAAAATGAGAGAGGAAGTTATGGTCCCGTTCCAAAGTGATTGAGCTTGGAACCCCATGACACCTCACTATATTCTTGATATATGTGTCAGCTCCCTGCTCCATGTTCCACGTATCCTTCATCGGGATGAACCTTGCCGTCTTGGTCAATCTGTCTTCTACCACCCATATTTGGTTGAGTCAATTCTTCGACGTTGGCAAAGCAGTAACAAAATCCATCAAAATGGAATCCCACTTCCAAACTGGTACGTCCAATGGTTGAACTAGACCTCCCATTCTCTTGTGCTCAAACTTCACCTTCTGGCATGTCAAACATCTAGAAACGAATTCTGCTACCTCCTTCTTCAGGTTCGACCACCAAAATGTCTTCTTCAAGTATTTGTAGAGCTTGTCGCCTCCAGGGTGTACTGAGTAAGGTGTGTTGTGTGCTTCACGCATCATCTTTTCCTTAGTTTCTGCACATTTCTGTGGAACGCACCACCTTCCTTTGTTGCGAATGCTTCCATCCTCATGAATCTGGAATCCTATGGCTTGTCCTGCTGCGATCTTCTTCTTGATTCTATCTAGTTTCACATCTCCTGCCTGGTTACTTCTTATCTCTTCAAATAAGTGTGGTACGACTGTCATACTCCCGAGCAGGTTCTTTACTCCTCCTTGATCCACTACTTCAATTTCGAGTTTTCTGAACTCGTGGCACAGCCAGCCTGGAAAGTATAGCATGGAGTTCACTACATGGCTCGACTTCTGACTCAATGCGTCAGCAACCACATTTTCTTTCCCTTCGTGGTACTAGATTCGCAAGTCATAGTCCTTGATGACTTGTAACCATCGTCGCTGTCTTTTATTAAGCTCCTTCTGAGTGAAGATGTACTTTAGACTGCGGTGATCCGTGTAGAGCTTGCAAACAACTCCATACAAGTGATGTCTCCATATCTGTAAGGCGAAGACTACTGCTGCCAACTCCAAGTCGTGAGTGGCATAGTTCTTCTCGTGGGGTTTTAGCTGCCGTGACGCATAGGCAATCACCCTTCTTTCCTACATAAGTACACATCCTAGCCCCTTCTTCAATGCGCCACTGTACACTTCAAACTCGTCTGATTCATCTGGAAGATCCAATACTGGTGTTGTAGTTAATTTCTCCTTTAGGGTCTGGAATGCCTCTTCACGGCTTTCGCTCCACTGGTACTTGACTGCTTTCTTTGTCAACGCGGTCAATGGCATATATATTTTGGAGAAGTCCTTCACAAAACGCCTATAGTGCTAAGCCAAGGAAACTATGAAATTTTGTAATGTAGACTAAATACAGGACCAAAATACTCTAGAAAGGGGGTTGAATAGAGTATGGAAACTTTTTGCTAGAGCACAAGATTTAACTAAGTGAACAGGTGAAAGACTCAAATCTCAAGGCCTTGAGATTTTGCAAGACAAGTTAGAAACTTTCTAAGGCAGATAAAAAGCTTCAAGTCCTTGAACTATCACCAGTTCTACACAGTTTAAGAACCCTAGTTTGATTTGAGTTGCTTGCAGAATTAAATAGCAAAATCGTAAAGTAAAGAACACAAGACAATTTACAAAGTTCAGTCTCAATGGACCTAATCTCTTCCTGAGGGATCTAATCGCACCAGGATTGGTCAAACACTTCTTATTACTCACACAGAAAAAGCCCTAGATCTTCAAGCCTAAGTGAATTCCCTTACACTTATACATCTTGTGGTTCCAAACCTATCTAGTATCAGCTACTAACTGTTGAGCTAACAAGAACCTCTTGTTGTTCACTTGAACAACCAACTACTAGGTTTTATGAGGTTTAAGATATACAGAATATAAGCAGATTAAAGTACAATAGAAGAACACAGTAAAAGAATAAGCTTGTGAAGGCCTGGATGTGTTCTTCAGGAAAAATGGAATGATTGTTCTTTTGAAAGAAGTGATTGAAGCCTGAAGTTGTGAGGGATTGATTGTATGGTCTTTCACGAATGTATCACACCTCTTTCTCAGTTCTCTATAAGCTTCTGTTTCTTTCAAAATTCAAACCAGTCTTTTATCCACTCTCTGCAACTGAGTGAGAGATTTTAGGATCTCAGTTCCTGCAAATCCTCACCCTTTCTAACTGCAATTCAACATAGCTTTGAGTAGATATTCGTTGGAGTTTGTTGTGATTACATTACACGTTTGAAAAACCTACAACAACATTAGACGCAACAACGAACAAAATCCAGAAATATAACAGCACAAAGTCTGTATGGATTTCCAGTTTCTGAATAAAAACTGGATTAAAGTAATAAATCAATAACCTGATTACCATCTGAAACATATAACTGGTCATAAACCAGTTTAAGACTTGTAAAAGTCATTAAACAATCATAATAACAAAGATTAAATCCTGCAAGAGAGAATCAAGTTAATTCTGTAAAACTGTCAGCAGCTTAAGGCACATCTCAAGGCCTTGGAGCTCTGAACATTCTTCACAGTTTTTGAACATTTAAACCCGAAACCTTTGATTCACTCTTATTATGATATGTGAAATTGTGTTAGATATATAAAGAATAGATAACAATGATATTTCCAATAAAACCCTGATCTTACACATCAGATAAAGCACCTGCATCACAAGATTATCAGATCACATTATATAAGAAAAACAACTGTCACAGCTTTGAAGCTCTGATTAGCATCTCAAGGCCTCGGAGCCTTAGAAATACTTTGCCTTTCATCACTCTAAATAGTTACTTCTCAAAACACACTTAGAAGTCTTGAGTCAACAAACTCCTTATCTCGGACACATTCTTTGGTGTTGGCCAGTCTTTGACTGCTGAAATCTTTTCTGCGTCCATTGATATTCCCTCCTTCGAGATGATGTGACCCAGAAATGGAATGCAATCCAGCCAAAACTCGCACTTGGACAGCTTATCATACAGCTGTTCTTGTCTCAGAGTCTGTAAAACTTCTCTGAGATGTTCCTCATGGTTTTCCTCGCTCTTTGATTATACAAGGATGTCATCAATGAAGACGGCCACAAATCTGTCTAGAAATGGCCTCATGAATCGATTCATTAAGTCCATAAACACTGCAGGTGCGTTGGTCAAACCAAACTGCATCACAGTGAACTCATAATGGCCATTCCTTCTCCTAAAGGCTGTCTTCGTGATATCCTTCTCGGCGATCCGAAGCTGATGGTACCCTGATCTCAAATCAATCTTCGAGAAGAAACTTGCCCCGTGTAATTGATCGAAAAAATCGTCAATCCGGGGTAGAGGGTACTTATTCTTGATGGTTGCACTGTTCAACTCACGGTAGTCAATGCATAGCCTTAAGCTTCCATCTTTCTTTTTCATGAAAAGCACTGGTTCTCCCCAAGGTGAAACACTTGATCGTATGTATCCCTTCTCCAGAAGTTCTTGTAATTGTCCTTTCAGCTCCTTCATTTCTGATGGCGCCATCTGATACAGTGCTTTCGAGATAGGTGCGGTTCCAGGCGCTAAGTCCAGAGTACACTCCAACTCTCTTTTAGGTGGCATTCCTGGAATCTCATATGGGAATACGTCAGGAAATTATCTCACGACTGGTATCTCTTCCAGACTTGGATACATCTTGGATGTAACACAAGTAGGCAGAATTCCATTTCTTTACTTGATTGACTATGGTCATTGCTGACACTAGTCTAATGTAGGACTCCTTCTTGATCCCGCGATACGAGATCTTTTCCCCGTTCGGTCCTCTTAACAGAACCTTCTGATCATAACAATCAATGACAGCCCGATATTTACTAAGTTAGTCCATCCCTAGAATGACGTCCATGCCTTTAAGATTGAACTTAATCAAATCCGCATGCAAGGTACACGCTAGAATTCTCACTTCTACCTCTTCAAATATGGTGTCACATACTGCTATATGGCCAGTGGGTGTCGCTACGGGGGGTGGATATGCTATTTGACTTATTCAATCCCAATTGTTCAACAAATGATGCTGATATAAAAGAGTATGATGCACTAGAATCAAACAATACGAAAGTTGGGTTCTCATGGACAAGGAATGTACCCGTGACAACTCCTTGTGCAACATCAGCCTCAATCTTGTTCATGACTGCAATCCTTCCCACATTGGCATTCTGAGCTCCAGATCCTCCCACACCAGCTCCATTGTTGATGTTAGCCCCTTGACCGGCATTGTTGTTCGGTTCTGGCCTCCATATTGTTCTGCGTTCCTCTGGGGGTAGTTCTATTGCCTTCCATGGCCGTTTCCCCCATTGTTCTGGTTATTGCGGTTTCCAGTAGTTCCTGTTCCTGTATTCAATCTGCAGGTTTCTTGGTTGCTGGTTCCCGTACTTCTGGCGATTCCCCTGATAGTTGCCACCTAGGTTCACTTGTGGGTTCACATCTGGTGGCGATAGACATTCAAAAGCTCGGTGTCCTCTCTTTCCACAGTTGTTGCAGTGGATCAAATTCCTCGCACAGTCGACTCCTGGATGGTTCCTTTGACACTTGTTGCATAAATAGCGGCGAACTCGCTGAGTTGTTTGGTTTTGCTGGTTTCCATGATACTGTCCCTGATTGCCTCTGACGTGGTTTGGCTTAAACCTCTTGTCTTGGCCGTTCTGGTTTCCCCTATACGTGTTGCCTTCCATCTTGCACTTTCCCCGTAGGTTGTCTTGAATCTCCTGAATTTGCCAAAGGTTTGATGCCCTATCATAGGCACCTGCAGAGTGGGGTAGGTCTTGTTTGATATATCTTTTTTGCAAATGCAGATGTAGCCCTGACATAAACTTGTCAACCTTTTTTTCCTCATCGGGCACCATGTTGCCTGCGAATCGAGCCAGTTCCATAAACTTCCGGAAATACTCGGTCACAGAGTCACTTCCCTGCTGTAAGTTCTGAAATTCTCGCCTTTTATTGCTCTTCACATGAGAAGGATAGAAGTGAGATCTGAGGGCAGTCTGGAGGGCTTCCCAATTGAAGTTGGGTTGGGTCAACAGGGTTTCTCGTGAGGTTCTTCACCAAAGGTTGGCCGTAATTTTTAGATGGAATACTGCACAGTTAACCTTTCCGTCTTCAGGGCATTCCACGTATTCCAGGACTTTGTCCATCTCCATGATCCAGTCTTCCAGCTCGACGAGATCTTCATTCCCCATGAAACTCGCCGGTTTCATGTCTGCCACCTTCTTAGCCCAGTTAGGTCCTCCCTGAGCTTCGTTAATGTTCATCACTTGAGTCATCTGGGTGAAAAACTGCTCTGTGCTGTTGTTTTGTGCCATATGTTCTTGTTGAGCTCTCATGGTGTAGTATCGCAGTGGTCTATCAGTCATATTCCTACACTATCACCTATTGTATCATTGCTTATTCTATCCTGGGGTAATGAACTAGAATGATGAAATGCACACATATTCCTTCACATACCATGAACATTACTCAAATGATATTCCCTAACACATAAAGTTCATGTATCATCTAGCAGTTATTTCACATAACTCATTTTATCATCACTATTCCTTCCTCAAAATCTCAAGTTATTCAATCCTTTCCCCCAATATGGGAGTGATATAAGTCCAAAAGGCAAACAAGCCGGGAAAATCAATTATCACATATTCAACTAGGTCAATGCAGGTATTATCATACCACTAAAATATTTCTGGAAAATAAAGGTCGTGGGTGGGTGGGACTTAGTAAGACTTAGACTACTCATAACCCAATCGGCTTTGTCAAATTTTAAATTTCCTGCCCTAAATTCGTTTGATATCACCCTACAGGTTTAATTCCTTATTGGATTGCCGAATCTTATACCACCTGTAACACCCCTCGATTCCCGAGCCTTCCGTTCCGGACCGGAGAGCTCGGGAGGGTGCTACTCAAAACGAAGCGGTGAGAATCATGAACAACACATTCCATAATCTTATATATTACAATATCATAATTTTCATAACATTCTACATACTATTACACATGGTGGAATGAACTAAGAGTTCAGCTTATTTAAAACTACTATTAGACATTACATGATACCGCGATTTCCTTACGCCGAGCTCCCGTCTCCTAGACCTGCGGGGGAATGAAACAAAGACCGCAATTTTTCCAAAGTCAGCAAGAAATGCTGAGTAAGTAACACCCAAACGCGTAATCCAGATAAGGGACATTTTTATTTTAATAAACAAGGATAATGACTAAGAACTTAACAACTTGTTCTTGTAGATAACCATGTATGAACAGAGATAAAGTTTCAAATTTTTTTATTTAATCTTTTATTCTCAAATTATCACAATAAGCATATAACCAAGGGGAAAATTCCCAATCCATAACATTTGCCCAATTAGGGGAATTCCATATCCAAATATTCCTTCTATTTTTCCCCATTGAAAATAAATCCACGTTATTAATTTTGTTGTAGCGAGGAAGAAACAACTGTCACAATAATCTCATCACAATAATCTTTTCCCATAATCCAAGCTACCAAGACCTTAAGTGTCGACACCCTCCTAAAGGGTTCTTGAGCCCAGAAGGAGTGAGTACAAGGAGCGACCCGGGGCTAAGTGCGGCCGGGTTAACAATATAAGTATCCAAGTATCCAAAAATTGTTCACTCGCACAACTCTTTCCACTTTACGTTATTATGTGTTATTACTTTCATGTGAGAGTTTCAAAAATCATTTGCCGATAAGCAAAACAAGCTTTCAAGTAAGACACATGTGGCAAATATTATTTTGAGACAATATATGATAATTTCACAATTTCGACACGAAGGAAGATAGGGCTCTAAGTCTGGCATGTTTACACACCTCAAGTAGTAACAATAAATATCAGAAGGTAGCTCCTACAAGTAGACGTAGCCTTCGTCTACGAACCCGTCGCCTACACGTTATTATTTCCTAATCAATTCCAATTTTCAACTAGCACATGCAATGCAAGTAATGCGATAAATACTTTAATTAGTGAGATAAATTCTGTTATTTATTTATTTATTTATTTATTTATTTATTTATTTATTTATTTATTTATTTATTTTCAAGACAACCCAACCTCCCCTAAATAAGTTTTAAGCCAATTATAATAAGTAGTCTTTTATATGTGCATCAATAAATAAAGTGATAATATATAATTAGCTAAATGATGATTAAATAAATTATATTTAATTAAACCCATAATTAGACGTAAACTACTCAAATTTTAAATTTTGGTGTTTACTAAGTAGTATTATGTCACAAAACAATATAGTTAACTATTTAATATATCAAATAGTATATTTATTCCAAGAGGATGTTAATCTATGTTTAGAAAATTTCTAAAACAATATTTGTTCTTACAATACATTTTAAATTCAAATATTTTCTATAAAAAGATTTATAGTAGTTTAATTATGGCCAAATTTCTAAGTTATAAGAATATTATCTTTTACTTATATTAACAGAGTAGTTAAACCAATCAATTTATTATTTAGTAGCTAAAAATCTTATTCATAAAATATTTATATACATTTTAGTTCATAAGTTTTGAAAATAAAGACGATACTTATATATTAACATATTGAAATATTCCCTTGCTAAGTTATTATAAGAGAATATGTATTTATACATATGTATATATATATGCGTGTGTACATATATTATAATTACTAATTTTAATTGATTTAAAACAAATGTTAAGTTTTTTTTTTTATTTTTTTATTTTTTTTTTTTATAAAAATCAGATTGTGTAAACTATAACAAGATCCCCAAGTTTTTATGAATATAACTAGTTTTCTGACCTAACATTCAACACCCCTGACTTTGTGTAAAATGACAAAATCACCCCCCTTTGCACTTCACGTTCATCTTCCTCTTCTCCCAAAACCCAACAACCAATCTCATCAAATAGTCACACCCATTCAATTTTGATGTTATATTGTTCTAATTCAATTCAAAACATGAAGATCTGAGCCAAAAATCGATTAAAACGGTTACCCATTGATGGATAAATCGTCCGCCGAAGTTTCCGATCGTGACCCGCCGGAAAATATGGCGTCCGGCGGCTTGGGGCTGCTATAATCGACGTCCGGGGCTTCATCGGACCTCAGGGAGGTGAGTGGAGGGTCTAAAAGTGGAGGAAGGAGGCGTTGGAGGCGCGGTGGCCATGTCCCCGTCGGGTCGGGCTTCGGGTCTGGCTTCGGCGGTGGCTATGGCCACCGCTGATTCTTCTTCCTCTGTCTTTGTCTCGGGCGATCAGAAGAGGGAGGGAGAGAGAGCTGGTTCGGAGGGAGAGAGATTGAGAGAATGGAACAGAGGGGTGGAGGCAGGGGAGCTCCAGTGGTGATTGCGGTGGTGGTGATGAGGAGGTCGATGGTGAAGGTGGTGGGGGTGTTGTTGGTGTTGCTGCTGCTGTGGGTTGTGAGAAAGAGAGAGAGAACAGAGGTGGGTTGAGGGACAAAACAGAAGGGGAGGTGAAGGTGATGGTGGTGTCGGTGGTGATGGCGGCAGTGATGGTGGTGATGTTGATGGTAATGACGATGGTGTTGTTGGGGGGTTTGTTTCTGCTGGGTTTGTGAGAAACAGAGGTTGGGAGGGAGAAAGGGGGCAGAGGGAGGTTGGTGGTGTTGGTGGTGTTGTCGTAGGTGGAGGTGGAGGTGGTGTTATGGTGGTGGTTTTTGGTGATGGTGGCAGTGGGGGTGTAGGTGTTGTACTGAGAGGGAGAGAGAGTAGAGGGGGAGTGAGGTAGGTGGTGGTGTTGTTGGGGATGGTGATAGTGATGGTGGTTGTGGTGGTGCCGAAGGTGGAGAGAAAGAAGAAGGTGGTGATGAAGAGTTTGAAGGAGGAGAAGAGGAGTGTTGGGGGTGTGGTTGGATTGAAGACAAAGGGGGTGTTTATAGAAGAAATTGAGGAGTGCATATGGTGGTTTTGGATGAGAGCTATGGGTTGTAGGAGGAGTAGGGAGGTAGGGGTGTAGGGATGGAGAGTTGTGAGGGAAGAATGGTGATGGAGGAGGAGGAAGGAGAGATGGAGATGTGAGAGTGACGAGGGAGGAGGGGTTTGTCTGGGTGAGGGAAAAATGAGAGAGAGAGAGAGGGAGAGAGAGAGAAGGAAGGGAGGAAAAGAAAGAAAGTAATAAACAAATAAAATAATAAACAAATAAAATACGGGTTTCGGGTCGGGTCAAGAGTGGAATACGGGTATGTATAATTATATGGTATCTATTACCGGGCTATACGAATATACGGGTCGGGTTATGTAAATACGGTTTGTAGACAAGTATGTAATACGTATATACGTACAAATATTTGTGGAAAATACATACAATTAGCTCTCCAAACCTTTAATTAAACTAATTATTAACTCCTCTAAACTACAGTTGCCTCCTCATTCTTTTATTCAACTCATTTATAACTTCTCAAAACTACAAATAAAGCCCCATTCTTTAATTTAGTTGATTTATAACTTCCTAAAACTACAATTAAGGCTTCCAAACTTTAATTTTATTAATATACAACTTCTATAAAACACAATTTATAACCCGAAACGTTTTTTAATGGTCTAATTATATATCCCCAACTTTACTAAAAGTACTAATATGGCCTCTTATCAAATCGGGGTATTACATTATGAACTTAAAGATATGAAGTTATCTAACTATGAACTTAACCATCTTTGTTCTCTGTTTTGTTCTTTAGGAATAACTATGAACTTGACCATCTTTGTTATCTGTTTTGTTATCTTATGATTGTAATAATCATGCATTTTGTGATACTATTGATATTGGTTTCCCTGATATTGTTTTCTCTTATATTTGTGCAAGTTCTGAATTTTCTATAGTTTATGAAGATTATATGGAAAGCGATTGTGAATTGGTTGTCCCTTCTTTATGCAGGATATGATTACAATGCGGTGGAGGTCTTGTTTCATTACGGGGGTGAGTTAGTCTTGGATGAGAACAGGCCAACTGGGTACAAGTATGTGGGGGGAAACATAAAGAAGTTTATGGACATATGATAAACATAGGATCTGTCGTGAGTCTTCGGCAAATGCTAAAGGGAAAGGTAAAGAGCCCCTTGTGGAGGAAGACCCCAATATACCTGTCAGCTTATGTCACAAGAGTCTCTTGTGGAGGAAGAGCCTCTTGTGACATGTGTTGATATAGGGTTAAATGAGGTTAACCATGGGCCAAGGACACTGATTGTCAATCTTACAGACAAGACATGGAGTTGCCAAATGTGGCAATTGATAGGTACATTGGAAGCAATTATGTTATATTTGCAGGTATACATTTGCATTCTGCACTTACATTTTTAATTTCATTTTACAGGAATACCTTGTTGCCATGCAATAGCTAGTATATATGATGCCAAGCAGGAACCTGATTTGTATGTGGATGATGTGTACACAAGAGAAAGATATCTCATGACTTATGATCATGTCATACACCCTATGCCTGGGGAAAATGACTGGGTTGTATTAGAAAATGACGACATATTCCCACCACCCCACAGATGGGCTACAGGAAGGCCCAAGAAGTTGAGGCAAAGGGGTGTGAATGAGCCCAAGAAGAAAGGGCAGGTTTCTAGGAAGGGAAGGGACGTCCAATGTCACAGATGCATGCTTTTTGGACACAATCAAAAGTCATGTAAGGGTCTCGTACATCATCAATCAAGGTTGTTTAAACATCATGTTAGCATCCAGTTTATTTAGGTCAATTGTGTAAGTTTCAATTCTATTATCATTTGTGTGAATGAACTAATATTTAATTCAATTCTATTTTTAGAAGCCAACGCCGAATTCTAGCCAACCATCAAATGTTGGCAATGAGGGAGCAAGTGTTAAAGCTCTAGCTTCAATAAAGGTATTACAAATGCTTTGATATCTTATATTAATTAAACCTGTTTATGGTAATAATAGTTATTGTTGTTTATGGTTTTTTATGTTTCAGAAAAGAAGCCCTGCACCCACTATTCATTCAAAGAAGACAAATGTATGCAGCTTCAACAATGTACACTCATAATCTGTGTTTTTTGGTTCATAACTTCTGTTTCTATTATAGTTAAACCCTCAAGAATCGCAAGCTACGCGAGTTCAGCCCCCAGCATTACCCAAGACCACCGGTGCAGTGAATACAACATTGAAGGTAATTATTGGATAATGCGGTTCTCTGTGTATACTTGTCTCGTTTCTATTTAATATTTGAATAAGTTGTATGATGATGTATTCTTACACGAAAAGTGTTCGACGTTGAAGGTAAGCACAAAGTTCACTTACAGGAAAAACCACATACAATGGGTGCGAATTATGAAAGCATGAGAATTCGACAACACACTTTGCACTATGGACAAACTAAGATAGTATAAACATGTAGAGCATGAGTTTTTCATTGACTGGATAACATAGATTGATATTAGTAATTGTTGATGCAGGAAAGTATCCAAGAATCACAAAGTGCAAGGAAGCCACCAAATACAATTAACAAAGGAAGGAAGACAAATGTATATTAACTTTGTGGATTATTATTTGTTTGATTGTACGCAAGTATATGTTGGTTTTCCAACTTAGTTATGTCTCAATGTTCATGCACATTCTGTGAGTGAAAAAGTTCCATGGAAGGTGTAATCGTCTCAGTAAATTACCTGGTATGTCAAACTTTGTGGACTATTTGCAAGTAGATGGTTCCATGCATTTGATAGATGGTTCATGCTAAATGAAATTGAGTTGATGTCAAGGAAGTATATAGAGATCACAATTTTTATCTGGTGTGATTGTGGCTTATGCTCCAGTTGCATTGGTCTAAGTAGTACTGTTCACTCTTGGCACTCTAGGCACTTAATGAAATCAGTAGGTTACATTGTAACACTCCCCTAATCCGGCTCGGGAGAGACCGGGAGAGTTCTACTCGAATAGCAGAAATCGAGAACAAAACATTCCATTTAAAAGTTAAATAACACGCTGTTACATGATCGTCTTTAGGCTACTAATAAAGGCTACAACAATATGATAATGATTCTATTAAACTCTTGATCTGTTCATTAGGTGACGATGCCTGATATTCTAGGTGAGTCTCGAATCTTGCTACTTCATAATCCCATCTCTTAGACCTGCGGGGGAAAGAAACAAGACCACAGTTTTTCCAAAGTCAGCAAAAATGCTGAGTAGGTAAACACCCCAACGTGTAAACAGGAAAGAGGCATGCTTTTCTTTAAATAACATGATTAGTAGTAAGGAATAAAATATAGTAGTGCAAATGACAAAATATGAGATGATATAAGTTTTCCAATATTCTCAAAACCTCACCGTTTATAATTCCAAAGAAATATTTTCAAACCACCATACTATCCCAATTAGGGATAATCTCATAATATTGCTCCTCTTAGGAGGAAAGAAACTCAGTATAGAATTCCTTCCATTTTCTCATGAAAATCCACGATTATTAGTTAGTTGTAGCAGAGAACGAACCAATCCATCACAATATTCCATCACAGTATCTCATATCAAAACCAACCATCTTGCATGCATCCACGACCTTAAGTGCCGGCAACCCCCTAAGACTCTTGCGGCCAGAGAGGTGAGTACATGGAGCAGCCCGGGGCTAATTGCAACCGAGCAAAATACCACAATAGGTCGGGTGGCAGTGCCATCCCAAATATCGTAACCACAATTTATATAAGAATCCGAATAAGGTTCCGCCGCCCAACTGTTCCACTTTACATTATTACGTATTATTATCTCATGTGACAGTTTGAAAGAATTCTTTGTACACGTAACTGAAATCTCAAGTTAAGCAGGTATATCACAAATCACATTTGAGACGTAAAATTCGTAAAATATTTGGACACGAAAGAAGGACGAGCACATTAGGCCGGGCATGTTTACTCACCTCAAGTAGCAAAGCAAATAGGACGATAACGCTTCTACGGATAAATGTAGCCCTCGTCTACAAACTCGTCACCTACAATTTATAATTCCTAAATAAATTACAAGTTTAATCGTGCAAGTAGGATATGCAAAATGCTACGAGTCTCATTTGATATTACCCCCCCATTACCCCATTAGTTACTAGCGTGCAACATTACTACATAAATTTTGCTAAAATAATTGTTTTCCTCATAATATATTCAAAATGATATAAAAACTAATTCGTAAAAATTATTAAGTAGGAAATTGCATATTGAATTTATACACTCTCATGTTTAGGAAATAATAATTTATTAAACAAACTATTTATTTGAAAGTGACAAAGAGTTCAATTTAAGCTAATTTAATTATAGCTAATAATTTATTAGAAAATGTATATACTCACAAAATAATTCAATTCATAAATAAAATTCAAAAAAAAAATCAAATAAAATAAGTGTCTAGTCGTACATAACTATAACTTTATAATAAAGATATGATTTCTAATATCTACACATAAAAATAAAGTTTTATCTATTTATTAATGAAGGAGTCTACTATTAAATATTTTCTAAAATAGCTTCTTAACTTATTATATTTTATCAATATCATCAAAATAACCCATTCTCTTCAAAACTCTAGTTTATAAGTACTTGTAAGTGTTTATTTAACAAGTTATATTTATTTCTTTTATTTTTCATATTTTTTTAAGAGGAAACAATATTTCATATTAAATAATTCATATATAAATTTAATATCCAAAACTTCTTTTTCATAATTAACAATAACTACAAATGTTAGGAATTACTTCTAATACAAAATTTATATTTTTGATTTTATATTTTATATACAGTTTGTATAAACAACAAGTGGATCCCCCCAAGTTCTTATAAAAGACAACTAATATCCTCCCAAAATATTAACAGTTTTCACATGTGACAGTTCACACCCTTCAAGTTTCAGAAAGTACAAATGCTACCCCCAACATGAACACACGTATAAATTTCTCAACCCAATAACCCGATTCGATTTAGAGCTAACAAAATCAGATTTTGATGGTCAATAACGAATTAGAGGATGATTTATGAGTTACCCACACCAAAAATCGCGAAAAACGATCGAGATTTGGGTTCGGTTGCGTCCGCCGTCGAGGTGGCCAGCGGTGATAGTCGAATCCGGCGAACAAGACCTGCTTGGCTCCTATTGGCAGCGATTACAGCTTCCTCGAGTCTCTAGGAGTCGTTTAGAATCGATTTGAGGGAGTGGGTAGCTTCGGATGGTTCGGGCCGAGCTTCTCGCCGGCGTTAATGGCGGCCGACGGCGTAGTGGTGGTTCTGGGTCTCCTTCGCAACTAATTGTTGCCTCTGTTTCTCCTTCTTGGCTTGAAACATATAGGAGAGGAGGGAGAGGGGGTCGAAACAGAGGGATAGAGAGAGAGAGAGATGCAGGTGGTGGTGGCGGCGTTGCTCGCCGGGGACGGCAGCGGCCTTTGTGCCGCTTATGTGGCTGCTCTGTTTTCGCCGACAAAACAGAGAGAAGGGAGGGAGACAGAGAGTGGTCAAGAGAGAGTCAGAGAGGTGGTGATAGTGGTGGTGCCGGTGATGTAGGTGGTGCCGGTGGTTTTGGCCGTGGGTGGTGTCGGGGGTGTGAGGAGGAAGGAGAAGAATGTGAAGAATATAAAGAAGGATAAGAAAGAGAGAGAGAGAGTTACGTGAGAGAGAGAGAGAGAGAGAGATGTTGGGGAATGGGGGAAGTGTCAGTTGCCGAAAAATGGGCAACATTCATTTTTTTTATTCTTTTTTTTTGAATGAGAATTGTTTATGCTAGAGTGTATTTGGAGCACTCTTGGTTGTGAAGAATCTAGTGTTTTTGGTACACAACTAGGCTACACTTAGGTAAATTTTCTTAAAATGTTAAAAGCAAACATGTAATAAAAATAACATCATTTAGAGGGAATATACAATTAATATATAACTTCCCGATCATATTTCAAACTCAAAATTTCCCAATACGTCACCCGCAAAATAAATCTAATTTCTTGCTCAATCACGAATTTAACCTTCGTATTAAAACGGGGTATTACATCCTTTCCCCCCTTAAAGAGAGCTTCGTCCTCGAAGCTAAAGCTACTCAACGAGCAAATAGTTTCTATGCGATGTAAAGATATGTCTATATGATGATGCACAAAATATGTCATGAGACTAATCAAATATAACATGAAATGTTAAACATATTTTAGGCGCTAAGGAATGTTTACTTTAACCAAAGCGTAAGGGTATTAAAGCTAAAGGTTACATAAATAGCCTAAATGTAATGGTTTTTATTCACTCTTGTCACTTAATTTTCTGGTCTAAGTATGATATGATACTGTTCTTTTAAGTTTTCTGTTTTGAGAGCGTGTGTTTTGGTAAATACATGTCCAGTTTTGGTAAAATGTTGTAAGATTTCTTCATCGAAAACACTAACATGGTTTTTATCATGTAGGGTGATGATGATCGGGAAGAAGGGCATCCTCAAAACAATGATAACTTTTTTAAGACCTATTGTCAGCTTTTGCGTAGACAACTGTTTTTGTACATATTGAAGAACATTTTGGTACATGAACTAAATAAGAGGTATATTTTGGTATACAACGTAGAGGGGGGGGGGTATATGTTGATATATGACGTAGATGGGGGTATATGTTGGGTAGACAAGTTGTGTTGGTTATGATGTCAACTTTTATAATATTTTGGTACATTTGGTAGACTAGTTATGCTGGTTGCGATGTCAACTTTGACAAAAAATTTGTACATTTTGGTAGACAAGTTATGGTACATTTTGATACATGTAACATGTACAATCTGTTTTGATTCGTATGATTTTGGAGTGAAATTTATTAATGTTAACATTTACGGCTAGTAGTGATAGCTTTTGGAACGCATTGTAATAGCATCCAGTGGTAGGCAGTGACTTGGATACTTGTTTCGAGTCAGAGCTATATCGATTCTACATCACTTATTTGTGTTTTTCTGGGAAACTAGTATATGGAATCTAGGACTGTAAATGAACCAAGCCGTTCGTGAACAACTCGCGTTCGATTCGATAAAAGCTCGCTCGTGTTTGATTCGTCTTATTAATCAAACAAACTCAAACATGAAAATGTGTTCGTTTGTTAAACGAGCCGAACACGAGCCGAACAAGGAGCTCGTTTGTTAGTGTTCGCGAACAAGTTGTAGTAGTATATATGTATATATAGTTAGAAACAATTAAATTATTTTTTCTTATTTATGTGTAATTTCTTAAATATGACGTAATTAGTATATCATTTCCATTTAATAGGAGTTTGGCCTCTTAATTAAGATTCTAAAAGGTAATTATATAATTTATGATACCATATATACTTTCTATATAAGAATAAAATAAGATGATTTGAATATATCATTAGTACAAATAAAGCATTTCTCTACACCAATATATTTTATGTTATTTGATTTGTTTAAGTATTTTATCTTAAGTAATAACACATGATATTTTAATTTAAGGATTGTATATTATCGTACCTATCCGAGAGAAATGAAGTTCGTCGAACCGAATTCGAGCGCGTAAACGAACTAGTTAAACGAGCCACAAGCCGAACTATGAACAACTCGAGCCCTAAACGAGCCGAACTCAAACAAGGTTTTTTTGTTTGACCCGAGTTCGTGTTCGACTCGTTTAGTAGCCAAGTTAAATGAGCCAAACTCAAACAAGCGATACTCGGTTCGATTCGGTTCGTTTACAGCCGTAATAGAATCCATAAAATAGAGGGATGTAGCTCATGGCACATTTTTACTCCTTATTGGGGCATGTTATTGAAGTTGTTCAATATCATCATTTTGTAAACTGTTCTCTTCATTTTGGTTTCGCAAATCTCGACTTACTGAAACATTCAAATACAGATGGCCATTGGCTTCGAACATTGTTAATACTTAAGCGTTGAAAGCGAAAAGTATTCTACATAACCCGATTGAAAAATATTGATCGGGTATTTAGACGATAATCACGAGTGCATTTTGATCACATTTTTTGCAAATTTACACGAGTGTCTCGACGTATCAAGTTCATCGTCGAGATTTGACAACAAAAGTTACCATCTATTATAATCCAGATTGACCAAAATATTCCTCTATTACAATCGAACTTTGATCAACTGGTTCAGTACACTACTGAATCATACAAACCAACCTCAACGATGACCCAAAACACCGCATTGCATGATACATCCCTCAACTTATAGCACTGCACTTTATGAACGAAAATACATCAAATCATCTGAAATTAGGATTCCAACAACAATTATTCCCATAATCATCAATTTGTTCTTCAGAGCTTGTATATACCTCCAAGGCCTGAACTTGGTTGAATACAATGGGCACCATCTCACTTGTTTTCAATGGAGGATCAATTCATTCAGAAAAATTGCAATTTTTATCACTCTGGTGGTGTAACAAGAAAAATACACAAAAAATTGAAGAAACAATCATACCTAAGTCCAGATCGCAACTAACAAGAGTGATGAACTATAAAGAAAAAACGATTGTCATCACTTATCCCATACATGACACAGTTGAAAAATCTTTTTCCTTTTTTGATTGAGTTTTTATTAGCTTTCTAACCGGCGATATCACACCACAAAAGCACTTGGGTTCATTTGCCATTGAAGGAGAACAAGATCTCGAGAGAAAGAGAGAGAAAGAGTGAGAGAGATGCGTGGGTTTCTAGATGTTGGTGAGGAAGGAGGAGAATAGAGAGAGAAACAAAGAGAAAATAAGAAGAACTAGAGAAGAAAATAAATAAAAAGGCTATTTATGTCATTTAAGCACCTTAATTCTCACCTTAATCGCCCAATTAGCGAGTTCATAACAGGGACAATTAGATCTAACGGGTCTGTTTGGACTTCGCACATAAACTAAACCACATGGGGGGTCATCTTCAACATCCGTAACCACATGGAGGTCTTTCCCACAAACCCGTAACCACATGGGGGTGTTTTGTAATTTAACCATATATATTATACACACACATGTGTGTGTATACAAACTTTAATTCAAGTTTGTGTGTGTGTGTGTATATATATATATCAATAGATAAATATGGACAGATACATATAGATATATTCAAATATATACCTATAGACACACACACACACACACATATATACCTATAGATATATACATATAGATATATAGATATACACATATTTATATATATATATATATGTGTATAGATATACATAATATATATATATGTGTGTGTGTGTGTGTGTGTGTGTGTGTGTGTGTGTGTGTGTGTGTGTGTGTGTGTGTATGTGTGTACATATGTGTGTGTGTGTGTATATCTGTGTGTGTGTGTGTATATATATATGTATATGTGTGTATATATCCATATCTATACCTACAGATATATACATATAGTTATATATACACACCTATAAATATACATATGTGTGTGTGGAGGGGGGGGGGGTATATATACAAGCTTTAATTGAAGTGTGTGTATATATATATGTGTGTGTGTGTGTATATGAATGTATATGTGTATATATCTCTATATGTGTGTGTATATGTGTGTGCGCTTATAGCGCCTTTTAGGAGCTATCTATTATCTCTATTTTACCACATTATCACGAGTGATTTGAGCTTAATGTTAGAGAATCTGAGTCGTTTTATCACTTGATGCTTCACATGCTTTGTATTGTTAGTCCGGGCGTTTCTATGTATATTTAGTTGTTATTTGTCAAATATAATCGCTTGGTATGGTTGTTCATGTTGTTTTTACAGGAACATATGCTAATCGGTTGATAGGAGGCATGGAACGAACTTCGGAAACAACGGGAGCACAAGTGGAACGGAGAGAAGCAAAGATGGAGAAGCTAGGATGACTAGTCTTCACTAATCTGATGATATCTTGAGTTCTACAAACAATTTTGGAGTGAGACCGGTGCCAAATGAAAGTAGACTCAAATACATTTCCGACGATAGGTCACGAAGCTTAATCCGAGTCCGGATGAGAGAGATATGGCCTGTGCAAGATCATCTTACAATTCTGGACGGGAATTACAAACTGGAGGGGCTGTAATGCAATTTTAGCAAAGTACATTAAAAATTTGCCCCAGCTGATTAAAAAACCTGAAGAAGACTTGGAAGAACAGAACCGCACGACGGAGGAAGAGAGAGAGATGCACGGGAGTTCAAGGAAGAGAGGATTCATGCCCCATCATCAAGGATTTCATCGTTTGATTCTTTTTCTTCATCTCTTGTACTATTTTCTATGGTGATCATGATTTTATCAAGAGTTTTCATGTCTAGCTAAACTCATAGCTAGGTGATTATGGAGAACTAGGGTTTACTTGGTTGATTGATGGATTCATGGATTTACTTCATGCTTAAAGCTTAATTTCACTCTTGATTTCATTCTTTCTTCTACTTGAGTTCTTAATTCTTAGCATGTGAGGCTTGATCACCCATAGCATGTTAGTTATATAGGAGAGTGTATGAAAATAACTCAACCCTAGGTTCGTGAAGAGTAGGAAGACTCTCTTAATATTCTTGAGACTGAGAGGTGAAAGAATGAGAGTGATCACCTAAAGATTGTTTCAGTTGATTATGTTAAAGCAATAACTTTGCAAGGTTGAGAGGTCTTGTAGGTACCTTTATTATATCAACTAGACTAGTGTTATTAACAACATTAGACTGAAAGGATTTGTTGTTGAGAACACCACAGTGTGATACATGATTGAGAGATATGTGTTACGAGTATAATCTGATATGGTGAAAGAAATAGTTAAGTGTTGTGAATTGAATCCGGAAATTAACTAAGCATCCTAGGGACCCTAAATCATCTAGTTCCTCCATACTCTTAGTAATATCATTCATCTAATTTGCAGTTCTTAGTTACGTAGAGCCTCTTGATTGAGGGTGGCAAACTTATAACCATTCAACCCTTTTACCGGTTACTTTGTACCCAAAAGTTGATTCACGATTTGATAATAGTAGTTCAACTCCCTGTGGGTTCGACAACTCGGGGTCCTAAAGACTCCACTTTACTACTTGACCGTACACTTGCGCAGTACGCGTAATTTAGGCGCGTCAAGTTTTTGGCGCCGTTGTCGGGGAGTTAACGGTACTATTAGTGAGATCAATAATTAGCTTAGGATACTTTTTATTTTCATTTATTTTTATTATTTTTGTTAATTGTGTTGGAATAGATGCTCTAGAGGCAATCTAGTTTAGTATGAATTTATTTATGGCTAGAAAATTAATTGTATTATTTATTGGATATTTAATATAATGAAGTCCTTAGATTTAAAATTTTGTTGTTTATCTTAAATATTCCTAGTCCAGATCATCTATAGACTAGTATGAGGTTGGATTGATATGGATATATCATGATCCAACACATATGTGTGCATTAAGGGTAATGGCGCACTGGATTGACCCATCTCCGAGAAGGCTACATACACGTTATGTTAAGTCACAAGTGCTTCTCGTGGTGCAATGGTATTGTCTTCCTTAGACTTGAAGTCGCTAGATATTCTAGTTGTGGATTATTGTGATTTTGGTAGCGTTAAACGCTACACCGTAACTGGGTAGGTATAAAAGCGTGTACCGGATACAATAAGAAGCAAGCTTAGAGATCGTAGTGGACGTAGATAGAATTTGTCCCTCCCACATAACGGGAGCAAATATCCTAGGCCACTCGAGGGATAGTGCTTATAGAATGTCTGGCCAGACTCAAATAAATCAATATGGGATATTGATGTTATTTGCACGAATAAGGCTATTCCCATGGATCGAGAAACTATAGATTGGATATACGAGTGTGACTTGTATGTATCGTGTCCAATCCGGATAGAGAGAAAAAGGGATGAGGCAATTACTTGTACAAGGTTTGTCAACATGACTATTCTATTAGTTGGCTAAAATGGATGTTTTGCTAGAAACCGCTCCATATTAGCAAATTGTTGCTACCAACTAGATAGAACCTATGGGGTCACACGCTATGTAGAGTTGAACTAGATTTGGAAATTAATTAATTAGAAGGATCACTTTGCAATACCTTTCAAACATAGTAGGACTAATTTGCAAGGTAGGGACTAAATCGAATTCTAGTAGGACTAGAATAGGTCCTTTAGGTAGTTGGCAAGGATTTGTTGGACTATATAAAGGAAACTCATTCCTTCCTTCACACACTTATGACCTTATTGATCATAACTCGAGTGGGATAGAACAAAAAGGAGAGAGCAAGCATGCAAAGAGGAGCCGCCGCCCCCCTCCCTTTGCCGCCGCCCGTCGATCACAAGGAGGCCGAGACCACCTTGTTTTGTCTCGTTTTGCGTGATTCTTCTTCCTCTTCCTCATTCCGGGCTAGCACCAAGGATTGGAAGATCTAGTATTCAACTCTAGGTGTGGATCAACTATAGAGAACGTGACACAATTCGCGTTTGAAGTCATAAAAGGAGAAACCCTAAGGTGTGTTATTGATTTCTTCCCTTACCATCGTTATGTCTCTTGACTTGTGATCCTTGGAGGGTATTGCATGGATTATGTTTGTTTGTGTTTTGCGCATCCATGAATCAAAACCCTACAGTGGTATCAGAGCCACATGTCGTAGAGCATAAACGTGGTTTATGTGTTACGTTTTGATAGTTTTACACCTTAAATTTGTTGTTTATTGCGTAAAACAAGACAAATCAAGCATATGATGCAATTTTTCAATAATCTATCATAACAAGACCTAGTTTTTGCATTGTATGCGTGAATTAGTGAGTTTGAGAAATTTTAGGATCTTAGATCTAGGGTTTGGGCATCCTTTGGAAAGAAGAAGTTCTTCCCATACAAGGAAACAACCAAACTTGGGCACCAAGCAAGGGAGTTGTTTTGGAAACAACTCCCAAAGGAGGTTCGGCCCCGCCTAGGGACCGCCCCTCCTTGCTTGCCGCCCAAGCGAAGCTCGGCCTAAGGGCCGGGGGCAGCTTTAGCCTGCGGCCTAGCTGCGTGGGCTAGGAGCCGGCCGGCCCAAGGCCTTTGTGGTTCTCTTTTTGGGCCCGGGAAATTAGATTGTTGGGCCCCATGGACCGTTTTAACCCTAGAATATCTTAAAATCAATTAAAATTGACCAAGCGCGTTAAAATTGGATTTTAACTGTTTATGTGAAAATCGCATGGTGATTGGATATGGCCTTAGGATGTGGTTTGTTGTGGATGTTTAATTTTTGTGGTTTGGTTTACGGCCTGCGAGCTGATCAATTAATTGTAATAATTAATTAGGGTTTTATGGCCTGCGAGCCATTTTTTTTCTCAACTTGTGAGATTTATTTTATTTAGTATAGTTGTTAGCTAGTGCTAGATAAAGTAGATTGTTAGCCAAGATTGAAGAAAAGAAGCCCAAAACCAAAAAGGAGCCACAAAAGATGGAGCATGGAGCATGGAGCATTCCACATAACTATGAAGGATGGACCAAAAGATGAAGACGCATGGAGATGTGTTTGCTTTTAGGGTTCATAGATAATTCCATTGGCTTGGAATTATCTTAGTCTAGAAAAGGCCATATTCACATCACGTTTTGTTTTGTTTTGTGGTTGTTTATTTTATTGTCTTATTATTTTGTGGTTGGTGTATGAATGATGCATGCAATTAGGATAATAAGATAATTAGACAACCCTGATCTATTATTTGGAGTTGTGCCCAAACTCAAATAGATAGATTAGTTGATATTGATCAACAAAACAATTAAAAATTGAATTTAAAATGATGGAATGCGATGGCACAAGCTAGTAATGTGCAATTGTTTAAATAAGAGGTTGAACACAACTAGGCTATTAATATGATTAAGAAACCTAGAGGCAATCAATTGGGATTATCCATATGGATGGATAAATAAGGAGTTATTTGCCCAATTGATTCAAGAGTTGCATAAGGGATGCAATTGGAAATTGTTCCCACCTAAAGTAGTCAAATTATGGGTGACTTGCCAAAGCAAGCTCATAACGAGATGAAACATGGATCTTGGCCCACTAGAAATATAAGGATATTTTCCGCATTAATATCTTGAGGGTTACTAATCCGTAGAAAAATAGTGGGAGCTATATTTGATAAACTAGACATTATTGAATATAGTCAAAAATTCACAAATACTAAAACTTGCGTATTTTCCTTTTTCTAGAATTCCAAATGGCAAACAACTCATCGAGTTCACAACATTCCCTACGATCTGTCCTTGAGAAGGACAAGCTCTATGGAACCAACTTCCTTGATTGGTACAGAAACTTGATAATCGTTATCAAGCAAGAGAAGAAACTGTACGCAATAGAGGAGCATGTTCCAGCAGGTCCAGAGAACCAAAAACCTGCAGCCCTAAAGGCGTATCAAAAGCGTGTTGATGACGCTAATGAAGCTAATGATGACGCTAATAAGGCATTGTTCAAGTGTCATCTGGCAGAAGGGAACCCGGTGGGACCCCATGTACTCCGTATGATCGGGTACTTGGAGAATCTCGCCCGACTAGGGTTCCCGGTTGGCCAAGAGTTGGCAACCGATCTCGTGTTGCAACCGTTGCCCGATAGTTATGGACAGTTCATCATGAACTATAACATGAACGAGATCATGAAACCACTGCCAGATTTTCTCAATATGTTGAGGACAACTGAACAAAGCATCAACAAGGGTAAGGGCAACGCCATTATGATGGTGCAGAAAGGAAAGGGAAAAAAGTTTGCCTCATCCTCCAAGGGCAAAGGCAAGTCAGCTGCCAAGTCCAAAGAACCTGCCCTTAAGCCTGTTGGTGGCATTTCCAAAGGTGTGACTAAAGGTGAGTGTCACTAATGCAGTCAGCCTGGACACTGGAGGAGGAGCTGCCCAAAATATCTGGAGGACAAGAGGCATGGAATAGTGATTCCACCACCACCAGGTATTTTTGTTGTAGATGTAAATTTTACATCATGGGTATTAGATACTGGATGTGGATCTCACATTTGTTGAAATGAGTAGGATCTAAAGAGAAGTAGAAGAATGGCTAAAGGGGAGATAGATCTGCGCGTTGGGAATGGAGCAAAAGTTCCTGCGTTGGCCGTGGGCGTGTGCGAGCTATCTCTGCCTTCAGGATTAGTTTTAGAATTAAATAATTGCTATTTTGTGCCTGCTATGAGCAGAAACATTATGTCTATTTCTTGTTTGGACAAGGAAGGTTTTATTATTTCAATAAAGAACAATTGTTGTTCCATTTATTTGAATAATATTCACTATTTTAGTGCGCAATTATTTAATGAACTGTATGTCCTTGATCTAAGCAATCCTGTCTACAACATTAATACCAAGCAGATTAAAATAAATGATTTAAATCCTGCTTACTTATGGCACTGTCGTTTAGGCCACATAAACGAGAAACGTGTATCTAGACTCCATAAGGATGGACTACTAGACTCATTTGATTTTGAATCATATGAGACATGTGAGGCTTGTTTATTGGGAAAAATGACAAAGTCCCCTTTGAATAAGAAAGGTGAGAGGACTAGAGAGCAATTGGCACTCATACATACTGATGGGTGTGGACCGTTTGCCACGCCTGCCAGGGGTGGTTACGTCTACTTCATTACATTTACTGATGATTACAGTAGATATGAATTTGTGTACCTTATGAGGGCCAAATCCAAGTCCTTTGTAGTGTTCAAAGAATTCAAGAATGAAGTAGAGAAGCAACTTGGCAAAAGTATCAAGGCTCTACGATCGGATCATGGAGGAGAATACTTGAGCCAAGAGTTTGACGACTATCTTAGAGAGTGTGGGATCGTGTCCCAACTCACTCCACCCGGAACACCACAATGGAATGGCGTGTCTGAGAGGAGGAATCGAGCCCTATTGGATATGGTTCGATTTATGATGTGTCAAACCGATCTTCCATTATCGTTTTGGGGCCACACTCTATTAAGTGCAGCTTTCACCATTAACCATGTTCCATCTAAATCAGTCATGAAGACACCACATGAGATGTAAAGTGGGAGGCGTCCCACACTGTCGTTCATGAGGATTTGAGGCTGCGATGTCTATGTAAAACGTTTACAATCAGACAAGCTAAGGCCAAAATCGGATAAGTGTAAGTTTGTGGGGTACCCTAAGGAAACTAAGGGTTACCACTTCTACAATCCAATCGAGAACAAAGTGTTTGTTGCTCGAACCGGCGTGTTTCTAGAAAGAGAGTTTGTCTCTAAAGAAGCAAGTGGGAGGACTGTAGAACTTGAAGAAGTTCAAGAACCACAAATCTCTGAACCGATTATGGAACATGAACCACAAGCAGTTGTGGAGCAACCTGTTCAGGTAACACAAGAGCTTCATAGATCTAGTAGAGTGCGCCAGGAACCCGAGAGGTATGGATTTCTCGTGACCGATTCCGGTGACACGATGCTCATAGATGATGAGACTACTACCTATGAAGAGGACATGAAAGGCCTAGACTCTGAGAAGTGGCTAGACGCCATGAGATCCGAGATGGAATCCATGTACACCAACAAAGTATGGACTTTGGTGGAACCACCTGAAGGGGCGCGACCCATAGGGTGCAAGTGGGTCTTCAAGAAGAAGATCGACATGGATGGTAATGTGATTACCTATAAGGGCCGATTGGTGGCTAAAGGATTCAGACAGATTCATGGTATTGACTATGATGAAACCTTTTCACCAGTCGCTATGACCAAATCCATCCGAATCCTACTTGCGATTGCAGCATACCATGACTATGAGATTTGGCAGATGGATGTCAAAACAGCATCCTTTATGGGAATCTCCTCGAGGACGTTTATATGATACAGCTGGAGGGTTTTGAAGATCCAAAGCAAGCCAACAAAGTCTGTAAGCTGCAACGATCCATTTATGGATTGAAGCAAGCTTCCAGGAGTTGGAATCGACGTTTTAATGAAGTAGTCAAAGAGTTTGGCTTCATCAAAAATGAAGATGAGTCTTGTGTCTACAAGAAGGTTAGTGGGAGCTCTGTAGCTTTTCTGGTCTTGTATGTGGATGACATATTACTCATTAGAAACGACGTTCCCATGCTGCAATCTGTTAAAGATTAGCTAGGGAAGTGTTTCTCAATGAAGGACTTAGGGGAAGCAGCCTATATACTGGGTATAAAGATCTATAGAGATAGATCTAAGAGACTTCTAGGCCTAAGTCAAAGTACATATATTGACAAGGTGTTGAAACGGTTCAACATGTAAGATTCCAAGAAGGGATTCTTGCCCATGTCACATGGAATCACTCTTTCGAAGAGTGGTTGTCCTTCTAATGAGATTGAGAAGGAACACATGAGTAGAATTCCCTATGCCTCGGCCATAGGATCTATCATGTACGCCATGTTATGTACTAGACCAGATGTGTCATATGCCTTGAGTATGACAAGCAGATACCAATCCAATCTAGGTGAGAGTCACTGGATTGCAGTAAAGAACATCCTAAAGTACTTGAGAAGAACTAAGGATGCCTTATTGGTATTTGGCGGTGAGGAAGAGTTGCGTGTAAGGGGTTACACTGATGCAAGCTTCCAAATTGACAGAGATGACTTTAGATCACAGTCAGGATATGTGTTTTGCCTGAATGGAGCAGCGGTGAGCTGGAAAAGTTCCAAGCAAGAGACGGTAGCTGATTCTACAACAGAGGCTGAGTACATTGCTGCAAATGGCGCAACAAAGGAAGCTGTTTGGATCAGAAAGTTTGTTTCTGAACTTGGTGTGGTTCCAAGCATTGCAGATCCTATTGAGTTGTACTGTGACAACACTGGGGCGATTACGCAATCGAAGGAACCCAGGTCACACCAGAAATCCAAACACGTGCTCAGGAAGTTCCATCTGATTCGAGATATTAGACGTTTGGATATGCAAGATTCCTACAGACGAGAATCTGTCAGATCCACTTACAAAGACGCTTTCTCAGTGGAAGCACGAAGAAAACACTAGGATCATGGGCATACGAGATGCGCCAGATTGGCTCTAGTGCAAGTGGGAGACTGTTGGAATAGATGCCCTATAGGCAATCTAGTTTAGTATGAAGTTATTTATGGCTAGAAAATTCATTGTATTATTTATTGGATATTTAATATAATGAAGTCCTTAGATTTACAATTGTGTTGTTTATCTTAAATATCTCTAGTCCAATATAATGATTAACAGGACAATCATCTATAGACTAGTATGGGGTTGGATTGATATGGAGATATCATGATCCAACACATAGGTGTACATTAAGGGTAATGGCGCACTGGATTGACCCATATCCGACAAGGCTACATACACGTTATGTTAAGTCACAAGTGCTTCTCGTGGTGCAATGGTGTTTTCATCCTTAGACTTGAAGTCTCTAGATATTCTAGTTGTGGATTATTGTGATTTTGGTAGCGTTAAACGCTACACCGTAACTGGGTAGGTATAAAAGCGTGTACCGGATACAATAAGAAGCAAGCTTAGAGATCGTAGTGGACGTAGATAGAATTTGTCCCTCCCACATAACGGGAGCAAATATCCTAGGCCACTCGAGGGATAGTGCTTATAGAATGTCTGGCCAGACTCAAATAAATCAATATGGGATATTGATGTTATTTGCACGAATAAGGCTATTCCCATGGATCGAGAAACTATGGATTGGATATACGAGTGTGACTTGTATGTCTCGTGTCCAATCTGGATATAGAGACAAAGGGATGATACAATTACTTTTACAAGGTTTGTCAAGATGACTATTCTATTAGTTGGCTAGAATGGATGTTTTGCTAGAAACCGCTCCATATTAGCAAATTGTTTCTACCAACTAGATAGAACCTATGGGGTCACACGCTATATAGAGTTGAACTAGATTTGGGAATTAATTAATAGGACTAATTAATTAGAAGGATCACTTTGCAATACCTTGCAAACTTAGTAGGACTAATTTGCAAGGAAGGGACTAAATCGAATTCTAGTAGGATTAGAATAGGTCCTTTAGGTAGTTGGCAAGGATTTGTTGGACTATATAAAGGACACTCCTTCCTTCCTTCCCACACTTATGACCTTATTGATCATAACTCGAGTGGGAGAGAACAAAAAGGAGAGAGCAAGCAAGCAAAGAGGAGCCGCTGCCCCCCTTTGCCGCCGCCCATCCCCGTCGGCCACAAGGAGGCCGAGACCTCCTTGTTTTGTCTTGTTTTGCGTGATTCTTCTTCCTATTCCTAATTCCGGGCTAGCACCAAGGATTGGAAGATCTAATATTCATTTCTAGGTGTGGATCAACTATAGAGAACATGACACAATTCGCGTTTGAAGTCATCAAAGGAGAAACCCTAAGGTGTGTTATTGATTTCTTCCCTTACCATCGTTATGTCTCTTGACTTGTGATCCTTGGAGGGTATTGCATGGATTATGTTTGTTTGTGTTTTCGTTGCGCATCCATGAATCAAAACCCTACAAGTTGCTGTGATCTCTTCCCTTTGTCTGTGTTCTCAGGGAGCAGGTGTTCTTGATGAGTGAGAACGAAGAGAGGTCGTCTGCATCTAGTGAAGCCTCACACTCAGACAACGAGGACTCACAGAGTGTACAAATTTCTCTTGACAAGATCACAAGTAAGATGGAAAAGCTTTCTGCACAATTTGAAGTTCGCAAAAATCAGACCACTTATAACCATTCGGGGAAGTCTCTTTTTACAGGATTTCAGGGTCCCATAACTGGAGGCCATCAGGGTGCCAGATATTCAAGCTGAGAGTTTTCAACTTAAGGACACCACTATCCAAGCAGCAAATAGCTTATTTCAGTTCAGTGGGGGAAGTGAAGAAGATCCGAATGAGTTCATAGGGGAGTTCAATGCTTTCTGTAGGACGATAAAGTATAAAGATGTCAACTCTGATGTTTTTAAGCTTGTGCTTTTCCCCTATTTTCTGAGTGGTGCAGCCGCAACATGGTTGAAAAATCGAGCACCAAATTCTATTGTTACATGGGATCAGTGTGCTGAAGAGTTCCTAAAGAGATTTTACCCGGTGCACCGCGTGATTCAACTTCAAGCCATTATTCTGAGTTTTGAGCAGCAGCAAGATGAGTCACTAGTGGAAGCATGGGAACGTTTTATGGGAATGTTGATAAAGTGCCCAAACCATGATTTTGAAGACTACAAGACCTTTCAGGTGTTCTATCACGGTCT
Organism: Linanthus parryae; assembly: GCA_023055425.1. Lineage (NCBI taxonomy): Eukaryota > Viridiplantae > Streptophyta > Magnoliopsida > Ericales > Polemoniaceae > Linanthus > Linanthus parryae. The sequence continues at coordinate 122,963,481 of JALGPY010000003.1, read as the reverse complement.
AGGCCTTGCTAACCAAGAACGTGTAGATAGTGAAGCTGGAGGGAGTTTCTTGTTCAAAGTTGATAAGGAGGGCGCATACAAATTGATGAAGCAGATTTCAAAGCAAGAATCTCAGTTAGGAGAAAGCAAGAAATTGTCCAATCTACCTGAGTTAGAAGTTAGAGCAGTCTTAGCAAAGATACAACATGAAGAAGCAGCACAACAAACAAGAAAAGACAATGACATGGATGAGCTTAAGAGCATGATGCTTCAGATGGGCAGGAATGTCAACTAGTTCACCGAGAAGATGACTCATTTGGCCGCAGATTTGCAGGTTACCAAGACAGCATTGCGGAATGTGGAACAGCAAGTGGGTCAGATTGTGAGCCAGTTATCCACACCAGCTTCATTGGGATCCAATATCACTTATGGGGAGGAATCTCAGCGTATTGAGGCTATCACTACCAGAAGTGGGAAGACATCGGTCGATCCACCGTACCCAACACATGCTAGAGCCACAGCCTCAAAGGCAAAAGAGCATGAGATATTTGATGATGAGGTAGTAGGAGCTCAACCCACACAGGTAGAGGCCGATGTAGAGCCAAATAAAGAAGAGGTACATGCTGAGTTTGTTCCCATTTCTCTTACACTTCCATACCCTTTGTGGACCAGGAAGAAAAGTGATGCCAAAGAATTCCAGAATTTCCTTGAGGTATTCAAGAAGATGGAAATCAATCTACCATTTGCTGAAGCTCTAGAGAAGATGCCCATTTATGCCAAGTTCCTAAAAGACATATTGGCAGGGAGAAGGCGAATAGATGAATGTGAGCAGATTTGTTTGACAGCTGAAGCATCAGAGTGTGTATTGCAAGGTTTGACAAAGAAGGTCAAGGACCTAGGTAGTTTTGTGATCCCAGTTACCTTAGGTGACTCCATAATAGTTTCTACACTATGTGATCTTGGGTCAAGCATCAAATTGATTCCATTGTCTATATTCAAGAAGCTAGGTGTGGGGGATCCTAAGGCCACACGGGTGATGTTGCAAATGGCAAACAGATCCATTCGCCAGGCTTGAAGATATTTTGGTCAAGGTGGGATCACTCATTTTTCCAGCTGATTTTGTCATTCTTGACATGGAAGTGCGTGATGTCCCATTGATTCTTGGAATACCCTTTTTAGCTACAGGATAAGCAATCCTTCATGTGAAAAGCGGGTGCCTATCCATGCAGATATATGAAAAAAGGTTGTATTTAATGTGTTTAAGGCAATGCAAATGCCTTCCTATCATGACCTTGAAGATTGCTATGGGGTAGAGATTTATGAAGGTGATGTTGTGAAAGAGGAATTTGATCGTATGTGGGAAGAAATAACCAGCATGGACAAAGGAGAATGGGATCCTCATCCCAAGGAAGTGCACTTTGTTGATAGCTGGATAAAGCTAGAGTTGGGAGAGAATGAAACAAATCTGATTCCTTCACTCAAATCACCACCTGTAGTTGAGTTGAAACCATTATCATATCACCTCGGGTATGCTTTTCTTGGTTTAAATGAAACATTGCCCGTAATTGTTTCTTTTGCTTTGTCTCAGGAATAGGAGGAGCAGCTCTTGGGAGTGTTGGGAAGTACAAAGCTTCCATTGGATGGACAAGCGCGGACATCAAGGGAATTAGCCCAGCTTATTGTCAGCACAAAATTCGGATTGAGGAAGGGAAAAAGCCAATAATACAGCCTCAAAGAGGACTCAACCCGAATATGAGGGATGTTGTGAAGAAGGAAGTGATGAAATGGTTAGAAGCTAGAATCATCTTTCCTATTGCTGATAGCACTTGGACTAGCCCGGTCCAATGTGTACCTAAGAAAGGAGGGATTACTGTGGTAGAGAATGACAACCATGAGCAGATTGCTCAGCGGACAGTTACAGGTTGGCGAGTATGCATGGACTATAGGAAGCTGAATGAAGCTACTCTCAAGGATCACTTTCCCCTTCCCTTCATTGATCAAATGCTGGACAGGCTAGCCCACCACGAGTACTACTGTTTTTCAGATGGTTACTTGGGATACAATCAGATAGCTATTGCCCAAGAGGATCAAGAGAAGACCACTTTTACATGTCCATATGGCACATTGGCGTTCCGACGCATGCCTTTTGGATTGTGTAACGCACCAGCGACATTTCAGCGGTGTATGATGGCCATCTTCTCAGACATGATTGAGAAGAATCTTGAGGTATTCATGGATGGCTTCTGTCTTTTCGGTGATAGTTTTGAGGAGTGCTTACATCACTTGGGGCGTGTGCTTAGTCGCTGCATTAACACTAACCTCGTGCTAAATTGGGAGAAATGCCACTTCATGGTTACAGAGGGGATTGTCCTATGGAACAAGATATCAAGCAAGGGATTGGAAGTTGATCAATTGAAGATTGAGACGATCAAGCAACTCCCATATCCTACATCAGTGAAAGGTGTTAGAAGTTTTCTGGGTCACGCAGGGTTCTATCGCAGATTCATCAAATACTTCTCAAATATTTGCAAGCCTATGTGTTAACTACTTGGGAAAGATGTACCATTTGTTTTTGATGATGCCTGCAAAGCGGCGTTTGATACACTAAAGGAGAAGCTCACCTCTGCACCTGTGATTATGACTCCGGATTGGGATCTTCCCTTTGAGCTTATGTGTGATGCTAGCGACTTTGCCATCGGCGCAGTGTTAGGGCAGCGGAAAGACAAGAAGAGCCATGTGATTGACTATGCGAGTAGGGTTCTTAATGAGGCCCAAATCAATTATGTTACCATGAAAATGAATTACTCGCTGTTATCTTTGCATTGGAGAAGTTTCGGCCCTACCTCGTTGGGTCGAAAGTTGTTATCTACACAGATCACTCTGCTCTAAAGTACTTGCTTGATAAGAAAGATGCCAAACCAAGGTTGTTGCGGTGGGTCCTTCTTATGCAAGAATCTGATGTGGAGATTCGCGACAAGAAAGGTGTAGAAAATGTCGTAGCGGACCACCTCTCGAGACTAGAGAATGGAGTGGAAGACAAAGTGTCAATCAGAGAGGATTTTCCATACGAAAAAATCATGGCAGTTGCACAGCAGGTAGATTGGTAATGGGCTATTGCCAATTACCTCACCGATGGGACACTTCCAGATGAGTTCACCACCGTGCAGCGAAAGAAGTTCTTTTCCGAGGTGAAGCAGTATTTTTGGGATGATCCCTATCTTTTTAAGATGGGAGCTGATAACATCATCAGGAAGTGTGTGCCTACTCATGAGATAGGAGGAGTGATTGAGCATTGTCATTCAGCACCATCTGGAGGTCATTTCAGTGGACCTCGCACAGCTAATAAGGTACTCCAATCAGGTTTCTGTTGGCCTACTCTTTTTAAAGATTGCTTTGATTGGGTAGAAGGTTGTGATAGATGCCAGCAAACGGGGAATATATCTAAGAGAGATGATTTGCCTATGAACACTTGGTAAGAGGTTGAACCTTTTGATGTGTGGGGAATTGACTTTATGGGTCCATTTCCATCATCCTATGGAACCAATATATTTTACTAGCTGTGGATTATGTGACCAATTGGGTGGAAGAAATTGCTTGTCCTAAGAACGATGCAGTTACCGTGGAAAGGTTCTTAAAAAAGAACATCTTCACTCGATTTTGCACCCCGCGAGCCATGGTGAGTGATGATGGATCCCACTTCATTAATAAGATTTTTGCCAGAGTATTGAAGCAGTATGGGGTGTCTGTCCATAAGGTTTCTTTGCCTTATCACCCCCAAACTAACGGGCAAGCAGAGGTCTCCAATAGGGAGATAAAATGGATCCTCGAGAAGACAGTTAATGCTGGTAGAAAAGATTGGGCCGTAAAGTTAAATGATGCTTTGTGGGCATACATGACATCATATAAGACTCCCCTGAACATGTAACCATTTCGGCTAGTGTTTGGTAAGTCTTGTCATCTTCCTGTTGAGCTTGAGCACAAATCTTATTGGGCAATCAAGCAATTGAACATGGACCACAACTTGGCTGGTGAAGCACGGAAGTTGAAAGTACTTGAGCTAGAGGAATGGAGGTTGCGTGCTTATGAGAGCTCCAAGATTTACAAATAAAAGACAAAGCGATGGCATGATAACCATATCAAGCCAAGGGATCTCCATGTAGGTCAGCAAGTATTGCTTTTCAACTCAAGGTTAAGGCTCTTTCCGGGCAAGTTGCATTCTAGGTGGTCTGGACCGTTCAGGATTCACCAAGTCTATCCATGGGGAGCGGTGGAGCTAGAGGACCCGCATAGCAAGGAATGTTTCTGTGTGAACGGTAATCGGGTCAAGCAATATTATCCCTCCATGACAGTGAAGATCAAGATCGAGGCAATCTATTTAGATTCGCCTAATCACGAGTGAGGTAACTTGGTCGGGCCGTCGACCTTAAATTACAAGCGCTTATTGGGAGGCAACCCAAGGTAGAGTAGGGATTTTGTTATTTTATTTTACGTATGTTCTTTGAATTATCCATATTTGATAATGAGAGATGAGTGATAACCCCCAAATAGGGGTTATTTTATAGCCTGAAAAGATGTGTATATGTGCTGGAAAACCGTGTTTTAGCCCGAAATCACCCTCGGAAAGCCTCGGTTTTAGGAACGAGACGTTTATTTGCTCTTCGTGAATTTCTGCATGTTTCGTACTTTTATTGGATATGATCGCGGGTTTTTTCATGTTTTTACAGGAACAGGTACGGAAAGTGCATTGGGATGCGTGCCGAGACAGAACCGGGATCGCCTCGCGAAACGTGCAGAAAATGCTCGGGACAGGATTTGACCGAGACTGGTAAAAGATGGAGTGGAATGGAAAACGGAAAGACTGGAGGAAAAACGAGCAGTGAAAACCGACCGAGGAAGCTGAAAACGCCAAAACCGAGAATCACTGGGATGCGCTCGGTTGACAATATCTTGAGCTTGACTTGGAATTTTGAAGTGAAACCAGGGGCAAAAGAACGGAGACGTCAAGGGCTTTCCGAAAACAGGTTATAATGCTGAAACGGAGTCCGGCAGAAAAACCGGCTCCCGTCACGTGTGGGTCCCAGACAGGCCACGCCCGAGTAAGGAGTCTCGGTTCCCGATGCCCGGAGTCATGAGCAGCTAATTCAGGGTCGTGACGATTTCCGTGACAGTTTTGGCCTAGGGGTATTTTGGTAATTTTGACAAGTTTCGGGTCAAAACGCAAGACGGGAACACGGGAAAGCAGGAAGACACCGAGGAAGGAAAACCGGAGATTTCAGGCAGAAGTGTTGGACCCAGAAGACCCAAACGGGTCCACCAGAGGACCAAGCCGGGCCAGGACACAGCCCTGCCTGCGTATATACGCAGGGCTGCGTATATACGCAGGCAGGGGGGTGGGGGATGCTGAGTTGTGGGCCCCTGGTTGCGTATATACGCAACCCTGCGTATATACGCAGCCAGTTCGACTTTTTTTCCAAAGTCGGTGGACCGATGGCAGTTTCCGTAATTTATGACGCACACGTTTCGAGGAAAAACAACACTATTTAAAGACTTGCCAGACTCGTTTTGAGACACAATATAAAACACAGAACACAACACAAGACAGCACAACCGAAGGAGAAGTCGGAGCATCCCGGGAGAGCACGGAAACGTGAATCCAGATTCAAGACACTCGTTTGCTCTTCTTCTCTCTCATTCAAAAACTGTGTTATTTACGTTATGAATTTCAGTAGCTAAACTTTTACCTAGGTTCTCGGTGAACCTAGGGTTTCGTTTCAGAGATTAGTTCTACGTTTTGACTATGAATTCATGATCGTACTATCTTAATATCAGCAGTTTTTATCAGTTATTCTGTCTTTGAATTTTACTGTTCATGCATGATCAGAGTCACGAACCAGAATTGCTACAGACCCGAGCCGGTAGGTGAAAACGTCTGGTTAGGGTTAGGAAGAGAAGACATAATTTAGCACCTTACCCCGATGGGCCGACTAGCGAAGGGGAGTTAGGACTAGCCTGAAATCGTTGAGACCAACTGTTAGAGAATCTGACCCGGGCCATCAGGACAGGTTAGAAACCCTAGCAGCCTTAGAACGAGACTGCAGATTTAGGCAGCTTAACAGGAATCCGACAGTCTGCAGGATTGTGATAACGTGCAGGAAAAGAAAAGATACTGCACAATTGGTACGTGGCACGAATAACGAGACTGCTGTGTGTTTTCATGTCAAACAAAGAACGAAAATCTGAAGAACCCTAGGGGATCCCGGGACCTAGTATCTCAAACCCTAGTTTTACAACCTTAAGATTATTCATAAAATTCTCGCAAAAAGATTTACGTTTCAGTTATTTAATTTCAGTACTTAGTTAGCAAGCAACTCCCAAAGTATTCCTCCTTTTTACACTCTGTTCGTTAAAACTGATTACTAGAAAAACCTGCAAAGTCCCTGTGGGATCGATAAACCGAGTCTAAAATACTCACTATATTACTTGATTCGTATACTTGCGAATAGTACGCTAAATTGCGCACCAAGTTTTTGGCGCCGTTGCCAGGGACTTTTTAGGGTTTATTTAGTAGTCCGAATTAATTTTCAGAGTTTTTATTTTTATTTTTTTTATTTTTTATTTTTACTTTTCTGTTATCTCACTGCTCTTGAGATCTCTACTTTTTCAGGATGGGCGACAATACCGAGAGAACGCCAGAACTGCCCGAGACACGTACTCCAGCCGAGATGGCTCGGTACATCGAGGAACTTGTCACAGCAGGACTTGCTGCCCGAAGCAACCAGAGAACATATAACCGATCTGGGAAGGCGTTGGTGGAAAACTTCGAAGTCCCCACCGGGGGGCATGAGCGAGCTATTGTGGTGCCCGAGATCACCGCCGAGCACTTTGACATCAAACCATCCACCATCGAGACGGTACAAACTCTCTGCCCGTTTCATGGCAGGGCCGACGAAGACCCGAACGATTTTATCGGGAAATTCGAAGATTACTGCAATAAGGTCAGATACAAGGGGGTAGAAGCATAGGCACTCATGCTGATCTTATTCCCATACTGCCTATACGGAGTGGCCAAAGACTGGCACGAATCTCGACCACCCCGATCCATCACCACATGGGAGGAGTGTGTCGCAGATTTTCTGGCAAAATTCTATCCCGCCTCCCGAGTCATACAGTTACAGAGCGAGATTCTGTCATTCAGGCAGAAGATGGGGGAGACGGTGGTGGACGCATGGGACAGGCTCATGAGATTGGTTAAACGGTGCCCGAACCACGGTTTTGGAGACGCGAAAATCCTGCAGGTTTTCTACCATGCCCTAGACAGGGAGAACGCTGACAGGATTGACAGAGAAGCCGGGGGAAACTTCCTATACCATGTGGACAAAGACAGTGCCTATGAGCTGATGAAGCAGTTAGCCAAACAGGACACTCGCCTGTTTGACGATCGCAGGATCACCGCCCGAGCTGAGCCCGTGGAAGACGACCGGATAGACAATCTGGCCAAGATCGTGCAAGACTTGGTTAAGAAAGTCTACTCGGACAAGAAGATTGTTGCGGCAGTAGATGGACCAGATTTGGACACAGCCATCGAGGGGCTCGAAAACGAAGATGCCAATTACGTACAGCAGCAGTGGGATCCGAGCCGGTACAGACCGGGCACGAGAGATCATCCCGGGTTCTTGTACGGAAACCCGAATTCCGAAATTTATGTACCGGGATTCCAGCACAAGCCACCGGCCCAGCAAGCCGCACCGGTACCGCAGGTTCAGTCGAGCCCATCTGCCCAGCAGTACGTCGCTCAGATGAAGGAGATCAAGTCCATGTTCCAGACCATGGAGTCCCGGTTCAAACATATCGACGCCCTGACAGCCGACGTGCAGACGACCAAAACGTCACTGCGCGCTTTGGAAGTACAAGTGGGGCAGTTAGCACTGCAGCTAACAGAAAGACAGCCAGAAAATCTACCCTCAACCACAGTAAATAATCCACGTGCTCAGGTCAATGCCATCACCACTCGGAGTGGATTAGCACTACAGGATCCGCCGTATCCTAGCCATGCACATGCAGAAAAGTCGAAAGAAATCGAGCGCAGAATATTTGGCCAGGATAACAGCTCAGCCGACCGCCCCCAGCCGAAGGGCTCGGTTGAGAAGGATGCAGTGCAGAACAAAGAGAAGGAAGCAGAAACGGTACCTGTCTCCAAGGATGTGCCATATCCTTTGAAAACACGAAAGAGGGATGATAGCAAGGACTACGCCAGATTTCTCGAGATTTTCAAACAGCTGAAGATCAACATACCCTTTGCGGAGGCGTTGGCAAAGATGCCCACTTATGCCAAGTTCCTCAAAGATATTTTGTATGGACTGAAACGTATGAGTGATTTCGAGACAATAAATCTGACGGCAGAAGTTAGCAATTGTGTGAAGAATGGGCTACCGAGGAAGAGGAAGGACCCTGGCAGTTTTGTCATCCCGGTGACCCTAGGTAATGCTTACACGGGAAAGGCTCTGTGTGACCTAGGGGCCAGTATCAATCTGATGACATTATCAATTTTCAAAAATTTGAAAATTGGTGAAGTCAGGCCCACCAGAATCAAGCTGCAGATGGCGGACAGATCCGTGAAGCAGGCTTACGGAGTTATTGAAGACATTCTGGTGAAAGTCGGAGAATTAATTTTTCCGGCAGATTTTGTGATTCTGGACATGGAGGCAGGAGACGTACCACTCATTCTGGGCAGACCGTTTATGGCCACTGGAGAAGCCATGATAAACTGCAAGAGCGGAGAACTGACCATGCAGATCAATGAAGACAAGGTGAAGTTCAACGTTTTCAAAATTCTGCAACTACTGAATTATTACGAGCATGAAGACATCTTCGCAGTGGAGGTAGTCGAAGAAGGCTGGGAAAACGAGGAGATGGATGAGCTATGGGCAGAGATTGACAGAGTGGACAGAGAGAACGAGGAGAGATTCCAGGAGGAGCAGGCCATGCAAGCTGAAAACCGGACCAGTTTACAGCTGGACGAAAAAGATGGACAGAAATTGGCCCGGGTGCCGTCACAGAAAGAGCAACCAACCCTAGAGCTTAAGCCGCTCCCGAGCCATCAACGTTCAGCACAGCCAAATCAGTTTCAAGAAGGGCAGAAAGCACTTCTCGACGACTCTCGGAAGCAGCTTTTTCCAGGAAAATTGAGATCCCGGTGGTCAGGACCGTTTATCATCAAAGAAGTACTTTCATGGGATGCGGTTGAATTGGAGAATCCGCATGACAGTACAACTTGCAGGGTGAGTGGAAACCGGGTCAAGCCATATCTGGGCCTGGAAGCTGACGTCAAGGTAAACCCTGGCGGTTTTGACGTCCCTTGAGCAAACATGAGGTAACTGGGTCGGGCCGTCGACCGTAAATTACAATCGCTGGTTGGGAGGCAACCCAACGTAGTAAGTTAGATTAAATTATTTCAGTTTTATTTTCAGTTTTGAATTTTGAGAGAGGTAAGATGAGTGGTTATTGACTTTGAATTGAGCGTGTGCAGATACAGCAAAACAGAGAACAAGCAGAGAAAGGGAAAGAGGAAGAAAGAGAAAAAAAAAATCCTGCTGGTTGCGTATATACGCAACCCTGCGTATATACACAGTCAGCAGCGAAAATTTCAGAATTAAAAAAAAAAAATATTTTTTTTTTATCTGCTGTCTGCGTATATACGCAGGGTTTGTATATACGCAGCCAGCAGCGAAAATCTGGAATTTTGAAAAAAAAAACAAATCTTTTTCAAAATGCTCCCTGATTGCGCGTATATACGCAGTACTGCGTATATACGCAGGCAGAAGTAAAAAAAAAAAATAATAATAATAATTTTTTTATTGGACAGCAGCACGTTTTTGCCCCATTTTTCTCTCTCTACCTCCATACACAGATCCGTGGAGTTTGCAGCGAATTCAGAAAATTTCGTAGAAGGAAAGGCAGATTTTCAAAATCTTGAAGAATCGACCCCGGTGTGTTCTGGCACACTCGAGCGTCACAGGGACTCGTACGAGTTGGGGATTTTTCAGGAACAGTTTTTCTGCAGAACCGAGCAATCGACCCCGGTGTACGGAAGTATACTCGACCATATGGGAGCACATTGTCAAACACAATGGTGCTCGGGGCTGGCACGTTTGAAGAGCGCACATAGAGCCCGGAAGGTTGACAACTTCCGGCGAGAAATTTTCTGGCGACCGGTCAACGGTCCTGCTCCACCGGAATCTGCGAAAAATTCCGCACCTGTAAGAACTGACTCCGGGTGCACAGGTTCAATTTCTGTCTCTCGCTTTATTTTTCTGCGTATGCTGCCAGTTGTTCCCATTCGATGACGCAAGCCAGCTCATCCAATCCAGATTATATGCCTAATGATTAGTACCATGAGGGCATGGCACCATCCAGTGTGGGTGGTGGCGTTGTAACTGCATTACTTAAAAAAAAAATGAAAATTTTGAGACTGGGCGAAGGATTTAGCTTAAAACTGGAGAGAGCTTAATGATAGAAAATTTCCCGAAGTGGACGAACTTAGGTGAGGAAGAGCTGCGAGAATCTGTCTAGGGGAGTTAATAGAGCCAATGCACTCCAGAAAACGCAAGTAGCTGTCTCCCGAGCAATGTATCCGACTAGCTGCCAGACCACCGTCACCAGGTAGTCGTCGACCCGCCATCACGGTCACCACATCATTTGGTGGAGTGATAGGCCATAGGGAACCTCACGTCCTGTCTCGCACCTTAGGTCCACAAGTGAGCCCCATTGATCCATTAATCCTTTTCTTGGTAACCGTTTGACCTAGGAAGCTGTTTTTTGACACTCGCATCATTGTTAGTATTTTTACCTTTCCTACGCGTCATGGCACGAGGGAGTTGAGTTGAGGGGGATTTTCTGGGGTAGAGCATAGTTGTCATATGTGATAGTGCATGAACTTCATTGTTATATTTGAGGGTGTGTAAGGGTGAGATAGTGACGGCAGCACACTTCGGTGTGGCGCTGACTCACGACATTACACCGTGAGCACAGGAGGAGAGCCGTAGTGCGTAAAATTTTCCGCACGACATGGGAAACTCTGGGTTGACAGGGTTTATTGGAGGACGCGTTGTGCGATTTAGACATCCTTGTAGAAAGGAGGATCGGTTGGAAAAGCGCAAATATTTTACAGATTAACTACATGGTTCTGTCCCCACGTTTTTGGGTTATCATAGAGTTGGCCTGGTTTATATTGTTTATTGTGTTGCCCCGCAAAAAAAAAAAAAAAAAAAAAAAAAACGAAAAAAAAATAAGAAAAAAAAAACGAAAAAAAAGTATCAAAGGCAGAAAATTCCGGGTGCTTGATTGATTTTATTTCAAAACGCCGGGCCGGCAATTTTTATCATAGTTTCACATTCGTTCACAGTTGTGGCCGCGAGAACGACAGTTACACCGGGACTGGGGAAATTGAGTGTCGAGAATCTTAGGTGATTTGGGTCAGTTTCTATCATCTTGGTGAGGGAGTGTGAGATTGGGGTGTGTGTGAGTGTGCTGTGACGTTTAGGACATCGCTTCTAAATGACTTATCCTACCGTCCCAAAGCCGGCAGATTTACATTACACCCGGAGTAAAAGCACAGAAGGTGTGCGTTAGGAATACGTTCGGTTTGCGTGCAAAAGCAGAAGTAAGTAGTGTTCGTGCTTGTTCCTAACCTAGGCTGGCCGCGAGTTCTTCCGATCACCGTAGTTTCTGAAATCTAGGGGAATATGAGAACTTGATGATGTTTAGTTTGAGTTGAAGAGATTGCCCAGTCTCACCAAAAAGATAATTTTTTTATAGTAATACTGTTTTTTTTAAATAAGTGCAGTTACACCGCTCTGGATTGATTCGGGACAGTGTGCATTGGTAGTATATTGCTGGAGTTTGCTCGGGACGAGCAAAGTTTAGTGTGGGGGTATTTGATAACGCCCAAATAGGGGTTATTTTATAGCCTGAAAAGATGTGTATATGTGCTGGAAAACCGTGCTTTAGCCCGAAATCACCCTCGGAAAGCCTCGGTTTTAGGAACGAGACGTTTTTTTGCTCTTCGTGAATTTCTGCATGTTTCGTACTTTTATTGGATATGATCGCATTTTTTTTCATGTTTTTACAAGAACAGGTTCGGAAAGTGCATTGGGATGCGTGCCGAGACAGAACCGGGATCGCCTCGGGAAACGTGCAGAAAATGCTCGGGACAAGATTTGACCGAGACTGGTAAAAGATGGAGTGGAATGGAAAACGGAAAGACTGGAGGAAAAACGAGCAGTGAAAACCGATCGAGGAAGCTGAAAACGCCAAAACCGAGAATCTCTGGGATGCGCTCGGTTGACAATATCTTGAGCTTGACTTGGAATTTTGAAGTGAAACCAGGGGCAAAAGAACGGAGACGTCAAGGGCTTTCCGAAAACAGGTTATAATGCTGAATCGGAGTCCGGCCGAAAAACCGGCTCCCGTCACGTGTGGGTCCCAGACAGGCCACGCCCGAGTAAGGAGTCTCGGTTCCCGATGCCCGGAGTCATGATCAGCTAATTCAGGGTCGTGACGATTTCCGGGACAGTTTTGGCCTAGGGATATTTTAGTAATTTTGACAAGTTTGGGTCAAAACGCAAGACGGGAACACGGGAAAGCAGGAAGACACCGAGGAAGGAAAACCGGAGATTTCAGGCAGAAGTGTGGGACCCAGAAGACCCAACCTGGCCCACCAGAGGACCAAGCCGGGCCAGGACACAGCCCTGCCTGCGTATATACGCAAGGCTGCGTATATACGCAGGGCTGCGTATATACGCAGGCAGGGGGGGGTGGGGGATGCTGAGTTGTGGGCCCCTGGTTGCGTATATACGCAACCCTGCGTATATACGCAGCCAGTTTGACTTTTTTTCCAAAGTCGGTGGACCGATGGCAGTTTCCGTAATTTCTGACGCATACGTTTCGAGGAAAAACAACACTATTTAAAGACTCGTCCAGACTCGTTTTGAGACACAATATAAAAAACAGAACACAACACAAGACAGCACAACCGAAGGAGAAGTCGGAGCATCCCGGGAGACCACGGAAACGTGAATCCAGATTCAAGACACTCGTTTGCTCTTCTTCTCTCTCATTCAAAAACTGTGTTATTTACGTTATGAATTTCAGTAGCTAAACTTTTACCTAGGTTCTCGGTGAACCTAGGGTTTCGTTTCAGAGATTAGTTCTACGTTTTGACTATGAATTCATGATCGTACTATCTTAATATCAGCAGTTTTTATCAGTTATTCTGTCTTTGAATTTTACTGTTCATGCATGATCGGAGTCGCGAACCAGAATTGCTACAGACCCGAGCCGGTAGGTGAAAACGTCAGGTTAGGGTTAGGAAGAGAAGACAGAATTTAGCACCTTACCCCGATAGGCCGACTAGCGAAGGGGAGTTAGGACTAGCCTGAAATCGTTGAGACCAACTGTTAAAGAATCTAACCCGGGCCATCAGGACAGGTTAGAAACCCTAGCAGCCTTAGAACGAGACTGCAGATTTAGGCAGCTTAACAGGAATCCGACAGTCTGCAGGATTGTGATAACGTGCAGGAAAAGAAAAGAAAAGATACTGCACAATTGGTACGTGGCACGAATAACGAGACTGCTGTGTGTTTTCATGTCAAACAAAGAACGAAAATCTGAAGAACCCTAGGGGATCCCGGGACCTAGTATCTCAAACCCTAGCTTTACAACCTTAAGATTATTCAGAAAATTCTCGCAAAAAGATTTACGTTTCAGTTATTTAATTTCAGTACTTAGTTAGCAAGCAACTCCCAAAATATTCCTCCTTTTTACACTCTGTTCGTTAAAACTGATTACTAGAAAAACCTGCAAAGTCCCTGTGGGATCGATAAACCGAGTCTAAAATACTCACTATATTACTTGATTTGTATACTTGCGAATAGTACGCTAAATTGCGCATCAATGAGAGAGAGGGTGTTTTAATGTCTTCAATGAGTGTGCAGGTACCGAGGACCTCCTGATTCTTTGCTTTGATGCATGTGCACAAGTTGGCATGAAAAACGAGGAACAACGAGCTAAATGGGAACATTGAGCTTGATGAAGGAGCTAAGCTAATTATTCATGAGGAACATGGTAGCAAGTTGGAGTATCGGAGTTGCACGCATCGGAATCCGGAGAGGAGATAAAAGTTCAAGAGCTTTGGAGGTGAGATTTTTTGCATAAGAGAGATAAATTGAGAATACATGGAAAATTTCTTGGATTTGGAAATTTTCTAGTCAAAAATGGATTCCTCGTCGAGTGTGGAGTCCAACGGTTCAAGAATCGCGCAAATCGGATACCGGATGAAGAAGATAGAGCAAAAACAAAGTGGGCGAAAAGCAGTGATTTCGGCACCCATTTCGGGTCAAAATGGGGGCCGAAATCAAGTCATTTCGGCCCGAAATAAAAAGGGTTCACTGTTTTGAAAAGCTACAGTGATTTCGGGCCCCATTTCGGGCTGAAATGGGGGCCGAAATCGGGTTGCTTGGTCCGATTTCGGGGGTGTTTTTTGGTATTTTCTTGATTGTTTAAGGCATATATCCAACCAACAAGTCCCCTAACACCACAATTTGGATCAAAAACTTCCCAACTTCATCTTCTTCCTCTCCAAAACCTCAAGAGCACCAACTTACCCCAAGCCCAAAACACATCCAAATCGCGAAGTTTTTGAGATCGTGAGCGGATTAACTCTTTAGCTTTTGAGATAGTGAGCGGAATGAGTGTGGGGGAATTCAAAGAGGAAGAGCTCCAAGAACTTAAATCTTCCAATTCGTTTCCTTGGAGGGGGATTCGGCCAAAGCTCAAAGAGGAACTCAAGACGGGAACACCGAGGAGCACATCAACGGTATGCTTGCTTCAACTTGCTCCAGTTTTCGGAAAATTTGGTCAACCGACTCGGTCCTAATTGACTAATTTCTGCGAAACCAATCCCGTAAGAATGGTACACCGGGATCATAGGTACCACATATTCTCTCTCTTTAAATTATCGCTCTAGACGATATGATTCAATTCGCGCAAAGTGCCATGCAACACTTGTCTTTTTGAATCCTTACATGTTGAGATCATGTCATTGGGGGGACACTTTAATTTCATTGAGGACAATGATTATATCAAGTGTGTGTGTGTGGGGGGGGGGGGTTACACATATCTTTACTTGCCTTAACTTGCATTTCCTCGTTACATATAGAATAGTGAGTCACTTTGCACGTAGGTGTCGGAGTTAGGATTGCATGTGCACGTTTAAATATTTGCATTGTATAGAATTGTTGCACTTTTAAATATTGAGTCCCCCTACCCAATAGTTGTTCGTTAATCGAGTTGGCCCAAGCATATAGAGTTAGGAAAATTAAAACAAAAATAAAGAAAAAAAATGGAAAATAGGAAAAATTCTAAAAATTGATTTTTTTTGAGAAAGGGCAATTGAAGAGAGTAAACGTGGAGAGGGCTTAATGATAGTATTCCCTAGGTAGTATGAAAATCTGAGGTGAGGTAGACACGCGAGAATCTGGAGTAGGAAGGCTATAGGGCCAATGCACTAGAGAATTGTGAGTAGCTGTCTCTCAAACTAGTTATCCTACTAGCGCTACACCACCGTCACTTAGGTAGTCGTCAACCCTCCTCGTAGTGGCAACGGAACAACTGTGCAAGTGATTTTATGGGGACCTCACGTCCCATCTCCATCGCCTAGGTCCACTAGTTATCCCAATTTTATCAATCTACCGCTTTTATTCACAGCCTCTAGCCTAGGAAGCCGTTCCTTGTGACTTCTATCACTAGTTAGAATAGTCCCTTCCTATGCGTCATGATAGAGGGAGTAGAGTTAGGGAGGTTCGATGAGGGTGAGCTGATTTGATACATCTTGAGTGGATCTTCTTACATGTCATATTTTGAGGGGATGTGAGGGTGCGTTAGAGACGGTAGCACACTTCTGTGTGGCGGTGAGTCGTGTTCATACACCACGATCACAGGTGGAGTGCCGTAGTGCGTGATACTTTTTCCGCACGATATGGGGTGGGGGTTGGTTGATCTTATAGTAGGACATGCTTGTGCTGCATTCATATTTTCTACATCTTAGGTGATGAGGAGGATCGGTTTGAATTAGCACGTTTACATATTGACTATTGGGTTTTGGATATGCTTTACATCGAGTGTGGGGGTGTCGACATATATCTATTTCATCATTTTATTTGACACATTCCACCCCCACATTATCTATATTGATTTGCTTCTTGGATATTGTATCATCATTGGTGGCTCCATGTGCTTATTGAGAATGAAAATGAAATTGAAAAAAAAAAAGAAAAAGAAAAAAATTGAAAGTTGAAATTGGAATGGAATAGGAAGCTGGAAATTAAACTTCATGAAGACCGAGGAGATTAGCTATTGTTCGAGATCACTTCTTCACATTTGTGGCCGCGAAAACGGCGTTACACCAGGATTGAGGGAATGAGGGCCGAAGTAGTAGATTTGGTGGGGTTCCTTGGATTTTGGTGAGGGAGTGTGAGAATCGGGTTTTTGTGAGTTGTATCATGACGTGTAGGACTGCGCTTCTAAATATCATATCCTACCCGCCCTAAGCCGTCAACAATTGAAACCCGTGGATATATAGCTCGGATGGTAGGTGCTAGGGATACGTTTGATGAGTGTGCAAGAGCAACTTATTGAGTGTTCGTGCCAGTTCTGTCTGACGAAACTGGTCGCAAGTTCTACCGATCACCGAAGTTTAGAATCTTCTAGGGGATGTGAGAGCCTTATGACAGGCCGGTTTGTTCTTTGAGATTGCCCAATCTCTACTAAAAAGCAAAAAAATATATGTTCTTTAATTCCTTGAATTGTGTATAATCGAGTTGCATTGTTCATAGTCATGTAGATTGCATCGTCTAGTGTTTGAGTTGTTGCGTCCAAGGCAAAGTAAAGATATATGTTAATCTTGGAAGCAAAGTGTTGCTCGGGACGAGTAAGAAGGTAGTGTGGGGGAATTTGATAGCGCCTTTCGGGAGCTATCTATTATCTCTATTTTACCACATTATCACGAGTGATTTGAGCCTAATGTTAGAGAATCTGAGTCGTTTTACCACTTGTTGCTTCACATGCTTTGTATTGTTAGTCCGGGCGTTTCTATGTATATTTAGTTGTTATTTGTCAAATATAATCGCTTGGTATGGTTTTTCATGTTGTTTTGACAGGAATGGATGCTAATCGGTTGATATGAGGCATGGAACGAACTTCGGAAACAACGGGAGCACAAGTGGAACGGAGAGAAGCAAAGATGGAGAAGCTAGGATGACCAGTTCTGATGATATCTTGAGTTCTAAAAATAATTTTGGAGTGATACCTATTCCAAATGAAAGTAGACTCAAATATCTTTCCGACGATAGGTCACGGAGCTTAATCCGAGTCCGGATGAGAGAGATATGGCCTGCGCAAGATCAGCTTACAATTCTGGACAAATTACAAACTGGAGGGGCTGTAATGCAATTTCAGCAAAGTACAGCTGACTAAAAAACGTGGAGAAGACTTGGAAGAACAGAACCACACGACGGAGGAAGAGAGAGAGACGCACGGGAGTTCAAGGAAGAGAGGATTCACCCCCCCCCCCCATCATCAAGGATTTCATCGTTTGATTCTTTTTCTTCATCTCTTGTACTATTTTCTATGGAGATCATGATTTTATCAAGAGATTTCATGTCTAGCTAAACTCATAGCTAGGTGATTATGTAGAAATAGGGTTTAATTGGTTGATTGATGGATTCATGGATTTACTTCATGCTTAAAGCTTAATTTCACTCTTGATTCCATTCTTTCTTTTACTTGAGTTCTTAATTCTTAGCATGTGAGGCTTGATCACCCACAGCATGTTAGTTATCTAGGAGAGTGTATGAAAATAACTCAACCCTAGGTTTTTGAAGAGTAGGAAGACGCTCTTAATATTCTTGAGACTGAGAGGTGAAAGAATGAGAGTGATCACATAAAGATTGTTTCAGTTGATTATGTTAAAGTAATAACTTTGCAAGGTTGAGAGGTCTTGTAGGTACCTTTATTATATCAACTAGAGTAGTGTTATTAACAACATTAGACTGAAAGGATTTGTTGTTGAAAACACCACGGTGTGATACATGATTGAGAGATATGTGTTACGAGTATAATCTGATATGGTGAAAGAAATAGTGAAGTGTTGTGAATTGAATCCGGAAATTAACTAAGCATCCTAGCGACCCTAAATCATCTAGTTTCTCCATACTCTTAGTACTATCATTCATCTAATTTGCAGTTCTTAGTTACGTAGAGCCACTTGATTGAGGGTGGCAAAATTATAAACATTCAACCCTTTTGCCGGTTACTTTGTACCCAAAATTTGATTCACGATTGGCTAATAGTAGTTCTAACTCCATGTGGGTTCGACAACTGGGGGTCCTAAAGACTCCACTTTACTACTTGATCGTACACTTGCGCAGTATGCGTAATTTAGGCGTGTCATGCGCGTGCATACACACACACACACACAAACACACACACACACACACACACACACACACACACACACACACACACACACACACACACACACACATATATATATACTAGGGGTCTCTAACGCGCGCGGAGCGACAGTGAAGTTGACGCGTGGTACCTTTGCAACGACCTTTGTGTTTGAGAGAAGAGAAAACGGCAGAGCATCCATGTAATTATTTAAGAGTTATATTTTTTCAACATGTTGGTATTGTAGTGTATACCATACATAGAATATTACATTTGCCAACATAGATTCAAGTTTATTGCTACACCGTGATGCGCTGCTCGCAGTCGAGACATGAACCTCTGGGAGCATTGTGATTCACCAACGAACTTGCTGCATAGTAAAGAAACCTCTGCTCGAGACCTGATTCACATATCAAAGCAGGGTTACCAAACATGAACATGGCGAGTACCGGAGAAGGATAGGAACTGAGGAACAATAAACATAAACAACTGATCAAGCTCGTGCGTGATTCTAATAGTGACCACCACGTATATGCAACTATATTTGACAAAAACACTGTATTTCTATCCTAAATAAACCCAATACCAACTCCCATTAACCCATGACCACTATTACACCATCAGAATTTAGAACTACCTACTGCTTTCACCGCAAAATTACCTCACAAACTGTTACCTATCACTCACTGCTCACCATCTCTTAGCCAACGCCATCACCTTCATAACCATGGCCTTCAAAATTACAACCTGCTACCCTTATCTTATGTTATATATCTTATATATATAATATAGAACTTTTGACAGAAAACCCCCCTGCAGTATGGTCTCGCTGACACTTAGCTACCAGCAGTATTGATTTTGTCAGAAAACCCCCCTGCAGTTTGACTTTTAACGACATGTCGCACCATTTTTCAAACAAAAACCTTCATGCAGTTTCACTTTTACCGTCACTTAGCTACTATCAGTTTTAATAACATGGTGCGCGATGTCAGTAAAAGTGAAACTGTAGGGGGGTTTTCTGACAAAATAATACTGTTTGTAGCTAAGTGTCAGCGAGACCATAATGCGGTGGGCTTTCTGTCAAAAGTTCTATAATATAAAAGTAAAAAGGTCCTGAGGTGAAGCCACGATTTAACATTTGTCATTGTATAATCATTATGAGTATGACATTTGTAATCCTACATGTCCATTTAAACAAAACCAACCAATGACGTCAAGATATGTACTCATATGTTGCTTTGTCATTAAATTTTGAAGGTACACATTTTGTTTGTAACTCATGAGCAATTAATATCAATTAAAAAATTAGTAATGAATTTCTAGTTTTGATTTATGACATGAAAATAAATATATTTATATATAAGTAATTTTTCTTAATATTTAAGAAGAAGTTATTATTTCATGAATTCTTGATTGATGCATATTTCATATAACATGAATTATGATCACATATTTAAATCTATCATTTACATAAAATAATCATATGTAATTACATTATTTTCATTAGGAAAGGAAGTTATATTCTTAAAGAGATATTGTATTCATTTAATAATAATAATATTTAATCATGGCATCTTCAATTCTACACGTATACAAAAGACATAAGTGACTTTCTAAGAAAAGGTGCCGCACTCTTTTTTCCAGCAGCATGTCAAACTAATTGGTCAATATTAGTTTTCTCAACTTCATCACAGTAACTTTAGCCTCAGATGATTATTTTAAGATTAACCGGTTTAATTATATGAGCATAATGAATTTTTTATATTATTCCATGTTAATTTCCAATTTGTTTTCTGAGCTAATTGTATCTTAATATCATAATAAATTCAACAAACAATATTTTTTTGAAATGAAATTCAACAAATAATATAGGTACATGAAGTTCAGAAGTAATTTTTATTATTCTTTACAAAAAAAATACTTCTACGAATTCTTATTTATGCATATTATTGCATAGTTATAACATTTGATACCATGAACCATGATCACATTTTCAAATTAGAAAATATTTGTAAATAAATTTGTAAGAATTTTTTTAGGAAAAGAAGTTCCACTCTTAAGACATATATGTAGAATGCATTTTGTAATGTAACACACTGAAGTAAGTTCATCTTCATATGTGTAAATAACGTTGGTGGTTTTATGATGAATTTATTTCAAATATTCCATACAAAATTTCTTTCAATTTTCATCTAAGTTAGTTTTATGTTAGACAAGTTTCTAAACATTTCTTATCGATCAATAATGTTTTCACAAAGAACATGACAATACAACAATTAGTTGATACTTTAACATGTAAGAATATTGTACACTTTCAGTTACGAACAATTATAAAAATAATTTTCTCAAACAAATTTTAAAATAAGAATTTGAAAATAATATATTAAAACAAGTTAGAAGTCACTCATTGATAATAAAAATCATAAAGATAAAGAAACGTGATTAGATTGCAATAATTATTGAAAAGAACTATTTCAATGATATCGAGCAACTTTTTCGAAATCATAATTTTTTTTGCATATTTCACATTCATATAAGTGACTTAACTCCATTATTTATCGACTTACCCCGCGCCTTGGCGCCGGGTCACGCCTAGTATCCATTATACCATAGTTTTAAAAGCTGGACCGGACCGGCTGGTTCGACCGGTCGGACCAGTGAACCGGGCTCGGTCCGGTTCAGTTCGCACGTCGGACCGGGCATGCACCAAACCGGTCAAGACTGGTCAAGAACCGGCCGGTTTACGGCCCAACCGGTGAACCGGCGGGTCGAAAACCGGCCGATTTCAATTAATTCCGAAAAATCAATGCGCCGTGTGATAATCGAACTCGCGTACAACATTCACTGGCGCGCAGAGCTTGCCGCTGGGACAAGTGAACAATTGTGAATGTGATTCACCTTTTAATATATATAGTAAATCTCAGATAACTTTTATTTTATGAACTACTACCTTTTAAAAACTTTAGTTTTATTAAATCAAATGTTATTAAACATATATATAAATTCCTTTTGTATTGCAACTTCAAAACATGGTATTTTTAAAATTCAATTCCATATAAAATTATATATAAATATAATTTGTTCTTTCAATAATTTTTTAATAATTCATGAATATAAATATCTTTTTATATCAAATTGTAAATTAATATCATTAGACTTGCATGTTTTCTAAATGGTGATGCTAATGTTGGGTACTTTAATCAACTAGTTGATCATATTTACGTGTACAAATTATATTTTAATTACGTTTAATAGATATTTATATATAAATAAATACTTATATATTATTTAATAAACGTGTGATTCAACCGGTCCAACCACCGGTCCGACCATGAACCGGTGCCTCACCGGTTCGATGGCCGGTCCGGTTTTTAAAACTTTGCATTATACCACACCATCATAACTAACCACCATTTACACCATTCCAGATCACCAGGAGAGTAGAGAACTTTTGAGTATCTTTTCCTTCTCATCAAGTTCTCACTTCACACACAATTTTTTATTACATGCGTTTCTTTTTAGGGTAAAAGACAGTGACCACCCCTGAGTTTTGCATAAATTTCATACTCCACCCCTGAGTTTTGAAAAAAGACACTCTGCACCCATTTGACGGAATATTCCGTTGACACTTAGCACCCTTCTGTCCTATTCCGTTAGAAAAATGGGATACACACTTTTTTGGGACCATATTGCCCCTGTGTTTGTTTTTTGGACTTTATTACCCTTGTTCATCAAGAACACCAAGAACATGAAAAACAAATCCATAAAATTCTCAACAAAAAAATCAACTAGAACAAGTCGTCAATTACAAATAACAAGAACATACATTTCTGGACAAGATCAAGAACAAGAAATCAGAATTTCCAAAACCTTTGTTTCACACAAATTCTTATAGAAATATTCTAACAAAAATTATTAGATGAAATCAACTGCAACAAGAACAAACATATTGGGTTGAAATTCGCTCTCAACCTAAACCCAGAATTACAACCAAGACCTCCTACACCATTTTTCATCACCACAACAACCTTCTCCAACCCAGATTACCATCAACACACACCATGCCAATCAAAAATTCCTTCAAACCTCTTCAACACCATTCAGTGTCTACATAAATTCCAAGCTTACCAAACAAAGCATTTGCCAATACAGAAAAGGCTGAGTTTTGCATAAATTCCACTCAGGGGTGATCATCAGCAATGTTGAGGGTCCCTCCTGAGCTGCTACGAATCACTTCATCCTGCTGATCTTAGACAGATGGACTCATCCAGGTTACTGATTTCAAGAGAAAGAAAGCAAAAACATGCACTTTAGATAGACAAACAACATATGCTAAAACAATAGAGTGGAAAACAAAGTCAATTTCCTTATAGGAGCAGAGCAAAAAAATAGATAAACTACACCAAGAACAAGTTTGGTAACCCAGGAATCGGTTTGATGAAAATACAAGTCCCAAAACACCCTGCTATCAAGTCCTAAATCAGATCAAAGCCACAAATCAACACCCACAACACAGCAAACCAACAAAAGACAGAAACTTGCGAACCAATATTTGTCAATTTTAATTCCAGTACCTTCCACTTCGTTTTCGTTCTTCACTTCGTTGTCCGATTAATCACGAACGAACCCACAACAGTTACATCTTCAGCCTCCGATCTCCTACACTCCTTCCGACTCCGAAGCTCCACCGTCGCCGCCTTCCCTCCTACAACCACCATGTTTCGAAGAGTATCAACCCAGCTCCGCCCTTTCGCCTCCGCAAACATGGCGACCCTCTGTCTCTCAAGATATGAAGCATATGAAGCAGAACTCAGTCGATTTCTCTCTCTCTCACTCTCTGGGTCAATCACTGAAGAAGGAATGAGAAATGGAGGAGGCTCTGCCGCTTCCGAAGTGCCGTCGCAGACTTCAAAGCCTCCGTCGCGACATCCGCCGGCTTGCCTCTGTTACGGATCTGGTCCTCTATCACCGGAATAGTCAGCAACTATGGTGAGATCTAGGATTGCAAGTGTGTGTTTGGGTGGGTGGAGAAGATGAAGGCTCTGCTTCAGATCTTGAAGACCTCACCGAGAATGGCGCTGATTTGCTCTTCGATGAACTTGACCCTAGGGTTTACGGAGACGACGAGAGCCGCCATTTCGTCGCTGTTGAGGCCACCGTCGCTGTTGGCGTCGAATTGGTGGAAGAGAGAATGGGGGAGGGACGGTTGCGTTCACAGGGGAAGAGAGAAAGAGGGGAAGACAGAGAGGATTAGGGTTAGAAATGAGTGGGAGAGATGTTAGGGTAATATATATAGGAAGTAATTTTATAATATTTCAAGGGTAAAATAGTGTTTTTCTCGTGCTATAGTTCAACCATCCAAAAAAAGGTGCAGATTGTCTTTTTTCAAAACTCAGGGGTGGAGTATGGAATTTATTCAAAACTCAGAGGTGGTAATTGTCTTTTACCCTTCTTTTTATCTAAATTGAATACATACTGGGTGCAAGTTTCTAGCTAATACATACCTTTTGACTTGCTGATGGTGGGTTCATAGACTGGCAGAGGGTTGCGATCTAGAACGGAGTGATATAACCTGTTGCGGAGTTTGAAACAGTGAGGTAACCGTGTGAGATATATGTATTTCAAAAAGAAAGAAAAATTCCACTTTGGCCGCCTGTTAATGCGAAGAACCAAATATAACAAATTATACAATCCAGTTTCAGAAGAAACAAAGCCAATGCTTGAAAGATTTTGACTGATAGGGCCCAAATGAGTGAAAATAGCCTCTGAATCTGCACGTCTGAAGATCAAGTACACCATATATACACAGATAGGGAACACAATTTCAAAACTTGAGGATGACGCGGACTCCAAAGCTGATCATCAGACCAGCGTGATCCTGGTGAAGGCAGGAACGACCGCGACTCCAATTGAACATAGTACCAGCTGAAAAAGGTCTTGAAGACCCTACAATAAAGTGTGAAATTTCTTAAAGATGTGAGAATCACTATTTTGATCTAGGTGAAGATACTTGATGATCACAAAAAGCGATGAATTAACTGAAATCAAACAAACTCATTGTCACTCTTACCTCAAGATCATTAGGAAAAAAGGGCATTAACAATGCACTTATGTAACATGCTTCTATTGAGGTATGTTGTCTGACAAATTAGAAATATAACCCTCTTCCATTAAGTTTAATTATACAAACTTCGCTTACTCCTGTCGCATGTTTCTTATCATGTGGATTGCATCAAATCAGTGGGCAAGTATACGTCCCGCAGATAGGTGCTTTAAGCTAACCCGAATAGAAACAAATGTTGCAATAACTCTAGCAAATTACCCAGAGGAATTACAACACGAACTTGAATAAAATGAGGCAGATTGCAGTTACAATTACCTGATTAATCGAAGAAGGGAGAGGCTGACTTAAGAATGAAATGGAAGAAGAAGCCGTAGTAGTTCGAAACAACTGCGAAACCGAGAAGAAGCAGTAGTAGTTTTTCAGTTTTGGTTCTCGTTTACACATTAAGCAAACAAAAGACCACAAATACTTTCTAACATATCCCTGTCACATGCTAGCTTGATAGGGAAGCTTTCTGTACTTCCAAGAGAATCACTTTATTGAAGAGAAAGAGACAGAAGAGGAAGAGAGAGTTCTGGTTATAGGAGAAGGCCACGACGGTGGCGATGGCGATGGCATCTTCATTCTTCTTCGTCTGAATTCAAATCAATCGGATTTGGAACTCTTGCCATCACCAGAATATGTCAAGTCCGAGCAGCACATTTACCCCAGCGTAACCGAAAACAGAGACCAGGTGCAAATTACCGTGCCAGTATAAAAAAAGGACAGTGGACATTAAGGCTTCACAGAACTATCCCCAGCAGCTACCATGGCTCTACCCCAGAAGACTATTCATGGTGACCAAACACTTGACTGTCTCACAGTCAGAGTGAACGATTTTCAATTAGTACTGCAGGGAGACGAAAATGTTTTTCTTTATGTAGTAAAAGGAACATCATGATATTCATTTGCGTTAACTAATACCCGGTTGGCATGTAGTTTGCATTCGGTGGGCAGTGTTAAGTATCTCAGAAGCGGTTAATGGAGGTCACAACTGCAGTTGAGAGTGCCCTGCCTGAACTGGAACGCGGCCTGGCTGCAGTACCGGACTCTAAGCTGATTTTGTTGCTGCTGGACGTTAAAGCTTTGCAAACTGTTCCAGCAGGCTGCACGGGCTGAGCTGCATCTTGTTCCACATACGATATGGGTCCACTCATCATCGATGCCAGGGTTTCTTGCAACGTACAGACAGTGACAAGGAGTCCTTCTGTACCAGAAATAGATGACCAGATTCACATTATAAATTAATTAGATATTGCAATCAGGACAGATAACTGGTATTGCAATCAGGACATGGAAGACCAAGTAAATGGAACAAAAACATTACCCAATAAAGCCAGGCCATCATGCTGTCAAGAGCTGATATGTGTTTTGTTTGTAAAGAAAGAGTAAACAAATTTTATGAGTAGATAAAAGCTGACTGGTTGTGGGGGTTACCCAAGGGAGGAATTGAGTGTCCATATTATTTGATACTAAACATACACGATGAACTATATCATTCAATTTAGAAAATAAGCACGGATATTATATTACAGAGGGAGTAAGTACTAAACAGAATTTAGGAAGCTAATAACATTCACTTGCGAAGCTCACAATTTCAAAAATTCAAAAATTAAAAAAAAACACGTCAGTCCACAAGTAACAAACATGTCTACTAAATCAGTCAGCAGGGCATCAATAAAATTATAGGACTTGCAAAGTACTATACTTCCCTATACAACGACAAAAAAGTTGGGCACCTGGTCATAACAACAAATTGAGACAAAGATTATGACAAGAAATTGAGAGCTTTTTCGGGACCAAGTGCGCCAGAGAGGATGAATTCACTTCTGCTGAGGACAGAGGGTTCATAATCCTCTCCACCGTCCCTTTGAACGCTTTGCGAAGCTTCTGAACCACAAAATGCTTCAAAAAAGAGAGGGATAGGGTGTATAACTATCTTCACTTCAACACTGAGGATAGGTTGGTATAGGTAGGCCAATTAAAACATTCTTATGCAATGTAAACACAAATTTATACCATTTTTGTAAAAGCACCAAGAAAACACCATTGCTCGGTTAAAAGTTAATAATTACTAACACTGTTGGCAACTCATTAAGGAGTGGAACAATATTTTCAAGCAATCAAGCAGAGAAAGTAAAATGTAATGACAATGGAAGCTGCAGTTTCCATTGTCAATCTCCGTCATCATAACCGAAGGACGTACTCAAAATCTGAAGCCATAAACCTTGAACAACTAAAGCGACAACCGGTAATACTAAATTCCAGGCAAGACGTACCAGTGACTGCAGGATTAGGACACAGAAATCAGAAGACAACCGCGCAATGTGCAACCAACCAGCTGGTGCTGGATTTAAACTTGATGAGACAACTGAAACCAAAAAATTTGACAGAAATAACGAAATCTCAAAAGAGAGTATAAGATGATAGCAAGTTCCATTATTAGTGTTAAAAGAAATATGAGCACTTCTGTTATTTAATTAAAGTAACAGGCTGAAACTAAAGTAGTTGTAGAGAACGAATGTCTGATAATGGGGAATGAGAAAAATTACATACTTCAGAGCTTACCATGTTATGAAAATGCGGGCTTAATTGAAATAATATCAATATTGTATGCTAGGTCTTCAATCAAACATTCTCATCATATATTTCTGCACGAAGACTGAGTAAAAGATCAATGATTTATAGTCAATATTTGAACGTAATTTCAATTAATGTGATTGTGTAAGTTGTTTGGACGCGAAAGGTGATTCAAACTTCTGGAAAAAAACATTTTCCTTTAAGAAAAAAATGCATACTCTTAGTATATCAAATTACCACTTAACAACACCCGCTTCAGAAAGAGGCTGATTAAAAATCGTAAACATTAGTCATATAAGTAAAAACAATAATGAAAGCTGTCCGTCTTTAATAACATTCAGAACTGCGACATTTATCTTAAACCTTGTTATGTATAGTGTATAAGCAGGAAAAGCTAATGCTTCCAGATTACTATGCATAGTAGAAGAGCTTAAAGAGAGTATTGTCACAAAACCCACCTTCAGAGTTCTTTTACTGAGCTTCTCAATTTCTTCCTTATTGCAAGACTGCAGAAATCAATAAATAGTACAGGTTGAGATGCTATCAAGGTAAACAAAAATTATTCAACTTAAAAGGAAAAGCATCCTGCAGATAGAAAACTTAAAGCGAACACTGTTTCACCTCAATAGCAGCATTCAGGCCCTCAGCAGCTTCTGCTCTCTTCGAGTGACTACATGGAAATTCCAAATGAAAACCACGATAAGTAGTCACTTGTACTATTCCCCCCACTCATGAAACTACATCAGAAGTGCGGATAGTTACCGTTTTGCCAGCTCTTATCCTTATCCCCGGATACTACATATTCCTTAATTGTCACCTGCAAAATAAATAAATAAATAAATAATAAATAAATAAATACTTGACCTATGAACTACAACATATCCTCTAGAAAACTACAACACTCAAGTGCACTACAAGAGACACAACTCAGCTCTAGCATCCTCCACGTTAATGTAGCAAAAACTTTAAGATAACTATCGAATATGCATATAATCCGAGTGACTGTTTATTTTGATATTTGAAAGTATCAGGAACACTGAAATATCCACAACTTGAGCTATAACAGAGCATACATGGAAATTGATAAAAGAAAAAAATCTGAACGATTTGTTTTTCTCTATCCCAAGCTTAGGTTCCTTGGTTCCGTACAACAAAATGCTGACGTTTCTGAGAAACATAGCTACACCGAAAGCAACCAGTGTGCATATGTAAGAAAGAATTATATTAATATGCAATGAATAAAACTTACATATAGATTGAACAATTCCACAACTTTCTCTCCATCTTCAACAGTGCTCATCGTCAGGCAACCGAAACCACAGCTCCTTTCAGTTTCCCTATTGTAGATAACCTAGCAAAAATAATCTCCATCTTCTTAGAACTACCAGAACTAAACAAAATAATTTCAATCAATTAGATATCTAAATTACCATGTATAACATAAATCATCCACATTTAGATATCTTTAAAAAATTTCATCACATAGAGAAGGATAGAAATTATTACCAACTAAAGCAGTCACTGCATAAAAAGTTGAGGAACTTGATATTCGTTTTAAATGATCAACCGATAATGACTAAGCAATTGATGCAACTACGGTGACCGGAACAATAAACATCAGAGTTGCCCCGTCAAACATGCAGGACATATGACCATCCTTTGACCGAAACAATAAGCCTCGTGTGTTTTTCAACCAGACCACAGGAAGTTTGAGCATAGTTTTTTAAACCGGACCGGTCATCAACCCGGAAAGGGACCTAATTTAGTGATTCAACCAGTGGTCAACTGTTAATCCCCCATTCAATTAGTAAATAAATATCTCAGGACCAACGTAGTTTCACAAATCTGGTATGTGGGTATGGGGGTGGGAAGGAAAAGAGGCTCAGATCTGTTAGTGATTAAACAGAGGATGATAGCCTCTGAAAGAAGTTCCAAACAGTTTCTACAGAGGCAAATGATTGCCTCGCCAAGACGTGATTGATCGTCAAAGCCCAATCATTCTCGCAGATACATCATCACTGCCCATTCAGAGAGGAAATTTCCAGTTGCTCCACGAGCAATAAATGCTCATGATCTAAGATATGTCTGAATAATCATATGACCACTGCAAACTTTCAGAGCTTGCAATACAATATATCTGGAACTGAAAGCCCGACGGTATTGAAGAAGTTAGGTTTGCTCTAACTTAACTCCCAGTCACTGATACACTTTTTCGAATCCTTGCGACTGATCTTTTGAAACCTGGAAAGAGAAACATTGCACTCACCATGGCTGCAGAGGGTGATTCCTCACCACGAATGTTTAAATTTCACCACAACACCAATAAATTAGGCACTTGAAGCTGGGATAAAATGTCATATTAGTGAGAGAATAACAATCAAACGTTCACAGATACATTAAGGGCTTATATGAAGTCCCCATCCCCATTTCAATTAAGTTTCACAAAAGCACCAATAATCAATCAGAAGATCCCTTGAAAGACAGATTCAAGAAAATTAGAACTACAACAAAGAAGTGAATAGTTCATCCATGCATCAATCAGAGGTTGGAACTCAATTGACATTCGATAATTGCGACATGCAGAGAATCCAAACTTGATAAAACGCTATAACCAACACGAAGAAGAATTTGATTCAGAAGATGGCGATGAATTCTTACATCCCAAAGTCAATTTAAAATTCAAAAAAGGGAGAAATTAATTGAACCCAGATGATGAGAGGTCCTTGACCTCTCAGCTAAGGATGATATGAGTTATGTTTGGTAGCTAGGGTTTGATATGAACTTGATGTTTTGGGATTGTGATTTTGAACTTAATTAAGCATGTTCTTCTATTATTATGAAAACTTTATGTTAAATCTCTATCTTTCTTGCGCGTAGCTAACGTAGGATTGATCTTAATTAGGATTCACGCGGTAACTCCGTGATTCTTAGTCGGTAAATTGAACTTTTCACCTAGTTGTATCACTACTTGGTAACTCGGTAGTGTTGATTAGGATCATAAAGTACAATAATGAACGTAATGCATGCTTAAAATTGAATTAGGCTTGGTAACTCGTTTAAATTTGATTTTAGACATAGACAACTTACTTGGTAACTCGGTGAGTTGTTTAGTGCTTGATTAATAATAGAAGACATGTTAGTGTTTCATGAATCAAAACATAACTCATACCATCCTTAATGATCCTAAAGAGAATTCCCGGTATTTCCCATCTTATTAGTAATGTTATAAATCATTCTTTGTTAATCGTGACCCATTCCACTCGATTAATTGAGAATCTTGTTTTTTTTAGTAGAATTAGAACAACAAACAACTTTGCGATTTGCCCACATAAGGTTTAAGATAATAACTAGTTTAACAAAGTCCCTTGGGCTCGACAACCAAGATTTCCGGATATTACTACACACCACAGCCATACACTTGTGGTTAGATCGTGTCAATCATCATCATCCACTTGGACATAATCTGGAGGCCCATGCAGAGCCTCCTCCAAAGCACATCTCATCTTTCGGTACTTTCGTACATGAACTGGTCGTATGTCTCTCAGGTCACCAGGAATTGGCACCGAATAGTCCTGTGCCATGTTGGTCAACATCCCCAAAAAAACCCAAACCCTTCTTGCTGTGTGACTCCCTCCTTTCCTTAAATAACTCACAGATAATTTCGGGGAGCCTTACTGGCTCTCGGGTCATCAAACAGTACACTAAAAGTGCGACATTATAGTCCATCCGGTTCATGTGCTTAATTCCCACGATCCGGTTGTTGACCCACTCAGTCCACCATCTCGCCTCTCGAATAAAAAAGGTAGCGGCTGACTGGACCCTTTTGCTGAGGGCTAGCGGTTGAACTGTTTTCCTTGTCAAAAACTTCGTGTTCAATGTTCTTTGACTTTTCTGCACATGCATGACTGGGATACGGCGGATCCTGTAGTGCAATTCCACTACGAGCTATGATGGCATTGATTTGAGCGCGTGGATTGTTCACTGTGTTTGATGGTAAATTCCCTGGAGTTCTTTCTGCCTGATTCTGTGCAAGCTGACCATTCTGTACTTCCAGGATGCGGATTGCAATTTTCATTTGGCTTACGTCAGCAGTAAGTGAATCCATCTGCGAGAATTTAGCCTCCCACTGCTTATTAAATTTTTCCATGTAGGTCTCGAAATGCTGTATTGATAGGTTAAGCTGTGGTTGTGCTGTTGATGCTTGCTGTGCCGGTGCTGCCTGCTGTGTCTGTGGCCTATGCTGAAATCCTGGTGCATAGACTGCTGCATTAGGGTTTCCGTAACGGAACCCAGGATGGTCACGTGTGCCTGGTTTGTAGCGGCTTGGATCCCACTGCTATTGAACGTAGTTGGCATCCTCAGTCTGAAGCTCCTAGATCGCTGCATCCAAGTCTGGTTCGTCTACTGCTGCTATAGTTTTCATCTTTGTATAGACCTTTTTTGACTAAGTCTTGCACCACTTTTGTCAGATTATCAATCCTATCATCAGCCACTGGTTCTGCTAGTGCTGTGAGCCTGCAGTTATCAAACAGACGAGTGTCCTGTTTTGCTAGTTGTTTCATAATTTCATAGGCTCCATCTTTATCTACATGGTACAGAAAATTACCCCCCAGCTTCCCTGTCAATTTTTTCAGCATTCTCCCTGTCAAGAGCATGGTAAAATACTTGCGGAATCTTCGCGTCCCCGAAGCCGTGATTGGGGCATTATTTAACAAGTCTCATCAGCCTGTCCCATGCGTCTACCACCGTCTCGCCCATATTCTGTTTAAAGGATAAGATCTCGCTTTGAAGTTTGATAACACGAGAAGCGGGAAAGAACTTTTCCAAAAATTCAGCAACACACCCTTCCCAGGTTGTGATGGATCTTGGTGGTCTGGCTTCTAGCCAGTCTTTCTTTTTCAAGTACATCAGGATGAGAACCTTATTTGTTACCAACTCTCTTGAGTTTTCTCTAGGGACAACACTTCTCATGAGAATAGTGAATAAGATTTTAGCTTCACAGTTGAGCACAGAGTGTGTCAACTGTTTGGGCCCAGTAGGAATACAATCTATGAAGAACATGGCTTTGGCTTTGTCTAGACATTCCTTCCTATCAGGATGGTTAGCAACCTTATACTTCCTAGGAATGCCCAAGACCTTGGCAAAAGCCTTATGGTCTAGCCTTAAATCTATCCCAGCTACCTTAGAGGTTAACACATCTTCTTATTGAACCAAATTCAGGTAAAACAACCTAGTTAGCCTAGGATAAGCTTTAGAACTAGAGTTTAAAACCTTCCAAACAGCAGATTCTCTTAACGTCCTCATACAGTCAATATCCAACTTGTCTAGTAACTCCTCAGAAATCAAACTACAGAAAGCAACCTTAGATGATGCATACCCTTCCATCCAAACTCTCCTAACATCTGTACTAATGAACCGATTAGAGGGCAGTGCATTCTTACCTTGGAAACCCTTTTTGGTTGCAGTAGCAATATGCTTGATCCTTGATTTCTTCTCAGCAGACTTATCCTTCTCCGGTTCCTCTTCAGCAGATTTCTTCTTCTCAACATCAACAGACTTCTTTTTGTCTTCTTTAGCAGACTTCCCCTTTTCTCCTTCATCTGGTTTTTTCTCGTCTCCCCCATTCTTCTTGTCTGACCTAGACTGATCATCACACTGTACTCCCGTCTTCTTCTGTGGATCAACACTTGAACATTCATCCCCTTTCTCTATTCTGATCTTCTTTGCATGAGGTAAAGCTTCATGTGTCCCTTCTAAATCTGAGTCAGAAATTTTGATCTTCTCCTTCTTGTTGGCCCTCTTCTTAGATCTAGCAGAAGGCTTACCCTGTTGTTGAATCCTGACTAATTTGCGCTACATTGTGAAATTAGGGTTTTGGAGAAGATTGGGATTGGCAAATAGAGAGCAGAGATACGTAGAATATTGAGAGAGAATGAAGAGAATAGAGAGCTAAGCCCTGACTTTCAGCTTAAATCGGTTGAGAAAAAGAGTTTAAAAAGGACTCTTCTAAAATCTACATGCAGAACATATCTAGAAGATATTTTAAGATTTTTTAGAAAATTCTCTGAGTAATTCAGACATTATACAAGTATCTAAAAAGATAATATATAATATTTGGTGATCCATTTATTTAACAAGTAAACTACACAAATGTTTCAAGACCTTGGAGAACAATCTCAAGGCCTTGAGATTTTCTGCAGTTTCAGAAATTTCAAAGCTTTGAACTATACTTTCAAGGCTTTGGAAAGTATAATCTCAAGGCTTTGATATTTCAATAAATAATCACAAGTAAGTACTAATACTCCCCCTAAACCAATGCATCGTTGTTTAACATACCCAGTTCAAGCCTTAGGGATGCAAACCTATCATCTGGCAAAGGTTTAGTGAAAATATCAGCATTCTTCATGGTAGTAGAGATAAAAGATAGATTTCTACGCCAGCGGTTAGGCGGTACCTGCTGGGCTATTTTGGCTCACCCCTCTGTTTTACATGTTGACCTGGAGGGCGACTCGATCGCGGAGTAGCTGTTAAAAAAATAGATTTTTATTTAAAATAATTTTTTTAGATATTTTTAGTGAAAGTTGTAAATTTTTATTTGAAACGCAATATTCTCTAAAAATTGTCATTTTTGACGAGTTCCTGTAGCTTTTTAAATAATTCAGTCACGTACCGGTATTTTAGATATTTGTTAAAAATGCTGTTTCAGAGGACAGTGTGTCCAGCTGATGTAGTTTTGGAAGTCTGAAAGTGTCAGACGAGTTGACAGTGAAACATGATTTTTATCGAATAATCGATATTTTATTGTTTAAAGTGTGACGGGTCGTCACAGTGGACCACCTGCCCAGGCTTGCGAATTCAATGGTGGACCCGGTACCAAATTTTTCCCGGATGAGCACATCATGGTGGTAAAACTAGGTAAGCCGTGGTAGTATGCCATAGCCAATTACTTGGTTAGTGGTACACTTCCTGAAAACTTGACTCCGTCACAGCGGAAACACTTCATCTATGAATGCCGGCAGTATTTCTGGGACGACCCCTATTTGTTCAAACAAGGGGCCGACAACATCGTGAGAAGGTGCGTTCGGACTCACGAGTCCTGGAACGTGATTAAACATTGCCACTCAGCTCAGTGTGGGGGTCACTTTGGAGGAACCCGCACAGCACACAAGGTACTGCAATCGGGTTACTTTTGGCCGACAATCTTCAAGGACTGTCATGATTATGTACATGGATGTGATAGATGTCAGAGGACATGGAGTACGTCACAGAGGGATGAGATGTCGTTGACCATATGGCAGGAAGTTGAACCCTTCGATGTATGGGGGATTGACTTCATGGGGCCATTCCCGTCCTCTATGCGAAACCTGCACATACTACTGGTTGTGGACTATGTTACGAAGTGGATAGAGGCAATATCGTGTCAAAAAAACAATGCAACGACAGTTGAGCGTTTTCTTAAACGCAACATATTTACGCGGTTTGAAACCCCCAGGACTATGATCAGCGATGAAGGGTCGCACTTCATTAACAAAGTGTTCGTCAGGGTGCTAAAGCAGCACGGGATGCCTATCCATAAGGTGTCAGTACCTTATCACCCCCAGACCAATGGACAAGCTGAAGTGTCAAACAGAGAGATCATGGTCATTCTAGAGAAGACCGTGAATCTGGGCCGAAATGATTGGTCGATGAGACTGGACGATGCTCTCTGGGCGTATAGGATAGCTTTCAAAATACCACTGGGAATGTCACTGTACCAGCTTGTGTTTCGGAAAGGGTATCATCTTCCGGTTGAATTGGAGCACAAGGCCTACTGAACTATAAAATTGCTCAATATGGATCAGAATCTGGCTGGAGATAAAAAAAAAAAGATAGCGCTGCTGGAATTAGAGGAGTTCCGCAGAACGGCATTCGAGAGTGCGAAAATATACAAAGAGAAGACAAATAAGTGGCATGGTCAGCGAATCACGCAAAAGCAGTTCAAGGAAGGTGATAAAGTGCTTCTCTACAATACTCGGATGAGATTCTTTCCGGGAAAGTTACGACCCCGGTGGTCGGGACCATTCATCATCCGAAAGATATTCGCATGGGGTGCGTTTGAGCTGGAAAATCCAAAAGATAACTTTAGCTTCAGGGTTAACGAAAACCGGATCAAGCCATATCTAGAGACATCCGAAGTCTCCAAGGTAGACCCGATCTACTTCGACGATCCGTGATCAAACCGGAGGTAACTGGGTTGGGCCGTCGACCTTAAACTACAAGCGCTGGTTGGGAGGCAACCCAACTTAGGAGTAGTGTAATTTTATTTATTTATTTATTTATTTATTTATTTATTTATTTATTTATTTATTTATTTATTTATTTATTTATTTATTTATTTATTTATTTATTTATTTATTTATTTATTTATTTATGATTTAAATTTAGAGAGGTGAGATGAGTGTGATCTAATTTCTAAACGAGTAGGTGCTGAAAAAGCAGAAAAATTAGAGCAGAAAAACGAGCTGGTTGAAAGCCGAGAGGCCAGCCACGCAGCCAGCAGGACCAGCCACGTAGCCCGTGGGTAGGGATGGCAATATGGTCGGATTCGATCCGAGATTCGAGCGATCCGAGCGGATCCGAATCCGATCCAATTGAAAATGGATAGGATTTGGATCCGGAATGCGAGACACGAACGAATTTGGATCTGGATTTGGATCTGAGTGCTGATCCACCGGGTTCCGACCCGATCCGATTCGACGTATATGTGTGCTTTACAAATAGACCCCTATTACATTCCCACTTACACTTACAAGAAGAATACTATAGTAACTCTAACCTATAACACTATTTCTTTTGTTTTTTAGGCTACATAGCTTAAGAACATGCCTAGCGTATGTTTATATTTTTATGTTATTTTTTCTATTTTATTGCATACTCGTGCTGGATTCGATCCGAATCCGATCTGACCACGTACTATATGGATCTACGGATTAGATTTGGATCACCTGAATAAGACCCGATCTGATCTGATCCGAATCCGGTGATGATCCGAACAGATCTGGATCGGATCTAGATCCCATTTCTCCTAGTCGGATCTGGATCGGGAAGGGCCTGATCCGATCCGGACCCGACTTGTTGCCTGATCCGACCCGGATCAGCTGAATAAGACCCGATCCGATCTGATCCGAATCCGTTGATAATCCAAACAGGTCTGGATCGGATCTGGATCCCATTTCTCCTAGTCGGATCTGGATCGGGAAGGGCCTGATCCGATCCGGATCAGCTGAATAAGACCTGATCCGATCTGATCCGAATTCGGTGATGATCTTAACAGGTCTGGATCGGATCTGGATCCCATTTCTCCTAGTCGGATCTGGATCGGGAAGGGCCTGATCCGATCCGGACCCGGCCCGTTTCCATCCTACCCGTGGGTTAGCCACGCAACCCGTGGATTAGCCACGCAGCCCGTGGCTCAGGGACACAGAAAAAAGAAAAATAGCCACGCATCTTGAAAATAGCCACGCAGCCAGTGCCTCAGGCACGCAGATAGAACAAAAAAATCGGAATTTTCATTAGGGGGCCCAAGTGAAGTTTCAGGAACTTATGGGGGTCTAAGTGGAGTAAGGGAACTTTGGAGGGCAGTTTTGAAAAAAAAATCAAAAATCTTCACATAGCAGAGGGACGGCCAGGACCTATCTTCCTCCATTATTACCATTTGAAGCTTTCTCTCTCCTTGTTTTCTCTCCACCTCCAAAAATTCAAACTCCTCCAAATAAAAAACAAAGCACCTTTCCAGAATCCTCACGACATTGCCATTCTACTAGTGTTTTCAGAATCGCAAAACACAGAGCAAGGAAGTGTGGGGGTGAAGAAAAAGAGTGTATAAATTTCGTCGAAAAATCTCAGATTCGTCAAGTTCGGGCGAGATTTGGAAAAAATACAAAAAAATAACGTCGAAGAGGAGATCTAGAGCTACGAGGTGACGTGCTCGGAATTTTTTTCCGGCGGCAAAAATTTTCCGGCTCCGGCGACTTTTCTCGCGACAAAAAAATTCAGTTTTTGCACTCGTTGACTAGCTCCGAGTGCAGAGGTTCAAAATCACTTCCTTCACTTTAATTTTGCGTGTTAGGCACGAACCCGTAACCGGGTCGAGATTTTTCTGTATTTTTTTTCCTAAAATTGTGCGGCAATTGTGATAGACCCTCTGGTAGCTTTAGGTGGTTATTTGCCGAGACGCACTAATCACGGGCACGTAGTTGGTCTATTTTCTGCAAATTTGTTTTTTCTGTTATATTTTATCTGCTATGGATTAGACTGATAGACCTGCGGTTTTAGAGACTCGTTGGCACGACCCAGCGCACCTGCAATATCGTGACATTACAAATCAGTATTTTGATCGTTATCGGTTTGTGAGTGCTGCTGTCCATAAGTATTACTTGAAGAAGGAATCTCAGGGGGTCACCCATGATTCGAAGTTTGAAGTAGATGACAATGAGATGACTCTGTCCACAATAACATATGCTAGTAGAGCAAATTTGTTTGGAAGAACCCTAGGGAGCTTTCCCGAAGGGGACAGCTCCGCCCTTACTTTAGAGTTTTCTGTAACCTCATGTTTCGGGAACATGGCGAGACGGCACAATATCCACATTGGGTTTATTGCCGTCGAACTTTTATATCGTTGACTCCTCTCGCTATCCGAAGGGCATATGATATGCCCGACGAGTTCGAGGGGAAGTGTGCGTTTGTTGAGTTACAGGAAAACAAGCCTTCGGATAGGGTGGTCCTGAGGACCTTGTGTGCTGGGCTTGATGGGTCCCACTGGGAGAAGAACCGTAGGCTGCATGCCACGTTTTTTAGTCCACATGCTCTCTGGTGGTATGAGTGGGTTCTTAACCATGTTTTAGGGAAACAGCATACCACCAAGTTGACATATGAGGTTGTAATCCTTGTTTACTGCCTCATGAAGGGGTACCCGTTTGACATCCCACACCAGATTTGGTCTTCTATGCGGGATAGAGCGGTGACTTCCAACCTGAAGGGTTTCGTGTTTTGCAACCTGATTGCTCGACTGGCATCCCATAATGGGTTTTTATTGAGGGCGAGAGAGATATAGATCCCTCTGTCTTGAAGCCATTCCAAAGAGTTGGAGCGAGGGCGGTCGGGAACCCTAGTGTACCAGGAGCAGGAGATGCATTCATCGACCTCGATGGTGATGACCCTATGGACGAGGATGGGCATGCCCCTACCCCTGCGCCTAGAAGGCGCTCGTCTCGTGAGCGGCAGGTCCCGGCACCTGCCCCCGTGCCTAGACGGCGTTCGACTCAGGATCGCCCTGTCCCTACCCCTGCCCCTGCGAGGCGTTCCCCTTAGGAGCGACCTGCTATGAGAGAGCCCTTAGCCCGACTCCATTGTTCTCAGTCCACTTATGAGCACGGTGAGTCTAGTTGAGCAGCCCGTCCTGAGCCGAGCTGGACATCTAGGGCCGCTGACCCTGACCCGAGCATACCACCATGGGCAGTCCATCGTGAGCCGAGCAGGCCATCTAGGGTCGCTGACCCTGACCCGAGCATACCACCATGGGCAGTATTCGATCAGAAACTAACCAGGGTGGATGAGAGGATGGAGTTCGATAAGAAGTCCATTAAGGACATGTTCAAGAAGAAGTGTGGGAAATTGTGGAGACTTTTTCAGCTTAACCGACGGACCACCCATAAGGTGGTTAAGGATCAGGATGCAGCTCTTGCTAGCCTGAGGGAGGAGCAGCGTGCTGCAGCCAGGAGCGCCGGACGAGAGGTCCCGCTACCTCTATATTTCTCACCTACCTTATCCAGTAATTCTCTACCAGCTGGTCGGGTGAGGCTGAGTCGAGTCACCTTGCTGATGACCAGGCCCCCGATCAGTCTGATACTCGGTCCAGTTCACGGGCTTATCGGACGCCGTCAGCACGAGCGCGCCGGGTGGCCAGTACCGAGACAGAGACCGCGACCAAGCCTAGCAGTCCCAGGTTCCGATCCATCAGCAGCTCGCCCAACAGTCTGTCCGGTTCATCCGAGACCGGTTCAGACCTGCCTTATGTACCAGATCCGTACATGTCCTGAGGACAAGCCATCCCTTAGTGTTGGGGTTGGAGTCGTGTCTGCATTTGCCAGGTCTGCACGTTTTTTCGACTTTATTTGTGTTTTTATTTTTATTTCTTGAGTCTACACGTTTTATTTATTTGAGTCTACCCACCACAAATTTCTTACCTTGCATTGTAGATAATTATTATTAAAAAAATAGAAAAATCAATTTTTTTATAAAGGGCAATTAAATTAACAAAAACCT
Organism: Linanthus parryae; assembly: GCA_023055425.1. Lineage (NCBI taxonomy): Eukaryota > Viridiplantae > Streptophyta > Magnoliopsida > Ericales > Polemoniaceae > Linanthus > Linanthus parryae. Next base: position 122,924,009 of record JALGPY010000003.1, on the reverse strand, counting down.
GGGGAGAAACAAATGATAGTCTTCGAACAGGAAGGAAACACCACTCTGAGGTGTAGTAGATTGAGTGAGACCTTGTGTGCCTAGGAATCTGCGAGTACTTATCACTTGGGCTAGAAACCTGACTAGTTTCCACACAGCCGTCACTTAGGTAGTCGACAACCCGCCTAAGAGCGCCATCACGGCCATCGCATCTTTCGGTGGAGTGATTGACTCATAACGGACCCACGTCCTATTTCTTAACCCTAGGTCCACTTAATAACCCTGTTTGAAGCCGTTTACCCCTTTTATTCGTAGACCGTGTAGCGTAAGAAGCCTTCTTTGTGACTTTCATCACTCGTATAGTTGGTTGTTCCTGCGCGTTATGATGTGGGGAGTGAGTTAGGGAGGATTTTTGACAGGGAGAGCTTCATGACAAATTTTTGTGGGCATTTTTGACATTTGCACGTTTTTCGAGGGTTGGACAGGGTGAGTGAGAGGCGACTGCATTGATTTGCTGAGGTGATTCACTGCACTACATTGTGATCACAGGTAGATGAGTTGCGTGCGAGGCATCTTTTCGCACAAAACCGGGTACCGGGGGGTTGTTGGGTTAATTGTTGGTCGTGCCATTTTTCTACATCTTTGGTGATGAGGATGTTCAGTGGGACTGTACGTACTTTGACTACGACTACAGGATAGACGCTTCATGACTAGTACGGGGGTACCGCAAAACGAGGACATTTTTCGTACCACGCAACATTGAACTATTTATGCACCCTCTGTTTATATCTGTTTGTTTACTTACGTTATTTTATGTGTAAAAAAAAAGAAAAAAAATAGATGTTCTAATTGTTTACGTTTTCAGTTATTTAATTAGTTTCAAAGCTGAGTTGGTGGCACGGTTTTTTGGATTTTGCACCGCTTCACATTCGTGGCCGCGAGAACGGCGAAGACACACCAGGAACAGGGGAATTGAGTGAGCAGAAACTTAGGTGTTTCGGCTAGTTTTCGGGACTCAGTGAGGGGTGTGAGTTGGGAAACTGTGAGATGTCGTAACAAGTGGGAACATGGCATACCTTGATATACACTTATACATCCTGCCTGTTAGACTTAGGATCCCGGATTCGGAAACAGCTCGGATGGTAGGTATACTAGGGATTTTGCCAAGTTGATCACAGAAGTAACAGTACTATGTGCCAGTGCTAGATATCCACTCGTATAATCTGTTAGACTCACCGATCCTGTGTGGATAGGTACTTCCTGGTGAGAAGGTGAGGTTTGGTTGATGTACTGTTTTGCGTTAAGGACTGTGTTTTTCGAGTCATCATACATTCTGTCTGAGTCAGTATTCGAGTCATCATACATTCTGTCTGATGTATAATTGTCACAGAAATTTGGGACACATTCGCTTGCATACATTGAATAAGTTAGTTTCCAAGAACTTAGTAAGAGGTCTACCCTCTATCAATTTCAGAGATGAAGAAGTATGCAAGACATGTGCACATGGCAAGCAAACAAGAAGCTCTTTCAAGCCAGAGAACTTTGTAAGTACTACTAGACCCATTGAATTATTTCATATGGATCTTTGTGGTCCTATGAGAACTCCAAATCCAAAGGGTAAGAAGTACATGCTTGTTATTGTAGATGATTTCTCTAGATATACTTGGGTTATGTTTCTTAGAGAAAAATCTGAGGTTCTCACTGAATTTTCAAAGCTTTGTAGAGAACTTCAAACCTTTAAAACCCTACCTATTGCTTCAAACGGAAGTGATCATGGTAGAGAGTTTGATCAACTTGAGTTTGATGTATGCTGTTCTAAGCATGACATCTCTCACAACTTTTCTGCTCCTAGAACTCCTCAACAAAGTGGATTTGTTGAAAGAAAGAACATGACTCTTGAAGACATGTCAAGAACAATGCTTCTGGAAAACAAGCTACCAAAGTATTATTGGCAGAAGCTGTGAATACATCAAACTATATTCTTAACAGGTGCTTGATCAGACCTATTCTGAAGAAGACCCCCTATGAGTTGTTCAAAGGAAGAAAAACAAACATTTCTTACTTCAAACTATTTGGTTGTACTTGTTTTGTCCACAATAATGGTAAGGACAATCTTGGTAAATTTGATGCAAGAAGGGATGAAGGTATCTTTCTTGGCTATTCACAGACAAGCAAAGCTTATAGAGTTTATAATAAGAGAACCAAGCTTGTTGAAGAAAGCATTCATATTATTTTTGATGAAAGCTATGATGGTTATTTGAGTGATGGTTTTGCAGATCTCAATATAAACAAGCATGATTCAGATACTAAAGAAGAATCCTCAAAAGGATCCAAGGAAATGTCATAGAAACAATACAGGCATTTTAAAGGCCTTCAAACCAAGGGTCAAAGCCTTGAAACAGAACCTCCAGAGAAGACAGCAGAACAAGCTACTACTTCAAGTTCTCAGAGACTTGAGAAGCAAACTGGAGAGCCTGAACCATGGAAACCAAGGAAGATATTTAAATATCTCTCATCTCATCCTACTGATAACATTATTTCTAATCTAACCACTGGTACACAAACTAGATCACAGTTGAGAATCTTTGTGCTTTTAATGCTTTTATTTCTCTTGTAGAACCTAAAACTGTGAAGGAAGCATTACAAGAAGCAGACTGGATTATAGCAATGCAAAGTGAACTCAATGACTTTGAAAGGAAAAAGGTCATGAATCTAGTTCCACGACCAAGAAATCAGTCTGTCATTGGCACCAGATGGGTATTCAGAAACAAGTTATATGATAATGGAAATGAATTCTCAAGTCTTATGAGCAGGGAATTTGAAATGAGCTTGATGGGAGAATTGAACTTGTTTCTTGGAATTCAAGTTCACCAGATGAAGAAGGGAATATTCCTACATCAAAGCAAGTACACAAAGGACTTGCTAAGCAATTATAATATGTCTCAGCCCAAAGAGATTAAGACCCCATGATTTCTACACTGTCTTTAGACAAGGATGAATCAGGTAAGAGTGTGAATGTGAAAGAATATAGAGGTATTATTGGATCATTACTCTACCTCACAGCCAGTAGACTAGATATCGTGTTCAGTGTATGCATGTGTGCTAGATTTCAAGCTGATTCTAAAGAATCACACTTGACTGCAGTTAAAGATTTTTTAGATATCTCAATGGTACCAAAGACTTAGGGATTTGGTATCCTAAACATTCTAACTTCTCTTTGTGTGGCTATTCAGATGCTAACTTTGCAAGATATGAATTTGATAGAAAGAGCACATCAGGATGCTGTCAATATCTTGATAGAAAGAGCACATCCAAAGAAGCAAACTCAATTGCACTATCAACAGCTGAAGCTGAATACATAGCAGCTGGAGCTTGCTGTTCACATGTGTTATGGATAGCACAATAAATGAGAGATCTTGGATTTGATTTCAGATATATACCTATCAAGTGTGACAACACAAGTGCAATATCAATTACAAAAAATCCAGTTCAGCATTCCAGAACAAAGCATATTGATGTTAGACATCACTTCATCAGAGATCATGCTGAAAAAAGTGATATTGTTCTTGTATTTGTTTCTACTTACTTGCAATTTGCAGACATCTTCACTAAACCATTTCCAGATGAATGATTCTTAGCTCTAAGATTGGAATTGGGAATGCTAAATAAAGAAGCATTGGTTCGGGGAGGGAATCAGCTAAGTTGTATGTGTTTCGAAGGTTTGAACTGATTTTCAAAGCTTTGAGTATATGTGCATTACTTCATATAGCTTTTCAAGGCCTTGAAATCCTTTCCAAAGCCTTGAAAATAGGACTGCATGCTAGATAGTCAATAAAATGGATCTTTCAATATTGAGTGTTAACTTTGTAGATAATTGCTCAATGTTGCCCCTCAATTTTTTAAATACCCCTTTTATCCAAAATAGTATTATATATTTTATTTCCAATGGCACACACAAAATTTGAATCTTTTTGATTCAACTGATCTTCACAGATCAGAAATAATATGTAGTTTATTTTCAAACTGAAACTCTCTTTTATATATTTCCTTATTTCTTTCTCTCCTTTATATCTATCATACCTCTCTCTTCTTCTCCAAACCCTAATGAGAACTAGAAGAGCCTCTGACCGAATCAAGATGGTTGGTGGTTCAATGGCTGCAACAGAGAAGAAAAGAAAGATCACTGTGGAAGAGGTTCAATCCATTATTGGGGATTCCAGTTCAAATACCCCTACTGAAGAAGACATAGAACCTCCTCCTCCCAAGAAGAAGGACAAGAAAGATGAGACACCAGAGTCCAGTAAGAAGAAGAAGAAGGCTGTAGAGTCTGTACCAGAGAAACAAAAGGGAATTCAGATTGGTAGCCCTAATATGACAAAGTAGAAGGCTGACATAACTTACAATGGAAAAGGAAAAGAGAAGATCAACATTCAAGAATCAGAGTCAGATGCAACCTCAAGCTTATATGAAGTTTATTCAATTTAAAAGAAGGATGGAAAGAAGAAAGATCTTCAAGAAGCTGAGTCTGAATCCAACATGGAATCTGAACGAAAGAATCAGAAGAAAAATTCTTTTTTGACAAAGAAAAGGTATTTCGTAAAGAAGAAACTGAAACATGGAATGACGACATTAGAAGGGTTAACCTTCCTATTTAACAGTGTGACCAAGACCATAATTTCAATCATTGATGATGTTGATGTGGATCAACAGTAAGAAGAACAGGATGATGAGGGAAATAGTCAGGAAGAAGATGTAGAGCAGCAAGGAGATGAAGACCCTACCCCTTAACTCTTGCCTACTCTTTCCTCTCATTTTCGAGACCTTTAAATTCTTTTCAAACTCTTGAAAATTCTGTCTTTAAAACAGTCTTTTGAAAATCTCTCCAAAAACTTTGATCCAACATTTTTTTCTCATTTTTTTGATGAAAGTCAAAAAGGGGGAGAAAATTTAGGATATTATGTTTACTTTTGTGGTTAGAGACCTGGTTTTGGTCAGTAGGATTACCTGAAACTATGCTTTTATTTGCTGTTTCCAGTTTGTTTAATAAGTTGGATCTTTTGGACATTATGTGTTGACATTATATGATTTATTCTGCTATGTGCTAATGAGTATTTGTTGCAAAATCACAATATCAAACAGATTGGAAGAATGTTGTTATGTCTTTCATCAAGGGGGAGATTTTAAGTTCAATTCAGGATCAATACTTGAAATAGCTTGTCTATTTCAAGGCCTTAAACAGCTTTCAAAGCCTTGAAACTGACTGAGCTTCATATGCATGAACTTAGGGGGAGTTTCTGATCTTAATCCAACTGCTAAACCCCTGTGCATAATTAGTTGATACTTGAAGATGAAAGAAAAAGTATTTTGACACAGTTTGCAGGATCTAACATCATCTGTTTGACTCAATTTTGCAGGGAATTTTGTTTCCTATTTTATAGGAACATGTTTCCTAACCTATGTTTTGCAGATATGGTAACTGCTTGATGATTGATTATGTGATCAATATGATGTGTATAAAAGCTTCCCAACATACTTCCAACAAGATAAAATCAGTATCCCTAAAGATATTGAACTACTAGCCGTTGGAAGAAGCTGTTAGAAGAGTCAAGATTTGAAGAAAAATTTCAAGAAAGTTTGTTGAGAAGATTATGAAGATCTTCAATTCAAACTGGATGCTTAGAAAAAGAATTGCTGAAGGATTTAAAAGACACAACAACACAGAGCAACTCATAGAGACACTCAAAAACATTCAGGGATTGATAAGCAAAAAAGAAGCAGATTCATATCTCAATCCAAGCATCAGAAGAACACTACATACTCACTGCAGTTTCATTTCCTGTGTTATTCTTTTCTGAACTTCATTTGTATATCATTTTGATAATACTTCTAGTTCTCATTCTCAAGGATTGTTCAAGGTGAACAATAGAGAATTCTTAGTTAATCAGATAGCTAGAGCAGGTACTAGATAGGTTAGTGAGAACCACACGCTGTAACAGAGTAAGGCAATTCTCTGTGCTTGAGATCTAGGGCTTAGCTGTGGATTGATAAGAATTGTGTTGAAAATCCTACAGGGAGAAGATACCTGAGGTAGATACGAAGGTTCAAGTGGACTAAACTCTATATATCCTGTGTCTCATGCATTTAATTTTCAGTTGCATACTTAGAACTTTTGCAGCACTTAAAACAGTTTCATTTCAAGGGTTTGAAACTCATTTCAAGACCTTGAAATAGACTTATTATTTACTTACTCTAATTGTTTTCATTCCGAGGGATTGAAACTCATTTCAAGGCCTTGAATCTCTTTACAAATCTTTTGAAACCACTATTCTTGCAAAGTTTAGCAAAAGTCTGCATACTCTATTCACCCCCCCCCCGTCTAGAGTATTGATCCTGTATTTCTACCTACTATACACCCCTTCACCAAGTAATAGGAATAGTCAGTGATCAGACAAACCTTTGTGACCAATGTTACCGTGATGTGTATGTCCCTTTGTCACAATATCCAGATTAGACATGAGACATGGATGCCACATTCGTATATCCAGTCCATAGTTTTTCGATCTTGGGAATAGACTTATAAGAACAGATAAAGACAATATCTATATGGATTTATCTAAGTCTGGCCAGACATTTAGTAAGTACTACTCATTAAGTGGTCGCGGATACATCCTCTCGTTATGTGGGAGGAAAAATTCTTATCTACGTTACTACCATATCTCATCTTGCTTCATTCATGTCCAATTAACGCCTTTATATTTACCCAGTTACGGTGAAACGTTTAACGATATCAAAACATCATAATTCACAACTAGTTTATCTAGTGACATCAAGTCAAAGGACCACAACACGCCTATCACTATGAGAAGAACTTGTGACAATCACATAACTCCCATGTAGCCTTCTCGTGGTTTCTCTATCCAGTATGCCATTACTCCTAATGCATACTCATGTGTTAGACTTGATATCTCCATATCAAACTACCCACATACTAATCTATATGTATATTGATCGTCCTAATAACCATTATACTTGACTAGGGATAATTTAAGATAACAACAATTCTAATCTAAGGATTTCATTGTATTAATATCTCCATATCTAATAAAATGAATATTCTAGCCAAAACATTGTTCATACTAAAATAGATTGCCTCTATGGAATCTATACCAACACTTTGATTATGAATCATATGATAAATGTGAATCTTGTGTATTGGGGAAACTGACTAAGTCCCCTTTCAATAAGAACGGTGAGAGAACTAGTGAGCTATTGGCACTCATACATATTGATGTATGTGGACCATTTTCCACTCCTGCCAGAGGTGGTTATATTTATTTCACTAAATTACTGATGACTTCAGTAGATATGGATTTGTGTACCTTATTGATAATCCAATCCTTATGAACTAAAGTAGTGTATAAACTTAGGGGGAGTTATACTTTGAAGATGATGAAAGACGGAGTTAGTTTGAGAGACATGATCAAAGCTCCAAAGCTTTGAAGCTTACAATGCTTATAATCTTGCTATATTCTGGCTAACAGATTTATGTGTTGCAAGTCTTACATTGGATTGAAAGCTTGATTATAGGCTTTAAAATGTCTCTTACAAATATTATTGAGCTTATATATTGAGTTTATATTGCTAGACAAGCGTACATATTGATCGGATTTAAGGATCACATGATGATGGCTAAAGCTTTGAAGGTGGCCAAAGCCCCAAAGCTTTGGACGATATCCTGGAATCCTGTATGTGGTATACTTGCTAACAAATCTTTGTCGCATGATAACATATCAAGCTGTGTAATAGTTATTGACTTCTTGTTAGTTAAATTCTCAATATTGTCTATTATTTGGATATGTATACATAATGTTTACACTAAAAAAATAGCTATCTTATTGGTTTAGAATGGTATGTCAAACAAGTCATTATATTCATGATATTTAATCTGGATTGTGTCTTAACTTGTGTTCAAGTTTTGCAGGGCTAGACTTTGATCAAATCTGGATGATTAAGCCAAAACAGCCGTTTGAATATAGCTGTTGAAAGAAGTTGTTAAGTTGTTGAGTATTTGCAGGAGTTAGTTGCTATCAAGTTTGTTGCTCCAATTTGTTATAAACTTGGTTTGAATTTCAAGCAATAAGAGAAGTGATTGACAGAGAAAAAGAAGAGAGAAAATACGAAGGAGATAAACCAAAAACTCTTCAACCACTCAAACAGATTGAGAGCTCAACGTTGGAGAAGATCATTCATCTCAATCATTCTAGATTCTTGAAGAGCACTTCAAGCTTCACTGCTTAATCTGTGTTATGTGTTATTCTGACTTGTGCTTAATTTGTGTATTCATTAGAATTTCTATACCTCACTGACTGTATAAGTTGAAGTTGTTCAAGTGAACAACAAGAGGTTGTTATTGTTTCATTCGATTCTAGCTGAAACTAGATAGGTTTGGAACCACAAGTAATATAGGTGTAAGGGAATTTGCTTTGGCTTGAGATCTAAGGCTATGTCTGTGATTAATAAGAAGGTGTTAAAATCCTGGAGGGATAGTATCACTCAGGCGGAGAGTAGGTCCTTTGGTGGCCGAAATTCGTAAAAAATCACTGTGTTTATTACTTTACATTGCTTCATTTCATTCTCCATACACAAATGTTCAAAATAGAGTTTCTCCAAAGCTTTGGAGGTTTTCCTACTTCAAAGATTTGAAGCTTCAGACATTTTGAAATAGTTTCAAACTACTTCTGTACTTGTATAAAGCTTTGAAAATCTATCAACTATGTGTTAAGTTTCAAAATATCATTGGGTCACTGTAAAGATCTAACCATCTTGTGAAAATTGAGTAATGTAGGTGATGGAGGATTCCCACAGGGAAGATCAGCCAACAGACATCCATTGCTCTATGGTGACAACTTTGTACATTGGAAAGCATTGATGAAGATGTTCATCAAAGATAAGGATGGGATCAGAACTGCCAAGACAGAGGATGCACTTTCAATTACTGAATTGGACAAGGTTTCAAAGAACTATAAAGCTATGAACTTACTATATTGTGCTCTTAGTGCATATGAGTTTAACATGATATCCAACTGCAAAAGTGCAAAGGAGACTTGGGAGAAACTGGTGGTAACATATGAAGGAACCAGCCAGGTCAAGCAAACCAAAATCATATTCTCCTAAGGCAATATGAGTTGTTCAAGATGAAATATGATGAACCCATCAAGGACATGTTCAAAAGGTTCAAAGACATTGTGAATAATATAGAGTCCTTGGGGAAAGCATACTCCAATTAAGAAAACGTAAGAAAAATCCTAAGAAGCCTTCCAAAATCAAAGTGTGAACCAAAGAACACTACAATTGAGGAAGCTCATAATTTGAGACTTCTGAAGCTAGATGATATGCAAGGCAAACTGCTCATTCATGCGATTTCTATGAAGGAAGTGGATGGTAATATGAGTGACAACATCAAGAACCTGGCACTCAAGGAAAAATACAATGAGAAGTCCCAAAGTCCTGGACAAGAAGATGATGATGAGGATGACTTAGCCTTGATCTCTAGAGCTTTGACCAGAATCCTGAAAATGAAGAAGAACTTTGGAAACAAGGACTACAACAATGACAAGTTCAGATCCTCAAGCAGCAGGATCATAGAGGTAAGTCTTCTTCACATTCAATTAAATCTAAAGGACCGAACTACTTTCAATGAGGAGATGCAGATCATCTAGTGAGGGATTGTCTACAAAAGAAGAACAACAGGCATTTCCCTAAGAAGGAAAATGACAACAGAAGGAAAAAAGCTATGGTTGCATCATTGAGTGATCCTGATTCATCAAGTGATTCATATTCAAATGAAGAACAAGCCAACATCTGTCTAATGGCTGAGCATGAAATAGGAAATAGCTCAGACGAACACTTTGAGGGAATGGTAAAAAATCTACCATCTAGTCCTTCTGATGTTCTACCTGAAATCCTCAAAAGCATGTTTTGGAATGGGGAAAGCTACATAAATGAGATTGGATCTTTAAAGGTAAAATTTCATGAGCAAGAAAAGGAAAACTTAAGTTTGGTTTTTCTCAATCAGACTCTTGAAGTATCCTAGTCAAAAATTGACAGTGACTTCAAAGCTTTGGACAGCAGGTTCAAGGCCTTAAAGGCACAAGTAAAGGAAGTTGTGAATCAAAATACTCTTTTAACTGATAAGTTTGTTAATCTAAACATCATGCAGATGATTTTGAACAACAGAAAACTTCATTGGCTGAAAAACTTTAAGAATGAAGGAAATTTTTGTCAAGATTTGGAGGTTCATAACATAACTTTAAACTTGTGCTTGGAGGAAGTCTGCATTCTGTACACAAAAGTGGAATTGGTTACGATTCCAATTTTCCAAAGAAGAACCGAACCACCTTTATAATATCTTGAAGCAGGCATTCTCCAAAATGTTTCTACTGTGGAAAGCTTGGTCATGTTAAGCTAACTTGCCCTTTTAGAAGGACGGAACCTCACATAATGAGGAAACTAGCCTTATCAGCTTAAGGGACAAGTGAGGCAGATTTAGGTTCCTATGCACAAGAGATTCCGGCGGGGAGACCTCCGTGTACACCGTATGTAGGGGATCAGAGATCGCACAGGAAGAGTTGGGTTGTGTGTAGGGAGAGAGTAAGGCAGTAGTAATGTCTGAGAGAGAGACAGAGGTTCGGCAGAGCTTCCGCGTATGGCAGGTGTGTTCCCTTTGTATGGAAAGGTTAACGTCCTATATATAGCAGAGAACGTGACCGTTGTAGTGTGGTTAATGCGCCCATTAATGGCGGCTTAATTAGCTTAACCATAACGGCACGTTCGTCCGAGTATATAGGGAGCGTTACAGCACGTTGTGCGCGAATACCGGAACCGTTACGAGGTTGACCGGGTTTGACCGGATTGACCGGGTTTATGAAGCTCGTGCCATAAATCTCTCAAAACAGTTACTAAAGGTCGCGCGCGGGCTTGGCTCGCACGCGACAGGGCTTACTCTAGCCTCCAAACCACTAAGTCCCTACAAGTCCCGTGCAGTGGTATGCGAGGGCTCTGTCTCGCAGCCCCCACATGGATCAGCTCGGCTGGTGATCCGATGTGTGTGGAGCACAATATGGTGTGCTGGATGGTTGCCACGTGGCCAAGATCTGTCAGCTCAGAAAGCACTATCTACATTAGTCCCCTCTCTGCACGTGAAGACTCATAGCTGTATAGACTTCCATGCGCGGAAACCAACATACGCGTCGCCGCCATGCACCAATTCAAATACGGGTAAGTTAAGCCCCCGTGCGTGCCATTATGACCTAAAACCCCTAGAGTCGTGCCGTCTGGCCTTTAGGGTTTTAGGCGAGACGTCAGCTTGTCCTGTGATTGCGCGATTCGACGGTGACGGTTGCGATTCGACTACTGAAAGGACGCAACCCTTCATTGTTTTTGGATAAATACTTTGTATCCTTCATTGTTGCAAAGCATCACTTCTTTCTCTTAAAGTGAATGGTACCCGGAGATCGTCGAGAGCAGATTCAGATAATCAATCACCAGTTCAGAACTGCAAATCGTCTTCTCCAACTGTGCATATCCAAGCAGGCTTCGCGAAAACAAGGTTGGCCTTGTTCAATTTCGATTTAAAATACCAGTGTATGCCTTGAACTGCGTTGAATCTGTAAACCCATAACATATACTCTGTTGAAACTTGTGAAGAAGCTTCAAGCTTTGGACCCAATTGCGGCTTAATCCTTCAATAATAAGGACCTTGGATAGGGTTTTGAAATCCCTGATAATGCAACCCTCTAATTTCTGAAATCGATACCAGAAACTATTCATCTTTCTTTCCATAGATCTTGAATCTCGAAATTCAAACTGAAGTGTAGCATATTTCTCCCCCCTTTTTCTTGCTCTTCCGCAGGAATGGCCAAGACAAAAGGAACCAAACCCACCAAGGAGGACGAAGAGATACCCGATCTTCCGCAGGCTTTGTGGCGAAAAGCCCCCTATCTAGGTGGCAAAGATTTCTACCATGCGAGGGTTAAGGTGAAGAAAATGCCTGCTCCTGTCCCAAATGAGGGATTGCTAACACTGACTCCCCCGGTTAACTCAGCCTTGCTCGAGTTAATTGGCTCCGAGGATGTGGTTCGATTGGGAATCGAAAATGGGTACTTCCCCTACGCTGCGATTTCTACCCAAGCTTTTGTCCAGAAATTGGACTACATGGATGAGTAGATTGACCACGTGTTGACCAATCATGCTGCGACTCTTGATGAAGCCGGCGTATACTTCGCTATTCGTGTTATGAAGGGTGCTGCCGTGAAGCTGGACCAGTCCATGCTTCTAGACCTTTTATCCCGCTACTCGCCTGCGACTCACACATTCCACTTTGCTGAGTTCGAGGCTGCCCCCACACTCGAGGACGTGCATATGCTGTACGATCTTTCTCCCATGGGTGAGGTGGACCCTTTGAGTCCTTTGAGGACGGCTGCGGAGATTGCTTTGTACACGCAGATGGAGGAATGCCTAGCAGAGGTAAAGAAAATCTCCACCCGGTGGACTACTACCAAAGCCCTTCCAAACTGGCAGTTGGTTGATACGTCTGCGAAGAACACCTGGAACAAATGGTTGCAGTACTTCTTTCGAGACTATGCGAACAGCAGCATCACTAAGAAGCTTCTGAGTGAGAACCCAGAGGCCAAGAATTACGTGGAGGGTAAAGGCTATCACTTGACCCTTTGTGCTTTCCTCTGTGCCTGGTTGTCGAGGTACTTAATTGACGGTCACCCGCATGATGGGGTCTTCTATCACGTTCTGCCGCTTGCTGTGAGGCTCGCCCTCGGCCAGAGAGTCGCACTCGGACCCTTGGTCTTGGGCACGCTGTATTATAGGCTTGATCAGCTGGTTGCAGCCATGAAGGAGTCGCGTGGCCGCCTCGATATACTGACTTTCGTCAACATTTCCTTCTTGACGATGTGGGTCTTCGAGCGATGGCCATCCTATGCTCCAACTGCTCTTAAACCCGACAAGTGGTGTCCCCCAGGCGAGACGGAGGAGCGCAACAGTGGCAGGGCTGCGAGGTGGTTCGGAGCGAACAATACCAAGTGCGTTTGGAGCTTGATATGCGACAAACGGAAAGAGTTTACTGCCAGGCCCTATGCCACGCGCATTGAGAACGTGCGATGGTTTCCGAAGCTGTACCCCTCTAAGGGTGTTGTCTTCTCAGAAGAGCTTCTCTTCGAAGGGGGAGCGCATTTCCATGAGCGCTATCGCGAGTTCTTTTGCTGGTGTCTGCGAGGTTCCCTTCCTGCCCTCGCAGAGCATATTCGGGAGCTCGCGCCAAGGTATGAGAGGATTACCGTGGATGTTGACCCCACTCGAGTTTCTCCCCAGTTCGGCTTTGATGCAGTGGCACCCTCAATCGGGCCCCAGTCCATTATCAGAGGTTGCTATAAGCGCTTGCTAACAAAGGAGTGCAAGACAGTCTTCATGAACAATCTTCCCTTTGAGCAGCCTGCAGGTACCCGCGAGGGCGGCTATTCCCAGAACTGGCTCGCATACTGGGTCGCCCAGCAAACGAGGATTGAGACGCAGTCGGCCGCTCAGCCGAGTAGAGCTCCCCTGATCAAGAGAAACTCTTTTCCGTTTCGCCCCAATTGCAGTCTGAGCGAGTCTGAATATGGTTGCTACTCATTGTTGGATCATGAGAACCATTTGTGTCCTGACGTCATTCTGAAGGAAAAGATCGCCGCAGTTAAGAAGGGCGACACGCATGTCGTCAGATATAGCGAGGCATTTGCTAAGGTAAGCAATTTTTTTCCGCGTGCGTTAAGCTTCTTGATTTCCCTATGCTGACGCCTTTATTCTGTACCGTTTGCTGTAGTGTCATGTGCGGAGATTCGCATCTGGTGATCGTTCCAAGTCATTGGTTAACACCATTGTTGCCACCAGAAGGCAAAAACAGTCGTTCCTGCTAGCATGGAGGATGGACCCTGAGGTCGAAACCAGGATTCGCGCAGTCATGAACGCTTTTGCTGACTCGCTGATAGACAATGCTCCGGCCTCGTCTCCTCCCAGAGATGATCCGTCCCCTCCAGCGACTGCGGCGCCGAGAGCGAAGAGACCCAGGCAAAAGGGAATTACAATTTCTTCCCCTAGAAGTGCTCCAACTTCTCCTCCGGCGAGGTCCCTTTCTGTCAAGGATAAAGGCAAAGGTCGCATGCCCATCAAAGTGCGGAAAGAGCTCGCAGGTGAGACTTTCGTTCCATTCAACCAGGAGGAAGGAGAGAGGCAGGAGCCCAGAGAAAGTGATGAAGAAGAAGAAGAAAGAACAGTGGTGATGCATGAGGAAGAATCACGAGGTACCTCCGTCGCGTTTCCCTTCTCATTATCGTAATTCTTTTGCAATTCTTTCTTAAACCAATCATTTCTTCGCAGATGATGATGATGATGAGATCATCGGTGGCCTTTTGGCCAAGAGACAAAAGAGAGATACCCATTCTGGCATTCCAGACGATCCCATAAGCGAGGACGTTCTTGCTGAGTCCAGGAAGACAGCCGCGGAAGCTGCTGAAAGGAGAAGGCAGCGGGAAGAGGAGGAGCTCGAGCGTGTGAGACAGCGGAGCCTCGAAGAGCAACATGTTGACGACTTAGTGCGTTCAGCTGACGAGGAAGATGCGCTTCCCGAAGAGGTGGCTCCTCAGGCCGAGGAGGAGAATGTGGCTCTAGATGAGGATGCAGCAGCTCTGGAGCAAGCCCAAGCAGACTTTGAAGAAATCGCAGGCGGCGATAAAGGTGAGATCTTCAATCTTGCAGTAACTTATAGAGATGTTATTGTGGGTGGGTTAAATCATGGTGTGTCAAAGGCTGACATTCGCCGTTGGCTAGTAGGCAAGTGCGGAGAACCTTCAGGTAATCATTTGAGCGATATGCATGTACTAGACCTTAGCAACTTGAAACAGAAACATGACTGGTTTCTTCGCGTCCCACGTCACGCTCATTTTAAGGATCTGCTTAATGAGGACACACTAATAGGGCATGGTTCCACGTCTTTAGTGTATGACGAAGATACTTCAATCCCACCTTCGCGTGGAGGTGCTTGCTCTTAGCTTTAGTAAAGATAGCAAAATAACTTATAATACGAGTTACCTCATACTGTCGCACTTAATATTGCAGGCAATGCTGAGGAACCTGCGCTGGAGCAAAGAAGTCAGCCTTCTGCGTCCTATGTTCCGATTCCGAGCTCCCATACTGAGAAGCCCGTCGCAGCTGCTGAATACGCAGGAGAGCCTCTTGAGGACATCATCGAACTTTCTGATGATGCTGAAGCTGACGCTGAGCTAATGGAGGAAGATGCCCATACTGGCGCTGAGGAAGTAAGAACAAGTGCTGCTGATGCTTCCGCATCTGAGAGCGTCCCACGCCAAGCATCTTCGGCTGTCACTTCGCCTCCCGTGATGACTGAATCGGTGGCACCTCTTCCTACGTGGAGCTTTTGGGGCTCGCAGGTTGGGAATGCAGTTGCAGCTGGTGCGGCCTATACTCTTCCTCCTAACTATGAGGGATTAGAGCTCGCAGCTGACAGGAGAGCCATGGAGCGAGGGCAGTCTTCAACTGCTCCAGCAATGCGCATTCCTTCTCTTCGTGAGATTCTTGAAGGAACTGGTAAGTAGTGATTCGCTGTTTGCATCTCGCATTGTTCATTTGCGAGTTTGATAGCATAACTTAGCTTTGACATTGCTTTAGGTTTGAAGCAAACTGATGTGGACTGGCTAGTTCGGATGCGCCTCACCTACCCCCGATCATTTGCGAGATCTCTGGAGATAGGCCCTTTTGACAGGAGGCTGTTTCTTATCGAAGCCATTTGGATTTTGGAGCAGCTTTCTGCGGCCACGCCTGCGACCATTTCTGTCCAGAGTGCCGAATTGCTTTTTGGCATGTGCCAAAATCTTCTTACCAAAGTTCAAGGCAGACTAGGTTTCAGATTTCTTATGAAAAGAGTTACTCTGATTCGCGCAGCCGTAACTTTGAAGCTCGGCCACCAGAACCTCGCAGCTGAAAAGCAGAAGGTGGAGCAGCAGAAGCAAAAGGCTGAAGAAGCTACGAAGCTCTATCATGAGATGAATGCCAAGTGCGAGCAATTGAAGCAAGAAGTGGAGCAGGTAGAGAAGCTGAGCCATCAGTTCGCGCCCCATGACTCCTTGATCAAGAATTTGCTTTGACTTTTTGAATTTGAAAAATAGCAAGGAAATAGCTGGAACATTAATGTAATGTTGAAACATTAATGTAATGTTGCTAGGGTTTCTCCCCCTTTTTTTTAACAACAAGAATCAACTTGCCCGTTTTGCCCTTTCCGGGATTTGATAGGATATCTCTGTGCATATCCAATTATGACATCAGCAATTGATACTCTGCTTGATTTTCGCGCTAATTTCTCGGAAGATAAGCACGCTTTCGTTGGGAAGTCCATCCGAATCATGACCAACCGTCATTTATTAGGATACGCAACTGAATCGTCGTAGCCTTTAGTAGGGTAATTGATCGTTGCCGCTTTTCAAGGCGTAAGTGATTGACCTTACCCTCTTTTTGAATTCTGCTGACTCATCTTAGCAACTGAAGAGTCTCCACAAGGTCTATATAAACCCTGTCTTTGCCATTTGGGTTCTTCATCCCCAAAAATGTGCTCTGCCGTGAGTCCTTACGACTGCTGGCTTCAACGCTTGTTTTTCGTTGATTCATGGCAACTTCAAGTTGTGAATCCTGAGTTTGTGCTTTGTGCTATAGAAATAGTTTCCAAGATCCACTTTATGAGGCTTATTGCTCTTTATAACCATCATAAAGAATATGGAGATGATATCTCATGTGTGTTCGAAGAATTTTCTTCGTGTATTATGTTTGCAGGTCATGTTTCCGGCCGCCTCCCGGTGAGGTGCAGCGCCGAAGTGACCGTGCTACCATCTCACAATGAACGGCGGAATTCTCCTCCAGCATCCCTGGAGGAGAACTTATTGCCCCCACGTTCATGAGCTCAGGGTGGCGAACCGCTGCGTTCATCCCCGTCTACAAGGAGCCCTTGCCCTTTGGAGCTTCTGCTTGCCTGTTGAACGCCGAAACCGGTGGTTCCTCAGGCACATCTCATGGGATGTTGATCTGACAAGGGCCTTGTCAAATACTGGGATCTTGAACGTATGGCTTCATGTGGCTCTTTGGAGCAAGATCCCACTTGCGACAGATGTTCGGTCGCAGATCTGTGTATCGCACTGACGGTGTTAGGACCGTTGGGTTCATCCTTTTCAGTCAGGATTCCCGTGGTGTGTCTCTGCTGGCTTGTCAGCTACTTTTCGAATGTATTGTAAGCCATGTTGGCTGCGTAGTTAGATTTGAGCTTTTTCGCTTGTAAGCTGCTATCTAGACAGATAAATTGTACGTCTTTTTGACTCGTAATGATAAATAGCCTTTTGTATTATCTGCTGTCTTGTTACAACAAAATACAATTTCGCATGCGTTTCGGCATATTTCGCCTTGCATAATGCTATGTACACGTTTCGCATTTGCTATCTGCCATATGAATTCGCAGATGTTTTATTAGATCGTTCGAGCTCGTATTTTCGCAGCTGTGCCATCTTCGCAGATGGGCTTGTGATTTCCTTTCAGATTCACGTGCTATCATATCAGGTAGACCTTTGTAGATCACCTAAGATCGTTTTTCACAATATTGCTATCGCATTTGTATAATGTTGCTATCACCGCAGATAGGCTTGGAAGATCATTTAAGATCATTTTTCGCATGAGTTGCTATCGTAGCAGATAGGCTTTAGTAGATCAATTAAGATCGTTTTTCGCATGAGTTGCTATCGTAGCAGATAGGCTTTAGTAGATCAATTAAGATCGTTTTTCGCATGAGTTGCTATCGTAGCAGATAGGCTTTAGAAGATCAATTAAGATCGTTTTTCGCATAGGCTGCTATCGTGGCAGATAGGCTTTTAAAAGATCAACTAAGATCATTTTGCATAGGCTGCTATCGTGGCAGATAGGCTTAGAGGATCAATTAAGATCGCATTTGCATAGGCTGCTATCGTAACAGATAGGCTTAGATGATCAATTAAGATCGCATTTCGCGTGAGCTACTATCGTGACAGATAGGCTTAGATGATCAATTAAGATCGCATTTCGCATGAGCTGCTATCGTGACAGATAGGCTTAGATGATCAATTAAGATCGCATTTCGCATGAGCTGCTATCGTGACAGATAGGCTTAGATGATCAATTAAGATCGCATTTCGCATGAGCTGCTATCGTCACAGATAGGCTTAGATGATCAATTAAGATCGCATTTCGCATGAGCTGCTATCGTGACAGATAGGCTTAGATGATCAATTAAGATCGCATTTGTACAGATTGTTATTGTAGCGGATAAACCATTGTTAACAGTTATAACAAACTAAAATGAAGCAAAATTGACATTCCAGAAATATGAAGTTCTCATTTGGGAGAATTCTCTTATTATAACGCTCACATATGGGAGAGATGAGATTACAATCCTCTCATATGGGAGAGGAGATTGTGTAAATCGTAGCCATACAAGACATTAAGCGACGTTATAATAAAACGCATGAAATGAGAGAAGTCAGGGATAGTACTTCTTAATCCAGCGCATGTTGACTGAACTCGGGGTTGAGGTTGTTCCGTGCAACCTTCGTATGCTGCAGTAGCCACTGTCAAAGACTTCTGTGACTTCGAAGGGTCCTTCCCAATTGGCTGCGAACTTTGGGTGAGTCGCTTCTCGCATACAGTGGTCAGATGCGCGCAGGACCAAGTCTCCAACTGCGAAATCTCTTCGCTGGACCGTCTTATTGTAAGCGCGAGCAATCCTTTCTTGATACCGCTTGTTGGTCCTTTTGGCTTGTTCTCGCTTTTCCTCCAGCAAGACTAAGTCATGATCACGTTGATTTTCATAGAGTGCGTGGAAGGCCAATCTTGCCGAATTGACTCTCACCTCCGCAGGTACCACAGCCTCGGCCCCATAGCATAGTAGGAACGGTGAAGCCCCCGTGGGTGTCCTTGGGGAAGTCCGGTAGGCCCACAGGGCTATGCTTAGGGAATCAGCCCACTTCTTGTGGTCATCTGCGACCATCTTGCTCAAAATCCTCAACAACGTTTTGTTGGTCGCTTCGGCTTGCCCGTTCCCTTTCGGGTAGTAGGGGGTGGAACATATCTGCCTGATATTGTACTCCGCTAACTTCGCACCTACCTGGCGATTAACAAAGGGAGTACCGTTATCTGAAAGAATGGTGTTTGGGATTCCGAACCTGCATATGATGTTTTCTTGAATGAAGTTGACCACAGCTAGAGCATTTGCCGTCTTCAGTGGTATTGCCTCCACCCATTTTGTGAATAGCTCAGTTGCAGTGAGAATAAAATGATTCCCGTGTGACGTTGGTCGGATGGGACCGATGAAGTCCAGAGCCCATGTGTGAAATGTCCATGGTGTTCCCAATGCATGTAGATCCACGGCGGGAGCGTGCACTAGGTTTCCTTTGAATTGGCACTCCTGGCAGCGTCGCACTTTGGTGCGGCAATCAACCTCCATCGTGGGCCAGAAATATCCAATTGAGAGGAGCTGCCTGCATAATTTCGCACATCCTTGGTGTTCCACCTGATGAGAAAGGTCCATGACTTCTTGTGCTTCTCTGCCGTCTAGACATCGCAGCAAGTTGCCCTCATGACCTCTTCGCCAAAGCAGGTTTTCCTGTACTACGTATCGAGATGCTTTCCTCTTCAATTTCTCGGCTTCTTTTCTCGATTCAGGCACGGTGCCCTGGGTGAGAAAATCAAAGAGTGGCTTCCTCCAATCCGTGTCATCATCAGTTAGAGCGATGAGTAGAGAATCTTTGATTAGTGTGCAAATTTCGCACTTCCCTTGTATCAGGGCCGCGGCTGTTGACATGTCTGGCCAATGAATGCCATATCTCTGAGCCTTCCGATAGATTGACACCTCGCTTTCTCCGCAAGCATGTTGGTGAATCTTTTCTAACAACAGCTGTCCCTCTTGCTCGGAGACGCATCGCATTAGTATTCCGCCGGGACCCTTGTAGTAGAGTGCGTTATCATGTATGCAGTACCCCTTTGTGAGTGCCCAGCTTTCACTGCTTGTGCCTTCTGCAATAGCTCGTAGGACCGCTTTTCTCCAGTCCGTGTCCTCCATGTGTTCGTTGTCGCACGCATCTTCTGTCAATGCCGACGACGTTCGCACTTCGATGGAGATCCTTGCGGGACATTTGTCTGTACTGACCTTAGATCCCAAGGTTGCCAAAGCATCTGCATGCATGTTGTCTACTCGGGGCTTGTGCTCGTACCTCACATCGCAGAATTGTTGTACCAGCTTTTGTACTAGAGTCCGGTAAGACAGAAGGTTAATCTTCTTCAGACCGTACTCGCCCGAGGCTTGCTTGACGATCAACTTGGAGTCTCCCATGACCGTCAGATTGCTTACTTCTAAGGCTTTTGCTGCCCGGAGTCCCGCGATAAGAGCCTCATATTCAGCTTCATTGTTAGTGACTGCGAAGTCGAGTTTGGCGGACATCTGTATGACCTCTCCATCCGGCTTGGTCAAGACTATCCCAATGCCTCCGCATTTCCTCGTTGACGAACCGTCAAAATGGAGTGTCCAATAGGGCACGTCGATTGCATAGATTTCAGGTCCTTCGAGCTCTTCTTCGATCACGGGTTCATGGCTGTTGTCGGGGAGCTGTGCCAACAGATCCGCTACCGCCTGCGACTTGATCGCTCGCGGTCGCACGCATGTGATATCGTATTGAGAGATGGACATGTACCATTTCGCCAATCTTCCTCCAGGAGTAGTGTGGGTTAGCAGATATCGTATGGGATCACTCTTGGTGACCACTACTACTTTGTGCGACGCAAAGTAATGTTTCAATTTCTCTATTACGAAGAACAAAGCAAGGCAATGGCGTTCGATGTCTGTGTACCTTGATTCAGCAGGTTGCACAATTTGAGAGATGTAGTAGATAGGCCTTTCCTGGCCTTCGTACTCCTGAGCCAAGAGTGCTCCTATGGACCTCCTCGTTGACGTCAGATATAGCAGAAGCGGTGATCCCAGTTGAGGTGCGATCATTATTTTTGAAGACGTCTGCAGATCCTTCAGCTTTTCGAATGCAGCTTCGTGCTCCGGAGCCCAGCTGTATACGGCATCTTTCTTGAGAAGGGCACTAAAACAGCAAGTGATTTCAGCAATCGCTGGGATGAATCTCCGCAGATAGGATAGCTTTCCTAAAAATGTCTTCAAGGCACTTTGGTTATGGGGCGGCGTCATGCCGGTTATGGCTGATACTTTCGCAGGGTCAGGCTCGATTCCTTGGCGATGAACTACGCATCCCAAGAACTTCCCTGATGTTACCCCAAATGCGCATTTCATGGGATTCATCTTCAGTTGAAAGCGTCTACATCTATTGAACACCTTCCGTAGATCTGCGAGGTGATCTGCTTCCTTCTTGGATTTAACCACCAGGTCGTCCACATAAAATTCCACTTCTTTGTGCATCATGTCGTGGAATAGGGCCATCATGGCCCGCTGATAGGTCACACCTGCGTTTTTGAGACCGAACGGCATCACTGTGTAGTTGAACACCCCCACCGGAGTGATGAATGCAGTTTTCCGCGCGTCTTCAGGGTCCATCTTGATCTGGTTGTACCCGCTGAAGCCGTCCATGAAACTGAACATGCGATGGCCTGCTGTTGAATCGATAAGCAAATCGATGTTGGGCAGTGGAAAATCGTCTTTGGGGCAGAAACGATTGAGATCTCGGAAGTCCACGCAGATGCGAAGCTGTCCGTTCTTCTTCACCACTGGCACGATGTTGGCCAGCCATGTGGGATGATGATTCGGTTCTATGAACTTGGCATCCAGGAGTTTGACAATCTCCTGTTTGATTTTCACGTTAAGCTCCGGCCTGAAGCTTCTTGTGCTCTGCTTTACCGGCTTAGACCCTGGAATGATGTCTAAGCGGTGCATAGTGATGCTTGTATCCAGTCCTGGCATCTCATCATACTCCCATGCAAACACATCCTTGTATTCAGTTAGGAGCTGTAGCAGTCCTTTCTCCTCCTCGCTTGTGAGGTCCGCACTTAGAAAGACTGGCCTTTTATTTTCCTCGTTCGGGCTGAGGAACACTTCCTTTAGCTCTTGCTTTTGTGGTATGGGCCTATCTTCCATGCATTCAGGTGCTTCTTTGAGCTTCTCGTCTGGAGTGCTCTGCATTGGCTTTTCCGTGAGCGCAATTTGCTCGATTTGATTGATTTGCCCAGGGATATCCCCATGCCCGTGTGAGGACATCCCCGCGCACCTTCATATGCGATAGCACTTCTTCCCATTGGCGTAGAAGCTCTCTATCTCCTTGCCTTCGGGGTCATTCTTTGCGATTCTCTTCAGAGTATACACATTCTTTCGATGGTATGCGATACGCGGCGCCTCTTCGCGTGTAGGCGGCTTTTCTTTGGCATCTTCTCTTGTCACCATTACTCCCGCAGGTGACTGGTCCTTGATGTCCTCCCAGAGAGGCAAAGGAGTAGGGTTGAATGGTCCCGGTGTTTGCTCGTCCGCCATCTCGGTGAACCACACTGCCTCGCTAAGATGTGCTTCATCCAAGTTGAATGGATTCGTTGAAGCCGGTATCTCGACTATTCTGTCGTTCCAGATAGCTTTCATAACCTGGTGAGCCGTTGAAGGAACCGTGTCGAAGCGATGAATCCAGGCTCTACCTATGATCATGTGATACGTGGTGTTTGCGTCTATGACATAGAACTTTGCTGAGCACTTGATTTTGCCAATCTGAACGCCCAGGCGGATCCATCCGATCGTCATTCTAGAGTCGCTTCCGAATCCCATCAGCGGAGATGGACGCCTGACGATCTTGTGCTCGGGGATCCCTGCTAGCTTCAGTGTGTGGAGCGAAACGACGTTGACCGCTGCTCCTCCATCGACGAATGCTCATTTGAACTCGACGCCATTGATGATGGCTGTCACGTACAGAGGCTCTGGTGGCTCGCATCTGTCTTCTTGTCGCTGGCAGAAAAGGTCATAATCTTTTCTGTAGATCGAGACGCCCTGGTGACTTTCCCGTTGGAAACTACAAGATCTTCCTCATAGTCCTCCGCTATCCTCAAGATTGCTTTCGTCATATCTGTCCGGCACTTCTCGGAGAAGTTCATCTCGTCGAAGAATCTGCTAAAGCCGTGCGACCCCTTCATCCGATCGGCACGTTCGTCTTCTGTGTCCATACTGTAGTCCTCGTCATCATGGACCTCGGCGATGATGGGTAGACTATCCTCTGCGACTTCTTCCAAGTCGACGATCGAGATCATGGCAACCTCTTTGCCTTTTGAGTCTTGCTCCGCATGGGCAGGAAGCGGATTGTTGCGCACATCCTTCCTGTGATCGCTGACGATCAGCTCGCCGTTCTTCATCTTCTGGTCGAATGTAAACCTGAGCTTCTTACATTCCGCTGTGGGGTGCATGACCTTGTCGTGGTACTCGCACCACTTAGGGTCCCTCACCATCTCCTTGGAGGGTATCTTCTCGAGCGGCGGTAGGACACCGTCCTTGCGCCACTGCCTGCAGAGGTCGCTCGCCTCCTCTACCGAGCATGGCAGAGGTGGTACGTCGAAGTTCACAACCTTCGCTTGCTTCTGGGGTGAAACTGTATTGACCTCAGCTTCGCGTCCCCTCTTGTAACTGAATCTCCCGATCTTGTAGGTGGTGCCGCTCGAAGATCGCTCCGGAGCGTTCTTCTTTTTCTGCCTCTCGACTATAGGCTCGATGTTCTTCGTGCATTCAATTAGCTTTGAAAACGTAGGTGTTTGCAAATTGATGAGCATACCTTTGTATTCGTCTCGCATGCACTGCAGGCATATCTCTACGAGGCGGCTTTCGAGCATAGGATCTTTGCACTCCAAGGACTTCGCCCTGAATTTCTTGATGAAAGTGATCCCGTCCTCCTCACGCTTCTGATACATCCGCGAGAGATGGATCATTGTCACCTTTTCTTCCATCTGGAAGAACTTGGTGTAGAACTTCTGGACCAAGTCGTCCCAAGTCTTCACGGATCCGGCTTCCAACGTTCGGTACCACTTGTACGCTACGTTCCCCAAGGATTTTGGGAACTCTCGCATCAGCAGTTTGGTATCAGCTCCGTATGGCCCCATGACATCAATGAAACGCATGACATGCTCATGAGCGTTTCCGTTGACATCCTCGAACTTGTCCCATTTAGGAGCCTTATACCCCGCCGGGTTGGGCATGAGATAGATCTCCCGCGGGATGGGTGGATCGTTGTCTAGCTTCGGGATAATGGTATCCGCGAATGACTGGTGAGCCAGAATAGTGTCCATGCGCTTCTGCAGAGACGTCATGCATTCTGGGATGCTTCCCTCAGTAGCAGGAGGAGGGGTTGCCGCAGGCGGAGGCGACACATATACCGCCGAAGGATTGGGGACATATTGGCTGCTCGCATTGCCCCAGATCGCCGTTGGAGGAGGCAAGGGGTACTGCAAAGCCGGGTTGGATGCCAAAGTCGAAGGTTGAGGAGTGTGAGCAGTGAGAGGCAACATCTGAGCTGTTGACCCCTGGATCGAAGGCAGCTGCGTAGTCGCCGGCGGAGTCTGCATGTTAGGGTTGGGAGGTGTGGTGGACACTCCCAATCCTGGAGCGGTAGGGCCTCCTCCTCCTTGAGAGACGGTGGTGGCTATTGAAGGATTTGGTGCAAGGGTGCCCAGAACGGCCAAGATCCGTTCTATCTGCGCGGACAGGGCTTTGAGAGCTTTTGCCTGACCTTGGACGGTGGCTTCCAAAGATTCTAGCGTCGGTGCCTCACCGGGGGTCGCAGGAGTACGGCGGGTCTCCTCTCCTGAGGCAACTTCAGTGGAAGGTGATCTGTTGCTAACATCATCCTCCTGAGACATGGTTGCTTTTGTTGGTAAGTTCACGTCGGGTTCACCAAAATGTGCACAAGAGATTCTGGCGGGGAGACCTCCGTGTACACTGTATGTAGGGGATCAGAGATCGCACAGGAAGAGTTGGGTTGTGTGTAGGGAGAGAGTAAGGCAGTAGTAATGTCTGAGAGAGAGACAGAGGTTCGGCAGAGCTTCCGCGTATGGCTGGTGTGTTCCCTTTGTATGGAAAGGTTAACGTCCTATATATAGCAGAGAACGTGACCGTTGTAGTGTGGTTAATGCGCCCATTAATGGCGGCTTAATTAGCTTAACCATAACGGCACGTTCGTCCGAGTATATAGGGACCGTTACAGCACGTTGTGCGCGAATACCGGAACCGTTACGAGGTTGACCGGGTTTGACCGGATTGACCGGGTTTATGAAGCTCGTGCCATAAATCTCTCAAAACAGTTACTAAAGGTCGCGCGCGGGCTTGGCTCGCACGCGACAGGGCTTACTCTAGCCTCCAAACCACTAAGTCCCTACAAGTCCCGTGCAATGGTATGCGAGGGCTCTGTCTCGCAGCCCCCACATGGATCAGCTCGGCTGGTGATCCGGTGTGTGTGGAGCACAATATGGTGTGCTGGATGGTTGCCACGTCGCCAAGATTTGTCAGCTTCAGAAAGCACTATCTACAGTTCCTAAAGGGGTCAGACCACCTAATATGGTCGATTATGAACACGAGTCCAAGTTCTATACTTGTTCTAACATCTTGTTAAGGCATTGATTGAATTTTACAGGATTTCACAAAGGCTAAGGATAAAAAATGGAGTATGAACAGTGGTTTCTCCAGACATATGAGTGGAAAGAAGTCTGTATTCACAGAACTAAAAGAGCAATCTGGAGGAACATTCACACTTGGTGACAAGGAAAAATGTAACATTATAGGCATATGTAGTATTGGTAATGAATCTGCAAGTTCTATTTCTAATGTTTATCTTGTAGATGGTTTGAAGTAAATTTTCTTAGTATCTCTCAATTATCTGATAAGGGTAATAAAGTCATTTTTGGCAAGGAGAAATGTGTGGTACAGGATGAGAAATCTGGCAATTACATACTCACTGCTCCAAGGTCATACAAGGTTTATGCTATGAATACTAACAAAGTTGCAGGAGAATGTCTTAAGTGTCTCAAATCTTTGAAGGAGGACTCAAATCTTTGTAATAGAAAACTTGGGCATATAAGCATGCACGCAATGAACAAGCTTATCTAAAAGGACTTGGTAAGAGGATTATCAGCTATGAAGTTTAAAGATGATGAGATATGCAGGGAATGTACCCAAGGTAAACAAATAAGAAGCTCATTCAAGCCATAGAATTTTGTAAGTACTACTAGACCCTTAGAGATGCTACGTATGGACTTATGTGGTTCTATGAGAGTTCAAACACCTAAAGGTAAGAGGTATGTGCTTGTTGTGGTAGATGATTACTCTAGATTTACTTGAGTTATGTTTATTAGAGAAAAATCTGAAGTACTACATGAATTTTCAATAATTTGCAAAGAGCTTCAAACTTTGAGAAACATGCTTGTTGCTTCTGTTAGGAGTGATCATGGCAGAGAATTTGATCAACTTGACTTTGATTTATTTTGTGCACAACATGACATCTCACATAAATTTTCTGCACCTAGAACTCCTCAGCAGAATGGAGTAGTTGAGAGGAAGAATAGGACACTTGAAGATATGTCTAAAACCATGCTTATTGAAAATTATTTGCCAGAATATATTTGGGCAGAAGCTGTTAACACTACCAACTATGTGCTTAATATATGCTTCATTAGACCTATTTTGAAGAAAACTCCATATAAGCTTTTCAATGGTAGAAAGCCAAGTGTTTCTTGTTTTAAACCTTTTGGTTATACCTGTTATGCGCATAACAATGGCAAGGATAATCTTGGTAAATTGATACTAGAAGTGATGAAGGTGTATTTCTTGGTTATTCTCAATGTAGTAAAGAATATAGAGTTTTCAATAAAAGAACCAAAGTTGCAGTGGAGAGTATTCAAGTGATTTTTGATGAAATCAATGATGGTTCCTTGAGTGATGGTTTTGCAGATCTCAACCTGAATAAGTATGACGCCGATGATGATACTGAGAAAGAGAAAAGCAGCAAAACAAACCTGCTGGAACAGCCAAGAAAATCTCAAAGCTTTAAAAAACTTCACGAACCAAATCCTCAAAGCCTTGAGACTAGACTTCACAGATCACAAAGTGCTCTAGCTACTTCTTTAACATCTCAAAGCGTTGAAGAACATCCTGAACCTCAGTCAGAAAAAGAAGAAATTCAGATTTCTTTCATCTCATCTAGCTGAGAATATCATCTCAAATCCAAACATTGGTTCATAGACCAGGGGAAACTTGAAGAACTTGTGTGCCTTCAATGAATTTGAATCACTTATTCAACATATATGCAAAGGAGAGATTACAATAAGCAGATTGGATCATTGCAATGCAAAGTGAGCTTAATGAATTCGGGAGGAACAAGGTATGGAACTTGGTTCCTAGACCAAAGACTCAGTTAGTAATTGGAACCATGTGGGTGTTAAGAAACAAGCTCGATGAGAATGGTAAGGTTGTAAGGAACAATGCCAGACTTGTGGCACATGGGTATAATCAAGAAGAATATATTGATTATGAGGAGACATTTGCTCCTGTTTCCATGTTAGAAGCTATCAAAATACTTATTGCATTTCATCTCAAAAACACATAAAGCTTTAACAATGGATGTCAAATGTGCTTTCTTAAATTGATTTTTACAAGAAGAAGTACATATTTCTCAACTCCTGGTTTTGAAGATGACAATTTCCATGATCATGCTTACAAACTTGACAAAGCTCTCTATGGCCTCAAATAAGCTCCAAGGGCTTCGTATGATAGACTTTCCAAATATTTCTTGAAAATAATTTTAAGAGAGGCTTAGTAGACAAAAATATTTTCATTAAGACTCATGAAAAAGACATCCTAGTAGTACATATTTATGCTGATTATATATTATTCGGTGCTACTAATGATGCTCTGTCAAAAAAGTTTTCAAGTCTAATGTGCACGGAATTTGAGATGAGCTTGATGGGAGAATTAGATTTCCTTCTTGGACTTCATGTACACCAAATGAAGAAATGAAATTTTGTGCATCAAGGCAAATACACCAAGGACTTGCTAAACAGGTATAACATGTCTCAGTACAAGGTAGTCAAGACTCCCTTGAGTTCTTCATTATATTGGCTCACTATTGTATTTGACTGCTAGTAGACCAGATATTATGTTTCGTGTCTATATGTGTGCAAGATTTCAAGAAGATCCTAAGGAATGTCACTTCGTTGATGTCAAAAGGATTTTTAGATATCTGAATGGTACCAAAGACTTGGGGATTTGGTATCCAAAAAAGTCTAAAATCTCTTTGAGTGGTTATTCAGATGTAGACTTTGCAGGCTACAAAGTTGACAGGAAGAGCACTTCAGGGTGTTGCCAATTCCTTAACTCATCACTGATAAGCTGGCATTCAAAGGAGAAAAACTCAGTAGCGTTGTAAACTGCAGAAGCTGAATACATAGCAGACAGAGCTTGTTACTCACAAGTGATGTGGATTGCTCAACATATGAGAGACCTTGGCTATGAATTCAGAAAAGTTCCTATCAAATGTGACAACACAAGTGCCATTTCAATAACAAAGAATCATGTTCAACACTCTAGAACTAAACACATTGATGTAAGACACCATTTCATAAGGGATCATGTGGAAAAAGCTGATCAGTATTTATCTTTTGTATCTACTTCTATGCAGATTGCTGATATTCTACTAAACCATTGCCAGATGAGAGGTTCGCAGCTATAAGGCTGGAACAGGGCATGCTAAACAAGGACACATTGGTTTAGGGGGAGTATTAGATTATCTGTGTTCTTTGTGTGAAATTCTCAAAGCGTTGGACAATACGTTTCAAGCCTTGGAAGTATTCTTCAAAGATTTGAAAATTTCTGGTGGTTATGTATTTCACCAAATATTGGGACCTATACTTCAAAGCTTTGGAAAATAATTCTGCAGTCAATAATTGGATCAAATAGTATTTGGCATTATATTAATAGATATTTGCAGAATATTATAATTGTTCAGAGATTTTCCTAAATATCCTAAAATATCTTTTTTCTGGTACGTTTTTAGTTAACTTTCAAAAGAATCCTTTTTTGGTCCAAGTTTAAACTCTTTAAACGTAAACACTCCAGGCATTCTCTTCTATCTCTTTCAATCTCTATCTTTGTATATCTCTCTCTCCAATCTCTCTATATCTTTTCGAACCCTAAACCCTAGGAGAGCGAAAATCACAAAGGATTCAGTAGCAGAGTCAAGGATCAACAATGGGGAAGAAGAGAAGAGCTAATAGAAAGGCAGAGATCACAATATCAGACTTAGAATTAGAGAAAACCACAAGCATGCAAGAGTCTTCTCCTCTAGCAAAGAAGATAAAAAAGGAGAAGGATTCGCAGGAAATAGGATCTAGTTCTGGGAAGGAACAGGGAGAAAGCAAGAAGGATCAGGGAGACAACAATAAGAAAGAATGGGAAAAGAAGAAGCCAGAAGAATAAAAGAAGGGTGATCAGACACTAGAAAAGAAGACAAGGGTCAAGCACAGTGCCGTGAAGACTAAGGGAAAGGGAGTTTCTAGCAATGTTAAGAAATTACTGTCCGATTCTTGGTTTATAAGTTTTGAAATTAAGGGTATTTGGATGGATGGTTATGCATCTGCTAATGTAGCATGTTGCGGTATGATTTATGAGGATTTGTTGGATAAATTGGTTGTAGACTGCATTAGAAAGCTTAGAGTTTCATCTGTTTGGAAGATCCTAAATCCTACTTCTGTGGCATATCCTAGGTTAACTATACTAGTTTATCTGAATCTTAAGCAAGAGGAGAATGATAGTTATATTTTAACTTCTAGGGTGGCTTGTGTGGACATGAGACTTGATCATAAAACTTTTGCCAATGTTTTCGGGGTTCCAAACAAGTATAAGGTTGATAAACACCCTGAAATGAAGGAGTGTTTGGAGAAAGCCAAAGTTGAATTCTTTCTAGAGGGTACTCCATATGGATCAAAACAATTAAAACACTCTATGTTAAATTGTGAGGCTATTTTTTTCTATTATAATGAGATGTGTACTCCCAAGAGAGCATTCTGAGGAATTGGTTACTGATAGGGTTCTGATCTTGATGTATTTGATATGTCAAGGCTTTGAATTTGATCTACCTAGTGGATATGGAACACATTGTTTATTGTGGCACTAATAGCAGAAACCACTCTTTGCCCTATGTAAACGTGTTACCTCTATTCTTTGAGCATTTTGAAGTACCTGTGAATGAAGAGGACAATATTACAAGTGGTTTTGGGTTAGTTGATGAGAATTCTCTCCAAATGATTGGAGTAGTGCAAACTAGAATGGGAAGTTGGAAGTTTTATTATGAACTTTCTCCTGGTGAGCTTAAAGAGAAGAATTATATCAAACCCAAAGCTGCAATAACACCCACAACTTCAACCAACCTAGTTTTTTTCTAAAACCATAGACATGATAGACTTTTTGGAAGATGGAATTGAAGACTTAAGGCAGGGTCAGTTTGACTTATCCAAGGAAGTTGGGAAGTTCAAGTCTGTGATGACTTCAATAGAAGGAAAGCTGGATATGATCATCAAAGGGATGAATCTGCAGAAAGTACCATCTAATGAGAGTGAGAATGAAGATGGTATTGATTCAGATATGGTCATTGGAGAACAATCTAAGATGAAAACGAAGAAGAAAGTATCAGAGGTTGTCACTTCAAAGGATCTGTTTGAATCAAATGGTGATGAAGCTGCTGAAGAGCAAGAAGCTGATGAAGAAACTTCAGGTGATGAGGAATCAGCAGGGGATGAACAAGAAGAAGTTGAGACATCCTAGGAAAAGGACAAGATGAAGAGGAAGGCCAAATGAGGAAAGTAGAAAGTTAAGAAGGATGCTGAAGCAGAAGACAGAGTCTCAAAGCCTGGAAACCCTTCTTCTTTCTATTTATTTCTTTTATCTCAAAGCCTTGGAGTTGTTCCAAATTCTGTTTAAGTTTTTAAGTTATTATTTTAAAAAAAATATGAACAAGGTCCTACATTCCTCAAACTCTTTTGATGAAAGTCAAAAAGGGGGAGAGAATATGTGGTTTTATTTTCTTTTATTTGGGGTGCTGTCATATTCTTGATACTTGTTTTAATCTTACTTCGATTTTATTATTTATCTATGTTCTAAGTGTTTTAAATGTGCTAAGTTTTTTAAGTGTTACATTTTATTGCTTATATATGTCTATCTGCCGAATTCTAAATGCTATTGAGTTGCAGGATAGATGAGACAAGAATAGTATTTGTTTGTCTTTCATCAAGGGGGAGATTGATAATTTAATCCTTCTGAATTAAAGTGGTGTATAAACTCATGGGGAGTTATACTTTGAAGATGATAAAAGAAAGAGTTAGTTTGAGAGATATGTTCAAAGTTCCAATTCTTTTAACCTTACAATGCTTATAATCTTGCTATATTCTGGCTAATAGATTTCTGTGTTGCAGGTCTTACATTGGATTGAAAGCTTGATTATAGACTTTATACAGTCTCTTACAAATATTCTTGAGCTTATATATTGAGTTTATATTGCTAGACAAGTGTACAGATTGATTGGCTTTAAGGATTACAGGATGAAGGCTAAAGGTTTGAAGGTGGCCAAAGTTCCAAAGCTTTGAAAGGACATCCTGGAATCCTGCCTGTGGTATTGCAAAAAAATCTTTGTTGCGGGATAACATATCAAGCTGTGTGATCGTTTACTGACTTGTTCTAAGTTAAATTCTCAATATTGACTATTATTTGGATATATATACATAATGTTTACACTTACAAAATAGCTATGCTTATTGGCTTAAAATTGTCTGTCAAGGTCATTATATTCATGCTATGTAATCTGGATTGTGTATTAACTCGTGTTCAAGTTTTGCAAGGCTAGACATTGATCAAATATGGATGATCAAGTCAAAACATCCGTTTGAATATAGCTGTTGAAAGAAGTTGTTATGTTGTTGAGTATTTGCTGGAGTTAGTTCCTAAAACCTCTCAAGTTTGTTGCTTCCAGTTTGTTACAAACTGGGTTTGAATTTCAAGCAATAATAGAAGTGACTGACAGAGAAAAAGAAGAGAGCAAATACGCAGGAGATCAACCAGCAACTCTTCAACCATTCAAACATATTGAGAGATCAACATTGTAGAAGATCATTCATCTCAATCATTCCAGATTCCCGAAGAACACTTCAAGCTTAAGTTTTTATTTTGTTTTATGTGTTCTTCTTACTTGTGCTTAATCTGTGTATTCATTAGGATTTCTATACCTCATTGACTGTAGAATTTGAAGTTTTTCAAGTGAAAAAAAAGAGTTTGTTATTGTTTCATTAGATTCTAGATGAAACTAGATAGGTTTTGAACCACAAGCTGTATAGGTGTAAGGTAATTCACTTAGGCTTGAGATCTAGGGCTAGGTATGTGATTAATAAGAAAGTGTTGAAAACCCAAAGGCATAGTATCCCTAAGGCGGAGACTAGTTCCTTTGGTTGCTGAACTTCGTAAAAAATCGCTGTGTTTATTTCTTTACATTGCTGCATTTCATTCTCCATACAAAACTGTTTAACATAGAGTTTCTCCAAAGCTTTGGAGGTTTTCCTACCTCAAAGCTTTGAAGCTTCAAACATTTTCAAACAGTTTCTAACTACTTCTGTACTTGTCCAAAGCTTTGGAAATCTTTCAAATCTATGTGTTAAGTTTCAAATCTCATTTTTAGCAAAAGATTGCATACTCTATTCACCCTCCTTCTAGAGTATCTAGATCCTGTATTTTACCTGCATTACACACTTTCACTTATGAAGGCCAAATCCAAATCCTTTGAAAAGTTAGAAGAATTCAAGAATGAAGTAGATAAGAAACTTGCCAAGAGTATTAAGGCTCTACGATCGGATCGTGGAGGAGACTACTTAAGCCAAGAGTTTGACGACTATCTTAGAGAGTGTGAGATCTTGTCCCAACTAACTCCACCGGGACGCCACAATGGAACGGCGAGTCCGAGAGGAGGAATCTTACCCTATTGGACATGGCGGGGTCTATGATGTGCCATGCTGATCTTCCAATATCGTTTTGGGGAAACGCTCTATTAACTGTAACTTTTACCATTAACTGTGTTCCATCTAAATCAGTCATAAAGAAATCATATGAGATATGGACTGGGAGGCGTCCCGTAGTGTCTCTTATGAATATTTGGGGTTGCGACATCTATTTAAAGCGTTTAAAAACAGACAATCTTGGACCCAAGTCGGATAAGTGTAAGTTCGTGGGATATCCTAAGGAAACGAAAGGATATAATTTCTATAATCCAACAGAGAACAAAGTGTTTGTTGCTCAGAACGGTGTGTTTCTAGAAAGAGAGTTCGTCTCTAAAGAAGCCAGTGGGAGGACTGTAGAACTTGAAGAAGTTCAAGAACCACAAAGCATTGATCCTACAATGGAACATGAGAAAGAACCACAAGTAGTTGTGGAAAAACTTGCTAAAGTAAAGAAAGAGCTTCGTAGGTCGAGTATGGTGTGTCAGGAGCCATAGAGGTATGGACTTCTCGTGACTGAGCCCGATAACGTACTACTCATGGAGAATGAGCCTAATACCTATGGAGAGGTTGTAAAGGGGTCGGAATCTAAGAAATGACTTGAATCAATGAGATCCGAAATGGAATCCATGTATACCAACAAAGTATGGACATTGGTGGAACCACCTGAAGGGGCTCGACCCATAGGGTGCAAGTAAGTCTTCAAGAAGAATAACGACATGCATGGCAATGCGTTTGCCTACAAGGGCCGATTCATGGCAAAGGGATTCAGACAAATTCATGGTATTGACTATGATGAAACCTTTTTCACAGTCACGATGACAAAATCCATTCAAATCTTACTTGCTATTGGAGCATATCACGACTATGAGATATGACATATGGATGTCAAAAAAGCGTTTGTGTATGGAAACCTCCTTGAGGATGTGTACATGACACAGCCAAAGGGTTTTGAGGATCCAGAGCATGCAACAAAGTTTGTAAGTTGCAGGGATCCATTCGTGGATTGAAGCACGCTTCTAAGAGTTGGAATCGATGTTTTGATGATGCGGTTAATGAGTTTGGCTTCATCCAGAACGAAGATGAACCTTGTGTCTACAAGAAGGTTAGTGGGAGTTCTGCTGTGGTTCTAGTCTTGTATGTGGACGACATACTACTCAATGGAAACGACATTCCTACCTTGAAATCTGTTAATTGGTTAGGGAAGTGTTTCTCAATGAAGGACTTAGGGGATGCAGCTTATATACTAGGTATCAAGATCTATAGGGCTATATCGAGGAAGTTGCTAGGCCTAAGTCAAAGTACATATGTAGAAAAGGTGTTGAAACGGTTCAACATGCAAGATTCCAAGAAGGGATTCTTGCCCATGTCGCATGGAATCACCCTTTCGAACGCTGATTGTCCTTCCAATGAGATTGAGAAGGAACACATGAGTAGGGTTCCCTATGATTAGGCCATAGGATCCATCATGTAAGCCATGTTATGTACTAGACCAGATGTGTCATACGCGTTGAGTATTACAAGCAGATATCAGTGTAATCCTGGTGAGAGTCACTGGATAGCGGTCAAGAATATCCCCAAGTACTTGAGAAGAACTAAGGATGTGTTCTTGATCTATGGAGGGGAGGAAGAGTTGCGTGTAAGGGGTTACACTGAAGCAAGTTTCCAAACCGACAAAGATGATTTCATATCCCAGTCGGGATTCGTGTTTTTCCTGAATGGAGAAGCTGTGAGCTTGAAAAGTTCCAAACAAGAGACGGTTGGTGATTCTACAACTAAGTCTGAGTACAGTGCTGCATCGGCTCCCGCAAAGGAGGTTGTTTGGATTAGGAAGTTCATTACTAATCTTGGTGTGGTTCTTAGTATTGTGGATCCAATAGAGTTGTATTGTGACAATAGTGGAGCGATCGCACAATCCAAGGAACCCAGGTCACGTCTGAAATCCAAACACGTACTCAGAAAGTTCCATCTTATTCGAGAGATCGTCGATCGAGGAGATGTGAAGATATGCAAGATTCCTACAGATGAGAATCTGTCAGATCCACAAACAAACCCGCTTGTTCACCGCAAGCATGAAGGGAACACTAGATATATAGGCATACGAGATGCACCAAATTGGCTCTAGTGCAAGTGGGAGACTGTTGGAATAGATGCCCTAGAGGCAATCTTATTTACTATGAACATTATTTTTGGCTAGAACAATCATTTTATTATTATGGAGATATTTAATATAATGAAGCCCTTAGATTACAAATTTTTTATTTATCTTAAATATCCCTAGTCGATTATATTGATTAACATGACCATCAACTATGGACTAGTATGTGGGTAGATTGATATGCAGATATCAAGTCTTGCATATGGGTATGCATTGGGGGTAATTGTTGGAATAGATTCCCAAGAAAAAATCTTATTTAGTATGAAAAATGTTTTTGGCTAGAACATTCATTGTATTATTTATGGAGATATTTAATATTAAGAAGTCCTTAGATTACAAATGTGTTTGATTATCTTAAATATCCCTAGTCAATTATATTGATTAACGGGACGATCAAATATAGACTAGTATGGGGTGGGATTGATATGGAGATATAACGACCCAACACATGGGTATGCATTAGGAGTAATGTCATACTGGATTGACCCACTTAAGAGAAGGCTACATAAAAGTTATGTAAAGTCACAAGCGCTTCTTGCAGTGACAACGGTATTGTCATCCTTAGACTTGAAGTCACTAGTCCTCTAGTTGTGAAGCATTGTGTTTTGACATCGTCAAACGCTACACCGTAACTGGGTAGTAATCAATGCGCTAATCGAACACAATAGGAAACAAGCTTAGAGAATGTAGTGATGAATGTAG
Source organism: Linanthus parryae (assembly GCA_023055425.1). Classification (NCBI taxonomy): domain Eukaryota; kingdom Viridiplantae; phylum Streptophyta; class Magnoliopsida; order Ericales; family Polemoniaceae; genus Linanthus; species Linanthus parryae. The sequence continues at coordinate 122,888,041 of JALGPY010000003.1, read as the reverse complement.
AATTTTTCCCTCTCACATAGCGGGAGAAAATATTCGTGACCACTCGAGGTTTAGTGATTATAGAATGTCTGGCCAGACTCAGATAAATCAATATAGGATATTGATGTTATCTATATAGATAAGACTATTCCCAGGATCGAGAAACTATAGCTGATATTGTTGACTCAAAGACCTCTAAGTGTGTTCTGAGAAGTAAATATTTTGAGTAATGAAATACAAAGACAAAGTATTTCTGAGGCTCCAAGGCCTTGAGATACTGATCAGAACTTCAAAGCCTTGAGAGTTGCTTTATTATACTGTATGCTCTAATAATCTTGTGTTGCAGGTTGTATATCTGATGTTTAAGATCAGAGATTTGCTATAAATATCTATATAATATATTCTTTATACATCTAGCACAATTGCAGATATCCTGATCAGAGAGAATCAAAGATTTCTGGTCTCAACATTGAAATACTGTGAAGCATGTTCAGAGCTACAAGGCCTTGAGACGTGCCTTGAGCTGCTGACAGTTTTTTACAGAGTTAATTTGATTCTTTCTTGCAGGGTTTGATCTTTATTATTATGATTGTTTAATGACTTCTAAAAGTATTAAACTAGTTTATCATGAGTTATATGTTTCAGAAGTTAATCAGATTATTGTTTATTCACTCATCCAGTTTTTTTATTCAGAAACTGGAAATCCAAACAGACTTAGTGCTGTTATTGTTTATGGATTTTGTTTTTTCTGTGTTTTAATGTTGTTGCATTTATTTTAAACGTGCAAATGCAATCTCAACAAACTCCAACGGATATCTACTCACAGCTGTTTCAAATTGAAGTTATAAAGGATGAGGATTTGCAGGAACTTAGATCCTAAAATCTCTCATTCAGTTGCAGAGAGTGGATAAAAGACTGGTATGAATTTTGAAAGAAATATAAGCTTGCATAGAACTGAGAGAGGTGTGGAAAATTCATGGAAGATCAGACATTCAAACACACATACATTCAGACTTCAATTAAAACTTTCAGAAGATCAATCATTCCAGTTTACTGAAGAACACATCCAGGCCTTCACAAGCTTATTCTTCTACTGCGTTCTTCTTCTATTTTGTAATCTGCTTATCTTTTGTATATTTAAAACCTCACTAAACCTAGTGGTTGGTTGTTCAAGTGAACAACAAGAGGTTCTTGTTAGCTCAACAGTTAGTAGCTGCTACTAGATAAGTTTGGAACCACAAGCTGTATAGGTGTAAGGGAATTCACTTTGGCTTGAAGATCTAGGGTTGTTTCTGTGTGAGTAATAAGAAGTGTTTGCCCAATCCTGGTGGGATTAGATCCCTCAGGAAGAGATTAGGTCCATTGGGACTGAACTCTGTAAATTTCCTTGTGTTCTTTACTTTACAGTTTTGTTATTTTCTGTTGCAAGCAACTCAAATCAAACTAGGGTTTATAAACTGTTTAGAACTGGTGGTAGTTCAGGGCCTTGAAGCTTTCTGTTTGTCTTAGAAAGTTTTTGACTAGTTTTCTAAAATCTCAAGGCCTTGAGATTTGAGTTTCTCACATGTTTACTTAGTTAAAATTTGTGTTTATCAAAAGGTTCCATACTCTATTCAACCCCCCCCCCCTTCTAGAGTATTTTGGTCCTGTATTTAGTCTACATTACAAACTTTCAATTGGTATCAGAGCTTGGGTCACTAATATAGATCTATTAATATTGTGACTATTAGTAATGTAGGAGATGGTGTATTCTCACAAGGAAGGGCAGCAAACAGACCTCCATTGTTCTGTGGTGATAACTTCATGCACTGGAAGGCATTGATGAAGATGTTCATCATAGATCAAGACATGGAACTGTGGTCAATAGTTCAGAATGGTCCTCATGAGTATTACACTACCATAGATGGAGTTAGATGCATCAATTCTGAGGAAAGTTATTGAACTGGAAAAGGTATCAAAAAATTACAAGGCTACGAATCTGTTATACCGTGCTCTTAATGCAGATGAGTTCAACAGAGTATCAAATTGCAAAAGTGCCAAAGAAGTATGGGAAAAACTGGTTGTGACATATGAAGGAACAAGTCAGGTTAAACAAACCAAGATCAACATACTTCTGAGGCAATATGAGTTGTTCAAGATGAACTCAGATGAGACCATCAAGGAAATGTTCAAAAGATTCACTGATGTGGTGAATAATCTGGAGTCATAGGGAAAGAAGTTTTCAAATGAGGAAAAGGTCAGGAAAATAATGAGAAGCTTGCCAAAAGCCAAGTGGGAGCCAAAGACAACAGCTATTTAGGAAGCTCAGGATTTAAGCCTTCTTCAGCTAGATGATCTACAAGGAAAGCTGATCACTCATGAAATGTCTATGAAAGATGTAGAAGGTGATCTGAGTGAAAACATCAAGAACTTATCACTCAAGGCTAAAGACAATGAAAAATCTCAAAGCCTTGAGACTGAAGATGAGCATGATGATGAAGAGGCTTTAGCATTGATCTCCAAGGCCTTGGCCAGGATTCTCAAAAAGAAAAGAAACTCTAGTAAGAGGGACTGCAAAAGAGAGAGATCAAGACCTTCATGCAGCAAGGACTACAAAGGTAAGTCTTCATCACAGTCACACAAAACTAAAGTAATGAATTGTTTTGAATGTGGTGATGCAGATCATTTAGTAAGGGATTGTCCACAAAAGAAGAAGAACAGGAACTTTCAAAAGAAAGACAGTGACAACAGAAGGACGAAAGCCATGATGGCCTCTTGGAGTGATTCTGATTCATCAAGTGACTCAGACACAGAAGAAGATCAAGCAAATTTGTGCTTCATGGCTAGACATGATGAAGAAAAGTCATCAGACAGACATATTGAGGAAATGGTAAAAAATCTTCTTGCTAGTCCTTCTGATGTACTTCCTGAAGTTCTCAAGAGTATGTTTTTAAATGAGAAAAGTTATAGAAATGAGATTTATTGTTTAAACATTAAGATTCATGAGCAGGTAAAAGAAAACCTAGACCTAGTTTTTACCAACGAAACTGTTGAAGTTTCTAAGACAAAAATTGAAAAGGACTTCAAGGCCTTGTACAGCAGGTTCAAATACTTGAAGGCAGAGATAAAAGAGATTGTTGATCAAAACACTATCTTAATTGAAAGATATGCTGATTTAAAGACTCATTCATAGGATTTAGAACAACAAATCTGTTCTTTGACTGAGAAACTTCAAGAGTCTAAAAAGGTCGTAGCCAGTTTTACAGGCTCAGAACATAATCTAAATCTCATTCTTGGAGGAAGTCTGAAATCAATGCATAAAAGTGGGATTGGCTATAATCCAAATTTTCCAAAGAAAAGCCAAACTACTTTTGTCAAATATGGTAGCAGACACTCTCCAAAATGTCATTACTTTGGAAAAATTGGTCATATCAGATTAACTTGTCCCTTCAGAAGGTCAGAACCTCATATTATGAGGAATACTTATCCTTATCAGCTTAAGGGACAGGTTAGGCAGATTTGGGTTCCAAAAGGAATTAGACCACCAAACATGCTGATTCTGAGTATGACTCAAAGTTCTACACTTGGTCTAACAGCCTGTTAAGTCAATGATTTACTTTTGCAGGATGTCACCAAGGCCTTGAAAGATCAGAAATGGATATTAGACAGTGGTTGTTCCAGACATATGAGTGGAAAGAAATCTCTCTTTACTGATCTTACAGAAAAATCTGGAGGAACAATTATACTTTGTGACAAATCAAAATGCAATATTATTGGTATAGGTAGTATTGGTAATGGTTCTACCAAATCTATCTCTGATGTTTATCTTGTGGATGGACTTAAATATAATCTTCTTAGTATCTCTCAATTATGTGATAAAGGTTATAAAGCTATATTTGACAAGGAGAAATGTGTGGTGCAAGATGAGAAATCTGGAGATTGCTTACTCACTCCTCCTAGATCATATAATCTGTATGCTATGAGTACTAACAGTGTTGCAGGTGACAAGCTGAAATGCCTCAAGGCCTTTAAGGAAGACTCAAAGCTTTGGCGTAGAAATCTTGTGCATATTAGCATACACACATTGAATAAACTCATCTCAAAGGATTGGTAAGAGGATTACAATCACAAAAAATTTCAGATGATGAGGTTTGCAAGGCATGTGTACAAGGTAAACAAACAAGAAGCTAATTCAAGCTAAATAACTTTGTAAGTACTTCTAAACCCTTAGAACTGGTCCCATGAGAGCTCAAACCCCAAAAGGTAAGAGGTGTATGCTTGTTATAGTAGATGATTATTCTAGATTTACATGGGTGATGTTTATTAGAGACAAAACTGAATCTTTATCTGAATTTTCTAGACTGTGCAAAGAGCTTCAAACTATGAAAAATTTGTCTGTTGCATCTATTAGAAGTGACCATGGTAGGGAATTTGATCAACTTGAATTTGATTTATTTTTTGCAAAGCATGGCATATCACACAACTTTTCTGCACCTAGAACTCCACAACAAAATGGAGTAGTTGAAAGGAAAAATAGGACACTTGAGGACATGTCTAGAACCATGCTACTTGAAAGTAATTTGCCAAAGTTCTTGTGGGCAGAAGCTGTTAATACTGCCAATTATGTGCTGAATAGATGTTTGATTAGACCTATTTTGAAAAAGACTCCTTATGAACTGTTTAAAGGTAGGAAGCCTAGTGTCTCTTATTTAAACCTTTTGGTTGTATCTGTTTTGTGCATAATAATGGTAGAGACAATCTTGGTAAATTTGATGCTAGAAGTGATGAAGGTGTATTTCTTGGATATTCTCAAACTAGCAAAGCTTATAGAATTTACAATAGAAAAACCAAGATTGTAGAAGAGAGTATTCATGTGTTTTTTTATGAAAGTACTAAGGATTCTCTTAGTGAAAGTTTTGCAGATCTAAATTTGAACAAGCATGAGTCTGATGATGATGCTGTGAAAGAGGACAAAGGCAAAACTAACGTGCAGAATCAATCAGTAGAATCTCAAGGCCTTGATTCCCCTGCAGAGTCAAAATCTCAAAGCCTTGAGACTGAAACTGAAACTTTCTATGATGCTCACTCTACTGTTTCAAGAACTCAAAGCCTTGAAGGAACATATTCCTGGGTACCAAGGAAGAAGTTTAAGTATCTTGCAGATCATGCAGCTGACAATATCATATCTGATCCAACATTTGGAACTCAGATAAGAGGACAGTTGAAGAAATTGTGTGCTTTTAGTGATTTTGTATCATTGATTAAGCCTAAGAATACTAAGGAAGCACTGGAAGATGCAGACTGGATCATTGTAATGCAAAGTGAGCTGAATGAATTTGAAAGAAACAAGGTATGGATTATGGTTCCCAGACCAAAAGAGAAGTCAATTAAGCTTGATGAGAATGGCAAAGTGGTAAGGAACAAAGCCAGACTTGTGGCAAAGGGATACAATCAGGAAGAAGGTATAGACTATGAGGTGACATTTGCTCCTGTTTCCAGGTTAGAAGCTATTAGAATACTTCTTGCATCTGCATCTCACAATCACATAAAGCTTTATCAAATGGATGTCAAATGTGCTTTTCTGAATGGTTATTTACAAGAAGATGTTTTTGTAGCACAACATCTCGGTTTTGAAGATGAAAATTTCCCTGATCATGTTTACAAACTAGACAAAGATCTTTATGGTTTAAAACAAGCTCCAAGGGCTTGGTATGATAGACTTTCAAAACTTTTACTTGACGATAATTTCAAGAGAGGTCTAGTAGATAAAACTCTTTTAATTAAACATCATGAAAGTGATTTTTTAGTAGTTCAGATCTATGTGTATGATATTTTGTTTGGTGCTACTAATGATGCTCTTTCAAAAGAGTTCTCTAGTCTGATGTGCAGGAAGTTTGAGATGAGCTTAATGGGAGAACTGAATTTCTTTCTTGGACTTCATATTTTACAAATGAAGAAAGGAATATTTGTACATCAAGGAAAGTATACTAAGGACTTATTGAACAAGTACAATATGACACAGTCCAAGGTACTTAAAAATCCTATGAGTTCATCACTCTCATTATACAAGGATTCAAATGGTAAGAGTGTGAATCAAAAGGAATATAGAGGTATGATCGGATCACTTTTGTATTTAACAGCTAGTAGACCTGATATTATGTTCAGTATTTGCATGTGTGCAAGATTTCAGGCAAATCCTAAAGAAAGTCATTTAACTGTTGTCAAAAGAATTTTTAGATATTTGAATGGAACGAAAGACTTAGGGCTTTGGTATCCAAGGAGATCTAATTTTATGTTGAGTGGCTATTCAGATGCAGATTTTGCAGGATATTGATAACTCCTTAATAAGAGTCATCCTATATACACTTTATATTGTTATTTGTGTGCGTTTCGGTGCGAAGAGACAAATTCCGGGCTTATTTGAGAAGAAAATGAGTTTTATGATGTTTTAGAGCTTAAACGTACAATCCGGGCATTTCTTGAATAGTTTTACTTATGATTTTGTCACATTTGATCTTCGCAGTAGTGTTCGTGTTGTGATTTATAGTAACATTACATGAGGAGAGCAAGTGGAGAGAAGAAACGAGCTTCGGAAGTCAAGAAGAAGCAAGAGAAGCAAAGTTGGAGGAGCAGAATTGACAAAACTTCACTATTTTGATGATATCTTGAGTTCTACAAGACCTGCGATAGTGAGACTAATTCCAAATGAAGGTATACTCAATTATCTTTCCAACGATAGGTCACGCAGATCAATCAAAGGTCGTACGAGAAAGATATGGTCCGCCGAAGATGACGCAAAAACGAAGAAGAGCTGGAAAAGTTCATTGGACCAGTATTCAGTATTCAGGCTGTATCTGGAGTTACATATACAATTTTGGAGCAAGGCCTACGCCATTAGAAAGTAGACATCCATGGATTTCCAACGATATAAGATAGGCCCAAAACGGAGTCCGGATGAGGGAGAAAAGGCCCGCACAAGACCAGCTTATGAAATCTGTCCGAGAATTGCAAACTAGAGGGGCTGAATTGCAAATGCGGGAAAAAGACATTAAAAATCGTGCCCAGCCCTATACATGACGATTTTTAGGACCTAAAGACAGATTAGGCTGCTGGAGACAAAGAATAACACATTGGAGGAAGGCTTGGAGCTTGGAGTTCGTCAAGAGAGCGAGGATTCCATCGTTTGATCTCTCTTCTCTATCTTTTTCATTGTTTTTGATCATGAACAACATAAACTTCATCTTTTTACTCATGAATCTCAGTAGCTAAGTTCATTATCGGGATTTCTCCATGGTAGCTAGGGTTTGAAGCTGTTTTTGGTGGATTATGAATTTGATTCACGTTTTACTTAAACTTAATTGATGATGTTCTTGTTTGCTATGTTTAAGTCATGCTCTTAATCTATCTTGCTATTGTGAGACGTTTCAGTAGGAAGATCATAGATAATTGGTTAGTGAAAGCAAAAAATTACCCGGATAATTGAATTAAGCACGTAGTCATAGGTTAGAGAAATCAACCACCGACTGTAAACATTGAGTAGAATTAGATGGTCGTCATTATATGTTTTAGAGATAATTAGAACTTGGTAACTCGGTTGTATTTGACCTAGGCATAGAAAGCTAAGCATGGAGGATTAGAAATATCGCCGTATTGCGAATATATTTGAAGCATGCAACCTTGCATATGGGCAATTCGTGAAAGAGTTCCATGTGAATGGCATTAGAGAGAGGGTAGCCATGGAGATACAACGTTATACCCTTCGTCCTAATGACTCAACCCCTCCCACTAAGTTACTCTTCTTCCTTGGTTTCATGCTTGAGGAGATGATTCCTAATGTGGAAGAATGGCGAAAACGAGCAACAAGAATGGGAATGGAGACAACACACATGGACGCACAATTTGTTCTCCATTCAAATCAAGAGGATGCTCCAACCTTTCCAACGCTTAAAGAAGAGGATGATGAGCCATTGTGCATCTCCAGTTGTCCAAACATAGAATCATGGCTCGATTCAAGTATGAGAGTCAAGCATGATGAAATTTTTGGTGAGATTGATGGCATTCTTCATAGAATTAATATTGATGATCTTGACTTTCCGGTTGCAAATTTGTTGGAGCCTCTCACAATTGAGCTCATTGAAGATACAAAAGATGTCGAGATTGAAATTGTTGATGATTCGGTTGTTTCAAACGAAGGTGATGAAGATACTCAAACTTTCATACTTTATGAGTTGTCGCTTGAAATTTCAATGAAGATATTGCAAATTGAGAAAACGGGAAAAAAAGGCGTAAATCGATTTCCACTACATGGGAGACTTGATCTTATTGTTGAAATCGTTATGATGACGATTCTCATGAATTGGAACCACAGAAAGAAGAAATTTTTTCAGACCGTCTTCTACAATTTTTTTGCGCCATACGCATCCCATGCATGCTTACCTTAGAAGAGACAAAGGGAGAAGCGATGGTGGAAGAAGAAAAAGTGGAGAGAAAAACCTCATTAATCATATTTGAGGATATGAGAGAGTCTACCCCGGTGTGCCATGGCACACACGACCTTTATGGGGACTCATGCATGCGAGTTGGGGATTCTCCAAGACACAGATTTTAGTAGAGGTGGGTAGTCTACCCCGGTGTGCAAGAACACACTGACTGTTGGGAACATGGTGGTGCCACTACTGTGCTTGGGGACTGCTTGGCGTGATTTCTTCCCCACCCTTGAGGTGGTTGTTAGTATCTTTTTCTCTTGCTAAATTTTGTGTTTCTTTTATATAAGTATGTCATGCTCCATCTCATCTACTGGCCTACACATTGATTGCTGAGTCTTCTCGCATACTCTCTAAATTCGTTGAGGACAACGAGGCATTCAGTGTGGGGGTGATTTATCTGTTTGCTAGTCAAAGTGTCTTGCATAGCCAGTTACATGTAGGATGTTTTTAGGTTGTATTGTGATTCAGTATTGTATTTTTTGTTATGTTTTTACTTATATTGGCGTATTGTGTAGGATAGATTTACATACTGTTTGCACTTTTACATAATTGAGTATACCCACCAAATTTTTAAATTGTAGAGTCAATTTTTTTTTTTTCGTGTCAAAGTCTTGCATATAGAGTTAGGATATTATGAAAATCTATAAAAAAAAATGAAAATTGAAAATTTGAGAAAAAGACAATTGATGATCTTGAAACTGAAGAGAGTTTAGTGAATGAATCCTTTAGAGTAGGAAGTGTCGTAGTAGGAAAAATTTTATTGTTTAAATATTTTGTGTAGAGGTTTCACAAAAGGATGTCCCGGAAATTTATGGAAGTTGTGAAAGAATGACATGAAAAAGTATACCTAAGTTTCCTATAGTGTGCTAATTAGATTGAGTTTTGCTTGTAGCTGAATATTTTGTTTTCAAGTGGAAACTTGTGGTCTCTTGTTGATCTCGGGTGGACCTTCGTGTAGATTTGGTTTCATGTGGTACGGTTGCCTCAACCTAAGTGAAGTTGAGGGGTGTACACCACCATCCCTTACGGTGGTCACAAGAGTTAACCGAAAAAGCCCACACTCTTTATGCTCTACTGCATGGTTGTAAACACAGAGGAGGAAAGAAAAGAAAATGAGAAAATCTGGAAGAAAAAAAAAATGTGCTTCAAGGAGAAACAACCTAATGTGCTTCCGGTCACACAGAAAATTTGGATTCCATACAAGTAGAGCTTAGAGAGGAAAACTAGAGTCAAGCCTTATTTCACAGGAGTTGTGACTCCCTTCACTGGGACAATTTGCATTCAAACGCAATAAAGGCTAAGAGGGTCTGAAAACCTCATATGATTCGGCGAAGAAAGGCTACAGTGAAATTTGAGCTTGATTAGACCCAATGAAGCTTAGGACGTGCTTGTGTCTTGGTTTGAATTGGTGGAGGAAAGTGGACGCCTTAGTGAGCTTTTGCATAGAATCAGTTTTATTTCAAATTCTTGCTACGTGTATGAGAATTTTTGAACGGATTAGTGAAAACTTGATGATCTTCAGTTAATGACAGGGATATTGCCTATTCTTGCAAAAGAACAAAATTTATTTCGTGTTTACATACTTGTTTTAAGATCGAGTCTAGATTTGCATTGCATCATCTTGCTGCATGGTTGTATTGAGAGTCGTGTTTGAGTCGTTTGTGTCTCATTGGCTAGTAAGCAGATAGATGCAGTAGATGAGACTTTGCTCGGGACGCGCAAATGGCAAGTGTGGGGGTATTTGATAACTCCTTAATAAGAGTCATCCTATATACACTTTATATTTTTATTTGTGTGTGTTTCGGTGCGAAGAGACGAATTCTGGGCTTATTTGAGAAGAAAATGAGTTTTATGATGTTTTAGAGCTTAAACGTACAATCCGGGCATTTCTTCAATAGTTTTACTTATGATTTGTATGATTTTGTCACATTTTATCTTCGCGGTAGTGTTCGTGTTGTGATTTATAGGAACATTGCATGAGGAGAGCAAGTGGAGAGAAGAAACGAGCTTCGGAAGTCAAGAAGAAGCAAGAGAAGCAAAGTTGGAGGAGCATAATTGACAAACCTTCACTATTTTTATGATATCTTGAGATATACAAGACCTGCTATAGTGAGACTAATTCCAAATTAAGGTAGAATCAATTATCTTTCCAACGATAGGTCACGGAGCTCAATCAAAGGTCGTACGAGAAAGATATGGTCCGCCGAAGATGACGCAAAAACGAAGAAGAGCTGGAAAAGTTCACTGGACCAGTATTCAGTATTCAGGCTGTATCTGGAGTTACATATACAATTTTGGAGCAAGGCCTACGCCATTAGAAAGTAGACATCCATGGATTTCCAACGATATAAGATAGGGCCAAAACGGAATCTGGATGAGGGAGAAAAGGCCCGCGCAAGACCATCTTATGAAATCTGTCCGAGAATTGCAAACTAGAGGGGCTGAATTGCAAATGCCGGCAAAATACATTAAAAATCGTGCCCAGCCCTATACATGACGATTTTTAGGACCTAAAGACAGAGTAGGCTGCTGGAGACAAAGAAGAACACATTGGAGGAAGACTTGGAGCTTGGAGTTCGTCGTGAGAGCGAGGATTCCATCGTTTGATCTCTCTTCTCTATCTTTTTCATTGTTTTTGATCATGAACAACATAAAATTCATCTTGTTACTCATGAATCGCAGTAGCTAAGTTCATTATCGGGATTTCTCCATGGTAGCTAGGGTTTGAAGCCGTTTTTGGCGGATTATGAATTTGATTCACGTTTTGCTTAAACTTAATTGATGATGTTCTTGTTTGCTATGTTTAAGTCATGCTCGTAATCTATCTTGCTATTGTGAGACGTTGCAGTAGGAAGATCATAGGTAATTGGCTAGTGAAAGCAACAAATTACCCGGATAATTGAATTAAGCACGTAGTCATAGGTTAGAGAAATCAACCACCGACTGTAAACGTTGAGTAGAATTAGATGGTCGTCATTATATGTTTTAGAGATAATTAGAACTTGGTAACTCGGTTGTATTTGACCTAGGCATAGAAAGATAGCTTGGTAACTCGGTTAGAATTATTGCTCGTTTAGCAAATTAAATCATCATCTGTGTTTCAGAACGTAATTCGTTAAACAGTATTCACCTAGTAATCCTAGAGAAATCCTAATACTTGTCTCTCATATTAATCACAATTCTCATAATTAGTTCATTATTTACGTTCTTAGCTCAGTAAAATAAATCCAATTGCTAGCCCACACGAAGTTAAGAATACTAATTGATTCACGACAAGTCCTTTGGGTTCGATAAACCCGGATTTCCGGATATTACTACACACGACGGCCATACACTTGTGGTTGGATCGTGTCAGATATAAAGAAGATAGGAAGAGTACCTCTGGATGTTGTCAATTTCTTGGATCTTCACTGATCAGTTTGCATTCTAAGAAGCAAAATTTTGTAGCATTATCAACTGCAGAAGCTGAATACATTGCAGCTGGAGCTTGCTGTTCACAAGTGTTAGGGATTGCTCAGCAACTTAGAGATCTTGGCTATAATTTCAGAAATTTGCCTATTCATTGTGACAACACAAGTGCTATTTCAATCTCTATGAATCTGGTAGAGCACTCAAGAACCAAGCACATAGATGTAAGGCTCCACTTTCTTAGAGATCATGCAGAACAAGGTGATGTTGTTCTATCTTTTATTTCCACTTCAATGCAGATTGCTGATATTTTCACTAAACCTCTGCTAGATGATAGGTTTTCATCCCTAAGGCTTGAACTGGGTATGTTAAACAAGGATGCATTGGTTTAGGGGGAGTATTAGCACTTACTTGTGTTTATGAGCTGAAATCTCAAAGCCTTGAGATTATACTTTCCAAAGCCTTGAAAGTATAGTTTAAAGCTTTGAAATTTCTAAGACTGCAGTAAATTTCAAGGCCTTGAGATTGTTCTCTAAGGTCTTAAAACATCTGTATTTGTTTTAAAAAAATGGATCATTAAATATTATATGTTATCTCTTTAGATAATTGTATAATATTTGAATTACTCAGAGAATTTTCTAAAATATCCAAAAATATTTTTAAAGATTCGATTTGCATGTTGATTTCAGTAGAGTCCTATTATAACTCATTCTTTCAACCTACTTAAGCTGAAAGTCAGGGCTTATTCTTCTTCATTCTCTCTCAATTCTCTACGTCTCTCTGCTCTCTCTCTCTGTTATTCTCAATCTCATTCTTCTCTCAAAACCCTAAACCCACAATGGAGCGCAAATCAGCCAGGATTCAACAACAGAGAAAGTCTTCTGGCTTGTCTAAGAAAAGGGCAAACAAGAAGGAGAAGATTGTGATCTCTTATTCGAATTCAGAGAACACTCAAAGTTTTCATGAGGACACTCCTCCTGCAAAGAAGATCAGAACAGAAAAGGGAGATGAAGGTTCAAGTATTGATCCACAGAAGGAGACAGAGACTCAGGGTGGTGATCAACCTAGGTCATACAAGAAGAAAGGGGGAGAGAAGAAAAAGGCTGGTCAAGAATAAAAGGGGAAATCTGCTAAGGAAAGCAAGAAGAAGTCCACTGAAGGAGAACAAGAGAAGGAGAAACCTACTGAGAAGAAATCAAGGGTTAAGCACGTTGCTGCTGCAACCAAAAAGGGTTATCAAGGTAAAAATTTACTTCCTTCAGATTGGTTTGTTAGTTCTGAAGTTAGGACAGTTTGGATGCAAGGGTATGCTTCTTCTAAGGTTGATTTTTGTATTATGATTTCTGAAGAGTTATTAGATAAACTGGATATGGACTGTATGAGGAAGTTAAGGGATTCTGCAGTTTGGAAGGTGTTAAATCCTAGTTCTAAAGCTTATCCTAGGTTAACTAGGTTGTTTTATCTGAATTTAGTTCAAGAGGGGGAAGATAAATTGGTGTTAACCTCTAAGGTGGCTAGGATAAACTTAAGGCTAGATCATAGGACTTTTTCCAAAGTCTTGGGCATTCCTAAGAAATATAATGTTGGTGATCATCCTGATAGGAAGGAGTGTCTAGAGAAAGACAAAGCTATGTTCTACATTGATGGTGTTCCCTCTGGTCCCAAACAGTTGACACACTTTGTGCTCAACTGTGAATCCAAGATTTTGTTTACAATTCTGATGAGAAGTGTTGTTCCTAGGGAAAACTCAAGAGAGTTAGTTACTGATAAAGTTCTTATCTTGATGTATCTGATATGTCAAGGGTTTGAGATTGACTTGCCAACAGTGGTTATGGTGCATATGATCTACTGTGCTACTAGAAATAGAAACCATCCTCTTCCCTATGCCAACCTATTACATCTTTTCTTTGAGCATTTTGAGGTACCAGTGAAAGGAGAGGACAAGATAACTGGTGGTTTTGGGTTAATTGATGAGACTGCTTTACAGAGGATTGGAGTAGTTCATACAGGAAAAGGTCATTGGAAGTTCTATTCAAAGCTGTCCAAGGCTGAGCTTGAAGAGAAAGAGTTTGTTAAACCTAAGGGGGCTACAACAGCAAGGGGACAAGCAAATGAGGATTACTCTCTGTTGGTTGAGAAGTTTGAAGATTAGCAGTTTGAGATTGAAGATCGTAGTCAAAGACTATTTGATCTATCTTCTGAGATTAATCAGTTCAAGGGTTTCGTGAATGTGATGAATGGAAAACTGGATGTTGTCATCAAAGTTTTGAACTTGGAAAAGATTCCTTCTGCTACTAGTCATGACACCAGTGTTGACTCAGATGAAAGGCTAGGTGAATTCTTGAAGAAGAAGAAGCCTATTCCAGTGGTGCTCACTTCAAAGGATCTGTATGAGAAAACTGATGAAGAAGAAGCTGGTGAAGACATAGGTGTTGATGCAGCTACAGAGGGTGATTCAGTGCAGATTAAGAACAAGAAGGTGGATGAGATAATTGATGAAGTTGTTGCTGAGGTGGATGCTGAACAAGAAGAGAATCAGTCTGTTGAAGATGCTGAAAGTGATGAAGAAGTTGGAGAAGGCTCAGAGAAAGGCCAAACATCAAAGAATAAGTGAAGATTTGAGAAGACCAAAGCCTTGATCCTTTCGTTCTGTCTTTTTCTTTTCTTCTTTTCTTTTCTCAAGGCCTTGACATTCAGTAGGAACTTTTTTTTTAAGTTTTTAAGACTCTGAGTAATGATCCAACATTTCTTCACCTTTATTTGATGAAAGTCAAAAAGTGGGAGAAAATACATGCTACTAGTGTTATCTTCAGTGTTTGGATAAGTTTAGCTAATAATATTTTGAGATTTTTTGTTAACCATTTGTGTTCTGTGATTATTTGTGATCTGTGAATGCTGGTTATTTAGATCTAATGTGGTTTGACTAGTATTACTGTTTATTGTCTCTGCAAATGTTGATATCTAATTTTTACAAGAAGTTGCATGGATATTTACACAAGATAATGGGTTTTGTCTTTCATCAAGGGGTAGATTGTTGACTCAAAGACCTCTAAGTGTGTTCTGAGAAGTAACTGTTTTGAGTGATGAAAGACAATGACAAATTATTTCTGAGGCTCCAAGGCCTTGAGATACTGATCAGAGCTTCAAAGCCTTGAGAGTTGCTTTATTATATTGTATGCTCTAATAATCTTGTGTTGCAGGTTGTATATCTGATGTTTAAGATCAGGGATTTGCTGTAAATATCAATGTTATATACTCTTTATACATATAACACAATTGCAGATATCCTGATCAGAGAGAATCAAATATTTCTTGTCCCAACATTGAAAGACTGTGAAGCATGTTCAGAGCTTCAAGGCCTTGAGATGTGCCTTGAGCTGCTGTCATTTTTTTACAGAGTTAATTTGATTCTTTCTTTCAGGGTTTGATCTTTATTATTATGATTTTTTAATGACTTCTAAAAGTCTTAAACTAGTTTATCATGAGTTATATGTTTCAGAAGTTAATCAGATTATTGTTTTATTCACTCATCCAGTTTTTTTATTCAGAAACTGGATATCCAAACAGACTAAGTGCTGTTATATTTCTGGATTTTGTTTTTTCTGTGTTTTAATGTTGTTGAGGTTTGTTAAACGTGCAAATTCAATCTCAACAAACTCCAACGGATATCTACTCAGAGCTGTTTCAAATTTCAGTTAGAAAGGATGAGGATTTGCAGGAACTGAGATCCTAAAATCTCTCATTCAGTTGCAGAGAGTAGATAAAAAACTGGTATGAATTTTGAAAGAAATATAAGCTTGCAGAGAACTGAGAGAGGTGGGGAAAAGTCGTTGAAGATCATACATTCAAACACACATACATTCAGGCTTCAATTACAGCTTTCAGAAGATCAATCATTCCAGTTTCCTGAAGAACACATCCAGGCCTTCACAAGCTTATTCTTTTACTGTGTTCTTCTTCTGTTTTTTAACCTGCTTATCTTTTGTGTATCTAAAACCTCACTAAACCTAGTGGTTGATTGTTCAAGTGAAAAACAAGAGGTTCTTGTTAGCTCAACAGTTAGTAGCTGCTACTAGATAGGTTTGGAACCACAAGCTGTATAGGTGTAAGGGAATTCACTTTGGCTTGAAGATCTAGGGCTGTTTCTGTATGAGTAATAAGAAGTGTTTGCCCAATCCTGGTGGGATTAGATCCCTCAGGCAGAGATTAGGTCCATTGGGACTGAACTCTGTAAATTGCCTTGTGTACTTTACTTTACAGTTTTGTTATTTTCTGTTGCAAGCAACTCAAATCAAACTAGGGTTTGTAAACTGTTTAGAGCTGGTGGTAGTTCAGGGCCTTGAAGCTTTTCTGGTTTGTATTAGAAAGTTTTTGACTAGTTTTCTAAAATCTCAAGGCCTTGAGATTTGAGTTTCTCACATGTTTACTTAGTTAAAATTTGTGTTTAGCAAAAGTTTACATACTCTATTCAACCCCTCCTCTTCTAGAGTATTTTGGTCCTGTGTTTAGTCTACATTGCAAGCTTTCACGGATATATGAGTGTTACATGTATGTATCGTGTCCAATCAGGATATGGATACAAAGGGATGAGACAATACTTGCACAAGGTTTGTCGACTTACTGACTATTTCTATTAATTGGGGTGCATGGATGTGTTGCTAGACACCGCTCCATGTTAGTAATGGTTAGTACCAACTAAGTAAAAACCTATGGGGTCACACGCCATATGGATTAAAAAAGACTTGGAAATTAATTAATATTATTAATCAAATAGAATGATCAATACGCAACTACTTGCAAACTTAGTGGGACTAATTTGCAAGTTAGGCTAATCAATCTAAGGACATGAATAGTATAGGGACCTTTATGTAGTTAACAAGGAGTTTTTGGTCTATATAAAGGACACTCCTAGATTATTTTGTCACTAATGGTCATAACATACGTTGAGTGAGAGAGAACAAGCAAGGAGAGAGAGCAAAACAAGAGGACCGACCCCCCTATGTCCGCCCCCTACCTCGTCAGCCACCAAGAGAGGTGCGGCCTCTTTTGGTTCGTTTGGTTGCGTGATTGTTCTTACTTATTCCACCGATTGCTATCACAAGACATGGATAAATCTAGATCTTGATCCTAGGAGTGGACTAGGCTTAGAGACGCAATACTATTTTGCGTTTGAAGTCATCCAAGGAGACAACAAGGTAATTGTTACCAAACGCTTTACTATCATTATGATGTCTCTTCCTGTGATCCTTAAAGGGTCTCGTGCGAATCAGAATTATTGTTTTTCTTCTACGTAATCCGTTACAAAAACCTAATGTGGTATCAGAGCCAGAGGTGGTAGAGCATAATGTAGTTTATGTGTTACGATTTTTGTCTATTTTACACTTTAATTGTTGTTTATCGCGTAAAACTGACAAATTAAGCATAATTGATGCAACTTTGAATATGATTCAAGCCAAATAAGACTTAATATTACGTGGGATGTAAGGATTAGTGAATTTGGATCACATATGATGTGAAATTTTGGATCAGGAAAGCAAGGGTCTGGGCACAAGTTCGGAAAAGGGGCTTTTTCCGATTTGGAAACAACTAAACTTGGGCAACAAGGAATAAGTTGTTCCCAAACAACTTCCCAGGAGGTTCGACCCCCTAGGGGACCGCCCCTCATCTTCCTTGCAGTCCAAGCGAGCCACGGCCAAGGGGCCGGGCCTCCCTAGCGCAAGGCCTAGCCGTGTGGGCTAGGGGTCGGCCGGCCCCAAGGCCATGTGGTGGTCCTCTAGGGTTTCGGCCATAGTGATGGTGGGCCCTCTGGACCGTTTTAACCCTAGTATGTCCAAAATCAAAAAATTCACCAAGCGAGTTAAAAGTGGATTTTAACTGTTTATGTGCTATTCGCATGGTGATTGGATATGGCCTTAGATGTGGATGTTGTGCATGTTTAATTTTTGTGGTTTATTTTGACAGCCTGCGAGCCGGTCTTCTAAGAATAGATAAACTCTTCTTCTCAACTTGTGAGATCTTTCTATTTAGTATAGATTCTAGCTAGTGGTAGATAGAATATTTAATATCCGATACATGGAGAAGAAGCCTATAGAATTAAAGGACCATAAGATGGTTATTCCGCAAGGCTAAGGAGCATGGAGCATTCCACAAGCTTTGGAGCATGGACCAAAATATGGAGGCACATGGAGATGAGCTTGCTAGCCTTAGGGTTCATAGATATTCTCATTGGCTCGAGAATATCTTAGTCTAGGAGGCCTTATCCATATCACGGTTTTATTTTGTGGTTGTTTTGATAACTCTATATTAGAGTTATATTTCTTCTACGTTTGTGTACCGTTTTGTGTAGTTTCCGGGTTGAATATATGAGAAATACACTATGAACTTGAGGAAATTGGATAAGTTTAGCTTTGAGTGATAAATTATTAATCCGGGCGTTTTTCACATTATTTACATTTATTTTGTCACTTTTGATCGCACGGGGTGTTTTCGTGTTGTGTTGGACAGGAAACGGAGCTCATGGATCAAGAGGAGGAGGAAAACGAACTTCGGAACATATGCGGAAGCTTGGGAGAGAAAGAAATTGGAAGAAAAGAGGACAAAGATGGAAAAAGGGGGTCAAAGTGTCATTTTAGAAAGTTTGAAGTGTAGGATCAAAAGTTGATCCTAGGATCAAAGCAGATCGCACGATCAACTTTCGTGATCGTACGATCTGCTAGGGGAGAACTCACTGACTTATAGGATCAAGTAGCAGATCGTACGACCAAGTAGCAGATCGCACGATCAGCAAAAGCAGATCGTACGATCTGCTAGCAGACCCAGCAACGCACGGGGAAAGGCCAAGTTTTTAGGGTTATTAATTAATATATTTTTGATTATTAATTAATGCACCCTAATTGAAGATTAAAGAGGGAGATAAAACAAAAAGAAAAAAAAAGAAGACACACGGGAGAAGAAGAGACGGACGCAAGGAGAAGAGAAGGAGGACTCCTCCTCCATTGAAGCTCTAAGTTGATTTCTTCTTCTTCTCTCTCAATCTTTCTATGGAGAAACTAGTAAGTCTTGTTTGGTTTATTAGTATTAGCTAGACGTTTTGCTAGGCGTCTCTTTGAGAGCCTAGGGTTTATGTAAACGATGATATTTTTCCGGATTTGATCTTTGCTTCATGATTTCTTGATTTCTTCTTTTGAGTCAATTCTAGTTTCTTGTTTATGTTAGTAATCCTAATTGAGTGACACGATTAGGAGATAAAACTAGGGTTCAAGAACTAGGGTTTCACTCAATAGTTGATTCATGCTTAAAGTTAGCTTATTTTTATTCAATTGTTCTTGTTCTATGCTTAATCTTTAGTATGAATGGAGTAGCTACCCGGACGTGCTAGCTAATTAGATGAGTGCACGACAGTGACTCAACCTAATTTTGTAGAGAACTTGAACATCAATCCCATATCACTGAGACTGAGAAGAGACGTGTTAGGATTTGCCAAATGTGGGTAGATTCGGTAGGTGAGATTCGACGTTCTCGTGCAACGGTGGACCGACAGGACCCGTTGTCGTGCATGTCGTTAGCCTACTAGAACGGACCGGTAGACACATGAGACCGATAGGAGATTGTATTCTACCGTGAAGTAGAATGACTTGAGACCGATAGGAGATAGTCAGCGCAGTTACCCGGCTTAATTAGAATATAGTTAACGTGTTGCTCAGATAATCCGGAAATCGTCTACAACCCTAGGTGATCTAGAGATTGCCTAGTTTCTCCAAACTTATTTATTAAATATAAAAATCCAAAAATATTAGCTTAGTTGTTATTTCAATTCTAGAAATCAATCAAACCTTTCCTCCTGCACCGTACCCTAAATTAAATAACTAATAAAATAATCTCAAGCCTGTCCTCGTGGGATCGATAACTCGGGGTTGAAATACCACCCCTATATTACTTGACCGTGCACTTGCGCATACGCGTTAAGAATCCGAGTCAAGTTTTTGGCGCCGTTGCCGGGGACAGCGGTAGATTATTTAGTTAGGAGTTAGTTTAGAGTACTTTTATTTTAGTTTTATTTTAATATTTTTATTCTATATCTCTGTGCTTCACGGGTGTCTTGTGAGTTTGTTTCTCAGGAACGCAGGAAGCAAGAGACAATTTAAGCATGTGGAGCGAAGACTGTTATTCGGGTCCCCCTACTGTTTCAACTGCAGGGGTAACCATGAAGACGAGGACGCATGCATAATTTGGTGCTACGTATGCGGAATTTGGCACGACCGTAGAGACTCATGTCCAGTACATGAACCCCAGCTTCATCAGCACCAGGAAGACTCATCAGCGGATATGGCAGAACGGCGTAGTATTATGAATGACATCGAAGTGTGCGCCAAATTTTTGTCCATAGATGCACAATTACCACAAGAGGATTCAGCCACAGGTAGGGAATACCTGAGGGAGATGTTGGAGAGGATAAAGAAACGAATAGAAAAACTGTCAACAGCAGGGGAATCAAGCATTCAAGAGCCACAAGAAGAAACCGTGCCATATGACAGTGAGCCAAACGTTGAACCTTCATCATCCCCACCACAAGTGGAAGAAGAGATACCTGAGCTGAACGAAGACTGCAGTGTCCAGGAACCATTGGTGGACTCTGCCATATATGAGGACTCAGACTCTGATTCAGACTGGGGTGGACCTGTGTGCCGAAGATGGGAAGATCTGCCGTATTGCGAGCCAAGACCGCAGGTTCCCTCACATCCTTGGTATGAATGGGAAGACACCGAAATCGGAAGCCTGTGGTGTGTCGACGATGAAGCTGGTGAAATACTTGTGCTCAGTGATATTGAGGTAAAAGCCCCAACTCTGATTAATAATGAATTCTCCATATCCTATGTCACGCAAGTCTGCGAAGAGCTGGAAAAATTATTGTATGGAGATTCTTATGGGGAAGAATGTGATGAGCAACTTCCAATATCTTTTTCTATGGGCGATTCTATTGATCATCCATATGCCATAGTCAAGGAATTGGAAGTCAGCAAGTGTGGGGGTGTGGATGAAGTGCATGGGTCATTTGAAGAGCATCTAGCACATATGAGGTATTACTGGGATGATTTTATGTCCAGAGATTCA
This sequence comes from Linanthus parryae, assembly GCA_023055425.1. NCBI lineage: Eukaryota > Viridiplantae > Streptophyta > Magnoliopsida > Ericales > Polemoniaceae > Linanthus > Linanthus parryae. The sequence goes on along the minus strand of JALGPY010000003.1, from coordinate 122,867,078 downwards.
TTTGAGCCCAGTGGCACTTGGTGGAAGCTGATAAAGAAGATAAATTGCAAGATGAAAAGATTCAGCTTCTACAACTCTCCGCCATCTGCACAGCACAGGGGTGCACTTGAAGTTATCGAGAAGAGATGGTGGAAGAAGAAGAAGTGGAGGGATAAAACAGTCTCCACTATCCTAGAAGGTTGAGGTAACAAGGTCGGGCCGTCGACCTTAAATTACAAAGCGCTGCTTGGGAGGCAACCCATGTAGAGTAGGATGCAATTTGTTTCTGTTTTTGCTTTTAGTTCTCCATATTTGATTTTGAGGGGTGAGAGAGAGTTGCTTTAATACTTTCAATTAGTGTGCAGGGACACAGGTACAGAAGACGCTCCGGGCTCCCCTTCTTGATGCGTGTGATAGAGAATGTGAGTAGGCGCATCGGAATCCGGACGCGAGGTGAGACTTTTCCGGAAACTGTCAACGGTCCACAAGACCCCTTCTTGTTGCAGTTTCGCGGCAACGGTGCCCATGTAGGTCCGGGCACCCCAGGTACCTTTAACTTTCTCTCTTGTTTCTACGTTTTGAGTGGTAATTGTGGAGATCCACCGCCTACACATTTAAGCGATGAGTCCTCTTATTATATTTCTAAATTCGTTGAGGACAACGAAACGCTTAAGTGTGGGGGGGTTGTGTATATTTTGCTAGCCATGTCAGTTATGCATCGCCAGTTACATGCAGTTGTGTCGTATTGTGTTAGGATTGTTAGTATGCATTTTTTTTTGCACTTTTACTTTATTGAGTCCCCTACCAAAACGTGTGGTTAATCGAGTTGGCCAAAAGCATATAGAGTTAGGAAATATGAAAAAAAAAATTAAAAAAATCATAAAATTTGAAATTTTTGAGAAAGGGCAATCGAAGAGAGTGAATGTGGAGAGGGCTTAATGATAGAATTCCTTAGGAGTATGAAAATCTGAGGTGAGGTAGACGCGAGAATCTGGAGTAGGAAGACTCATAGGGCTAATGCACATTAGAAATGCGAGTAGCTGCGTCTCAGACTAGTTATCCTACTAGCGCTACACCACCGTCACTTAGGTAGTCGTCAACCCTCCTCGTAGTGGCAACGGAACAGCTGTACGAGTGATGTTTATGGGGGCCTCACGTCCCGTCTCCATCTCCTAGGTCCACTAGTTACCCCTATTGATCCGTTTACCCCTTTTATTCACAGCCTCTAGCCTAGGAAGCCTTTCATTGTGACCTCCGTCACTTGTTAGAATGGTCCTTTCCTATGCGTCATGATAGAGGGAGTTGAGTTAGGGAGGTTTGATGAGGGTGAGCTGATTTGATACATCTTACGTGGATTCTCTTACATGTCGTCTTTTGAGGGGATGTGAGGGTGAGTTAGAGACGGTAGCACACTTCGGTGTGGCGGTGATTCGTGTCCTTACACCACGATCACAGGTGGAGTACCGTAGTGCGTGATATTGCTTCCGCACGTCATGGGGTGGGGGTTGGTTGATCTTATAGGAGGCCGTGCTTATGCTTTATTTATATTCTCTATATCTTAGGTGATGAGGAGGATCGGTTGGAAAAGCACGTTTACACATTGACTACTGGGTTTATGATTTGCATTGCATCACGTGTGGGGGTGTCGACATCTATGTTATTACATCACTAATTTGACACATTCCACCCCCATGTTATCTAATTCTGATATTTGATCTCTTCGGATATTACTATCGTATTGTCGGCTCCATGTGCTTAATGTTATTGTGTGGAAATGAAAAAAAAAAGAGAAAAAAAAAAATTAAATTAGAAAGTGAAAGTGAAATTGAAAGGGAATAAAGGAGCAAGCTTGAAATTGAAGACCGGGGAGATTAGCTATTGTTCGAGATCACTTCTTCACATTTGTGGCCGCGAGAACGGCGTTGCACCAAGATTGAGGGAATGAGGGCCGGAGTAGTGAGATTCGGTGTGGTTCCTTGGATTTTGGTGAGGGAGTGTGAGAATCGGGTTTTGTGAGTTATATCATGACGTCTAGGACTACGCTTCTAAATATCCTATCCTACCCGTCCTAAACCGTCAGCCTTTAACCCGTGGATAAATAGCTCGGATGGTAAGTTCTAGGAATACGTTTGATGAGTGTGCGGAAGCAACATTTTTTGTGTTCGTGCCCGTTCTGTCTAACGAAACTGGCCGCAAGTTCTACCGATCACCAAAGTTATAGAACTTCCGAGGGAATATGAGAGCCTTATGACTTGCCGGTTTACTTTTTGAGATTGCCCAATCTCTAACTAAAAAGGAAAAAATTGGTGTTGCAATATTTGCATTGTGAAATAATCGAGTTGCATTGTATAGTCATGTAGGTTGCATGGGTGTGTGTCTTGTTTGTGTCACATGGCTAGTGAAGTTAAATGCAATTCGGTGGATTGAAAAACATAGTGTGAGAAGTGTTTTTGATTTTGCTCGGGACGCGCAAAAAGGTAGTGTGGGGGGATTTGATAACTCTATATTAGAGTTATATTTCTTCTACGTTTGTGTACCGTTTTGTGTAGTTTCCGGGTTAAATATATTAGAAATACACTATGAACTTGAGGAAATTGGATAAGTTTAGCTTTGAGTGATAAATTATTAATCCGGGCGTTTTTCACATTATTTACATTTATTTTGTCACTTTTGATCGCACGGGGTGTTTTCGTGTTGTGTTGGACAGGAAACGGAGCTCATGGATCAAGAGGAGGAGGAAAACGAACTTCGGAACATATGCGGAAGCTTGGGAGAGAAAGAAATTGGAAGAAAAGAGGACAAAGATGGAAAAAGGGGGTCAAAGTGTCATTTTAGAAAGTTTGAAGTGTAGGATCAAAAGTTGATCCTAGGATCAAAGCAGATCGCACGATCAACTTTCGTGATCGTACGATCTGCTAGGGGAGAACTCACTGACTTATAGGATCAAGTAGCAGATCGTACGACCAAGTAGCAGATCGCACGATCAGCAAAAGCAGATCGTATGATCTGCTAGCAGACCCAGCAACGCACGGGGAAAGGCCAAGTTTTTAGGGTTATTAATTAATATGTTTTTGATTATTAATTAATGCACCCTAATTGAAGATTAAAGAGGGAGATAAAACAAAAAGAAAAAAAAAAGAAGACACACGGGAGAAGAAGAGACGGACGCAAGGAGAAGAGAAGGAGGACTCCTCCTCCATTGAAGCTCTAAGTTGATTTCTTCTTCTTCTCTCTCAATCTTTCTATGGAGAAACTAGTAAGTCTTGTTTGGTTTATTAGTATTAGCTAGACGTTTTGCTAGGCGTCTCTTTGAGAGCCTAGGGTTTATGTAAACGATGATATTTTTCCGGATTTGATCTTTGCTTCATGATTTCTTGATTTCTTCTTTTGAGTCAATTCTAGTTTCTTGTTTATGTTAGTAATCCTAATTGAGTGACACGATTAGGAGATAAAACTAGGGTTCAAGAACTAGGGTTTCACTCAATAGTTGATTCATGCTTAAAGTTAGCTTATTTTTATTCAATTGTTCTTGTTCTATGCTTAATCTTTAGTATGAATGGAGTAGCTACCCGGACGTGCTAGCTAATTAGATGAGTGCACGACAGTGACTCAACCTAATTTTGTAGAGAACTTGAACATCAATCCCATATCACTGAGACTGAGAAGAGACGTGTTAGGATTGGCCAATTGTGGGTAGATTCGGTAGGTGAGATTCGACGGTCTCGTGCAACGGTGGACCGACAGGACCCGTTGTCGTGCATGTCGTTAGCCTACTAGAACGGACCGTTAGACACATGAGACCGATAGGAGATTGTATTCTACCGTGAAGTAGAATGACTTGAGACCGATAGGAGATAGTCAGCGCTGTTACCCGGCTTAATTAGAATATAGTTAACGTGTTGCTCAGATAATCCGGAAATCGTCTACAACCCTAGGTGATCTAGAGATTGCCTAGTTTCTCCAAACTTATTTATTAAATATAAAAATCCAAAAATATTAGCATAGTTGTTATTTCAATTCTAGAAATCAATCAAACCTTTCCTCCTGCACCGTACCCTAAATTAAATAACTAATTAAATAATCTCAAGCCTGTCCTCGTGGGATCGATAACTCGGGGTTGAAATACCACCCCTATATTACTTGACCGTGCACTTGCGCATACGCGTTAAGAATCCGCGTCATGTTTATTTACTGTCTTATTATTTATTGTTGGTGTATGGATGATGCATGCAAAATTTATACTAATATAATTAACAACCCAAATACTTGATTTTGGGATTGCTTACCCACATAAATAGATCAGTTGATACGGATCAACAAAACAATTAAAATTGAAAGAAAAATACCTCGAATAAATATTGTGTTTTGCCTTCTCGTTACTCAAAACTCATCATAGTCATGATTTTTCAAGATCGGGCATGCCAAAGCAGGGCGACTTGATTCAGCATGATATGTTGTGATGGCACAAGCAACTAATGTGAAATTGTGAGTAAGAGGTTGGATTCGACTAGTTGATTGTAATAATATTAAAAACCTAGAGGCAACCAATTGGGATTATCTATGGGGATAGACAAATAAGGAGTTATTTGCCCAATTGAACCAAGAATTGCATGGGGATGCAATTGGAATTGTTCCTACCTAAATAACTAATTTTGGGTTACTTGCCAAAGCAAGCTCAAAAGAAGTGAAATATGGATCTTGTCCCACTAGAAAATATAATGATAGTTTCCGCATTAATATGGAGGGTTATTAATCGGAGAAAAATAGTGGGAGATGTGCCATTATTAAATATAGTTATTTGTTCACAAAATACTACAACTTGTATATTTCTCATTTTGTAGAATTCCAATGGCAAACAACTCATCGAGTTCATCACATTCCCTGCACTCTGTCCTTGAGAAGGACAAATTTTCAAGAACAAACTTTCTAGACGGGTACAGAAATTTGAGAATCGTTCTCAAGAAAGAAAAGAAATTGTACGCTCTAGAGGAGGAAGTTCCTCAGGCATAATACCCCTGCAGCCCTAAAGGCACATCAGAAGTTCGTTGATGATGCTAACGATGCGGCCTGCCTAATTCATTGCACCATGAACTATGAGCTTCAGAAGCAACATGAGAATATGGTTGCGTTTGATATGATCATTCACTCAAAGCAGATCTTCCAAGAGCAGGCAAGGGTTGAGAGGAAGGTTTCAATTTCTTGTTTGGACAAGGAAGTTTTAAATATTTCAATAAAGGACAATTGTTGCTCCATTTATTTTGATAATATTCACCATTGTAGTGCGCAATTATTTAATGTCTTATATATCCTTGATCTAAGTAATCATGTCTATAACATAAATATGAAGGGGATTAAAATGAATGATTTAAATCCTGCTTATCTATGGCACTGTCATTTAGGCCACATAAACGAGAAACGTGTTTCTAGACTCCATAAGATGAATTCCTATACTCATTTGATTTAGAATCATATGAGACATGTAAAGCTTGTTTATTGGGAAAAATTACAAAGTCCCCTTTCAATAAGAAAGGAGAGAGGACTAGTAAGCAATTGGCGCTCGTACATACTGATGTATGTGGGCCATTTTCCACGCCTGCCAGGGGTGGTTAGGTCTATTTCATTACATTTACTGATGATTTCAGTATATATGGATTTGTATACCTTATGAAGGCCAAATCCAAATCTTTTGAAAAGCTCAAGGAATTCAAGAATGAAGTAGAAAAGAAACTTGACAAAATTATCAAGGCTCTACGATCGGATCGTGGAGGAGAATACTTGAGCCAAGATTTGATGACTATCTTAGAGAGCGTGGGATCTTATCCCAACTCACTCCACCCGGAATGCCGCAATGGAACGGCATGTCCGAGAGAAGAATCGAACACTGTTGGACATGGTTCGATCTATGATGTGTCAAACTGATCTTCCATTATCATTTTGGGGCCACGCTCTATTTTGTGCAGCTTTCACCATTAACCGTGTTCCATCTAAATCACTCGTGAAGACTCCATATGAGATGTGGATTGGGAGGTGTCCCACAGTGTCGTTCATTAATATTTGGGGCTATGATGTCTATGTAAAACGTTTACAACCAGAAAAACTAGGGCCCAAAGTCGGATAAGTGTAAATTTGTGGGATACCCTGAGGAAACTAAGGGATATTACTTCTACAATCCAACTAAAAAACAAAGTGTTTGCTGTGTAGGGTTTTGTAACGGATTACGCAACGGAATTAAACAATAAAAGATCCTCACAAGACCCTCCAAGGATCACAAGAAGAGAATTCATAACTATAGTCACCTTGTAGGTTTCCTGTGATGACTTCAAACATAAATAGTGTTACGTCTCTTCGGTTGATCCACGCCTAGGATTGAGATGTAGATCATCCAACTCCTTGTGCTAGCTAGGAACGATGGAACAAGAAGAAGAAGAACAAGAAGAAGAAGAAATCACACAATGAATTGCCAAAGAGGGGGTTCGGGCCCTCTTTTGTGGCTGACGGGTAGAGGGGCGGGAAAGGGGGGCTTCGACCTCCTTTCTTTGCTCTCCCTCTCTCCTTGCTTTATTCTCTCCTACTCAAAGTATGTAGATGTGTAGAGAAAATAATCTAGGAGTGTTCTTTATATATTCAAACAACTCCTGTTCCTACTACATAAAGAACCCCTCTCCTAATCCTACTCATGTAAGGATGAGTCCCCTTTCAAAACTAGTCCTAATCATGTCCATACCTGGATTATTTCTCTTTGAAAAATAGTCCTAATCATGTATGTACAATAATTAGTCCACCTTGGAAAATCCTAATCATGTCTATATATGGATTAGTCAACCTTGAAAATTAGTCCTACTATGTTTGCAAGTGGTTGCGTTTTGATCCTTCTAATTAATTAATCATATTAATTAATTCCCAAGTCTAGTTCAGTCCATATGGCATTTGACCCCATAGGTTTCTACTTAGTTGGTAGTAACTATTTAGTAACATGGAGCGGCGTCTAGCAACACATCCATTCCACCCAACTAATAGAAATAGTCATCCGACAAACCTTGTGCAAGTATTATCTCATCCCTTTGTCTCTATATCCGGATTGGACACGAGACATACAAGTCACGCTCGTATATCAATCCATAGTTTCTCGATCCTGGGAATAGCCTTATCCATGCAAATAACATTAATATCCCATATTGATTTATCTGAGTCTGTCCAGACATTCTATAAGCACTACCCCTCAAGTGGCCCAGGATATTTGCTCCCGTTATGTGGGAGGGACAAATTCTCTCTACATCACTACGATCTCTAAGATTGCTTCATATTGAGTTCATACTCGCCTTTATGGCTACCCAGTCACGATGTAGCGTTGACGCTACCAAGACACAATATTCTACAACTAGATGATCTAGTGACTTCAAGTCTAAGCATGGCAATACCGTTGTCACCGCGAGAAGCGATTGTAACTTTACATAACTTGTATCTAGCCTTCTTGGAGATGGGTCAATCCAGTATGCCATTACCCCTAATGCATACCCATGTGTTGGATCGTGATATCTCCATATCAATCCAAAACCCTACTAGTCTATAGATTATTGTCATGTTAATCAGTATAATTGAGTAGGGATATTTAAGAATATAACACTTATATTCTAAGGACTTTATTCATGTTAACATATCTCTATATCGATAACATAATGAATCGTAAATCCATAAATGTCACAAGAAATAGATTGCCTCTAGGGCATCTTTCCAACATGTTGCTCGGTCCGTATCTAAAGAAGCAAGTGGGAGGACTGTAGAACTTGAATAGGTTCAAGAAACACAAAACACTTGTCCTACAATGGAACATGAACAGGAGCCACAAGATGTTGTGGAGCAGCATGTTCAAGTAACACAAGAGCTTTGTAGGTCGAGTAGAGTGCGCCAGGAGCCTGAGAGGTATGGACTTCTCGTGGCTGATCCGAGTGACGCGTTTCCCATAGACGATGAGCGTGCTACATATGGAGAGGCCATGAAAGGGTCAAACTCTCAGAAGAGGCTTAAGGCCATGGAATCCAAGATGGAATCCATGTTTACCAAAAAAGTGTGGAATTTGGTGGAACCACCCCAAGGGGCTCGACCCATAGGGTGCAAGTGGTTCTTCAAGAAGAAGACCGACATGGATGGTAATGTGATTACCTATAAGGGCCGACTGGTGGCAAAAGGATTCAGACATACTCATGGTATAGACTATGATGAAGCATTTTCACCAGTCGCAATGACCAAATCTATTCGAATTTTACTTGCTATTGCAGCTTACTACGACTATGAGATTTGGTAGATGGATTTAAAAACAGCATATATGTATGGAAACCTCCTCGAGGATGTGTATAGGACACAACGTGAGGGTTTTGTGGATCGAGAGCATGCAAATAAAGTCTATATGTTGCAACGATCCGTTTATGGGTTAAAGCAAGCTTCTAGGAGTTGGAATCAATGTTTTGATGAAGCGGTCAAAGATTTTGACTTCATCAAGAACAAAGACGAGTCTTGTGTTTACGTGAATGTTAGTGGGAGCTTTATTGCAATCTGTGAAATATTAACTAGGAAAGTGTTTCTCAATGAAGGACTTAGGGGATGCATCTTATATACTTGGTATCAAGATTTATAGAGATAGATCGAGGAAGCTACTAGGACTAAGTCAAAGTACATATATAGACAAGGTGTTGAATTGGTTCAACATGCAAGATTTCAAGAAGGGACTCTTGCCCATGTCGCATGGAATCACCCTTTCAAAGGATGATTAACCTTCCAATGATATTGAGAAGGAACACATGAGTAGGGTTACCTATAACTCGGCCATAGGATCCATCATGTACGCCATGTTGTGTACTAGACCAGATGTGTCATACGCGTTGAGTATGAAAAGCAGATATCAGTCTAATCCATGTTAGAGTCACTGGATTGCTGTCAAAAACATCCTTAACTACTTGAGAAGAATTAAGGACGCGTTCTTGATATTTATAGGGGATGAAGAGTTGCGTTTAAGGGGTTACACACATGCAAGCTTCCAAACCGACAAAGATGATTTCAGATCGCAGTAGGGATTCGTGTATTTCCAGAATGGAGGAGCTGTGAGCTGGAAGAGTTCCAAGCAAAGGAAGATGTTTGGATTAAGAAGTTCATTACTGAGCTTGGTGTGGTTTCTAGCATCGTGGATCCAATTGAGTTGTATTGTGACAACACTGGTGCGACCGCACAATCAAAGGAACCCAGGTCACAGAAGAAATCCAAACACATACTCAGGAAGTTCCATCTTACTCGAGATATCATCGATAGAGGAGATGTAAAGATATGCAAGATTCCTTCAGATGAGAATCTGCCAGATTCACTTACGAAGCCGCTTGTTCAGCGCAACCATGAAAGGAACACTAGGTCTATTGGCATACGAGATGCACCAGATTGGCTCTGGTGCAAGTGGGAGACTGTTGGAATAGACGCCCTAGAGGAAATCTTATTTAGTATGAACAATGTTTTTGGCTAGAACATTCATTGTATTATTTATGGAGATATTTAAAATAATGAAGTCCTTAAATTACAAATGTGTTTGTTTGTCTTTAATATCCCTAGCCAATTTTATTGATTAACAAGACGATCAACTATAGACTAGTATTGGGTCGGATTGATATGGAGATATCATGATCCAACACATGGGTATGCATTAGGAGTAATGTCATACTGGATTGACCCACTTACGAGAAGGATACATACAAGTTATGTAAAGTCAAAAGCGCTTCTCGATGTGAGATATTGTCATCCTTAGACTTGAAGTCACTAGATCCTCTAGTTGTGAAGCATTGTGTTTTGACATCGTCAAACGCTATAGGCGCTAATCAGACACAATAGGAAGCAAGCTTAGAGATGGTAGTGATGTATATAGAATTTGTCCCTCCCACATAACGGGATAAAATATTTGTGGCCACTCGAGGGTTAGTGCTTATAGAATGTCTGGACAGACTCAGATAAATCAATATAGCATATTGATGTTATCTTCATAGATAACACTATTCCCATGATCGAGAAATTATAGATTGAATATACGAGTGTGACTTGTATGTCTCGTGTCCAATTTGTATATGGAGACAAAGGGATGATGCACAAGGTTTGTCGGATTACGGACTATTTCTATTGGTTGGGTGGCATGGATGTGTTGCTAGACACCGATCCATGTTAGTAATGGTAACTACCAGCTAAGTAGAAACATATGGGGTCACACGCTATATGGATTAAACTAGACTTGGAAATTAATTAATATTAGTAATTAAATAGAAGGATCACTACGCAACTACTTGCAAACTTAGTGGGACTAATTTGCAAGTTAGACTTATCCATCTAAGGACATGAATAGTAGGGACATTTATGTAGTTAACAAGGAGTTGTTGGACTATATAAAGGACACTCCTAGCTTATTTTCTCACTAATTCTCATAACATACATTGAGTGAGAGAGAACAAGCAAGGAGAGAGAGCAAGACAAGAGGGCCGAACCCCCTTTTTCCGCCCCCTACCTCGTCGACCACCAATAAAGGCGCGACCTCTTTTGGTTCATTTGTTTGTGTGATTCTTCTTCCTTCTTCCACTGGTTATTAGCACAAGACGTGTAGGAATCTAGATCTTGGTCCTAGGCGTGGACTAGCCGTAGAGACGCAACACTATTTTGCGTTTGAAGTCCAAGGAGACAAACAATGTAATTGTTACCAAACCCTTTCCTATCGTTAAGATGTGTCTTCCTGTGATCCTTGAAGGGTCTTGTGCGGATCATAATTATTGTTTTTCCGCTGCGTAATCCAGTACAAAACCCTACAGTAATGGCATACTGGATTGACCCATAACGAGAAGGCTACATACAAGTTATGTAAAGTCACAAGTGCTTCTAGTAGTGACAATGGTATTGTGGTCCTTAGACTTGAAGTCACTAGATACTCTAGTTGTGAAATATAATGCTTTGATATTATCAAACGTTGCGCCTTAATCGGGTAACTATAAAGGTAGTTGTAAGGCATAATAGGAAGCAAGCTTAGAGATGGTAGTGATGTAGAGACGATTTGTCCCTCCCACATAACGGGAGTAAATATCCGCGGTAGCTCGAGGGTGTAGTGCTTACAAAATTTCTGGCCAGACTTAGATAAATCACTATAGGATATTGATGTTATATGCATGAATAAGACTATTCCCAGGATCGAGAAACTATGGATTTGATATATGAGTGTTACTTGTATGTCTCGTGTCCAATCCGGATATGGAGACAAAGGGATAATGCAATATGGCAATATTGGTCACGAGGTTTGTCGGATTACTGATTATTGCTCTTAGTTTGGGTGCATAGATGTCTTGCTAAAGGCCACTCTATGTTAGTAATTGTTACTACCAACTAAGTAGAAACCTATGGGGTCACACTCCCTATGGATTAAACCGGACTCGGAGATTAATTAGTTGACTAAGTAAATATAAGGATCAATACGCAACCACTTGCATACTTAATATGACTAATCTGCAAGGTGAACTAATCCATGTAAGGACATGATTAGTAGATGGGATAATATATAGTTAACAAGGAGTTGTTAGACTATATAAAGAACACTCCTAGCTTATTTTCTCGAGAGAGTTCCATAATTGTTATCACACTAGGATATAACAAAGCAAGGAGAGAGCCAAAAAGGAGGGCCGAACTCGACACCCCTCCCCCGTCCGCCCCCTCCTCTTGCCGTCGGCCTAGTGTAGGCGCGTCGTTGGGTGCTCGTTTTGCGTGATCTTCTTCTTTCTCCTTCTTCCCTAGCTAACACAAAAGTGTTGAAGGATATAGAGATCAATCCTAGGAGTGGACTTTGTATAGAGACGTGGACACTCTTTCACGTGAAGTCATCAAGGAGACAAACTAAGGTACTTGATGTTCTCATCATTTACCATCGTTATGAATTATAGTCCTGTGATCCTTGGAGGGTATCGAACGGAATTTGATTTTGTTATTTTGCTGCATAATCCGTATTAAAACCCTACATATGACACTTGAACAGGGCCTTAGATACTTCATACCGCTCATGCATTGCCTGCTCTTGGAAGAGCTGCCTCAAATGTATGATCATATCATACGCCTCCATGTTCTCATGTTGCTTCTGAAGCTCAGAGTTCATTTTTCAAAGCATCAGGCAAGTCACATCATTAGAATCGTCAAAAATCTTCTGATGTGCCTTGTGAAACAGCCCCAAATTATATTGGGATGCCTCCGCCCGAGGTGATGAACCTCATTGGGAACAGAAGGTTTGTCGGTTCACAGCAAGTATAACCATCGATAATTCAAAACATATCTTATTACAAATTCAAGATAAACAGTGATAGCATTTGAAAATCTATGAGTACATTTTTCAGTTATATGTAACGAAAACTATGTGATCGATGTTCTAAGCATCAGACCTCCCTGTCAAGCAAGTCCCCCACCTTGAATGATGACATGCGGTTTTAAAATGGCAAAAGCGATGCAATTTTGAAGAAAATGATCAGCAAACGGATGACTAAGCTAACACCCATAGCACGTAAATATATTATGAGACATGTGACAGGAATAAAGAGTTCGCTATTAAATATCATATATATGTGGGGATAACATTACCGTTCTTTGATTTGTTAAACTCCATAACAATTTAAATTTGATATTTCCAACCCAATGATGTGGACCATCTTGGGGAATCACAGCCAAAAATTATTTTGCAATATTTCAACAACTCTTCACTTTAATCTCAAAATGATAGCATTCTATTTTCCCAATGATAAGATATTGAGTTTAGGAATTCATTTTATTAACTAGTTGAAACGGGGAGTGACCATAACCAATCCACAACCACTTTCTCATAAAGTGCAAAAGAACGGTCATAACCATAACACAATCACAAGGAGGTTCCCATCACAGCGCCTCGTAACCACATAACAATAACCAATCACAATCTATCCGAAACGTATCGTATCAGGGATATGGTACAAACCCACGCACAACAACTTTCACATCATTATGAATTTTTCTTCCAAGATTGAAAAATCGAGTAAGGAGCTCCAACTAAATTCGGTGTGGAAATTTTTCATAATACTCGGTATATGATTATGAGAGACGTTTGTATGTGACCAATATTTGAGCGGTACGGAACATTTGATCATTTTGGCCCGTTAACTAAGTAGTCAGGGCCTTATATGGTAATCGTAATTGAACGGTACTTTCTCATTTCAAAATGCAACTTAGATATTCTTCTTTCAGATTCTCATTTTGGATTATCATTTTTCATACGATACTTTCAAAATAGAATTTTTCTAAAAAGAAAGTAATAATTTAAATATAGCACGTATGGTAGTATCTCACAAATAACGCACGCAATACATGAAAGAAGGAATGACACGCAACGCTAGGCATATTAACTTACCTTAATCCAAAAGCGCGTCACAGATGTAGTTCTCGCCTACGAAACTGTCACCAACAAATTTACACCTCCTGATCAATATACTCTCAACCAATTTCTTTTGCTTTAATAGTGGAAAGAAACTTTATTTTCAAATATTCTAGCTCCTTTATTTATTTTTCAAAATAAAACATGTATAATTAATTGTAACTTATTCTAAACTTATAAAAACATCTTCTTTTATAAATGTTACAAAATACTTACCCTCAACTAACTCATGAAAATGTAGTTACTAATGATAAAGAATAATTTACACAAATTAAATGAAAATTAAATTTACTGACAACATTATGTGAAACAGATTAAGAGAAGTGAAAATAAACCCGCAAATAGTTTAGGAAAAGTCAACTGCTCCCCCAGAGTTTCTAAAAAAAGACAACATGACCCCCAAACAAGAGTTTCACGGCCAATCCACACACAACTCTATCCAATGCGAATTCTAGCTAGCAAGGAAAATTTTTTACAGTAAATAATGAACTAAGAGAATATTTAGAGCATAACAAACACAAGAAACGCGAGAACCAGTCGAGGAATGCGGCGGGTCGAGTCGTTGAAAAATTCGCCGGAGTTGAAGCTCGGCGAGAGCTTCTCCGGTCAGTTCTGGGCGTGGCTGGGACCTCCTGGAGGTTCATCGGACCTACTAGAGTTGAGAGAGACCGATAGATGGAGGTGGTGGCCCTGGAATGAGTTGGGCAGACTCCTCGCTGGAAAAATGGAGGTTCGCCGGAGTAGGTTGCTCCTGCTGTTGCGGCCTCTGTTTCTTCTCCTATCCTTCTGTCTTCTGGTCGAAATAGTGAAAGGGGTCGAGAGAGAGTGCAGAGGCAGAGAATAAATGGAAACAAAGGTGGTGGCGCTCGGGTGGCTTTTCCCGTCGGGGGAAGGCATGGGATATTTTTGCCGTTGTTGCTGCTTCTTCGCCGGAAGAACAGGGAGAAGAGAAGGGGGACAGAGAGATAGGGAGACATGAGGGAGGAGAGGGTGGTGGCTGTGGTGTTGGTGCTGTCGGGTGTGGTGTTTCTGAAGGAGGAGGAGAGGGGGACATGTTATAGGAGAAATGAGAAATTGTTGGGAGTTGGGTATGCATGTCATTGTTGGGGAATTGGGAAATACATTTGTTTTTTTTTATTTTATTCTTCTTATTTAGTTGCTCACAAGGTTTTGAAATTTTTACAAAGTACAACTTTCACTCCAACTATTAGCTACTTTGAATCATCTAAAATTACAACTACCTCCCCACACGGCATAAATTTTGAAAATAATTGTTTAAACTTACAAGAAAGTCATTAATTATCCATATATATACTAAAAAACGGGATAATACATCCTTCCCCCTTAAAGAGAGCTTCGTCCTTGAAGCTAGAGCTGATAGGGCTAAGAAAGGTTCTAAAGTCTATGTGCATCACTATCGTCTCGAAAGACAAAACAATATAAGCAGGTAGCAAGCATCACATGTAATCACATCACGGCAAATAGCAATTCCATTCAACAAGAATTATAATTCAGTACACCCGGCATATAAGAGGTAAATAGTAACCGAGGTATCCCGCAAATCCTGACTCGTTTAATTTTATTACCGGTTTTAGTTCTCATATATCAATTTTAATTTCAAAAACATTTTTAATCTTAGTTTAGTAGAAATCGAAAAGTCGTACTAACTTACAACCGTCGGCTCTGATACCAACTGCAATACCCCCAAATTATATTGGAATGCCTCCGCCCGAGGTGATGAACCTCATTGGGAACGGATATGGATCGTTGGTTCACAGCTAGTACAACCATCGATAATTCAAAACATATCAAATTCAAGATAAACAATGATAGAATTTGAAAATCTATGTGTGACGACCCCGTCACACTTTTAAAAGTAAAGATCGATTATTCGATAAAAATCAGCATTTACAGTCAACCCGTCTGACACTTTCAGACGTCCAAATCTCAACCAGCATGACACACAGTCCACCAGAACAATATTTTCAATAATATTTCTGAAAATCTGGTACGTGAGTGAATTTAATAAAAAGTTACACCAACTGGTCAAAATGACAGTTTTCTATAAAATATCGCAATTCGATTAAAAAGTTACAACTTTCACTAAAAACAGCTAAATATAATTATTTAGCTAAAAACATGCTTTTTAACAACTATTCCGCGATCCAGTCGCGCTCCAACTCAAGCTGTAAAACAGAGGCGTGAGCCAAAACAGCTCAGCAGGTACCGCCTAACCACTGGCGTAGAAATCTAAAATCTACTTAACACAACAGCCAGTTATTACACAACACCATGCGGCACCAAATACACAAACAGCGTGATTTATCAATCACAAGATAATCAACAGATAGCTAAAAAGCATTAAAAGTCACACCAGCAGAATATACATACATAAACTATAACTGCAGAAAATTTAGAAGTTAGATTTACCCTACCTTATCATGAGAAGAGAATTTGAAAGACGAAACTGCAAGTTCCACCGCAACTGTGAGTACATCGTTCCAACCAAATTTGTTTCCTTTTTTCTTTACTATCGCAAAAAAATGCAAGGAAAAACTCAAACCCTTCGAACCATCCACCTTTCTTCACTGTCCCCGTTGTCTACACACTTTGCCAAATAATATTTTACTTCACACGTCTGTTCTAAGAAACCAGTAGAAGACCACTTTCAATTTGACTTCAAGTTTAGCTACCATCAATTTGAAGTAGAGTTTCTCTTTCAAATGAAGAGAGTGATTAATATGAAAAAAATAAACCATTAAAGACTCTTATGTACAAAATAAGGAAGTTCTCTCTCTCTCATTCTGGTCTGGAGTTGGTGGGTTAGAAGACCCAAGTAACTTGATGAATAAGAAAACAATTACACATCTATCTCATGAGCATTAGTCATCAATACTATAGAAAAAAATATTGTGACTACATGACACATGGACAATAGAAAGTAGTGTAAGATTATTTATTAATTCTACCATGAACTCAACCAAAAGTACAAAAGTTACTGAAAGTACAATTCTAATAAATATTAAGTGCATATATATATCCACCACCACAAATATGTACACGTGCATTTTTTTGTCACTAACACAATTTTACATGCACACATTCACCACCAATATGTACCAACCCATACAACTATGTGTCACTATTTAAACAGACAAAAGTCAAATCCCTTAATAAAACTCGTAGTAATTATTATTTTAAGATACGAATGTGTCACAATCTACACAACTTAATGAAATTTTCTGTCCCGAAATTTACTTTTCATCTTTGAAAATGTCACGTACCACCAAGTTTTATCACCTCCACCACCCTAGCAGTACTAGACTTGTTGGAATAGATGCCCTAGAGGCAATCGTAGATTTAGTATGAACATTGTTTTGGCTAAAATATTCAATTATTATATATTGTGATATTTAATATAATCAAGTCCTTAGATAAAATGTGTTGTTTATATTAAATATCCCTAGTCCACTATATTGATCAATAGGACGATCAAATATAGACTAGTATGTGGGTAGATTGATATGGAGATATCAAGTCTAACACATAGGTATGCATTAGGAGTAATGGCATACTGGATTGACCCACAACGAAAAGGATACATTAGATTATGTCGAGTCACAATCACTTTTCGTAGTGCTAATATAATTGCAATCCTTAGACTTGAAGTCACTAGATACTCTAGTTGTGGAATATTGCGCTTTGATGTCATCAAACGTTACACCGTAACTGGGTAATCATAAAGATGGCTATCGGGCGTAATAGGAAGCAAGCTTAGAGATCGTAGTGATGTAGAAAGGATTTTTCCCTCCCACATAATGGGGGTAAATATCCATGGCCACTCGAGGGATGAGTCTTATTGAATGTCTGGCCAGACTCAGATAAATCAATATAGAGATAATGATGTTATCTGCAAGCATAAGCATATTCCCAGGATCGGGGAACTATGGATTAGATATACGAGTGTGACGATGTATTTCTCGTGTCCAATCTGGATATGGAGGCAAAGGGATAGTGCAATTTGACATATTGGGCACAAGAGGTTTGTCGGGATCACTGACTATTTCTATTGGTTGGGTGGCATGGATGTGTTGCTAGACACCGCTCCATGTTAGTAAGAGTTACTACCAACTATATAGAAACCTATGGGGTCACACATCAAATAGAGTAGAGCTAGATTTGGGATTAATTAATATTGATTAATTAATAGAAGGATCATTGTGCAACACCTTGCAAACTTAGTAGGACTAATTTGCAAGGAAGGGAATAGTTCTAGTTCATCTAGAATAAGGAAACTCTTTTATGGAAACAACAAGGAGTTTTTGGAGTATATAAAGAGGCCTAAGCTTCCTTCCCACTTAATTGTTATTAGACATAACAAAGAGAGTGGGAGAGAAAGCAAGAGAGAGCAAGACAAGAGCTAGGGCCGAACCCTAGCCCCGTCCGCCCCCCTTCCCGTCGGCTCAAAGAGGAGGCCGCCCCTCTTTTTGTGCCTTTGTTGCTTTGATCTTCTTCCCTCTTCCTCCGGGTTCAAGCTAGCACTTGTTTGAAGGAAGAATCTAGATCTCACCTCTAGACGTGGATCAACCGTAGAGACGAGGACATCATTCTTCGTGTGATCTCACAAATTCAAAGGTACACAATACTATGTCCCTTATCATGTTATGATGTCTCTTCCTGACGATCCGTGGTGGGCATTGAAGTAGAATTAAATTTTGTTATTGCGCTGCGTTACCTACTTCAAAACCCAACAAGACTGTGTATCCCTAGCTCGACAATGCAGTGGCTCAAAAGTGTGGTGACTCACAAGTGTGTACCACTCGTACAACACCTGCCACAGATACCCGCCCAGTCCCAGATACACCATTCGTACTTCGGGTTGGGCTCGGCTCTGATACAACTGTGACGACCCCGTCACACTTTTAACAATAAAAATCGATTATTCGATAAAAATCACCGTTTACAGTTTCTGAATATCTGGTACGTGACTGAATTTAATAAAAAATTACACCAACTGGTCAAAATGACATTTTTCTATAAAATATCGCTATTCGACTAAAAAGTTACAACTTCCACTAAAAACAGCTAAAAATAATTATTTAGCTAAAAACATGCTTTTTAACAACTACTCCGCGATCCAGTCGCGCTCCGACTCAACCTGTAAAACAGAGGGGTGAGCCAAAAAAGCTCAACAGGTACTGCCTAACCACTGGCGTAGAAATCTAAAATCTACTTAACACAACAGTCGGTTATTATACAACAGCATGCGGCACCAAATACACAAACAGCGTGATTTATCAAAAACCAGATAATCAGCAGATAGCTAAAAAGCATTAAAAGTCACACCAGCAGAATATACAGATATAAACTATAATTGCAGGAAATTTAGAAGTTAGATTTCCCCTACCTTATCATGACAAGACAATTTGAAAGACGAAACAGCAAGTTCCACCGCAACTGTGAGTACATCGTTCCAACCAAATTTGTTTCCTTTTTTCTTTACTATCGGAAAAAAATGCAAGGAAAAACTCAAACCCTTCGAACCATCCACCTTTCTTCACTGTCCCCGTTGTCTACACACTTTGCCAAATAATATTTTACTTCACACGTCTGTTCTAAGAAACCAGTAGAAGACCACTTTCAATTTGACTTCAAGTTTAGCTACCATCAATTTGAAGTAGAGTTTCTCTTTCAAATGAAGAGAGTGATTAATATGAAAAAAATAAACCATTAAAGACTCTTATGTACAAAATAGGGAAGTTCTCTCTCTCTCATTCTGGTCTGGAGTTGGTGGGTTAGAAGACCCAAGTAACTTGATGAATAAGAAAACAATTACACATCTATCTCATGAGCATTAGTCATCAATACTATAGAAAAAAATATTGTGACTACATGACACATGGACAATAGAAAGTAGTGTAAGATTATTTATTAATTCTACCATGAACTCAACCAAAAGTACAAAAGTTACTGAAAGTACAATTCTAATAAATATTAAGTGCATATATATATCCACCACCACAAATATGTACACGTGCATTTTTTTGTCACTAACACAATTTTACATGCACACATTCACCACCAATATGTACCAACCCATACAACTATGTGTCACTATTTAAACAGACAAAAGTCAAATCCCTTAATAAAACTCGTAGTAATTATTATTTTAAGATACGAATGTGTCACAATCGACACAACTTAATGAAATTTTCTGTCCCGAAATTTACTTTTCATCTTTGAAAATGTCACGTACCACCAAGTTTTATCACCTCCACCACCCTAGCAGTACTAGACTTGTTGGAATAGATGCCCTAGAGGCAATCGTAGATTTAGTATGAACATGTTTTGGCTAAAATATTCATTTATTATATATTGTGATATTTAATATAATCAAGTCCTTAGATAAAATGTGTTGTTTATATTAAATATCCCTAGTCCACTATATTGATCAATAGGACGATCAAATATAGACTAGTATGTGGGTAGATTGATATGGAGATATCAAGTCTAACACATAGGTATGCATTAGGAGTAATGGCATACTGGATTGACCCACAACGAAAAGGATACATTAGATTATGTCGAGTCACAATCGCTTTTCGTAGTGCTAATATAATTGCAATCCTTAGACTTGAAGTCACTAGATACTCTAGTTGTGGAATATTGCGCTTTGATGTCATCAAACGTTACACCGTAACTGGGTAATCATAAAGATGGCTATCGGGCGTAATAGGAAGCAAGCTTAGAGATCGTAGTGATGTAGAAAGGATTTTTCCCTCCCACATAATGGGGGTAAATATCCATGGCCACTCGAGGGATGAGTCTTATTGAATGTCTGGCCAGACTCAGAAAAATCAATATAGAGATAATGATGTTATCTGCAAGCATAAGCATATTCCCAGGATCGGGGAACTATGGATTAGATATACGAGTGTGACGATGTATTTCTCGTGTCCAATCTGGATATGGAGGCAAAGGGATAGTGCAATTTGACATATTGGGCACAAGAGGTTTGTCGGGATCACTGACTATTTCTATTGGTTGGGTGGCATGGATGTGTTGCTAGACACCGCTCCATGTTAGTAAGAGTTACTACCAACTATATAGAAACCTATGGGGTCACACATCAAATAAAGTAGAGCTAGATTTGGGATTAATTAATATTGATTAATTAATAGAAGGATCATTGTGCAACACCTTGCAAACTTAGTAGGACTAATTTGCAAGGAAGGGAATAGTTCTAGTTCATCTAGAATAAGGAAACTCTTTTATGGAAACAACAAGGAGTTTTTGGAGTATATAAAGAGGCCTAAGCTTCCTTCCCACTTAATTGTTATTAGACATAACAAAGAGAGTGGGAGAGAAAGCAAGAGAGAGCAAGACAAGAGCTAGGGCCGAACCCTAGCCCCGTCCGCCCCCCTTCCCGTCGGCTCAAAGAGGAGGCCGCCCCTCTTTTTGTGCCTTTGTTGCTTTGATCTTCTTCCCTCTTCCTCCGGGTTCAAGCTAGCACTTGTTTGAAGGAAGAATCTAGATCTCACCTCTAGACGTGGATCAACCGTAGAGACGAGGACATCATTCTTCGTGTGATCTCACAAATTCAAAGGTACACAATACTATGTCCCTTATCATGTTATGATGTCTCTTCCTGACGATCCGTGGTGGGCATTGAAGTAGAATTAAATTTTGTTATTGCGCTGCGTTACCTACTTCAAAACCCAACAAGACTGTGTATCCCTAGCTCGACAATGCAGTGGCTCAAAAGTGTGGTGACTCACAAGTGTGTACCACTCGTACAACACCTGCCACAGATACCCGCCCAGTCCCAGATACACCATTCGTACTTCGGGTTGGGCTCGGCTCTGATACAACTGTGACGACCCCGTCACACTTTTAACAATAAAAATCGATTATTCGATAAAAATCACCGTTTACAGTTTCTGAATATCTGGTACGTGACTGAATTTAATAAAAAATTACACCAACTGGTCAAAATGACATTTTTCTATAAAATATCGCTATTCGACTAAAAAGTTACAACTTCCACTAAAAACAGCAAAAAATAATTATTTAGCTAAAAACATGCTTTTTAACAACTACTCCGCGATCCAGTCGCGCTCCGACTCAACCTGTAAAACAGAGGGGTGAGCCAAAAAAGCTCAACAGGTACTGCCTAACCACTGGCGTAGAAATCTAAAATCTACTTAACACAACAGTCGGTTATTATACAACAGCATGCGGCACCAAATACACAAACAGCGTGATTTATCAATAACCAGATAATCAGCAGATAGCTAAAAAGCATTAAAAGTCACACCAGCAGAATATACAGATATAAACTATAATTGCAGGAAATTTAGAAGTTAGATTTCCCCTACCTTATCATGAGAAGACAATTTGAAAGACGAAACAGCAAGTTCCACCGCAACTGTGAGTACATCGTTCCAACCAAATTTGTTTCCTTTTTTCTTTACTATCGGAAAAAAATGCAAGGAAAAACTCAAACCCTTCGAACCATCCACCTTTCTTCACTGTCCTTGTTGTCTACACACTTTGCCAAATAATATTTTACTTCACACGTCTGTTCTAAGAAACCAGTAGAAGACCACTTTCAATTTTACTTCAAGTTTAGCTACCATCAATTTGAAGTAGAGTTTCTCTTTCAAATGAAGAGAGTGATTAAGATGAAAAAAATAAACCATTAAAGACTCTTATGTACAAAATAGGGAAGTTCTCTCTCTCTCATTCTGGTCTGGAGTTGGTGGGTTAGAAGACCCAAGTAACTTGATGAATAAGAAAACAATTACACATCTATCTCATGAGCATTAGTCATCAATACTATAGAAAAAAATATTGTGACTACATGACACATGGACAATAGAAAGTAGTGTAAGATTATTTATTAATTCTACCATGAACTCAACCAAAAGTACAAAAGTTACTGAAAGTACAATTCTAATAAATATTAAGTGCATATATATATCCACCACCACAAATATGTACACGTGCATTTTTTTGTCACTAACACAATTTTACATGCACACATTCACCACCAATATGTACCAACCCATACAACTATGTGTCACTATTTAAACAGACAAAAGTCAAATCCCTTAATAAAACTCGTAGTAATTATTATTTTTAGAAGTTAGATTTCCCCTACCTTATCATGAGAAGACAATTTGAAAGACGAAACAGCACGTTCCACCGCAACTGTGAGTACATCGTTCCAACCAAATTTGTTTCCCTTTTTATTTACTATCGCAAAAAGAATGCAAGGACAAACTCAAACCCTTGAACCATCCACCTTTCATCGATGTCCCCGTTGTCTACACACTTTGCCATATAATATTTTACTTCACACGTATGTTCTAAGAAACCAGTATAGACCACTCCCAATTTGACTTCAAATTTAGCTACCATCAATTTGACGTAGAGTTTCACTTTCAAATGAAGAGAGTGATTAATACGAAAAAACAAACCATTAAAGACTCTTATGTACAAAATACAGAAGTTCTCTCTCTCTCCCTGGTCTGGCGTTGGTGGGTTAGAAAACCCAAGTAACTTCATGAATAAGAAAACAATTACTCCCTCCGTCCCACCCGTTTCTTCAAACTTTCCTTATTGGGACGTCCCACCCGTTTCTTCAAACTTTCCTTATATGGACATTTTTTACGTGAAAAATACCATCTTACCCTTTTTATTAAAAAGCACTACCACTTTTAATTGGGCCTAATTAAATTAGATTAGTAAACTAACCCAAAATTAATTAGGCCCAACCCTAGTTATGGATAACAACAATATAGCATCATCAGATTTGGTCATATCCTTTCATTTCTTATCCTCTCGTTCTTCATCTCAGCAGAGAGAGAAGAGAGAGAGAGGGAGGCTGAACACAGAACGAAGAAGGTGAAGCGAGGGAGAGAGAGAAGGAGACTTCCAGCAGATCGGTGAGACACTTCTAGCAGATCAAAGTAAGGGAGGGAGAGAAGAGGGAGAGAGAGAGAGGCGGACGGTGAGACATCGCCGCCGCCGCCTCCATCTCTGTTTCTCTTTATCTCTCTTCGTATTCCGCAGATCGAAGGCGAATGGAGGCTATGGCGAGCGGCGGCCCGGCGGATCTGGTAAGTACTCGCTGTCTCTCTTCATCTCTCTCCTCTTTTGCTAATTCTCTTTCCCTCTCTCTTCTTCTACCCACAGATCGGGTAAGGGTTCGGCGGAGGCAGCTTATTGAGGTGGTGGAGTCCACGCCGGTGGTGAGGGTTTGACGGATCTGTTGTGAAATTATCATTCCAGAAGTGTAACTGAAACTAGGAGAGACCAAGTAGGTGAATGTTTGACGGACCAAGTAGGAGAGACCAAGTAGGGTTCATGTATGGCTCTTCTTTGGTTTTGATTTTGGTTTTGATTTTGGAGGCAGA
Organism: Linanthus parryae; assembly: GCA_023055425.1. Taxonomy (NCBI): domain Eukaryota; kingdom Viridiplantae; phylum Streptophyta; class Magnoliopsida; order Ericales; family Polemoniaceae; genus Linanthus; species Linanthus parryae. The sequence goes on along the minus strand of JALGPY010000003.1, from coordinate 122,843,228 downwards.
TCCACATGTTTAAATGATTTTGGTTTTGATTTTGGAAACAGGTCCATATATTCTTCCTCTTCTTCCTCTTCATATGTTCTTACAAATCTAATTATGTGTAAAAGGGCTTGTTTTGGTTTTTGTGTTTCTGTTGTGAGTTTGGATTCAAGATTTGTGTTTTGTTCAATCTTGTGTTCAAGAACAGTTCTTGGTGAAAGATTGTGCTTAATCCAAGGAGCATTTTAGAAAGAGGGTAGACTTAGAGGGGCAAAATAGACTTTTCACATGATTTTTAATAAAGCAGCTTCAAATTTTTTTGAAGTAACGTGCGGGACAGAGGGAGTACACATCTATTTCATGAGCATTAGTCATCAATACTATAGAAAAAAATATTGTGACTACATGACACATGGACAATAGAAAGTAGTGTAAGATTATCTATTAATTCTACCATGAACTCAACCAAAATTACAAAATTTACTGAAAGTACTATTCTAATAAACATTAAGTGCATAAATATATCCACCACCAAAAATACGTACATGCACATGAATTTTTGTCACTAACACAATTTTACATGCACACATGCACCACCAATATGTATCAACCCATAGTGTCACTATTTAAATAGACATAAGTCAAATCCCTTAAGAAAACTCGTAGTAATTATTATTTTAAGATACGGGGTGTCACATTCGCCACTACGTTCTCAACTCTCTTCTTGTCTCGGATCTCCACATCAAATTCCTGCATCAGCATTACCCATCTCAGCAGCCTCGGTTTTGCATCCTTCTTGTCCAGCAGGTATTTCAGGGCGCTATGGTTAGTGAAAATGATCACTTTTGACCCGGCCAAGTATGGACGGAATCTGTCCAGGGCATACACCACAGCAAGCAGCTCTTTCTCAGTAGTGCCGTAGTTGACTTGAGCCTCGTTGAGTACCCGACTTGCAAAGTATATCACGTGACAGACCTTATGCTTCCACTGTCCTAAAAATACACCGAATGCATAGTCGGTGGTGTCACACATCAGCTCAAACGGAAGTGACCAGTCCGACGTAGTAATTACCGGGGCTGTGATCAGCTTCTCTTTCAAATGGTCAAAGGACTTATGACATTTTGCATCAAAGTCAAAGGGCACGTCTTTCGCAAGCAAGACACGTATTGGCTTTGTGATCTTAGAAAAGTCCTTGATGAACCTTCGGTAGAATCCTGCATGTCCTAGAAAACTCTTCATTGCCTTCACAGTTGTTGGATACGGAAGCTACTTTATCACCTCTATCTTGGCCCTGTCCACCTCGAGTCCCTTGCTGTAAATTTTGTGACCCAGCACAATACCCTCGGTGACCATAAAGTGGCAGTTTTCCCAATGAAGCACTAAGTTCGCCTTCTTGCATAACATGGCCCAGGTGGTACAGACAATCGTTAAAACTGTCCCCGAATAGTGAAAAATCATCCATAAAGACCTCCAGATTTTTCTCGATCATGTCCAAGAATATAGCCATCATGCATGTCTGGAACGTAGCTGGAGCGTTACACAACCCGAATGGCATGCGCCGGAAAGCAAACGTACCATACAGGCAGGTAAACGTTGTCTTCTCCTGATCTTCTGGGGCCATGCAAATCTGGTTGTACCCGGAGTACCCGTCCAGAAAACAGTAATAGGCGTGATGAACTAGCCTGTCAAACATCTGATCCATAAATGGAAACGGGAGTGATTCTTCAAGGGTGCATCATTTAGCCTCTGATAGTGCATAAAAATACGCCAGCCTGTAACGGTGCACTGCGCAATCTGTTCCTGATCTTCGTTCTGCACCACCGTTATACCCCCCTTTTTTGGGCACGCATTGGACTGGACAGATCCAAGTGCTATCCGAGATAGGTTATATGATTCCTGCGTCCAGCCACTTCATGACCTCCTTGCGCACAACATCCTTAATGTTCGGATTTAGCCTCCGGTAGGGCTGAATCACCTGCTTCTTGCCTTCTTTTGTCCTGATCTTGTGCATGTAGTAGGATGGGCTGATCCCCTTAATATCTGCAATCGTCCAGGCGATTGCTTCTTTGTCCTCTCGCAATACTTCCAGCAGTTTCTGATCCTGCTCTTGAGATAGAAAAGACAAAACAATTACCGACAGAGTATTATTATCACCAATGTATGCATAATTGAGATGGCTCCTGAGCGGTTTCAGCTCCAGTGTGAGTGATTCCTTGAGTGGCGGAACCAGTAACATCTTCTGCCCACCGTCCTCATAACGGTGTAAGGTGGTCCAGTCTTCGGCTCTCATGGCCTGCTCGCACCGAGTCTTCTCCTTTTCTTCTCCATACATGCTGTCAATCTCTTCCCATAGTTGATCCATCTCCTCGTTTTCCGAAACTTCATCGACTACGTCTATAGCAAAGATGTCTTCATGCTCATAATAGTTGGTAGTTGTAGTTTTTTGAAGACGTTAAATTTTACCTTGTCCTCCTTAATCCGCACGGTCAGTTTTCCGCTCTTGCAGTTTATCATAGCTTCTCCAAAGTGGCCAAAAACGGCCTGCCCAGGATGAGCGGTACCTCCCCTGCCTCCATTCCAAGATCACGAAATCTGCCGAAAAAATCAATTCTCCGACTTTTGCCAGAATATCCTCGATTGCTCCATATGCTTGCTTTACGGACCTGTTCGCCATCTTCAGCATAATTCTGGTGGGCCGGGGTTCACCGACTTTCAAACTCTTGAAAATTGCCAATGGCATCAGATTGATGTTGGCACCTAGGTCACACAGAGCCTTTCTTGTGTAAGCATTACCTAGGGTTACCGGAATAACAAAACTGCCAGGATCCTTCCTTTTCCTCAGTAGCCCATTCTTCACACAGTTACTCACTTCTGCTGTCAGGTTTATAGTCTCGAAATCGCTCATTCGCCTCCTCCCATACAGAATGTCCTTGAGGAATTGGGCGTAAGTGGGCATCTTCGCCAGAGCCTCAGCAAAAGGGTATGTTGATCTGTATCTGCTTGAACATCTCGAGAAATTTGGCGTAGTCTTTGCTATCATCCCTCTTTCGTGTCTTCAAAGGGTACGGCACCTCCTTGGAGACAGGTACCATTTCTGCTTCCTTTTCATCAGGCACTACATCCTAATCAACCGAGCCCTTCGGCCGGCTGAACTGTTATCCTGGCCAAATACTTCGCGTTCGATTTCCTTCGAATTTTCTGCATGTGCATGGCTAGGATACGGCGGATCCTGTAGTGCTAATCCACTCCGAGTGGTGATGGCATTGATCTGAGCACGTGGATTATTTACTGTATTCGAGGGCAAGTTTCCTGGCTGTATTTCAGTTAGCTGTTGTGCTAACTGTCCTACTTGTACCTCCAAAGCACGCAGTGACATTTTGGTCGTCTGTACATCGGCTGTCAGGGCGTCCATATGTGCAAACTGGGAATCCATGGTCTGAAACATGGACTCGATTTTCTTCATCTGAGCATCGTAATGTTGTGCTGACTGACCCGGATGTACTTGCTGTGCAGGTACTGCTTGCTGTGCCTGTGTCCTGTCCTGGAATCCCGGTGCATAAATTGCAGAATTCAGGTTTCCGTACCAGAACCCGGGATGATCTCTCGTACCCGGTCTGTACCGGCTCAGATCCATTGTTGTACGTAATTGGCATCCTCGGTCCTGAGCTCCTCAATGGCAGCGTCCAAATATGGTTCTCTTTCTGCTGCAACAGCCTTCTTTTCCGATTAGACTTTCTTAACCAAGTCTTGCACGATCTTGGCCAGATTATCTATTCGGTCGTCTTCCACTGGCTCGGATCGGGCAGTGATCCTGCGATTGTCGAAGAGTCGAGTATCCTGCTTGGCTAACTGCTTCATCAACTCATAGGCACCTTCTTTGTCCACATGGTAGAGAAAGTTTCCTCCGGCTTCCCGGTCAATCCTATCAGCACTTTCCCTGTCTAAGGCATGGTAGAATACTTGTAGGATCTTCGGGTCTCCAAAACTGTGATTCGGGCATCTCTTCACCAATCTCATCAATCTGTCCCATGTGTCTACCCCCGTCTCCCCCATCTTATGCTTGAATGACAGAATCTCTCTTGTTAGTTGAATGACCCGGGAAGCGAGGTAGAATTTGGCCAAAAAAATTGTGACGCATCCCTCCCATGTAGTGATGATCTGGGTGGTCGGGATTCGAGCCAGTCTTAGGCCACTCCGTATAGGCAGTATGAAAAGATAATTAGCATGAGTGCCTCTGCTTCAACTCCCTTATACCGGACTTTGTTTCAGTATTCCTCGAATTTCCCGATGAAGTCATTCGGGTCTTCGTCAGCTTTGCCATAGAATGGGCAGAGGGTTTGAACAGTCTGAATAGTGGAGGGTTTTATATCAAAATGTTATGCGGTGATCTCGTGCACCACCATAGCTAGTTCATGCCCTCCAGTGGGGACTTTAAAGTTTTACACCAACGCCTTTCCAGACCGGTTATATGTCCTCTGGTTGTTCCGGGAAAAAAAGCCCGCTGTGATGAGATCTTCGATGTACAGGGCCATTTGGACTGGGGTACGTGTCTTTGGTGCCTCTTGGCCGGTTGCTGGATTTCCAAGACGGTTCCCTCTAATTGTGGGCCATTCTGGTTTATCAGTTTCTGCAGTTCTACTCTGTGTAAAGCTTTTCCGGATTGTTGAGTGGTGGCACCAAATCGCGGGGCAATCTGGGCATCAACTAAATAGTCTTGAAAAACGCAAATTCAAATAGCAGTGAGATAATAGAAAAATAATGAAAAAAAAACTCTGAAAACTAATCCTGACAACTGAATAAACCCTAAGTCCCTGGCAACGGCGCCAAAAACTTTGTGTGCGAACTAACGTGCTATTCGCAAGTATACGAATCGAGTAATACCGGGTGTATTTGAACTCGGGTGATCGTTCCCACGAGGACTGTTGAGTTTTTCTTAAGTAGTAAGACTTAACTTACAGAGTGTAAAAGGAGGAGTAATTTGAGAGTGTGATTACTAACTACGTGGTGAAAATAAACAACTAAAATGTAAATATTTTTTGTGACATTTTTCTGAAGAAATCTTGAGTGTTGTAAAATCTAAGGTTTCAAATACTAGGTCTCAGGATCCCCTAGGGTTTCTACCAGTTCATGTTCTTTGTTTGATATGAAAACACACTGCAGTTTAATTATCTGTGCCACGCACCGGTTGCGTAGTAACCTTACAAATCCTGTACATTATCCCGATCCTGCAGACTGTCAGATTCCTGTTAAGCTGCCTAAGTCTGCAATATCGTTCTAAGGCCTTGTTTGAGTAGCGGATAAGGAGGGGGGATATGATATGATTTCCCCTCCCTTATCTTATCCCTTGTTTGGGTTGCGGATAAGGAGGGGAAATCATATCCTTCCCTTATCCTCCCTCAATTTCTTTGCCTTGATTCTTATACCACCTAGGGGGTGGTATACACCAGATAAGGGGGTGAGGGGATAAGAGGGGTTCCATTCATGACAAAAATACCCTCCACCATTATTCTTAATACCCAAAATGACATGGGTATAAATACCCAAACCTAACAACTTTTCACCAGATCTCTCTCTACCCAGCCATCTCCTTCTCTTCCTCTCCCTGTTCTTCGTAGGTTTCAACCCTAGTCTTCCTTGTCAAACTGCTGCACCAAGCCACCACAACCGCCGTCGACTTCGTCCTCCTCATAAGCCCACAAGCGCCGTCGAATTCGAGCTCCTACATCACACCGCCATTCTCGAAAAGCCAGTACACCACCATCACTGCGAGAAGCCACTGCACCACCATCACCTCCTCCTCCTTCACCAGCCCCCGTCTTTATCCCCCAACCACCTCAGCCTATGAAAGAAGCAGGTGGGTTTGATCTAATTGAATTTCTAGGTTTAATTTGATTTGGGATTTTTTTTGGATTTAGAATCATTTGGGGATTACTGTGTTTAAATTAAACAGGTGGGTTTCATCCAACTGTTCAGATGAAAGTGGTGTTGGAGTAATGGTACAGGGTTGTTGGTGTTGGTTTGTTAATTATGGAGATGGCGGTGTACTGGAAATTGGTGTTTCCAGGTGGGTTCGTTCCAGAAAGCCTATGTTTGCAGATCATGTTACTCAAAAACAATTCATTTTTTTGGTGTTAAATTGATTAAACACCCAAAAAAACACAGGTTATTGATTAAAAAAATTGAATTGGCGATTTATGGGTTCAAATTGATTAACAGTGGTTTATATGGTGGTGGTGGGTTTAATTTTTTTTGGAACAAATGTTATAATAAAAACAATTCATTTTTTTGGGTGTTGATGATCTTGATCTGAGTTGGGCTGGAAAAAATTCCACCCAGAACTTGGCTGGAAAACGAACTCAATTGATGGGAGAGATTGCAGTGAATATATGACAATCATTTACGTAATTTTTTTGAAGCAAAATGAGCATTATCTAGCAAGACATCGTTATTTACAAACAATTCAAACAATACAGGCATCAATTTAACATACAAGTAGTTTTATACGGAATCACTGCACTGAGGGCATTATAGTCATTTGGACACATATCCTGCTTCTTATCCTGCGTCGTATCTTGCAGCACCCAAACACAGTAAGCCAACATATCATATCAGCCTTATCCGACAGCATACATATCCTACCTCGTACCCCAGCATAAGCCATATCCGCTGTATCTTATCCGCTACCCAAACAAGGCCTAAGGCTGCTAGAGTTTCTAACCTGTCCTGATGGCCCAGGTCAGATTCTCTAACAGTTGGTCTCAACGTCTAGCTAGCCCAATTTCCCTTTCTCTGGTCGGTCTATCAGGGTAAGGTACTAAATCATGTCTTTTCTTCCTAACCTGACGTTTTCACCTAAAGGCTCATGTCTGTAGCAATTCTGGTTCGCGACTCCGATCATGCATAAACCATAATATTCAAAGACAGAATAACTGATAAAAACTGCTGAATTAGATAGTACGATCATGAATTCAATACCAAAACATAGAACAATCTTTGAGTACAAAACCCTAGGTTCACCGAGAACCTAGGTAAAAGTTTAGCTATTAATTGACATAATTAAATAAAGAAGCTCTGAAATAAAGAGATAGTGAGATCAAACGAGTGTCGTCGATTATGGATTCGCGCTTCCGTGCTCACCGAGGATGCTCTGAATTCTCCTTGGGTGTGTTGTGTCTTAAAACGAGCTCAGGAAGTTCCCTTATATAGTGCTTGAGAAGCTTCCGGAAAATTGCCCTAAATTACGAAACTGCCACTGGCCGAAATCGCCTCGGAAAATGTGCTGTCTGAGTCCCTGTTACGTGGCTGCTGCGTGGCTAGCAGTTAGCCACGCAGACAGGGACTCTGCCAGCACCAAAATCTCTCTCTAACCCCCCTTCCTGCGTGGCTATTGCGTGACTGGCAGTTAGCCACGTAGACAGGGTCTTCCAGTGTCTCAAAAGCCTATCTCTGCTCCCTGCCTGCGTGGCTGCTGCGTGGATGGTAGTTAGCCACGCAGACAGGGGTCTCCTGGTGTGCCTGTCTGCAGTTTCTCTCTCTTCTTCCTCTCGGCCTGCGTGGCAGCCTGCGTGGCTGGCAGTTAGCCACGCAGACAACAGCTTATGCTGCCCTGTTCTTCTTCCTTAGACTCCTTGGGTCCTCCTCCTGCATTCCTACCTCTGGTCGTAGAAAGACCGCTAACTGAATATGGGCGCCAAAATAAAAACTCGACTATCGAAAACCCGGGCCTGTTGCCAAAATTAACAAAATACCCCTGGGTCAGAACTGTCTCGGAAATCGTCACGAGCATGAAATAGTTGCTCACGACTCTTGACACCGGGAGCCAAGATTCGTTACTTGGGCGTGTCCTGTCTGGGACCCACACTTGACGGGAGTCGGATTTTCGGTCGGACTCCATTTCAGCATTATAACCTGTTTTCATAAAGCCCTTGACGTCTTTGTTCTTCTTCCCCTGGTTTCACTTCAAAACTCCACGGAGAGCTCAAGATATTGTCAACCGAGTGCATCCCGGTCATTCTCGGTTTTGCCGTTTTCAGATCTCTAGGCTCTCGCCCCAGCAATCCTGCTTCATTCCGGGCTCCTGCACAAATCATGTTCCTGCATAGACAACACAAACAAAAACCCATGATCATATCTCGAGATGCATGAAATAGAGCAGTTATGCATAAAGAAGCTCAAAACTATAAGTCGTGAATTCTGAGGCTAATCAGGGATGAAATTCAGCTAAACGCCCATTTATGACACAAATACCCCTCAAGTCGGTCTCACCAATAACTCCTAGTGGGGAGTTATCACTTTGATATTATCAAACGTTGCGCCTTAACCGGGTAACTATAAATGTAGTTATCAGGCATGATAGGAAGCAAGCTTAGAGATGGTATTGATGTAGATAGGATTTGTCCCTCTCACATAACGAAAGCAAATATCAGTTGCCACTTGCGGGGTAGTGCTTATAGAATGTCTAGCTAGACTCAGATAAATCAATATAGGATATTGTTGTTATCTTCATGGATAAGACTATTCCCAGGATCGAGAAACTATGGATTGGATATACGAGTGTGACTTGTATATCTCGTGTCCAATGCGGATATGGAGACAAAGGGATAATACAATGCGATAACATTGGTCACAAGGTTTTTCGGATTACTGACTATTTCTAATAGTTGGGTGGCATAGATGTCTTGATAAAGACGGCTCTATGTTAGTGATTGTTACTACCAACTAAGTAGAAACCTATGGAGTCTCACTCCCCATGGATTAAACTAGACTTTGGAATTAATTAGTGGGACTAATTAAATAGAATGATCAATACGCAACCACAAGCAAACTTAGTAGGACTAATTTGTAAAGTGGACTAATACATGTATGACATGATTAGTATTGGGGTAAATACGTAGTTAACAAGGAGTTGTTTAATAAAAGCAAACTCTAGCTTATTAGTTCACTAATGTTCTATCATTGAGTGAAATAACAAGCAAGGAGAGAGAAAAGACAAGGCAAGGTCGCAGCCTCACCCGTCCGCCACCTCCCCGTACGTCGTCGGCCTCAAGGAGGCGCGCCGCCCCTTTGCTCCGTTTTGCGTGATCTTCTTCTTCCTCCTTCCATCAATTGATAGCACAAAGGATTGTAATTGAAAGTGTGTAATGTAGACTAAATACAGGACCTATATACTCTAGAAGGGGGGTTGAATAGAGTATTGAAACTTTTTGCAAAACTCAGATTTTAACTAATTAGCTTTGTGAGAAACTCAAATCTCAAGGCCTTGAGATTTTAGAAAACTGTCAGAAACTTTCAAAAGCAAAATAGAAAGCTTCAAGGCCTTAAACTATTACCAGTTCTAAACAGCTTATAAACCATAGTTTGATTTGAGTTGTGAGCAGCAGAAAATAACAAAACTGTAAGGAAAAGAAGACAAAGCAATTTACAGAGTTCAGTCCCAATGGACCTAATCTCTGCCTGTGGGATCTAATCCCACCAGGATTGGGCAAACTCTTATTATTACTCAAACGAAACAGCCCTAGATCTTCAATCCTAAGTGATTTCCCTTACACCTATACAGTTTGTGGTTCCAAACCTATCTAGTATCAGCTACTGCTGTTGAGCTAACAAGAACCTCTTGTTGTTCACTTGAACAACCAACCACTACGTTTAGTGAGGTTTTAGATATAAAAAAGATAAACATATTACAAAACATATGAAGAACACAGTAAAAGAATAAGCTAGTGAAGCCTGGATGTGTTCTTCTGGAAACTGTAATGATTTGATCTTCTGAAATCTAGAATTGAAGCTTGAATGCCTGTGTGTTTGAATGAATGATCTCCCACAAATTTTTCACACCTCTCTCAGTATTTTGCAAGGCTCTCACTTTCAAAATTCAAACCAATCTCTTTATCCACCCACTGCAACTGAATGAGAGATTTTAGGATCTCAGTTCCTACAAATCCTCTTTTTGTTTTCAACTGCAAATCAAACAGCTATGAGTACATATCCGTTGGAGTTTGTTGAGATTGTATTTTCACGTTTAACAAACCTGCAACAACGTTAAAGCACAGCAACAACAAAATCCAGAAATATAGCACTACTAAGACTGTTTGGTTTTCCAGTTTCGGATAAAAACTGGTTAAAAGATTAGAACAAAAATCTGATTAACTTCTAACAAAAGTAATTCATGATAAACCAGTTTATGACTCTCAGAAGTCATTTAAACAAACACAATAATAAAGATCAAACCCTGCAAGAAAGAATCAAATTAGTTCTATAAAACTGTCAGCAGCTCAAGGCACATCTCAAGGCCTTGAAGCTCTGAACATGCTTCACAGTCTGTCAAAGTAAAGTCCAGAAAACTTTGATTCTCCCTGATCTGAACACCTGCAATTGTGTTAGATATGTAGATAATGTAAAACATGAGTATATGCAGCAAATCTATGATCTGTATAATCAGGTAGCCGATCTGCCACACAAGATTGTTAGAACATTAAGCACAATAAAAACAATTCTCAAGGCTTTAAAGCTCTGCCAGTATCTCAAGGCCTTGGACTATCAGAAATGCTTGGCCTTTGTCTTTCATCACTCAAAACAATTACTTCTCAAAACACATTCAAGGGTCTTTGAGTTAAGTGTAGTGACTCTAGACCTCATCCTAGGTGTGGACTTCCACAGAGACGTGGACACTATTTCACGTGAAGTCGTCAAAGGAGACGAACAAGGTACACGATACTTTTATCTGTTACCATCGTTATGATGTCTAGTCCTGTGATCCTTGGAGGGTCTTTAACGGTGTTAATTTTGTTTAACCCGCTGCGTAATCCGTATCAAAACCCTACAGTGGTATCAAAGCCACATGTCGTAGTGCATAACATGGTTTATGTGTTACTTTACTGTTAGTTTTACACAGTTATTATGATTTATCGCGTAAAACTAAAATTAGCATAATGATGCAAATCGTATTGGATTCAGAAAAGAATTATCTAATTTTACATATGATGTAAAGATTAGTGAATTTAGATCACATATGATGTAAAATTTTGGATCTAGAAAACTTGGGTTTGGGCACAATTTTGATGAAAAGGTGTTTTTCTTAAAATTAGAAATAGACAAACTTGGGAAGGAAGGAAGTAAGGAAACAACTCTAGGGCCAAAACCCTAGAGCCCCCTCCCCCTTGCGCGCCAAGCAAGCCACGGCCAAGGGCTGGGCCGACCTAGCGGGCGACTTGGCAGCATGGGCTAGGGTCGACCGGCCCAAGGCCATGTGGTGGTCCATCAGGGGTTCGGCCAATTAGTTGGTGGGCCCTCTTGGATCGTTTTGACCCTAGAAAAAAAATATCGATTAAAATTGACCAAGCAGAAATTAGATTTTAACCATATTATGTGCTTTTTTTCATGGTGATTGGATATGGCCTTAGATGTGGAGGTTGTGAATGTTTGATTTTGTGGTTTGGTTTTACTGTAATAATTAATTAATTAAGTCTTACGGCCTATGAGCCGGTCTTCTCCTCAACTTGTGAGGTCTCTCTATTTAGTATAGATGCTAGCTAGTATTATATAGAGTAGATGATAGTCAAGACTTGGAAAAGAAGCCTAAAGAATTGAAAGAGACCACAGGATGACGGCATTCCAAAAGCTAAGGCGCATGGACTAAAAGATGGAGTCACATGGAAATGAGCTTGCTATTTTTTAGGGCTTATAGATATTCTCATTGGCTTAGGAATATCTTCTCTTTAAGAGGCCATATCCACATCACGTTTATTTACTTTTTGTGGTTGTTTATTTATTGTTGGTGTATGGATGATGCATGCAAATTGGTAACAACTAACAAAATAATACAACCCGGATCTTTATTTTGGGATTGCCCAACCCAAATAAGTAGATCAGTTGATATGGATCAACAAAACAATTAAAATTAAATGAAAAATCCCTCAAATTTGAATATTGCGTTTTTGCCTTCTCGTTACTTAACACTCGTAATGATCATGATTTATCAAGTTCGGGATGTGGTGTGACGTCACAAGATAGTAATGTGCGATTGATAAAGTAAGAGATTGGACGCAACTAGGCTACTTCAATAGAATTGAAAGCCTAGAGGCAAATGATTAGGATTATCAATGGGATCGATAAATAAGGAGTTATTTGCCCAATTGAACCAAGAGTTGCATAGGATGCAATTGGAATTGTTCCTACCTAAATAACTAATTATTGGGTGACTTGACAAATCAAGCTCAAAAAGAAGTGAAATATGGGTCTTGACCCACTAGAAAATATAATGATATTTTCCGAATTAATGTGGAGGGTTACTAATCCGAGAAAAATAGTAGGAACTATGTTTGATAATCTTGCCATTATTAAATGTAGTTATTTGTTCACAAAATACTAAAACTTGTATATTTCTCCTTTTGTAGAATTCCAATGACAAACAATTCCTCGAATTCATCACAATCCCTACGATCAGTCCTTGAGAATGACAAGATTTATGGAACAAATTTTCTGGACTGGTACAGAAACTTGAGAATCATTATCAAGCAAGAAAAGTAATTGTACATTCTAGAAGAGTCAGTTCATGAAGGTCCAGAAAACAATACTGCTATAGCCATAAAGACACATCAGAAGATCGTTGACGATGCTACTGATGTGGCATGCCTTATGATTTGCACCATGAATCGGAGCTTCAGAAGCAACACGAGAACATGGTTGCGTCTGATATGATCATACACCTGAAGCAGCTCTTCCAAGAGCAGGCTAGGCATGAGCGGTATGAAGTTTCCAAGGCACTGTTCAAATGTCATCTATTAGAGAGAAACCCAGTGGGGCCTCACGTACTACATATGATCGGGTACTTGGAAAACCTCACACTCATGGGGTTTCCGATGGGTCAAGAGTTGGCCACTGATCTCATCTTGCAATGGTTGCCTGAAAGTTATAGCGAGTTCATCATGAACTATAACATGAATGAGATCAGGAAGCCTCTGCCAGATTTACTCAATATGTTGAGGACAGCTGAACAAAGCATGAACAAGGGAAAGGGCAAGGCAATAATGATGGTGAACAAAGGAAAGAGCAAGCGAGTTGCTTCTACCTCCAAAGGAAAAGGCAAATCAGTTGAAAAACCCAAGGAAATTGCCCTTAAACTTGCTGTTGGTGTTGCCAAGGGCGTGACTAAGGGTGATTGTCACTACTACAGTCAGCCTGAACACTGGAAGAGGAACTGCCCAAAGTATCTAGAGGATAAAAGGCTTGGAATAGTGATTCCGTCACCACCAGGTATTTTTGTTATATATGTTAATTTACCAATATCTTCATATTTGGTATTGAATGCTGGAAGTGGATCTCACATTTGTCAAAATGTGCAAGATCTAAAGAAAATTATAATATTGGCTAAAGGGGAGACAAACGTGCGCATTGGGAATGGAGATAAAAGTTGCTGCATTGGCCGTAGACGTGTACGAGCTATCTTTGCCTGCAAGATTAGTTTTAGAATTAGATGATTTCTATTTTGTGCCTGCTATGAGCAGAAACATTATTTCTATTTCTTGTTTGGACGAGAAAGGTTTTACTATTTTAATTAAGGACAAATGTTGCTCCATTTATTTTGATAGTATGCACTATTGTAGTGCACAATTATCTAATGGATTGTATATTCTTGATCTAAGTAATCATATCTATAACATAAATATCAAGAACATTAAAACTAATGATTTAAATCATACTTATCTATGGCAATGTCGTTTAGGCCATATAAACGAGAAACACATTTCTAGACTCCATAAGGATTTATTCCTAGACTCATTTGATTATGAATCATATGAGACATGTGAAACTTATTTATTAGGAAAAATGACAAAGTCCCCTTTCAATACGAAAGGAGAGGAGGACTAGTGAGCAATTGGCTCTCGTGCATACTAATGTATGTGGGCCATTTGCCACGCCAGCCAGAGGTGGTTATCTTTATTTCATTACACTTACTGATGATATTTGTAGATATGGATTTGTATACCTTATGAAGGCCAAGTGCGAATCCTTCAATTTCAAAGAATTCAAGAATGAAGAGAGAAGCAACTTGGAAAGAGTATTAAGGCTCTATGATCGGATCGTAAAGGAGAATACTTAAGCTAAGAGTTTGACAAATATCTTAGAGAGTGTGGGATCTTAGACATGGTTCGATCAATGATGTGTCAATCTAATCTTCCATTATCCTTTTGGGGGCTCGCTCTATTATGTGTAGCTTTCACCCTTAACCGTGTTCCATCTTAATCAGTTATAAAGACTCCATATGATATGTGGAGTGGGAGGCATTCCACGTTGTTTTTTATGAGGATTTGGGGATGAGATGTGTATGTAAGGTGTTTACAAACAGAAAATCTCAGGCCAAAGTCGGGTAAGTGTAAGTTTATGGGATACCCTAAGGAAAAGAAGGGGTATTATTTCTGCAATCCTACCACGAACAAAGTCTTTGTTGCTCGGACCGGCGTGTTCCTAGAAAGAGAATTTATCTCTAAAGGAGCAACTGGGAGGACAGTGGAACTTGAAGAAATTCAAGAACCACAAACCACCGATCCTACTATGGAACATGAACGGGAACCACAAGATGCTGTAGAGGAACCTGTTCATGTAACACAAGAACTTCGTAGATCTAGTAGGGTGCGCCAGGAGCTAGAGAGTTATGGACTTCTCGTGACTGAGCCTGGAGACGCACTACTCATAGATGATGAGCCTACTACCTATGGAGAGGCCATGAAAGGGCCCGACTCTCAAAAGTGGCTTGAAGCCATGAGATCCAAAATGGAATCCATGTATACCAACAAAGTATGGACTTTGGTGGAACCACCCAAAGGGGCTCGGCCCATAGGGTGCAAGTGGGTCTTCAATAAGAATACCGACATGGATGGCAATGTCATTTCCTATAAAGGCTGATTGGTGGCAAAAGGATTCAGACATATTCATGGTATTGACTATGATGAAACCTTTTCCCCAGTCGCGATGACCAAATCCATTCGAATTTTACTTGCTATTGCATCTTATCACGATTATGAGATTTGGCAGATGGATGTCAAAACAGCGTTTTTGTATGGAAACCTCCTTGAGGATGTGTACATGACACAACCAGAGGGTTTTGAGGTTCCAGAGCATGCCCCTAAAGTGTGTAAGTTGCAACGATCCATTTATGGGTTAGAGGAAGCTTCAAGGAGTTGGAATCTACATTTTAATGACGCGGTCAAAGATTTTGGCTTCATAAAGATCAAAGATGAACCTTGTGTCTACAAGAAGGTTAGTGGGATCTCTGTTGTGTTTCTGGCCTTGTATGTGGATTACATAATATTCATTGGAAACGACATTCCTACCTTCTAATATGTTAAAGATTGGCTAGGGAAGTGTTTCTCAATGAAATACTTAGGGAATGTAGCTTATATACTTGGTATCAAGATCTATAGGGATAGATCGAGGAAGCTTCTAGGCCTAAGTCAAATTACATATATAGACAAGGTGTTGAAACAGTTCAACATTAAAGATTCCAAGAAGGGATTCTTGCTCATGTCGCATGGAATCACCCGTTCGAAGGCTTATTGTCCTTTCAATGAGATTGAGAAGGAACACATGAGTAGGGTTCCCTATGCTTCAGCCATAGGATCCATCATGTATTTCATGTTGGGTACTAGACCAGATGTGTCATACGCGCTGAGTATGACAAGAAGATATCAGTCCAATCCGGGTGAGTGTCACTGATAGCGGTCAAGAACATTCTAAAGTACTTGAGAAGAACTAAGGATGCATTCTTAATCTATGGAGGGTAGGGAGAGCTGCATGTAAGGGGTTACACAAACGCAAGCTTCCAAACCGACATAGATGATTTCAGATCGGAGTCATGATTCGTGTTTTGCCTGAATGAAGGAGCTGTGAGCTGGAAAAGTTCCAAGAAAAAGACGGTTGCAGATTCTACAACTGAGGCTAAGTACATTGCTGCATCGGTGCTGCAAAGGAAGTTGTTTGGATTAGGAAGCTCATTACTGAGCTTGGTGTGGTTACATACAAGTAATGTAAAGTCACAAGTGCACCTCGTAGTGACAATGGTATTGTGGTCTTTAGACTTGAAGTCACTAGATACTCTAGTTGTGAAATATTCATGCTTTGATATTTTCAAACTTTGCGCCTTAACCGGGTAACTATAAAGGTAGTTATCAGGCATGATAGGAAGCAAGCTTAGAGATGGTAGTGATGTAGATAGGATTTGTCCCTCCCGCATAGCGGGGGCAAATACCCGCGGCCACTCGAGGGGTAGTGCTTATAGAAAGTCTGGCCAGACTTAGATAAATCAATATATGATATTGATGTTATCTGCATGGATAAGACTAGGATCGAGTAACTATGGATTGGATACATTAGATTATGTTAACGTCACAATCGCTTCTCGTAGTGCTAATATAATTGCAGTCCTTAGACTTTAAGTCATTAGATACTCTAGTTGTGGAATATCATGCTTTGATGTTATCCAACGTTGTGCCTTAACCGGGCAACTATAAAGATAGCTATCGGGCATGATAGGAAGCAAGCTTGGAGATCGTAGTGATGTAGAGAGGATTTGTTCCTCCCACATAATGGGAGAAAATATCCATGGCCACTCGAGGAATGGTGCTTATTGAATGTCTGGCCAGACTTAGATAAATCAATATGGAGATATTGATGTTATCTACTTGCATAAGCATATTCCCAGGATCGAGGAACTATGGATTGGATATACGAGTGTGACTATTTATGTCTCGTGTCCAATCCGGATATGGAGACAAAGGGATAATACAATGCGGTAACATTGGTCACAAGGTTTATCGGATTACTGACTATTTCTATTAGTTGGGTGGCATAGATGTCTTGCTAGAGACCGATCTATGTTAGTAATTGTTACTACCAACTAAGTAGAAAGTAGAAACCTATGGGGTCACACGCCCTATGGATTAAACTAGACTTGGGAATTAATTAGTAGGACTAATTAAATAGAATGATCAATATGTAACCACAAGCAAACTTAGTAGGACTAATTTACAAAGTAGACTAATCCATGTATGGACATGATTAGTATTGAGGAAAATACGTAGTTAACATGGAGTTGTTAGACTATAAAAGAAAACTCTAGCTTATTATTTCACTAATGTTCTATCATTGAGTGAAATAGCAAGCAAGGAGAGATAGCAAGACAAGGCAAGGCCGAAGCCTTACCCGTCCGCCGTCGGCCTCAAGGAGGCGCGCCGCCCCCTTGCTCCGTTTTGCGTAATCTTCTTCTTCCTCCTTCCATCAATTGCTAGCACATAGGATTCGAAGGACTCTATACTTGATCGTAGGCATGGACTTCCATAGAGACGTGGACACTATTTCATGTGATGTCATTAAAGGAGACAGGCAAGGTGCACAATGCTTTTATCTCTTACCATCGTTATGATGTCTAGTCATGGGATCTTTGGAGGGTCTTTAACGGAGTTCATTTTGTTCATTCCGTTGCGTAATCCGTATCAAAACCCTACATAGTCCAAATCCTAATTTTCATAAGATGAAATATTAGAGCACAAGAAAAGAGAGAGAGAGAGACAGAAGAGGTCGGTCCCTAGTACCCAAACCCCCTCTGCTCCTCCTCCATTGTTGACGCGTTGCTTGATTGGATCAAGCTCCTTATTGCTTATTTCTTCTACACTGCTAGCACAAACGGAAGAGGTAGTTTCAGTTGGAGATCCTACGGTGCGGATACTTGCAGAGACGTGGATATCCTTTCTACGGGTTGATCACACAAATCAACAAGGTACACATAATCTCATTTATCACGTTATGAGAGCTTAACATGCAATTCATGGAGGTATTTGGGCATGAAATTTTTTGTATTTCCGCTGCGTAAACTGCATCAAAACCATACACGAATGAGTCTAGAAATCCATCCTTATGGAGTCTAGAAATGCCTTTCTCGTCTATTCGGCCTACAGGACAATGCTATAGATAAGTAGGATTTAAATCGTCAGATTTAATCCTCTTGGTATTTATGTTATATACGAAATCACTTAGATCAAGGATATATAATCCATTAGACAAAGCGCACTACAATAATGCATACTATCAAAATAAATGGAGCAACACTTGTACTTTTTTCTGATAGAAAAACCCTTCTCGTCCAAACACGAAATGGAAATAATGTTTCTACACATAGCAATCACATATTAGCAATTTTCTAATTCTAAGATAAGTCTTGAAGGTGAAGATAACTCATAAACGCCTACCGCTAATGCAGCAACTCTTGCTCCATTCCTAACGCGCAAGTCTATCTTCCCTTTAGCCAGTCGTCTACTTCTCTTTAGATACTGTACATGTCGACAAACGTGAGTTCCTCATCCAGTAGATAATAACCATGATGATAAGATATGAAAGGAGAGTATGCAGATAGATATGCAGCACAGGTACTCTAGAGGGGGGGGGTTGAATAGAGTATGCCAACTTTTTGCAAAAATTATGGGGGAGAAGAGTTTCTATGCAAACCAAGGCCTTGAAAACAATTTCAAGCCTTTGGAGTGAAATACAGTTTGAAATAAAACAGACAAGTCTTTTCCAAGGCCTTGAATTCAAACCCTTGAAAACAGACTAGTTTGAATGCTGTAAAAACTAGGTATGTAAAAGAACAGTATATGCAAGAGACAAGTGATTTATAGAGTTCAGTCCACTTGGACCTACGTCTCTACCTCAGGGATCTTCTCCCTGCAGAATTTTCAACACAATTCTTATTAATCAAAAGCTAAGCCCTACGTCTCAAGCACAGAGAAATGCCTTACTCTGTTACAGCTTGTGGTTCTCTCTAACCTATCTAGTACCTGCTCTAGCTAACTGTTAACTAAGAATCCTCTATTGTTTACTTTTAACAATCCTTGGGAATGAGAGATAGAAGTAATACAAGAATGATCTACAAATAAAGCACAAGACAGAAGAACGCTAAAGTATAAAACTGGAGTGAAGAGTGCAGTGGTCTTCTGTGAGTTGGATTGTGAGAAAGATGAATTTATTTGATGCTTGTCAATCCAGAAATGAGTCTCTCTTTTTGACCGTTGAGTTTTGTGTCTTGTTTCTTCAAAATGAGCTCTATTTATACAGCTAGAGGCTCTGCAAATCTTCCCAGATTTTCAGCAACAACTTCCTGTTTTGTAGGCAACAAACTTTGACTCTCTTAACAGCATTCTCCAACGGATAGTTGATCATGATCTTCAAAGATATTGTTGTGATCTTGTATATAAACAATTTGAGAAGCTGTCATGAGTGTCTGATTGATCACATAATCATCTTCTCTTAATGTTTCCTTTACTGCAAAAGCCAGATTAGGAAACCAATCCTGCAAACTTAGGAAATAAATTTTCCCTGCAAAACTGAGTTAAACAGATGGGTTGAATGATGTTATATATACCAAAACAGTTTGTCTTTCATCATCAAATAATAACACATCAAGCATAGGGGTGAGAGAGATAGAATCAAATCAGAAGAGTTTAGAAAAACTCTCCCTTAGAACATGCATACAGGTCAGACAGTTTCAAGGCTTTGAATCCTGGTTCAAGGCCTTGAAATAGCTCAAGCCTATGAAACCTGATTCAAGGATTTGAAACTGGTTAAAGGCCTTGAAATAACTTAGTATTTCAAGTCCATGAAACCTGTTACCTTACAATCTCCCCCTTGATGAAAGACAAAACATTAATCTGTTTGGTTCTTAGTTTCTGCAAAAAAATACTGATTAGCACAAAGTTCAAATAGTAATAACACGTTAATTGCAAAAGATCGAACTTATTAATAAAATTAAGGAGAAAAAAATAAGTTGCAAATAATCCTACTGACCAAAATATTGGTCACTTAAACAGGAATAAAAACAACCTAAGATTTCTCCCCCTTTTTGACTTTCATAAAAAAGAATGAGAAGATGTTGGATCAGAGTCTGGAAAATTTTGAAAAGTAAACTTAAAAAGAGAATGAGAAAGAAAGAATAGGCAAGATTATGGGGTTGGGTCTCCATCTCCATCCTGATCTCCCCCTTCTTCCTCACTGTCTTCATCATTGTCCTGTTATTCTTGTTCCTCTTCATTCTCACCAACAGTCTCTTCTTCAGTCTTGTCCTTAGTAGCAGTCTTTGGAGATTTCTTCTTCTTCTTCAGGGTTATCAGCAAGTCATCTGAATCATGACTGTCTACTTCATCTTCTTTTTGAGAAACTTATTCAACTACCACCTGCTTTCCTTTATCCTTGACTAGAGTAGTCTCTTCCTGATGAGTGTTCACTGGACAAGTTCTTGTCAGAGCCATCTTTCTTGGAACCTTCTTCATCCTAAGGGACATCAAACATAGTCATTCTTCTAAAGATGGTATCCACTATGTACTTCACCTGGCTGAGACCAGTTTCAGACCCATGCTGATTTCTTTGATTTCATTATTATCCATCTCTAGACCATCAAGTCTATGAAGGATTGAAGACAAATTAGGAGGCTGAGAGGTCTGGCTTAAAGTAGGAGTCAAGGCCTTGGGTTTAACAAATTTCTTTGCATTCAGCTCTTCTTCAGTCAAGTCTGAATACAACTTCAAAATTTTCTCTTTGGTCTTTACTACCCCAATCTTCTCAAAAGCTTTCTCATTCAGCACAACACTCCCAGAAGTGATAGACTCTTCACCAGCAGTTGGAATCTCAAGGTGTTGAAATAATAGAGTGAGCACATTTGCATAAGGCAAAGTATGCTTTCTCTGATCTGTTTGGCTAAACATCATATGTTCCATTACATGCTTCTGAAGATCAATATTATAGCCATGCATAATCAAGTACATAATGTATAGCACTCTCTCAGTGACCAACTCCTTGAAATGTTCCCTTGGAAAGATGCATCTCATCAAGATAGTGAATAAAATTTTGGCTTCAACATTTAACACAGAGTGTGTTAACTGTTTGGATGAGGCAGGAACATTTGGAAGAAATAATTATTATCTGGCCAACTTCAAAGCTTCATTTTTGGGAGGATGGTGATGTGTGTCATACCTCTTAGGACACCCTAGGACAGTTGCAAATTCAGCATGATCTAATTCCATAGTGACACCAGCAACTCTAGTCTTGATAACTAAGTGTGGAGAGTTCTTAATTTGCTTCATGTTGAGATAGAAGAGTCCGGTAAGTCTTGGCTAGGCTAGCTCAGGAGGGTTTAGCATGAACCACATAGAGCTTTTCTTTAACATGGTAATGCAACTCAGATTCATTCCAGTCAACATAAGCATACTGATCAAGCTACAAAAAGCAATTTTCCTATAGACAAAACCATCCAACCACTGGCCTTTGGTAGTATTTGAGATGAACCAAGATTCATCAGGAGCAGTGTTCTTTGAGTAGATTTTCAAGGCTCTCTCCACATTGTCTTTTGGTTCTTCATTTGTCACGTTCTCTTTTCCCTTTCAGCTTGAGAGGCTTTCTTCTTTTTCTTCAACTTTTTGGGGATAGAGATCTCTGTTTCTGGTTGCTTCTCTAAAGCAGCCTTCTCTTTATTCTTCTTCTTCTTGTCTGAAGATGGTGTTACATCCTTTTTAGTTTTCTTATATAGTGGAGGAAGTTCTTCAATAGCTTCTGCATTGGGAGTCCAGGAGCTTGAGTCCCCACTGATTATTTGAACTTCATCTTCAATTGTCTTTCTCTTCTTCTGTGAACTAGGTTTTGAACCTCCGACTATCTTGATTCTGTCTGAGGCTCTTCTAGTGCTCATTAGGGTTTTGGAGAAGAATAGAGAGAGGTAGATGTGATACGGAGTGAAGGAGAAGAGAAGAAGATAAATACTGAAAGAGTTTGTGTTTGAAAAGGAAACTGCAATCTCTCTGATCTCAAAAGATCTGTAATGATCAGAGAAGATTCAAATCTTTGAGGTCGTTGGAAATAAATAATCTCATACTATATTTGGCTGAAAAAGAATTTTGAAAAAGGTAGGGGCAATATTGAGAAAATATCTACAAAGATAGCACCCAATACTAAATGATCCAAGAATTATTCACTAACCAGTTATCAGACTTATTTTCAAGGTCTTGAAACGTTGTTATACTGAAACAAGTAAAATCAAAGTTTTGAAAGGATTTTCAAGGCTTTGAAAATCAATTCAAATCTTTGAAACACATAATAACTTACCTTTCTTACCTGATGCTCCCCCTAAACCAATGCATTCTTATTTAGCATGCCTAATTCCAATCTTAGAGCTGAAAATATTTCATCTGGAAATGGTTTAGTGAAGATATCTGCAAGTTGCATGTTAGTAGAAATTAATTCAAGAACAATATCACCTTTCTAAGCATAATCTCTGATGAAATGGTGTCTGACATCAATATGCTTGGTTCTTGAATGCTGAACTGGATTCTTTGTAATTGATATTGCATCGGTATTGTCACATTTGATTGGTATACTTCTAAAGTCAAATCCAAGATCTCTCAACTGTTGAGCAATCCACAACACTTGTGAGCAACATGCTCCAGCAAATATATATTCAGCTTCAGCTCTTGATAAAGCAACTGAGTTTTGTTTCTTGGAATGCCAACTGATCAAGGAGGATCCAATGGATTGGCAAGTTCCAGAAGTTCTTTTCCTATCAATTTTGTAACCTGCAAAGTCAGCATCTGAAAATCCATACAAAGAGAAGTTAGAGTGTCTTGGATACCAAAGCCCTAAGTCTTTGGTACCATTGAGATATCTGATTATTCTCTTCACATCAGTTAAGTGTGATTCATTTGGATCAACTTGAAATCTTACACACATACATACACTGAACATGATATATGGTCTACTGGCAGTAAGATAAAGTAATGATCCAATCATACCTCTATACTCTTTTACATTGACACTCTTACCAGATTCATCCTTGTCTAAGGACAGTGTAGAACTCATAGGAGTCTTAATTTATTTGGATTGAGACATGCTATACTTGTTTAACAAGTCTCTAGTGTACTTGCTTTGATGCAGAAAGATGCCCTTCTTCAACTGATGTATTTGAAGTCCAAGGAAGAAGTTCAACTCTCCCATCATGCTCATTTCAAATTCCCTGCTCATAAGACTTGAGAATTCTTTTCAAAGAAGATCATTAGTAGATCCAAATAGAATGTTATCAACATAAATTTGAAATACAAGTAAATATTTCTCATGAGTCTTTATGAAAAGGGTATTGTCTACCAATCCTCTTTTGAAATCATTTTCAAGCAGAAATTTTAACAATAACTTTCATACCAAGCTCTTGGAGCCTGTTTCAAATCATACAGAGCTTTGTCAAGTTTGTAAACATGATCTTGAAACTTGTCACTTACAAAAACAGGAGTTTGTGCAACATAAACTTCTTCTTGCAAGTAACCATTCAAGAATGAACATTTCACATCCATTTGAAATAGTTTCATGTTCTTGTAGGATGCAAAAGCAAGCAATATTCTAATTGCTTCTAACCTGGCAACTGGAGCAAAAGTTTCCTCCTAATCAATACCTTCTTCTTGGTTGTAACCTTGAGCAACTAACATTGCTTTGTTTCTAATAACTTTGTCATTCTCATCCAATTTGTTTCTCAACACCCATCTGGTACCACAGACTGCTTTGTAGGGGGGGGGGGGGAACTAGGTTCCACACCTTGTTTCTTTCAAACTCATTACCACAGACTGGTTTGTAGGGGGGGGAACTAGGTTCCACACCTTGTTTCTTTCAAACTCATTGAGTTCACTTTGCATAGCTATAATCAAGTCGGCTTCTTGTAATGCTTCCTTCACAGTTTTGGGTTCTACAAGAGAAATAAAAGCATTAAAAGCACAAAGATTCTTTAACTGTGATCTTGTTTGTGTACCAGTAGTTGGATTAGATATAATGTTGTCCGCTGGATGAGATTA
This sequence comes from Linanthus parryae, assembly GCA_023055425.1. Classification (NCBI taxonomy): domain Eukaryota; kingdom Viridiplantae; phylum Streptophyta; class Magnoliopsida; order Ericales; family Polemoniaceae; genus Linanthus; species Linanthus parryae. Next base: position 122,819,388 of record JALGPY010000003.1, on the reverse strand, counting down.
AAGATATTTTAATCTCTTTCTTGGAGACCAGGGTTCAGGCTCTCCATATTGCTTCTCTAGTCTTGAAGTTGTAGCCTGATCACTTATATCTTTCTGATCATCCTTGTCAAGGTTTTGATCTATATTTTCAAGGCCATGAGATCTGTTTTCATGGTCTTGAAAATGGATTTTGTTTTCTTCTGAACCTTTCTTGAATCCAAGTGAGTTCTCAGCTTCTTCTTCTGATTCATGCTTGTTCAGATTCAAGTTTGCAAAACTTTCAGTTAAAGAACCATCATAGCTTTCATAAAAAATAACATGAATACTTTCTTCAACCAGCTTGGTTCTTTTATTATAAATTCTATAAGCTTTCCTAGTAAGAGATTAACCAAGAAATATAACTTCATCACTTCTTGCATCAAACTTACCCAAGTTGTCCTTACCATTGTTGTGGACATAGCATGTGCAACCAAATGGTCTGAAGTATGAAATGTTTGACTTCCTCCCTGTGAAGAGTTTATAGGGGGTCTTCTTCTTCAAGATAGGTCTGATCAAGCACCAGTTCAGAATGTAATTTGTTGTATTCATAGCTTCTGCCCAATATGTTTTGGCAGCTTGTTTTCTAGAAGCATTGTTCTTGACATATCTTCAAGAGTCATGTTCTTTCTTTCAAAAACTCCATTCTGTTGAGGAGTTCTAGGAGCAAAGAAATTGTGAGAGATACCATGCTTAACACAGAACAAATCAAATTCTAATTGATCAAAACTCTCTACCATGATCACTTCTGATAGAGACAATAGGTAGGTTTTTCAAATTTTAAGTTCTCTGCAAAGCTTTGAAAATTCAGACTTTAGATTTTCTTTTAGAAACATGACCTAAGTGTATCTAGAATAATCATCTACAATAACTAGCATATACCTCTTACCTTTTGGAGTTGGTGTCCTCATAGGACCACACAAATCCATGCGAAGTAATTCAATAGGTCTAGCTAAAAGTACTTACAAACTTCTTTGGCTTGAATGAGCTTCTGTTCTGCTTACCCTGAGCACAAGCTTTGCATACTTCATCATCTTTGAAATTCATAGATGGTAATCCTCTTACCAGATCTTTGGAGATCAATTTGTTCAAGGTATGCAAGCTAATGTGACCTAGCTTTCTGTGCCAAAGCTTTGAATCCTCTTTCAAGGCCTTGAGACACTTTTAAGCTTTTACCTGCAACTTTGTTAATCTGAAAAGTATAAACATTGTTTGATCTAGAGGCTGTGAGAATGCAATTGCCTGATTTCTCATTTTGCACCACACACTTTTCTTTATCAAAGATGACCTTATTGCCATTATCACAAAGTTGAGATACACTAAGCAAGTTAAATTTCAAGCCATCAACTAGATAAACAGCAGAAATAGAGTTTTCAGAATATGTACCAACTTTACCAATACCAAGAATGTTGCATTTTCCTTTCTCACCAAGAGTAATTGAACCTTCAGATTGCTCTTTCAATTCCGAGAATAGAGATATCTTTCCACTCATGTGTCTTGAGCAACCACTGTCCATAAACCATTTCTGTTCTTTGACATTGGTGACAACCTGCAAACACGAATCACTGCCTTACCCAGCTGTTAGACCAAGTGTGGAATTTGGACTCATACTCAGGATCAACCATACTAGGCGGTCTGACCCCTTTAGGAACCCAAATCTGGCTGACTTGTCCTTTGAGTTTAAATGGGAATGTGTTCCTCATTATGTGAGGGTCTCTTCTTCTGAAAGGACAAGTCATCTTAACATGACCATTTTTTTTTTTGCAAAAATGACACTTATGAGAAGTTTTGTTTACAGCTTTCACAAATCTGGTATTGTTCTTTCTTGAAAAATTTGGATTGTTTCCAATACTAGTTTTGTGAACAGACTTTGAACTTTCTCCAAGAATTAATTTCAGCTTGTGTTCTGAGCCTGCAAGCTTGACTTTGACTAATTCATATTCTTAAAGTTTCTCAGTAAGAATAGTCTTTTGTTTATCTAATTCATCAACTTAATGTCTCAGATTAACAAGGCTGTTACTCAGTAAAGGGTTTTCAGTGACTACTTCCTTGACTTGTGTTTTCAAGGCTTTGAAACTGATTTTCAAGGCCTTGAAATCACTGTCAGTTTTCTTCTGAGAGATTTCAAGATTCTGATTCAGACAAACAAGTTGTAAATTCTCTTTTGCTTGCTCATGAACTTTTTCTTTCAAAACTCTAATCTCTTTCAGATAGCCCTCTTTATTTAAAAGCACTGTTCTAAGATAATCTGAAAGAGATTCTTTTGGTTTTGAAATCAAACAGTTTACCATTACCTCAATGTTCTTCTCAGAACTTTCATCATGCTTGGCCATGAAGCATAGGTTGGCATGTACTTCTTCAGAATCAGAGTCACTTGAGGTATCTGAATCACTCCATGAAGCTATCATAACTTTCTTTCTCCTGTCATGGTCTTTCTTATGAAATTTCTTGCTTTTCTGGTGTGGACAGTCTCATATCAAGTGTCCTACATCACCACACTCAAAGTAGTTCATGACTTTTGATTTACTTTGTGAAGAAGACTTACCTTTGTAATCCTTACTATTGGATGATCTGTGTCTTTCTCTGTTGAAGTCTTTGTTTCCAAAGTTTTTCTTCATCTTGAGGATTCTGGTCAAGGCTTTGGGAATTAGTGCAAATGGATCTTCATCATCATCTTCTGTTTCAAGGCTTTGAATTGTCTCATTATCTTTGGTCTTGAGTGTTAGATTTTTGACACCTTCTGGTAGCTCTCCATCAGCTTCATTCATGGATATTTCATGAGTCAGGAGATTCCCTTGTAGGTCATCAAGTTGTAGTGATGTCTTGAGCTTCCTCAATTGCAGTAGTCTTTGGTTCCCATTTTGCATTTGGTAGACTCCTCAGAATCTTTCTCACATTTTCTTCATTGGAAATATGCTTTCCAAGTGAATCAAGGTTATTGACTATGTCTGTGAACCTCTTGAACATCTCTATGATTGACTCATCTGCATTCATCTTGAATAGCTCATATTGTTTGAGGCAGATGTTGATCTTGGTTTGCTTGACTTGACTGATTCCTTCAAATTTTACCACAAAGCTTATCTCAGATTTCTTTGGCAGTCTTGCAGCCTGAAAACCTGTTGCATTCATCTATACTCAAAGCACAATACAAGATGTTAATAGCTTTGTAATTCATAGAGAATTGTTCTAATTCAGATGAAGAGAGAGAGTCTTCAGATTCGGGAGTTTTGATCCCATCTTTCTATGTGTAGAAAGTGTGAGGTCCATTCTGAATAATGGTCCATAGCTCTATGTCTTGATCAATGATGAACATTTTCATCAGAGCTTTCCAGTGAGTAAAATTATCTCCACAAAATAGAGGAGGTCTGTTAGCAGCTCTTCCCTGTGAGAAACCACCATCACCTGCTGTAATCATGATCACCAGATGGTTAAATTTATACATTGATACAAGCTCTGATACCAATTGAAAGGGTCGGACCAAACATCCCGGTCGAACCGGCCGCTGGCCGAGGCCCGAGTCCGTGCACTAAGGGTAAGGGGACGGTCAAGGTGGCCGACCCTACAGGGTAAGTTTCAAAAACTTTTCCCATTAATTGCAGGAAGATTCCCAATTGTAGAGAAAAACATATTTTTCCCAATTGTGCCCAAACCCTACCTTTTAAAATCACCAAAAATTACATCATATATAAACGAAATTCGCTAAATTTTACACAATACGTAAAATTAGCTCATTTCCTATTGAATTATATTCAATTTGCATCATTATGCCAATATAAGTTTTTCGCAAAATTTAACGATAGAGTGTAAAAGCTGATAAAACGATATAAATCACGTTATGCACCACGAACTGTGGCTCTGATACCAGTGTAGGGTTTTGATGCAGGATGTAATAATTTCGTGATCAAGACTCTCCAGGAATCGCATGATAAGCCATCATAACGTGATAAAGGAAGACGATGTGTACCTTTGTGAGTTTGTGTGATCACAATGAAGAATAGCGTCCTCGTCTCTACAGTATCCACACCTTGGGATTGAGAATTGAAATCTCCTTCACGCCTTGTGCTAGGTGGGTCAAAGGAGGAAGCAAAGGATCACGCAAAACAGAGCAACCCAGCCAAACCACATGTTGCCGACTGCAGGAGCGGCACATTCTTGGTGTTCTCACCATGCTCTACTCAGTTATTTCACTCAATTACAACTCTCTTGAAATAATAGAGCTATGACTCCCCTTTTATAGATAAAAACTTCTTATTATCTACAAACTTGCCCCAATACTAATCATGTCCATACATGGATTACTCCACTTTGCAACTTAGTCCAACTAACTTTGCATGTGGTTGCGTTTTGATCCTTGATCCATATAATTGTTAATTATTCATACTAATTAACATCTATATCCAGTTTAATCCTTTTGGTTTGTGACCCTGTAGGTTTCAATTAAGTTGGCAGTAACAATTACAAACATTGAGCGGTGTTAAGCAACACATCAATGCTACTCAACTAGTAGAAATAGTCAGTGATCAGACAAACCTTGTTCCCAATGTTACCGTATTGTATATGTCCTTTTGTCTCTATATTCGGGTCGGACACGAGAAATAAGTGTCACACTCGTATATCCAACCCGTAGTTTATCGATCCTGGGAATATGCTTATCTGTACAGATAACAAAAAAATCTAAAATTGATTTACCTGAGTCTGGCCTGACATTCCCTAAGCACTACCTCTCGAGTGGTCGTGGATATTTGCTCCCACTATGTGGAAGGGAAAAATCCTCTCTACCTCACTACCATCTCTCAACTTTCTTCCTATCATGTCCGATGACTATCTTTATAGTTACCCAGTTACGGTGTAACATTTGATAGTATCAAAACACGATATTTCACAACTACAATATCTAGTGACTTTAAGTCTAATGACTACAACATCATTGTCACTACGAGAAGCACTTGTGACATTAAGATAATTTATATGCAGCCTTCTCGTGGTGGGTCTATCCAATATGCCATTACTCCTAATGCATATCCATGTGTTAGACTTGATATCTCCACATCAATCTACCCACATACTAGTCTATAGTGATTGTCCTACTAATCAATATACTAGACTAGGGATATTTAAGACGAACAACAATTTTAATCTAAGGACTTCATTATTTTAACTATCTCCACAAATAATAAATGAATATTCTAGCCAAAACAATATTCATACTAAATAAGATTGCCTTTAGGGAACCTACTCCAACAGGGAAGACGAAGACCACCGGATCTGTCTCTAACTCTCTGTTCGTTGCTGCTGAGGGTGTGGCGGCTAGATAGGGTTAGAGAGAGAACGGGATAAGAATAATGGGGGAGAATGAGCACTTATATGGGGTATTATTTTCTTTTTTCCCTCCGTTAGTTCACCGTTACCTCTGTCATCTGACATGAGGGGGGGGGGGGGTAATGGTATATACCCAAACTCAAGGGGGTGTATTTGTATATAATCCATACTCAATGGGTGGAAATTGTCTTCTACCCAAAATTAATTGATGGGAGGTGGAGGGGTGGGTTGGGAAATTCTTATGTGCTCATAGAACAAATCATATGCGGCGGTCTATTCCACTTATAGTTTTACATTTAACAAAAAAGCAGGGTAAGTGGGAGAGAGAAGATAGTCAAGTAGGATTCTAATTTGTTTACTATCCTACGTCATATTCCAGCATAAGCCATATCCGCTACCCAAACGAGACCTATAAGGGTAATGTTGAACCCTAGTAGGCATTGGGGTCAGTTACTGAATGGTGTAGAGCACCACGTGCCATGCTGACGTGGTGCTCTTAGAGCAACTAAAAGTTTCTCGGTGGGGGAAACCTCCACTGTTATAAAGGCTGTATTGTGAATATTATGTAGGAAGTTAAAAAGTGGGGTACGGGGAAGCTTAGGGATGGGGAGACCTCGAACCAAAGTTTTAAAAACAGGATTGTTCATCGAACCGGTGAAGCACAGGTTTGAGGTTCAACCGGTTGAACCAATGGTCCTACCGGTTGCACCAGTGGTTCAACCGGTTGAACCACACGTTTAATTAATAATTATTTTTACATTTAATATATTATTAAATACTAAAATTTAGTTAATAAATGATTCTCAAAAAAAATTTAGTTAATAAATTAGACTACAATTAATGAAATTGTCCCCTAACAAAATAATCTCTTGAAGATTTGATCGACGATTAGTTCCTTAAAAAGAAGAAAACTGATTAGTTGGTTATCCATTTGTGAGATATGTCAAAGAATCACGTTCAAGAGAAGGTTTGACAAATTTTATTGATAAGTTCAAGAGAATAAGATAAATTTAAAAACTTACTCTCAATTATCCTTGACATTCGGGAGATTAAATTGAAACAGTCAACATATAACATGTTTCTTTCTCTCCCAGCTCTCTGACGAATTGCCTCAAAACAAAGCTCTTGAAATTCATCAAAGAAACGTATTTGCTCTTGAACACTCAACCGACGAAAACTATGGATCCGTCAGACTTTGCTCACAAAAACCGGTAAAACCAGTTGGAACCGGTCGGTTCGCTAGTTCGGTTTGGAGCCGAACTTTTTTTCCGGTTTCGACCGGTTTAATTACATCAACGATCCAACAACGATCCAACAACTAGACCGGACCGGTGAGGCACCGGTTCACCGGTTCAACCGGTCAAACCGGCCGGTTCAGTCCGGTTTTTAAAACGAGACACCAACTAGAGAGTCTGATTCAAGTAATAGTTTCTTGGTATTCTGACTATTCCTGTGGCGAATTCGAGCCCTTGAACAAAGTGCTTCAACTTCGGCTATTAGCGGGGAAGAGGGATAATCGGATCCTTCGTAAACGGCCTCCCAGGAAATCACCCGACGCATAATCTGGAGGATGAGCTTTCCATCGAGAGCAACCGGGGGGGTTCTGTGGGCCTGATCTTGTCTCCAAAATACCCCCGCAGCTGCGATTCTTTGTACCACAGATGTTGTTTTTCTGGTGTGAGACTCAAAATGTTGTTTTGTGGTGTGAGAGAGTTTAAGAATCAGCCAATCAGGTATTCTTTCTGGTTTAACATTGATTGATTATTGTTGTTTGCTATGTGGTAAAAATAAGAAAAACGGTTTGTAGGAATTCCAGATGTTTTGGTTGCTCTTCCTTCTCTAGTTCAGCCCTAGGCCGCAAGGACTCAGAATGAATGTTATTGTTTTACCTGTAATTCCTAGGTAACGTTTGCGGGATTGCATTGACTATTATGCATGTACAGTGTGTTTTTGTTTCCAGTGTCATGGACATGTAGTATATATTTTCAATGCGAAAATACCCAGAATACTATAAACACAGCACACATAATTTGTTTATTTTCTAGGAGAGAACGTGGTACAAATCTCGACACATACATTGGTAGATCTCTCTTTTTGACGAGGAATTGATAACTGTGACGTGGTAAAATCATTTCTAAGAATTTCAAATGCTTAGTTCCAACTTCAATGTTATTGTTTATTAGGCCAAATTTGTAAGGATTGTATCCCCTATTTTAGATCTCTTCTTGTGACTTTTATCTAGCATCACGAACTCTTAAGCGTACATGTCCAATGTGGGATATTCATGACTTCCTAAACCACACATAGAACTAATATATTTCCAATATGGGAGGAATACCGGCACGAATATGTGGTGTTAGCCCAAACACAGCATGTGATCTTCGGCGGTGCGAGCAACTCTGTTGAGTGGTAGTAGCTTCATTATGTGCTTTATATCATATTATGGACAGTATTACTTAAATTCCTTAACAGCTATCTTATGTATCCAAAGGATTCCAATAGGAAATAAATTGGCAATGCTCCATTACTCCGAAGCACAAGCTAGGATTAGGTTTCTCCAACTTCAATACATAACTCCGAAGCATAAGCAATAGTTCAGTGACAAAGGTATCTTGTCTTCTTAGACATTGATTGGGAATTGAGGGAGAAAAGACTGGACCCCAAGCACGCTCCTACCAGAGATACGCAATTCCAAGTGAACTGATGGAACATAAGAGACTTGCATCAACTAGGTAAAATGAACCCCCCCCCCCCCCCCCCCCATTATAAGAACCCAAACTGAAAACTTACATCAAGTCATTCTGCTCATACATATCTGAATTAGATGAGTTTCCAAATAAGGTAAATTCCTGAATTAAATTTCTTTCAGTCAGGATATAAATTTAACTACTTGTTTCCAAACCCCATGGGCCTCCAAAGTCTGGATTGCCTCTTCAGGTTACTTGGTGTGAATGCAATATGTTTTTCTTGGATTCATGACCATCATAAGATTATAGGATCCATCTCCTATTTTATCAATCCGGGATCTAGTAATGTCCCTACAGTAGCTGATCTGACTTTGATTACTTCTACATGAGAACACATTTGACATACTGAAAAGTTAATGCATCGCCAAACTCAGAATTTAAGAACATTAGTTAGGTGTTGTGAATACATGAACTGATTATTCATTAGATCACGAGAGATTTGTGGTAACTCTGGTCCACCCACCCTCTTTAAAGGGATAAATTAGTTGTGTTTGGCAATGGTATATATTAGCGTTACTTACATACCTTCTGAGATATACCACAAACTAAAATTTAAAGAAGTTCCTCTAGAGGATTGTTTCAATTGATTTGTGGGGAAAAATAAAACAAGTTCCTGGGACTAGCCAAAGTATGCCTTTGATCGATGATATGATTTGAAAGGGCACAATATGTTATTCCATAGAAGGACAAAGTACGAAAAAAAGGCTTGCTAGATGTTTCACCCACTTAAACCCCTCCAACTTTAGATTGGAAACAATCCCACGGCCCTTTCGGTCAATGAGCGTCAGTTGATGGCGACAGAAGCCTATAACGTCACCCCACATGAGGAGTATTATTTCGTCTTTTCTACATTAATATGAATACCTACAAAACCCATTTCAATATTGTGTAATCAGACAGTATCAATGGCTCTGAAATCCTGCAAACTAGCATGACATTTCAAGATAGTATACATGTCTCTATTAAGCTTCAATCAAATGGCCAATGGGTATCGGAATTAATAGTAACAGAGGATTATTACCTGGGGTTTAAAGAAGCATCACCTGTTGTCACCGTGGACGAGTAGTGTTGGTGAACGGTGCTTGTCGGTGTTATGACATTAGGAGAGAAATGTAAGTCTGCTACACGGTGGAGATGTTTGCCATACTGTCCTTTTCTGACCCATGGATTTGTTTTAGATTTCTTATAGTCAGGGGACAAATCCATTACCGTCACTAGAAATAAAGAAATGATCGTGTTGATGACAGATGAAGAATAGTTTGTGTGAAATACTGCTAGCATGCACGGCTTAAATAGATTTCCTTAAAACCAGAAGTACATCGGTTTTCTTTTTTCCTATTCTTTTTTTTGGGAAAAAATCTCTTTATTTCTAGAAAGGATTTTGTTACAACTTTTTAATAGAAAAAAGTAGCATTCATTTGCTTCGGTATATACCAAAAGGTTATTTTGCACCCTAAAAGCTACTCTGAGAGGGTGTCAGTGTCACTACACTAAGCTGAAGCAGTTACATATGTTTATACTTTATATAGCATACGCATGTCTTTTTTTATGTTAATTAGTATGATCCATTAACGACCTCAATTGACTTTGAGTATCAAAATCTAGTATGTTCTCAGGGTCCTGAACAGAGTGTCGGTGTCACTAAGCAGTTACATCCATGTGTCGGTTTTATATCAATTATGATGGTCCATTTAATGACCCCAATTGTATTTCTTGCAGGTGATTATGACAATCTCGTATCTTCCCAGTCACCTAACGGATCAGAACTATATATCATAAATCCGATTAGTGAAGCTTGCTCTTAAATCTGATTGGAAAATAACTTATGAACGTGTATAAGGTTTCTCTCTATACCAAACTTATCAATTGTTATGAAGTCTTCACATTTTTTTTAGTATTTACGAATGCTTATTTTACAATATTAGTTTGAAATAGCCCCATATGTTGGATTCTACCCATATGTGGTTTTGGTGCCATCCGGTGCGAACTTGGATAATTGGTAAAAGTAATTTTACTTCATTGAGCCGCAAAGAAGTTCAGACAGAGACTGACATGTTACGAGAAGTACAGTTAAACATGAATAGCTACTAACTAACTACCAAGCAACCCCATTGCGTCTCACTCACTCTCTCCCTCTCCATCTTTGCCCACTGTGTAGGGTTTCTTGCCGATTTCAACGTTGGTACTCTGCAATGCAACCTGTTTCTGGAGTTCTGTTCATATTTCTGCTGTGGCTCGTGGTTTTGGTGACCCGACTGACCATGTCTGGTTTCATCAATTCCAGTGGTACGCTTCAATTCTCTGGATTATTCGTTATGAGTAGATTGGGTTCTGACTCAAATGTATTTGTCAGCTACATTGGTTTTTGATTGGGCTTTATGTGCATCATCTATTACGGGCTTCTTAAATTTATATCACGTTTATTATTAATTTGGTTTCGTTGAATAATGTATATCTATGGTTGCCAAAGGCTGTCTTGCTACTTCCTTAGATTAAGAAGCGCGTATTGTAGTACCACTTGGGTAGTTTCTGTTTTCAAGTTGAATGTTGTTGTTTGCTAGGCTAAATTTTATTGACATGATGAACTATTGATCAGAAGTGTGTTAAGAAAATTAAGATCTCAAAATGTAGCATTGCAAAATTGTTAATGGGAGTTCTCTATGATCTGTTATTTCTTCCTTCCTTAGATATGAATATTGTGATATGGTGACGACTTGTTTTTTGTTTCCTGAAGTGGACAAATCATAAGACTAATAACACACATGACAGTTCTCGATGATCTGTTATTTCTTCCTTCCTTAGATATGAATATTGTGATATGGCGACAATTTTTTTGGTTCCCTTAGGTGGACAAATCATACGACTCATAAGACATAACATAGTTTAATTAGAAGTCCCAACATTAGTGCTTTACCTTGAAAAAGTTGCCCACCTTTTCACTTAATTAAATAAATACAATTTTCTCTCATACTTTTCACTTTCAAAGAAAAGAAGGCATATGTGACAAGCGACAATTTAGTTAATTTATCAAGAGCCTGTCCTTAAATTTTTGGAAAGTCCACACCAACCATTATTCTTGGACGGGGGGAGTAATAGAAGAGTAGCTTTAGAGTGCATTAGTTTAAAGGCAGTAGCTAGTTAGCCACCTACAAGCAATAGGGGTAAGACACTATATTAGGTAACAAAGACACCACTTGACAACAAGCTTGTCGAAACCAGCTACCAGCTAACATACCCGTCATCCATGTGATTTGGTGATGCAATGCTTAGGACTTCTGGAGCAGCCAAACAAACTACGAAATAGAAACAAGAAAACAAAAATGCAATAAAGAACCTACAAAAATACGGGGAAGACCCAGCTAAACAAGCCCCTTTTGACCAGGAAGCCGACTTCCTGAATTCTAAGCCGAAAGAGATTCTCTTAAGTGTAAATTTTGCAACCCTCCAACCTTATTTGAGCAGCTTCACCTCACTCTTACTGATTGATTTGCAATTCTGCATTTTGAACCAAATCAAATGCTCCCCAGTTTTAAAACTAGGTGAGCATTTTATTTGTTTGAAAACGGAGATTTGAAACTCAATTGGTAACAGCACTGTGGAACTGCTCAAAGAGAGGTTGGAGGGTTGCACCATCTACACTTATCAGTTTTTTCTTTCTTTCGATAGAACCTCTACGGGTTAGAATTCAGCAACTTGGTTTCCTACAAAACACATACACTAAAGGCAACCATTTCTTTTACTTCCTTTCCCTTCCCCTTGGTCGATTGGAGATGCCCTAATTGCAATCTCTCAATTCCGTGGTCCCAAAACCAGTGTCTGGAAAAAATAGAAAAACAAATTGAAGTTGTTCATCATGCTTTTATTTTTGTTTTTTTTTTCAAAATACAAGGTTTAGCTTTTAGTTTCCAGAGCTTATATCATGCATGCTATGGATTGCTATATCATTATAAAAACATTAATATATAGATACCAAAATATATATTATTCAAATATCTGCAAATTAATCCATTACGCTATCGACATCACATAAATGGGTGTTGCCTACCCGAACACATGTGCAGGGTCCGTTCCAGGCCTCATGTCTAAGGGGCAAACTATCTACCAATAAATTCAACCTTGTTGCCATAGAAGTTGCAACTAACCCAACTCAAAATTACAGCGGGATTTTAGAATATCTCTCATGAAGGGTGAGATAGCGGGGTCCTATACTCCAAAGTTATTTGACTCACTTCTAGGGATTGCTTGTTTGATTACATGTGAGCTTCCTAGTTATTTTCACCTACGTTACATGGACTCGGGTGCGGGTGTCATATCCGGTGTGTATCCGGAGGTCGGATTCGCACAATCTTCTAAAAGTAGGATCCGGGGACTCGGCATATATAAGTATTTAAAATTTGGATACGGGTACGGGGATATGGTATATAAATTTTAAAATAATAATAATAATATTATTAATAAATTATCATATCAATTACTACTTCTCATAAGAAAAATTGGCGCAAGAGAAAGATTAAGACACGTACCTCTCTGAGTTATTTGGTTCAAACATCTTCTCTAGCTGGGGAGTTTTATGCTCACAAAGTGACAGTTGGGGAGTATGTCGGAAAAAAAAAGAACACTAAGAAGACTTGTGACATAAAGACAATACTCAAGTTACAAAACTAGCCTCACTACAAGTGTAGTAGTTAGCTTTATGTTTAAGGGTATTTAGGTCTTTTCCAAAATTACAATCACTGTACGGGGAGAAACACACAACCACACACAGATTCATCTCTCTCTTATCCATCCAAAACAGATCTGAAAAATCGTCTCTCTCCCTCTCTTCCGTCGAAGCCACGAAGTGACGGGAAACGGTCGTCTTCTCCGGCGCCGGTGAAGGCTTTCTACTGCTCCACCGACCCAGCCGCGTCGGGATGCCTCCTCCACGAATCCGCCACACATCCCATATCCGAACCCGAGTCGAATCGTATCGACCCGGGTACTTTGCCGACTATGCTGAGTCGAGGTAACGTAGATTTTCACTTCTAGTACTCTTTTCCTAGCTTGGAAAATTGAGATCACTATCTTAAATTTACTATATAGAACAATACCAAACATTTTTACAGTTTCACCGATGTCGGCTACATGGATCAAGTGCATCCATTGGGCACTGTCCTAGCTCTTTTACTTCCTCAGGTTTAATTTGACTAAATCAGGTCTTATTGTCTCCACTCTATACCACAATCTGTTTTGGTCCCCCTCTCCCTTGTCTAAAACCCTCGAACTGAACTGTGTAACTTATTATAACCAACAATGGCGGATCTGTATGAGGACCAGTATAGTCCCCACTCCATTTTTGGAAATTGCATTTTTACTTTTACTCCGTTTCCCTTTTTTTTTTTTTTCATTTTAGCCCCCATAATAATCCCCCATAATAATTGCATTATAGCCCCCTGACACGATTCAACTGCAAGTGTACGGCTGTCGCGTGTAGTAATATCCAGAAATCCGGGTTTATCGAACCCAAAGGACTTGTCGTGAACCAATTAGGATGATGAAGTTCGTGTGGGCTAGCAATTGAGTTTGTTCACTAATTTAATAAAGTAAGTAACAAGCTAATTATTAAAACTGTGAGTGAATATGAGAGACGAATATCAGGTTTTTCTCTAGGTTTACTAGGTTTCCACCATTCATGAATTACGGTCTGAAACACAAATGATGAATTGATTTGCCAAACGAGCAAGGTTACTTTGAAGATTTCTCAACCAAAGTCTATACTTAGAGCACGTACCTGATTTCTCTAGCCTACGTACGTCTAAACATGCATCGTGATCTTCTAACTTCTACTCAATGCTCACAGTCTGTGGTTGATTTCTCTAACCGGTGACTCTGTGCTAAATTCAATTATCCGAGCAATTCGTTGCTTTCACTAACCAATTACCTATGATCTTCATATAGGTGATCAAACTACACAAAGATGGGTTAAGATCAAGAATTAAACATAGCACAACCATTCATCAATTAATTTTAAGCAAAGCGTGAATCAAATTCATAATCCGCCAAAACGGCTTCAAACCTTAGCTACCATGGAGAAATCCCGTTAATGAACTTAGCTACTGAGATTCATGAGTAACACGATGAAGTTTATGTTGTTCATGATAAAAAATAATGAAAAAGATAGAGAAGAGAGATCAAACGATGGAATCCTCGCTCTCACGACGAACTCCAAACTCCAAGCCTTCCTCCAATGTGTTCTTCTTCGTCTCCAGCAGCCTACTCTGCCCTCTAAGTCTAAAAATCGTGATGTATAGGGCTGGGCACGAATTTTAATGTGTTTTGGCCGAATTTGCAATTCAGCCCCTCTAGTTTGCAATTCTCGGACAGATTTCATAAGCTGATTTTGCGCGGGCCTTTTCTCCCTCATCCGGACTCCGTTTTAGGCCTATCTTATATCGTTGGAACGCCCTGGATGTATACTTTCTAATGGCATAGGCCTTGCTCCAAAATTTTATATGTAACTCCAGATACAGCCCGAATACTGAAGACTGGTACAATGAACTTTTTCACCTCTTATTCGTTTTTGCGTTATCTTCGGCGGACCATATCTTTCTCTCCGACCTTTCCTACCGTTGGAAAGCTCTTTGAGTCTACTTTCATTTGGCACATGTCTCACTATAGCAGGTCTTGTAGAACTCAAGATATTATTAAAATAGTGAAGGTTGGTCACTTTTGCGCCTCTAATTTCTCTTCTCTTCATTCTTCTTGACTTCCGAAGCTCGTTTCTTCTTTCCAAATGTTTCTCGCATGTCTTATTCCTGCAAATCACAACATGAACACACCTGCGAAGATCAAATGTGATAAAATACATCAAATCACATGCAAAACAATGCAAGAAACGCCCGGACTTCACATTTAAGCTCTAAAACTCATTTATGCTCCTTTTCTCATACATTTGCTTGAAACTCATCACTTTGCACCGAAACACACACAAATTAGCAGTGAATCGATATAGATTATAACTCCAACTATGGAGTTATCACCCCCAACTTTACAAAATTTTGAAATTTACGTTTATTTGGTTTCATTATTCTAATTTAGCCTCACTATAACGAATTCCTTGATCCGCCCCTGATAACCAAGACATCCCACTGCCTATAGTACACTTGGCCCAAACACCTCAAACAATTTTCCCTCTTATGTGCAACGTCTAGATTATTTCTGATAGTGTTATTGTGTATCATATCTTTCATACAACACTCATCCACCTCAGCATTCTCATTTCTGCTGAGGTGGATGAGAATTATTCTTAATTCCCCAACACTTGTTTTGTACATCAACGCGGGTCTTACACCGGTTCTATAAAAACTTGCCCTTCCTGAGATCCTACAGTCGCACGACACTCAAGATGCACTCCTTGACTTCAACCACCTTTCTTTTATGCCCGTTACCATTACTTCACACTTCTTTAATTGAGTATCAATTTGTATTACCACAAGCATGCTCAATTTCTGAGAAAAATTTCTGCATGTACCACTGAGTATTACAGTAACTCGAGATGATAAATTGGTACAAGTCCAAATTAGCATGAAATGGAAGAATGTGAAAGCTAGTTAACCTAAGCGTAATCAATTATAGTTATCAAGTAAGGGATCTGAAGTATGTCACAAATATAAATTATTTGTCAGACAAATTATATAAACTTCCCTTAAGGTTTTCTGTAAATAAAAAATCCACCCTTAAGTTTGAAAAATTATCAAAACCCTCTTACTGTTTTGACTCTGCTGCTAAAGCCAATAATATCACTCGCATACCCTCTATTAAACTCAATGTATAGTTAATGACTGATACAGATACGAACCCGTATCAGGACAAAGCGTGGCAACCGGATGCGTTGTGGTTAATGAATTTAGGCGTTTATTTTAATTATTAAGAGATTAGGGAGTACTTTATTTGTTTGGGGTTATTCGTTATTCGTTAATTGTTTAAGGGGTCTTGGGGTAAGTAGCAGTTAGTTGAACTAGTATTTATATTCCTGTCAACTCAGTCTTTTAATTATCAATGAATGAAGAAGAATTAAGCCAATTTAGTAGAAACCCTAGTTTCGAGATTTCAGCTTCTCGATTTGCTGAGCTGGAGATCGTAGCTTCTCAAACTGCTATAATATCGTAGCTTCTCAAACTGGTGCTTTCATTGAGAGCACCATTCACTGGTGCTTTCATCAATGACGAATGCAGGTGAACTTTATGACAGTTTTGAGGAGCAACTACTAGCCACACTCAAGGACATCCAGACCCACCCGGGTAATCTGGAGACGGACGTCGCAGAATTGAAGGCGCGAACCCCAACACTGTCTGCATCGCCGCAGCCAGTCAATCCACAGCCGGCGCCGCAGCCGCCACAACTGCAGCAGAAGCCGCCACAGTCACAGCTGCTCCCGGAGGAACATGCGCCACAGCAGCAGCTGATCCTTTCACAGCCGCGGCCGCCGACCCATCAACAAACCCTAGCTAAGGTTTTCCAGCCGTCGCCCCTCTAGCAGAAGCTGGGTGTCCTACCCGCCGCTTGTGGCGCAACAGAAGCAGCCGCCGCCACTGCCCATACAGCACCAGTAGCAGAATCAGCAGTAGACGCCGCCGCTGCCGTCACACGACCAGCAGCAATAGCAGCACAAGTCGTGGACGCCGCCGCCGCCTCAAACCATGGACCAACAGGCAACACAGTCCCAGGGCCCGTTGCAGATCCAGACAGGATTGGTTTCCCAGACCGGTCAACAACCAGGGCCTCTCCAAGCCCATTTCCGATCGCCACTGGTTGCCGCTCCGACCGGATTTGGTCCACCAGCGCCTGATCCGACCCAGCCCGAACCGCTACCGCCCCCGTACGAGCTACTTCAGCAGCAACAGGCTCTTCCACCAGCCTCTGGTTTCACCTGCGATTTTCGGCGCCGTGCTCCTGCTATTTTCGCTATTTTAGTGATGGAGGAGCAGAGGGAGTATACGGGGATTGAATTTAGTGTCTCTGCGAATTTATTGTGCAACGCAGTGTTATGGTGTGACATGGCCAACATTAGTGCTCATGTTGCCGCAAAGGAGTGTGCCAACCCCTTTGAGTATTGTTACATGAGTCCCGCAGCAACTCATAAAAGCAATTTCCCGTACGATCCTGTGAAAAACGAAACAGAAATTTCACCTTGAGGTCAAGGTGAATGACAACGGGAGGGAGGTTGATACGGGTACGAACCCGTAGCAGGACACAGCGTGGGAACCGGATGCGTCGTGGTTAATTAATTTAGGCGTTTATTTTAATTACTAAGAGAGTAGGGAGTACTTTTTTTGTTTGGGGGGTTTTATGGTTATAAGTTAATTGTTTAAGGGGTCTTGGGGTAATTTGCAGTTAGTTGAATTAGTATTTATATTCCTGTCAACTCAGTCTTTTAATTATCAATGAATGAAGAAGAATTAAGTTAATTTAGTAGAAACCCTAGTTTTCGAGATTTCAACGTCTCGAATTGCTGAGCCGGAGATCGTAGCTTCTCAAACTGCTACAATATCGATAGGTGAACCTTATCAATAACCTCCTCAAACAACTAATTAATCATATGAACGATTGGACCTACTATTAAGTTGTATTCTTTCTTGGGGCTGAGATTTTATTTTGACATTCTATATGAATATACAACAGACATAATTATTTATTCGTTATTTTGTAAATTTCTTGAAATTATTCCTATACTCTACAGTAGCTCAGTTGCAAATTTGATAATACGAAATTCAATCTTGAGGAGCGAATAAATGAATATAACAAAAAAACTGGAATTTAAGAAAGCAATGCCTCTTTTTGTAGTTTGCTTAATATTTTAAGTAACAACTTTCATTCCTGTTAGACAAATGTCTCTAACTCTCAATCCAATGTAAGGGCAAAATGGAAATACAATTCAATTTAATGTGTGGAATAACTAGCGGTGTCGTCTGTACAAAATTAAAACGGGAAATAAGGGTGTTTTACATTTCTCAATATATAGGTCCGGGTTGTATAACCAGTATCAGGTCCCCCTCCAAATCCTCCAGATCTCAAACGGTATACTTGATCCCCTTGTGTTATGTAAAATGTGTGAATAGGGTCAAGCAGTACAAGAAAAAGATATATATATATATATATATATATATATATATGTATGTATATGTAATTATGTATATATATTTGAGAACCAAGAAAAAGAGATAACTAGGAGAGTAATTGACTTGTTTTAGTCAAACATTTAACAACAAATGATTCTTTCCATTAAAACTAATGGTTTTGAGGATAAATTGGCCATTTAAAAGATCAAAAAAGGGTGAACGGTAACATGTAAGGCCTGTGGCTAGAGTGCTACTTCCCTGTAAGGGACTAACCATGATGTGGAGTATTTACAAATTTCCAAAGAAGTCATTGCCACACCGTAAAACTAGCCTAGAAACGTCTATTGTGTTCACCAAATTGCCACTCAAATGCAAGTCTCGGTGTTTCTAAAATCTGCTCATCACGAGGTCGTCTGACCCAGATTGCCTTTAAGCCAAGTTTTTCAGAACATAAATATTTTCTTTTCTATTTGAAAAAAGTCACCTGAGCAAAGTTCGATCAGACACGTCTTTTTAGATTTTACACTGTATGTCCCCTCCTCCATGGTTAGCTCTACAATAACACAAAGGTGTCATAACTCGAAAACCTACAGGTTCGACCCCTTTGGGTCAGCATTCTAGGATGACTAGGAAATTGTAGCTTCAAGAAAATGATGGCTTATAAAAAATAAACGAGTTGGAAGCCATAAGTAACTAATCCGCAGTGCCAAAACCTCAACAATAGAAAACTAAAGATATAAACAAAACTGGGGAGGACATTAGAAGTTGAAACCTAGACAAATATTTGAAGAAAGTTGCCTAGCATCTTTTTCGCCGAAGGGACCGTAACCTGGGGCATATATATAAATAAGTTTAAAGATCAACCGATCAAGTTTCTTTCCTCCACCATGGCACAAATGCAGGAATGTAGATCACTGTGAACTTCAGGGTCAGTGCAGAAGTTCGTTGAATAACAAATCTATGACTGAGAGGATTGTGGAGAGAGTTGTTCCACACCTCATGAATTGCAATCAACTACGGCATGTATCGGACATTCTTATTGTCAAATTCTTTTTTGATGTTTTCCTTTGCCCGATCCACAGCCTCTTACATATGAAACAAAGTTGTGGCTTAATACTGGTTAATTTAATGCAAGTTCCTTGGGAGAGGAATAGTGGCACGCAAAACCACAAATGCTCCAACCGAAAATGAAGCATCACTAACCAAAGTAGCAATCTTTCTTCTATCAGTTCTGGAAGCCCAAAACTGAAGAGTTCCACTGAGATGAAGACAATAACTACTCTGATCTCCTTTCCGGACACAAAATTATCAAGAAATAGGAAATGTATTGTTGACTTGATCTTTGTTGTATTAAACTCTAATCAGGTCATAAGAACATGTGAGGCTCCTCATGAGCTTTAAAACTTCTATATGACGGTAACTGAATTTCATTAGGTTCTAGCCTTGCCCAGTGTACAGTCGTTGGACACTATAGTCCCAATATTCTCAATCATGAATTCTAGACAATGAGATGCAAGGTGACACATCATGAACAGTTTTTCCACAGTACTCGTGCAAGGTGACACAACATTTGAGATGATTGAACCTGCTAGCCGAGGGTTATTAAGCGTTAAGGTGTAAAATCCTTACAGAGAACATGGTGGAAGCCCACACATACCCTCTAGAAGAACCCACCAATGGTGAAGGAGGTGTCTCCTCACATAGCTCATAGAACTGACATGTACATGCGAAAATCCAATAGCTTAACTAGAATGGTGGCTGGTCTTGTGGTTTGGAGCAGAGTGAAAGTAGTGTTCAGACTTGGCACAATTTGAGAGGATTCCTTCTCCAGAGTGAGCACGAGCGGATTAAACTTCGAGTAAAGGATATTCAAGCTTTGTGGAAGGCCACATGATGCAGTGTTAATGTAGATGGATTGATGGACAAGGAGAGGGAGGATCTGCTTAATGTTTTAGTCGATTTCCCCCGCGGATTAATTTATTTGAATTCACTAGATATCTGCTGCAATTGGAGATGTTAACGCTCTCCTAATGTTTTCTTATGAGATGATTAAGGAGGTTAGGGCAAGTAATGTGGTCCAGATAATCTCTAATGATTTGTCACCGTGCATGTACTATGAGAAAACTGTTTATGAAGAACCACCAAACAATTTATTGATAGCCAGTGCAATCAATTTCTGGATATCATGATAGAGAAAATTGGGACTATGGGTCTAACAAATGTATCTTGAAGTAGGCTAGAACCCTAACGAAATTAAGTTACCGTCATATAGAAGTCTTAAAGATTTATGAGGAGCCTCGCATGTTCTCATTAGATCACCCAAAGTCAAGTCAATAAGACCTTTCCTATTTCTCGATAATTTTGTGTCTGAAAAGGAGAATATAGAGTAGTTGTTGTCTTCATCTCAGTGTAACTCTTCAGTTGAGGGTTCCAGAATCAATAGAAGAAAGATTGCTAATGTGGTTGTAGATGCTTCATTTTGGGTTGGAGCATTTGTGGTTTTGAATGCCACTATTTTTGTCGTGAGGAACTTGCATTTGATTCACAAGTGTTGAGCCACAACTTGGTTTCATATATGAGACTATTGATCGCGCAAAGGAAAAGATCAAAAAACAATTTGACAATAAGATCGCCCGATACATGCCGTACTGGATTGCAGTTGATGACATGTGAAACAACTGTCTCCACAATCCTCTCTATTAGCAATTTTTTTATGTAAATCGTAGATTCTGTTATTCCACAAATGTTTGCTCTAACCTTGAGGTTCACAGTGATCTAAAATCCTGCTTTTGTTTCATGGTCGAGGAAAAAACCGGAACGGTTGGTCTTTAGACAAATTTATTTATATGCCACATGTTATGGTCCCTTCAGCGAAAAAGATGCTAGGCAACTTTCTGTTCTCGAGGTTTTGTCAATATAGATTAGTTACTTATGGCATCCAATTAGTTTATTGGTTATATCCCTTCTTTTTCTTAAAGCTACATTTTTCTCAGTTATCCTAGAATGCTGATTCAACGGGGTCTAGCCTGTTGGTTTACGAGTTATGACACCTTTGTGCTATTATAGAGTTAACCGTGGAGGACGTACAATGTATAATCTAAAAAGACGTGTCTGCCCGAACTTTGGGCCGGTGAATCTTTTCAAACAGAAAAATTATATATTTATGTTGTTGAAAAATTTGGCTTAAAGGAACTTCGCCAACAGTTGATAGCCTCACCTGAGTTGAGAGCATCTTAACATTTAATATCAAGATAAAATACATTTAAATGCCTCTTCCTGACTACAGATTATAAGGACATATTATAGTTGAATATCAAAACCTTGGGTACAGAAAAGATAGCTCAAACTGCCAAAAATACAGCACTTTATGTAATAATTTTACCTACCACCTGTTCAAGTCTAGTATCAAAAAAAGAAGTGAAATCTTCATTCACCAAGAAAAACATAGAGAAGAGAGAGAATAGAACATATCAGGAAGAAGCTACTTATGAAGTATAGAGCTAGTTATAGGCTAATTGACCAAGTCACAATCGGCTGTCTCTTATGTATGTTTCTGGGGATACCTATATGTGTATGAAGCTAAGAAATCGTACATTTGTATTGGTGTTCAAAGACTAAGATAATTGTAATTTCAGGTTATAGTTGTCAGTTGTCCCCACTCCTTGATCAGACAATAAATTATATTCTGTGACCTGCTCTTAGTTGCTTTGACAAATTTTTGCTTACTCGAGTTGGAAAGTTGTATATCAAAATTTCATCTTTGGATCACGATTGCCTCATAAAGTAACAAGTTATAGTTGTCTCATCCCCATTCCTATATCAGACCATCAATTGTATTCCGTGACGTGCTCTTAGTTGCTTTTACCAATTTCCGCCTACTCGAGAATGGAAAATTGCATATCGGTTTCCATAAAGTAACAAGTATGGTCGCCAAAATATATGGAAACTTAAACAAAGACCAACAATGAAATACGAGAACTATAAATAGATAGATCATGGAATATGAAGCACAAATTACTCATATAGTCCAATCATCAAGGTATCCGAAGAAGTCAAACATGGAGTCTACTAATGAAAGGATTCGATTTGGGAAAGCTTGCTACCATTTGAAGATTGCTACCATTTAAAGGAGAGGATCTCATATGAGATGTATATTAGTTAGAGAGTTATTTGTGGACGAGTTTTTTTGCTTGAGCTACATCCCTCCTTGAGTTACGAAGATAATGCTATTACCATCACTTTTCTGGAATAAAAATACCAGTACCAATAAGTTTGTGGACAGCTGAAAATAATAATAATCAGCAGGTCGTGCATGGTGAAAGAACAAAAATTATAATCAAATACAAAATGAATTGGATACTTTTGGTTTTAGTATGAAGGGGGCAAATTACAGTACAATACCTGGTGTGCTCTATAGTTATCATAAGAAGCAACAAGTATGATTGAGGAGATTTTCAAGTAGTCATTTAAGATTTTACTACTTTAAAGAAGAAAAAAATATGTGAAAATGAAAATTCATTATTATATAGATTACTAGTTGGCAGCCGCTACCAATAAAAGTTGTGCTCTATAATTATGTATACTATATATACCCATATAACACAAGCCGAGAATAGGAGTAACCCTGAAAATCATCAACGCATGTATAGACTCTATTCCGCTCCAGAAATTTCCTTGCACCTAAAAGCTAAGATAAATGTAAAGGCTTAATATCACATTGCATAACCCCATTTTATAGAAAATGCCACATTGCATGCTCCACTTTAAAAACTACCTTTTTGCATCCCCGTTTTCAGTGTTTCTATCGTGTTGAAACTTGGAATATTTTCCGTTTATACATTATCTCTGTAAAAGGGTAATGTGGTCAATATAGAATTAATAGTATCATATCTCTACTATTAGAAAGTTTGAAGTGTTCCTAACCATGTAGTGTTCCTAATCCTGATTTGTTCGTAATACTTTTGGATGGGCAAAAATATCCCTGAAATACCACGGTACAATGACAAGAATACCCTCAAGTGTTCATTTTTGTCCCCCTGACAAGCACATTTGTTCATAGATGCCGTTTTTCACGTTAGGAACGACCCATCTCATCCAGGCCTGACTATAAGTCAACCCTTAGAGTTAACACTTTAGCTGTTTGCAAACCATTGTGCAACGATGAGATTGAAGCATCCTACAAAGTAAGGGGTGCCATTGGCTGTGTTCGCTCTTTAGTCCCATTGGGTTCAACAAGATCAGTTGTAAGTCCAAAATGCCTAAACCCTAATTGATTCTACAACTTTTTGTCAATCTCAAATTCTCTTTTCATGGGCTGGAAACCTGCACGTCCCTTGTTTTTGATCGTGGAGTTTGGTGAATTACTCCCAGTAAATAGATGCCTAAACCCTAATTGATTTTATATCATTTTCATCAATGTCCAACTCTGTTTTCATGGGCTGGAAACCCGAACTCTCTCTTTCTTTGTTCTTGATCGTGGTGTTTGGTGATCGCTCCCAATAAAAACGTTTTTCGTTTCACTCTACTTTTTGGCACCTTTGTATGTATCCTCTTTTCTCCCTGTTTATGAATTTCAATGCTTTTAATTAGTATCTCCATAGTGCTTTTCATTGCCTGTGAGCAGGGAAACCCTGTTATCATCTCAGTGCCCAGTGACGTTACTTCTTCTCGTACTACCGTGCCTCAACTGTTAGACAAAATTATTTTAAATATTTCATGGTTCATTTTGTTTGTAGTTTGATAGTAACAATATTCGATAATCCCATTGTTTAACAATATCTATCCCTATTTACATAGCTTTCCTCTGATGACAATGACCATAAGATTTTAATGTTATCCTCAAAAAAAAAATAAGATTTTGATGTTTCCTAGGTTAATGGATACAATTGTTTGTAGAAAATGCATAACCTGAGTCCTTGTTACATATTTGGGATGCTTAATCATTAGTTTCCACTTTCAAATTACATGTATAGGTTCGCATTGATAGTAATTAGGTTCCTTTTCCAGAAAAAAATATTGTTAGCAAAGATATTAAATCAAGTTGATCTATGAATAAAACATAGCATCTTTTATCTTATCCAGGTAGGTCTAATATACTTTGAAGTTTATTAGCTTTTATTCTTTCATTTCAAATTGCTGCAAAAACTCATGCTGTCTTTCCTTCATGTTTAGCTTTCCAAATTACACTCACTTCGATACCTTGGGTTACTACTTTGTGGCAGTAGGTAGTTTTCAGTAAGAATTAGAGAAAATATTCAGTGTTTCCTAGTGAAACCGGAAAATGGTGGTCATGGCAGCCTGTGCCGTCGCGTTCTCAAACCCACTATCTTCTGGATCAAATATGTTATTTTAGTGGAGAAAATGATTTATATTCCCTATCTTGTGGAGAATAAATTGAATCCCGTGTCTTATTAAACCTTGATAGTCCTTTGGGTCCATGAACATCGTATTGCAAATTGATTTTATACAGTTTTAAACCCTGAATGGTTTGATGCCTAGGATGATACCAGAAAGTAGTACTTTCTAATATTAGGTTATTTATGTCTTCTTAAGTATTTATTTTGTTCTATCTCTACAAATTTATAGGCGATGGACAAAGCACACAGGCTAGGGCAGCGGAAAGTCGTGAATGTACACCGGCTTATTATGCGAAGAACTTTGGAGGAGAAAGTCATGAACCTCAAGAAATTTAAAGTGTCAGTTGCTAAGCTGGCATCAATGCAGAAAATGCCAGTCTAAAAACAATGAACACAGATCAGTTGCTTCATCTATTCACATCAGCGGAAACGAAAAAGGTATCCGTCATCCATTGTTGATTTTAGTAGTTTTGAAAGGAATGTATTTGACTAACAAATTACCTCACCTTATGCGCATATTTGTCACACGTCTTGTCACAATAATGAGAATATAACTACTTGCGAATGTACTACAGTGCCTAAAGGTATTACTGAAAAAGAATTGTGATATGAATATTAACATATAGTTGTATAACAAAAAAGTAGTTTTCAAAATATAGTATAGATAGTGCATTGTGAGAGGTAACTGAGAGACAGTGAGAAATGAGAAGAATAAAGAATGACTAGTAGTAACATGAAATGAAGATCGGAGTGGGGTCCTGCAAATATGAATATGTGTTGTTGAAAATGGTAGTAACCCGACATATGGAAATCACCATGTGTGTTATACTTAACATTACCAAAAAGAAGTAACATGAAATGAAGATCGGAGTGGGGTTGAAAATGGTAGTGACCCGACAGATGGAAATCACCATGTGTGTTTTACTTAATACTACCAAAAAGACATGTGAAGTATATTTATGGTGTGGAATGGTAAATTTATTGCCGATAAAATAATTGTCCTCCAAGTTATTTAAAAATAGATAAAATAAATTACGGCACCCCTACTGTACCCGCACCCTAAATGTTTTTTTTTTTTTTTTTGAGAACCACCCTTAATGTTTTAGATTGGCTTATTGGCGCTCACACACGGTGTCATACTGGTGCTTCATAATTATAATATACAATGAGTAAACAAGGTGCATATAGTTTTAACATTATCTCAAAATTTTGGAACTGACATGCCCATTACAAGTGTTTGCTTTCTTTTGTAAGGGATGGGTGTTATTTTATTGGCATTTTAGGCATTGAGGTTATATAGACCAGGTGTTAGTTGGATTGTGTGGATAAACTTTAGGAAAGGTACATTTACTCCGTTCAACTTCAGGTTGCCGAAATGGATCATGTACGTTCGTTTGTGGTCAATTTCATCCCTAATCTATACTTCCATCTGCTATTGGTGACCCGTCTCTCAGTGCTTTCATGTTCACATGTTGAGCATCTGAATGCATAGATGTTTGGATTACCGCACATTCTCACCCACTCGTAAGTAATTAATCTTTATGTAATGCAGTTAACATGAATGATCTGACGCCGAGGGATCAATACTTGATTAGCCAAATGATATAGTCGTCGGTAGCACATAATTGTTTTTGCTCTGCCTTCTATCACCCCACTTTGAGCTTGAAAAGATGGCACAGAATTGAACGGCTTTTGCCGTCCCAGTTTAAGTGGAAGAACCACGTCGTTCGAAGCTAGGCATATTCCACCATGTGGGTTCTTTCCATGTCTAACAATGTGGGTTCTTTTCATTTCTCCTTTGGATCATTAGATCTGCCTGGAGATCTGAAGTAGTGCTGAGAATCTTTGTCCTATCTGTCATCAACTCCGTGGTGATAATCTTTGTCCTCTCTTATATCATTGCCACTCAATTGCAACTTGTTTGGTATTTTTACTTTTCTCGTTGGGGGTGGTAGCAGTGGGTGGAGGAGCGTGATGGTTAGGGGCACTAAGAACTGTGATGGATTAGGTAGCAAGAGAAGATCATACCGTTGAGTTTTTCAGGGATGGTAATTTTTTGACATTTCAGAGCCGAGTTGTGGGTGAACTTGTCAATTGAACTAGGTAAGACCAATTAGATTTAAACGGTGAGAGTGTGCCTCATCTTTGTAATTCAGATTGTCTCCTGACCATTTAAAGGATCCCTTGGTGGAGAACATACATTGTAAATGCAAGTAAAGTTTGAGGTTGAAAGTGACCAAAATGAAGTACATGGCTCTTTTGGCGGAAGTCTCAGAGTTGAAGGGAATAAATTTGCGTTCCGTCTCAATTTCCACTATTTGAATGCTTGCTCGAAGGAGGCCATCCATATGGTGTTGCCTGGGTATAGATAGGAAGTAAGGAATAGTAGGCATTAGCCTGGCAGATGTATGCTGCTTTTAACCGAAAATCAGAAAGTGTTCAAAGTGAATAATTGAACAGTAGTTCGAGTGCTTTAGCGGAGAAGAATAAAGGTCGGGATCAGTGAGGTAGTCATGATGAACTTACTCCTGACTTCGAAGTCTACCACTTGTAATGTCAACATGGCTCATTATGGTCTTTTCGGCTGAAATTAAGACATAATATAATGTTGAGGTAAACACTAATATTTAGACCTAACTTGACAGAGAAAATGAAAATAGCCATAAAATTATATTCATATAGTTAGCATTAAGGTGAATATTAAACTGGAATCTTTAACAATAATTTAGATGCATTTTCATGGAAGCATAGTAATGATGCATTAAGTGTCATTTGTCTTTTAGATATATGGCTAAGGCCTGTAAAATATCTTCAGTAAGCATACATTTGAATATTATTCATCCTATTAAGTAATTGTTAAAATGAACATGGATAGTGGAAGGCACCTGAATGTACCAGCGTTGAATAAAATTAAGACAAGTCAGGAGACACATTGAACATTGCTCAAACATGGCTCCCATGAGGATGTACATGATTAGATTATATCTCGTGTTAGCGATATCGATACTTGGTGTATTGAGAAGTACAGTGTCTTATTCTCAGGTTCTGCAAGTTGTATTGCCATCTAATAGTTGTTTCTTTTGGGACATGTTTATGTAGCTATAGAAAGTAGATAAACTGCACCCAAGGTGGTTGGCCCAAGTGGTAAGCGACTTGCGATTTCCTCTGGGGAGGTCGAGAGAGCTGTACATTAATCTTTATAGTAACTATATAAACTCTTCGTTGCTTGCAACTATAAACCTTCCAACCTAAGCTTCCACTCGGCACATCTAAATTAGAAAAGCTCAAACTACACAAGTTGATTGCTGAAAAGAGCCATAGTGCTTAGCCACTCTTTCGAGAAAGCCTCAATGTTTTGACGTTACATAATTTAGGTGTTTCTGAATGTGCGAGAATACTTCTTGATGGGGCAAGCATGAAACTCATTGTTCCATGAAAAAATCGAAGTGGAAGAATTTTATGTTCTTTGAGAATAAGGGCAGCATCAAAGAGGAAAGAAGGCCCATTGCACAAAAGCTATAGGTGGTGGTGGTTATGGTGGATGTTGGTGGTTGTCGTCAATTTGACTTTGTTATCAATTTAATTTTGTTATAATATTTCTCAATATTTTTGAGGAGAATGCAATCATGATTGTTGTCTCATAGAGTTAGGATGAAAAGTTATATATTACATGGCACCTCGATTCTTAATAGTGCCTTCTTAGCAAACAATCAGTCATTCTTATAGTCTATAGGATAGTATAACATCCATTTTATTACTGTTATATTTTCCATTTAATTGCCATATTCATAGAAATGCTAATTAGGATTGCATACATCAATACTTTTTTTGTAATAGTTCCCTTCAATCAAATTATTGGATCATTCATAGAGTCGATAGATTAAATAGATGTGCGTCATAGCCAAACGTTTCGAGTTCGATTCTGGTTAACAGTGAAGGGGAATCCTTTGATCATTCATTTTGTGTGTTGATAGACACAATATGGTTGATCATATGCTACTCTCACATTACTAATGTGTAAGCACCACTAATTATGTTATTGTATATATATTTTAGTATGTTATTATGTTGATTAAACTAATAAATTGACTAACGATGCTAGGCATCGTAATCAGGACGACAAAATTTAGTTATGCAAAGTAAAATTTTGATGCATAAACTTATCTCTCGACCCGCATGGGGTCACACCTAGTAAAATCTAATAGAAACGAAGTTGATGAGATGAAATGAAAGTGGGTCAAGGAATGAGGTGGTCTCATATTAGTGGGTTAGAACAATTTGGTCTCAGAAAACCAAACTAACAAAAATAACCAAACAAAGAGGAAGTCAAAGGAGGTGAGAGACTGAGCGCAGCTGCTATCAACCACTCCTAGGCTTTCTCCTGAGTGCTGGTTTGACCGTTTTGCCCTTCCATAGTTTGACGCTAGATCGAGTCCCAGTGGTAAGAACATTAAAATTGCTTGCCATTTGTCAATTGCTCAACGTTGACTTCAAGAAATCGAAACATTGGTCTTTGAAGCTAGGCGCTGGAATGGTCTGCATGAACATAAACGATGTCAAAGGGTCTATCGAAATCTGACACAAACGCATGTTGTTGGATTGAACACAAATCAATAATCCACAGTGAGACCGACAAGGGGTGAGCACAAACCATTTTGGGTCGATTTTTCAAAAATTTCACTCCAACGTAAAGTGTTTCAGTTGAAAAATGTTCAACTCAGTCATACTCATTTTTTTTTTTTTTTTTTTTAACTCAAACAAAAATTAACTTGTTGAGTTGGGATTGAGTCAAGTGGTAAGCGACCTCCTCCAAAGAGGTGGAGCGGGCTGTACAATTTTTCGTCAGAGTATCTATATAACCGTTTCATTGCATGCAACTATAGACCTTCCAATCAAAGCTTCCACTTGGCATATCTAAATTATAAAAGTTCAATCTACCCAAGTTGATTGCTGAAAAGTACCAAAGTGCTTAGCTACTCTTTCGAAAACCTCAATGTTTGGATGTTACAGAATTTAGGTGTTTCTGAATGTGCGAGAATATTTCTTGATGGGGCGAGTATGAAACTCATTGTTCCTAACTTAACAAAGAAATACTTTGGAGGACTGCTCATTAACCTTCATAAAATAGAATATTGGTTCTTCTTATGATATATTTCCTGTCTTGTAAAATTTCTCTGGGGGAGGTTGTTCTCAGTGACGGTTTCTTTCTTTTGCATGACATGTTCAATTTTCATTTGGTTTCAGGGCGCTTCTTCAATGGTGGGTCCTGATGTTAACTTTGACGGAGATCCCAAATTAGTTGGTGGTAATAAAAAGGGTCTGAAAGCCATTCTTGGGGGATTATAAGAGCTCTGGGATCAGTCCCAGTATACTGAAGAATACAATTTGAACCAGTTTTTGGCCAAGCTAAATGGTTGATCGCAATAACGTATTGACGGAGTATATGATACAAGCAAGCATCTGAAGATGACCCCTGGACAAAGACAATCACGACTGCGGGCCTGCAGACTTGAACTTTGCTATGTACAAAGTGTGTATATATTCCAAGCCGGAGCCCAGAGATTTTGAGAAGTTTTGGAATCTAGTTTAGCTTGTTTGTGTGTCACGTCTTTCTTCAATACATTGTCTTCACATCTCTAGGAGGCCATAGAAAGGACAGTTTGAGCAGTAGGTGCTGCACTGAACTAGTTTAAGAAGAAAAGGGGTACAGTGACGAGAAGAAAATTGTAAATCTCAAATAGTGTATATACATTTATCTTTTAATGTTAGTTAGCGAAGGTGACTCTTTTCTTCTTAATTCTTTCTTTCGTACTTCAATACGAACCTGCTGATCACACCGTGCAGATACACCAATTCATTGGTTTCGTAAAGTTCAGTTTCTCTTGTTTCTTTAGTGAGTTGGTCATTTGTGCATCTCTTGTCAGCAAACCGTGTATTGTTGACATGCGATACCTACACTCTGAAATAGGACTCTATATGCCCATGTAGTTAAAGGCTACTACCAAATTATTAATGATATAAAGTTAACTCACCCTGAAATAGCAGTGTTGTAGATGGTGATGTTTTAACTTCCTCGGTGAAACTTCTACGAACCACCAACATATACCTACACTCTACACATGCACTCACTCGCATGGAGAGCTATGTGCAGATGTATATACTGAATTTTGCCAAGTCCAGTTGGCGTTCCTCTGAATGCCACATGGTTTCAATGTTGACACATGAGTGGTCAGGCAGTTTGGCTGAAAATGTGTATGGCGCAGAATACCATGAATTAGATGTCTACAACGAGTTAAATGTCATATAGAGACTGGATCATTCGATTACTGAAACCTGAACCGCAAAATAATTCGAACTTGTTGTTTTGAGACCTGTTCCATTATGTGCTTGATAAACCCCAAAAAGTTGACCACCCTTGACTTGACCCTTAGACGGTGGGTGTAGTTGTTATTATATACAGCTATAGTTGATCTGCTGGCTATACAATGATAATTAAGAGTCTGTTTGGGAAAATAAAGTTGTGATGATCGTGATGGTCATCATAGCCATAGAGGTACAGATCATTGAATATGCTATACTCTTCCTCTATATATACATGTAGTTAAAGACTACCAATTAATGAGATGGAGTAAATTCTCTTAGCTTTTTAGGATTTACAGAAATAGCAGTGTATACACAAGTATAGTTGGTAGATGATGTGGTGGACGTGGATGTTTTAATTTCATCCTCAATTATTGTTTTCCAAATATGTTGGATGAAAAAATACAATTGTGATCCGTTTAATTTCTCGAAATCTTGGACTATCGTCTCAGTTTCATCAAAAACATGCCACGAGGTTAGAAATAAAAGTATGAGAGTTGATAATGAATCCAACTCGATATAAAACTAAGAAAATTGATCAAATGACATAACAAAACTCAATGGTTCAATTGAGTGTTAAACATCCAATTGTACATTACGATTTTCGGTGATTTGTCCACAATGACATGTCGTTTACTATAATCATGACAATGGAAGTCGGCTGATTTGAGAAAATCTTTATGTTGGTCCTCACCACACGAAACACAAAAGGGGGTGCTTTTAGGCTGTGGCTTGATCCCTCAGCCCCAACTTGTGAAATTATTATTCAATTTTTCATGGTTCCATATATATATATATATATATATATATATATATATATATATATATATATATATATATTGTCAAACAGTCTGAGCCGGTCGGCCCCCGAACGGCTTGGAGGAGGACCGCCAAGCTGAGGGCTGGTGGGCCAGTCCCATTGTGCAACGTCTGGTCCCACAGGCAAGAATCCCAAGCCCGAAACGGCCCAAAAGAACCGACCCATGTAGCTGGGCAAGTTCAGGGAGGGTCGGGCCCCATTCACTTTTAAAGATATTTTGAAATTATTTTATAAAATAAAATAATGATAAAAAAAATCACATATAGAGTGACAGTTTGAGCGGGACGCCGGTTTTCTGGTGAGGTTCTAAGGTGGGCCAGTTCCGACCCTTTCGCGGTTCTGGCCGTGGTTCCAATATCTCAGATTCGGTTCCGGCCCGTACCATGGCGAGGGCATGTTAGGGCCGGTTCATGACCACCGTAGGTCCTGGCGGTTTAGCCTTGGAATACGCTGTTTTGGCGGTCCTCCCACTCGTTTGACAACTCTAGTTCCATAGCTTAAGACCATCATATAAAGTCAAATCATCTTACTGTGAAAGATCTCCCAAGCCATGAGTACAGCTCAAATCTTTTAATTAACTCAAATCCGTTTATGAACTCTTAGTTTCAAAATAACGCCATTTCCATTTCCATGTTCACCATGTCAATTAACTTCAGTGTCATGAATGGGCGCCAACAAAGCTTAATTTGGTCAGGTTTGGGACTGGTGAAACCCGTCGTGACTTATGCCACTGTCAAAACATCATTTTTGAACCAGTAGACCTCCTAAAAAAAGTGACCATTCACAAAATTTGGACATTGAAGATGATTTTAATCAAACGGTGAATGATGTGGCCGACAATGCCGGTGTGAATGAATAGTGAAAGACCTAACTTGGTTAGTATATAGACTAGAGGAATACACGTCCCGTTGGAACTACTATCAATTGGACGGGTCTTCTTCTACCAACCGAGAAGAGATCATGCTAGAAGAGTCCATCGTTGAATGTCAAATGGTGTCGAAAAATACATGTATACAAATGTTTTTTGGAATAATTGTTAGTACAATCTTAAGATAGAAAAAATGATATCAGAAAATTTAAATTTGGTCAACTTAATATAAAAAAACCGACTTCTTATTCTAATCAAATACATAAAGGATGTTTCAAAAAAAAAATCAAATATAAAGGATGCTCTAAATACCATGATAGAGATGTGGCAGTGATAATTCTCCAATCGAGGAGAGGGATGAGAGAAGAAAGAGGTTAATGATCAAAGTGGGGAAGTCATGGCACCTCGATTCTTAATAGTGCATTCTTAGCAAACAATCAGTCATTCTTACAGTTACAGTTTTGCTATAGAATAGTATAACATCCATTTTATTACTGTTATATTTTCCCTTTAATTGCCATATTCATAAAAATGCTAATTAGGATTGTCTACATCAATACTTTGTGTTGTGAAATGTGTGTAGTACCCTTCAATCAAATTATTGCATCCTTCATAGAGTCCACAGATTAATGTGCGTCGTAGCCAAATGTTTCTGAGTTCGAATCTGGTCAAGAGTGAAGAGGAATCCTTTGATCATTCATTATGTGTGTTGATAGACACAATATGGTTGATCATATGCTACTCCCACATTACTAATGTGTAAGAAGAACTAATTATGTTATTGTATACATATTTCAGTATGTTATTATGTTGATTAAACTAATAAATTGACTAACGATGCAAGCCATCATAATCAGGACGACGAAATTTAGTTATGCGAAGTAAAATTTTGATGCATAAACTTATCTCTAAACCCGCGCGGGGCGGCGTCACACCTAGTAAAATCTATTAGAAACAAAATTAAACTTGTCTCTAAATTCATTTTTAGAGTATAGGTCAGCATAGTTTTTTTGAGTTAGAAATATAAGTTAGTTTGCTAGATGGGCTAGGAAAATCAATTAGGATGATTATGCAAGCTTATAAAACTGAATTTGGTGAGACCATGTAATTTTTTCATATAAAACTTTAATCTGACGGGTCCGGCCCTAAACGGTTTCATCAACTTCTGAACCACGATCAACCAAACTTGGTTCGGGTTAACTAAAATTATGCACAACCCTATTGGAGATGCTGGTAGAAAAGATGATATTTTCTGAGGGAAATCCAAAGTTTGAATTTTAGTTACAACCTTAAACGAATCAACCTACCACTTTGCATAACGTCACATTTGTTTACGAAAAGGGCTCATCTTTGAATCAACCTATCACTTGGCAGAATGGCAGTACATTTGTTTCCGAAAAAGTCACGTTTTATCACTTCACAATTTTACATTACACAGATACCTAAGCACAGAGTTATTTCGTGGAAATCGCACTCTGACTTGTAGATAAAGCTGTAAGAACAGTACAACCGACCACAATGAATTGAGAGTAAATGTGCAATGAGTATGGCAAGGAATAAAGTTCTCGTCTCTTTCGGAAATACACCTCTAAATACAGTAGTGATGTTTTCAGGAGTTGCTTGTACGTTAACTTTGATTTTTTCAAATTAGGTTCTATGGTACTAAGAGTAGATTAATATTCTCATACCCCGCAAAGAGAGTTGGACTGAGACACTCCATCTATTTCATTTAACATGTGCTAAGAATAGAAAACAATTGATGCAGTCGAAACTGATGGATGAAGAGAAATGCCAAACCATAATTTAGAAGACTGGAAGGTATAGAATGTGAGAATCAAATAATACCTTTATGGACGTCCTATGACCCTTAACAAGCGCTAGTATAATATAAAAGGCTGCAAGTGCTCTGAAGAGAGTACCAGAAGAACAAATTCTCCCATAGAGCTAAGAGCAGTATGTCTTCTCTGTTGTTGATTGTTATGACCGCCATGCTTCTTTTTGCTGGCTTCCCGTCCTATACCACCATGCCTATGAAAACTCTACCATTTACCAAAACCACGATTCAGCAAAATCGTTCGTTACAGACCTTCATTGTTCATCTAGAATTGCCTTCAGATAATGATACAACTTTTTCGGGACGTGAAGGCGTGAAACGGTGGTACAGTTCTTTTTTGCCAGCAGAAGAAGGTTCATCATCATCCCGGATTGTTCACACATACCACAGCGTGTTTACCGGTTTCGCAGCAAAGCTGTCACCCCTGGAAGTTAAATCCATGAAACAAATCAATGGATTTCTTTCAGCCCGACCTCAGCGGGTGTTGTCGATGCACACCACACACAGCCCCAGCTTCTTGGGGTTGCATACAGATGGGGGAGCATGGCCATACTCGAATTACGGCAAAAATGTGATAATTGGCGTTGTGGACTCTGGAATTACACCAACTCATCCTTCATTTGATGACCATGGAATGCCACCGCCACCGGCTAGATGGAAAGGCAAGTGTGAACTTAAGGGTGCCGCCACGTGCAACAACAAACTGATTGGAGCCAGAAGCTTCCTCGCCGGTGGAGCCTCGCCTCTGGACGCTAATGGGCACGGGACCCACACCTCAGGCACCGCTGCCGGAAATTTCGTGGCGGGGGCTAGTATCTTCGGACAAGCAAATGGGACAGCGGTTGGGATGGCTCCGAGGGCTCATGTAGCCGTGTACAGAGCCTGTGTACACGACTGTGAAGAAAGCGCGGTCTTGGCAGCAATAGATGCTGCCGTTGAGGATGGTGTTGACATTTTGTCCCTCTCAATTGGAAGTAAATCTCTGCCTTTTTACTCGGACGCCATTGCCGTGGGAGCTTTCGGTGCCATGAAGAAGGGCATCCTTGTGAGTTGTGCTCCGGGAAACGAAGGTCCATATCCGCAGACGCTCGCCAATGAAGCCCCGTGGATTCTCACAGTCGGAGCAAGCACCATCGATAGAACCGTGAAGGCCACTGCAATTCTAGGAAACAACGAGGCATACAATGGTCAATCTCTAAATCAAACGGGTATGCTGCCTCCAATTTTACTGCCTCTGTTCTACAGGTATGAAACCTCATCATGTTTTTCATTTAGAGGTTTTGACATCAAAGGGAAAGTCGTCGTGTGCGATGATTACGAAATCGGCACTGAAAAAGCGAAAGCAGTGAAGGAAGCAGGTGGCGCGGCGATGATCTTGGCCAACATAGATACGGAAGGAGACTCCCCAAACATTGACGATCCATTTGTTGTACCAGCAACGCAGGTGAATTACATATCCGGGGAGAGAATCAAACAATATATCAATTCCACCAAATGTCCCACGGCCAGCATACGTTTTGGGGGAACTGTGACGGGCGATTTCACCGCACCTGTTGTTGCCGACTTCTCAGCCAGAGGCCCGAGCATGGCGAGCCCCGGGATTCTGAAACCAGACATAATAGCCCCCGGGGTGAGTATCGTGGCTGCTTGGTATCGGTCTGTTGACGGCAGCATAAACCCTTTCCAAATCTTATCAGGCACATCCATGGCTTGTCCTCACAGTAGTGGGATTGCCGCTTTAATCAAAAGTGTCCATCCGGATTGGTCTCCTGCCGCTATTAAATCTGCAATCATGACTAGTGCTGATCAGTTCAACCACGCCAACAAGCCTATTCTCGACGAACAACTAAAGCCTGCAAACGTGTTTGCCGTAGGTGCTGGCCACGTGAACCCTTCACGAGCTTTAGACCCGGGGTTAATTTACGATATTGGACCTGATGATTACGTTGCTTACTTGTGCGGACTGGGTTACAATGACACACAGGTATATGCAGTCACCAACGACAAAGTGAAATGCTCAACAATTGCAGCTATATCAGAGGCAGAACTAAATTACCCCTCATTTGCCGTGAAATTGGGACGAGTGAATCAGACTTATTCACGGACAGTAACAAATGTGGGACCTGCTAACTCTTCTTACGCTTGCACCATTATCTCACCCGATGGCGTTGATATCAGTTGTAACCCCCAAATCCTCCATTTCTCAGAAGTAAATCAAAAGAGGAAGTATCAGGTGACATTCAGTTTGTCACGTTTTCCGCGTCGGGGTTATTTTGATGGTTCTCTCACCTGGACGTCCACCACTAGCAAACACGCCGTTAGGATGCCGATATCAGTTGTGGTGGTGGAGTAGGAAATCAGTTCACATTATACTCTATTCACTTCAAGGAGTTGAAACCTTATCTGTAAATTATATTTATAAGTGAATTAGTCTGCAAGAAATGTTATTTCCAAAATTCAATCCAACTTCTGGGGGTTAAATGATGCTTAATTGTCGCTGTTAACTTAAGCTTCCGGCCTTTATATCTTCTGGTCATGTTTACATGAACATGTTATCTCAATTTTTACATATCTGCATATGAAGATTGATGAGGATCAAGAGAAACTGTATTTTCAGTCCTGAAACGCAAGATTTATGTTTTCCTTTTAACTAATTACAGAGGTTTAACATTGTATAAGGATACTCTTTGACTTAAGTCCACATACTGATCACGTTAATATCCTCCCTCAAGCAAATAAGGCTGTACCAACCTTGAGACAAACAAGAAATGAGGACTAGGCAGATTTTTGGTAAAGATATCATCCACCAGAAGGTGAGCAGAGATATAAAACACGACGACATTCTTTGTTCCAACTTTGTTTTATGGTAAAATGATAGTCACCATCGATGTGCTCAATTCCAGCATGCGAAAACTAGATTACTGGGCAAAGAAAATAAATAATGGCTCCAGATTGATGGTGTTGTATGCATTTAAACATACAGGTCTGATAACAAGTTAAGTTCACCTAAAATAAACTCGTGTCACTGAGTAATTGTGAGTAGTTGATGAATTAAGATGCCAGCTGAGTTAACGACATGCTGAAGATCAGAAAACAAACTAGGTAATAACTGCTTGAAGACTTAACTTTTGCAATCTGACATTTGAGTTTCATTAAACAACTTAGAATCATACTCATGGTCATGAAGAGTATAACCATGACCAGCATGTTGTACCTCAATATCCAAGAAATAGGAAAGCAATTCAAGGTCTTCCATTTAAAAATTTTAGTACTCGTAACTTTAGTAAAGGATTGCACCAATGAATTATGTGACTTCCTGTGATAAGAATGTCATCAACGTAAAGTAAGTCTATTACCATCACGACGTTATGGTTTTCTTTGGGAGAACCTACCACAGTGTCTGGAAGCTTAACTCCGCATATATTTAGATCAAATAGTCGGGCTCCCGACCCTTAAAGAGGCACCCGTGGAGGAAGTGTAATCATGAAATAGCTGGTAGCTCCGTCATTTGTAAATTCATAGACTTGGAACCAACTTCTTTTGATTGGACTGTGTCACCTTGTTGAATTATTGTGTTAAACCAGATAAGGCTTGTGGAATAATTATTTTCAAAAAAAATACTTGCATTTCTTTGGAAATCATTGCCTGAAGTATCTTTACTTTCTACTAGAGCTATGCCTTTTCTTTCAAGCATCTCTCTTGAACTTTCACTTCATTGTTACAGACCTTGATAATTTTTAATTGATAGATAGATATGTTCTATGGGTTACTGCGCAAAGGGAATCCAGTTATCCTGAGGCAATGCTACTCCATCCAAATCTTGCTATGTGAACGTGATTGGCTCGGTTGCAGCTCGTCACGATTAATAATAAGGGCTCCTTCAAGGCACATTGAACCTGAGATGCTATCTGTAAGATTTAGACAATATTACATCTTTGCACCCATGGCGAGTTTTGCCTTTGAGTGTGAACAGATTTGGGAGGAAATTAATTTTCCTAGTAGCGTCACAATTGCTACGCTTGTGAGGCAGAGTACAGAAACTGAGATAACACCATAAATGTTGAACCTTAAATAGTACATATGTAACCGAAATGAGATTGTTAGATACCACTCCGTCCTAACTCTTCCTCCCCAATTTCCTTTCTAGTACGTCCCGCCTCGTCCTATCTATTTTTTTCTTGAGAAAGTATTTATTTTTTTATTTGGTAACTTTAAACACATGAAATTATCAAGTTATCGGGTAATTTACATGAAATTATTTGGATGGCAAGTAACGGAGTTTGACGGAAAAGATAAAAGCACGATTTTGCCCTTTGCCTATTTTTTTTTTTTTTTTTTTTTTTTTTTTTTTTTTTTGCAAATACAGACTAAGGGTAATTTACACTTTGTGCCCTTAAATTATGATAAATAGGCAATAGGTGTCCTCACTCGTCATCAATTAGGGATGGCAACGGGTCGGGTTTGGATCGGATCAACCTTGATCCGATCCAGATCCGACTAAGAGGTGTATGATCCAAACCCGATCCAGATCCGCTCGGATCAATATCGGACTCGGATCGAATCGGATTTGAAATGAAAGATCCAAATCCGATCCGGTGATCCGTATAGCATTTGGCCGGATCGGATTCGGATCGGATCCAATTCTAGTTTGAAACAAAACTCAAAAAACGAACACAAAAACACAAAAAAATAAACTTGCAACAAATACAAAATTACTACTCCATAACTCCAAGTACATGCTCACAAGTTGAGAAGGATAAAAATTCAAAAGTTCACACATATTACAACTTAATCCACCAATCAAAAAGGATACCAAAACTCCCAAATTGTCCACAAGATCAACCAAAATACAAATAAAACATTGTTCAAAAAGTTCATAAACTCAAAATAATGAAACTCTTCATTCTTCAAAACATCGTAGGAGCCATTCTTGTCATCCCTCTTTTTGTAGAACCTACAAAAAATAAAATATTTAGAAATTAGATAGCGTCATTTTGTATCAAGTGAGCATGTGAAATTATTTAAAAAATGAAGTCAAAAGAACCCCTTACCACTCCTTACGAGTCCATGACAACACTCTCACATTCATCACTTTCTTCAACATCATCGAGAATACTTT
Source organism: Linanthus parryae (assembly GCA_023055425.1). Lineage (NCBI taxonomy): Eukaryota > Viridiplantae > Streptophyta > Magnoliopsida > Ericales > Polemoniaceae > Linanthus > Linanthus parryae. Next base: position 122,779,853 of record JALGPY010000003.1, on the reverse strand, counting down.
GAATATCATCTCCGGGACTTGTTGATTTTCCTAAAAATAACATTTATAAGAAAGATATAAAAAATTTGACGAAATATGATATATATATGTAAAATTAAGTCATAATTCACTAACCTTTGATTTGGCTCCACAACCAACTTTGAGCACACATCAATGCCTCCAACGTTTTAGGATTGAGTCTACTACGATGATCACTCAAGATCATTCTACCAATGCTAAATGCCGATTCCGAAGCAACCGTTGAAACGGGTATAGCCAAAATGTCTCTCGCAAGTGACCTCAAAGTAGGGTACTTGACCCCATTTGTTTTCCACCAAAACAAGACATCCAACTCCGAAGATCTTGGTAAAACACGATCCTCAAGATAGTGCTTCAACTCCATTTCCACATCTTCGGTTTTTTGAGCTTGGCTATTAACAAACATATCATACTCATCAAGGGGATCAATGCTATTGCTTTGTGAAACATAGGACTTGTCTTTGTTAGAACCCGAATTAGAAGCATGTCTCTTAGCCGAATATTCACGCATCAAGTCAAGACAAAGATTCTTAACCCGCTTGATTTGATTCTCGGCATGCTCCGCCCCATAGATTTTTGCAAACATAAAATCCAAGAATGTCATCTTAAAGCGAGGATCCAACAAAGAAGCCACTCCCATAATGCCATGTGTGTCACTCCAATAACTCTCAAATTTATCCAACATCATTTTAGCCATCTCACTTATGTATGCCAAAGGACTAAGCAACCATTCCATCATTTGAATTTTCATTTGGCACACTTTAGATAAGTAAACATTAGCCGTTGGATAATTTGTACCGGAAAATACACATGTGACATCATAAAACAAACTCAACCTCTCACATATCTCTTGGGCCCTCTCCCACTCTTCTTCACTAGGCAAAGTAACATAATCTCTCTCACGTTGCCTTAAGCGAAAAAACAAATCTTTATACTCCAATGCAATAGACAACATAAAATATGTAGAATTCCACCTAGTTTTGCAATCAAGCACTAGTTATTTTGTGCATGCAACGGGAATTTGATCGGCGGTCTCTCTAAATTTTTGTCTCCTCTTAGGAGAAGCTATCCAAAAACTCACACTATCCCTCACTTTTCCAATGAATCCCTCAATCACTTTTAGCCCATCTTGAACAATCAAATTTATGATATGAGCCGCACATCGCATATGAAAAAATTCTCCGCGAACCAACAAAGAACTCAATTGAAGCTTGTCTAAAAGTAATCTTACCATCAAATCATTTGTAGTGCAATTATCAACCGTCAAGCAACCCATCCTCCTATCAACATTCCACTCCAACATTGCATCGAGCAAAACCTCTTGCAACACGGCCGCGGTATGTGGTGAAGGAACATAAATGAACCTACAAGATATACAAATTTTAAAGTTAATACTATGAACAATAAAGTCATAACTAGATATGATATAAATAAAAATAATAAACTAAAATATACCTCAAAATTATAGATTGCAACCTTCAATTCTCATCAACAAAGTGTGCCGTGATAACCATGAATCCTCTCCTTTTGTTCTTCGACGTCCACATGTCGGTTGTCAAAGATACTCTACCACTACACATTGGCAATAGCTTCACCACCTTCTCCTTCTCAATGCCATACACCTTGAATATGTCACTTTTAAGTGTGTCTCTAGAAATCATCTTAAATGAAGGTTGAAGAGAAAACACAAATTCCCAAAATCCGACACAATCCACTATACTCAAAGGAAAATCATGTAAAATAAACATCTTAGCAAGCTTATCCCTAGAAACTTCTTGCTCAAAGTTACCCGCCACACCCATAAGTTTCACTCCATTAACCGTTTCACCAATCAAAGCCTTTTGCCCCCCATCATCCCTTTAATGTCTCGTTGATCACCTTTGTAATTAGGACATCTTCGAAGATCAATGTGATTCAACAAGTGACTTGTACCGGATTTGCTCTCACCCACAAATTGTTTTTTACAATAATTGCAAATAGCTTTTAGCCCTTCATTAGTATGTTTCTTTGAGAAGTGTTCCCATATCCTTGACGTAGATCTCCTAGACCTCTTTGAACCATTACCTTCCCCTTCTTCGTTGATTTTTCTCTTACCTCCATTCTCCCCTTGAGACTCTTGCTCTTGAGTATCATTCGGAGAAACTTCTACAATAGAAGGATTGCTTCCAACTTTTGTTCGACGAGAGCTTTGACCTTGTGAAACCATCTTAACTACATAAATATAAAAAAAAAAACCAAGTTACGCAATGAAATACAACTATTGTTTATAAAATACAACTACTTTGTGAAACCATCTTGATTCAATTGTCATGTTCTTCAATTACATTATAGAAAAGAAGAATCAACAGATTCATAAAAAAAAAAAAAAAAAAAAAACAAAAAAAAAACAAAAAGAGCAGTCAATTTTATTGATATGGAAAATAATTTTTTGTAAAATCTGGAAATCATTCAAGTCTACAATAGCAGTCAATTATTCAAGTCTGGAAATTGAAGAACATGAAACAAAAAACAGTAGGACAATAACAGAAACACGTCTGTTTTGATTTCTATGGAAAATGCTCTCTTCAATAGCAGTCAATTATTGTCCTTCAACTCAAATAAAAAATTGTGGTCAAAATTGGATTGCTTATGGTTCTTGATACGGAGTTGTGTTGTATTTGGAGGTAGAGACCTACGTCTGTTTTGTAAAATAAAGATAGCATTCACTGAAGGACAATAATTTTTTGTAAAATCTGGAAATCATTCAAGTCTACAACAATTCACTGAATAACAGATTAACACATCTAATTCTCATAGTACTAGACATCCAAAAAATTAAACTAGATATTGATATAGAAATCAAAACAGACAATAACAGGGGTTAAGCAAACTTACCTGGTTGAATGGTCGTCGGAACTTGAGGAGGCCGGTCGTCGGGAAGAGAAGCCGCTGCTCACTGGATCCGGTGGTTGGCGTGGCGGACTGCGGCAGTGGAGATCGGAGATGGAGAAGGAAGCCGTCGGAGACTCGGAATCGGAGAAGACGCTGCAGAACAGACCGTGAGAGACAGAGAGACCGAGAGAGAAACTTGCGAGACTGAGAGAGAAACGTGCGACTGGATATCATTATAGAGAGGGAGTCGGAGTTGGAAGGAGAGATTTCTGTATCGGGGAGGTGAGAAGACGTCTGGGGAGTGGGGAGTGGGGGAGTTACAGTGAGATAGCAATTTAATTCACGCGTGCAAGGGGTTTTTTTTAGAACAGCCGCGTGATAGGGTTTATAATGGGTAGTTATTACTAGTTTTTTTTAGGAAATAGCTAATATTTAATACAACTTAATACAAAAATAATATATTTTTTATAACATATGTATATTTCGGATCGGATCGGGTCGGAACCCGACGGATCAATCTTCAGATCCGAATCCGGATCCGAACCTGACCGGGTTTCAATTTCTAGATCCAAATCCGATCCATTTATAATTGGATCGGATTCGAACCTGATCCGTTCGGTTCGGATCGCTCGGATATCGGATCGAATCGGACTGTATTGCCATCCCTATCATCAATTGACAAATAACGCCCCTACTATGTGGACTCATTCCTGAGGTTCGTTTCCGCACCAGAGAGGGGGGCAATGGATGATGCGAGAGTGGATTTGGTGTTGCTGCAGTATATGTGATGTGAATGTACTGAGTGTAATATATAATGTTGGGAGAGGGGCAATTCGGTGTGCGTGATGTGTGTAGAAAATGTACCGTTTCCGCAGAACACTACAAAAATAATCTACTTGTATCAGTATGGTATTACAAAAGTAAAGATAAATCAAATTAATTTGGAATGGGGGATATCATTTGCCTTAGACATCTACATGTTTAAGATACATTTGTCAAACAGATAATTAATACAACAAAGAATATTTGCTTAGAAAACAAATAAGAAAAAATCCTAACAAATAATGAATAGTTTTTCCTTTTTTTCAAATCTGTTTAAATCCGTTTATAATTCTATGTCCAATGTCCATGCCGTTACCAATCCAAGACAAGGTACGTAAATTCAAGGTCCAGTCATATTACATTATTAAATGAAAGGTATAGCACCCTTGCTGGGTGCGAAATAATGTGTACTTTGATAAAACAAATAATAAGATAAGTTAAAGATTGGAACGTAATATCGTAAAGCAAAAATCAATAGCCCGACGAGCATATAATAGAAATCATACATCAACGAAATAGCTCAAGCAAAATCTTTAAAATTTACTCACTGTTTTTGTAATTAATGTTAATCTGTTATGAATGCTAACATAGTTACTCATGAGTGTCTCAATTAATATATCGCGAGGATTTCAATTAAAAATTAATAGTAGAACAAATTTTGGTTTATTATAAAAGTGAATGACTTTTCAAACAAATTTTATCACATAGCATGAAAGAATGATAAGAATACCAATATACCATATAAAAAGAAGTTGAAACACACCATTAGTAATATATAAGCTGCCAAAAGATTAAGGTGGACATTTGATTTGTTTGGAGGGCAATATGGAGATGAATTAGCTCCAAATGGTGTACCCCACCTCCCACCTACTTAACGGTGGTTGACGAAAGGGAGTTGTTTGTAAATATTTTGACACAAATAGGAGTGTCTCATATTAATTGGCAAACAGTAAGAGTATATGTTGTCTAATTACCAAAATTCAGGGGTAATAGGTGTAAATTACCCCAAGTTACCCTTTCAAAAAGCCCCAACTTCACTTTATTGTTGATGTGAGGGTTGGTAATTATGATATTTTTTCTCTCCTAGGGGTATATTTGTCCAAAACATCTTTTTCATAATTTTTGTGCCCTTTCTCAATGGGGTGGAAGAGGCAGGACATAGTGGTAGTCTTTATGTTGTTGAATATCGCAACACAAGACTCGATAAGACATTCTAAAATGGAATAAAATCGTGGAAATACAAAAACCACCCTCCTTAATTGGGTTATATACAAAAACCCTATTTTATTAGGGGATATACAAAAGCCACCTCTGTCAGTGGATGGACGTTGGACACATACCACCATTCTGTTAGTGTCAGTCGGTAGGGGGTGCAATATGATTTTTTATAACCATTTTGCCCCTCTTTGTGTTTTTGAGTTTATTTTGTTGATGTTGTTGGTGTTGTTGGTGTTCTTGACCACCACCACCTCCACCTCCACCGCCACTGATTCACCACCACTAATGGTTTTCACAATCATCAATGACATCACCAATTAACCTCCATCAAATGCCACCTCCTACTCATCTTCATACCTAATAGAAAGGTTCATGTACATAAAAATGATTCCAAACCCATAAATAAGAGAGAGATTCAAATGAGTTGACTAAATCTGAAAAATTGTTGCTCCCCATATCAAACACGTCAAACATGAACAACAAAAATATTGAAAATCGAAAGCCAATTAAATTACCAAAGGAAATCAAAATTCAGATCTCAGCATCCAACAAATTCAACACAAATCCATAACTATTATCTAGCAAATAGAGCTCATAGTCATAGTAATTGAGAAGATAGACAGCATGGAGATTAATCTCCACCGGCCTCAGCTCCAATGGAACTAGAACAAGAAACCAGCTTCCAAAAAGCAGGATTCAACACCCACACTGCAAATCACCATAACCCAGCCCCTGTCCTTCACCTTCGTCCATAACTTCTGCAAATCCAACACAGACATACGGGAAGGATAGGAAAAACCGACCAGAGATAGAGAGTACCTTGAAAGTCTCCAATCGAAGCTCCAAATCGAACCTCTGCAAATGACCCAACCTCTGAATCGAAGCTTCCAGATCGAAGCCCTGAACCACCCGACCTCCAATCAAACCCTATGCCTTCAACCTTGCGAACTTCAGCCCATTTCTGCTCCTGATCGACAAGTTCAGAGAACGGTGAAGGAAGGGGCGGAGGCTGGGTTGGGGTAGGAGAAGGGGACGACGGCTGGGTTACGATCTCCCTCTCTGATCCGTGGTAATGGTTGAAAGATCCTGGTTTCGAAGACACCGATGTTGAAGACATCGAACCCCCCACCGTCGTCGAAGACACAACCACCATCCGATTTCTCTGATGGTGGCGAGATCGTCCTGGGTCGCTGCCGGCTGGGTCTGGTGGTCCGACGGGTCTGGTGGCTACGGTTTTCAGATTTGGAGGAGGAGAGGATGAGGAGAGAGAGAGAGAGAGAGAGAGAGAGAGAGAGAGAGAGAGAGAAGAAATTAGGAGTTATAGAGAAGACAAAACTTATATAGTAGGGTAATTTTTTTTTTCATTTGAGGGTTAAATGGGTATTAAGTGTGTTCCGTTAGTCACCGTTAGCCGACAGGGGTGATTTTTGTATATCCTCAAACAGTAGGGGGTTTTTGTGTATATAACCCATTTATGGAGGGTGGATTTTGTCTTTTACCCTTGTGAGAATGATTAGATTGTTGAATGGAGCCAGCTACCTTTAGAGGAAACTAGGCGTGACCCCACGCTACACTGTAGGACAAATTGTGTAGATATGCATCAAATCTATTTTGTTCAGTATCATCACAGAAAGACATAAATGAAGTTGTTTGCCCTATGTGTAATACCCCGTTTTTATATTAGGGGAAAACTGGTAACTTGACGCTCGAGGTTTGGTTTAGCTAGAAATAGTCCGGTTAATACTTTCGATACATAATTTGATAGAGAGAGTATATGATAATTATTTTCCAAGTTAATTTTATTTAGTTAAACCTAAAACTGGCCTAAACAATCTAATTAGATAGAAATTTAGAACCCTATTTTTGGTGCTACAAAAGTGTACTATAATTTTCATCTACTTATGGTTCTACCCAAATCATCTAACATTTTTACCTAACTAAATGTACACCCAAAACACCCTATAAAATCTCCTCAATTCCCTATTGGCCAATTGACCAAAACTCTTCACCAATTGGTCATTTGACTAAAAACATTAACTATTGACCTAGAGTTAGCTTGGACCTAATCTAACACTTCAATTTATTTAATCCCTTAATCCCTTCATTCTCTTCCGCAATACACAATTGGAGAAAACAACCCACCTCCACAAACGCCATCACCACCAGCGACCACCACCACTTCACCCGATCTCTCTTTCTGCCTATCTCTTTCTCCCTCTTGACGTCTCTGTCCTCGCCTATCTTTCTCACTATTTTGTCCGGTGAAAAACACAACAACAGCAATAGCGGCACAAGGCCGCTGCCTTCGTTGACGGATAACACCAACACCACCACCGCCGGCTACCTCTCTCTCTCTACCTCCAATCTCTCTCTCCACCCCTCTGGCCGCGAAAAACAGCAGGAGCAGGAGCAACAGTGGCTGTAGCCACCATCTGACTCGAAGGACACCAACGACGACCCGACGAGAAATCCGACGAGGCTCCACCACCCATCTCTTTCATCTCCGGCGACTTCCCTACAATCCTAGGAGTCCGACCAAACCTAGAGGAAACCAATTCCGACCACCCAAGAGCCAAAGCTCCATACTTTTCGGCGAGTTCTTGACCGAACTTCGGCAATTGATTTCTCCGTCGTTCGGTAACCGTTTTAATTGATTTTCGGCACAAATTTGAACTTTGTAACTTGAATTTGAGTTCTTCATAGTCTAAGATGGATGGGTATCATTTTTTGATGAGATTCAAGATTTGGCCTTGGAGGGGAGAAGAGAAGGAAGAACGTGGGAGTGATCAGCGGTAATTTTGTTATAAACAGAAAATTTGGGTGATTATGTATAAAATAGAAACTTTAGAGTTATTTTTGTCTTTTACACAACTTTTTTTTTTTTGAAATAGGCTTGTACTTTATTTAGTTAAATGGACCATTGTCTGAAGCCCAATAGTTGTACAAGCAGGCTGGGCATGAAACAGCCCAAAACGAAATTACATCAAGTTGAAGGCCCAATTTGGCAAGTAAGTGGGCTAGGCCGTTTCGGCCTCTCAAGCACCAACAAACCCTAGCATATAAAAAGCTACGAAGCTTGTAGAAGACAGTAGACATTAAGCGAGTTCTCTCGGAGAAACCCTCGTCCGGCGCCTCCTTCTGGAGTTGTTTAGCCACCGTCTGGTTGTCGGTTTCTACAATCAAACTCACAAATCCTCTTGCTTGTGCTTCTGTGAGAGCTCGAAGCAAAGCATAAGTTTCTGCTATCACGGAGTTCGTTGTGTACGGAATTGGAAAAGCCATTCCTAACACAAATCTTCCATCTGCGTCACGGATAATTCCTCCTCCTGCCGATCTTTGAAGATCCGTGGAGATTGCAGCATCCACATTCAATTTCAGAAACCCTTTTGGGGGTGGTATCCACCGATCCGTTCTTCTTGCATCCTCCGTTCCTGCATGCAACACTTCCCGACCAAGATAAGTATTATCTTGAAATTCCTTATATTCAGCAATAGTAGTAACAATTAAATCAGAATAGCTTTTTGATTCAGATCTGAAAATTCTTCTATTCCTTTCTAACCATATATTCCAAAGCAGGTAACAGAGCAATTGTTGATTTGGAACATCAAAAGACAAGAAGATTTGTTTTAACCGGATGGAAAAAGGCAAATTAGATCCAGAAATCTTCAGATTTAGAATCGGGGAAGCAAAAATCTTTTGAATCCAAACGCAGTCGAAGAAGATATGGGAAGCTGACTCATCATTGTTCTTACAGAAACTACAAGGAGAGGTAAGAAAGATCCCTCTTTAAAGAGATTTTCTTTGGTTGCAAAACAGTGATTAAAAATTCGCCAAATAAAATTTTTTATTTTACCTGGAATATTCAGGTTCCAAAGTTTTTTCCAGAAAAAATCATTAGTATTTGTGGAAGTAGAAACGCTGCTGGAAAAAGAATTGATTGTAAAATTGGCCACAGTCATATGATAAGCAGATTTGACCGTATAGTCACCGTTGACAGTTTGTGACCAAATGTAATTATCTTGATTTTGAGGCGAAATCAAAGGAATTTGGATGATAGCCTCAGCCTCATCTTCAGAAAAATTTGAATTTATAAGATCAGTATTCCAAGTGAAATTTTGGTTAATGAGGCATGAAACTTTTGAGTTTAAAGGCAAAGTACGTGGACTAAGAGGCTTTCTACCAAGACCAATAGGTATCCATCTGTTATGATAAATAAAAGTGTTTTGGCCATTGCCAATACCTTGACGGATACCATTAAAAACAATATTTTTAGCCTTGATTATGCTTTTCCAGATATAAGAAGAAGAACTAGTAGAGTCAGCAGATATAATATTGGAATTATGGAAATACTTACCTTTTAGGACTCTAGAGAGCAAGGAATTAGGGTTAGTGAGAATTTTCCAGGCTTGTTTTCCAAGCAAAGCAATATTAAAAGAAAACAAATGACGAAAACCTAACCCCCAATGCTTTTAGGACAGCAAAGATTGTCCCAATTTTTCCAAATAATTTTTTTCTTATCCAAGTCATTACTCCACCAAAATTTAGAAAAAAGTTTTTGTAAATCATCACAGAAAGTAGTTGGGAGTAGGAAATTTGACATTATATAAGTAGGAATAGCTTGGACCACAGCTTTCATAAGAATTTCTTTTCCACCCGGAGAAAGAAGTTTTTCTTTCCAACCACTAATTTTATTCCAAATCTTTGTTTTTAAATTTTCAAAAGGCTTAGTTTTATTCTTCCCAATATAAGTAGGCAGGCCTAAGTATTTTTCATGCTTTTGAACCATAGGAATATGTAAAATTTGCGAAATGAGAACACGCATATGGTTAGGAACTTTGGGACCAAAAACAACAGCAGATTTGTCTTTATTAATAAGCTGTCCCGAGGCCTCACAATACTGATACAAAATAGAATTTATAGAAATAGCATTTTCTTTGGTTGCCTTAGCAAATAATATGCTATCATCTGCAAATAAAAGATGTGTAATAGTTGGAGAAAAAAACCCAGGTTTGACTCCTTGCAAAATTCTGCTAGAAACAGCATCTTTTATTAGACAAGATAAACCTTCAGTACACAGAACATAGAGATAAGGGCTAATGGGGTCCCCTTGACGAATGCCTCTAGTTGGCAAAAAAGAGTTAGTTTGCTGTCCATTAATCAAAATAGTGAAAGAAACAGAAGTTACGCAGGACATAATACGATCCGTGAAATTTGTAGGAAAACCCATTTTCGTAAGAACTTGTTGAAGATAGGACCATTCAAGACGATCATAGGCTTTTGCCATATCAAGTTTCAAAGAAAAAGAACCCTTCTTATTTTTTTGGTTTTGAATGGTGTGAAGCAGTTCAAAAGCCACAATAGAGTTATCGGAAATGTGACGTCCTTTAATAAAAGCTGATTGGGCCGGATCAATAATGTTAGGGAGAATGTTTTTTAGGCGGTTAGCCAAAGTCTTTGAAATAATTTTGTAAGACACGTTACAAAGACTAATAGGACGAAAGTCAACAACAAATTTTGGATTTTTCAGTTTGGGAATTAACGCAATACAAGTTTGATTTAACATGGAAATGTCACCACCATTATTCAGAAACTTTAAACACATATTAATAACGTCATGACCAATAATATCCCAGTACGTATGATAGAAAATAGCAGGTAAACCGTCGGGACCAGGAGCTTTTAGAGAACCTATAGAGTTAACAGCCGCTATAACTTCATCTTCCGTAAAAGGAGAGTTTAAAAAATTAAACATATCAGCAGTTATACAATGATTTATTGCAAAAGTAGCTTGAGGGAACAAATCATTTTTAGCAGTGAACAAATCATTATAGTAGTCTCTAAAACAGTTTTTAATATCTTCAATCTCAGTAAAACAGACCCCAGAAGTATTCATGATTGCAGCAATGGTGTTTTTACGTTTCCTGTCCGAAGCAACCTTATGAAAAAACTTTGTATTACGATCCCCTTCACGAAGCCAATTTACACGAGAATTTTGCTTCCATTTTACTTCCTCATCAGCAAATAATTTTTGTAATCTAACAGATAAATCTTTCTTTTCATGCAGGACATCAATGCCAACGTTCTTTCTATTCAACGCAGATAAACGACGAAGCAGGAAATTCTTTTCTTTTACTTTTTCAGAGTAGTTTTTCTTTCCCCATAAGCGTAATTTAATGGTTGTATTAATAATTTTATTCAAGAAGTCATGTAAATAATTAGCATTAGGAGTAGATATAGGCCATACCTGCTGGATAGCATCGTAGCAGTCCTGTGAGCGTGTCCATTCCGCAGCAAAGTGGAATCTTCTTTGTGGAGTAGATGGAGCAGTGGACTTTGAAGCCGTAAGCAGCAGCGGATTGTGATCCGAACCCACATAAGGTAACACTTCTACCATCTTGAAAGGGAAAGCCGCATCCCATTCTGCATTCGAAGTTGCTCTGTCCAATCTTTCCTGAACTGAGAAAGGTGGCGAGCGACCATTCCACCAGGTATAGAACTCCCCCTTATAACCCATATCAAATAAACCACAATCCAGCAAAGCATCAGAAAATTCTTGAATTTGCGACAAAGAACGGTTATTCCAACCCATCTTTTCAGAATTAGAAAGGATTTCGTTAAAATCACCAACAACCACCCAAGGAGCATCTGTTGGTTTTAAGCGTCTTAAAAGGTCCCACGACATCTTACGATTTTGAGATACGGGATCACCATAAAACCCAGTAAAGTAAAAGGAAGTAGATCCAAATTCAGGCGGTCTAACGAAGCAGTGAATGTGGTAAGAGTTTCGAAAAAGAATCTGCACATTCACGCTATTATTCCAAAACAGAGATAGGCCTCCACCAAGGCCAATTCGCGAAACATGATAACCATGATCAAACCCCAATTTAATCCGAATTGCATCTGCTTGAGGAATAAGCATTTTTGTCTCCATAAGAAATATAATATCCGGATGCTTACTCCTAATTAAGGAGTTGAGACTTTGGAACGTGGAAGAACTCCCCAAACCTCTCACGTTCCAACTAAGGATTCTCATCGGGGTCGGCAGGGTTGGTTCTCACCAACCTCTTCCGAGTTGGGGGAAAGAGAACAGTCTCGATTTCCCGATTTAACCCTTTTTGCATCTGTGATCTCTGTTTCTGCTGGATTTGACATGTCTTCTGGCGACCTTTTATCGCCTGAAACACACTTTGATATTTCCTGAGTATCCATAGCAGCAAGGTTACACATAACAGAATTATCTAACGCCTCGCCCAGATTACCACCCCTAATAAAGCGCTGTTCAAAGGGTGCTACATTGAAGTACCTTTTCTGCTGAGGTTTTTTACAGATGGGGATATCCTCATCTTCACGAGGGTCGTCCTGTCCGACATCTGCATCTGACATCTCTGCCAAGTATTCTTTGTGGGAAATCTTTTCCCTTTGTCGCGAAAGAAACTGGCCCTCGTCAGAATCAGGTTCGGGATCAGTATCACTCTCTTCCTGACTGCCGCCTGTAAAATCGTTTTTGTGTACTAGATCGATGTGAAACTTTTTCTTGCGTTCCTCTGGGGACAAAGTAGAAGGACCAAAAGCGGATGACATGTCTGTATTGTATCCCAAGACAAAGTTAAGCATGGCCGTGGCGGTCATCCAATTGCCGTAACGCAGCGGTATATCCTCTAGAGGGAGCCCCAAACCCAAAGCAATCTGACATTCTTTAAGATCATGACCCATACGACCACAATGATGACAAAGGTTAGGTAACTTCTCGTAGCGGATGAAAGCCCATTCTTGACGCTCCGCAGAAATTGTTGCCAATGCCGCACGGCTGAGTGGTTCGCCAATATCAACCATAACTTTCATACGAATACAACGTCCAACCAAAGGCCCGGAAGTAGGGATAACAATTTCCTGCACCGTCCCAATAGATTTCCCTATATCTTCAGCAACCGCTCGAGTTTGACATTCGGGGGACAAATACCATACTTGCAACCACAGAAGCGCTCTGTTGTAGCGTGCTTCCAACATCTTACGCCAACGGTACCATTTTTCCATAACTATCATGTCACCTTTGTAGAACCAAGGTTGTGATTCCAGAACTGATTCCACTTGGTCTTCAGATTCGAAGACAAATTGGAACAAGTTTGCTCCTAAGGTTTTCACTTCAAAGCCTTCTGGATCCTTCCAGGCCCTGGACATGACATTCTTCAAATGACTAATATTGATATTTCGAGTAGTGATAATCTTACCGAATACACTACGACGGCAAATCTCTTGACCTTCCGCCAGTGAAGATTCTTGGACTTGACATCCTTTCTTTTCCTTTTCGGTAAGTTGCAGGTGAAACATCATCTCATTGATTTCTTCTTTGGATTTCCCCGGAAGGAAATCCAGTTGATTGTTTCTGGAACTGGACGCCATGTTGGGAAAAGCGAGTAACTTTGACAAAGTAATTGGATAACAAGGAAAGGAAGAGTATTTGGTGTGAAGAATCAGCAGATGGCCAACATAAAAACTGTCGGGAACTGCTACAAATAACTGAAAAGGGAAGTTATGGGACAGTTACCTCCTTGGGAAGGAGATAACCGCTAAAAGAATACAAAGATGCGGAAAAACTTCGTAAAAACCGAATTGGATAACTGCCTAAAAATTGTATGTGAGGGTTGAAAAATCCAACTCAAGTTGTTATTCTAGAGAGCATTTTTACACGGGTTGTCGGAGACTTGGAGTTTTCACACACAGATTCCAATGAGGAAAAATTTACTATGCCACTAACACGGGTTGTCGGAGACTTAGATTCCTAATAACCTGAATATTCCTAATAACCTGAAGCATTTTTACACGGGTTGTCGGAGACTTGGAGTTACACAACTTAGATTCCTAATAACCTGAATATTTTTTCAAATCAATTAAAAATAATGTTTATAAATTCTTATATAACCTATATACATGAATACTCTTGAAAAATAATTTTCGAAGAGAATATATATGAAGATTGGTTATGTCATAATCCTAATCTTTTTATTTACAAGTTTATGAACTAAAATATGTGGAATTATTGTATGAGATTTTAATTAGCTACTAAGTAATAAAATGTTTGTATTAAATACATGAATATTTAACTACTCTTGTCATATAAAAGCTAACAGACAATATTTTTATAACTTGAGATTTCCCACAACTAAATAGCTATATCTTCTTTTATGAAAAAGTTTATGAATTTAAAATGTATTGCAAGATCAAAGTATCATTTTTAGAATTTCCTAAGTAATGAATGAATTCAAATAAGATTGGGCTATTATAGTCTTGGGATAATCATGCTCTTATTTATGTTAAAGTTAACCAAATCTTTTTGTGAAATATTATTATTAGTTCACAAAATTTATAATTGTCGGGGTGTATGGCTAATTGTGTGATTAATTAGATATGACATTTCTGAATAAAGTATTTAATAATCCTTAACTATATTTTGGAAATATCCACTTTATAGAATGATAAAATAATCGACTTGAAATTTATTTTAAATAAATAGAATGATTGATTTGGGTTATGTTGAAAATTAAAACAAGGGGATCACTGAATAATTAGCACATTCATCGCATAATTGCATTTCACATGCTAATTGGGATTTGAATTGATTAGAAATGATAATTTGTAGGCAAAAATTTTTCATAGACGACGAGTTTGTTGATTACCAGTTGTAGGACTCCCGTTGTCGTAGATACATCGACTACTTATCATCGATAAGTTCATATGTGCAATATTTTAATTATCAAATGTGATTTTGCGTGCGTGAAAATATGATCTTGTTATAACTCCCGATATTTGGAATTGATCAAATGTTTTTGACATGTGTTTTGAGACATCTCCTTTTGAATATTTCGGTTGGAATTTTTGAATCGAACCACTGAATACTCTTACGGATTGACATGACGAAATCAAATGATTACTATTGGGAAATGACGGTTTGAATCCAGATGTTACTATTGTGAAACAAAAGTTGAATAATGTACTGTAATATAATTGGGGCAATGGAAGAGGATAGGATTATGGCTACGACTAAAGGCGCAGGTAAGCCATCCTCCCTTTTTATTATGGCTACGACCGGAAGCGCGGGTAAGCTATCATCCCTTCTTATTATGGCTACGACCGGAGGCACGGGTAAGCAATCCTCCCTTTTTGTTATGGCTCCGGCCGGAGGCGCGAATAGAATTCCTCCTTTATTATTATGGCTACGGACGGGAGCGCGGGTAAGTGATATCCCTTTATTATGAAATTATGGAGTACTACATATACATGTATGGGTTACTACGGTATAGGGGTGTCGACACTTGAGGTCTTATAGTCGTGTTCATGAGCGGGGATTGACGTATAGGCTCCCATAACGCTCGGGTGAATTGGGATACGAGATATCCCAAGAGGCACCCTCATTATTGTTAGTGGCATAGTAACCTATCTGGGGAATTCGTTACCCGCTGGGCACCATTAATGATGAGAATCAAATCAGTTTTTATTTGACAACTCATATGGGTAACCATTTAATATCATGTGATTATGAGGTTGTGCCAAAATGTATTTTACATATTGCAGTATGAATTTACTAAGTAATTACTGATTAAATATTTTTCTGCGGTCGGCCTGTGTTATTTCAAAACCCGCATGTTACGAGTAAGGTGGGAGACGTTCACAACGCGGATGGCTAGGTTACCGAGCTGTTTAGTACTTCACCTAGTATTTTCATTTGTAATGTAATGTACTTGTAACTTTCATACAATGTCACTGGTTTTTATCTAGAACACCCCCTGGTCATCAAAGCTCCAGCTCCCTCATGCCATGGCCATGGCTCCTATCACACCTCCTCCTTAACCCTGTCTCATTAACTCTCCTCACCCTCACTTTCACCTACCATCTCTGCAGATTTGTCCTCAACAGGTCCTACTCCTCAACTACCAACAACCAAGCCATGAATGAACTAAATCTCCCCCATACCCTCTACCAACCCCCATACACACTCATGGGGCCTGAAATCACCATCACACCCTCTGAGGAAATCACTGCAACCGAAAACACTGACATCTGCCCCTCCTTGGATATTTCTGAGATCACCGGCATTTCACCCAAGATGCTGTCCAAGAAGAAATTAACAGGCATTCGGAGCTAGCTGCAAACGTACAAGTCACCAGGCTTGAAGACAAATTCTTCGCCTTCAAGTTCAGCTCCCTCATTGATCGGGCCGAAATCCTTCAACAGAGCCCTCTCAACATCCAAGGAGCCATTCTTACCCTTCAACCATGGAGTAAAAGCCTCCCTCTCCGCCGCCAAAGCTTTGCTAAGAACAAATTCAGGGTCCACTTGAAAGGCATCCCACTGGACTACATCACCAGGGACGTGATAACCCAGACGGAAAACTTGGCCAGAAATGTCTCCAAAATCGAATTATCCAAACCAACAGACACCATAAGAGGTCCAACCCGTGCTCTTGTGGAGGTAAATCTCTCTGAACCTCTTCTAGCAGGGACCTATGGTAAACAACCGAGCATAATGAGTCCATTTTATACGATCGGGTCTTCTAATTCTGCTCCTCTTGCGGTTGTGTTGGACACACCGACGGCAACTACCCCCTTTCGCCAACACAAGTTGCGGATTTCGTTCATTGGAGAATCATAAAGGCAGCCTCCAGAAGCCATCTTCGCCTCCTAAACACGGCTTCCCAGCCCCTGTACACTAGAGAGATCAAAGCAATACAAAACACCAACTCGAATATCAACCAAAATTTCAGAGTTGTGATGAGAGAGGGGCCATGGGAAAACCACCAGTTGGAATGGCCACATGGAAATTTCACCACCAATTTCTATCGTCCTTACCCGATTAAAATCTCTGAAGAAATCCCACCGGAACCGGGAAACGGTGACTCCCCAGGCAACAGTAACGGCGACGACGAAGATATGGGAGAACCAAATCAAGACTCTGCAACGGATAGAGAATCCACGAACGAGGCCTCTGACCCATCGAAACATACACCACACCAATAGGAGTCTCCCTCCAACGACTCCTACCCCCCTTCGCCTCCGGCAGGCCACCAGAACCGTCAATCGCCAAGAAGTGTCCTCCATCGGAGCCCTTCACCGTTGTCCACCTCGATGAGGGTGTGGGTTAGCGAGTCAGATGGATCACACCACTCTCACCTCAGACGAGCTAGAACCCCTATTCCACCATGGGCGACCTCTCCAACCTACGACAACAACGACCCCTCCTGCACCTATCCTCGTAGAGAGCAACACCCCATCTGTGAACTCTCACCCTTTTACCCGCTGGTCTCCGCCTTCCTCGAAAAACCCTAGATTTCCTCACAAAGCATCTAAGAACCAAAGCTCTGATATGAGGCCTTCAAACCCCATTGGGACAGTACCCTCTAAAGCTTACTCTAAGCCACACCAGCCCATTAAGCCACATCCAAGCCCTATCTCTCAGGCCCAGGCAATGTCCGAGCCCACTGGAGATTACCAGCCCATGCCAGCCCACCTCAAAAGGCCTGGGAAGTTCGGGTTTAACCCGCACTTCACAGCCCAGTTGGAGCTTCTTGGGCTTTAGGACTCAAGCCCACCAAAAGGCTGCTTTCACCGGAGCCCACGGTACCACCGAAGAAGAGATGCCGTCCAACGGCTGAGATGCTAAGCTACGGTACCTATGATGCTAAACCCGCCTCCATGGATACCCCCTAATGGTAGCGAGCCTTGCGTCGCCATGATTATGTACCAACCCCCAATGAAGGAGAAGCCACTGGCACTCGAAAGCTTGGAGGCCGTTACCCAACCAACGGCTAAAGGCACCAAAGTTGGAACGCGTATGTCTTTCGCCGCACCGACCATCCAACTCACAGGAACCGACCCTGGTACGCCACACTATCGCCCTCCTCATATGCTTTTTTTTCTCAAGTCCTTATGTTGCCCCAAGCACGTTTTCTTAAAACCACCATGGATTTTTCTGTTAAAATGGCACTTAAACTCCCCCCCCCCCTTATTCCTTATCTTATTGCTGCAATCTCCCTGCCCCAATTTTTTGGTCGGGATATCTTGCAAACACAAATAGGAAACAACCCCCACACCATTATCACCCACCATCCAAGAAGTTTTTTCCCTCCTACAGCCCCAGGGATTTCACTAAAACAGAAACCCCGCCACCCGGTTGCCTCAAACCATGCCCGAAACCTTACTGCCCTACACTGTTCGCCGTGCCTGCCAAGGAGTAGCCACGACATAAGCAATGATCGCGTACAACTGGAACTGCAGGGGATTAGGCCAACCCCTGACAGTTCTCAACCTTCGGGGGGACATTTGTTGGAATAGATACCCTAGAGGCAATCTAATTTAGTATGAATTTATTTGTGTCTAGAAAATTTATTTTATTATTTATTGGATATTTAATATAATGAAGTCCTTAGATTTACAATTGTGTTGTTTATCTTAAATATCCCTAGTCAAGTATAATGATTAATGGGACAATCATCTATAGAAAAGTATGGGGTTGGATTGATACGGAGATATCATGATCAACCACATAGGTGTGCATTAAGGGTAATGGCGCACTGGATTGACCCATCTCCGAGAAGGCTAAATACACGTTATGATAAGTCAAAAGTGCTTCTCGCGGTGCAATGGTATTGTCATCCTTAGACTTGAAGTCGCTAGATATTCTAGTTGTGGATTATTGTGATTTTGGTAGCGTTAAACGCTACACCATAATTGGGTAGTTATAAAGGCGTGTACCGGATACAATAAGAAGCATGCATAGATATCGTAGTGGACGTAGATAGAATTTGTCCCTCCCACATACCGGGAGAAAATATCCTAGGCCACTCGAGGGATAGTGCTTATAGAATGTCTGTCCAGACTCAAATAAATTAATATGAGATATTGATGTTATTTGCACGAATAAGGCTATTCCCATGGATCTAGAAACTATGGATTGGATATACGAGTGTTACTTGTATGTCTCGTTTCCAATCCGGATATAGAGACAAATGGATGAGACAATTACTTGTACATGGTTTGTCAAGATGACTATTCTATTAGTTGTCTAGAATGTATGTTTTTGCTAGAAACCGCTCCATATTAGCAAATTGTTGCTACCAACTAGATAGAACCTATGGGGTCACACGCTATATAGAGTTGAGCTAGATTTGGGAATTTATTAATAGGATTAATTAATTAGAAGGATCACTTTGCAATACCTTGCAAACTTAGTAGGACTAATTTGCAAGGAAGGAACTAAATTGAATTCTAGTAGGACTAGAATAGGTCCTTTAGGTAGTTGGCAAGGATTTGTTGGACTATATAAAGGACACTCCTTCCTTCCTTCCCACACTTATGACCTTATTAAATATAACTTGAGTGGGAGAGAACAAAAGGAGAGAGCAAGCAAGCAAAGAGGAGCACGCCGCCCCCCTTTGCCGCCGCCCATTCCCGTCGGCCACAAGGAGGCCGAAACCTCCTTGTTTCGTCTCGTTTTGCGTCATTCTTCTTCCTCTTCCTCTTTCCGGGCTAGCACCAAGGATTGGAAGATCTAGTATTCAACTCTAGGCGTGGATCAACTATAGAGAACGTGACACAATTCGCGTTTGAAGTCATCAAAGGAGAAACCCTAAGGTGTGTTATTGATTCTTCCCTTATCATCGTTATGTCTTTTGACTTGTGATCCTTGGAGGGTTTTGCATTGGTTAAGATTTTTTGTGATTCCGTTGCGCATCCATGAATCAAAATCCTAAAGTGGTATCAGAGCCACAGGTTGTAGAGCATAAACGTGGTTTATGTGTTACGTTTTGATAGTTTTACACCTTAAATTTGTTGTTTATCGCGTAAAACAGGACAAATCAAGCATATGATGCAATTTGTAAACAACATATCATAACAAGACTTAGTTTTTGCATTGGATGCATGAATTAGTGAGTTTTAGAAATTTTAGGATCTTAGATCTAGGGTTTCGGCATCCTTTTGGAAGAAGGAGTTCTTCCCATACAAGGAAACAACCAAACATGGGCACCAAGCAAGGGAGTTGTTTTGGAAACAACTCCCAAAGGAGGTTCGGCCCCCTAGGGACCGCCCTCCTTGCTTGCCGCCCAAGCAAGGCTCGGCCTAGGGGCCAGGGCAGCCCTAGCCTGCGGCGTAGCCGCGTGGGCTAGGGGCCGGCCAGCCCTAGGCCTTTGCGGTTCTTTTTTTGGGCCCGGGCAATTAGATTGTTGGGCCCCATGGATCGTTTTAACCCTAGAATATCCTAAAATCAATTAAAATTGACCAAGCACATTAAAATTAGATTTTAACTGTTTATGTGCAATTCGCATGGTGATTGGATATGGCCTTAGGATTTGGTTTGTTGTGGATGTTTAATTTTGTGGTTTGGTTTACAGCCTGCGAGCTGATCAATTAATTGTAATAATGAATTAGGGTTTTATGGCCTACGAGCCATTTTTTTCCTCAACTTCTGAGATTTATTTTATTTAGTATAGTTGTTAGCTAGTGCTAGATAGAGTAGATTGTTAGCCAAGATTGAAGAAAAGAAGCCCAAAGCCAAAAGGAGCCACAAAATATGGAGCATGGAGCATTCCACATGACTATGAAGGATGGACCAAAAGATCAAGACGCATGGAGATGTGTTTGCTTTTAGGGTTCATAGATAATTCCATTGGCTTGGAATTATCTTAGTCTAGAAAAGGCCATATCCACATCACGTTTATTTTAGTTTTGTGGTTGTTATTTTATTGTCTTATTATTTTGTGGTTGGTGTATGGATGATGCATGCAATTAGGATAATAAGATAATTAGACAACCCAGATCTATTATTTGGAGTTGTGCCCAAAACTCAAATAGATAGATTAGTTGATATTGATCAACAAAAACAAATTAAAATTAAATTTAAAATCCCTCAAAATTCAAATATTGTGTTCTTGCCTTCTCGTTATTTAAACACTCATTATCATCATGATTTATCAAGTTCGTGCGTGCCAAAGCATGGCGACTTGGTTCATAATGATGGAATGCGATGACACAAGCTAGTAATGTGTAATTGTTTAAATAAGAGGTTGAACACAACTAGGCTATTAATATGATTAAGAAACCTAGAGGCAATCAATTGGGATTATCCATAAGGATGGATAAATAAGGAGTTATTTGCCCAATTGAACCAAGAGTTGCATAAGGGATGCAATTGCAAATTGTTCCTACCTAAAGTAGTCAAATTATGGGTGACTTGCCAAAGCAAGCTCATAAGGAGATGAAACATGGATCTTGGCCCACTAGAAAATATAAGGATATTTTCCGCATTAATATCTTGAGGGTTATTAATCCGTAGAAAAATAGTGGGAGCTATATTTGATAAACTAGCCATTATTGAATATAGTCAAAAATTCACAAATACTAAAACTTGCGCATTTTCCTTTTGTAGAATTCCAAATGGCAAACAACTCATCGAGTTCACAACATTCCATACGATCTGTCCTTGAGAAGGACAAGCTCTCTGGAACCAACTTCCTTGATTGTTACAGAAACTTGAGAATCGTTCTCAAGAAAGAGAAGAAACTGTACGCAATAGAGGAGCATGTTCCAGCAGGTCCAGAGAACCAAATACCTGCAGCCCTAAAGGCGTATCAAAAGCGTGTTGATGACGCTAATGATGCGGCCCGCCTTATGCTATGCACCATGACTTCTGAGCTTCAAAAGCAACACAAAAACATGAATGCTGTCGATATGATCAACCATCTGAAGCAGATCTTCCAAGAGCAGGCAAGGGTTGAGAGGTATGAGGTCTCTAAGGCATTGTTCAAGTTTCATCTGGCAGAGGGGAACCTGGTGGGACCCCATGTACTCCGTATGATCGAGTACTTGGAGAATCTCCCCCGACAAGGGTTTTCGGTCAGCCAATAGTTGGCAACCGATCTCGTGTTGCAATCGTTCCACGAGAGTTATGGACAGTTCATCATGAACTGTAACATGAACGAGATCGTGAAACCACTGCCAGATTTGCTCAATATGTTGAGGACAGCTGAACAAAGCATAAACAAGGGTAAGGGCAAGGCCATTATGATGGTGCAGAAAGGAAAGGGAAAAAGGTTTGCCTCATCCTCCAAAGGAAAAGGAAAGTCAGTTGCCAAGTCCAAGGAACCTGCCCTTAATCCTGTTGGTGGCATTGCCAAAAGTGTGATTAAAGGTGAGTGTCACTACTGCAGTCAGCCTGGACACTGGAAGAGGAACTGCCCAAAATATATGGAGGACAAGAGGCTTGGAATAGTGATTCCACCACCACCATGTATTTTTGTTGTAGATGTCAATTTAACTGTCTCTACATCAAGGGTATTAGATACTGGATGTGGATCTCACATTTGTCGAGATGTGCGAGATCTAAAGAAAAGTAGAAGATTGGCTAAAGGGAAGATAGATCTGCGCGTTGGGAATGGAGCAAAAGTTGCTGCGTTGGCCGTGGGCGTGTGCGAGCTATCTCTGCCTTCAGGATTAGTTTTAGAATTAAATAATTGCTATTTTGTGCCTGCTATGAGCAGAAACATTATTTCTATTTCTTGTTTGGACAAGGAAGGTTTTATTATTTCATTAAAAAACAATTGTTGTTCCTTTTATTTTAATAATATTCACTATTTTAGTGCGCAATTATTTAATGGACTGTATGTCCTTGATCTAAGCAATCCTGTCTACAACATTAATACCAAGCGGATTAAAATAAATGATTGAAATCCTGCTTATTTATGGCACTATCGTTTAGGCCACATAAACGAGAAACTTGTATCTAGACTCCATAAGGATGGACTACTAGACTCATTTGATTTTGAATCATATGTGACATGTGAGGCTTGTTTATTGGGAAAAGTGACAAATTCCCCTATCAATAGGAAAGGTGAGAGGACTAGTGAGCAATTGGCGCTCATACATACTGATGTTTGTGGGCCATTTGCCACGCATTCCAGGGGTGGTTACGTCTACTTCATTACATTTACTGATGATTACAGTAGATATGGATTTGTGTACCTTATGAGGGCCAAATCCGAGTCCTTTGAGGTGTTCAAAGAATTCAAAAATGAAGTAGAGAAGCAACTTGGCAAAAGTATCAAGGCTCTACGATCGGATCGTGGAGGAGAATACTTGAGCCAAGAGTTTGACGACTATCTTAGAGAGTGTGGGATCGTGTCCCAACTCACTCCACCCGGAACGCCACAATGGAATGGCGTGTCTGAGAGGAGGAATCGAAAACTATTGGATATGGTTCGATCTATGATGTGTCAAACCGATATTCCATTATCGTTTTGGGGCCACGCTCTATTAAGTGCAGCTTTCACCATTAACTGTGTTCCATCTAAATCAGTCATGAAGACACCATATGAGATGTGGAGTGGGAGGCGTCCCACACTGTCGTTCATGAGGATTTGGGGCTGCGATGTCTATGTAAAATGTTTACAATCAGACAAGCTAGAGACAAAATCGGATAAGTGTAAGTTTGTGGGGTACCGTAAGGAAACTAAGGGTTACTACTTCTACAATCCAACCGAGAACAAAGTGTTTGTTGCTCGGACCGGCATGTTTCTATAAAGAGAGTTTGTCTCTAAAGAAGCAAGTGGGAGGACTGTAGAACTTGAAGAGATTCAAGAACCACAAATAACTGAACCGATTATGGAACATGAACAGGAACCACAAGCAGTTGTGGAACAGCCTGTTCAGGTAACACAAGAGCTTCGTAGATCTAGTAGAGTGCGCCAGGAACCCGAGAGGTATGGACTTCACCGATTCTGGTGACACAATTCTCATAGATGATGAGCCAACTACCTATGAAGAGGCCATGAAAGGGACAGAATCTCAAAAGTGGCTAGAAGCCGTGAGATCCGAGATGGAATCCATGTATACCAACAAAGTATGGACTTTGGTGGAACCACCCGAAGGGGCGCGACCCATAGGGTGCAAGTGGGTCTTCAAGAAGAAGATCGACATGGATGGTAATGTGATTACCTATAAGGGCCGATTGGTGGCTAAAGGATTCATACAGATTCATGGTATTGACTATGATGAAACCTTTTCACCAATCGAAGAGTGGTTGTCCTTCCAAAGAGATTGAGAAGGAACGCATGAGTGGAATTCCCTATGCCTCGGCCATAGGATCTATCATGTAGGCCATGTTATGTACTAGACTAGATGTGTCATATGCCTTGAGTATGACAAGCAGATACCAATCCAATCCGGGTGAGAGTCACTGGATTGCAGTCTAGAACATCCTAAAGTACTTGAGAAGAACTAAGGATGGCTTCTTGATATTTGGCGGTGAGGAAGAGTTGCGTGTAAGAGGTTAGACTGATGCAAGCTTCCAAACCGGCAGAGATGACTTTAGATCACAGTCGGGATATGTGTTTTGCCTGAATGGAGCAGCGGTGAGCTGGAAGAGTTCCAAGCAAGAGACGGTGGCTGATTCTACAACAGAGGCTGAGTACATTGCTGCAAATGGCGCAGTAAAGGAAGCTGTTTGGATCAGAAAGTTTGTTTCTGAGCTTGGTGTGGTTCCTAGCATTGCGGATCCAGTTGAGTTGTACTGTGACAACACTGGGGCGATCGCGCAATCGAAGGAACCCAGGGTGCACCAGAAATCCTAGCACGTGCTCAGGAAGTTCCATCTGATTCGAGATATTATCGATAGAGGAGACATTCGGATATGCAAGATTCCCACAGATGAGAAGCTGACAGACCCGCTTACAAAGCCGCTTGCGCAGTGGAAGCATGAAGGGCACACTAGAAGTATGGGCATACGAGATGCGCCAGATTGGCTCTAGTGCAAGTGGGAGACTGTTGGAATAGATGCCCTAGAGGCAATCTAGTTTAGTATGAATTTATTTGTGGCTATAAAATTCATTTTATTATTTATTGGATATTTAATATAATGAAGTCCTTAGATTTGCAATTGTGTTATTTATCTTAAGTATCCCTACTCCCGTATAATGATTAATGGGACAATCATCTATAGACTAGTATGGGGTTGGATTGATATGGAGATATCATGATCCAACACATAGGTAGGCATTAAGGGTAATGGCGCACTGGATTGACCAATCTCCGAGAAGGCTACATACACGTTATGATAAGTCACAAGTGCTTCTCGCGGTGCAATGGTATTGTCATCCTTAGACTTGAAGTCGCTAGATATTCTAGTTGTGGATTATTGTGATTTTGGTAGCGTTAAACGCTACACCGTAACTGGGTAGTTATAAAGGCATGTACCGGATACAATAAGAAGCAAGATTAGAGATCGTAGTGGACGTAGATAGAATTTGTCCCTCCCACATAACGGGAGCAAATATCCTAGGCCACTCTAGGGATAGTGCTTATAGAATGTCTGGCCAAACTCAAATAAATCAATATGGGATATTGATGTTATTTGCACGAATAAGGCTATTCCCATGGATTGAGAAACTATGGATTTGATATACGAGTGTGACTTGTATGTCTCGTTTCCAATCCGGATATAGAGACAAAGGGATGAGACAATTACTTGTACAAGGTTTGTCAAGATGACTATTCTATTAGTTGGCTAGAATGGATGTTTTGCTAGAAACCGCTCCATATTAGCAAATTTGTTGCTCCAGTAGATAGAACCTATGGGGTCACACGCTATATCGAGTTGATCTTGATTTGGGAATTAATTAATAGGATTAATTAATTAGAAGGATCACTTTGCAATACCTTGCAAACTTAGTAGGACTAATTTTCAAGGAAGGGACTAAATTGAATTCTAGTAGGACTAGAATAGGTCCTTTAGGTAGTTGGCAAGGATTTTTTGGACTATATAAAGGACACTCCTTCCTTCCTTCCCACACTTATGACCTTATTGATCATAACTTGAGTGGGAGAGACCAAAAGGAGAGAGCAAGCAAGCAAAGAGGAGCACGCCGCCCCCCTTTGCCGTCGCCCGTCCCCGTCGGCCACAAGGAGGCCGAAACCTCCTTGTTTCGTCTCGTTTTGCGTCATTCTTCTTCCTCTTCCTCTTTCCGGGCTAGCACCAAGGATTGGAAGATATAATATTCAACACTAGGCGTGGATCAACTATAGATAACATGACACAATTCGTGTTTGAAGTCATCAAAGGAGAAACCCTAAGGTGTGTTATTGATTTCTTCCCTTACCATCGTTATGTCTCTTGACTTGTGATCCTTGGAGGGTTTTGCATGGGTTATGATTCTTTGTGTTTCCGTTGCGCATCCATGAATCAAAACCCTACAACATTCTCAGACACCGCCCCTACCTCGTCTTCTTAATGGAGACAAAATGCGACTCTTCTATCACCAACCCAATTCTCTCACAATGGGGGAACCATAATAACCTTTGTGTCAAACCACAAGGATCCAAGGGGGGCCTCTGGCTAGGCTGGAAAGATTCCTTATCTATCTCCCTATTACAAAAACACAACCACCTAATCATAGTTCTAGGCTCGGAGCAAGGCTTCCCCGACTGGCACCTCGCCTGTGTGTATGGATGCCCCTACATAGCCCATCGACAGACAGTCAGGAACTCCTTCTCGACCGCCTTTGATATTAGAGGTCCTCTTGCTTGCATTGGGGATTTTAACCAAGTCCTCAGTACCTGTGACAAGTGGTTCCCTCGAGCCATCTCCATTTTCGGAGCCCCTAACCTCCTCCACCTCCTCACCAACCACCACTTAACTGAAATCCCTTACTCTGGTAACACTCTCACCTGGTCCAACAATCGCGATGGCTACCATCGCACCTATGAGCGGTTGGACAGAGGTTTCTGCAATCCCGAGTGGTACGCCGCGTTTCCACACGGACACATTATAAATTTTCCCATCCTTGCCTTGAATCATGGCCCCTTAATCGTAAAGATCCCCCACCACTGTCCCCTCCTTCCTTCGGTCTGGGCACATTCTTAAAGAAATCAACCACACCCATATTGTCCTAATCCCCAAAAAACCAGGAGCCACCTCCCCCTCTGACTTCAGACCCATCAGCCTCTGTAACAACCTTTCGAAATCATCTCAAAAGTCCTTGCCAACAGGATCAAACCCATTGTCAACACCCTCACCAGTCAAAACCAAAACGCTTTTGTCCCAAGCAGGTAAATCTATGACATCACAATCCTTTCCAATGAACTCTTCCACTACGTTAATGGAAAATCAACAGGTATAACCACCTACGCAGCCCTCAATATCGACATGAGCAAAGCCTTCGACAGAGTGGACTGGCATTTTCTACGAACTCTCCTTCTTAAGATGATTTTTCCTACCCACTGGGTCAACCTTCTGTCACAACGCTTCACCACAACCTCCACTACCATTCTATTGAATGGCGAACCCACGGATACTTTCACCCCATTCAAAGGTCTCTGACAGGGTGACCCCCTATCCCCCTACCTCTTCATCATGTACCTCGAATCCCTCTCCCAAAACCTTCACGCCCTTGAACTCCCAGTGCTTGTCCAAGAATAAAAATCTAAACCTCTGCTCCCTCTATCTCGCACCTTTTCTTTGCGGATGACTATCTCATCTTCTTCAAGGCCACAGAAAGGATCTGTAACCTGCTTGCCCAAAAAATTCGCAGATTCTGCAGTGTTTCTGGCCAATCCATCAACCTAGACAAGAACACCATCATCCTCATCCCAAACACCTCCCTCCGCACCATTCAAACAACGACAAGGCACCTCCCCCACCCCTCTCAGATAACCCTGTTAGATACCTTGGCCTCCCCACCAACCCTGGAGCAGATAAGAAAACTTCCTTCCGTTTCATTGACGACCAGGTTTCAACAAGGGCCCACGGCTGGCAAGGTAATGGCTCAGTTGTGCTGGGCGCCTCACCCTTGCCAAATCGGTCCTCCAATCCCTCCTACACATACAAGCTCCCACTATCCACCTGTGACCGCATCTCCTCCAAAATTAGGAACTTCTGGTGGAATCTGACCTCAACCAAACCTATGCATTTTTTCCAAAAAGATGTCCTGATGAAACCAAAAACCCTAGGTGGCTTAGGGCTCCATGGTCTTAAAAGCTCCAACCAAGCCTTCCTTGCAAACCACAGTTGGAGAATGATCTCTAACCCAAATATCCTTCTCTCTAGAACCCTGAAATCGAAGTATTGCGAAAGGAAGGACCTCGCCCATGTCAAACCTACCTCCACCTGCTCCTGGACTTAAAGAGGCATCCTTCATGGGCGCGACCTTCTTATCAAAGGCCTTTGCTAACACATTCATAATGGCTACTCATCCTTTGAGGATAGATGGATACCCTCCCTCCAACCCCCCCTCGCTTACTTTCTTGGCCATAACCCCAACCCCTCCATGAAAGTCTCTTACCCCATCAACCACAATATCCCCGAACCCTCTTGGAACACCCATGCCCTCCTCAACCATATCCCCCACTACCTTACCCCAAAAGTCCTCGCTATCAGCCTTCACCAACCTCATTCCCCATACACCCTCATCTGGCCTTTCACCACATTCGAAAATTACTCCACTAAATTGGGCAGCCACCTATGCTCCATCATTGATGAAAAGCCCCACGCCCCTGCTTTCCTCATTGAACCTTTCGAGCCCAACCCCCTTCTTAATCAATGGAAAATCCTTTGGAATCTCCCTCTTCGAGAAAAATTCAAACTTTTTCTCTGGAAAATCATCGCAGGCGCTCTTCCCACAAAGTATGCCATATCCAAACTATTGGACCACCTTTCCCCCTCCTGCCCCTCCAGCCAAGAACTTCCTGAAACCTCAGGCCATATCATTCGTTCATGCCCCAATGCCATTGCTATCTGGAGCCTCTCCTCCTTCGGAACAGAGTTCCTCTTTAACTCCCCTTCTCTCAGCCTCCCCAACTGGATCACCCACAGGATCACTACTATGAGGAAAGACAAGAAGAACCTCTATGCTTTTTCGGCTATCATGTGGTCCCTCTGGAAGGCCAGAAACACGAAAGCTTTCGGAGATACATGGGACCCAAATGCCAGGATCTCCTCCGACGCAGTCACTACCACCTTCCAATTCTTGGTGGCCGCCAATTACTCTGACCAGTTGAAGGCGCACCCGACCGTGCACAGTCCCCACCCCACCCCACTTTCAAGTTTGGTTTAGAAGCTCAGCCGGGAGACTCCCAAAGGATTCACGTCCAATCTGATGGAGCTTGGAAAAGAGTCACCGACTCGGCAAGGATAGGCTTCGCAGCCTTCACAGGGGACGGACAGCTCTGCCACACTCATATAAGCCGAACCTATGCTCACTCGGCCCTGCAAGCTGAATTCCTTGCCCTTTTTGATGCTATTAATTGGTGCCTCACTTCACACTTTTACCATGTTACCTTTAGTACTGATTGATCTGTCCTCATCTCTCAGATGCTTGATCCCTCTGAAGGATCTTTTTAGGATGCTGCCACCATACGCGCCATTGGAGAGCTTCTTCATCGGCTGATTTTCTGCACTGTTGTCAAAGCTGCTACATCTGACGTCTCAACAACCCTTGCTCTTGCCAAATCAGCCCAAGAAGACGCTCATTTTTGCTTCTAAGTTGGCATGGTCCCGTCTTTATAGTTTAGTTCGCTTTAGTCCTTTGGGCTCTATTAGGGATATGTCCCCTGCCCTTTTTAGTTGTTATGTTTGTTCTCTTTGAAAACACTTTCGAACTTTTGGGGTATATGTCCCCTGTTTCATTGTTGTAACCTCTATTTAGTTTAGTGTGATCTCTTTCGTTGCCGGTGAAACAAAAAATTGGATTATCGATGGTTGTATTAACTAGTGAACCGGCAACCTTGCTTCATATCCAGTGGGGTTTATCTCCTCAGACAGAGGAATCTTTCCAAATATACGATTCGTCTGGCCGTATGATTTGGTGGGTGTTGTAGTTGGTATCAGAGCCGAAGGTTCTAAGTTAGTGCAATCCTTCAAATTCCAATGAATTAAGATTAAAAACATTTTTAAAATTTAAAAGTTATATAGGACAACTAAATTTGGTTGTAATCAAACAAGCCGGGGGATTACAGGATAGTTTAGTCCTCATATATGCCATATGTACTGAATAGTGACTCCTCTCGACTTGAATAACTATTTGATGTGATGTGATTATCTGTGGTGTTACTTGGCATCAGTGATCATTGCTACTTGTTTGATTTGTTTTTCGAGACGATAAGTGATGCGTGTGGAATCCAGAACATTTTCTGTGACCTTGCTTCCTTAATTATCAGCTCTAGCTTCGAGGCAAAGATTAGACCTAGGAGGGGAGAATGTAAGACCCCGTTTTTATGTTAGGGTAAATAAGTAATTTGACGCTCGATGATCGGTTACGAGTAGCTAGAAATAGTTCGGTTAATATTTTTGATTCAAAATTTGACAGAGAGACTTGTATATGATAATTATTTTATAAGTTAATTTTACTTAGTTAAACCTAAAACTATCCTAAATAATCTAATTAGATAAAAATTTATAACCCTATTTTTGGTGCTACAAAAGTGTACTATAATTTTCATCTACTTATGGTACTACCCAAAACATCGAATCATTTTTACCTAGCCAAATGTACACCCAAAACACCCTATACAATATTCTCAATTCCCTATTGGCCAATTGACGAAGACTCTTCACCAATTGGTGATTTTACTAATACCATTGACTATTGACCTAGAGTTCGCTTAGACGTAGTCTAACACTTTAATTTATTTATTCCCCTCATCCCTCATTCTCTTTCGCAGAACACAACTGGAGAAAACAACCCACCTACACCAATGCCATCACCACCACCGACCACCACCACCACTTCCGTCCATCTCTCTCTCTACCTCTCTCTTTCTCCCTCTTGACCTCTCTGTCCTCGCCTCTCTTTCTCTCTTATTTGTCTGGCGAAAAACACAACTGCAGCAACAGCGGCACAAGGCCGCTGCCTTCCTTAACGGATAACACCACCACCACCACCGCCGAATATCTCTCTCTGCCTCCAATATCTCTCTCTCCACCCCTCTAGTCGCGAAAAACAGCAGGAGCAGGAGCAACAGTGGCTGGAGCCACCGCCGCCACAAGACTCGAAGGACAGCAACGACGACCTGATGGGAAATCCGACGAGGCTCCTCCGCCCTTCTCCTTCATCTCCGGCGACTTCCTTACAGTCCTAGGTGTTCGACCAAACCCAGAGGAATCCAAGTCCGTCCGGCAAGTGCCAAAGCTCCATACTTTCCGGCGAGTTCTTGACTGAACTTCAGCGATCGATTTCTCCGTCATTCGGTAACCGTTTTAATTGATTTTTGTCAGAAATATGAATGTTTTAACTTGAATTTTAATTCTGCATAGTCTTAATTGGATGAGTATCATTGTTTGATGAGATTCAAGATTTGGCCTTGGAGGGGAGAAGAAATGGAAGAACGTGGAGAGATCGGGGGTAATTGTTTTATAAATAGAAAGTTGTGATGGTTACGTATAAAACAAAAACTTTGGGGGTTCTTGTTGTCTTTTACGAAACCTAGATTCTCAGAAAAATGAACATTTTTCTAAAAATTAGTTAAAAATAGTGTTTATAAATTCTTATATAACTTATATACATGAATACTTTTGAAAAATAATTTTAGAAGGGAATATATATGAAGATTGGTTATGTCATAATCATGATCTTTTTATTTACAAGTTTATGAACTTTAATATATGGAATTATTTATGAATGAGATTTTGGTTAGTTACTAAGTAATAAAATGTTTGGATGAAATAAATGAATATATAACTACCTTGTCAAATAAACGTTAAGAGATAATATTTTCATAACTTGGGATTTCCCACAACTAAATAGCTTTATCTTCTTTTATGGAAAAGTTTATGAATTTAAAATTTATTGTAAGAGAAAAATATTGTTTTTAGAATTTCGTAATCAATGAATCAACTCAAATAAGGTTGGGCTAATATAGTCTTGTGAAAATCATTCTCTTATTTATGTTAAAGTTAGCCAAATCTTTTTATGAAATATTTCTATTAGATCACAAATTTTATAATTATAGGGGTGTATGGCTAATTATTTGATTAATTAAATATGATATGTCTAAATTAAATAATTTAATAATCCTTAGCTAAATTTTGGAAATATCCATAGAATAATCGACTTGAAATTTATTTTAAATGAATAAAATGGGGGATTTGGGTTATGTTGAAAATTAAATTAAGAGGATCACTCAAAAATTAGGAAATTCATCGCATAATTTCTTTTTACATGCTAATTGGGACTTGAATTTATTTAAAATTGTAATTCATAGGCAACGGTTTCGTAGACGACGAGTTTGTTGAGTAAGAGTGGTAGGCTCCCCTTATTGTAGATACATCGACCTACTTATGATCGGTAAGTTTATATGTGCAATAATTTAATTATCAAATTTGATTTTGTGTGCGTGAAAATATGATCTTATTATAAATCCCGGTATTTGGAATTGATCAAATGTTTGTGACCTACATTTTGAGAAATCTCCTTTTGAATATTCCGGTTGGAATCTATGAATCAAACCAATGAATACTGATATGGATTGACAGGTTGAAATTAAATGATTACTATTGTGAAATGACGGTCTAAACCAGATGTTACTATTGTGAAAAGGAAGTTGAATAATGTACTATAATATAATTGAGGCAATGAAAAGAGGATGTGGGATTATGGCTACGGCCGGAGGCGCGGGTAAGCCATGCCCCCTTTTTATTATGGCTACGGCCAGAGGTGTGGGTAAGCGATCCTCCCTATTTTCATATGGCTCCGGCCTGAGGGGCGTGTAAGCGATCCTCATTTATTATTATGGCTACGCCCGGGAGAGTGGGTAAGCGATCGCCCTTTATTATGAAACTATGGAGTACTACTTATCCCTGTATGGGTTACTATGGTATAGGGGTGTCGACATCTAAGGTCTCATAGTCGATTAGGCGTGTTCATGAGCGGGGATTGACGTATGGGTTCCCCTAGCGCTCGGGTGAGTTAGGATACATGATATCCCAAGAGCCCCCCTCATTATTGTTAGTGGCATCGTAACCTCTCCGGGTCATTCATTACCTGCTGGGCACCATTACGCCAACTGAATTAATGATGAGAATCAAATCAGTTTTTATTTGACAGCTCATATGGGTACCCATATAATATCATGTGATTATGATGTTGTGCCAAAATTCATTTTACATATTTCAATATGAATTTACTCAGTTTTTATTGATTATATGTTTTTCTGCGGTCGGCTTGTGCTATTTTAAAACCTGCTGGTTACGAGTAAGGTGGGGGACGTTCATAACGCGGATGGCTAGGGCATCGAGCTGTTTAGTACTTCACCTAGTATTTTCATTTTTAATGTAGTGTACTTGTATCATTCAAACAATGTCACAGGTTTTTATCTAGAATGTATGATGACTTATATTTGGATTATCGATGGTTGTATTAACTGTGAACCAGCGATCCTGCTCCGTATCCAGTGGGCTTTATCTCCTCGGACGGAGGCATCTCTCCAAATATACGGTTCGGCCAACCGTATTATTTTGGGGGTGTTGCACTATGTATGATTAATTTCACGATCGACAACTTACATGTTTAAGTATAAGAAAGAATATTAAAATATGTGTAACGATAATACTTTACTTATACATTGCATTTGAGATTATCCATAATCTCATTTATCTAACTATGTATATATACTATTTGCAACCCCTTCTCATTCTCCATTTAGGTAAAACAAAATTTGATTCATATGTTCTCCTTATCTCTCTACCATATTTACAATCTTATGTTGTGGTCAACAACCGTTAGCCTAATCGTGGTCCGGGATACTTATTTGGTTGACTAGTATTCATATGTATGTGTACGAAGTATTAATATAGGTTATTCAAATTGTCATTGTTATGACTATACATCCAATCAATGGAAAAATATTACATAAATTAAATTGTTAAAATTTATATATACTTTGGAAGGTTGTATACTATCATGAAAGTGTAAAATAAATATCATTTTTTAAAGCCAATGAATTATAGTGCTACTCTCTCTAGTTTTGATCTCACCCGAGCCACTCCTGCTCCCCAATGAGCATCGCCAGCTCCTTGAGCCCATCAACCCCCCACTCATTGCCTAATTTTGTCAACACTTAATTCCCTCCACAATCACTCTCTTTATCATTCATCTTTTCTTAGGCTTAATCATTTGCATGGCTTGTTTCGTGTGATTTTGGTTTTTCATAGATCTTGCAGAATCTTTTGCTAATCTCTTCATTTTGTTTGCAGGTCTTGATTGTTGCTATTTAGACTCTGAGTGTTTCAGTTATCTCTTCAGTTCTCTCCAGTGTTCTCTCTTCACTTCTTCCCTCTCACGTGATTTCCTAGTGTTCTTCCTTATGTCAAATCCTTATAGAGATGATTTTCATAGTTCTTCCTCCAATGACTCCAGAGAGGAGAGGCTAGATGAAAGGGGATCAACTCTTGCTCTTAATTCTGTAAAAGATTTTGCTTACAGGGAGCTGATGAAGAACACCCTGATAGCCAAGTTTATAGGGCCTAAGTCACTTTCTCCTGCTGTCATGCAAAGTGAAATCTAAAAAAATTGGAAAAATTTGGGTAATGTCTGGATTGATAAGAAGGAATTTTCTAAGAAGGACATTCTCTACTTAATCCATTTTCAGAAAAAAGAAGACAAAGATTTTTTCCTCAATGAATCAGTTGTTACCTTTCACGGTTTGAGCCTTGTCTTCAAGGGAAGAAAGCCTAGCCAAGCCGTGATGGAAGTTGATTTTTATACTACTGATCTTTGGTTCCAGGTTCCTAATTGTTCACTAGAAGGTTTTCACTTTAATACTCCAAATGATATTGGGGTCTTAGTTGGTAACATATTGGTGATTGATTGGTCCTATGATAGAGTTAGGAACATGCATGGTCTAAGAATAAAAGTGAGAGTTAATCTCAACAATGCTTTGGTTCCAGGAACCTTTCTGAAACTTTCTAATAAGCCACTCAAATGGGTCTACTTTTGTTATGAATGTGTGTTTAAAGTGTGTTACAGATGTGGAATTATTGGGCATACTAATAAGGATTGCACATCACACATGGTTGAAGTTATGGAGCAGTTAGAGATGAGATACCTCCGATCTCACTTTCTCTCTAGCCTACCATTTCATGTCAACCCTCAGAGGCCTCTCTTCTAAACCTTCTTAAATCACACTAAAAAAATGGCCCTTTCCGCACCATGAAATTTGATACCAGTGTCCAACCAATCTATTATTTCACAGCACCCACTATGAATCATGATCCACTCCAAACTCCACTAGATGGCTTGATCTTCTCTATTGACAGCCTTTCCTCGTCACTTGACGGACCATTCTACACATCCTGCTCACAAACCCACTGTGAAGAACACCTCCAAAACCTCAACCTTCCTTCGGCTCCTAAATTTATAGGAGTTTCTCCTACCAACCATGCATGCACTTCATTAAATAGCTCCCAAACCTTTCAATAGCCTGATCAAATCCAAACAGCCGGTACTTCCCCCATTTTTTCGCATCATTTGATTTTTTTTTAATGTGGGACCTTCCCAAGAAGCGGTTACAGTTCCCACCATTTCCCTTTCCTCCCAAATGCATGAAGGGGTTTCATCTTCCCAACAAACAACTGTGTCCTTCCCGGTGTCCTTTGACGATTCCCTTTCCCAAGATCTGCTTCGTTTACCACCCATCACTACTACAAAGGGAAAAAAATAGTTTTGGATGAAGCTTTTCCACCCACCTTGACTATCTCCTCTGCACAAACCCCTACCCAGTTGTGTCCAATTAACTCAGAGGACATGCGTACTCTCCCAACCACCTATAAAATGTTGAGTCATTCTGGTTTCAGTATGAGGGCTTCTGATTTCACACCCTCTGTTAAAACGGAGCAAGCCATTGACACTTCTCAGAGAAAGGAGGATCTCAAAGATATTAACAAAATCTTAGCCGGGAAGGAAAAGAGGGTGCCTAAGAAGACAAGAGCAAGAGCAGTAAGAACAAAAGACACAGTGGGCATAAAAGTCAAGAAAGTAGATGGAGTCTCAATCAAGATGAAGAAGAAGCCTGCTACAACTAAAAAG
Source organism: Linanthus parryae (assembly GCA_023055425.1). NCBI lineage: Eukaryota > Viridiplantae > Streptophyta > Magnoliopsida > Ericales > Polemoniaceae > Linanthus > Linanthus parryae. Next base: position 122,743,867 of record JALGPY010000003.1, on the reverse strand, counting down.
GTGAAAGGTGAAAGTGTGCAGAAAACCAGTATGAAGAGAGATATCCAAACCTCACAGATGGATCCTCCATTTAGCAAGATCAAGGGTAAGAAGCCAAGAACAAAGGTTAACAAATCCATGCAGAAAGGTAATCAATTTTTTTTACTTTTAACCCATTCTCACCACTTTTTTAAAAATTCAAGTTTAAAAAAAGATTAAGAGAAGATGATCCTGAAGATTCTCATTTTAAATTCTCAAAAAGTTTTTTAGGGTTTAGGATGGTTGTCCCAAAACAACCATCCAATCACCCATGAATGTTTTAAGTTGGAACTGCAGAGGAATTGGCCAGGCATCTGCAGTTTAAGAAGTTTTCAGCCTGGCCGAAAAACACAAGCCCTCTCTAATTTTCTTGTCTGAAACTAAGAAAGATGTCAATTTTCTACATAGCAAGTTTAGAAAGTTAGGAATTTCTTCTTTCTATGGAGTTGATACTTCGGAAACCAGAGGAGGACTCTGGTGCTCCTGGAATAACCTCATGTTAGATTGTTTAGTTTGCTTCTCTTCTAATAATCTTATACTCCTTAAAGTCTCAGAATTAAACAAAAATCATTGGTTCTGAGGTCTTGTCTATGGATCTCCTTACTTTGAGAAAAGAGAAGAGGTTTGGAATATGTTTAATGAAGTTCTTCCTAAAAATGAGCCATTAATTCTAATTGGAGACTTTAATCGAGTTATTTACCCCCATGATAAATCTGGCCCTGGATCCTCTTACCTCAGAGGAGCTAATACTCTCCTTCATTATATAAATAATTGGGATTTAATTGAAGTTAAAAATGTAGGTCCTTGGTTCACATGGACAAATAATAGGTCTTTCTCAACCCCAACTTTTGAAAGGCTTGACAGGGCTTGGTACAATTTTAAATTTTTTAATCTTTTCCCAGACTTGTTTGTTGAAAATTTGGGAATCACAGTCTCTGATCACTCCCCTATGCTTCTTAAGATGTCTCCCCCTAAGCCTCTAGTTTGTTTTAAAACTCTTAAATCTGAAGTCTGGTGGCTTAGTTTTGATGATGTTTTCAATTTAATTGAGTATGTTTGGAATCTTCCAATCCCTGGTTCTCCTTGAACTTCTCGTTCAGCAGTGTTGAGAGCTTGATTTGTTTGAAGAGTTGATTGTCTGATTTCCACGGAGTAGACACTCTTCTTGGCAAGGATAATCTTGGCAAGTTTGATGCCAGAAGTGATGAAGGTGTGTTTTTTGGTTATTCTCAAACTAGCAAGGCTTATGGAGTTTTCAATAAGAGAACTAAGATTGTCGATGAGAGTATTCATGTGATTTTTGATGAAAGTACTGATGATTCTTTAAGTGAAAGTTTTGCAGATCTCAACTTGAATAAGTATGAGACAGATGATGATTATGAGAAAAAATAGAAGAAAAACTAAATTGCAGGATCAGTCAGAAGAATCTCAAGGCCTGAACCTACAGCAGAGCCAAAATCTCAACGTCTTGAGACTGAAATTGATAGAACATATGCTGCTCCATCTACTGTGTCAAGATCATAAAGCCTTGAAGGACCATATACCTGGACACCAATGAAGAAATTCAAATACCTATCAAATCATCCTGCAGCTAATATCATCTCAGATCCAACTACTAGAACTCAGACAAGAGGCCAACTAAGGAATTTATGTGCTTTTAGTGATTTTGTATCACTTATTGAGCCTAAAAATAAAAAAGAAGCACTAGAGGATGCAGATTGGATCATTGCAATGCAGAGTGAGCTGAATGAGTTTGAGAGGAACAAAGTATGGAATTTGGTTCCTAGACCAAAGACTCAAATTAGTGATTGGAACCAAATGGGTGTTCAGAAACTAGCTTGATGAAAATGGCAAGGTTGTGAGAAACAGAGCAAGACTTGTGGCACAAGGATAAAATCAAGAAGAAGGTGTTGACTATGTGGAGACATTCTCCTGTTGCCAGGTTAGAAGCTATCAGAATAATTATTGCATTTGCATCTCATAAACATATAAAGCTTTATCAAATGGATGTCAAATGTGCTTTTCTAAATGGTTATTTACAAGAAAAAGTATATGTTACTCAACCACCTGGTTTTAAAGATGAAAGTTTCCCTGATTATGTCTACAAGTTAGACAAAGCTCTTTATGGACTTAAGCAAGCTCCAAGGGCTTGGTATGGCAGACTCTCAAAGTTCTTACTTGAAAATAGTTTTAAGAGAGGTCTTGTTGAAAAAACTATTTTCATTAAGAATCAAGAAAAAGATTTGTTAGTAGTACAGACTTATGTTGATGATATATTATTTGGTGCTACTAATGATGTATTTTCAAAAGAGTTTTCTAGTCTAATGTGCGGGAAGTTTGAGATGAGCTTATTGGGATAATTGAATTTCTTTCTTGGACTTCATGTACATCAAATGAAGAAAGGGATTTTTGTGCATCAAGGAAAATATACCAATGACTTGTTGAACAAGTATAATATGTCTCAGTCCAAGGCAATTAATATCCTGATGAGTTCATCACTGTCTGTAGATAAGGATATAAATGGTAAGAGTGTAAATCAGAAAGAATACAGAGGTATGATTGGTTCTCTTCTGTATCTAACTGCTAGTAGACCTGACATTATGTTTAATGTATGTATGTGTGCAATGTTTCAAGTAGATCCTACAGAATGTTATTTGATTGCTGTCAAAAGTATTTTTAGATATTTTAATAGAACCAAAGCCTTGGGGATTTCGTATCCAAGAAGAACTAACTCTATGTTGAGTGGTTATTCAGATGCAGACTTCGCATGTTACAAAGTGGATAGAAAAATTACTTCAGGGTGTTGCCAATTTCTTGGTTCTTCTTTGATTAGTTAGCACTCAAAGAAGCAAAACTATGTAGCCTTATCAACTGCAGAAGTTGAATACATTGCTGCTGGTGCTTGTTGCTCACAAGTTTTATGGATTGCTCAACAATTGAGATATCTTGGATATGAATTCAGAAATTTACCAATCAACTGGGACAATACAAGTGCCATCTCAATCTCTAAGATTTCTGTTCAACACTCAAGAACTAAGATTATAGATGTGAGACATCATTTTTTAAGGGATCATACTGAGAAAGGTGATGTGTATCTCTCTCTTTTAATTCAACTGTTTCACAGATAGCTGATATTTTTACTAAACCATTGTCAGATGAAAGGTTTGCATATCTAAGGCTTGAATTAGGAATGCTAAACAAAGATGCATTGGTTCAGGGGGAGTATACATCTTATTTTTACTTATTTGTTGAAATCTCAAAGCCTTGAGATCATACTTTCCAAGCCTTGGAAGTATGCCACAAAGATTTGAAGTTTCTGAGTGACTACAGTATTCTTCAAGGCCTTGAGATTTTTTTTCAAAGGCTTTGATGAAATTGTGCAATTCTTTTTTCAATTATTGGATCACCAGATATTTTCATTATCTTATTAGATAATTGTGGAATGTTTGATTTACTCAAATATCACGAAATATCTCAGAATATCTTCTCAGATATGTTTTTTCATGCAGTCAAAAAGATTCCTTTTTAAACTATTCTTTTTCAACATATAAGTTGAACTTTAGGGCTTTTCTTCTCACTTTCTCTCAATCACTTCATCTCTCTCTCTCTATCTCTCTCTTAATTCTATCCTTCTTCTCTAAACATAAACCTAAATAGTGCGGAAATCAGCTAGACTTCAACAGAAGATAGAGCCTTCGACAATGAGGAAGAAGAAGAGAGCTAGCAGAAAGGTTAAGGTGACAATATCTGATTCTAGTTCAGAGGGAGCACAGAGCATGCAAGAGGCATCTCCTCTAGCCAAGAAGGTTAAAATAGGAAAGGATATGGAGGCTTCAAGGACAGAATCATAGGATTTACAACAAAGACAAGAGCAGAGGGAAGAAGTACCAGAGGCAGAGCAACAATAAGATGACCAGGAGGGTCAATTTGAATCAAATAAAAAGAAAGGGGGAGACAAGAAGAAGAAAGGTGTGGAAGAACAGCAGAAGGATCAAACTTCAAAGAAGCAGAAACCAGAAGTGAAAGTTGATCAACCTTCTGGGAAAAATGTTAGAACTAAGACTACAACTGCTAGATCCAAAAACAAGGGATGTTTTGTTAAGTTTTTACTTGCTGAAAATTGGTTTATTAGTTCAGAAGTTAAGAAGGTTTGGATGAATGAGTATGCTTCTTCCAAGGTTTCTTTCTGTAGTTTAATTTCTGATGGTTTATTAGATTAATTGGATATAGATTGCATCTGAAAGTTGGGAGATTCATCTGTTTGGAAGATGATAAATCCTAAGTCTGAGGCTTACGCTAGGCTTGCAAGACTGTTTTATCTGAATTTGGTGAAAGAGGAGGAAGATGGTTATGTCTTAACCTCTAGAGTTGCTGGTGTGGACATGAGGTTATATCATAAAGTTTTTGCCAAGGTCTTGGGGATTCCTAGGAAATTCAATGTGAGTGAACATCCTGAAAGAAAAGAATGTTTGGAGAAGGCTAAAGAGATGTTCTTCTTAGAAGCCACTCCAACTGGACCAAAGAAATTGACACACTCTGTGCTTAATTGTGAAGCCAATATTTTGTTCACAATCATCATGAGGTTTATTGTCCCAAGAGAACATTCTAGGGAGCTAGTTACAGATAAGGTGCTGATTCTGATGTTCCAGATCTGTCAAGGTTTTGAGATAGATCTTCCTAGTACTGTTATGGAGCATATGATTTATTGTGCAACTAGGACAAGGAATCACCCTCTACCTTATGAAAATATGTACATTTGTTCTTTAAGTATTTTGGGCTATCATTGAAGGATGAGGAAAAAATAACTAGTGGTTTTGGGTTGGTTGATGAAACTGCTCTCCAAAGGATTGGGATTGTGCAGACTGAGAAAGGGAATTGGAAGTTCTATTCTGAGTTGTCCTCTGCTGAAATGAAGGAGAAAGATTTCATTAAACCAATAGCAGCTACTGCTTCAAAAGCTTCAGTCAATCTGGACTTCTCTCAGATCATTGACAGGATTGAGGTAACGGAGGATGGGATTGAGGAATTAAGGCAAAGTCAGTTTGATTTGTCTAATGATTTTGGTAAGTTCAAGGCCTTGGTGAGTGAAAGTTGGATATGATTATCAAGGGTTTGAAACTAGAGGAAATTCCATCTGCTACCAGTCAAGGTGATATTTTGGCTTTAGATAAAGTGATTGGGGAGTTTCTGAAGAAAAAGAAGAAGGCAATTCCAGTGGTTCTGATTTCAAAGGATTTGTTTGATCAATCTGATGAAGAAGTTTGCCAGGAAGAAGTGGCTGAAGGAGTTACTTAAAAAGAGACAGCAAAAGTTGATGAGATCATTGATTCAGTTATTGCTAAGGTTTAAACAGAGAATGTAGAAGATCAAGATGAAGAGCAAGGAGGATCAGATGAAGATGAGACATGTGAAGATGATCAATAAGAAGCTGGTGATGATAAAGGCAAGGGAAAAGGAAAAGTTTCAGAAGGAAAGAAGACTGTCAAGAAGGATGCTGCTGAATAAAGCCAAAGGCTTAATCCTTCAAACTCTTCTTTCTCTAATGTTTCTTTCTTTTATTTTCTATTCAAACCCTTGAAGTTCATTAAACTGTTTTGTTTTTCAAAAACTCTGAGTTTGATCCTACATTCCTTAAGCTCTGTTTGATGAAAGTCAAGAAGGGGAGAAGGATATGTGTGAAAATTGTGTGTAATAAGCTTGTAGGATTAATTTTTGTGTGGGATATTTTGGGTTTTGTATGACTATTTGGTGTGATATGACAGTTTCTTGGGTTTCATACTGGTTTCTTTTTTTTTTTTTTCTTTTTTTAGATGTTATGATACTTGCAGTTTAATCTTGTTATTGAGTTGCAGGGTGCTGAGTACATAACAATATTTGTTTTGTCTTTCATCAAGGGGGAGATTTTTAATTCAATTTCTCTTCCTTGATGTGAAGAATGAATTATGGATGTTTATTGAAAATGATGAAAGACAGTGGAAGCACATGTTCAAGGCTCCAAGGCCTTGAAGGTTCATGTTTGTTCTTAATTGGTTAAGTCTATTCTAACAATCTTGTGTATACAGGTGTGGCATTGGATCACTTGTTGACTTAATGTGTTTTATAAATATTCTTAAACTATATTCTTGTGTTTATGACACTCACAGGTTTCACTGCTTGATTGAATCAAGGTTTGGAAAGTTATAAGATCAAAACTGTGAAGAGTATTACAGAGCTCCAAGGCCTTGAGATTTGCCTTGAGCTGCTGATAGTCTTTGTAGTATAGCTAATTATCTGTTGCAGGTTGTTATATGGGGAATTGTGATTGGTTAATGACTTGATAAAAGTGTCTTAATCATGATCTAATTATCTTGCTGACATTGTATCCAACTGGTGATCAGAATTGTTGGCCTAGTTTCTTGCATAAAATGGTGTGCCAAACAGTAAGTAATTTGTTGATTATTTTCTGGATTTTGTTTGACCTTGAAATCAAGTTTGTTGCATGGTTGTTCGTCGTTAAAACCCCTCATAACAAACTCTATTGTATATCCATTCATAGCTGTTGAAAGAAGAATGTTTGGGAGAGGATTTTTTGAAGAAGCAATTCCTAAAATCTCTCATTCAGTTATTGCAGCTGGTATAAGTTTCAGTTTGAATTTCAAAGAGATAGAGAGATTGAAAGAGGACTTATCATTGAAAGAAAAAGAGTGTCTACTGCGTGGAAATAAAACAATCAAATCTTCAAACAAATCAAGCTCTCAACACTGCTGAACAAGAAGTTCAATCATCCAGGAATCTGAAGAACACATCCAAAGCTTCACTACTTATTTCTTATATGTTTTCTTCAATACTTGTACTTAACTTGTGTTATCATTCTGACTTCGTAAACCTCATAAACTTAGAAGTTTTGTTGTTAAACTGAGCAAAATGAGTTTCTTATTGTTTCAACAGATTGTAGCTTTTACTAGATAGGTTGGAAACCACAAGCTGTATAGGTGTAAGGAAACTCACTTAGGCTTGAGATCTAGGGCTAAATCTGGTTGTTTAATAAGAAATGTTTTCCAAATCAGGGACGGATTAGATCCCTCAGGCAGAGACTAGGTCCAATTGTGACTGAACTCTGTAAAATTCTTGTGTTCTTTACTTTACAATATTGTTCTATCTCATTGCAATACATGTAGCTCAAAACAGGTATTAAAAAGGCTTGAAGTATTTCATAGCTCAAGGCCTTGAAGCTTTCACTGGTTCTTAGGAAGTTTTTGCCTTTTGTCAAATCTTCTCCAAGGCCTTGAGATTCTCTTAGTAGCTTATCAAATCTTTGTTTTTGCAGGAACGCAGGAAGCAGGAGAGGGAATGAGCACGTGGAGCGATAATGATTCTGAGGGGATCTCTGACTACCCCTACTACTATGCTAAATGCAGATTTTGGCACACAGATGACACTTTCTCAATGATCTGGTGCTACAAATGCAAGAGGGATCATAAGTATGAAGATCCATGCATATTTGATCCACCACAACTTTAGCACCAAGAGGACTCATCAATGAGCATGGCAGACATGCACAATATTATGGGGGAGATCCAACGGGATGAGTGGGAAAGCACAATAATTAAGAGATACATAGCTCTATAATTTTTAGAAAATTGTTCTAACTCAGAAGTAGAAAGTGAATCTTCAGTTTTGGGAGTTTTGATCCCATCTTTCTCTGTGTAGAATGTGTGAGGACCATTCTGAATGATAGTCCACAACTTCATATCTTGATCAATGATGAACATTTTCATCAGGGCTTTCAAGTGCACAAAATTTTCACCACAGGAATAAGGCAGGTCTGTTAGCATCTCTTCCCTCAGAGAAACCACCATCCCCTGCTGTACTCATAATCACAAGATTGTTAGATCTATGCAGTAATACAAGCTCTGATACCAATTAAAGGGGGCTCTACCGTAGGTAAAAATACAGGATCAATACTCTAGAGGGGGGGGGGGTTGATTAGAGTATGGAAACTTTTTCCAAAGATGCGATTTCAAATTAATTTAAAGAGAACATATAGTAATTCAAGGCCTTGAAATGAGTTTCAGACTTTGGAATCAAAACAGTTAAGAGAAAGGATACTGATCTTTTTCAAGGCCTTCATATGAGGTTCAAATCCTTGAAACAAAAACCTTTTGAGCATATAATAAGGCAAGTATAAGAACTGAAATGTAAATGCTGGAGACACAAGAATTATAGAGTTCAGCCCACTTGGACTTACGTCTCTCCCTCAGGGACTTAATCCCTGCAGGATTTTCAACTCAATTCTTATTAATCAAAAGTTAAGCCCTAGATCTCAAGCACAGAGATGTTCCTTACTCTGTTACATCTTGTGGTTCTCACTAACCTATCTAGTACATGCTCCAGCTAACATATTCAATAAGAATTCTATCTTGCTCTCTTGAAAAACTCACGAGAAAGCAATCAATAAGTATTATCAGAATGATATACAAATAGAGTTTAGAAAGAAGAACACTAAGACAAAGTCAGGCAGTGAGTTATGCAGTGCTTTTCTGATGCTTGGATTGAGAGGAATGAATCTGCTTCTTTTTTTCTTGTCAATACCTGAATTTGTTTGAGTGTCTCTCTGTTGATTGCCTTTGAAATTCCTCAGTCATTCACACTCTTATGGAGCCAGTTTGAATTGGAGATCTTCAGGATATTCTGGAAACTAACTTTCCTTAAAATCACCAATGTATCTTGACCCTTTTAACAATTCTTCCGAAGGCTAGTTTCTCAGTATCTTCAAAGATACTGACTTGAGAGGGTTAGGAATCTCCAGGAATGAATGATCAGGCATACAATCAATTTGACAAGTTAATTTCCATTCCTGCATATAAACAATTTAGGAAACAATCCTGCAAAAATTGGCAACTCCATTAATTTGCATAAGTAAAGTCAACCAGTGGAATTAACAGCTAATCTAAATGTGTTGGAATAGATGCCCTAGAGGCAATCTAGTTTAGTATGAATTTATTTATGGCTCGAAATTCATTTATTATTTATTGGATATTTAATATAATGAAGTCCTTAGATTTACAATTGTGTTGTTTATCTTAAATATCCCTAGTCCAGTATAATGATTAATAACACAATCATCTATAGACTAGTATGGGGTTGGATTGATATGGAGATATCATGATCCAACGCATAGGTGTGCATTAAGTGTAATGACACACTGGATTGACCCATCTCCGAGAAGGCTACATACACGTTATGTTAAGTCACAAGCTCTTCTCGCGGTGCAATGGTATTGTCATCCTTAGACTTAAAGTCGCTAGATATTCTAGTTGTAGATTATTGTGATTTTGGTAGCGTTAAACGCTACACCGTAACTGGGTAGTTATAAAGGCGTGTACCGGATACAATAAGAAGCAAGCTTAGAGATCGTAGTGGACGTAGATAGAATTTTTCCCTCCCACGTAACAGGAGCAAATATCCTAGGCCACTCGAGGGATAGTGCTTATAGAATGTCTGGCCATACTCAAATATATCAATATGGGATATTGATGTTATTTGCACGAATAAGGCTATTCCCATGGATCGAGAAACTGTGGATTAGATATACGAGTGTGACTAGTATGTCTCATGTCCAATCCGGATATAAAGACAAAGGGATGAGACAATTACTTGTACAAAGGTTGTCAAGATGACTATTCTATTAGTTGTCTAGAATGGATATTTTGCAAGAAACCGCTCCATATTAGCAAATTGTTTCTACCAACTAGATAGAACCTATGGGGTCACACGCTAGATAGAGTTGAACTAGATTTGGGAATTAATTAATTGGATTAATTAATTAGAAGGATCACTTTGCAAAACCATGCAAACTTAGTAGGGACTAATTTGCAAGGAAGGGATTAAATTGAACTCTAGCAGGACTAGAATAAGTCCTTTAGGTAGTTGGCAAGGATTTGTTGGACTATACAAAGGACACTCCTTCCTTCCTTCATTCCCACACTTATGATTCAATAGATCATAACTTGAGTGGGAGAGAACAAAAGGAGAGAGAGAAAGCAAGCTACGGAGCCGCCGCCCCCTAGCTCGCCGCCGCCCGTCCCCATCGGCCACAAGGAGGCCGAACACCTCCTTGTTTGTCTCGTTTTGCGTGATTCTTCTTCCTCTTCCTCTTTCCGGGCTAGCACCAAGGAGTGGGAGATCTAGAAATTAACTCTAGGTGTGGATCAACTATAGAGAACGTGACACAATTCGCGTTTGAAGTCACCAAAGGAGAACCCTAAGGTGTGTTAATTGATTTCTTTTTTACCATCGTTATGTCTCTTGACTTGTGATCCTTGGAGGGTTTTGCATGGTTTATTATTGTTTTCGTTGCGCATCCATGAATCAAAACCCTACAGTAGTATCAGAGCCACAGGTCGTAGAGCATAAACGTGGTTTATGTGTTACGTTTTGATAGTTTTACACCTTAAAATTGTTGTTTATCGCGTAAAACAAGACAAATCAAGCATGTGATGCAATTTGTCAATAATCAATCATAACAAGATCTCGTTTTTGCATTGGATGCATGAATTAGTGAGTTTGAGAAATTTTAGGATCTTAGATATAGGGTTCGGGCATCCTTGGGGAAGAAGGAGTTCTTCCCAAACAAGGAAACAACCAAACTTGGGCACCAAGCAAGGGAGTTGTTTTGGAAACAACTCCCAAAGGAGGTTCGGCCCCCCTAGGGGACCGCCCCTCCTTGCTTGCCGCCCAAGCATGGCCGGCCTAGGGGCCGGGGCAGCCGTAGCCCGCGGCCTAGCCGCGTGGGCTAGGGGCCGGCCGACCCTAGGGCCTTGCGGTTCACTTTTTGGGCCCGGAAAATTGGATTGTTGGGCCGCATGGACCGTTTTAACCCTAGAATATCCTAAAATCAATTAAAATTGACCAAGCACGTTAAAATTGGATTTTAACTGTTTATGTGCAATTCGCATGGTGATTGGATATGACCTTAGGATGTGGTTTGACGTGGATGTTTAATTTTTGTGGTTTGGTTTACGGCCTGCGAGCTGATCAAATGATTGTAAAAATTATTTTGGGTTTTATGGCCTGCGAGCCATTTTTTTCTCAACTTGTGAGATTTATTTTATTTAGAATAGAAGTTAGTTAGTGCTAGATAAAGTAGATTGTTAGCCAAGATTGAAGAAAAAGAAGCCCAAAGACAAAAGGAGCCACAAAAGATGGAGCATGGAGCATTCCACATGACTATGAAGGATGGACCAAAAGATGAAGACGCATGGAGATGTGTTTGCTTCTAGGGTTCATTGATAATTCCATTGGCTTGGAATTATCTTAGTCTAGAAAAGGCCATATCCACATCACGTTTTATTTATGTTTGTGGTTGTTTACTTTATTGTCTTATTATTTTGTGGTTGGTGTATGGATGATGCATGCAATTAGGATAATAAGATAATTAGACAATCCGGATCTATTATTTGGAGTTGTGCCCAAACTCAAATAGATAGATTAGTTGATATTGATCAACAACACAATTAAAATTGAATTTAAAATCCCTCAAAATTCAAATATTGTGTTCTTGCCTTCTCGTTATTTAAACACTCATTATCATCATGATTTATCAAGTTCGTGCGTGCAAAAGCATGGCGACTTGGTTCATAATGACGGAATGCGATGGCACAAGCTAGTAATGTGCAACTGTTAAAATAAGAGGTTGAACACAACTAGGCTATTAATTTGATTAAGAAACCTAGAGGCAATCAATTGGGATTATCCATATGGATGGATAAATAAGGAGTTATTTGGCCAATTGAACCAAGAGTTGCATAAGGGATGCAATTGGAATTGTTCCTACCTAAAGTAGTCAAATTGTGGATGACTTGCCAAAGCAAGCTCATAAGGACATGAAACATGGATCTTGGCCCACTAGAAAATATAAGGATATTTTCCGCATTAATATCTTGAGGGTTATTAATCCGTAGAAAAATAGTGGGAGCTATATTTAATAAACTAGCCATTATTGAATATAGTCAAAAATTCACAAATACTAAAAATTGCGTATTTTCCTTTTGTAGAATTCTAAATGGAAAACAACTCATCGAGTTCACAACATTCCCTACGATCTGTCCTTGAGAAAGAAAAGCTCTCTGGAACCAACTTCCTTGATTGGTACAGAAACTTGAGAATCGTTCTCAAGCAAGAGAAGAAACTGTACGCAATAGAGGAGCATGTTCCAGCAGGTCCAGAGAACCAAACACCTGCTGCCCTAAAGGCGTATCAGAAACGTGTTGATGACACTAATGATGCGGCCTGCCTTATGCTATGCACCATGACTTCTTAGCTTCAGAAGCAACACGAAAACATGAATGTTGTCGATATGATCGAGCATCTGAAGCAGCTCTTCCAAGAGCAGGCAAGGGTTGGGAGGTATGAGGTCACTAAGGCACTGTTCAAGTATCATCTGGAAGAAGGGAACCCGGTGGGACCCCATGTACTCCGTATGATCGGGTACTTGGAGAATCTCGCCCGGCTAGGGTTCCCGGTCGGCCAAGAGTTGGCAACCGATCTCGTGTTGCAATCGTTACCTGAGAGTTATGGACAGTTCATCATGAACTATAACATGAACGAGATCATGAAACCACTGCCAGATATGCTCAATATGTTGAGGACAGCTGAACAGAGCATCAACAAGGGTAAGGGCAAGGCCATTTTGATGGTGCAGAAAGGAAAGGGCAAAAGGTTTGCCTCATCCTCCAAGGGCAAAGGCATATCAGTTGCCAAGTCCATGGAACCTGCCTTTAAGCTTGTTGGCGGCATTTCCAAAGGTGTGTCTAAAGGTGAGTGTCACTATTGCAGTTAGCCTGGACACTGGAGGAGGAACTGCCAAAAATATCTGGAGGACAAGAGGCTTGGAATAGTGATTCCACAACCACCAGGTATTTTTGTTGTAGATGTCAATTTAACTGTTTCTACATCATGTGTATTAGATACTGGATGTGGATCACACATTTGTCGAAATGTGCAGGATCTAAAGAGAAGTAGGAGATTGGCTAAAGGGGAGATAGATCTGCGCGTTGGCAATGGAGCAAAAGTTGCTGCGTTGGCCGTGTGCGAGCTATCTCTGCCTTCAAGATTAGTTTTAAACTTAAATAATTGCTATTTTGTGCCTGCTATGAGCAGAAACATTATTTCTATTTCTTGTTTGGACAAGGATGGTTTTATTATTTCAATAAAGAAAAATTGTTGTTCCTTTTATTTGAATAATATTCACTATTTTAGTGCACAATTATTTAATGGACTGTATGTCCTTGATCTAAGCAATCCTGTATACAACATTAATACCAAGCGGATTAAAATAAATGATTTAAATCCTGCTTATTTATGGCACTGACGTTTAGGCCACATAAACGAGAAACGTGTATCTAAACTCCATAAGGATGGACTACTAGACTCATTTGATTTTGAATCATATGAGACATGTGAGGCTTGTTTATTGGGAAAAATGACAAATTCCCCTTTCAATAAGAAAGGTGAGAGGACTAGTGAGCAATTGGCGCTCATACATACTGATGTGTGTGGGCCATTTGCCACGCCTTCCAGGGGTGGTTATGTCTACTTCATTACATTTACTCATGACTACAGTAGATATGGATTTGTGTACCTCATGAGGGCAAAATCCGAATCCTTTGAAGTGTTCAAAGAATTCAAAAATTAAGTAGAGAAGCAACTTGGCAAAATTATCAAGGCTCTACGATCGGATCGGGGAGGAGAATACTTGAGCCAAGAGTTTGACGATTATATTAGAGAGTGTGGGATCGTGTCCCAACTCACTCCACCCGGAACGCCACAATGGAATGGCGTGTCTGAGAGGAGGCATCGAACCCTATTGGATATGGTTCGATCTATGATGTGTCAAACCGATCTTCCATTATCATTTTGGGGCCACGCTCTATTAAGTGCAGCTTTCACCATTAACCGTGTTCCATCTAAATCAGTCACGAAGACACCATATGAGATGTGGAGTGGGAGGCGTCCCACACTATCGTTCATGAGGATTTGGGGCTGCGATGTCTATGTAAAACGTTTACAGTCAAACAAGATGGGGCCAAAATCGGATAAGTGTAAGTTTGTGGGGTACCCTAAGGAAACTAAGGGTTACCACTTCTACAATCCAACCGAGAACAAATTATTTGTTGCTCGGACCGGCGTGTTTCTAGAAAGAGAGTTTGTCTCTAAAGAAGCAAGTGGGAGGACTGTAGAACTTGAAGAGGTTCAAGAACCACAAATCACTGAACCGACTATGGAACATGAACAGGAACCACAAGCGGTTGTGGAGCAGCGTGTTCAGGTAACACAAGAGCTTCGTAGATCTAGTAGAGTGCGCCAGGAACCCGAGAGGTATGTGTAGGGTTTTGATTCATGGATGCGCAATGGAATCAATAAATAACCATGCAAAACCCTCTAAGGATCACAAGTCAAGAGACATAAAGATGGTAAAGGAAGAAATCAATAACACACCTTAGGGTTCTCCTTTGATGACTTCAAACGCGAATTGTGTCACGTTCTCTATAGTTGATACACGCCTAGAGTTGATTTCTATATCTCCAACTCCTTGGTGCTAGCCCGGAAAGAGGAAAAGGAAGAAGAATCACGCAAAACGAGACGAACCAAAGGAGGTTTCGGCCTCCTTTGGGGCCGACGGGGACGGGCGGCGGCGGCTCCTCTAGCTTGCTTGCTCTCTCTCCTTTTGTTCTCACCCACTCAAGTTATGATCAATTATGAGCATAAGTGTGGGAAGGAAGGAAGGAAGGAAGGTCCTTTATATAGTCCAACAACTCCTTGCCAACTACCTAAAGGACTTATCCTAGTCCTACTAGAATTCAGTTTAGTCCCTTCCTTGCAAATTAGTCCCTACTAAGTTTGCAAGGTTTTGCAAATTGATCCTTCTAATTAATTAATCCAATTAATTAATTCCCAAATCTAGTTCAACTCTATCTAGCGTGTGACCCCATAGGTTCTATCTAGTTGGTAGCAACTATTTGCTAATATGGAGCGGTTTCTAGCAAAACATCCATTCTAGCCAACTAATAGAATAGTCATCTTGACAACCTTTGTACAAGTAATTGTCTCATCCCTTTGTCTCTATATCCGAATTGGAGACGAGACATACAAGTCACACTCGTATATACAATCCAAAGTTTCTCGATCCATGGGAATAGCCTTATTCGTACAAATAACATCAATATCCCATATTGATTTATTTGAGTCTGGCCAGACATTCTATAAGCACTATCCCTCGAGTGGACTAGGATATTTGCTCCCGTTATGTGGGAGGGACAAATTCTATCTACGTCCACTACGATCTCTAAGCTTGCTTCTTATTGTATCCAGTACACGCCTTTATAACTATCCAGTTACGGTGTAGCGTTTAACGCTACCAAAATCACAATAATCCACAACTAGAATATCTAGTGACTTCAAGTCTAAGGATGACAATACCATTGCACCGCGAGAAGCGCTTGTGACTCAACATAACGTGTATGTAGCCTTCTCGGAGATGGGTCAATCCAGTGCGTCATTACCCCTAATGCACACCTATGTGTTGGATCATGATATCTCCATATTATTCCAACCCCATACTAGTCTATAGATGATTGTCCCATTTAATCATTATACTTGACTAGGGATATTTAAGATAAACAACACAATTGTAAATCTAAGGACTTTATTATATTAAATATCCAATAAATAATAAATGAATTTCTAGCCACAAATAAATTCATTAAACTAGATTGCCTCGAGGGCATCTATTCCAACAGTCTCCCACTTGCACTAGAGCCAATCTGGCGCATCTCGTATGCCCATACTTCTAGTGTGCCCTTCTGCTTCCACTGCATGAGCGGCTTTGTAAGCGGGTGTGACAGATTCTCATCTGTAGGAATCTTGCATATCCGAACGTCTCCTCTATCGATAATATATCGAATCAGACGGAACTTCGTGAGCACGTGCTTGGATTTCTGGCGTGACCTGGGTTCATTTGATTGCGCGATCGCCCCAGTGTTGTCACAGTACAACTCAACTGGATCCGCAATGCTAGGAACCACACCAAGTTGAGAAAAAAATTTCTGATCCAAACAGCTTCCTTTGCTGCGCCATTTGCAGCAATGTACTCAGCCTCTGTTGTAGAATCAGCCACCGTCTCTTGCTTGGAACTCTTCCAGCTCACCCTTGCTCCATCCAGGCAAAACACATATCCCGATTGTGATCTAAAGTCATCTCTGTCGGTTTGGAAGCTTGCATCAGTGTAACCCCTTACACGCAATTCTTCTTCACCGCCAAATATCAAGAAAGCATCCTTAGTTCTTCTCAAGTACTTTAGGATGTTCTTGACTGTAATCCAGTGACTCTCACCTGGATTGGATTGGTATCTGCTTGTCATACTCGAGGCATATGACACATCTGGTCTACTACATAACATGACGTATATGATAGATCCTATGGCCGAGGCATAGGGAATTCTACTCATGCGTTCCTTCTCAATCTCATTGGAAGGACAACCACTCTTCGAAAGAGTGATTCCATGTGACATGGGCAATAATCCCTTCTTGGAATCTTGCATGTTGAACCGCTTCAACACCTTGTCAATATATGTACTTAGACTTAGGCCTAGCAGTCTCTTAGATCTATCTCTATAGATCTTTATACCGAGTATATAGGCTGCTTCCCCTAAGTCCTTCATTGAGAAACACTTCCCTAGCCAATCTTTAACAGATTGTAGCATGGGAACGTCGTTTCCAATGAGTAGTATGTCATCCACATACAAGACCATAAAAGCTACAGAGCTCCCACTAACCTTCATGTAGACACAAGACTCATCTTCGTTCCTGAGGAAGCCAAACTCTTTGACTACTTCATCAAAACGTCGATTCCAACTCCTAGAAGCTTGCTTCAATCCATAAATGGATCGTTGCAGCTTACAGACTTTGTTGGCTTGCTTTGGATCCTCAAAACCCTCCGTCTGTATCATATACACGTCCTCGAGGAGATTCACATAAAGGAATGTTGTTTTGACATCCATCTGCCAAATCTCATAGTCATGGTATGCTGCAATCGCAAGTAGGATTCAGATGGATTTGGTCTTAGCGACTGATGAAAAGGTTTCATCATAGTCAATACCATGAATCTGTCTGAATCCTTTAGCCACCAATCGGCCCTTATAGGTAATCACATTACCATCCATGTCGATCTTCTTCTTGAAGGCCCACTTGCACCCTATGGGCCGCGCCCCTTCGGGTGGTTCCACCTAAGTCCATACTTTGTTGGTATACATGGATTCCATCTCGGATCTCATGGCTTCTAGCCACTTCTGAGAGTCTGGGCCCTTCATGGCCTCTTCATAGGTAGTAGGCTCATCATCTATGAGCATCGTGTCACCGGAATCCGATTCTCGTGAAACTCGAGCTAAGTCGGATAAGTGTAAGTTTGTGGGATACCTTAAAGAAACGAGAGGGTATCATTTCTACAATCCAACCAAGAACAAAGTGTTTTTTGCTCGGACTGACGTGTTCCTAGAAAGAGAATTTTTCTCTAACGGAGCAAGTATGAGGACAGTAGAACTAGAAGAGGTTCAAGAACCAGTGACCCTACTATGGAACATGAACAGGAACTGCAAGATGTTGTGGAGGAACCTGTTAAGGTAACACAAGAACTTTGTAGGTCGAGCAGAGTGCGCCAGGAGTCAAATAGGTATGGACTTCTCGTGGCTGAGACTGGTGACGCGTTGCTCATAGATGATGAGCCTACTAACTATGGAGAGGCCATGAAAGGGCCGGACTCTCAAAAGTTACTTGAGGCCATGAGATCCGAAATGGAATCCATGTATTGCAACAAAGTATGGACTTTGGTGGAACCACCCAGAGGGGCTCGGTCCATAGGGTGAAAGTGGGTCTTCAAGAACAAGACCGACATGGATGGAATTTTTGTTTCCTATAAGGACCGATTGGTGGCAAAAGGATTCAGACAGATTCATAGTATAGACCATAATAATACCTTTTCCCAGTCGCAATGACCAATTCCATTCAAATCTTACTTGCTACTGCAGCTTATCACGATTATGAGATTTGGCAGATGGATGTCAAAACAACGTCTATATGGAAACCTCCTTGAGGATGTGTACATGAAACAACCAGAGGGTTTTGAGGATACTGAGCACGCCCATAAAGTGTATAAGTTACAGCGACCCATTTATGGATTGAAGCAAGCTTCTAGGAGTTGGAATCTACGTTTTGATTACGCGGTCAAAGAGTTTGGCTTCATCAAAAACGAAGATGAACCTTGTGTCTACAATAAGGTTAGTCGGAGCTATGTAGTGTTTCTTGTCTTGTATGTGGATGACATACTAATCATTTGAAACGACATTCCTACTTCGCAATATGTTAAAGATTGGCTAGGAAAGTGTTTCTTAATGAAGGAATTAGGGGATGCAGCTTATATACTTGGTATCAAGATCTATAGGGATAGATCAAAGAAGCTTCTAGGCCTAAGTCAAAGTACATATATTGACAAGGTGTTGAAATGGTTCAACATGCAAGATTCCAAGAAGGGATTCTTGCCAAGGTCACATGGAGTCACCCTTTGGAAGGCTGATTGTCCCTCCAATGAGATTGAGAAGGACCGCATGAGTAGGATACCCTATGCGTCGGCCATAGGATCCATCATGTATGCCATGTTGTGTACTAGACCTGATGTGTCATACGCATTGAGTATGACAAGATAATATCAGTCTAATCCGGGTGAGAGTTACTGGATAGCGGTAAAGAACAACCTCAAGTACTTCAAAAGAACTAAGGATGTGTTCTTGATCTATGGAGGCGAGGAAGAGTTGCGTGTAAGGGGTTACACAGATGCAACCTTACAAACCGACATAGATTATTTCAGATCGCAGTCTGGATTTGTGTTTCGTCTGAATGGAGCAGCCGTGAGCTGGAAAAGTTCTAAGCAAGAGACGGTTGATGATTCTACAACTGAAGCTCAGTACATTGCTGCGAGTGGCGTAGCAAATGAAGCTGTTTGGATTAGGAAGTTCATCACTGAGCTTGGTGTGGTTCCTAGTATTGTGGATCCAATAGAGTTGTATTGGTGACAACCCTGGAGCGATCGCCCAATCCAAGGAACCCAGGTCACACAAGAAATCCAAACACGTACTCAGAAAGTTCCATCTTATTCGAGATATTATCGATAGAGGAGATGTGAAGATATGCAAGATTCCTACAGATGAGAATCTATCAGATCAACTTATGAAGCCGCTTGTTCAGCGCAAGCATGAAGCGCACACTAGATCTATTGGCATACGAGATGCACCTGATTGGCTCTAGTGCAAGTGGGAGGCTATTGGAATAGATTCCCTATAGGCAATCTTATTTTGTATGAACAACCTTTTGGATAGAACTTTCATTGTATTATTTACAGAGATATTTAATATAATGAAGTCATTAGATTACAAATATGTTTGTTTATCTTAAATATACCTAGTCAATTATATTGATTAATTGGACGATCAACTATAGACTAGTATAGCCTTGGATTGATATGGATAGATCACGATCCAACACATGGGTATGCATTAAGAGTAATGTCATACGGGATTTACCCACTTACGAGAATGCTACATACAAGTTATGTAAAGTCACAAGCGCTTCTCGTAGTGACAACGGTATTGTCATCCTTAAACATGAAGTCACTAGATCCTCTAGTTGTGGAGTATTTTGTTTGGATAGCGTCAAACGCTACACCGTGACTGGGTAGCAATAAAGGCGCACATCGGACAAAATAGTAAGCAAGCTTAGAGATGGTAGTGATGTAGATAGAATTTGTTCCCCCCACATAACGGGAGCAAATATTCGTGGTCACTCGAGGGGTAGTGCTTATATAATGTCTGGCCAGACTCAGATAAATCAATATAGAATATTGATGTTATCAGCATGGATAAGACTATTGCCAGGATCGAGAAACTATGGAATGGATATATGAGCGTGACTCGTATGTCTCATGTCCAATACGGATATGGATACAAAGGGATAATACAATGCGGTAACATTGTTCACTAGGTTTGTCGGATGACTATTTCTATAAGTTGGGTGGCATGGGTGTGTTGCTAGACACCGCTCCATGTTAGTATGTAATACTCCGTATTTTTGCAAGGGAAATGTTGTAAATTAAAGTGTGAAAGTTCAATTTAGAATTTTCGAGAAGTGATTTGAGAAATTTTCGGGATTTAAAATTTTATTCGTTAAGAAATCACGTGCGAATTTTGAGAACAAAACTATAATTGAGTTGTGTTTAAAATAAAATTCGGTAAATTGTCGTGTTTTTATAATTGAGAAATTCGGATGAAATTTTAGAAAATGTTAGGTTAATATTCGTAGTTAATTTGTGTGGGTGTTTCTTAATTTTTAGTTGTGACGGCGTGTCTAACCACCGCTAGAGGTTGCGTGTGCGCGCTACACCCAATCACCCTACATCTTCGTGTGCCAACCACACCATATAACTTCCCGGGTCATCTTCTTCAATTCAACTTCTCCTTCGGCTTGATTTTTCCACCTCCATAGTTTGTCATCATCACTTTCACTCTTTGAAGACAACTCATTCAAGCAATTAACTGTTATAAATAGAGCCCTCTTCATCACCATCATTACTGACCACCATCACCTTCATCATCACCGTCCACATCACCACCGTCGCCAACTTCACCGCCATCAACCATCACACCCACCTCCACTCTTCTCTGCCCTTCCTTTCTCTCCCTCTCCATCACTTTCTCTCTAACCCAGAAAGCACAACAGTAGCAGCAGGCAGCGGCGAAAACCCAGCCACCGCCGCTGCCGTCTTCGAAGAAGACACCCAAAACCACCCGAACCCATCCTCTATTTCTTCTCTCCATCTTTCTTTACCTCTCCTCTTTCTCTCTTTCTGTCTCGCAGAACCGCATAGAAACAGCAGCAGCATCTGCCGTTGCAGTGGCTGACGCCCACCACTGTCGCCACCGTTCCCGTCGGGAACCCACCAAACCCCATCATCGGCCTCTATTTTCCTTTGTCTCTCTCTCTCTCTCAATAACCCAACTGTTTCGACCTCATAACAAGAGAAAAAAACTGAAACCAAAGAAATAGAAGCAGCAAACAGTAGCCAACAAGAAACTCCGGCGAAACTCCATATTTTCCGGCGAGAGTTCGGGTAACCTAAACCGGAGGTACCCATCTCCCGATCTTGGTCTCCCTCGATCCTATAGGGTCAGACCAAGCTTATGGAGGCTTCAAACACAACCAAGAACCACCAGAAAAGCTCCGGTCGAGCTCCACATCCGGCGAACTTTTCGGCGAGTCGACCCGTTCCTTTTCTCAACCGTTTCTCTCGTTTTTTGGGCTAGGTATTCTCTAAATCGTCTAATTTGTTGTTTTATATAGTTAAAATCCAATATTGAATTCTCGAATCCATACTTTGATTGATGAAAGTTGAAGTTCATGTAAAAGGGGTGAAAGTGTGTTTTCAGAAAGTTTATATTGAAATAGGTGGGGGAGCTAGTGGTACTTTCTGGAACTAAGAAGGTAGTTGGTGTCTCTTTTAAGAACTGCTTTGTGAGTAGGTAGGGTACACGTTGTCTTTTAAACAAACTCGTGGGATTTGCTTGTAGTTTACTTAAACGCTATATTATACGCAAAAATAAAAATATTATTTTTGGCATAAAAATATTTTCTAAAAATAATAGTTTTCGTCTCGGTCCCGAAAAAGTGATCCGGGTATTGAAATAGTATACGAGTCGCTCGTTAAAAATTGAACTAGTAACGTTTTACTACAAACTAAACAAACGTTGCGTCTAATCGTTTAACTTTCAATTCGGTCGTTTAAATACTTATAAAAAATGACTTTTGCTAGCTTATAAACATCGTTGCATCATTGCAAGTATATAGAAGTGATTTTCTTAAAAATACGATATCGTTTAGTCGTTAATTTTAATGTTTATTTTGCATAAAAAGATAAACTACTATTAGTTTTTACTAGTATTTTATAAAAATAACTCCTGTAAATAAATAGGACTTTTGAGACATAGAATTTAATAATTCTTAAAATATACACTCGTTGCTTTGCTAATAAGAAAATATAATTAAATAAAGAAATGTAAGAAATTAATACGCGAGTTCAGACTAAGCTAAGATTTATTAAATAGGATTCTTAAAAAGACTCGTAGAGCTATATACAGAATTATGACGATTAAGATGCTCCGATTTGTAGGTGACGAACCCGTAAGCAACGACTACGACTAAGACGATCTGACGCTACGGAATCGAGGTGAGTTATATGTTTAGTCTTGCTTGCCCAGCTTCATTCATGTCGTGACATGATTTTATAAATTGTCTCAAAATGAGTTTTGTGACATACATGCTTTACTTGAGTTTTATTACGTTCGAAATGATTGATTTAAAACTAAGCTCACATGTACCGGAACCAGTGGTTTTGGATTTTCCCTGAGTTGTCTATATTTGCCCTTATTGGGTTAGTTTGGCCCTTAGTTGGCCCGGCTCTTTGCCTTATCGGCTAGAGTCCAATCTAGTACTACTCTTATGGAGTTTCGATCCATAAGGGGGTGTCGAACCTTAAGGTCTAGTATGGTTTATATAAGTAGGGGCGAGAGAGGTTCTCCACAACTCCATGCACGGAGTAAAGGTTTTCTCTCACGTTGTCGTCCTACACGCGAAGGTTTCCCAAGGAAAGGTTTTCCCAACCCTCGATCTTTATATCCGATCGAGGTATGTTCTTATGATTACCTTGGTACACCTTGGTTACTGTGAGCAATAACTTGCTATGAAGTTGATTTATATTGGATGAACGTTACTGGTAATACTATTTATTCTGCTGCAAACTCTAATAAATGTTTTACTCGCATCTTGTGATTTGTTTTTAACTTGTGCCTACGCAATATACCTCACCTTCCTCGTTTTACATACTAAGGTGTATCTCACTCAGCATTTCTTGCTGAATTTGAAAACTGCGGTTCTTGTTTTTCTACCCACCGCAGGACTAGGAGCTGGATTGTAAAATAGAAGGGGCGCGAGACACACTTAGATCGCGATCGTCATCAGTAGACTATCTAATAAATGTTAGATAAGTTTTGTGTAATACTAGCGCCTCTTGTATAATACTCTACGTTTGATGTTTAAAACTAGAATAAGTGTTGCAAAATGTATTGCTTTTGATCTCCGCCGCTTCTATTAAGCATCGCCGTCCCGATCTTGTACCGAGCCGCATTAGGGGGTTGTTGCAGGTGGTATCAGAGCAGTTCTTTCCAACAAGGGAATTAAAACATGTAGGGTAACCTAAAATGAACATAGGGAAAGATAAAATACGGATAAGCCGGGTATTTTAGGAAGTTAATGTTTACTTCCTTTTAAATGATAAGTTACCACGTGTTATCCGGCATTATTCAGTTTCGTGTTGTGGCCCTAGTGTTGTTACAGACATATGGCTGCCTTATCCATGTGTCGATTCTTTTCTGTCTATCTCGACAAGATATATCATGCGGCTGATTGATGTTGTCTTTTCAATGGTTGTGAAATCAATATAATATTACGGCCTACATGTGGAAAGTAAATGGAGATTGCATCTTGATGTTTGCTAATGTGTGTTACTTGTCTAAGAGTTCCCTGCTAGGAACTAAGAAAAGACTGGAATAATAACCCCATACCGTACCTCATAGAATGTCCTTCTAGTAGTAGCCTGCTAAACATTATAGTGTTATTAGTAACTCTAAGACCTGAAACTCTAGCTCGGACTCGAGCTTCGAGGACGAAGCTTATTCGAAGGGGTGGGGGGAGAATAGAATACTCCGTATTTTTTTAAGGGCAATGTTGTAAATTAAAGTGTGAAAGTTCAGTTTAGAATTTTCGAGAAGTGATTTGAGAAATTTTCGGGATTTAAAATTTTATTCGTTAAGAAATCACGTGAGAATTTCGAGAACAAAACTATAATTGAGT
The DNA here is from genome assembly GCA_023055425.1 of Linanthus parryae. Lineage (NCBI taxonomy): Eukaryota > Viridiplantae > Streptophyta > Magnoliopsida > Ericales > Polemoniaceae > Linanthus > Linanthus parryae. The sequence goes on along the minus strand of JALGPY010000003.1, from coordinate 122,719,862 downwards.
TGTGTTTAAAATAAAATTCGCTAAATTGTCGTGTTTTTATAATTGAGAAAATCGGATGAAATTTTAGAAAATGTTAGGTTAATATTCATAGTTAATTTGTGTGGTGTTTCTTAATTTTTAGTTGTGACGGCGTGTCCAACCACCGCGAGAGGTTGCGTGTGCGCGCTACACCCAATCACCCAACATCTTCATGTGCCAACCACACCATAAACTTCCCGGGTCATATTTTTCAATCCAACTTATCCTTCGTCTTGATTTTTTCCACCTCCATTATTTGTCATCATCACTTCCACTCTTTGAAAACAACTCATTCAAGCAATTAACTGTTATGAATAGAGCCATCTTCATCACCATCATCACTCCCCACCATCACCTTCATCATCACCGTCCACATCACCACCGTCGCCAACTTCACCGCCATCAACCATCACAGCCACCTCCACTCTTCTCTGCCCTTCCTTTCTCTCCCTCTCCATATCTTTCTCTTTGACCCAGAAAGCAACGACAGCAGCAGCAGGCAGCGGCGTAAACCCAGCCACCGCCGCTGCCGTCGTCGTAGAAACACCCAAAACCACCCGAACCCATCCTCTGTTTCTTCTCTCCTTCTTTCTTTCCCCCCTCTCTCCCTCTCTCATTATCTCTCTCTCTCTATCTCTCTTGCAGAACCATACAGAAACAGCTGCAGGAGCTGCAGTTGCAGTGGCCGACGGCCACCACTGCCGCCGCCGTTCCCGTCGGGAACCCACCAAACCCCATCACCGGCCTCTATTTTCATTTGTATCTATCTCTCTCTAAATTACCCAACTATTTTGACCTCATAACAAGAGTAAGAAACTGAAACCAAAGCAATAGCAGCACCAAACTGTGGCCAACAAGAAACTCCTGCGAAACTCCATATTTTCCGGTGAGAGTTCGGGTAACCCAAATCGGAGGTACCCATCTCCCTCTCTGGGTCTCCCTCGACCCTATAGGGTCTGACCAAGCTTATGGAGGCTTCAAACACAGCCAAGAACCACCAGAAAAGCTCCGGTCGAGCTCCACATCTGGCGAACTTTTCGGCGAGTCGACCCGTTCCATTTCTCGACCGTTTCTCGCGTTTCTTGAGCTAGGTATTCTCTAAATCCTCTAATTATTTGTTTTATATAGTCAAAATCCAATATTGAATGCTCGAATCCATACTTTGATTGATGAAAGTTGATGTTCATGTAAAATGGGTGCAAGTGTATTTTCAGAAAGTTTATATTGAAATAGGTGGGGCAGCTAGTGGAACTTTCTGGAACTAAGAAGGTAGTTGGTGTCTCTTTTAAGAACTTATTTGCGAGTATGTAGGTACACGTTGTCTTTTAAAACAAACTTGGGGGATTTGCTTGTAGTTTACTTAAACGTTATATTATCTGCAAAAATAAAAATGTTATTTTTGGACTGAAAATATTTTCTAAAAATAATAGTTCTCGTCCCGGTCCCCGAAAAGTCATCCGGGTACTGAAATAGTATACAAGTCGCCCGTTAAAAATTGAACTAGTAATGTTTTATTACAAACTAAACAAACGTTGCGTCTAATCGTTTAACTTACAATTCGGTCGTTTAAATACTTATAAAAAAATGACTTTTGCTAGCTTATAAACATCCTTTCATCATTTCAAGTATATAGAAGTGATTTTCTTAAAAATACGATATCGTTTAGTCGTTAATTTTAATGTTTATTTTGCATAACAATATAAACTACTACTAGTTCTTACTAGTATTTTATAAAAATAACTCGTGTAAATAAATAGGACTTTGAGACATAGAATTTAATAATTCTTCAAATATAAACTCGTTGCTTTGCTAATAAGAAAATATAATTAAATAAAGAATTGTAAGAAATTAATACGCGAGTTCAGACTAAGCTAAGATTTATTAAATAGGATTCTTAAAAATACTCGTAGAGCTATATACATAATTATGACGATTTAGATGCTCCGATTTGTAGGTGACAAACCCGTAAGCAACGAATACGACTAAGACGATATGACGCTACGGAATCGAGATGAGTTATATGTTTTGTCTTGCTTGCCTAGCTTCATTCGTGTCGTGACATGATTTTATAAATTGTCTCAAAATGAGTTTTGTGACATACATTCTTTTCTTGAGTTTGATTACATTCGAAATGATTGATTTGAAACTGAGCTCACATGTACCACAACTAGTGGTTTTGGATTTGCCGTGAGTTGGCTTTATTTTCCCTTATTGGGTTAGTTTGGCCCTTAGTTGGTCCGGCTCTTTGCCTTATTGGCTAGAGTCCCATCTAGTACTACTCTTATGGACTTACGATCCATAAGGGGGTGTCGACACTTAAGGTCTAGTATGGTTTATATAAGTAGGGGCGGGAGAGGTTCTCCACAACTCCAGGCACGGAGGAAAGGTTTTCTCTCACGTTGTCGTCCTACACGGGAAGGTTTCCCAGGGAAAGGTTTCCGAACCCTCGATCTTGATATCCGATCGAGGTGTGTTCTTATGATTACCCTGATCCACCCTGGTTATTGTGAGCAATAACTTGCTATGAAGTCTATTTATATCGGATGAACCTTACTTGTAATACTATTTATTCTGCTGCAAACTCTGATAAATGTTTTACTCGCATATTGTGATTTGTTTTTAACTTGTGCCTACGGAATATACCTCACCTTCCTCGTTTTACATACTAAGGTGTATCTCACTCAGCATTTCTTGGTGACTTTGAAAACTGCGGTTCTTGTTTTTCTTCCCACCGCAGGACTAGGAGCTGGATTGTAAAATAGAAGGGGCGCGAGACACACTTAGATCGCGATCGTCATCAGTAGACTATCTAATAAATGTTAGATAATTTTTGTGTAATATTAGAACCTCTTGTATAATACTCTAAGTTTGATGTTTAATAATAGAATAAGTGTTGTGAAATGTATTGCTTTTGATCTCCGCCGCTTCTATTAAGCATCGCCGTCCTGATCTAGTCCCGAGCCGGATAAGGGGGTTATTGCAGGTGGTATCAGAGCAGTTCTTTCCAACATAGGAATTAAAACATGTAGGGTAACCTAAAGTGAACATAGGGAAAGATAAAATACGGATAAGTCGGGTATTTTAGGAAGTTAGTGTTTACTTCCTTTTAAATGATAAGTGACCACGTGTTATCCGACATTATTCAGTTTTGTGTTGTGGCCCTAGTGTTCTTACAGACATATGGCTGCCTTATCCATGTGTCGATTCTTTTCTATCAATCTCGACGAGATATATCATGCGGCTGATTGATGTTGTCTTTTCAATGGTTGTGAAATCAATATAATATTACGGCCTACATGTGGAAAGTAAATGGAGATTGCATGTAGACGCTTGCTAATGTGTGTTACTTGTCTAAGCGTTCCCTTCTAGGAACTAAGAACGGACTGGAATAATAAACCCATACCGTACCTCATAGAATGTCCTTCTAGTAGTAGCCTGCTAAACTTTATAGTGTTATTAGTAACTCTAAGACTTGAAACTCTAGCTCGGACTCGAGCTTCGAGGACGAAGCTCATTCCAAGGGGGGGGGGAGAATATAATACTCCGTATATTTTTAAGGGCAATGTTGTAAATTAAAGTGTGAAAGTTCAGTTTAGAATTTTCGAGAAGTGATTTGAGAAATTTTCAAGATTTAAAATTTTATTCGTTAAGAAATCACGTGATAATTTCGAGAACAAAACTATAATTGAGTTGTGTTTAAAATAAAATTCGCTAAATTGTCGTGTTTTTATAATTGAGAAATTCGGATGAAATTTTAGAAAATGTTAGGTTAATATTCGTAGTTAATTTGTGTGGTGTTTCTTAATTTTTAGTTGTGACGGCGTGTCCAACCACCGCGAGAGGTTGCGTGTGCGCGCTACACCCAATCACCCTACATCTTCATGTGCCAACCACACCATAAAACTTCCCGGGTCATATTTTTCATTCCAACTTCTCCTTCGTCTTGATTTTTTCCACCTCCATTATTTGTCATCATCACTTTCACTCTTTGAAGACAACTCATTCAAGCAATTAACTGTTATAAATAGAGCCATCTTCATCACCATCATCACTCCACACCATCACCTTCATCATCACCGTCCACATCACCACCGTCGCCAACTTCACCGCCATCAACCATCAAAGCCACCTCCACTCTTCTATTCCCTTCCTTTCTCTTCCTCTCCCTATCTTTCTTTATGACCCAGAAAGCAACGACAGCAGCAGTAGGCAGCGGCGTAAACCCAGCCACCGCCGCTGCCATCGTCGGAGAAGACACCCAAAACCACCCGAACCCATCCTCTCTTTCTTCTCTCCTTCTTTCTTTCCCCCTCTCTCTCTCTCATTCTCTCTCTCTCTCTATCTCTCTTGCAGAACCATACAGAAACAGCTGCAGCACCTGCAGTTGCAGTGGCCGACGGCCACCACTGCCGCCGCCGTTCCCGTCAGGAACCCACCAAACCCCATCACCGGCCTCTATTTTCATTTGTATATCTCTCTCTCTAAATTACCCAACTGTTTCGACCTCATAACAAGAGAAAGAAACTGAAACCAAAGCAATAGCAGCACCAAACTGTGGCCAACAAGAAACTCCTGCGAAACTCCATATTATCCGGTGAGAGTTCGGGTAACCCAAATCGGAGGTACCCATCTCCCTCTCCTGGTCTCCCTCGACCCTATAGGGTCTGACCAAGCTTATGGAGGCTTCAAACACAACCAAGAACCACCGGAAAAGCTCCGGTCGAGCTCCACATCCGGCGAACTTTTCGGCGAGTCGGCCCGTTCCGTTTCTCGACCGTTTCTCGCGTTTCTTGGGCTAGGTATTCTCTAAATCCTCTAATTAGCTGTTTTATATAGTCAAAATCCAATATTGAATGCTCGAATCCATACTTTGATTTATGAGAGTTGATGTTCATGTAAAAGGGGTGAAAGTGTATTTTCAGAAAGTTTATATTGAAATAGGTGGGGCAGCTAGTGGAACTTTCTGGAACTAAGAAGGTAGTTGGTGTCTCTTTTAAGAAATTATTTGCGAGTAGGTAGGGTACACGTTGTCTTTTAAAACAAACTTGGGGGATTTGCTTGTAGTTTACTTAAACGTTATATTATACGCAAAAATAAAAATGTTATTTTTGGACTAAAAATATTTTCTAAAAATAATAGATTTCGTCCCGGTCCCCGAAAAGTCATCCGGGTATTGAAATAGTATACGAGTCGCTCGTTAAAAATTGAACTAGTAATGTTTTATTACAAACTAAACAAACGTTGTGTCTAATCGTTTAACTTACAATTCGGTCGTTTAAATACTTATAAAAAAATGACTTTTGCTAGCTTATAAACATTGTTGCATCATTGCAAGTATATAGAAGTGATTTTATTAAAAATACGATATCGTTTAGTCGTTAATTTTAATGTTTATTTTGCATAAAAATATAAACTACTATTAGTTTTTACTAGTATTTTATAAAAATAACTCCTGTAAATAAATAGGACTTTTGAGACATAGAATTTAATAATTCTTCAAATATACACTCGTTGCTTTGCTAATAAGAAAATATAATTAAATAAAGAAATGTAAGAAATTAATACGCGAGTTCAGACTAAGCTAATATTTATTAAATAGGATTCTTAAAAATACTAGTAGAGCTATATACATAATTATGACGATTTAGATGCTCCTATTTGTAGTTGACAAACCCGTAAGCAACGAATACGACTAAGACGATATGACGCTACGGAATCGAGATGAGTTATATGTTTTGTCTTGCTTGCCTATCTTCATTCGTGTCGTGACATGATTTTATAAATGGTCTCAAAATGAGTTTTGTGACATACATGCTTTACTTGAGTTTGATTACGTTCGAAATGATTGATTTGAAACTGAGCTCACATGTACCAGAACTAGTGGTTTTGGATTTGCCCTGAGTTGGCTTTATTTTCCCTTATTGGGTGAGTTTGGCCCTTAGTTGGTCCGGCTCTTTGCCTTATTGGCTAGAGTCCCATCTAGTACTACTCTTATGGACTTATGATCCATAAGGGGGTGTCGACACTTAAGGTCTAGTATGGTTTATATAAGTAGGGGCGGGAGAGGTTCTCCACAACTTCAGGCACGGAGGAAAGGTTTTCTCTCACATTGTCGTCCTACACGGGAAGGTTTCCCAGGGAAAGGTTTCCGAACCCTCGATCTTGATACCCGATCGAGGTGTGTTCTTATGATTACCCTGGTCCACCCTGGTTACTGTGAGCAATAACTTGCTATGAAGTCTATTTATATCGGATGAACCTTACTGGTAATACTATTTATTCTGCTGCAAACTCTGATAAATGTTTTACTCGCATCTTGTGATTTGTTTTTAACTTGTGCCTACGCAATATACCTCACCTTCCTCGTTTTACATACTAAGGTGTATCTCACTCAGCATTTCTTGGTGACTTTGAAAACTGCGGTTCTTGTTTTTCTTCCCACCGCAGGACTAGGAGCTGGATTGTAAAATAGAAGGGGCGCGAGACACACTTAGATAGCGATCGTCATTAGTAGACTATCTAATAAATGTTAGATAAGTTTTGTGTAATATTAGAACCTCTTGTATAATACTCTAAGTTTGATGTTTAATAATAGAATAAGTGTTGTGAAATGTATTGCTTTTGATCTCCGCCGCTTCTATTAAGCACGCCGTCCTGATCTAGTCCCGAGCCGAATAAGGGGGTTATTGTAGGTGGTATCAGAGCAGTTCTTTCCAACATAGGAATTAAAACATGTAGGGTAACCGAAAATGAACATAGGGAAAGATAAAATACGGATAAGTCGGGTATTTTAGGAAGTTAGTGTTTACTTCCTTTTAAATGATAAGTGACCACGTGTTATCCGACATTATTCAGTTTTGTGTTGTTGCCCTAGTGTTCTTACAGACATATGGCTGCCTTATCCATGTGTCGATTCTTTTCTATCAATCTCGACGAGATATATCATAAGGATGATTGATGTTGTCTTTTCAATGGTTGTGAAATCAATATAATATTACGGCCTACATGTGGAAAGTAAATGGAGATTGCATGTAGACGCTTGCTAATGTGTGTTACTTGTCTAAGTGTTCCCTGCTAGAAACTAAGAACAGACTGGAATAATAACCCCATACCGTACCTCATAGAATGTCCTTCTAGTAGTAGCCTGCTAAACATTATAGTGTTATTAGTAACTCTAAGACTTGAAACAATAGCTCGGACTCGAGCTTCGAGGACGAAGCTCATTCCAAGGGGGGGGGGAGAATATAATACTCCGTATATTTTTAAGGGCAATGTTGTAAATTAAAGTGTGAAAGTTCAGTTTAGAATTTTCGAGAAGTGATTTGAGAAATTTTCGGGATTTAAAATTGTATTCGTTAAGAAATCACGTGAGAATTTTGAGAACAAAACTATAATTGAGTTGTGTTTAAAATACAATTCGCTAAATTGTCGTGTTTATATAATTGAGAAATTCGGATGAAATTTTAGAAAATGTTAGGTCAATATTCATAGTTAATTTGTGTGGTGTTTCTTAATTTTTAGTTGTGACGGCGTGTCCAACCACCGCGAGAGGTTGCGTGTGCGCGCTACACCCAATCACCCTACATCTTCATGTGCCAACCACACCATAAAACTTCCCGGGTCATATTTTTCAATCCAACATCTCCTTCGTCTTGATTTTTTCCACCTCCATTATTTGTCATCATCACTTTCACTCTTTGAAGACAACTCATTCAAGCAATTAACTGTTATAAATAGAGCCATCTTCATCACCATCATCATCACCGTCCACATCACCACCTTCGCCAACTTCACCGCCATCAACCATCACAGCCACCTCCACTCTTCTATGCCTTTCCTTTCTCTTCCTATCCATATCTTTTTCTATGACACAGAAAGCAACGACAGCAGCAGTAGGCAGTGGCGTAAACCCAGTCACCGCCGCTGCCGTCGTCGGAGAAGACACCCAAAACCACCCGAATCCATCCTCTCTTTATTCTCTCCTTCTTTCTTTCCCTCTCTCTCTCTCATTCTCTCTCTCTCTCTCTCTCTCTCTCTATCTCTCTTTCAGAACCATACAGAAACAGCTGCAGCAACTGCAGTTGCAGTGGCCGACGGCCACCACTGCCGCCGCCGTTCCCGTTGGGAACCCACCAAACCCCATCACCGGCCTATATTTTCATTTGTATCTCGCTCTCTCTAAATTAACCAACTGTTTCGACCTCATAACAAGAGAAAGAAACTGAAACCAAAGAAATAGCAGCACCAAACTGTGGCCAACAAGAAACTCCTGCGAAACTCCATATTTTCCAGTGAGAGTTCGGGTAACCCAAATCGGAGGTACCCATCTCCGTCTCTTGGTCTCCCTCGACCCTATAGGGTCTAACCAAGCTTATGGAGGCTTCAAACACATCCAAGAACAACCGGAAAAGCTCCGCTCGAGCTCCACATCTGGCAAAATTTTTGGCGAGTCGACCCGTTCCGTTTCTCGACCGTTTCTCGCGTTTCTTGGGCTAGGTATTCTCTAAATCCTCTAATTAGTTGTTTTATATAGTCAAAATCCAATATTGAATGCTCGAATCCATACTTTGATTGATGAAAGTTGAAGTTCATGTAAAAGGGGTGAAAGTGTATTTTCAGAAAGTTTATATTGAAATAGGTGGGGCAGCTAGTGGAACTTTCTGGAACTAAGAAGGTAGTTGGTGTCTCTTTTAAGAACTTATTTGCGAGTAGGTAGGGTACACGTTGTCTTTTAAAACAAACTTGGGGGATTTGCTTGTAGTTTACTTAAACGTTATATTATACGCAAAAATAAAAATGTTATTTTTGGACTAAAAATATTTTCTAAAAATAATAGATTTCGTCCCGGTCCCCGAAAAGTCATCCGGGTATTGAAATAGTATTCGATTCGCTCGTTAAAAATTGAACTAGTAATGTTTTATTACAAACTAAACAAACGTTGCGTCTAATCGTTTAACTTACAATTCGGTCGTTTAAATACTTATAGAAAATGACTTTTGCTAGCTTATAAACATCGTTGCATCATTGCAAGTATATAGAAGGGATTTTCTTAAAAATACGATATCGTTTAGTCGTTAATTTTAATGTTTATTTTGCATAACAATATACACTACTATTAGTTTTTACTAGTATTTATAAAAATAAATCCTGTAAATAAATAGGACTTTTGAGACATAGAATATAATAATTCTTAAAATATACACTCGTTGCTTTGCTAATAAGAAAATATAATTAAATAAAGAAATGTAAGAAATTAATACGCGAGTTCAGACTAAGCTAAGATTTATTAAATAGGATTCTTAAAAAGACTCGTAGAGCTATATACAGAATTATGACGATTAAGATGCTCCGATTTGTAGGTGACGAACCCGTAAGCAACGACTACGACTAAGACGATCTGACGTTACGAAATCGAGGTGAGTTATATGTTTAGTCTTGCTTGCCCAGCTTCATTCGTGTCGTGACATGATTTTATAAATTGTCTCAAAATGAGTTTTGTGACATACATGCTTTACTTGAGTTTGATTACGTTCGAAATGATTGATTTGAAACTGAGCTCACCGGAACCAGTGGTTTTGGATTTACCCTGAGTTTGCTATATTTGCCCTTATTGGGTTAGTTTGGCCCTTAGTTGGCCCGACTCTTTACCTTATTGCTAGAGTCCCATCTAGTACTACTCTTATGGACTTACGATCCATAAGGGAGTGTCGACACTTAAGGTCTAGTATGGTTTATATAAGTAGGGGCGGGAGAGGTTCTCCACAACTCCAGGCACGGAGGAAAGGTTTTCTCTCACGTTGTCGTCCTACACGGGAAGGTTTCCAAGGGAAAGGTTTTCCCAATCCTCGATCTGGATATCCGATCGAGGTGTGTTCTTATGATTACCCTAGTCCACCCTGGTTACTGTGAGAAATAACTTGCTATGAAGTTGATTTATATCAGATGAACGTTACTGGTAATACTCTTTATTCTGCTGCAAACTCTGATAAATGTTTTACTCGCATCTTGTGATTTGTTTTTAAGTTGTGCCTACGCAATATACCTCATCATCCTCGTTTTACATACTAAGGTGTATCTCACTCAGCATTTCTCGCTTACTTTAAAAAATGCAGTTATTGTTTTTCTTCCCACCGCAGGACTAGGAGCTGGATTGTAAATAGATTGGGCGCGAGACACACTTAGATCGCGATCGTCATCAGTAGACTATCTAATAAATGTTAGACAAGCTTTGTGTAATAGTAGAACCTCTTGTATAATACTCTACGTTTGATGTTTAATAATAGAACAAGTGTTGTGAAATGCATTGCTTTTGATCTCCACCGCTTCTATTAAGCATCACCCTCCCGGTCTTGTCCCTAGCCGGATAAGGGGGTTGTTGCATAGTAATTGTTACTACCAACTAAGTAGAAACCTATGGGGTCATACTCCCTATGTATTAGACCGGGCATGGGAAGTAATTAACGTGATTGATTAATTAGAAGCATCTATACGCAATAACTTACAAACTTAGTATGACTAATTTGCAAGTTGGACAAATCCGTGTATGAAAAGGATTAGGAGAGGGGCTAATATGTAGTTAACAAGGAGTTGTTGGACTATATAAAGGACACTCCTAGCTTATTTCTCATAAGAGTTTTCATAATCGTTATAACACAAGGAGAGAAAAAGCTAGGAGAGAGCAACACTAGAGGGCCGAACCCCCTAGTGTCCTCCCCCCCTACCCCTCGTCCACCAAGAGAGGCGCGACCATCTCTTGGTCCTCGTTTCACGTGATCTTCTTCTTCTTCCTTCATCCCTAGCTAGCACAAAGGTGTGGAGGATCCGGATTGAATTCAAGGAGTGGACTATCAGTAGAGACGTGAATACTATTTCACGAGTGAAGTCATCACATGAGAGAAACAAGGTACTTTGATACTCAAACTCTTACCATCGTTATGATGTCTAGACTTGTGATCCTTGGGGGGTCTTGAATGGATTTATTTTTGTATATTCCGCTGTGCATCCGTTATCAAAACCCTACATAAAGAGTATGGAATCCTAAAAAAAGAGACATATTTTAAAGATGAGGCGAACACTCCTGGAAAAAGAAAAATAGACGATGACTTTCCTCCACCTACTGGAGCAAAGATTGAAAAGAAGTGAGATGGTCTGATGCATCTCCCTCTAATCGAAGCTAATTATCGTAGGTTAAGATTTTGTTGTAATCTGCATTATAGACATATGAAAACATTGTAGCTTTTGCTTTTTAGATTATGCTAAATCCAAAGTCATGTTCTGTAAGTGGGTTTCCATGCACTAAATCTCCACTTATGTTTCATGAGTGGGCTTCATGTAATGCCTTTGTATGATGTTAGCATTCCGGTTTGCTTCTATCCGTGTGTTTATTTAATATTGTGTATCATGTTTCTCAATAACTTGCTAATGTTGGGCGCAATGGTAAGTATGCTTAACTATGGATCTGTGACAATATATAGTAATATTTGCATGTCGAGACTTTGTACTCCAACGTTATAGCATATATAACCATGGATTCACTATCGCATACACCGTATTCATTCCACTGAAGAGAGTAGAATCCAACTATTGATATTTGAAGATTACAGTATAGGGCTTAAGGATGCACGTAAAAGTGTTGCAAAATAACTATGGATTCTAATTGATCCAAATAATATTAATTGGAATTTGTTGACGCGTCGCAGTATACACGCTCACGAGCAAAGCCGACCCTCGCTCGCAAGCAGAGTCAGCCCGCATACATCGCGCGCGGGGTAAAGCTGGGTGTATACCATCGCCTAAAGGCCGAGAGCCTGCTAACGCACCATTCTCTCGAAGCACTTCGTTCCTTAATCTAAATATCGAGAGTTAGGGATTGGGCTCCTTTTAGTCTTTAGCCTATCTCCCTTTGGTCGAAGGCTAAAGCCCCTCCGTACCGCTTTTGTCGAGCGATAGCGAGAGAATAAAACACTCGAATAATTGCGATAGGGAGAAGGTTCAAATCCTCTCACGTAATTTCGCCCGCCCGTTCCACTTCCGTGCCGGAGGAAATGGGATTCGAACCCATGATACAAGAAGATTGTATGTCGATTTAGCAAACCAATGCCTTAAGCCACTCAGCCATACCTACATACATACATACATACAATAAAGAAAGATAAAATGCCTTCTCTTTGTGCTATATGTTATTTGAGAAGTGTTCTATTCATGACAAGTGACATGTACTTTTTCCATGTGGCATGCACATGGCATGTATAGGCCAATCAAATTCTGCCAACTTTGACTTCAGTGACACATAATTGTTCAATGTATTGAGAAAAAAAAATGTTTGACCTCAACTTTTGATTTTCCAAACATTGAGAAAAGAAACGTTTTTGTGGTTTCCATGATTCAATGAATCAATGCACTTTGAATGATACCTCTTCTAGAATTTTATGGGTCAATGCACTTGAAATGAGAAGGCATGAATCAATGCACTTGAAATGATTAAAATTACTTCAAACTTTCATGAGTTTTATTATTTATAACAAGGGAATTATGGAATGTCACCTATCTAGGTAATTGATAAGGCTTATTTTATAATTTCATTGAATGATAAGACAAATGTCTACGGTTTACAGGACCATTGATTCGTTTGTTCACACAAATCTCATCAGTCAAGACCGACAAATTATAGGTCGATATATCGGGATACCTCTATCTAAAATTATTACTTTTTTTGTTATCACATACCTTTCCTCCAAATTAATGATAAAGTTCATGAAACTAAGCGGTACTTACGAGGTTATGATTTGGACAGACTGTGATGCTTGGTTGGTTTTTCTTACTTTATTTATGTAGCATACCAGTCTCTCCCTGGTCTTTCTTCCCATGGCAGCTGCGCACGGGACTTTAGACAGAGTGTATTTTGTCCAAAATATTCTTAATAGATTATGCAAATTACACACAGTGTCCCACACACTCCCTACAGTAAACCACCCTCAACTCCACCAAAACACCACCATCAGCCACCATAGGACAGTAATCCACCGCCAAAACCACCATCAATTTTACCATTTAACAGCAGATCTTTAACAAGAGGACATAAACAAGAACAAAAAGTGACAAATTTGTCATGAACACTACCCAATCTGAACTAATTATTTACAGCAAGAAGAATAAGAAGGAGGAGGACGAGGAGGAAGAAAGGAAGGAAGACAAAGGAAGAAGCCTCGTTTGCAATGCCACTCCCATAGCCCACAGTAACCGCCCACCAACGACCCTATGCCGGAGCCAGCACCACCGTTGGATCACCCCTGGACCTGCGAGAGGTAGAGAGGGGAGATAGAAGAAGAAAAGGAACAAAATAAGAAATAAGAAGAGAAACAACACAGATCTACCACCGCCAAAGATCGAAGTCACCACCGCCAGATCCGGCGTCCTCGTCTACCGCCGGCAGATCGTAGCCCAAATTGACGTTCTCTTCGCCGACAGCCGCCAGATCTGCCTCTTTCTGCGAAAGAAGAAGAAGAAGAAGATCTGGATCGGCCGGAGATCGAACTCACCGCCGGATCGCCCTCCTCTGTCGTTCGTCCTCTCTGAAAGCGTGCGACTGAGTCCACCGTGCGTCCACCTCTACTTCTCTCTATCTCTCTCTCTCTCTAACCCCTTTCACTTCGAAAGAATTGGCCAGAAGGCAGTGGAAATGTTTTCCACTGCCGAGAAGCACCAACAATTAAGGAGTTGGTGTTTAAGGGTAATAAGTGTAATTATACTACTTAATTCTCCGAAAATCTTGATTTACTTAACAAAAATCCAAAAAAAAAAAAAAAACTTCTCTCTCTCTTCCCCCTTTTGTTAAACATAGTGACGAACCCAGGGGCAACCTTCGCCGTGTCTTCTTCTTCTTCACAGGCAAGATCGTCTCTTCTTCTTCACAGGCCCGTCTTCTTCGTCTCCGGCGAAGAACCCAGATTTCTTCGTCTCCGGCGAAGAACCCAGAAATTTGTTTGAAATTGATACTTTTTTTGAAACTATTTCTATGAAATTGGTATGAAATTGAAGAACAAACACCAAAATTGGTATGAAATCGAAGAACAAACACCAAAATTGGTATGAAATTGAATAAAATTTTGGGTTTTTGACGACGAACTGTCGACTATCGACACTATGATGTCGACAAAAAAGGCAAAAAATAATGCCCTCTGTCCATTTTATCTGTGTAACCATGCAACGGCTGTCGACGATCGACCTGTGTAAGTCGACTAAACAGCCAGAAATTGTTGCTTTCTGTCCCTGCTGTCTTTGAAATTAAAGCACCCAGACAATACCTTAGAAAACGATAAATTCATTAAATTAAAGAATCCAAGACCAACAAATTCATGAACTTTAAGAATCCAGCAATAAAAACAACTAATTAATAACTATGAACTCTAAAAAGAAACTATTATAATTCATCCTTCGCCGATCATATGCTAGCTAGCTGCACGTACTCCTTCCACGGGCGGTTACTGCATGCACCAACAAAACAAGATAGATACATGCATATATTAGTTTAATGAATTTATAAATATAGCACGTATGTACGTATCGGTGAGGTGAGGGAAACATACCTTAGAAAACGGTAAATTCATATCGTACGCATTGGCCATCAGATCCACCATATAACGTGGGAACAAACCAATGATTTGACTCTCAATGTACTCCCCGTCGAGCCAGTCATTATCATCCGGGAGATTAAGGTAGTTGTCGCAGGGCTTCCGAAGATGTTCATACGCGTTCCTAACGAACAAGTAAAAGGACACGGTGGTGTCATCATAGCCCTTGGTCCACTGCGAAAATTTCGGTTTCCGTTTCTTCCGTAAACTCTTATAGCACAGTACGCGATAGAGGGGGTGGCCATGGGGTGCCTTACCTGGAGGGATTAGGTCTCTCCAGTCCGTTGTTGCATGACCCGTAGTGCCTGCAAGGGGGTTAGTCTTCTTCATGCAATCTTCCCAGCTAGCCTGTCCATTACTAGGGGGCTTATACTTCTGTGCTTGGTATTCTCTGCACACTCGTAACAATTTTTCCATCCTCTCCTCCCCAGACCACATAGACGAGTGGTCAACGCAAATTGGCAGATATTTCCTAACCCGGTCAGAATCGTTGTGGCTCAGATATTTCAGAGTTCTTTAGTGCTCGTTGCAGTTGTTCGTCCCAGTCTGCACTGCATTGTACGTATTCACTGAGAATTGCTCTAATCATTCCTCTAGTATGTGCAGACAGCTTGTTTCTGTACGTTCGACTACCGTGATCTATTTTATATGCGATCCACTCAGACAAATCAAAATCGTGACCCCGATTACATGAAAATATCTTATTGTCTCGGTCAACCAATTTAACTTCATCGGTCTGCAGCTTGGCTTCAACCAATTTAACTTCATCCGTCTCCTGCTTGGCTTCAACCAATTTAACTTCATCCGTCTCCTGCTTGGCTTCAACCAATTTAACTTCATCCGTCTCCTGCTGGGCTGCAACTAATTTATCTTCAACGGTCTCCTGCGGGGCTGCAACCGTGTTGTTCTTTCCCTTCTTCTTCTTTTTCTTCTTGTTTATCTTCTTATCATCTCTATCATCTGCAACGTTACCTAAGTCAACCCTGACTTCATCCATCGCCGTGTTCGTCCAAGTTACGATATGGCGCTTCTTTCTTTCACGACGGGCTTTCATTATGTTGAATTCCACTCTACGACTTTCTTCCGCATATGCATCCATTATTGCCGCCATCACCTACATAGAACAAAATATAGAGAAGGGTACATAATGTTCTGAACGTGTGAAGGAAAAACAACATGCAAAAACATGCAAACCCTCAATATATTAACTGGGTCAAAAAAGTTCAGAAATCACGGTAGGAATTCGCTTTATTCATTGAACCCTAAATATTATTTGAACCCTAAATATGGTTTGAACCCTCAAAAACTGAGTCACTAAGAAACCCTAGATATGGTTCGAACCCTAAATATACTAACCGGGTCAAAAAAGTTCAGTTATCACGGTAGGAACAGTGAGTTGTGAGGGAGGGTTGTTGAATAAAAAATTCAGAAAGCACCGGCACCACAGCCACTGTTTCTACCGTGTAGCCTCATTCGTGAGCTTGCATATTCACTGTTTCGCCTCATTCATGAGCTTGCATATTCACTGTTTCTACCCTAAAACTGAGTCACTAAGAAACCCTAGATGGGGTTCGAACTCCAGCGAGTTGTGAGGGAGTAACAGAGGCTAACGTACATCAACATTCATCGATCACAAAGCATGCATATTGTAATATTACATACCTGCCGTTGGGGATTGGCCATATCGAGTTTGTGTGCTTGCGTTGGAGAAGAGACGAGTTTGTGTGCTTGCTGTTGGAGAAGAGACGAGTTTGTGTGCTTGCCGTTGGAGAAGAGACTGAGGACAAGACAACGGTTTGCATGCAGTAAGGTTTATATATACAATATATGTATATATACGTATGGGCCAAACCGTGGTTTTGGAGGCGGTTGGCCCAAACCGTGGTGTTGGAGGCGGTTGGCCCGGTTGGGCATAATTTTGCAGTTTTTTTCGACTACAACATATCGACGGTCGACGTCTACACGCACATGGTCGACGTCTAAACCCTAAACCCTAAACCCTAAACCCTAAGTCGAAAGAATGACCAAAACGTAACGAAATCGTGAAACAAACAAATAAAACATCAATCCATAGTCTTACAAACATATCAAACATCCATACAACGTCACCATTAGTCTTACAAACAAATCAAACCATTAACTTCAATACGGTTTGAGATTCGGACAGTCTCTCAACGTAACTTATACCGACACGGATGGCAAAACCCTTTTGGAACCATAGTCTTTTGTTTTGTCCAACGTATATACATGCCATCATCACATCTCCATATGTACCGAGCTGTTTTCATTGTAGCATCAAATGAAACCGCCCCATAATCTCCCGGATTAGCCTGTCGTAACTTATACCGACACCGATGGCAAAACCCTTTTGGCACCATAGTGTTTTGTTTTGTCCAACGTACGTATACATCTCCATTCCCCATAGCATGATTATAGACAAGTCTGAAATTATAGAAAATCAAACATAGTTAGGGTCCTAGGTCAAAGAAATCAATTTTAAGGATGATTCAATTGCGTCGACCTATATAGGTCGACGGTCGACCTACCCATATCGACGGTTGACCTAGACAGGTAGACAATCGACCAAGAGAAGTCAACCGTCGATCTACGTAAGTCGATTGTCGACGTGAACAGGTCGACAGGCAATTCCGGCATGTCGACTATCGACTGGTTCAGGTCTGCTGTCGACGTAGAGAAGTCGACGGCCGACTCCACTAGGTCGATTCTCGGGCTCTTCAATTCTAACCGGAAGGGTAACTAACCGAGGGTATTTTGGTACTTCAAGTTAAAAGAGGGGTAGCCACATAAGGGTATTTCTGTACTTTCATCCATAAGTGAGTTAGTTACCTATGTTGGTGCTTTGTTGCAACGGGTTATGCACCGTGTGCTTTGTTGCAATGCTTTTCCGATTGGTAGCTTATGAGCAATATGGCCCGACTTCCCTCTCTTCTCTCTCTGTTGTGGTTTATCGTGTAAGGATGAGTGATGAACGGAGATAATGGGCTGAATAGGGTGGGGGTAAGTTGAAAAAGCAAGTAGGGTATTTTATTAAGAGGGTAATTTAGACTTTTGGGTTGTTTAAGGTTAATTACCTAAAAAGAAAATGGGAAGAAAGAGCAGGGACGTTCCAAAATGAAAATTGAGAAGAAAGAGCTGGGCGGAGTACATTAAGGAAATTTTTTTACTTCAATGATTTCATTCCAATCAAATGTGGGAAGGGTGACTGTCAATGTATACTTTACATTATATGGGCTGTTGCGCCTATCAGTTGCGAACCGATTATGTGCTTAAGCTTGATTTATTAGTATTTTGTCGAGAATTGAGAGATAATTTTGAGAGACAATAAGAGAGATCTTATTGATGTGTGTAAAAATAGTCTCCAACCCTACACCATTTATATAGATATTAGGGTGGGCTAATAGGCCTACCTCTAAAACATAAAACATGGGCTACCCACTATGGTGGATATTCACCCTAAGCCCAAATACAAGTTTCATAACACTCCCCCTTGAATATCACCATGACTATGCCTCGTTAAAAACCTTGTCAAGAAAAACCCGGTGGGAAAAATCTATGACTAAAGAAAAGGGTACATTGGTGATGGGAGACCGGTATGGTTTTCCTCGTTAAAACCTTATCATGAAAAACCCAGTGGGAAAAACCGTGATGAAAGAAAAAGAGTACAAACACCAAAAAAAACCGACTCCCCCTCATGATAGCATCAATCATAAAAGCTCCCTGAGATGGCGCATTCCACACTTACGGATATGTAGCTTCGATGTTGAGGCAGGCAGTGCTTTCGTAAATAAATCTGCAGGATTCTCACTTGATCGTACTTGCTGAATAGTGACTATGCCTTCCTTTTGGAGCTCAAGTTTGTAGAAGAACCTAGGAGAGATGTGCTTAGTACGATCACCTTTAATGAACCCTTCCTTAAGTTGTGTGATGCAAGCAGCATTGTCTTCATGTAATGGCGTCGGGCTTTCTTTGTTGAATGATAATCCACAAGCTCTTTAACATGATGCACCATTGATCTCATCCATACACATTCTCTGCTAGAATGAATTTCAAGGATCTCAGAATGATTAGAAGAAGTTGCTGTCATTGTCTGCTTCATTGATCGCCAAGATATTGCTGTGCCTCCATAGCTGAATAAATATCCTGTTTGCGATCTTGCATTGTGTGGATCCGACAAGTAGCCATCATCTGCATATCCAACCAGAGAAGCATCTGAACCTCTAGGATAGAATAATCCCAAATCAATGGATCCACGCAAGTACCTCAATATGTGCTTAACTCCATTCCAATGCCTACGAGTAGGATTTGAGCTAAACCTGGCCAAAAGGTTAACAGAAAATGCAATATCTGGCCTAGTAAAATTCGCTAAATACATCAAAGCACCAATTGCACTAAGGTATGGTACTTCAGGACCAATTAATTCTTCTCCATCCTCTTGTGGACGAAATGGGTCATTGTTTACATCAAGTGATCTAACTACCATTGGGGTAGTTAATGGATGTGCTTTGTCCATGCTAAATCTCTCAAGTATTTTCTTAGTATAATTTAATTGATGAAGTAAAATACCTTCTTTCAAATGCTCGATTTGTAAACCAATAAAAAAATTAGTCTTTCCCAAATCCTTCATCTCAAATTCTTTTTTCAAATATGAAGCAGTCTTAATAATCTCTTCATGAGTTCCGACGATATTCAAATCGTCTACATATACTGCAACAATCCCAAATCCCTTAAGATATTTCTCTATGAATATGAAAGGACATATTTGATTATTGACATACCATTCTTTCAATAAGTATTCACTTAAGCGATTATACCACATCCTTCCAGATTTTTTCAATTCGTACAATGATATCTGGAGTTTAATTGAATATAAGCTATGTGGTTGTGTTGCTTCAGGCAACTTAAATCCTTCGCGGATTTTCATGTAGATATCGCTATCAAGTGACCCATATAGGTATGCTGTCACAACATCCATCAATTGCATGTCCAAATTTTCGGATGCAGCTAAACTTATTAAAAATCAAAAACTCGTCGCATCCACAACTGGCGAGTATGTTTCTTCATAATCAATGCCTGGTCTCTGCGAGTAACCTTGAGCTACAAGTCGAGCTTTGTATCTTGTAATCTCATTTTTCTCATTGCGTTTCAGCACAAATACCAATTTTGATCCAACGGGTTTCACATCACTGGGAGTTTGAACTACTGCTCCAAACACCTTGCGCTTTGCTAGAGATTTTAATTCAGCCTGTATTGCTTCTTGCCATTTTGGCCAATCCTCACGTCGTTGACACTCATCAACCGATCGTGGTTGGTGGTCGTCACCACTTATCAGAAGTGCAACATTTCAGACAAATGTTTCATCACTGACAACATTACTTCGTTCCCATATATGTCCGGAACATATGTAATTGATCGAGATATCTTGATTTTCAGGTACTATTGCCTCTTCAGGGGCTACATTTAGATCAATTACTCTGAGGAACTCATCACCAACACTGGTGTTATCATTTGTTGTCTTTGTAGAATCATTTAGATTTACTACAGTTGCTTGATTTATCTTCCTTTTTCTAGGAACTAAATCTTTTGAGCCTACAGGTCTTCCATGCTTGTGGCGTGCTCTAGATTCATTCGCTTTTATGCTCGAATCTTGTCCTACTTGGACTATTATCCGTGCTGGAGCATTCACAGCTGGTATATCGGATTTTACAACTTTACTTGTATCCACAAATGCATCAGGAATTTCATTTGCTATGGTTTGCAGCTTAAGAATTCTTTGGACTTCAAATTCACACTGTTTAGTTCGTGGATCCATGTGTGATATCGTTGAAGTATTCCAAGAAATTACATGTCGAGCTTCGAGCTCTGACTTGTCTCCCCCTAATTTCGGGAATACAGTCTCATCAAAATGACAGTCTGCAAAGCGTGCTTGGAATAAATCCCCTGTTAGGGGTTCCAGATATCTAATAATAGAAGGGGACTCAAACCCCACCTAAATACCCAGTCGCTGCTGGGGACTCATCTTACTACGATGTGGTCGAGCAATAGGAACTTGCACAGCGCACCCAAAAATATGTAGGTGGGAAATATCTGGGGGTTGGCCAATTACAAGTTGTAAAGGGGAGTTCTTAAGATAAGAAGTAGGACGCAAGCGAATTAAAGCGGCAGCATGTAAAACAGCATGTCCGCAAACTGAGATGGGCAAATTTGTTTTTATCAACAAAGGTTTAGCTATCAATTGAATTATTTTTATAAAATATTCAGCTAAACCATTTTGAGTGTGTACATGGGCAACAGGGTGCTCAACATGTATACCAACTGACATGAAGTAATCATCAAAATACTGTGATGTGAATTCACCAGCATTATCTAGTCGTATCGACTTAATAGGATGATCAGGGAAACGTGCTCGTAGCTTAATTATCATGCCCAAAAGACGGGCAAAAGCAACATTTCGTGTGGACAATAAGCACACATGTGACCATCTAGTAGATGCATCTAATAACACCATAAAATAATAAAATGGACCACTAGGTGGATGAATTGGTCCACATATATCTCCTTGAATTCTCTCCACAAACTTGGGAGATTCAAGATCAACTTTCATTGGTGAAGGTCGTATTATGAGTTTCCCTTGAGAACGCGCATTACATGGGTGTTCATTTGGTAAAAGAATCTTCTGGTTCTTTAAGGGATGTCCAATGGAATTCTCAATAATACGCCTTATCATTGTGGCACCTGGGTGACCAAGTCGTTTATGCCAAGGCGTAAATTTTTCTAGATCACTTGGTTTCATAACGGCATTTATTTTAACTGCTTGGATAGAAGTGTGATATAATCCAGAGGATAAAGCAGGAAATTTTTCTAATACATGCTTCTGGCATGAAGTATTGGAAATAATGCACATATACTCCATTTTGTACTCATCGGGAGTTTCAATATGATATCCATTGAGACAGATGTCTTTAAAACTTAGCAAATTTATGCTGGATTTGCTAGATTATAAAGCCTCTTTTATATGGAGTATTGTTCCACCCGGAAAAATAATTGATGCTCTTCCAAAACCCCTGATCAGACTAGACATACCAAAAATTGTATGTACATTTGCTTGAACTAGTGATAAATTCAAGAAATACTCCTTATGGCGCAATATAGTATGTGTGGTTCCACTATCCACCAAACACGTGTCGTTGCCAATCACCATGATATCTATAATTTAAAAGACAGTTTATAAGTAAATAGAAATTCAAAATTATGATCCATAACTAGTACTCTTATTCAAACTGCATAGCCCAAAAATACTAACCCAAATGATAATGTAATTAAAACACAACTCAAAATTCTAAAATAGATGAAATGAGAATCCTAAATCGAACATTAAATAAATTTAATGGACTTCTTAACAGTTTGTAGTGTCATCAATCATAGCGTCAAAATCTGTCTCAATGGAAAGGAGATCGTCAACGTTAAACTCCGCGAGTGGTGCCTCAAATTCCAGGAGATTGAACTCGGGTTTCTCCTTTTGAGATGCCATGTAAAGGGAAACTAAGTGCCTTGGTGTACGACAGGTACGAGACCAATGCCCACTTGTTCCACACCGACAACAAATATTTATATTTGTGGGGGGAACTCCAACTGCAACTTCTAGTGCATTGTATTGTCTTCTCCCAAATTTTCTCCCCCTATTTTGGCGTTTTCCACGACCGAATTCATGGTCACGTGGATTATTCTGAACTTGTAAATCTGCGGCATTCACTTCAGGGAATGCGCTTCCACCCGCTTCAGGGGGTGGGGCCACACCAGAGACCAATTGATGATCGATGATGAAAGACATCTACAATAATGTTACTAAAAAAAACTTAGTTATTAACAAGTTTTGACAAGTATTGTAACTCTAATTAAAATAATAATAATAATGAAAATTAAACAGTAAATGCAGTTCATCCTCTTCAGGAGGGTGGATAATTATTAAATATTTTTAGCTATCTCTTCAGGAGATTTATAATTAAAATATTTTAGAACTGCAGGTTCTAAGATTCATAACTGCAAGTTATGATATCATATAATATGTAACTTCGGGTACATATGACATGGCCTGATTTAATATCCATGGCGATTACGAACCTCTTCAGGAGGTGTGTTTTGATCCATACTGAATAAATGACATAAATATATAAAAAGGACGAACTATGTAAACTAAAATATAATAAAATAAAGAGACTGCAACCTCTTCAGGAGGTTGGAAAAAAATGGCTAGAATTGTAAAAGCATCTCTTCTAGAGGTCTTATAATTAGTAACTTCAGGTTACAAGTCATGAAACAGCTGCATCTTCTAGATGAGCTTGTTTATTTATATTGTAACTTCAGGTTACAGGCCATGAAATAGCTGCATCTTCTAGATGCGCTTGTTTACTTATATTGTAACTTCGGGTTACAGGCCATGAAATAGCTGCATCTTCTAGATGCGCTTGTTTACTTGTATTGTAACTTCATGTTACAATAACATCATTACATTATGAAAAAAAACTGAAAAATTCAATAAAATAAAGTAATATAACATAACCTCTTCAGGAGGCTTTTATATATTATATGACGTCTCTTCAGGAGATGTAACTAAACTTATGACTACAGGTCATAAGCAGAACTCCCGCAACTTTCATGTAATACATAACTTGAGGTATGTATTAGATGAGACGAAAATGTTAATTAGATACCCCTTCTGGAGGTTACAATCTAGTTTTGTAATAAATAGTAAAAGGAGGATAAATGATGATTATTAATAAATAAATAATTAATGAACATCGCGTAACGGATGAGTCTGATAATCATCCTAATTAGAAACTTCAATAGATTTGACAATTGTTATCTATGGGTAAACCAAGAGAATTACTAGCATGATGGAAAAAAGCAAAAACAAAAAGTGAATATGTAATTCTTTCATCAACAGAGCGTGTACTAAAACAAACTAGGATTAGAGAGACTCAAACGTCACAACCAAGTAATAAAATACAAAAAATATATCTCTTTATGATGTTCACATGTAATATGAGCATGTGTGCAGAACATATTAGCTTTGACCTAATTGGTATTGGTCATTCGTGAATTTGGAGTAAATAAAAAAGGTGTGCATCTAGCAACCGGGGTGACATCTAGCAGCAAAGGTCTTTCTTTACAGATCTTTGTCAACAAAGTTTCGTATACAATTGAAAAGGCAGTAAGGTCGTACCTTTATTTTCCGGGATTTAGACTTTTTTTTTTAAGAACAACGTGCTGATAACGTGTTGAGAATTGAGAGATAATTGGGAGAGACAATAAGAGAGATCTTATTGATGTGTGTAAAAATAGTCTCCAATTCTACACCATTTATATAGATATTAGGGTGGGCTAATAGGCCTACCTCTAACATAAAACATGGACTACCCACTATGGTAGATATTTACCCTAAGCCCAAATACAAGTTTCATAACATATTTAATTTTTTTTTTTGTGTGTTGCGTGTTTTCACAAAGGTATGTGATCTTTTTACATTATAGTTGAAGATTACATTTTCCTTTTTCCAAAAAATTTGATTAGACTTCATGACTCATGCCGTATGAATCTTGATACACTCACTGTATCGATGCTACATTTCCCTGACATCTTAATTAAATTTTCCTACAAGATAATTAAGTGATGCCTTAATTTAGTGGAAAAAGGATAAAATGATGCCTTAATTTGACAGTGTTAATGATATCTTCTTAGTAAAATTGTGGCTTACTTTATTACTAAGTTTTCCTAAAAATATATTTTAAGACTAAAATTTAGAAAAGTTAAAGTTCAAAAAGGAAAATGCTTATTTCTATAGAAACATACAATATCTCCCTCAAAAAAAAGATACAATATATATATACATACATTATATATATATATATATATATTGAAAATGTTAAAACAAAAGTTAGCTGAAAAATCTTCAAAAATAAAAATTTCTAGAAAAATTAAGTTTTTGAAGAAAATCAATTTTTTCGGTAAAATAATTTAAAAAAATCCGTGAAAGCAAAAATGAAAAATCATAATAAAAGAGATATCCTCCATATGATAGAAGTTAATAATCCCTGCATATTTTATGTAGGGTTAAAGACAAAAACCACCCCTCGAGTTTGGGTAAATGACAAAAACATCCCTAGTCTTTGTGGAATTACAAAAACCACCCCGGTCGAGACAAAACCACCCCTGTCAGTGGATGGACGTTAGACGAAAAGCACCCTTCTGTTAATGTCAGTTGTGAGGGGGGTGCAATCTGACTTTTTTATGACCAATTTGCCCATATTTGTGTTTTTGTGTTTATTTTGTTCTTGTTCTTGGTGTTCTAGGTATTCTTGGTCACCAACAGCACATCCCCGCCGCCGCCGCTGCCGCTACCGCCACCGCCACCGCCACACCTGCACTACAACCTACTGCTCAAATACCTCACTGCCATCCTACACCAGCTCCCTCAACCGTTACCTCTCAGCCATGACCATCCACCTCCAATGCCAACACCCTTAAACACCAACCTGCAACTCTTTATCACCAACAAACACCAGCTCCTCCTACAACCAGGGCAGACCATAACTGACCAATTCCAACTACCAAAATCTCTATCACCATAACCATCCTCTCTAGCTCAACTCTACCTTCCCCTCCACCCAATTACAGTAACAAACCTACTGCTCCAATACACCAACGCTATCTGCTCCATCACCAATTCCCACCAAATTGTCACTCCTCAAACCACCATAACAACCTTCTTCAAGTCGTTGCAACTCGCAGTTCACCAATCCACCCACAATCTATTACCTCTCAATCCCTCATACACCGTTACTCCACCTTTAACAAGACCACCATGGGCTTGATTTCAATCAAACAAAACCCAGAAAAAACACACAGTTCACCAATCCACCCACAATCTGTTACCTCTCCATCCCTCATACACCGTTACTCCACCTCTAAGACCACCATGTGCTTGATTTCAATCAAACAAAACCCAGAAAAAACCCACAATGGGCTTTTATCTCCCAGAAATTGCTAAATTGCGACAAAAACCCATAAATTGCTTGTTCGTAGCCATGGAGAATACACTGCCGATTGGAAACAATGGGCTTTTATCAACAAAAACCAGAATCATTGTTGGCGGTGGTGGGTTGAACGAAGGAGACAAGGGGTTCGATTTAGAGGTTGAACTAGGGGTTCGAAGGAGACACGGGGTTTGATTCTCCCGTCGCTGATGCCGCCATCACTGTTTTGGGGTCGGCGGAATCGATTGATTTGAGAACGACGACGATGATGAGAACAACGACGATGATGGGAACGACCATCTGGGAACGACGAAGATGATTGGTGTTGTCGACGTCGTTTCCTCCTCCGGCGAGAAGAGGAGGAGTCGGGGTTTCGATTATGCTTCTGGGTCTGGTGGTTTCCGCCATTTGGGATCGAATGGGTTGAATTCGAAACAGAGGGTGTCGGGAGAGTAGATGGGAGGCAGAGAGAGAAAGGAAGGGATAAGGTAGGTTAGGGTAGGAAATGTGGAGGAGAACGGGAGGTAGTGGGATTTATAGTGCGGTGATTTAGTAAAATTTTGGGGGTATTTTAGCGTTTTCATCCCTCCGTTAAGTCACCGTTAGCTCCGTTATCTGACAGGGGTGGTTTTTGTAATTCCTCAAAGACTAGGAATGTTTTTGTCATTTACCCAAACTCGAGGGGTGGTTTTTGTCTTTTACCCTTTTATGTATCATCTTCAAAGCACCGTCAACTTATACTGCTAAAGAATTTTTTTGATGTATGTCTTACAATGAAGGAATGATTACAGAATAAGCAGCTAAGGCTTACATTTGCTATACAGAATAAAAAAAAAAATGTTCACAATCATATCCACTAGGTGTGCCTCGCGCCTTGGCGCGGGGCGAGTGGATGACTGTAGCCTCCACGAAATAGTGTTAAGTAACATATATGAATGTGAAATATGTAAGGGAAACATGATTTATAATTTTGCGAAATTCGTTCAATATAAATTCGTTCAATATGATTGAATAAGTTCTTTACATAAATTACCACAATCAAATTCCGTTTCTTTCTCTTTTTTCTTGTCAGTGAGTGAATCTTGAATTTTATAATAAATATATTTCAAGTTCTTAAATTTAGAATCGTTTGTAACTGAATCTTAAGAGACAAATCTGGCATAAAATTAAATGGGACGAAAGTTGAAAAACAAAATTAGCATGAAAAAATTAGTAAAATACATTTCTCATAAAACAGCTAAACAAAAAAAATCTTATCAATTTATTTATTCCAATTTCGAATCTGAAAATGAGAATAGGTTAAAACTATGTAGCAAAATGTATACCTAAAAATTCGTAGAAGTATTATTTATTTTAAAAAAATAAGATGTTTTACTATCGAAGTTCATATACCAATATTATTTACTGAATCTATTACGATATTCTCATGTATAGTTTACACTATAACGATTCATGTCATTTAAGGTTAAAACCATGTAATATGCAGAAGTAAGAATTCGTGGAAGCATTATTTCTTTTTAAAGAATAAAAAGATTTACTTCTGAAATTTGTATACCTATATTATTTATTGATCTATTATGATTGTAATGTACAGTTTTTTTTTGAGAAATTTATAATGTATAGTTTAGATTAATTTGAAAAAATATTTATATTCTTGGATCATAAAATTTATAAATCTAAAGAGAATCGCCTAGCATAAAACTAACCAAGTTAAAAATTGAGAAAATTACAATGGACTAATTAGTGAGACATATTTCTTCAAAACACTAATTTCACTGACGTAAATGTAACTGACTTAATTTTATATTGTACTAAACCGAAGAGACTTAACACCTCCTGAACATTCTAAATTACTCAGAAAATATGGAGGACTTGAATTAAGAGAGGAGTTCATCCCTCCAACAACCTCAAATGAACTCCATTGATAGAATCGTCTCCGAGCACCATGAATGAGACGAACATCAATCACGTACAACAATTAGATATCGATCAATTTACTGATATCTCAAACTGTTACACAACCTCAGAAATCACTAGACTGCAAACTCTGATGCCAGATAAGAAATGGTGAATCAGAGATTTAGATCAGAAGTAAATTGAACCAAGAAGATGAATGGGGAGAAACTTTGAGGCTCATCGCATTCACCAAAAAAATCAAAATACAGTCTCATCCTCTGTCGCCTTTTCACATTTCCTCAGTTCTACCTCTCTTCCAGCTTTGAGTTTTTCACCCGTAACTGGGTCACTTTGACCCGCTGATTTGGATAGCAACACTATGTAATTTTTTTGATAATTTTTTCATGGTCTTATTGAGTAATTTACTCTACAATTCCATGAAAAGATTATAAAAATATTGTATAGTTTTGTTATCCAAATCAACGGGTCAAAGTGTGCCAGTGAATAGTGGTAAAAGCCAAAACAGGATGAGGGAGGTTAAACAGAGGAAGTAGCATTTATACTATTTTTTTGTCAAACCAAATATATATTGCAAAGAAAACAGGCCACTACACCAAATCCTTCTTCAGCCATAAGACTGAGAGCTACCTTCCAATCATTACTACTCCTAACACTACCATTAACTACTTTAACAACTAAGTCAGCAAAACAATTAAAACTTCTAGGAACCCAGACAACTTTGTGATGCTTTTCTATCTAGCATAGCTTTTATGTCTTCTATGATAGCAAAACACTCCATATCAGTTGTTCCTTCAGAAATAAACTTCACCAATTGTTTGTTACCACCTTCAAAGATAAGTCTTGCATCAGCTAACCAAGTTTTTGTCTTTCGTAGAGCCAGCCTCAAAGCAAGAGCTTCAGCAGATAAAGCTGAGTCAGCCTCATTTGTGCACCATCCCCATTTTTTGATTTTGCCATCACAGTCTTTTACCACCCATCCACAACATACTTTCTTGGTCTCCTTAGACCAGGAAGCATCATAATTGCACTTCAACCACTGATCAGGAGGAGGGCTCCATCTACTGGGATATGGGCTTCTTCTAGTAGATTTTGCCATACACTTCTCAGGCTGATTCTCATCTGCATTTATCTTCAAAATGTTTCCAACCCAGATCCTGCTTTTTACAGCCAGCTTACCTGGGTTAAGATGCTCTTTGTTGAATATGCAGTTGTTTCTAGCAATCCAAATAATGCAAAGATGCATAATCACCTGAATCAAGAGTTTTTCATCCTCTGTCTTGGTCAACACATCTTCAGCTAGCTCAGCTAACCAGATCTTAACACATTTCTTGGAATTCATTACCTCTTCAATTTTGATTCCTACACTGAACCAATAGGGCCTAATCCAGGTGCATTCCCAGAAAAGATGCTCAAGGGACTCTTCATTCTCTTCAAAAATAGGGCACAAATTGGTGGGGGAACAATTCCTTAACATCAGATTCAGGGTTGTTGCAATGGAGTTTTGACTAATCCTCCACCAAAAGTGTGTGACTTTCTATGGTAACTTTAACTGCCAAACAATCTTCCAATATTCTTTACTGTAATTGAAAGAAGAGGAGGGCTTACTATAATGTTTACTCTTTTTGTTAATCTATAACACCTCTGCTGCTGCATAAGAGCCACTTCTCACTGTGAAGATTTAAGAGCTTGACAAGGGCCATATCAAATAGTCTTCTTTAATGCACCAGGCAATTGGGGTCTTTAAAATGGCTTTAACAGAGTTTACAGAAAACTTGTTCCTCAAAAGAGAGACTTTCCATCTTTTTGTTGAGCCATTAATAAGGTCACTAACCTTCAATTTCTGCAAATCTCTTCCTCTCTTAAGCACTTCAACTCTGCTCTTCCACTAATCCAGTTGCCATCTTTGACCTTTATACTAGTGCCACTGCCTATCATCCACATCCCATGTCTTTTTAGTAAGTCTAGCGAGCTTCTCCACACCCATGATGGATTTGAACCAGTTTTTGCATCTCAAAAATTGCCATTTGCATAATACTTTGCTTTAAGGACACTAGCTAATAAAGATTGCATGTTTTTTTATCACTCTCCACGACTCCACCCTTGCTTGGCCAACACATAGATATTGTAATTCTCAACATTTCTAAATCCCATACCCTCATCTTTCTTTGATTTTTGAAGCTTCTCCCAGCTAATCGAATTGATCTTCATCTCATATGGGCTTGCAAACCAATAGAAGTTTCTAATCAGTTGTGAAATTTTCTTACAAGTCTTTTTTGGAAAAAGAACACAGCTCATAGTATACCCTGGGATTGCAAGAGCCACGTCTTTCAAAAGCACTTCCCTTCCAGCTATAGATAAAACCTGTTTTCTCCACCCTTGTAAGAAATTTATAATTCCCACCAAAAAATAATTCAGGGCTTGTGACTTTGATCTCCCCCCAAAAAATAGGAATTCCTGGATATTTGATGCTTTTCTCCAAAGATGGGATGCCACACATAGAAGAGATGTTACATTCGATTTCTGTACTTGAGTTTGGAGAGAATAAAATACCTTATTTATCAAAATTTATAGCCATGCCAGTGACTATGCCAAAGTCTTCTATCACCTTAAGGAAATTTTCCATGTAGATCTCTTTGGCTTCAAGAAGAATTAATGAATCATCTGCAAAGAGTAGATGATTTACAGACACTCCATTTCATCCCATAGCCACACTTCTAAGAAACCCTTTCTCTTCAGCTTTCTTGATATTTCAGGAAAACAGCTCCATAACCAATACAGACAAATAGGGGGAGATGGGGTCTCCCTGCCTAATACCCCTTGTAGGTTTAAAATGATTGGAAGTTACCCCATTAATTTTGACTGCCATAGCAATTGTGGATTCACATTGCATCACCATCTGAATCCATTCTGTACAAAAGCCCAGTTTTTTGAAAATCTCATCCAAGCAATCCCATTCTACCTTATCATAGGCTTTATGAAGGTCAAGATTTAAAGTCATGTAATTCTTCTTCCCTTCTTTGTGACCCTCAATGTAGTGAAAGAATTCTTGATCCAAAATAACATTATCTTATATAAGCCTACCAGGAATAAAGGCTGGTTGTTGTGGGGCTATGATTTTTCCAAGCCCTTCTTAAGCCTGTTTGCCAGTAGTTTTTAAATCACCTTATACATGAAAGAACATAGAGCAATAGGTCTATACTGGCTTACATTCTCAGGGTGCTGTACTTTAGGAATTAGAGTCAGAGCTCTCAATTCGAAACTTATCAACATAAATCTTTTATCAAAGAAATGAGTAACAACTTCTAGAACCTCCATCTTGATTGTATCCCATAGAGATTGGTAAAAATAGCCATTCTAGCCATCCACTCCTGGAGCTTTTTGTGGATCAAAACTGAAAATCACCTCTTTGACTTCAGCCTCAGAAGGGATTGCAATGAGCATACCCTTCTCCTCCTCTATTATGCACTCATTCAAGACATTTAAATGGTCTCCCCAATCTCTTTGACCACTAGAAGTGAACAGAAATTGAGAAATACACTTTGAACACTGTCTTCTCCTTCTATCCATATCCCTTCCTCATTTATCACTCTTCTAATACTATTTCTTTGCCTCCTTTGAATAGTGGATAAGTGGAAAAACCTTGTTTTCAAATCTCCTTCTTTTAAATAACTAACTATGACTTCCTCTTTCCAATAACGCTCTTCCTTCTTGTTTGTCTCCCTAATCTCTTCCTCAATCAGTATTTGTGTAGTCCTGTTCTTACTAGAGTGAGGTTGCATCTGGATCTGCATTAGCTGCTTTTCTAATTGCTGAAGCTTTTCTTCTATTATTCCCACAAGCCTTTTTACTCCAAGTCTTCAGATTTATCGCAGCTACTTAGAAGATGCCCAAGTTTAAACATTGGAGATCCTCTTGGCGAGGAGTAGCATTTATAATAAACGAAATAAAAACTAATAACTGTAAATGAGACCACCAATCAAAGCCTGCCACTTGGCCTGGGTGACTAATAAAAGAATAAAGCAAAACTGACAACTTCTAACTAGAATGTATTACTATGTTTTAGCAACCAATTAATCACAAAATGCTATATATTTTGAGAACCACTAGGATATGTGAGGGGTTTTTTTCGTTGCACCTGTGACGGGAGAACCTCAAGGATCAAATCAACAAGTCAAATTAGGATGATCAAATTATCATAAAAAGTCATAGGGTAAAAGACACTTACAACTCCTGAGTTTTGAATAAATTCCACTCCGCTATCCTGGCTTTTGAAAAAAGAGAGTCTGCACCTTTTTTAGATGGAGGCAGACGGTTGGCAAGAAATACGGCAAAAAAGATCATTTTACTGCAAAAATTGTATAAATTACAACCTATATAGTACCATAAACCCTTCATCTCCTTCATTTCTAACCCTAGTCTCCCTATCTTCCCCCTCTTTCTCTGTTCCCCCTCCATCTTCATTTCTGCACTCTCCATAAGCTCTTTGCCGCGATGAAGAAGAAACTGAGAACGAAGAATACGCATGTCACGAAGAAGAAGGCGAAGAGCGAAGAGGAGGTCGCCGATGTCGTCCCGTCGCCGTCTTCTCCGTTGTCCCGCCGCCTTCGTTGGACAAGGGATGGTGACGTAAATCACCAGATCAAAAATTTGAAGCTCCGATCTATGGCTCTTTCGGAGAAGTCGCCTAACGCCGCCGTCGATATTTTGAGAAACAACAATTGATGGAGAAGAAGCTTCCGGTTGAAGATGGATTAAATATTTCTTAATGTTCTTGCTCTTTTGAAATCTTCTTGCCATGGTTTTGAATGCCAATTAGATTTCTGGTGAGTTCAATTTCTACGATGTTTCATGCTTTGATTGAGCGTTCTTGAATTTGGGTTTACTGCATTGGATCTATTGGGTTTTCTAGCATTTTTTACCTTTATGCACAGATCTGAAGGACAGTAATGTAGGTAGTAAAGCAGGATCAATACTCTAGAAGGGGGGTTGAATAGAGTATGGCAACTTTTGTAACTATTGCTAAAGAGTGGTTTCAAAGAGATTTATGCAAAGCTGTAAGTATTTCAAGGCCTTGAAATGAGTTTCAAGCGCTTGGAATCAAAATTGATAACAAAGAAAAAAGCTGATAGTTTTCAAGGCCTTGAAATGCCTTTCAAACCCTTGAACTGAAAACCCGTTTTGTGTTGCAGATATATTAAGTATAAAAAAGAAATAGTAATGCAAGAGACACAAATATTTATAGAGTTCAGTCCACTTGGACCGACGTCTCTACCTCATGGATTTGATCCCTGCAGGATTTTCAACTCAATTCTTATTAATCAAAAGCTAAGCCCTAGATCTCAAGCACAAAGAGTTCACTTACTCTGTTACAGCTTGTGGTTCTCAATAACCTATCTAGTACATGCTCTATCTACTGTTCACTTGAACAACTCACAGGAATGTATGGCACAAGTATTATATGAATGATATACAAATATAGATCAGAAAGAAGAACACTAAGAACTGATGATGCAGTTGAATGTGCAGTGATCTTCTGAGAGATGGATTGAGTGAAATGAATATTTTTTCTGTGTTTCTTGTCAATCCTGAGGATGTTGTGAGTCTCTGTGTTGGTGTCTATTGAAAATATTCAGTCATGCCCCCTTATGCAGCTTCTTTTAATAGCAAATCTTCAAGATCTTCTCTTAGCAAACTTTCCTAAAAAGTAGCTGCAAACCTTTGACTTGTCTAACAGCTCTTCCTGACGGCTAGTTGCTCAATTTCTTCAAGGATTTTGACTTGATCTTGTAACTTAGTGTGTTAGGAAGGTCCATGAAACTTTTCCTAAACACAGAATCAATCAAACGTTCCAGTTTCCGTTTCTGCAAGAACTTAGTTTAGGCAAGTGACCCTGCAAAGTAGATAATAACTTTTCCCTGCAAAAACTTGTTCAAACAGTTAGGTTAACAAAATTTTAAATCAAAAAAATGATTTATTGCAGTTACTTAGAAGATGCCCAAGTTTAAACATTGGAGATCCTCTTGGCGAGGAGTAGCATTTATATTAAACGAAAGAAAAATTAATAACTGTAAATGAGACTACCAATCAAATCCTGTCACTTGGCCCGTGTGACTAAATAAAAGACGAAAGAAAAACTAACAAATTCTAACTAGAAGGTATTACTATGTTTTAGAAACCGATTAATCACAAAATGCTATATAATTTGAGAACCTCAAGGATCTGTGAGGGTTTCTTACGTCGCATCAGTGAGGGGAGAACCTCATGGATCAAATAAACAAGTCAAATTAGGATGATTAGATTATCATAAAAATAATTAGGGTAAAAGACACTTACCAGTCCTGAGTTTTGAATAAATTCCACTCCGCTATCCTCGCTTTTGAAAAAACACAGTCTACACCTTTTTTAATTGGAGGCTGAAGGTTGACTAACAGTACGCCAAAAAAGATCATTTTACCCCTAAAAATTATAAAATTACACCCTAAATACCCTTACCCATTCATCTCCTTCATTTATAACCCTAGTCTCTCTCTCTTCCCCCTCTTTCTCTCTTCCCCCTCCATCTTCATTTCAGCTCTCTCCCTAAGCTCTCTGTCGCGAGGAAGAAGAAACAGAGAACGAAGAAGAAGCAGGTCACGAAGAAGAAGGCGAAGAGGGAAGAGGATTTCGCCGATGTTGTCAAGTCGCCGTCTTATCCGTTGTCCCGCCTCCTTCATTGGACAAGGGATTCTGAAGTAAATCATCATATCCAAAATTTGATGCTCCGATCTATGGCTCTTTCGGAGAAGTCGCTAGACATCGCCGCCGAGATTTTGAGCAACACCAGTTGATGGAGAAGAACCCGCCAGTTTAAGGTGAATTTACTGGAGAAGAAGACGATGTCGCCGTGCTTGTGTGCATCGCCGCTCACTGTCGCCTACAAGGAGAATAGAACTCCAATCCACTTAGACCAAAGGAAGAATAGAATGAGGAAAAAGAAGGAGGCGCGACTTAGACCTGAGGAAGAATGGAAGAAGAAGAAATTAGAGGACGTCGGAGATGAAGGTCCACCCACGGAGGTCAGATTTCATCCTTTAATCGAGCCCTTGGCCGCCAACAAGGAGCTATAAAGTGGCGGTGAAGTTTATAAATTCCAATCGTTCTCTTATCTCAATTTCAGTCCTGGTCTTGGCACTTAGAATGGTTTTTTAGAAACCCATAGCAACAAGTTCTTGAGGGATTGATTCTCCCTTCGAACTATTTCTGTAAGATCAAATATTTCTTGATGTTCTTGCTCTTTTGAAATCTTCTTTCCATGGTTTTGAATGGCAAATAGATTTATGGTGAGTTCAATTCTACAATGTTTCAGGCTTTGATTGAGCGTTCTTGAATTTGAGTTTTACTAAATTGGATCGATTGGGTTTTATAGCTTTTACTTACCTTTATGTATAGATCTGAAGGACAGTAATGGAGGTAGTAAAGCAGGATCAATACTCTAGAGGGGGGGGGGGTTTGAACAGAGTATGGAAACTTTTTCAACTATTGCTAAAATAGTTGTTTCAAATATATTTATGCAAAGCTGTAAGTATTTCAAGGCCTTAAAATTTGTTTCAAGCGCTTGGAATCAAAACATATAACAAAGAAAAAAGCTGATAGTTTTCAAGGCCTTGAAATGCCATTCAAACCCTTAAACAAAAAACATGTTTTGTGTTGTAGATAGACCAAGTATAAAAAAGCAATAGTAATGCATGTGACACAGAGATTTATAGAGTTCAGTCCACTTGGACCTACGTCTCTACCTCAGGGATTTGATCCATGTAGGATTTTCAATAAAATTCTTAATAATCAAAGCTAAACCCTATATCTCAAGGCATAGAGAGTTCCCTTACTCTGTTACAGCTTGTGGTTCTCAATAACCTATCTAGTACATGCTCTAGCTAACTAATTCAAGAAGAATTATCTATTTTTCACTTGAACAACACACGATAATGAAATGGCACAAGTATTATCTGAATGATATACAAATATAGATCAGAAAGAAGAACACTAAGAACTGATGATGCAGTTGAATGTGCAGTGATCTTCTGAGAGATGGATTGAGTGAAATGAATCTCCTTCAGTGTTGCTTGTCAATCCTTAGAATGTTCCGAGTCTCTACGGTCGTGTCTATTAAAAAAATATTCAGTCATTCCCTCTTATGAAGCTTTTTTGAATAGCAAATCTTCAAGATCTTCTCTTAACAAATTTCCTTAAAAGTAGTTGTAAATCTTTGACTTGTCTAACAGCTCTTCCCAAAGGCTATTTGCTCAAAATATTCAAGGATATTGAATTGATCTTGTAGCTGAGTGTGTTAAGAAGGTCCTGACAAGTTTGCCTAAGCAAAAAATCAATCTAACAATCCAGTTTCCTTTTCTGCAAAAACATAGTTTAGGCAAGTGACCCTGCAAAGTAGGTACTAACTTTTTCCTGCATAAAATTGTTTAAACAGATAGGTCAACAACAGTTGAAAGCAACAAAATGATTTGTCTTTCATCACAACGAACATGTAATCAAGCATAGGGGATTGGGAATCAAATCAGGAACATAAGCTCTCCCTACTTTCATGATGTATAATGGCCTGTATATTTCAAACCTTTGAAAGTAGTTCCATGGCCTTGAAACAGACAAGCTATTTCAAGCCTCTGAAATAATCTTGAACTTTCAATCTCCCCCTTGATGAAAAACAAAACCATAGTCTGTTTAAGGACTAATTCTCTGCAAAAAAAAAAAAAAAAAAATCATTAGAGCATAGCAGAGTAATCATGGAATATAAACTGTAACACAAAGTATCCAAATAATTCAACTTATCAAGCAGCAAGCAAAATCTAGCAGATAATCCAGCAAGTCCTACTGATCTAAACCAGATCTCTAAAGTTATCTAAGAAGTATCAAATAACAAAATAACCCAATTTTTTCTCCCCCTTTTTGATTTTCTCAAAAAAGAATGAGAAAATGTTGGATTAGTGTTTGGAAAAATAAAAGAAAAAAGAGTTTTGAAAATCAGATTTTTTCAAGACTTTGAAAATGAGTTCAAGGCCTAGAAAAAGAAAGAAAGAAGATGCAATATTTAGGGGTTCTGGTCTTCATCTCCCTTTGGCTCTGCATCTTATTCTTCACTGTCTTCTTCATCATCCTCAACATCTTTCTGTTCTTCTTCTTGAGCAGCTTTATCACCAGTGTCACCAATGACCTCATTATCAAACAGTTCTACCTCATTCACAATCTCTGGAATGTTTGCTTTATTTTTCTTCTTCTTAAGATCTTTAATCAACATCCATGAGTATGGACATTTAGCATCACATTGTTCCTCTTCTTCATTACCTTGTTCTTCAACCACTTGTTTCCCTTTGTTTACCACCCCTGCAGCCTCATCATGAGTAGTATGTTCACCGAAAAAATCTGATGCAGGAAGAATTTCGAAGGAATATCCGACAACTTCAGAAAAAATAGTTTCAGTCAAAACGCTGAATCAGGGGCAGAATTGAAGGATGTCGAATTCGGTCAAAATCATAAATTATTATGAGTGGAAACGACGTTCTAAAAAGAACGCGTGATATATCACGGGCACCGCCATGTTTTGGTCAAAATTGGCTATTTAGGGGTCCAAATCAACATTTTTTCATTTTTAGTAATATTTATTTCGCTAATTAGTAGGTCAAGTTAAATCCGATTTGGGTGAATCTTTTTGCTAAGTCTTTATTTTTTTTAGGAATTTAATTTAGGATTGTTTTTGACATTTTGCTATTTTTGGCAAAATTATATTTTTTAGCTATTTATACCCGGCTTGTGGGTAAATTTCTGGTCAGACTTTGATTATTGAAATTATTCAAAACTCTAGAGAGCTTCGTGCCCTAGTTCTTTGCCTTTTCATTTGTTGATTTCGCTGTGATCCCTCGCTTTCTTGTTTAACCCGGCGTCAGTTTGGTACCATAGCAAGTTCGACTTGGGAGGAAGATCATCATCGACAATGGTGCGTAGACATCCTGGAGGCTGCGGGCAGGTTCCGGCTGATGTAGCCCCCCCACAGGAACGTAAAGTCCAAGACGTTATGATGATACAATACTTGCAAAGTAAAATTGCAGACCTAACCCATAGCCTTGCGGTGCGGTATTTTTAGCGGCGAGTTGCAGATTTAACTCGACACTTAGCGGTACGGGAATTTAAGGAGTGCAAGAACTTTGATCAAAAATCGCAGCACGCGTTCGAGATCCGCTACGATGGTGATTCCGGTGGTCGGAACGAGCGTTATGGAGGAGCGAGTTTGATGACTTATGTTCCAAATTCTTCGGGTATGTTACGAATCGAGCATATTTTCCGTGATGCGGTTTTTTATGAGCGAATTTCAAATTCATGTGAACGTGAGGTGGATTGGACAAAACCTCCCGATTACGATGACTATGGAGACGAAGATGACGAATTTAGTGTTGAGGATTACGAGCACTATTCTGATATTCCAAATCCCTATGGGGTAAACTTGGATTCTTCTCAATTAATCTGTTCATCAAATATGGTTATTGAAGATGAAGATGAGGTTACTGACGAAGACGAGGCGGTGAAACATGATTTAAACAATTTATTATTTTTTCCAATTAAGCTCTCATCTCATTATTGTGATCCATTTATGATCGAGTCATTCAC
Organism: Linanthus parryae; assembly: GCA_023055425.1. Taxonomy (NCBI): domain Eukaryota; kingdom Viridiplantae; phylum Streptophyta; class Magnoliopsida; order Ericales; family Polemoniaceae; genus Linanthus; species Linanthus parryae. The sequence continues at coordinate 122,681,593 of JALGPY010000003.1, read as the reverse complement.
TCTGGATCCTAAATTGAACTCGAGGACGAGTTCTTTTGAAGAAGGGGTGACTGATGCAGGAAAAATTTCGAAGGAATATCTGACAGCTTCAGAAAAACAGTTTCGGTCAAAATGCAAAATCATGGGAAAAATTGAAGGATGTCGGATTCGGGCATAATCATACATTATTTTGAGTGGAATTCGGTCATTAAAAGGTCAAAATCGCCAGTTTTATATTTTCAGTCATTTCTTTCATTAATTAGGATGTTAAATTTAACCAAATTTGGGTGGATCATTTTGCTGAGTTTTTTTTATTAGGTTAGAATTATTATTAGCATTAATTTTCGGATTTTTACCATATTTTGATAATTATACTTTTTAGCTATTTATACCCGGCTTGTGGTAAAATTCTGGTCAGACTTTGATTATTGAAATTATTCAGAACTCTAGAGAGCTTCGTGCCCTAGTTCTTTGCCTTTTCATTTGTTGATTCTGCTGTGATGCCTCGCTTGGTTGTTTAACCTGATGTCAAAATCCTTGGTTGAACCATCCTTCTTGGATCCCTCAGCAGCCTGAGATACTTCTTCTTCCACATGAAGTACACTGATACTTTTGACGATACTTTCAACCATATACCTGACTTGTTTGAATTTAGTGCCCAACTCATGCTGATTTTCCTTCAGCTCATCCATATCCTTCCATAATATCAAGTCTTTGGAATACTATAGAAAGGTCTTGAGATTGAGAGGGTAGGTTCGAAGGAGATGTAAAGGCCTTGGGTTTGAGAAACTTCTTGGATTGCAGTTCTTCCTCAGACAACTCAGAGTACAGCTTCCAACTACATTTATTGGTTTTCATGACTCCAATTATTTCAAAGGATTTTGTGTACAGGGAAATCCCTAAGAGATATCCGAGTATACACCGCAAGTAGAGAATAAGGACACAGAGAATTGTAGGGTGTGTGTAGGGAGAGGGTAAGCACTAGTAACTGCTTGTGAGAGAGAGACAGTAAGCTATGGTATTGGACCAGCATATGACTTGTGTCCCAAATGAGAGCTAACGATCCTATATATAGTGGGGAAGTGAACGTTGAGGGATTAATGCACCATAAATGGCGGCTTAAAGATAGACCCCCAACGGCACGCTCGACCGTGTATATAGGAACCGTTACGCATCTGCCCGCAAGTATCGGAGACCGTTATGAGATCAGCCGCATTGATGGGACACGTAATCCTAGGCTCTCTCAGTCAGTTACCAGAGGTTGCGCACAAGCTTGGTTGTCGCATGCGCGCGGCGGGCCTTACCCTAGCCTCCAAACCACTAAGTCCCTACAAGTCCTCTGTTATGGGCCCTGTCTCGTATCCCCCACGTGGATCAGCACGGGTGGTGATACGGCGTTGATGGAGCACAGCTGGGTGTGATGGATGGTTGCCACGTGGGGATGATCCGTCTGTCTGGAAAGCATTATCTACAATAGCCCCCTTTTGCGCGATTGTCATGCGCACATCTGTTGTGCAGTCGCGTAAAATAAACCGTGCGTGAAGTTCATGCAGAACCTTTGATTTTGAATTCGAATCCCCATAGCCCCAGTCATAGCCATGATTTCCTATGGTTTGGGAAGCGCCGTTTAGCCTCTGATAAAGCGTGGCCTCTGTCAAGTTAATCAAACGTCATCCAAATTGGCCTATTTTCGAGGCAAGGATAGCTGATCAAACGTCAGACTCTCCGGACTCCGAAGTGTTTCTTGGCTCATCAAACGTCAACAGTCGTGACTCTTCAAGGGTTTATTTAAACCCTACTATTCCTTAGATTGCAACTTTTTCATTATTGCACTTCTGAGTTCGTATGCATCGGAGAGAGTTTCCACAGGAAGCAGAGTCCTTCGATCAAGTTTGTAATCAAATCCTTGACAACTTTTCCAGGGCAATTCGAGTGCTCAGGCGTGAACAAGGTAACTTAATTTGAACCTCTACCTCTTGGTTTTTTTGTAATTTGCAGTCAGTTTCTTACAGCTTCCTTCTCCCCCTTTTTCCCTCTGCATGCGAATCAATCATTGAGATCTGGTCTCCTTCTTATTACAGCAATGGCTCCAAAAAAGGCTACTGAAGTTCCAGAACTACCCAGTGAGCTATGGCGCAAATCCCCCTACTTTGGGGGTGATGACTTCTACTTGGCTTCCATCAGAGGGCACGCCCTCAAGGCATCGTCTTCAGGAACGGCTTTGGAAATGAAACCTGATCCAGACAGGGAAGAGTTGGATCTAGCAGAGGCTCATGATGTTCACAGATGCGGCATCGAGGCCGACCTTTACCCCTACTTTATGTTCTCTTCGAAGCTTTCTTGGATAAACTGGACTGGATGGACGAGTGGACTGACTATATCCTTGACAATCACGTGGCCGTGCTGATGGATCCTGGAATTTATCATGCCGTTCGCGCGTCCAGGGGTTCCAATCTCAAGGCTGACCAGGAGATGCTAAAGGTCCTGTTTTCACGATATTCAACAAAGACTCATACATTCCACTTCTCCTCTCGTGAGGCCACACCTACTCTGGAAGATGTGGAGAACCTGCTGATGCTCCCAAGGATGGGAGCCCTCGATCCTTTGGAAGCACTTAGCTCCGATAAGGAAACTGCTCTTTTCCGTCAGATGCTGGAATGCATCGCGGCTTTGAGGAAGGCTGCTTCGAAGTGGGCTCCCGAGGCCACAAAACCTTCTGAGACTTTCAGGACCGTCTCTGCTGGCGCGAAGAAAATATGGTCTAAATGGATCAAGTTCTTATTCAAGGACTTCCCCAAACTTCACATTATCCAGCAAATCCAGACGGAGACTCCAGGCGCGGCAATTTCTACTGTAGGACAAGGATGTGAGTATTCCTTGTGTTTTTTCTCTGTGTTTGGTTGTCGCGTTTTCTCATAGATGGGAGTCAGCGAGATGGATTTTTCATCCATGTACTCCCACTTGCCGTGAAGCTTGCACTTGGTAAGAGGATTGCCCTTGGACCTCTTGTCTTAGGCTCCCTGTTCTATCGTCTCGATCTGGCAGTGGCAAATGTTGAGCAGTCGCAGGGCAGGGCTGTTGTCATGTGTTTTGCCAACATTGGATTTTTGACTATGTGGGTTTTGAGCGATGGCCTTCATATGCCCCTGTTCCCACTGTTGTCGAGCTGTGGAATGCTCCGAGATGCGAGGAAGCCTTCTTGTGTCCCCGATCATGGCGTTGGTTTAACACCAAGAATGTTCGCCGTAATTTCTCTTTGGTCTGTGATGATGATAGTTCCTTTGTCGCACGTCCTTATGTTAAGGAGTTGGAAATATCATGTTTCAGGGGGACATGTATCCCGAGATTGATACTCCACTCCGCGCTTGGCACATTACTAGTGGAGCCCGTCACTATAGTCAACACGTGAACTGGTATAGAAGGGGTTATTTTCCTGCTTTGGCAGAGTATGCTCCTGGAACCGAGTCTTGCAGATATGCGCCCATAGCAGTCCATTTTGACCCTCTTTGCGTGGCTCCTCAGCTGGGTTTTGACACCATTTTGCCTCCTATGTGGTCCGATCTCCCTGCTAACGACTTCTATGACGGGATTGTTTTTGGGAAGATCCGTGAGTTGCTTCTCGCGGAACTCCCCCTTGTGCAGCCCTCCAAAAGTAGAACAGGAAGGGTAACAGCTAGTTGGGTGGCCTTTCAGAAAACTCAGGTCCGGCGCCTGACAAGCCCGCAGACTTTGCTGCAAATTCACAAGGAGCTTGCACCCTTGTCCAAGGATTACCCTTTCAAGTCTAATCTTTCCCAGGGTTGGGCCCCATATGTGTACTACTCGTTGTTAGCTGCAAACCATCTATGTCCGCAACTAATCCTGGATGAGAAGAAGACCTCTGTCGTGCAGGAATCCCTCAGCTCGCGGACTCGGTACGCCAGAGACTTTCTAGCGGTATTGTCTTCACCGCAGCACTCTTTATATATTTCCTTCTATTTGATTCTTCTTATTCCCCATGTTTCTTAATATATTGTTGTTTTCTCAACAGTGTTGCTTAATGCGCTTTGCCTCAGGGGATCGCAGTAGGGGGCTTGTTGACCTTTGTAAGTCAAAGAAAAAACATGCTGACGATGCCATTCCTCCAGTGTTGCGCATGGACGAGGAGATTAGAAGAGTGATCTAGGATGGACTCGAGGCTTTCCTTGCGCCCTTACTCAAAGGGATGAAAAGAAGTGTGGATTCCACTATGACTGATGATCTGATAGCTCAGCAATCGAAGCGCGCGCGAAATGAGCCAGCTCCCAAGAAGACCTCCCCTGCGAAAAGGAAGCCGCTTCCTCCAAGAAGAAATCGCTCCCGGAACCAGACTCGGACTTTGTTGCTTGGGAGAAAGAATGTTTGGGAAAAGTATCCTTGCTTATCAAAGTCTCTTTGAATATGTTTTACCCCTTTTGTCCTCTTTATTTAGGTGATGACAATAGCCCACTCAAAGGAAAGACCATCATGACTGAAGAGGAAGCCGTTGAAGATTCCAGGCATATGGCAGAGGAAAGTGTAGGGTTTTGAATCATGGGTGCGCAACGGAAACACAAAAAATCATAAAACCATGCAAAACCCTCCAAGGATCACAAGTCAAGAGACATAACGATGGTAAGGGTAAGAAATCATAACACACATTAGGGTTCTCCTTTGATGACTTCAAACGCGAATTGTGTCACGTTCTCTATGGTTGATCCACGCCTAGAGTTGATCCTAGAATCTCCCAAGTCCTTGGTGCTAGCCCGGAAGAGGAAGAGGAAGAAGAATCACGCAAAACGAGACCCAAAAGGAGGGTCTCGGCCTCCTTGTGGCCTACGAGGACGGGCGGCGGCAAAGGGGCGGTCGGGTCCCTTTGTTGCTTGCTCTCTCTCCTTTTGTTCTCTCCTACTCTTGTTATGTTCAATTATGAGCATAAGTTGTGTGGGAAGGAAGGAAGCAAGGTCCTTTATATAGTCCAACAACTCCTTGCCAACTACCTAAAGGACTTATTCTAGTCCTACTAGAATTCAATTTAGTCCCTTCCTTGCAGATTAGTCCCTACTAAGTTTGCAAGGTTTTGCAAAGTGATCCTTCTAATTAATTAATCCAATTAATTAATTCCCAAATCTAGTTAAACTCTATGTAGCGTGTGACCCCATAGGTTCTATCTAGTTGGTAGCAACTATTTGCTAATATGGAGCGGTCTCTAGCAAAACATCCATACTAGCCAACTAATAGAACAGTCATCTTGACAACCTTTGTACAAGTAATTGTCTCATCCCTTTATCTCTATATCCCGATTGGAAACGAGACATACAAGTCACACTCGTATATCCAATCCATAGTTTCTCGATCCATGGGAGTAGCCTTATCCGTGCAAATAACATCAATATCCCATATTGATTTATTTGAGTCTGGCCAGACATTCTATAAGCACTATCCCTCGAGTGGCCTAGGATATTTGCTCCCGTTATGTGGGAGGGACAAATTCTATCTACGTCCACTACGATCTCTAAGCTTGCTTCTTATTGTATCCAGTACACGCCTTTATAACTACCCAGTTACGGTGTAGCGTTTAACGCTACCAAAATCACAATAATCCACAACTAGAATATCTAGTGACTTCAAGTCTAAGGATGACAATACCATTGCACCGCGAGAAGCGCTTGTGACTCAACATAACGTGTATGTAGCCTTCTCGGAGATGGGTCAATCCAGTGCAACATTCCCTAATGCACACCTATGTGTTGGATCGTGATATCTCCATATCAATCCAACCCCATACTAGTCTATAGATGATTGTCCTATTAATCATTATACTTGACTAGGGATATTTAAGATAAACAACACAATTGTAAATCTAAGGACTTCATTATATTAAATATCCAATAAATAATAAATGAATTTCTAGCCATAAATAATTCATACTAAACTAGATTGCCTCTAGGGCATCTATTCCAACAGTCTCCCACTTGCACTAGAGCCAATCTGGCGCATCTCGTATGCCCATACTCCTAGTGTGCCCTTCATGCTTCCACTGCGTGAGAGGCTTTGTAAGCGGGTATGACAGATTATCATCTGTAGGAATCTTGCATATCCGAACGTCTCCTCTATCGATAATATCTTGAATCAGATGAAACTTCCTGAGCACGTGCTTGGATTTCTGATGCGATTTTGGTTCCTTTGATTGCGCGATCGCCCCAGTGTTGTCACAGAACAACTCGACTGGATCCGCAATGCTAAGGACCACACCAAGTTCAGAAACAAACTTTCTTATCCAAACAGCCTCCTTTGCTGCGCCATTTGCAGCAATGTACTCAGCCTCTGTTGTAGAATCAGCTACCGTCTCTTGCTTGGAACTCTTCCAGCTCACCGCTGCTCCATTCAGGCAAAACACATATCACGATTGTGATCTAAAGTCATCTATGTCGGTTTGGAAGCTTGCATCCGTGTAACCCCTTACACGCAACTATTCCTCACCGCCAAATATCAAGAAAGCATCCTTAGTTCTTCTCAAGTACTTTAGGATGTTCTTGACTGCAATCCAGTGACTCTCACCCGGATTGGATTGGTATTTTCTTGTCATACTCAAGGCATATGACACATCTGGTCTAGTACATAACATAGCGTACATGATAGATCCTATGGCCGAGGCATAGGGGATTTTACTCATGCGTTCCTTCTCAATCTCATTGGAGGGACAACCACTCTTCGAAAGAGTGATTCCATGTGACATGGGCAAGAATCCCTTCTTGGAATCTTGCATGTTGAACCGTTTCAACACCTTGTCAATATATGTACTTTGACTTAGGCCTAGCAACCTCTTAGATCTATCCCTATAGATCTTTATACCGAGTATATAGGCTGCTTCCCCTAAGTCCTTCATTGAGAAACACTTTCCTAGCCAATCTTTGGCATATTGCAGCATGGGAATGTCGTTTCCAATGAGTAGTATGTCATCCACATACAAGACCAGAAAAGCTACAGAGCTCCCACTAACCTTCTTGTAGACACAAGACTCATCTTCGTTTCTGATGAAGCCAAAATATTTGACAACTTCATCAAAACGTCGATTCCAACTCCTAGAAGCTTGCTTCAATCCATAAATGGATCGTTGCAGCTTACAGACTTTGTTGGCTTGCTTTGGATCCTCAAAACCCTCTGGCTGTATCATATACACGTCCTCGAGGAGATTCTCATAAAGGAATGCTGTTTTGACATCCATCTGCCAAATCTCATAGTCGTGGTATGCTGCACTCGCAAGTAGGATTCGGATGGATTTGGTCATTGCGACTGGTGAAAAGGTTTCATCATAGTCAATACCATGAATCTGTCTGAATCCTTTAGCCACCAATCGGCCCTTATAGGTAATCACATTACCATCCATGTCGATCTTCTTCTTGAAGACCCACTTGCACCCTATGGGCCGCACCCCATCGGGTGGTTCCACCAAAGTCCATACTTTGTTGGTATACATGGATTCCATCTCGGATCTCATGGCTTCTAGCCACTTCTGAGAGTCTGGGCCATTCATGGCCTCCTCATAGGTAGTAGGCTCATCATCTATGAGCATCGTGTCACCGGAATCGGTTACGAGAAGTCCATACCTCTTGGGTTCCTGGCGCACTCTACTAGATCTACGAAGCTCTTGTGTTACCTGAACAGGTTGCTCCAAAACTACTTGTGGTTCCTGTTCATGTTCCATAATCGGTTCAGTGATTTGTGGATCTTGAACCTCTTCAAGTTCTACATTCCTCCCACTTGCTTCTTTAGAGACAAATTCTCGTTCTAGAAACACGCCCGTCCGAGCAACAAACACTTTGTTCTCGGTTGGATTGTAGAATTAGTATCCCTTAGTTTCCTTAGGGTACCCCACAAATTTACACTTATCCGATTTAGGCCCCATCTAGTCTGATTATAAACGTTTTACATAGACATCGCAGCCCCAAATCCTCATGAACGACAGTGTGGGACGCCTCCCACTCCATATCTCATATGGTGTCTTAATGACTGATTTAGATGGAACACGGTTAATGGTGAAAGCTGCACTTAATAGAGCGTAGCCCCAAAATGATAATGGAAGATCAGTTTGACACATCATAGATCGAACCATATCCAATAGGGTTCGATTCCTCCTCTCGGACACGCCATTCCATTGTGGCATTCCGGGTGGAGTGAGTTGGGACACGATCCCACACTCTCTAAGATAGTCGTCAAACTCTTGGCTCAAGTATTCTCCTCCACGATCCGATCGTAGAGCCTTGATACTTTTGCCAAGTTGCTTCTCTACTTCATTCTTGAATTCTTTGAACACTTCAAAGGATTCGGATTTTGCCCTCATGAGGTACACAAATCCATACCTACTGTAATCATCAGTAAATGTAATGAAGTATACATAACCACCCCTGGCAGGCGTGGCAAATGGCCCACACACATCGGTATGTATGAGCGCCAATTGCTCACTAGTCCTCTCACCTTTCTTATTGAAAGGGGACTTTGTCATTTTTCCCAATAAACAAGCTTCACATGTCTCATATGATTCAAAATCAAATGAGTCCAGTTATCCATCCTTATGGAGTCTAGATACACGTTTCTCATTTATGTGGCCTAAACGACAGTGCCATAGATAAGCAGGATTTAAATCATTTATTTTAATCCGCTTGGTATTAATGTTGTAGACAGGATTGCTTAGATCAAGGACATAAAGTCCATTAAATAATTGCGCACTAAAATAGTGAATATTATTTAAATAAAAGGAACAACAATTGTTCTTTATTGAAATAATAAACCATCCTTGTCCAAACAAGAAATAGAGATAATGTTTCTGCTCATAGCAGGCACAAAATAGCAATCATTTAATTCTAAAACTAATCCTGAAGGCAGAGATAGCTCGCACACGCCTATGGCTAACGCAGCAACCATTGCTCCATTCCCAACGCGCAGATCTACCTCCCCTTTAGCCAATCTCCTACTTCTCTTTAGATCCTGCATATTTCGACAAATATGAGATCCACATCCAGTATCTAATACCCATGATGTAGAGAAAGTTAAATTGACATCTACAACAAAAATATCTGGTGGTGGTGGAATCACTATTCCAAGCCTCTTGTCCTGCAGATATTTTGGGCAGTTCCTCCTCCAGTGTCCAGGCTGACTACAGTAGTGACACTCACCTTTAGACATACCTTTGGCAATGCCACCAACAGGCTTAAGGGCAGGTTCCTTGGACTTGGCAACTGACTTGCCTTTGCCCTTGGAGGAAGAGGCAAACCTTTTGCCCTTTCCTTTCTGTACCATCATTATGGCCTTGCCCTTACCCTTGTTGATGTTCTGTTCAGCCGTCCTCAACATATTGAGTAAATCTGGCAGTGGTTTAACGATCTCGTTCATGTTATAGTTCATAATGAACTGTCCATAACTCTCGGGCAACGATTGCAACACGAGATCGGTTGCCAACTCTTGGCCGACCGGGAACCCTAGTCAGGCGAGATTCTCCAAGTACCCGATCATTCGGAGTACATGGGGTCCCACCGGGTTCCCTTCTGCCAGATGACACTTGAACAGTGCCTTAGAGACCTCATACCTCTCTACCCTTGCTTGCTCTTGGAAGAGCTGCTTCAGATGTTCGATCATATCGACAGCATTCATGTTTTCGTGTTGCTTCTGAAACTGAGAAGTCATGGTGCAAAGCATAAGGTAGGCCGCATCATTAGCGTCGTCCACACGCTTTTGATACGCCTTTAGGGCAGCAGGTGTTTGGTTCTCTGGACCTTCTGGAACATGCTCCTCTATTGCCTACAGTTTCTTCTCTTGCTTGAGAACAATTCTCAAGTTTTTGTACCAATCAAGAAAGTTGGTCCCAGAGAGCTTGTCCTTCTCATGGACAGATCGTAGGGAATGTTGTGAACTCGATGAGTTGTTTGCCATTTGGAATTCTACAAAAAGGAAAATACGCAAGTTTTAGTATTTGTGAATTTTTGACTATATTCAATAATGGCTAGTTTATCAAATATAGCTCCCACTATTTTTCTACGGATTAATAACCCTCAAGATATTAATGCGGAAAAAATCCTTATATTTTCTAGTGGGCCAAGATCCATGTTTCACCTCCTTATGAGTTGCTTTGGCAAGTCACCCATAATTTAGCTACTTTAGGTAGGAACAATTCCAATTGCATCCCATATGCAACTCTTGGTTCAATTGGGCAAATAACTCCTTATTTATCCATCCATATGGATAATCCCAATTGATTGCCTCTAGGTTTCTTAATCAAATTAATTGCCTGGTTGTGTTCAACCTCTTATCTAAACAATTGCACATTGTTACGTGCCATCGCATTCCATCATGATGAACCAAGTCGCCATGCTTTGGCACGCACGAACTTGATAAATAATGATGATAATGAGTGTTAAAATAACGAGAAGGCAAGAACACAATATTTGAATTTTGAGGGATTTTAAATTCAATTTTAATTGTTTTGTTGATCAACATCAACTAATCTATCTATTTGAGTTTGGGCACAACTCCAAATAATAGATCCGGGTTGTCTAATTATCTTATTATCCTAATTGCATGCAACATTCATACACCAACCACACAATAATAAGACAATAAAATAAACAACCACAAAACAGAAATTAAACGTGATGTGGATATGGCCTTTTCTAGACTAAGATAATTCCAAGCCAATGGAATTATCCATGAACCCTCAAACAAACACATCTCCATGCGTCTTGATCTTTTGGTCCATCCTTCATAGTCATGTGGAATGCTCCATGCTCCATCTTTTGTGGCTTCTTTGGCTTTGGGCTCCTTTTCTTCAATCTTGGCTAACAATCTACTTTATCTAGCACTAGCTAATATCTATACTAAATAAAATAAATCTCACAAGTTGAGAAAAAAATGGCACGCAGGCCATAAAACCCTAATTAATTATTACAATTAATTGATCAGCTCGCAGGCCGTAAAACCAAACCACAAAATTAAACATCCACATCAAACCACATCCTAAGGCCATATCCAATCACCATGCGATTCGCACATAAACAGTTAAAATCCAATTTTAACGCGCTTTGTCAATTTTAATTGATTTTAGGATTTCTAGGGTTAAAACGGTCCATGGGCCCAACAATCAAATTGCCCGGGCACAATAAGATGAACCACAAGGCCCTAGGGCGGCCCGACCCAAAACCCACAAGCCTAGGCCCGCGGGTTAGGGCCGCCCGGCCCCTAGGGCGGCCAAGCTTGGGCGGCAAGCAAGGGGGGCGGTCCCTAGGGAGGGGCCGAACCTCCTTGTTGCTTGGTGCCCAAGTTTGGTTGTTTCCTTGTTTTGGGAGAACTCCTTCTTCCCCAAGGATGCCCAAACCCTAGATCTAAGATCCTAAAATTTCTCAAACTCACCAATTCATGCATCCAATGCAAAAATTGGATCTTGTTATGATTAATTGTTGACAAATTGCATCCCATGCTTGATTTGTCTTGTTTTACGCGATAAACAATCAAATTAAGGTGTAAAACAACTAAAACGTAACACATAAACCACGTTTATGCTCTACGACCTGTGGCTCTGATACCACTGTAGGGTTTTGAATCATGGATGCGCAACAGAAACACAAACAATCATAAAACCATGCAAAACCCTCCAAGGATCACAAGTCAAGAGACATAACGATGGTAAGGGTAAGAAATCATAACACACCTTAGGGTTCTCCTTTGATGACTTCAAACGCGAATTGTGTCACGTTCTCTATGGTTGATCCACGCCTAGAGTTGATCCTAGAATCTCCCAAGTCCTTGGTGCTAGCCCGTAAGAGGAAGAGGAAGAAGAATCACGCAAAACGAGACCCAAAAGGAGGTTCTCGGCCTCCTTGTGGCCGACGGGGACGGGCGGCGGCAAAGGGGCGGTCGGGTCCCTTTGTTGCTTGCTCTCTCTCCTTTTGTTCTCTCCCACTCTTGTTATGTTCAATTATGAGAATAATTTGTGTGGGAAGGAAGGAAGCAAGTTCCTTTATATAGTCCAACAACTCCTTGCCAACTACCTAAAGGACTTATTCTAGTCCTACTAGAATTCAGTTTAGTCCCTTCCTTGCAAATTAGTCCCTACTAAGTTTTCAAGGTTTTGCAAAGTGATCCTTCTAATTAATTAATCGAATTAAGTAATTCCCAAATCTAGTTCAACTCTATGTAGCGTGTGACCCCATAGGTTCTATCTAGTTGGTAGCAACTATTTGCTAATATGGAGCGGTCTCTAGCAAAACATCCATTCTATCCAACTAATAGAATAGTCATCTTGACAACCTTTGTACAAGTAATTGTCTCATCCCTTTGTCTCTATATCCGGATTGGACACGAGACATACAAGTCACACTCGTATATCCAATCCATAGTTTCTCGATCCATGGGAATATCATTATCCGTGCAAATAACATCAATATCCCATATTGATTTATTTGAGTCTGGCCAGACATTCTATAAGCACTATCCCTCGAGTGGCCTAGGATATTTGCTCCCGTTATGTGGGAGGGACAAATTATATCTACGTCCACTACGATCTCTAAGCTTGCTTCTTATTGTATCCAGTACACGCCTTTATAACTACCCAGTTACGGTGTAGCGTTTAACGCTACCAAAATCACAATAATCCACAACTAGAATATCTAGTGACTTCAAGTCTAAGGATGACAATACCATTGCACCGCGAGAAGCGCTTTTGACTCAACATAACGTGTATGTAGCCTTCTCGGAGATGGGTCAATCCAGTGCAACATTCCCTAATGCACACCTATGTGTTGGATCGTGATATCTCCATATCAATCCAACCCCATACTAGTCTATAGATGATTGTCCTATTAATCATTATACTTGACTAGGGATATTTAAGATAAACAACACAATTGTAAATCTAAGGACTTCATTATATTAAATATCCAATAAATAATAAATGAATTTCTAGCCATAAATAATTCATACTAAACTAGATTGCCTCTAGGGCATCTATTCCAACAGAAATATCCCTGCAAGAGAAGTTGTCAGAGGCAGAGCGCATTGAGATTGCCAAGAGGCAGAGCATTGATGAGATTGCTAATCAAGAAAGAAATGAGGCGCGAAGACCGCGCACACGCTACGGGCGTTCACGCCCCTCTCGTGCTGCTGTGGACGAGTTACACTAGGCACAACTAGCACTTCATGGACTCGTCGACGATGAGGACGAAGAAGGTAAAAATTTTAAGTTTGCTTTATCAAACTATGACATTGTAACTGGCGCATTATACCTAGGCGTGCCCGTTTGTGATATCCGTAAATGGGTAAGGTATCAGTGTGGGGAATAGCCAGGTAGGCCACTGCTCTAGTTGCGCGTGATACCCCTATCTTTTTAGGCTCGGTGCATAATCTTTTTAATCCCGAGAAGGTCATGCTAGGTTGAAGAGTTTTGACGATAATTTGCAACATTACAATTGTGCGGGTACCCCATATAAGTGGGGGAGTACCGCTCATAATATCATTAGAGGTCTTGTCATTCTGTTCCAGCTTATCCTTATATTAAAGTTCTTATTTTTCTTCCTCCTGAGGGTGCGATACTGGCATATTATTTTTTGCAGAACCTGAACCTTGCCCTTTGGTACACTGTCAAATTCGCAATGCTATAGTTATTCCTGAGTCTCATGGCAACATGTTTAATGCAGGCTCTCCAGGGAAAATCTAGATGGAGGAAGCTCCAACGGTTGAGGGATTTTCAGGTGCAGAGCTCGTTATCGAGCAAGAGGAAGCACAACCGGTGCAGGAAGATTTTATTGCTCATCCTGCCGAAGTGATACCTATTTCTTCGGATGAAGCTAATGTCGAGCAAGGGACAAGTCCTGAGCAGGCCACAATGACTATGAACGTTGAGCCTGAAGTGCTATCCAAGAGGGATACCGAAGAAGTCGCACGCGACACTGTGTCCGTTAAGCGCGCCGCTCCCGCTAAGCTCGATCCTCCCGTCACTCAGAACGTTGAGGAGGTTGAGCTAGCCAATCTGAATCCATCCCCTGCACCAAGCGTGGCAAGAAGCGATGGCCCTGTGGGAGGCTTTGATTTTGACTCTCTCTTTTCTGAGAATCCCTTTGAAGGGCTCACAGGCTGCAAGCCCCGTTGCATATCCGAGGAATTTTATAATTTATGAAACATACTTTGCGCGCGAGGTCAGAGTGGATCAAAAGTTAGTCGAGGAAATTTGTGCCGACTTGCGGGTAGCAACATCCATTGCTACTCTTCAGCAAATTTTCGAAGGGACTGGTAAGCTCATTCTCCCCCTACTCATAATACTCTGACTCCTAGGCTCGCATCTTTCTGATTGTTTTGTCCTGCCTTTATGCACAAATATTGACCAAGCCTGTTTAGAATGGCTGATGAAAGTCCGCGTGACTTTTCCTGCTGCATTTGCTCGAGTGCTAGAGCTGGCACCGAAAGACAGAGGGTATCTTTTTAGAGAGATGGTCGCCCTCTTGGAGAGATTATATAAGACTACTCCTAAAAGCACAACAGCTGCAAGTGCCCAAGATCTTCTCGCGATCGTACAAAGACTTCAAGAGACTGCAGCGGGACGATTAGACTTGGATTTCCTCGTGCAGATACTAATCAAAGTTCACAACTCTGCCAGTCTTGGGGCTGAGTATGCTTCTTACAGAGAGGAGAAGACGGCCCTTAACGCGCGCAGAGAAGCGTATGAACAGATGGCCCGGGAGTATGAAGCTGCTTTGAAGCATCATGAGGAGATCAAAGCCCGCATCGAAGAGCTTGCAGCAAACTCGCTTATGTTATCCGCGAGGGACTCCCTCTTGAAAGACTTTTTTATGGAATGAAGCAGCAGTACTGTTGATCCGCAATTTTAGACTCTCTTTCGAATATAATTTTGATGCTCTTTCTTGTGGCCCTGATGCCTGGATGATTTGAATTTCTGTTATAATTATTTTTGGTGCACGTGTGTTTCTGCGCGGTTTTATGGAATGCCTCCTTTTGCATGCTTTAGCTTATGTATTTGTTTACATAAATGCTAGGCCTCGTATGCCTTGTTCTCTGCAGGTGAATAGGGTCTTCGCCATTGCTATGGTAAGAACTTTAGCTGAATAAGATAGCATTTTCCCTTATTTAGGAGAAGACTTTAGTCGGATGAGATGGCTTCTGCTGCAACCAAAAAAAGGTAAGCCTTGCGTAATCCCTCGTATAATTTCTATCCTGTGAGATAGGCTTACACATTATCTCGCGCGTGTCGCTATCATATGAGATAAGCTTACCCACGCTTCTCGCTGCCACTAGGGAATTTTGGCTTATACTTCTATTTGTTGTTTTCCCGTTATCGCGGGAAAATAATCAGGTGCGTGCATGTCACCATCTGCCTTACTTTGAAAAGATTGCGATACCCAATTTCTTGATGAAGGTTCAATTTCATAGGAGCCATCATGACTTCCTGAATCGTCGTGCCAGCGTGGTGTCCTGATAAGCCATGACCGTGACATAGTAGACTATCCCTTCATTATTGCCTAGGGCTACTATACCGTCGTAGGCTTTTAGTAATGCCATTGATTCTCATCCGGTTATCGAGGCGTTACTGGCAACTGAAGAGTCCTCCTTGGGCTCTATATAAACCCCCTCTTCCTTGCTATTTTGTTCTCCATCACTGCTACCCTTCTGGGTCTTTACAATTGAAAAGATGTCCTCTTCCTTGAGTCAGAGTTCTTCCTGCACTTTCCGCGGCATTCCTCTATCCTTTCACTCACCTGAGTTCCAGTTTCATGAACCCATACGGGTATTGTGCTATAGGAATGTCTCACAAGGGTTGGTTAGCCGGGGCCTCTGATTCATCCAGTCCTTATGAAGATCGGTAGTACAGGCTTTTTTTCAAGAAAAGAAGGCGTTTTTACTTTATCATGTTTGCAGATACCACTCCTGGTGGGATTCCGGCAAAGACTGCGCCCTCACCGATTCTTGAATTGAAGTGTAATGAGTGGGGTGTTGCCCTGGTGGCTCTCCGTTGGAGAACTATTTGCCACCAAAACTTGGATGTGGGAGCGGCGAATTTGAGCACTCTCTATTTATTCGGGACCCATTCCCTAAGCCGTTTCCCTAATCTGTTTTCACACCAGCAGCCTCCATTGCTTGAAGTTCATCTGGCATCTTGCCATGGTAGTGACAAGAGTTGTGTTCTGGTCGAGAACGTCGACGATGACGACGAGCCTTCCATAGTTAGGCCCCTAGTTTAGGGTTTTAGCGTAGGAATATTTTTCTTTGCGATCTCTTTGCTTCTTGAAGGTTTCTTGTAAACTTTGCTTTCTGCTGCTATCTAAACAGATAGATTGTACTTTTCCTTTTGGCTGTTTTGTCTAATAAGATAGACTTGTATTTCTGCTTCTATAAACATCCACGTATTTCAGCTACTATGTTTGTTTCTTCTAAGATAGGCCATGATTTCGCATGTGAGCGTTGGCTATTGGTTCAATAAGATAAACTTGCATACTATTCATTTGAATAGGCTTTCAATTCTGCTATCTCAAGAGACAGGCTCTGGTCGCTTATCATGTGAGATAGGCTGTTGTTGCTATCATATGAGATAGGCCTTAGATTTTTGTTGCTATCCCAGTAGATAGACTCGGATTGTATTTGGCTGCTATCATATGAGATAGGCTTTAGTTTGGCTGCTATCATGTGAGACAGGCTTTAGCTATCTTAACAGACAGGCTTTATTTGCGTTTGGCTGCTACCATATGAGATAGGCTTGTGCTATCTTAGCAGAGAGGCTTTGATCGCGCTTGGCTGCTATCATATGAGATAGGCTTGTGCTATCTTAGCAGATAGGCTTTCATCGCGCTTGCTGCTATCATATGAGATAGGCTTGTGCTATCTTAGCAGACAGGCTTTAATCGCGCTTAGCTGCTATCATATGAGATAGGCTTTTGCTTGGTCGTATTGCTTCTATCTTTTGAGATAGGCTTTAAACCGGTCGCACCAGGTATGGACAAACAGCTGATGAAATAAGAACAGTTGATAAACTTCTAATTGTATTCAACAGTTGATAACAGGAGCGCACCTTTAGAGCACTTCTAGACGCGATCACACTTCTTCCCGTTGGAGTAAAACCTTCCCACTTGTCTGCCGTCTTCACCCTCCTTGATAACCCTCTTCAAGGTATATATGTTTTTAGCTACTCCATGGGCCTCCTTCCGCGTGGGCTGTTTTTCTCTTGTTTCCTCCCGTTTCACCATTACTACAGCTGGTGACTGATCCTGGATGTCCTCCCATCTAGGCAGAGGAACTGGCTGGGATGGGGCCGGAAGTGGCCTGTCTTCCAATTCCGTGAACCATACCGCATTAGATGAGTGTGCCTCCTCCAGATTGAAAAGATTCACAGAAGCAGGTATTGTGACCAGCCTTTCTTTCCAGATGGCCTTCATCACCTGGTGAGCTGTCGAAGGTACGACGTCAAAGCGGTGAATCCATGCTCGCCCAATAATCATGTGGTAAGTCGTGTTGGCGTCGATAACATGGAGGTAGAACAGCTAATCTGCCCGATTCGGATTCCCAAGAAAATCCACCCCAAGGTCATCCTACAATCGCTAGCAAAGCCTGTTAGTGGTGACGGCATTTTAACTATCTTGTGCTTGGGGGTTCCCGCCATCTCCAGGGTGCTAAGGGGGACGACGTTCACCGCGGTTGCGCCGTCGACGAATGCCATTTCAAAATCCATGTGATGGAGGGCAGCTGTCACATATAGTGGCCTCTGATGGTTCGCACCATTCCTCTTGTCTGACTCATCGAACGTCATAATGGGTCCCCCGGGTCGAATGGCCCTAATAACCCTGCTGTCCGAGGTTACTAGCTCTTCCCCATAGTCCTCTGCCACTCTGAGGATGGCCATAGTCAATTCGTGCCTGCAGTCAGGCGAGAAGCCCATTTCATCGAAGAACTTAGCAAATTTGGCAGAGTTCTTCATTCGCTCAGCTCGCGAATCCTCCGTGTCAGCACTGTAGTCCTCCTCCTCGTGGATCTCCGCGACTACCAGGACTTCTATGTCTATTACCTCCTCCAGGTCTGTAATCGAGTTCATAGCAACCTCTTTCCCTTTGGATTCCTGCCTCGCATGAGACGTCATGGGGTTATTACGTACATCTTTGGCCGGCTCGTCTATGAACAGTTGGACCTCTTTCATTTTCCTGTCCACCATCCACCTGAGCTTTTTGCACCCCTAAGTTGAGTGCAATATTTGGCCCTGACACTCGCACCACCTTGGATCTCAGAACTGTTCTCCCGTAGGTTTGCGCTCGAAGGGTGGCAAGATCCCGTCCTTCCGCCATCTTTTGCAGAGGTCGATCGCATCCTCAATCGAGCAGGGAAGTGGTGGTGCCTCCTGGGGCACGGGTCGTTGTTGCTTGTTCGATGGTGATACCGCATGGACGTTGGTGTCTCGCGGCCACTTGTAACTGAACCTGCAGACCTTGAAGCTGGAATTCTTCGGCGCACGCTCACTAACGTGTCTCTTCCGCATCCTTTCTACCAGTGGCTCAACGTTCCTGGTGCAATCAATCAATTTCGAAAAAGTAGGCATGTTCAAGTTAATCAACATACCTTTATACTCATCGCGCATGCCTTGCATGCATATTTCAACCAGACGGCCCTCCGAGACCTCGTTGATGCATTCCAGGGACCTGGCCTTGAATTTCTTGATGAAGGCGACACCTTCCTCGTCAGACTTTTGGTACATTCGGGAGAGGTGAATGGTGGTGACCCTTTCATCAACTTGGAAGAACTTTGTGTAGAATTTCTTCACCATTTCTTCCCATGTCTTGACAGATCCCGCTTCGAGGGTTCTGTACCACTTGTATGCAACAGTTCCCAGATACTTGGGAAACTCGCGCATGAGCAACCGAGTACCAGCCGCGTGCGGGCCCATCATATCCACGAATCTCATCACGTGTTCGTGGGTGTTCCTGCTGACTTCCACAAACTTCTCCCACTTGGGTGCTTTGTACCCAGCAGGATTGGCATCAGGTAGATGTCCCGCGGAATGCGAGGTGCATTATCTACCCTGGGGATGACAGTGTCCGCGAAGCTTTGGTTGGCAATAATACTTTCGATCCTTTCCTCAAGAGCCGCCATGCTAGCAGGTGTTCCCCCGTAGGATGAAGTTGTTGGTCCGAAGCACGGAATGTAAGGCATACTGGGGTTGTAAGGAGGCGGATGTGGAGGCCCATGGCTTCCAAGCGCTCCGTTTGCGTAGAAAGATGATGCAGGATATGAGGCGGGGTTCCCTGCCGCCATCAGGGATGAGCCTGATGAGAATGGTGGCGTCTGGATCGCCGGGCCACCCGAGAGAGGAGTCAGGGCAGCAGAGACACGAACTATCGAGGTGGACACTATCCCTCGCGGGGGCATAGGAGTTGACATTAATGGGGCAGAAGGCCCCGGGACAACATTCTGGGCCACTTTTCCCAGGATTGTCATGATCGGAGCAATTTGCTCAGATTGGGCCTCCATAGCCCGAGCTTGGGTTTGTATCGTAGGCTGGAGTGACTCCAAAGAGGCTCTCCTTCATCGACAACTTGAGCTCGAGCGTTGGGAGTGGTGTTGAGCAGCCCGTCTTTTCTTGAGTTCTCCTCATGGGAAGGAGATTGATCCCCATCACGAACGTCTCGGTCGGAAGGAATTATGAGCAAATTCAAAGTATTTGAAGGTGGATGTTTCACGTCGGGTTCACCAAAATGTGTACAGGGAAATCCTCAAGAGATATCCGAGTATACACCTCAAGTAGAGAATAAGGACACAGAGAATTGTAGTGTGTGTCTAGGGAGAGGGTAAGCCCTAGTAACTGCTTGTGAGAGAGAGACAATAAGTTATGGTATTGGACCAGCATATGAATTGTGTCGCAACGGAGAGCTAAAGATCCTATATATAGTGGGGAAGTGACCGTTGAGGGATTACTGCACCATAAATGGCGGCTTAAAGATAGACCCCCAACGGCACGTTCAACCGTGTATATAGGAAATGTTAGGCATCTGCCTGTAAGTATCGAAGATTTTTATGAGATCAGCCGCATTGATGGGACACGTAAGCCTAGGATCTCTTTGTCAGTTACCAGAGGTTGCGCACAAGCTTGGTTGTCGCATGCGCACGACGGGCCTTACCCTAGCCTCCAAACCACTAAGTCCCTACAAGTCCCGTGTTATTGTGCGCGGGGGCCATGTCTCGCAGCCCTCACGTGGATCAGCACGGGTGGTGAACCGGTGTGGATGGAGCACAGCTGGGTGTGTTGGATGGTTGCCACGTGGCAATGATCCGTCTGTCGGGAAAGCAGTATCTACAGCTTTCTCATCAAGCATACCAAAACCAGTTGTAACAGTTTCTTCTCTGTCATTTGGTATCTCAAGGTGTTGAAATAAAACAGATAGCAAGTTTGCATAAGGCAAATGATGCTTTCTTTCTTTGGTCAGGGAATAAAGCATGTGTTCCATTACAATTGAAGGAATATCAATCTCATACCCATGCATGATCAGATACATCAAGTATAGCACCCTGTCAGTCAGCAATTCTTTGGAATTCTCCTTAGGCACTACATACCTCATTAATATTATAAACAAAACTTTGGCTTCAACAGTTAGCACATAATGTGTTAACTGCTTAGAGGAGGTAGAAACATTTGGTAGAAAGAATTATTCCCTAGCAAGTTGCAGGGCTTCACTCTTGTTGGGATAGTTTTCTTTATTATACCTCTTGGGACAACCAAAAACATTGTCAAATTCTAAGTGATCGAACTCCATGTTAATTCCAGCCACTTTCGTTTGAATCACTAGGTTTAGAGTTCTGATTTACTTCATGTTCAGACAGAAAAACCTTGTGATTGTGGGATATGAACTTCAAGAGGGTTTAGAATTTCCAAATAGCACTTTTCATCAACCTCTTAATGCACTCCAGATTCATGGATTTTAGCATATCAACACTAACCATGCTACAGAAATCTACTGATCTAGCAGCAAAACCATCCAACCATTGTCCTCTAGCAACATTAGAAACAAACCACTTGTTGTTAATGCCAGATTTCTTACCAGGGGACTGTTGCTTCTCTGAATTGAGTTGCAGTTCTTTTCTAGTGATTTTATCTGGTTCTTCCTCCGTGGCCTTTTCTTTTCCTTTGTTTGATTTTGTAGGCTTCTTCTTCTTCACCTTCTTGGGACTAGCTATCTGTTCCTCTGGCTGTTCCTTTGGAGCAGATTGATCAGCCTTCTTCTTCTTGCTGGAAGTTGGAATTTGATCCATCATAGTCTTCTTCTTTGGAGTAGAAGAATCCCTCTCTGCACTTGGTGTTCTGGAACTGAAATCACCACTGATTGTTTGAACATCTTCATCCACAGTCTTCCTCTTCTTGTCAAGAACTTTCTTTGATCCCCCAGCCATCTTGATTCTATCATAGGTTCTTCTCGTACTCATTAGGGTTTGTGGGTATAGAAGAGAGAGGCAAGAGTGATACAGAAAGAGAGAAGAGAGGAGATAAGTACTGAAGAGCTTGAGTTTGAAAAGGAAATAGAATATTTCCAAATCTTTTAAGCTGTGCAGTATCAGTTAAATTCAAATTTGTGTGAGTGTGTGACGTGGGACAGGGAATTTTGAAAATAAATCAATTTTAAAAGTAAATACATTAATGAGCAATTACCTAAAGAGATACCCCCAACATTGAAAGATCTAGTTTATTGACTAATAGCGTACAAACTCATTTTCAAGGATTTGGAAAGAGTTTCAAGGCCTTGTAAATCTATATGACTTAAGCAAATAAAATCAAGGCTGTGAAACGATTTTCAAGGCTTTGAAAATCAGTTCAAAACTTTGAACCACATAATACTTACTTGTACTTTACCTGATACTCCCCCTAAACAAATGCTTCTTTATGTAGCATGCACATTTCTAGTCTCAGGTCTGAGAGTCTATCCTATGACAGTGGTTTAGTGAAGATATCTGCCAATTTCATGTTAGTAGATACAAATTCAAGAGTAACATCACCTTTTTCAGCATTATCTCCGATGAAGTGATGTCTAACATCTATATGTTTGGTTCTTGAGTGCTGAAATGGATTCTTTCTGATTGATATTGCACTGGTGTTATCACATTTGATAGGTATATATCTGAAATCAAATCCAAGATCTCTGATTTGTTGAGAAATCCATAACACATGTGAGCAGAATTTACCAGCTTCTATGTATTCAGCTTTTGCTGTGGATAAAGCTACATAATTTTGTTTCTTTGAATGTCAGCTAATCAGTGATGTTCCAAGGAATTGGCAACACTGTGATGTTCTTTTTCTATCTAATTTGTAGTCTGCAAAGTCAGCATCTGAATACTCATACAAACAGAAGTTAGATTGTTTAGGATACCAAAGCCCTAAGTCTTTGGTACCATTGAGATATGTAAATATTCTTTTAACAGCAACCAAGTTCTTTAGGATCATCTTGAAATATAGCGCACATACAAACACTAAACATGATATATGGTCTACTAGCAGTGAGGAATAACAATGATCCAATCCTACCTCTATATTCTTTCACATTCACACTCTTACCATTTTGGTCTTTGTCTAATGACAATGAGGAGCTCATAGAAGTTTTATCTACCTTGGAATGAGACATATTGTACTTTTTAACAAGTCCTTAGTGTACTTGCTCTGATGCAGAAAGTTTCCTTTCTTCATTTGATGTATATGAAGTCCAAGAAAGAAGTTGAGCTCTCCCATCAAACTCATTTCAAGTTCCCTTCTCATAATACTTGAGAAATCCTTGCAAAGAGAGTAACTGGTAGCTCCAAATAGAATATCATCAACATATACTTGAACTACTAGAATATATTTCTCATGAGTCTTATGAAAAGGGTTTCGCCTACTAATCCTATTTTGATATCATTTTAAAGTAGAAACTTTAGCAGTCTTTCATACCAAGCCCTTGGTGCTTGTTTCAAACCATAAAGAGCTTTGTAAAGTTTGTAAACATGATATGGAAACTCATAATTTTCAATACCAGGAGGTTGAGAAACATAAACTTCTTCTTGCAAGTATCCATTTAGAAAAGCACATTTTACATCCATTTGAAAAAGTTTCATGTTTTTGTGAGATGAAAATGCAAGTAACATTCTAATTGCTTCTAACCTTGTAACAGGATCAAAAGTCTCCTCATAATCAATACCTTATTACTGTTTGTAGCCTTGATCTACCATTCTTGCTTTGTTTCTGATTACCTTACAATTCTCATATAACTTGTTTCTGAATACCCAACTGGTACCAATGACTGACTGATCTTGAGGTGGAGAAACCAGATTCCAAACCTCGTTCCTCTCAAATTCATTGATTTCCCTTTGCATTACAATGATCGAGTCTGCTTCTTGTAATGATTCTTTCACATTCTTAGGCTCCATAGAGATACAAAAGCATTAAAAGCACATAAGTTCTTTAATTACGATCTTGTCTGTGTACTAGTGGATGGATCAGATATGATGCTGTCAACTGTATGAGATGAAAGATATTTAAATATTTTCCTTGGTATCCATGGTTCTGGTTCTCCAGGAATCTTCTCAGGTCTTTGAAAACTTGAAGTAGTGGCTTGTTCACTTTGATTCTCTTGATGTTTATTTTCACGGGTTTGAGACCCGATTTCAAGGCCTTGAAAATTATTTCTTTTTTCCTACAAGCTTTCCATGATACCATGTGAAGTCTCTGGTTCATCTTCTAACTCATGCTTATGCATATTCTAGTCTACAAAATCACTCAAAGAACCATCATAGCTTTCATAAAAAATAACATGAGTACTTTCTTCGACAAGCTTGGTTCTTTTATTATAAACTCTATAAGCTTTTCTAGTCATGGAATAACCAAGAAAAATACCTTCATCACATCTGGCATCAAACTTACCACAATTGTCCTTAACATTGTTGTGAACATAACAAGTACAACCAAAAGGTCTGAAGTAAGAGATGCTTAGCTTTCTTCCTTTGGAAATCTCATAGGGAGTCTTCTTCAGGATAGGCCTAAAATATCACGTGTTAAGTATATAGTTTGCAGTGTTCACAGTTTCTGTCCAGAAGAATTTTGGCAACTTGTTCTCTAGAAGCATTTTCCTTGACATGTCTTCAAGAGTCTTGTTCTTTCTTTAAACAACACCATTCTGTTGAGGAGTTCTAGGATCAGAGCAGTTGTGAGAGATTCCATGCTTAACACGAAAAAAGTCAAACTCCAGTTGATCCAATTCTTTACCATGATCACTTCTAATAGAAGCTATATGAAGGTTTTTCAAAGTTTGAAGTTCTTTACAAAGCCTTGAAAATTCATAAAGAGCTTCAGATTTTTCTCTAAGAAACATCACCCAAGTAAATATGGGTAAATCATCTACAATAACTAACATGTACTTCTTACCCTTTGGAGTTGGAGTTCTCATTGGACCACAAAGATCCATATGCAATAATTCAATGGGTCTAGTAGTACTTACAAAGTTCTTTGTCTTGAATGAACTTCTTGTATGTTTACCTTGAGCACAGGCTTTGCATACTTCTTCATCCTTGAACTTGATAGGGGGTAGACCTCTTACTAGGTGTTTAGCAAGTAACTTGTTCAAATTTTGCAGGATAATGTGTCCAAGCTTTCTGTTCCAAAGCTTTGAATCCTCTATCAATGCCTTGAGACACTTCAGACTTTCTCCTGCAAATTTGTTAGTATGAAAAGTATAAACATTTTTTGACTTTAAGGTAGTGAGGATGCAAACTCCAGATTTCTCATTCTGCACCACACATTTCTCCTTGTCAAAAATAATTTTGTGGCCATTGTCACATAATTGAGATACACTAAATAGGTTAAATTTCAAGCCATCAACTAAATAGACATCAGAAATAGAATTTTCAGAGTCGTTACCAACTTTACCAATACCTAGTATGTTGCATTTGCCTTTTTCACCAAGTGTGATTGATCATTTAGATTGCTCTTTTAAGTTCTGAGAATAAAGATCTCTTGCCACTCATATGTTTGGAGCAACCACTATCCATAAACCATTTTTGATCTTTTCTCTTGGTGACAGCTTACAAATACCATTCACCACCATACCCAGCTGTTAGACCAAGTGCGGTATTTAGATTCATATTCAGGGTCAACAATGTTAGGTGGTCTAACTCCTTCAGGAACCAAAATCTGTCTAACTTGTCCTTTAAGTTGAACTGGAAAAGTGTTCCTCATTATGTGAGGGGATCTTCTTCTAAAAGGACAAGTCATCTTCAGATGGCCAATTTTATTGCAGTAATGGCATTCAGGAAAAGTTCTGCATCCAGCCTTCACAAATCTAGGATTGTTCTTTCTAGTGAAATTTGGGTTGTAAACAATACCAGATTTGTGAACACTTTTAAGCTTTCTCCAAGAATCAGGCTTAGATTGTGTTCTGAGCTAGCAAGTTTGGTTATAACTTTCTTAGATTATTGAAAATTCTCAGCTAGAGTAGTCCTTTGTTCCTCCAATTCATCAAACTGATGTCTTAGAGCAACAATATTGTCACTCAAAATAGGGTTCTCAGTGACTACTTCCTTGACTTGAGTTTTCAAGGCTTTGAAACTGGTTTCCAAGGCCTTGAAATCTCTGTCAAACTTTTTCTTAGAAATTTCAAGGTTCTGATTTTGACAAACAAGTTGCAAGTTCTCTTTTTCTTGCTCATGAACCTTTTCATTCAAAGTCCTGATTTCTTTCAGATAGTCGTCTTCATTTAAAAGCATTGTTCTCAGGTAGTCTTGGAGCAGCAATATTGTCACTCAAAATAGAGTTCTCAGTGACTACTTCCTTTACTTGAGTTTTCAAGGCTTTGAAACTAGTTTCCAAGGCCTTGAAATCTCTGTCAAACATTTTTTGAGAAATTTCAAGATTCTGATTTTGACAAACAAGTTGAAAGTTCTCTTTTTCTTGCTCATGAACCTTTTCTTTCAAATTCTTGATTTCTTTCAAATACTCCTCTTAATTTAAAAGCATTGTTATGAGGTAGTCAGAGAGGACATCTGTTGGTTTTGAAATAAAACAATTTACCATTACCTTAATATTCTTTTCAGAACTTTCATCATGCTTGGCCATAAGGCAGAGGTTGTCCTGTTCTTCTTCATATTCAGAATCACTTTAGGAATATGAGTCAATCCAAGATGCTATCATAGCCCTTTTTCTCCTGTCATGGTCTTTCTTATGAAGTGTTTGATTTTCTTGTGTGGACAGTCTCTAATCAAATGTCATGCATCACCACGCTCAAAGTAATTCATTAGGCTTATTACCATGGGAAGAAGATTTACCTTTGTAGTCTTTGCTACTAGAGGATATGTGTTTATCCCTGTTGAAGTCTTTTTTTCCAAAATTCTTCTTCATCTTGAGAATTCTAGTCAAGGCTTTGGAAATTAGAGAAAAGGGATCTTCATCATAATCATCTTCATTTTCAAGGCTTTGAGATGGCATATTATCCTTAGCCTTAAGAGCTAGATTCTTGACATTGTCTGGCAGTTATCCATCAAATTCATTCATAACAATTTCATGTGTGAGCAGCTTTCCCTGCAAGTCATCAAGTTGAAATGATGATAGATCATGAGCTATTCAATTGCAGTAGTCTTTGGTTCCCATTTGGCTTTGAGAAGGCTTCTCAAAAACTATCTGACTTTCTCTTCATTGGAAATGTGTTTTCCTAATGAATCCAGGTTGTTGACATTATCAGTGAACCTTTTGAACATGTCTCTGATGGATTCATCTCCATCCATCTTAAACAGTGCATACTATCTGAGAAGTGTGTTAATCTTTGTCTGCTTGACTTGACTTGTTCCTTCAAAGGTTACCACCAATTTATCCCATATTTCTTTAAGACTGAAATCATGTTGAATTCATTTGCACTCAAAGCACAACAGAAGAGATTCATAACTTTGTAATTTTTAGAATATTGTTCTAAATCAGAAGCAGAAAGTGAATCCTCTGTCTTGGGAGTTTTGATCCCATATTTCTCTGTGTAGAAAGTGTGAGGTCCATTATGTATGATAGTCCAAAACTCCATATCTTGATCAATGATGAAAATTTTCATCAGGGCTTCCCAATGCACAAAGTTGTCACCACAGAACATAGGAGGTCTATTAGCTGCTCTTCCCTGAGAAAAACCACCATCACCTACAGTACTCATAATCACCAGATGGTTAAATCTTGTACAGTGATACAAGCTTTGTTACCAATTGAAAGACAGTGATGTAGGTAGTAAAGCATGATCAATACTCTGGAAGGGGGGGGGTGAATAGAGTATGGAAACTTTTGAAACTATTGCTAAAATAGTGGTTTCTAAGAGATTTATGCAAAGCTGTTAGCATTTCAAGGCCTTGAAAGTTTTAAGCCCTTGCAATTAAAAGAGATAACACAGAAAAAATATGATAGTTTTCAAGGCCTTTAAATATCTTTCAAACCATTGAACTGAAAACATGTTTTGTGTTGCAGATAGACTAAGTATAAAAAAACAATAGTAATAAAATAGAAACAGAGATTTATAGTCAGTACACTTGGACCTACGTCTCTACCTCAGGGATTTGATCCCTGAAGGATTCAACTCAGTTCTTAATAATCAAAAGATAAGCCCTAGAGCACAAGCACATAGAGTTCCCTTACTCTCTTACAGCTTGTGGTTCTCACTAACCTATCTAGTACATGCTCTAGCTAACTGATTCAACAAGAATTCTATATTGTTCACTTGAACAACTCACTAGAAGGAAATGGCACAAGTATTATCTGAATTATATACAAATATAGATCAGAAAGAAGAACACTAAGAACTGATGATGCAGTTGAATGTGTGATAGCGCCTTTTAGGAGCTATATTTCTTTGGCGTTTACCACATGTTTG
Source organism: Linanthus parryae (assembly GCA_023055425.1). NCBI lineage: Eukaryota > Viridiplantae > Streptophyta > Magnoliopsida > Ericales > Polemoniaceae > Linanthus > Linanthus parryae. The sequence continues at coordinate 122,653,730 of JALGPY010000003.1, read as the reverse complement.
ATACGTTTTTGGAGAGTTTTAGAGCCTAATATTGTTGAGATGAGCATGATTTATCACTTGTTCCTTCATATGTGTAATGTAAGTTCAAGCATGTTCTTTATGTTGATTTATGCTTAATTTGTCGGATTTAATCGCTTGGTATAGTTGTTGTTTTATCTTTGACATGACATGAAATAGGACTATTGGAGTGATTTGGAATCAAGAACATGAACTTTGGAAGCAATGAAGGGCAAGGAAAGAGCCTCGGGAACCAAAAGGATGAGAAGTTGAAGATTCAAGAAGGAGCAGCCCAGACCATTTCGGCCCGGAATGCTAGCCGAAATGGTGGCCGAAATATAGCCCATTCCGAAATGTTAGGCATTTCGGGCCGAATTAGGCAGAAAACTTGCGCGGATGTTTGGGAAAAATGCAATTCTTGAAGACTTAGCTTCCCTACTTCAACTTAAACATCTAGGGATGTGAATAGATCTTAGTTGTGAGCCACGGAGAGCAAGTAGAACACGTTGAGAGCATCATCAAGCAAGGAGACGAGCCCGAATCAACGTCATAACACTCTTTTTAGCGTTTGATCTATTTTCTCTCTTATCTTGTATGAAATATTCAAACAATATATTATCTTTGGTTATGAGTAGCTAAACTCGTACCTAGGCACCTATGGAGATCCTAGGGTTTATGTTTTAATGATACTTTTCCGGGATTTGGATGAACTTTCATGCTAGGGTTTGTGATTCAATGGAGATTGTGCTAGTTTATTTCATGTTGAGTTCTTTCATTGACAAGTGAGGACTAATGTGTATGATGTTGGTTATCTTTTTCTTCATTCAATCATGAACTTGGCTTAAAGACAATCTTTGTAGCTAAATTCTCATTTATTGTGCTTAAGCCTTAGTAAGTTAGGAGTCATGACCCAACCTTGCTATTAACTAGTGAGTGTTTGAGAGCAACTCTATCCTAGTTGGGATGAGTGGACGAGAACATTCTTAATCAATGACTGAGAAGTGAGTTGAGTAGAAATGGCTAGAAGAGGGTAGATTCTGTAGGAGATAGTGAAGTGTTCGTGTGGTGGTGGTCTGAGAGAAAATTATTCCGTGCACTACCATTAGTGTGCTAGAACGTAATGGTAATTAGAGGTGGCCTGAGAGGGGCAAATCGGTACCGGTGTGTAGAATGACAAAAGACCGATAGGTAATTGTCAATGCCATTACCCATCTTAGCTAACTAAGAGTTGTCATGTTAGAACATTGAATCCGGAATCGTCAAAACTGCCCTAGGTGATCTATAGGTTGCCTAATTTTCTCTCCTTTGGTTTAATCTAAATTATTTCTTTTGCATAATCTTATTTATACTTTATAGTCACTTGATTGAGGGTGACAACACTCCAATTTCAAAACTTTTTACCGGTTACTAAGTAGGTTAAAGTAGTTATTAAACTTAGAAAAGTAAGCACCTTCCCTTGGGTTTGATAATTCAGAGTCCCAAATACTCCATTATATTACTTCACCGTATACTTGCGCAGCAACGCGTAATTTGGGCGCATCAAGTTTTTGGCGCTGTTGCCGGGGAAAGCATTGGTTACTATTCGAGTTTAGCGATTAGTTTAATTTACCTTTTTCTGTTTGTTTATTATTTCTGTGATTATTGACTTATTTTCTGAATTGTGTTTCAGGTTTTCAGTGTATGCACCGGATCTCTAGAGACCTTGTGCCCCCATTTGAAGACCCATAACAGTTATTCAAAACTCCGACAAGAGGTCCAAGACAGATCGCAATGGGTGAGCAATTGACTAACTATCAACTGAATCTGAAGTTGACTGAGCTCCAAGAGAAGCTCGATGAGTAGAAAAACCAGATGCCTACAATAAATCGGGGCAAGCTTTGGTGGAGAAGTTTCAGTTAGCTCAGAGAAGACAAAAGCTAGCGATTGTAGTGCCAGACATTCAAGCTGAGCACTTTGATTTGAAGCCTACCACCATCACTACGGTGCATAACCAGTTTCAGTACTATGGGAATCGGGATGAAGATCCAAATGACTTCATTGGGAAGTTTGATGCTTACATCAAGACAGTGAAGTATAAGAATGTGACCCATAGATGTTGAATCTGATTCTGTTTCCCTATTGTCTGAAGGGAGCGACAGAGGAGTGGTTCGAGTCCAAAGATCCATAATTGATCACCACCTGGGGAAAAATCTGTTGATGAGTTCATGAACTAGTTTTACCCTGCGCAGTGTGTCATTGGATTACAGGAAGAGATTCTTGGTTTTCAACAGGATGCTCATGAGACAGTGGTAGAAGAATGGGATCGTTTCATGAGGACGATACACACGTGTCCGAATCATAACTTCGGTGACTACAAGATCCTCCAGGTTTTCTATCACGACCTGGAACGTCCCAATCAAGATTTGGTGAATAAGGAAGCAGGTGGTAACTTTCTATATAGAGTTGACAAGGAAGGAGTGTATGCTTTGATGAAGAAAATTGAAAAATAGTATGCTCAATTTTATGACTCTAGGAGGTTTTCCAAATTGCCTGAGCCAAAGAATCATGAGTGGAAAGATGGGATCATAAATATGGTGATAACTCCGTTTTCGGAGTTATTTTATGCCTTTTATTTCTATGTTTTGCGTGCTCAACTTGGAGAATTTGTCTTCTTTTGAGTGAATTATGCTAAAATGTGAGAATATGAGTTCATGAGCTTTACTTGTTAAATCCGGGAGTTTCTATGGATATTTTGAGCTTATATTGTGATATTATCGCGGGTTGTGTTTTCGTGTTGTGATTCGCAAGAAAACAGGGCTTGGAGGATCATGCGTGAGATGGGAACGAGCTTCGGAAGCAAGGAACTCAAAGAAAAAATTCAAAGGAAGAAGTGCAGAAAAAGGGGTCTTCGTACGAAGACAAATGTCTTTGTACGAAGAGTTTATACTTAGCCGAAATTTCGAAGACTGAAGATCTCTTCCTAAACATGCTTGCAGTACTTACATAGGAAGACCTTCATACGAAGAGGAATTATCTTCGTACGAAGACTCTTCGTATGAAGAGAAAAGTCTTCGTACGGAGGCATCGCAGAAAAACGCAATTTGTTTTGGGGCTTTTGCGTAGTTTATCCAAACTTTGTAATATTGTTATGGAAACATATTTAAGTGTTTTAGGTCGAAAATTTCAGTAGTTCTTCACGTGAGAGACCTCTTTTGGAGAGTAAGAAGCTATTGTAGGAGCTTGGGAGCTTTGGATCACTCGTTTGGATTCTCAACTCTTCTTCTTTCTTAGTTTTTGCTTATGAGATACATGAAACTCTTTGTTTTGAGTATGAATCGTAGTAGCTAAACCCTTTTTGCTGGGAATTCTCGTTTGGTGTAGCTAGGGTTTGATATAAACATGATGTTTTGAGATTGTGATTCAAGCTTTCAACTTAATCTATCGTGTTCTTTCATTATTATGGATTGTTTATGGTTTTGATTCTAGTATTCTTGCGCGTAGCTAACATAGAAGTAATCTAAATTGACATTCACGTGGTAACTCCGTGAAAGTTAGTCGGTAAATTGAATAATCCACCTAGTTGAATCAATATTTAGTAACTCGCTATTGTTAACTAGGATCGTTAGAGTAGAAATTGTGATTTCTAATGCATGCTTAAAATTAAGATAGACTTGGTAACTCGGTATATTTTTGTTTTAAGTATTGAAAATTTGCTTGGTAACTCGGTAAATTTTACATTGCTCGATTAATAGTAAGAGACACGTTGTTGTTTTACGAATCAAAGCATAAGATTATATCAACCTAGTGAACCTAGAGAATTCCCGGTATTTGTTCTCTTATTAGAAAAGTCATAAATCACTCTTTGTTAATCGTAAACTACTCCACTTGATTAATTGAGAATTTTGTCATTTTATTTTAGTAGAATTAGAACAACACACAGCTTTGCGACTTTCCCACATAAGGTTTAAGATAATAACTAGTTTAAAAAAAGTCCCTTGGGTTCGACAACCCGGATTTCCGGATTATTACTACACGCGACAACCATACACTTGTGGTTAGAACGTGTCAAGCTTTTGGCGCCGTTACCGAGGACTTCGGCTAAATTAGTTATAATTCCTAGCCTTAAGGATTTTTCTTTTTTGTTTGTATATATTACTCACCTACGTTTTGCGTGATCTATGATTTCAGGTTAGCTTGTACAGTGCATGTCCCGTTCTAGAGACGAGCCTTTACACCCTACACTTGAAGACCCGGAATCTCTGTTACGAGCACAGCGTAGAGACAAGAGGAATTCAAGCTCAGTTGCTATGGATGCTGAAACTAGAGCTGAGTTTGAGAGGATCCGCAAGGGTATGCAGGATGCGGAAGCAACAAGAGTTGTAGTTGTTGAAGATGCAGCAAATAGAGCAAGGGAAGCTGAGGAGCTCAGAGCTCAGTTGACCGAGGTGCAAGCTGCTATGGCCCGCTTGAACCCTCCAAATCCACAACCACATCTTGGTGTGGGGGTACAAGTGAGGAACGATGGAGGTAATAACACCAATGGGGGAAACAATAATAATGGGGGAAATAATGCACAGGATGTGGTGGCACAGGTCAACAATGCTGAGATCGAAGAACTCCCTACGGTGGATTATTTCAGGACTACCCCCGCATGTTACCAACCTACCATTGTCAGGCCACAAATCAATGCCCAAAACTTTGAGCTTCGCTAGCATATGATCAATATGGTTCGTGACGAGTGCGCGTTCAACGGAGCTCCAGGAGATGATCCCAACCATCATCTAATTGTATTTGAGCAGATTACATCTACCTTGTACGATCAACGAGTTCCAGACGAAACAGTTAAACTCTTACTGTTTCCCTTCTCATTGTCTGGAAAGGCTAAAAAGTGGCTTATGGAACTACCAGCTGGGAGCATAGTTACATGGGCAGATTTTTGTCATGAGTTTCTGAGAAAGTATTTGCCACCATCCAGATTCGCTCAGCAGATGGCTGAAATTGCAAATTTTACTCGGGAAGAAAACAGCTCATTGGGAGATGCTTGGAGGAAATTCAGCCAAATTCTCTGTAGATGTCCGAATCATGGGGAGCCATGGCACAAGCTCTTCCATTAATTTTACACCGCACTAGACAAAGAGACAGCTGATCTGTTGGATATGCTAGCAGGAGGTAACTTCACGGGGCTTGGGGCGCAGCGAGCACAAGACCTGCTAAACAACGTTTCAAAAATAGAGACTACACGAGCTGAAACTCGTAGGTACTCCCAACCGGGGGATGCAGCCTTAGTAAACCTGATTGATTCTATGGGAAAAAAATCTGGAATCAATGACCTTAGCATTTCATGGCACGCAACCTCCATCACAGAAGCCTATGGGTGAATTACTAGCAGATGAGAGCCAGCGGTACGATAACAGTGTTGAAGAGGTGAATTTTATGAGACAGCAGCAATGGCCCAACACATATCATCCGAACAATCGCAATCACCCCAACTTCAGCTATGCCAATCCAAAGAGTGGATTATATGCACCCGGTCAGAGACCAAATGTTCCATACCAAGCGCAAAGGCAAGTTCCGCAACAGCAGGCCCCACAAAAAGAAGATCAAGAGACAAATGCTTTATTAAGAAAGCTACTAGCTAATGAAGACATGATGGAGAGCACAATTGTCTCAATACAAGCCACAGTGAAGAGCCACGAGACTCAGATTGGGCAGATTGCCAATCAGAATATCAAACTTCCACCGGGCATACTTCCAGCAAACACCATCACGCCTAATGAGCATGTGAATGCAATCACAACTCGCAGTGGCATCACTACTGAGGATCCTCAATATCCTAGCCACGCGCGAGCAGAGGCAACTAAGGCAACCGAGAAGTCGCTGGATGAAGCAATTCCCGTGCCTACCATGATTCCCCAATCAAAGGACACGAGTAGGAAGTCGGAGGAGAAGAAAAAGCCAATGGAGTACAGCATGCGTGTGCCATACCCGCAAAGGTTGAAAAGTCAAGATGACTCTAAGCATTTCAAGAAATTTGTGGATATTTTCAAGAAGTTGCATATCAATATCACTTTCGCGGAAGCCATTTCACAAATGCCCAAATATGCCAAGTTTCTCAAGGACCTCCTTTCAAATAGGAGGCGCATGGATGATTTTGAAACTGTAACCCTGAATGAGGAGTATAGCCTCGTAGTACAAAAAGCGTTGCCCAAGAAGTTGAAAGATCCAGGCGGTTTCATCATTCTTGTGACATTGGGAGATGGGTTCCATGGTAGAGCGTTATGTGATCTTGGCGCAAGCATCAATTTAATGCCCACATCAGTATTTGAGCAACTTGGTGTAGGGGATCCAAAACCGACTCGTATGTGCTTACAGATGGCTGACCGTACTATCAAACGCCCACGAGGTGTTTCCGAGGATGTGCTTGTGAGAGTGAAGGACTCATCTTCCTCGCAGATTTTGTGATCCTAGACATGGATGCTGATGACGATGTCCCACTCATATTGGGACTGCCATTCCTTGAGACGGGGAAGACTATCATTGATGTTGCCAATGGAGAGTTGACAATGCTTATTAACGATGAGAAGGTGGCATTCAATGTCTTTGAAGCTATGAAATTTCCCGCATATGCGGTGAGTGAGAAGTGTTTTGGTGTGGAGGAATACACACCGGATGAGGATGAAGATGTCTTATTGGAGCGGCTGTATGAGGAGCTTGCTCTACTTGACTCGATCGAAAAGGAACAAGCTATGGAAGCTCACTGGCGTCCGCCCCTACCCATCTTTAATGAGGGAAGCAGGAAGATTCTTACTCCTTCTCTTATTACTGCTCCTATTTTAGAATTAAAGCCTTTACCTGCTCATTTAAAATATATATACTTGGTATCTAATGAGACTTTGCCTGTAATTGTGTCTGCATGTTTGGACAGGGAACATGAGGAGCAACTTTCTCAAGGTATTGCAGGAAAGGAAAGCAGCTATGGGATGGACCATAGCAGATATCAAAGGGATCAGCCCCACAGTTTGCCAGCACAAGATCCGGCTTAAGGAAGAAAAGAAGCCGGTAGTTCAATATCAGCGCCGCCTCAACCCTCACATGCAGGAGGTGGTGAAGAAAGAGGTGCTTAAATGGTTGGAAGCAGGCATCATCTACCCGATTTTCGACAGCACATGGACTAGCCCGGTACAGTATGTCCCTAAGAAGGGAGGTATTACTGTGGTGGAAGGGGAAAAAGGTGATCAGATTGCCACTCGTACTGTTACTGGGTGGAGAGTTTGCATGGATTACCGCAAACTCAATGATGCCACGTTGAAGGATCACTTTCCCCTCCCATTTGTTGATCAGATGCTTGATAGGCTGGCACGTCATTCGCATTACTGCTTTTTGGAAGGATACTCTGGGTATAATCAGATAGCGATTGAGCCAGCTGACCAGGAGAAGACGACATTTACTTGTCCTTATGGGACCTTTGCCTTTACACGCATGCCATTTGGGCTATGCAATGCACCTGCCACGTTTCAGAGGTGTATGATGTCTATCTTCTCTGACATGATGGAGCAGAATTTTGAGGTTTTAATGGATGATTTTTCGCTTTATGGTGATGGGTTCGAAGACTATCTGCAGCAGCTAGCTCGGGTTCTTGACAGATGTATTGACACCAACCTAGTGCTTAACTGGGAGAACTGTCATTTCATGGTGACTGAGGGAATAGTGTTGGGACACAAGATTTCAAGCAAGGGTTTAGAGGTGGACCGGGAAAAAATTGAGGTGATCAAGAAGCTTCCCCTACATCTGTCAAAGGGGTACGGAGTTTATTGGGTCGTGCAGGGTTTTACCGGCGGTTCATCAAGGATTTCTCAAAGATTACGAAGCCCTTATCTGGTTTGCTTGAAAAAGATGCAGCTTTCGACTTTGATGCAAAACGCAGGGCAGCTTTTGATATACTCAAGGAAAAGTTGATCAGCTCACCCATCATAGCCACACCTGACTGGACCTTGCCGTTTGAGCTTATGTGTGATGCCAGCGACTATGCGGTGGGAGCAGTATTGGGACAGTGGAAAGAAAAGGTAGCTCATGTCATTTACTATGTCAGTCGTACTCTTAATAATGCACATGTTAACTATGCCACCACGGAGAAAGAGATGTTGGCTATCATCTTCGCGTTGGACAAGTTTCGTCCATATCTTGTGGGTTCTCAGGTGACAATTTTCACAGACCATGCAGCCCTCAAGTATCTTCTTACAAAAAAAGATGCAAAGCCAAGATTGATCCGGTGGGTTTTGTTGATGTAAGAGTTTGACGTGGTAATCAAGGACAAGAAAGGGATAGAGAATGTTGTTGCAGACCATTTGTCACGGCTGGAGAATGAAAAACAGAAAGATGTGCCAATTAGAGAAGATTTTCCAGATGAAAAACTTATGGTAGTGGTAGCAGCTGTGCCTTGGTTTGCTGATTTGGCAAATTTCAAAGCACTCAACATTGTCCCCAAAAATATGACCTTCCATCGGAAAAAGAAGTTCTTCGCAGATGCACGACGCTATTTTTGGGATGACATTTATCTGTTCAAGTTAGGAGCTGATAATGTGTTGAGAAAATGTGTAGCTGAGCCAGACACGTTGGATATTCTTAGACATTGCCATGAACTGAATTATGGAGGACATTTTGGCAAAACGCGCATTGTGGCTAAGGTACTTCAAAGTGGTTTTTATTGGCCTCCTTTACATAAGGATGCTCATTTGTTTGTACAACAGTGTGATCGGTCTTAGAGAACCGGCAATATCTCCAACCGAAATGAGATGCCTCAAAATTTCGTGTTGGAAGTGGATCCCTTTGACGTGCGGGGCATTGATTTCATGGGGTCATTCCCCTCTTCACTTGTAAATCTTTACATACTGTTAGCTGTGGATTATGTGACCAAGTGGGTAGAGGCAATGACTTGTCTCAAGAATGATGGAGCTACTGTAGAGAGATTCGTGCACAAGAACATATTCACGCGGTTTGGGACTCCCAGAGTCATTATCAGTGATGAAGGATCGCATTTCGTGAACAAAGTCTTTGCCAATTTTTTGAGCAAATATGGGGTAAAGACACATAAGATATCACTAGCTTATCATCCGCAGTCGAATGGGCAAGCTAAAGTTTCTAACCGAGTGATAAAGGGGATTTTAGAGAAGACAGTCAATCCGAGACGCAAGGATTGGTCCCTGCATTTAGATGATAGTCTATGGGCATAAGGACTGCTTACAAGACCCCTTTAGGCATGTCTCCCTACCAACTAGTATTTGGGAAGTCGTGTCATCTTCCGGTGGAACTTGAGCACAAGGCGTTCTGGGCCTTGAAGAAGATCAACTTGGATGCTAAGCTCTCAGGTGAGCAACGGAAGCAAGCACTACTTGAACTTGAGGAAATTCGATTGATGGCATATGAGAGTGCAAAAATTTATAAGGAAAGGACAAAGCAGTGGCACGACAGGCACATCATACCGAGAAACTTCAAGTTAGGACAGAAAGTGCTGATCTTCAATGCCAGACTAAAGCTGTTTCCAGGAAAGTTGAAGTCTAGGTGGAGTGGTCCCTACACGATTACAGCAGTTTATCCATGGCGATGTCTTAAGGTGGAAGATGCAAGTGGGAACAGATTCAAGGTAAATGGCCAGAGAGCAAAGCCGTATGTGGATGGGAATTTCATTGGAGTCATTGAATGGCTTCATGCGATTCCGGCTATTTGATCATCTCTGAGGTAACTGGTTCGGGCCGTCGACCTTAAATTACAAGCGCTTGTTGGGAGGCAACCCAACCTATTTATTGATGTAGTTTAGGTTTTAATAATGTTTTGTTTATTTTTATTCAGTTTGATTTATTTGAGAGGTGCGAGAGAGTAGATTTAATATTTCCAATGAGTATGTGCAGGATTCCGAGGTGAAAGGCCTATTTTGGATCCCCCGTCTTGATGCGCTTGGACAAAACAGAGTTAAAATTGAAGAATATCAGCCTAAAACGCATATCAGGATCCATAATGAAGGAATTAAAGATTGACGTCATTCCTACACTTATTCAACACACGCACCAGGGGAAGATCATATTCCCGGACTCCCCGTCTTGATGTTCCCGAGGATTTTATTGATAAACGGAGAAAGATAGCACATTGACACGGATTACGAGGTGATATTTTGAAGACAAGACTGAAAACAGAATTGTACAGTGCCAATATGTGGGGGTGGTTGAGAGCTTTCTGTAGACAGGTGGATCGCGCATATCGGAGTCTGAATGAGAAAGTTACGCCAAAAAGGATGCTCAAGAGAGTAAAACGAGGCCAAAAGCATCCGGAAATGCAAAATGTGCCTTGGAATGCGTGAAATTGAAGAATGAAATACTCCCCGGATTTTGGGAGTGTTTAAGGGTAAAAAGGGAGTCTCGAGGTCAAGGAGATCCTTCGGATAGCAAAGGTACGATCGGATACGCGAAAATATATCAAAAAGGATGTTTTTGGCAGCTCCAGGCTTCTCTTCGTACGAAGAGAATTGTCTTCGTACGAAGACATTGGACTTAAAAAAAAAAATTGGCTCTGAATTTTGTCTTCCCAGAAAAGCTTGCAGTACTTGTCTGGGAAGACCTTCGTACGAAGACATATTCTCTTCGCACGAAGGGTCTTCGTATGAAGAGAATTGTCTTCGTACGAAGACCACTGACGAATGGACAGTTTTGCCCGATACAGAGAAGAAGAAGGGAGCTTTATTAGAGGGCAAAAATGACTTTTTTGGGATGAATTTTTGATGAGTCAGTTGTCTCGTCCACCTCTCTCTCTCATTCTTCACATCCTCACCTTCATCCTCCATAACCAAAACCTCTCTAGCTCTTTCACTCTCCCAACTCAAACCTTCACCAAATTCAACAAGAAGAGTAGGGTTTTGTGCGGATTTGCAAGGAGATCAAAGTGGTAGGAGGGTTTTAATTGAAAGAGACGGGTGAGGGAGAAATCTTTTTTTTTTTTGCCCGAATGAGGGAGAAATCAGTGAGAAGAATTCTAGGGTTTTTGGTCCTAGATTTAAAATTTGGGCAAGTTGGAACTTGATTCAGCCTTCGGTCAAGAAGACAACCTCGACGGGGACATCACAAGGAGTACAGTGCACCATTCGATTCGAAATTTCAAAAAAAATATTTCGGCGACCTAAAAACAATCCTTCCTGCCGGAATTTCTGCAAATTTGTGCCCGTAAGACTTGCTCCGGGCACGTAGGTATTCTCTAAACTAGTCATTTCAATATACGAGTCTTAGGCACAATTGAGTAAAATTCCGGTTTTATTTTTGTTGCGCTTAGTAGCGTGCTTTGGGGGCGATTGATTAGCGTCCTAGGATTACGTGTTATAAATTGCTTACGTGTTATTTTCTGCAAACACTTCTTGTCACATTGCACGGGTTGAATTACTTGTTTTTATTTGAATTTGAGCATTATAATGGCGGGTGGTGGAAAGAAAAGAAAGACGGGTGAGGGTACATCTCAAGAGGCATCCGGCTCGGGTGATCCTCAGTTAGAAATACCACCTACACCCAATACCCTGTTTTGAACAACCCTCCCCCGGCTAAACCGGGAATTGTAAGGACGACGAACGTCGAAAGTGAACTTGAAAGAGCGTAGTGTTGGGCCCGCTTGCTTTGATAGTTATCGATTTGTTACATTCGAGGCCCATCTAGACTCTATTAAGGACACTTACTTGAAGAAGCAGGGGCAGTCAGAGAAGGAGTTTCCATTGCACGAGGACATGCCTCAGGCAATAAAGGACATCTTGAGCGTGAGAAGCTGACCAATTGGTTCAAGCTTGTAGGGAAGTCTAGTTCTCACATAGCGTGTTAGTTTTGTTTCAATTTGAGGTATGCGAGAGATTGTGAGAGTCAGGACCCCCGTCTTGTCTATTGTCGAAACGAGTGGATAGTCTTCACGCCAGAGACTATCGGCTTGGCCATGGGGTTCCCCCGTTTGCGAGAGGCTTGTGGTTACAAGTCCACTATTCGTAGTGAGGGTAATTGGTCTCGAGTCAATGCATTATGCTTTTCGAAGGGAGTAGACCCGTGGGATAGGAGAGGAGATGTGCCTCAATGGAAGGCTGGAAAGAACTACTGTAGGCCCGAGGCGAGGTGCTGTTGTGAGTTGCTAGAGAATTGGGTTCTGGGAATCACATAGAATCCCCAGTACTCTTTCCGACTATCTGTCTTGTCTCTCTGTCTAAACACCGGGGTTCGGGTAGACATCGCTAGGTTGCTTTGGGAAAATTGCTTGGAGAGAGTGTCGAGGACTAAAAAGTTGGGTCCCGGCCACACTTGTTTTCTGACTCATTTAGCTAAGACCGCAGAAATACCAATCAGGAAGGACATGGAACTAAAAAGGTTCCCTGATAGGAAATGGTCTAGGTTTGATGAGTCGGCCAAAACAAAGGGAAAGGGTAGGAAGATGAACACCTCTCGGTTTGACAACCAAGTTGCTTATGACTACTTGAAGGCAGAGATGGCCCGAGATAGAATTGAGAGAAGACGCCAGTTTGACCATACTAGGGACAATCAGGCAAAGCTGGGTAGCTTAATCCAGATGGTGGGCCAGTGGGTTATTCAGTCGAGTGGTCAGGCGGCGGAGGAGTTTGTTCCACCAGTCCCGACGGCGGATCCGTGGTTTCAGAAGACAAGTTTGAGTATCTGGTTCCGCCGAGTGAGGACGAGTTAGAGTTGGAAGAAGAGGATGATGAAGTGGAGGAGGATGAGGAAGAAGATGAGTAGTGGAGCGTGCCCTTACGCTAGGATTGTTGAGTCTTCGTGTAATCGTTGGGGACAACGATGCATCCTAGTGTGGGGGTGGGTTATACCCTTTTACTAGTCAGTTATTAAGTCTTTGCATAGCCCATGTCGCATTACCGTGCATGTAGTATAGGTAAAAAAAATAAAAAAAAAATTGAAAAAACTAAAAAGATTAAAAAAATTTGAGAAAGGGCAATCAAAAGAAGCTGAAAATTTGGTAAAATCGAGAAGTGTGAGACTTTTAGGCGTAGGGCATGATTTGCGATCAAGAGTGACAATGTGAGTTTCCCCAAGTATAGAGAAGCTTTCTTTACGGGAATGCATGCCTATTTTTCACACGAGCTTAATTTTCAAATCGAAAGTGTGTGCCTAGTTTTCTTACAAGAGTTGAGCTAGGTGAGAGCTAAACAAGCCGAACGTTCCTGTGTACGTCTTAGGTAGTCGCCAACCCGCCTCTTAGTTGCACACAAAACAGCTGTGCGAGGTCGTGTATTAGAGCACTCACTGCTTATAGAACTTACCATGTAGGACCACTAGTAAACCCTATTTTGAACATTGGATTCTTTGATAACCTCAAGACTTAGAGTGACGATTATTGGCCTTCATCATTGATTGTTTAGAATCACCACTTAAGTGCGTCACGAGGGAGTTGTAGTTGAGGGGGTTCGTTGAGGGATTGCTTCATGATATATTTGTGTGAGTCTTACACTTCCCATATGCTTCATTTGTGATTTTCGAGGGGTTGCGAGGGTGAGTGAGAGTAGGCTTGCGCACTTCGGTGTGGCGGTGTCCCATGTCGTTACAACATGGACACAGTTGTGGAGAGCCGTGAGTGTGTAACATAATACACACAAAAATTGGGTTGGGTGAATTTAATTGGTGGATCGTGCTAGGTACCGGATTATACTCGTCATGGTGTGGGAGGTTCACTTGGATTAGGCGCGAAACATACATCCGATTGACTACGTGAGAGGGGACATGAGAACATTCGAGTGTGGGGGTGTCGACTTTTGACTTCGGACATCGAGATTGAGCTTGCGACGACTCCATCCCCACACATGTGCTTTATTTTGTTAGCGGCTTAGTTTGTTACACCATGGATTTCATCGATTTAGGGGGAGATGAACTTATTTGTGATACGTATTCATTGACTTGATTATTTCCTCCCCCTATCATCTTATTTTGGCTTGACGCTTGAAAGACCACTCGGGATGATTATTGTGGAAATTTTGCGGAAATTTGAGAGATATTAGAAAAAAAAGAAGAAAAAAAGAAGAAAAAAATCAGAAAAGAAAAAAAAAAAGAGAGAGAAGAAAATAGAGTTGAATAAAGGAATAAATGGAAAGCTTATTGGAAGATCGAGTGGAGAAGCAACTAGTTCATCAACGGGAAGTTCTATCTTATGCATCATTCATGACGGTGGCCGCGGAGATCGTAATTGTACCGGGGTTTGAGGGGATCGAGGGCCGGAGATGGTGAGTTTCGGGTTTGGTTTCTATCATTGTTGTGAGGGTGTGTGAGATGTGGTATTTGTGAGAATGTGACGCTTTAGGACTAGTACTTGATTCTTATCTTTTTGTCCCGAAGCCTCATCATTCTAAACCCGTTAGTGGAGTGGGAGCTCGGACCTTGAACGTGGTTTAGCTTAGCGTATCCTCTTATTTTGTGGCACACACAAAGAGGTAATGCATTCTTGTACGTAGTAAAGATATATTCTCTATACTAGCTAGGGGAGATTCTCGTTGTCGAATTTGGTTGCAACTCATGCCTTGTATCTAGATGTCTCATCGCTTCGTGATAACCGGTTTAAGATAATGAAATTGGTCAATCTCGCGAAAAGAAAAAAAGAAAAAAAATGTTATTTCAATACTTGCATTGTGAATATTGCATTTGCATATAGGTGCATTGTGTATAATCGAGTCGCGTTGACTAGTAAAAGGGGTGGTTTGTGGTTTGATCTAACTCGGACTAGTATGCGATTGATATCGGATTTGTATGGAATGAATGGTGAGAGTATGCAATTGGCGTAGGGAAGTTATGCAATGATGAATTGGGTTAGTATGAAAAGTTGGATTGATTGCGGGAAAGTGAGAGGATTTTGGCTTGAGAAGTTTTATATGACTTGGGGAATTTTCTCGGGACGAGCAAAAGGTAGTGTGGGGGTAGTTGATAACTCAGTTTTCGGAGTTATTTTATGCCTTTTATTTCTATATTTTGCGTGCTCAACATGGAGAATTTGTCGTCTTTTGAGTGAATTATGCTAAAATGTGAGAATATGAGTTCATGATCTTTACTTGTTAAATCCGGGCGTTTCTATGGATATTTTGAGCTTTTATTGTGATATGATCGCGGGTTGTGTTTTCGTGTTGTGATTCGCAGGAAAGCAGGGCTTGGAGGATCATGCGGGAGATGGAAATGAGCTTCGGAAGCAAGGAACTTAAAGAAAAAAGTCAAAGGAAGAAGTGCAGAAAAAGGGGTCTTCGTACGAAGACAAATGTCTTCCAAAACATGCTTGCATTACTTACATAGGAAGACCTTTGTACGAAGAGGAATTGTCTTCGTACGAAGACTCTTCGTACGAAGAGAAAAGTCTTCGTACGAAGACATCGCAGAAAAACACAGTTTGTTTTGGGGCTTTTGCGTAGTTTATCCAAACTTTGTAATATTGTTATGGAACATATTTAAGTGTTTTAGGTCGAGAATTTCAGTAGTTCTTCACGTGAGAGACCTCGTTTGGATAGTAAGAAGCTATTGTAGGAGCTTGGGAGCTTTGGATCACTCGTTTGGATTCTCAACTCTTCTTCTTTCTTAGTTTTTGCTTATGTGATACATGAAACTCGTTGTTTTGAGTATGAATCGTAGTAGCTAAACCCTTTTTGCTGGGAATTCTCGTTTGGTGTAGCTAGGGTTTGATATAAACATGATGTTTTGAGATTGTGATTCAATTTTTCAACTTAATCTATTGTGTTCTTTCATTATTATGGATTGTTTATGTTTTTGATTCTATTATTCTTACGCGTAGCTAACGTAGGAGTAATCTAAATTGACATTCACATGGTAACTCTGTGAAAGTTAGTCGGTAAATTGAATAATCCACCTATTCGAATCAATATTTGGTAAATCGGTATTGTTAACTAGGATCGTTAGAGTAGAAATTGTGATTTCTAATGCATGCTTAAAAGTAAGATAGACTTGGTAACTCGGTATATTTTGGTTTTAAGTATAGAAAATTTGCTTGGTAACTCGGTAAATTTTACATTGCTCTATTAATAGTAAGAGACACGTTGTTGTTTTACGAATCAAAGCATAGGTTTATATCAACCTAGTGAACCTATAGAATTCTTGCTATTTGTTCTCTTATTAGAAAAGTCATAATTCACTCTTTGTTAATCGCAAAATACTCCACTCGATTAATTGAGAATTTTGTCATTTTATTTTAGTAGAATTAGAACAACACACAACTTTGCGACTTGCCCACATAAGGTTTAAGATAATAACTAGTTTAACAAAGTCCCTTGGGTTCGACAACCCGGATTTCCGGATTATTACTACACGCGACAACCATACACTTGTGGTTAGAACGTGTCAGATGGTATCTGACATGGCAAAGCATGTGTATCAGGACAAGAAGACTGTGGCTGCAGTAGAGGAGAAGGATTTTGATGCAGCTTTGACTCAAGCTGCTAATGAGGATGTCAACTATGTGGGGGCACATGGATAGCGCAACTGGAATCTAGGGAATTACAGACCAGGGAACAGAGATCATCCAGGATTCAGGTATGGTGATCAGGCTGGAGTTTCATATGCGCCCGGATTTCAGCACAGGCCAGCTGTTCAGGCGCCACCACCACCACCTGCTGCAGGCCAGAATGCTGAGATGACAGATCTCAAGAATATGATGTACTAAATGGGCAAGAACTTGAATACCTTCACTTCTCAGGTGGAGACATTGACTGCAGATTTGCACATCACGAAGACCTCACTTTGTAACTTGGAGGTGCAGGTAGGACAGATTGCCACTCAGTTCTCCTATAGAGCACCAGGGTCCTTGCCATCCGATACTGAGAATGTTCGTCAGGTGACTGCTGTTACCACTCGTAGTGGGATTTTTCTTGACGATCCCCCATATCCGAGCCACGCCACAGCTGAAGCCTCTAAGGCTAGGGAGCATGAGGTCTTTGACAAGACCCCTGTCATGATCCCCCAATCAAATGGCGTGACTCCAAACACATATGAGGTAACACCACCCCCCCCCCCTTCTATGTCTAAGAATATTCCATATCCTCTTAAGGAGAGAAAGAAGAAAGATAACTCTGAGGAGTACAATATATTCTTGTCAATCTTTTGGAAATTGCATATAAATGTACATTTGATTGAGGCAGTTAAGATGATGCCTAAGTATGCGAAATACATGAAGGATGCAATCTCAGGGAAGAGGGCGGTGCCATATTTTCAGAAAATCGCTTTGACCGAACAGGGGAGCTCATGTGTATTGCATGGGTTGCCACAAAGACAGAAAGATCCGGGAAGCTTTGTGATAGAAGCTAACTTTGGAGGAGCATATACGGGAAAAGCCCTATGTGATCTGGGGGCCAGTGTTAATCTAATGCCACTTTCAGACTTTCAGAAGATGGGAGTTCAAGCTCGTTTCACATGGACCAATCTACAGTATGCTGATAGATCTTGCAAAAAGGCATATGGAGTAATGGAGGACGTTCTTGTGAAGGTAGGGAATTACATTATCCCTGCAGATTTTGTTATTCTTGAGATGCCTGTGGGAGATGTTTCGATCATCCTGGGTAGGCCCTTTTTGGCTACCGGTCTAAATCTCATTGATTTTAAGAACAGTGAATTGATCATGAGGATCAATGATGTGTGGGAAACTTTCGGGGTTCCCAAGACGAGTCCACAGCAGCATCAAGAGAAGACACAGTTTCCAGTGGTTGCGCAAGCAATGCACGAGAGTTCTGAGGTGGTTCGCGTTGAGCCACTAGATTCAAAAGCTAAGGTTCACAGAGTTGTGTTGAAGATCTGGCAGAGGAAGCTGGATGAGAGGGCACGTGGTGCCAAGCCACCTGTGTAGGGGGCAATGAGGTAACTAGGTCAGGTCGTCGACCTTAAATTACAAAGCTCTGATTGGGAGGTGACCCAATGTAGTTAGATAGTTAGTTGTTTTTCTTATTTCGTTGTGATATTCATACATGATCTTGAGATATGAGAGAGAGTGGTTTAATATTTTCTATGAGTGTACAGGACATAGGTACCGAAGAGCCCTCCGGATTCCCCTTTCTTGATGCGTGTGCATGACGTTGCAAGTAAAACAAGGAACAACGAGCTCATTTGAAGAAATATGCGTGGTAGAGAAGTCTCTCGAGGTCGAGTGGTAGCTTATTCTCTTGGAGTATCATGGCAGGGAGTTGTTGTACCGGGTTTGCACGCATCGGGAAATCACGGTTCATGAGCTTAAGGGGCTAGATTCATGCAAAAGGAAGCGGATTTTAGAAGAAACGGGAAATTCCTCAAAAATTTGGAACTTTCTAGTAAAAGATGGATTCCTCGTTTAATAGGGAGTCCATCGGTGCAAGAATCGCGCAAAACGGATGTCGGATGAAGAAGTTAGAGCCAAAATAGCATGGGAGAACCGGAGCTTTTTGGGCCTAAATGGGGTCATTTCGGGCCGAAATACCCCCCCCCCCCCCCCATTCTGGGCTGAAATGAAACATGCGATCTGTTTTGGGATTTCAAAAGAATTTCAGGCGAAATGCAACCCATTTCGGACCGAAATGGTCGGGGCTGCTCATTAATTGGGGGCAATTTTGACATTTTGGGGGCATATATAAGCCAAAAACCGGCCAAGAGGGCTTCCACACCTCCCATTCGGATCAAACACCCTTTTCTTCATCTTCTTCCTTTCAAAACCTCAAGAACATCAACACACCCAAAACCCAAAACACATCCAAATTGATAAATTTTGTTGGGTTTTGCTCCTTGCAAGCCCAACTACAAGATTAATTCTTGGGTTTTTGAGAGATAGTGAATGGTTTGAATGTGGGGTAAATCAAAGAGGAAGATCTCCAAGAAAAAAAAATTCTGATTCGTCAACATGGAGGGGGATTCGGCTGAAGATCAAAAAGATTCTTTCCACGGGGACACCGAGGAGCACAAGGAGGTATTCTCGCCTTATCTTGCTTTGATTTTCAAAAAATTGGTCGACCGATTCGGTCCATTCTTGACCAATTTTTGCGAAACCGGTCTCGTAAGAACGGAAATCCAGGACCGTAGGTACCAAAACTCTTTCTCTCACTTTAAATTCTTGCTTAGGCACATCTAGGGTTTAAATTATCGAAAAAATTATACTTGTGAAGTTGTCTCGCGAAGGCCCCGAATACGTGTTATGCGGGGATTGCGCGCTAGCTGCCAAATGAGTCGATAGGTTATTTGCTTAGCTCACACTAGCCCTCATGTGCACTCGTTTTTTCTTTTTTCTATCATTATGTCTACTTCCGGTAATGCTAATAGGATACGGGAATAGTAATTGATGATCATCCCCTCTTTAATCCCGAGGAGGATGTAGTTACGAGTGAGGGGGAAGAGGATGTGAACGAGGGAGATGGTTCTGGCAACCGACGCCAGGTGCCTCCTTCTCCAATTCGTTATGAGCTAAACCTATTCATGCCTGCACTTCCGCAGATTGGCTTGAGGGGTAAGGCTCCGAAAGAGGTTGACCTCGGTGCTATCTGCAGTACAAAATTCTGCAGCTCCAGGTTCGTTAGTGCGAATGCCCATAAGGCATACTACACTGATGCGTTCCTGAAGAGGGTAAGGACTCCTGAAAAACCCTTCCCGCCAAGCGATAAAATGCCGAAACAGCTTAAGGATCTCTTCAAGAATGATAGGATAGATAAGTGGTTTAAGATTTACAAGAAGTCTAGCTCCGCTCTTGCAAGAGAGATTCTTGTAAATGCTCGTTTCTATGACGAGGGAGAGAGTGACGATTAGAGGCAAGTGTATTGCCGGCGATCCTACCTAGTCATCACACTCGAGACTATAGCGGCCGCTATGAACTCGAAGCCTCTAAAAGATGACACTTGTGCCTAACATGAGACCATTCGGAGGTTGGATGTTGTTGGGGTTGCGAGTGCCTTTTGTTTTGAGGGGGTGCCTGGAGCGGAGTGGAGTGAGAGACCCACTTTACTTGAGTGGAATGTTTCTTGGAAAATCGTGCTTCCACGTGCGAGGTGGTTGTGCGAGCTTCTTGAGAACTGGGGTTTTGGCGTTACCGCTCAACCCATGTACTCCTTCCAATTTTGCACTATGGCTTACTGTTTGTGGAGCGGTAAGCGTATTAATGTCTCGTACTTAATTTATCGTTTTCTTATGGAGAGGAATGTACGCACTAACCGTAGATCTCCCGGCCATACTTGCGTTCTTCTAAATCTAGCAAAAGATGCTAGCACTGATTTAAGTGGTTTAGAGTATGACTCTAAGGATAAGGAGAAGAGTGATGGAGCGCGCGCGTGGGAGAGAATACCCGACCCCCTGAAAGTCCAGAGACCTGTCGAACCCCCACAGCCTAAGATAGATCAGGCCAGTAGCTCGAGCTCCAACTTGGAGCGTCAGCTCAACACGATCACACACATGCTGGAGTCTCAGAGGCTCCAAGCAGATGAGGATAGAGCTAGGTCTAGGAGACAGTTTAAGCACATCAGGAGTAGTCAACGCCAGCTTGGACGCGGTTTAGAGCAGGTTAGCTTTGACTACGCCCAGCAAGGAGGGTGGATTCAGGACATGGCCCTTGCGGTTAATGTCACTCTGCAGCACCCGCATACTTTTGATGGACTATTCCATTACATGTCTGATGTATACCCAGAGTCGAGTCCGGACGTCCGGGATGAGGGCGACGAGGCGACTCACTCCGACTAGACCCACCGGCCCTACGCTTAGGCAGTCGAGTCCTCTTGATTTCACTATATTTTTCGTTGAGGAGAACGAAGCGCTTGAGTGTGAGGGGATTTTAGCTATCCGCTAGTTAGCCATTGCATAGCCTTGTTACATGTAATTTAGTGAGTCAGTTTACATGTAGATTTCAGTCGGTTAGATATGTTTTCATTTGCACGTTTATTTATGCATTGTATATATTTGTTTGCACTTTTATTTATTGAGTCCACCTACCCCTAGTTGTTGTTAATCGAGTTGGCTCAAACATTTAGAGTTAGGAAAATTAAATTAAAAACATAAGGAAAAATTAAAAAATTTAGTCCTAAGAATTGATTTTTTTTTAGAAAGGGAAATCAAAGAGAGTGAATGTGAAGAGGTCTCAATGATAGTACTCTCTAGGAATAGGAAAGTGTGAGGTGAGGTAGACGCGAGAAATACTAGAGTATGACGATTTATAGGGCTAATGCACTCTATAATCGTGAGTAGTTGTCTCTCAGACTAGTTATCCTACTAGTGCTACACCACCGTCACTTAGGTAGTCGTCGACCCTCCTCGTAGTGGTAACGGAACAGCTGTGCGAGTGATTTTTATGGGGGCCTCACGTCCCGTCTCACAGCCTAGGTCCACTAGTTACCCCTTTTGATCCATTTACCCCTTTTATTCACAGCCTCTAGCCTTGGAAGTCGTTCCTTGTGAATTGTGTCACTAGTTAGAATGGTCCCTTCCTATGTTTCATGATAGAGGGAGTCGAGTTAGGGAGGTTCAATGAGGGTGAGCTGATTTGATACATCTTGAGTGGATTCTCTTACATGTCGTCTTTTGAGGGGATGTGAGGGTGAGTTAGAGACGGTAGCACACTTCAGTTTGGCGGTGAGTCGTGTCCCTACACCACGATCAGAGGTGGAGTACCGACGTGCGTGATGTTCTTTCCGCACGTCATGGGGTGTGGGTTGGTTGATCTTATAGAAGTTTGCGCTTGATTATTCATTTATATTCTCTATATCTTAGGTGATGAGGAGGATCGGTTGGAAAAGCACGTTTACACATTGACTACCGGGTTTTTGATATGGTTTACATCGAGTGTGGGGGTGTCCACATCTATTTGATTACATCACTGATTTGACACATTCCACCCCCGCGTTATCTATTTTGAAATTTTATCTCCTCGGATATTTCTATCGTATTGTTTGCTCCATTTGCTTAATGTATTAATAAAAAAATGAAAAAAAATGAAATTGAAAGTAAAGGAATAAAGGAGCAAGATTGAAATTGAAGACCGAGGAGATTAGCTATTGTTCGAAATCTTCTTCACATTTGTGGCCACGAGAACGGCGTTGCACCAAGATTGAGGGAATGAGGGCCGGAGTAGTTAGATTCGGTGGAGTTCCTTAGATTTTGGTGAGGGAGTGTGAGAATCCGTTTTGTGAGATATATCATGACGTCTAGGAATGCGCTTCTAAATATCTTATCCTACCCATCATAAGTTTTCAGCATTTTAACCCGTGGATAAATAGCTCGGATGGTAGGTGCTAGGGATACGTTTGATGAGTGTGCGGAAGCAACTTATTTTGTGTTCGTTCCCGTTTTGTCTGACGAAGCTGGCCGCAAGCTCTATCGATCACCTATTTATATAATCTTCTAGGGGATGTAAGAGTCTTATGACATGCCGGTATATTCTTCGGGATTTACCAATCTCTACCAAAAAGAAAAAAAGTGTTATTAATTTATTGTATTGTACATATTTGAGTTGCATTGTATATATCATGTAGTTTGCATCGTCGTGTCTTTGTGTATTGAGTCGTGAGTCATGTTGGCTAGCTGAAAGTGAAGTATGTAAAGCGGTGGGGTATGCATTAGTTTTGGTTTTGGTATGTATGCAATGTCTCAAGTGTGGGGGTTTTTCAGTGTCATTGTTGCTCGGGACGAGCAACAAGGTAGTGTGTGGGAATTTGATAGAGCCTTTTAGGAGCTATATTTCTTTGACATTTACCACATGTTTGATAGGTTTTTGGAGAGTTTTTGAGCGTAATATTGTTGAGATGAAATGATTTATCACTTGTTCCTTCATACGCGTAATGTTAGTTCAAGCATGTTCTTTATGTTGATTTATGCTTAATTTTTCGGATTTAATCGCTTGGTTTAGTTGTTGTTTTTTCTTTGACAGGACATAGGGCTATTGGAGTGATTTGGAATCAAGAGCATGAACTTTGAAAGCAAGGAAGGGCAAGGAAAGAGGCTCGGGAACCAAAAGGATGAGAAGTTGAAGATTCAAGAAGGAGCAGCCCAGACCATTTTGGCCCGAAATGCTAGCCGAAATGGTGGCCAAAATATATCACATTTTGGGCCGAAATGCTAGGCATTTCGGGCCGAAATAGGCAGAAGACTTGCGCGGTTTTTTGGGGCAAAAATGCAATTCTTGAAGACTTAGCTTCCCTACTTCAACCTAAACATCTAGGGACGTGAATAGACCTCAGTTGTGAGCCAAGAACACCAAGGAGAGCAAGAAGAACACGTTGGAAGCATCATCAAACAAGGAGATGAGCCCGGATCAACGCCATAACACTCTTTTTAGCGTTTGATCTATTTTCCTTCTTTTCTTGTATGAAATATTCAAACAATATGTTATCTTTTGTTATGAGTAGCTAAACTCATACCTAGGAATCTATGGAGAGGCTAGTGTTTATGTTTTGATGATAATTCTTCCTGATTTTGGATGAACTTTCATGCCAGGATTTGTGATTCAATGGAGATTGTGCTAGTTTATTTCCTGTTGAGTTCTTTCATTGAAAAGTGAGGACTAAGATGTATGATGTTGGTTATCTTTTTCTTCATTCAATCATGAACTTGGCTTAAATACAATCATAGTAGCTAAATATCTCGTTTATTATGCATAATCCTTAGTAACTTAGGAGTCATGACCCGACCTTGCTATTTAACTAGTGAGTGTGTGAGAGAAACTCTACCCTACTTGGGATGAGTGGACGAGAAAATTCTTAATCAATGAGAATGAGAAGTGAGTTGAGTAGGAATGGCTAGAAGAGGGTAGACTCGGTAGGAGGTAGTGAAGTGTTCGTGTGGTGGTGGTCTGAGAGGACTTTATTCCGTGCACTACCATTAGCCTGCTAGAACGTATTGGTAACTAGAGTTGGCCTGAGAGGGACAAATCGATATTGGTGTGTAGAATGACAAGAGACCGATAGATAATTTTCAATGCCATTACCCAGCTTAGCTAACTAAGAGTTGTCATGTTAGAACATGAAATCCGGAATCGTCAAAACTGCCCTAGGTGATCTATAGATTGCCTAGTTTTCTCTCCTTGGTTTAATCTAAATCATTTCTTTTGCTTAATCTTATTTATAGTTTATAGTCACTTTGATTGAGGATGACAACACTCCAATTGCAAACATTTTTACCAGTTACTAAGTAGGTTAAAGTAGTCGTTAAACTTAGAAAATCAGCACCTTCCCCTGGGTTCGATAACTCGGAGTCCCAAATACTCCAT
The DNA here is from genome assembly GCA_023055425.1 of Linanthus parryae. Classification (NCBI taxonomy): domain Eukaryota; kingdom Viridiplantae; phylum Streptophyta; class Magnoliopsida; order Ericales; family Polemoniaceae; genus Linanthus; species Linanthus parryae. The sequence continues at coordinate 122,629,535 of JALGPY010000003.1, read as the reverse complement.
TATATTACTTCATTGTATACTTGCGCAGCAACGCGTAATTTAGGCGCGTGCAGTGATCTTCTGAGAGATGGATTGAGTGAAATGAATCTCCGTCTGTGTTGCTTGTCAATTCTGAGAATGTTCTGAGTCTCTGTGTTCTTTTCTATTGAAAAATCTTCAGTCATTTCCTCTTATGCAGCTTGTTTGAATAGCAAATCTTCAAGATCTTCTCTTAACAAACTTTCCTAAAAAGTAGCTGCAAATCTTGACTTGTCTAACATCTCTTCCCAACGGCTAGTGCTCAATATCTTCAAGGATGTTGACTTGATCTTGTAGCTGAGTGTGTTAGGAAGGTCCAGACGAGTTTGCCTAAGCACATAATCAATCAAACATTCCAGTTTCCTTTTCTACAAGAACATAGTTTAGGCAAGTGATCCTGCAAAGTAGGTAATAACTTTTCCCTGCAAAAACTTGTTCAAATAGATAGGTTAACAACAATTTAAATCAACAAAATGATTTGTCTTTCATCATCAAAGAACATATAATCAAGCATAGGGGATTGGAAATCAGATCAGGAACATAAGCTCCCCCTAAGTTCATGCTGTAGAATGGTTTGTATATTTCGAACCTTTGAAAGTTGTTTCGAGACCTTGAAACAGACAAGTTGTTTCAAGCATTTGAAACAATCTTTAACTTACAAGATCTAAAGCTATGCGTAGTAGACCTTATCTTCCTAGAAATTTCTCTTGTTGGTACTGGGTTTGTATATTTTTGGCTGCAATGGTGGTGGCAGAGTGGTTGTTTCGATACTGTTGATGGTGGTGTATTAGGTTGTAAAATCATTTAAGGATTCTCATATCCAGTTTTAGCTAAAAGAAAATTGAGAATTTTATGGGTGTGTTTTGGTGTTCTTGATGACAAACAATGGGTAATATAGTCCAAAAAATACAAAGGGACAATATAGTTAGAAAAAATTCCATCTCCCACATTTTAAACAGAACATGACAGAAGGGTGCAAAGTGTCCATGAAATATTCCATTATAGAGGTGCAGACTGTCTTTTTTCAAAAATCAGAACAGCGAAATTAAATTTATTCAAAACTCAGGAATGGTTATTGTCTTTTACCCAAAGAACTAACAACATTTTCCACATAGATAAGTATACATGAAACCACTATCTATAGTTCTGTTTTACCAAACCGGATTTGGTGTATATGGATCAATTTCATCTAGATCTATAGCCATTTTTTCACTAAGGTTTAGTTTACTCGAGTATCATCTTATTTCCTTTTTCGGGTTAGTCATGGTCTTCCTTTTTGTCAGTCTACTACCCTGGATCAGGAGGGTACCATTTGCCCTAATAGACATTCTAAATGCCTATGATACACCTGGCCGGACCACTCCAACCGACCTTTTCGTCGTTTAAACACTATTTTAACTACCCCGAATGTAATTGTTATCCCTCAGAAATAAATGTCATTTTTAGAGAGGTTATCACTATTTTTGATTTGTCATCTTCGTGGAGTCATTGTCACCACTAATGAGTCATTGTCATCTTTATGAATGTTAGTTGTTATCAATGTCATCATCGGCTAGTTTACCTTCACACTGGGTCACTTATTGAACCGAATAAAAACCAATTTGGAAGGCACATAAAAAACACACCCTTATTTTCTTCATATGTACTTCCTCTGTTTCTTATCTTTCTTCCAGTTTTGAGTTTTACGATTATTCATCAGGCCACTTTGACCCGATAATTTGATCAGCAATGCTATGAAATTTTTGGTAAATTTGTATGGTGTTGTACAGAAAACTTTACTCTACAACACCATAAAAAATTACAGGAAAATTACATCGTTTTGCTATCCAAATCACCAGGTCAAAGTGACATGCCTACGGATGAAAAAGTCAAAACTGAAAGAAAGAGAAGAAACAGACCAAGTATTGTCTATCAAGTCATCGAACGCTGCGAACATTTTCAGTATAAAAAATTAAATTTGTTGTTAATCAAATCGTGAACTTACAAAGACCAAGGTTTGGTCAATGTGCTGGTGCGATAAAACAAGTCGTGGTCTGATCCACATTGGAATCCCTCCCATCCTTATATACCACTGTCTCTCCTCTTTATTTCTATTATTACCTTTACCAGTAATCACTGTGTCACTTTGACGCGGTAATTTAGATATTAAAATGATCTAATTTTTTGATAATTTTTTCATAGTATTGTAGAATAAAAATTGTTTTTTAACATGGTGAAAAATTTATTAAAAAATCACAGCATTTTCCTGTCGAAATCACACTCTCAAATGATTCAGATATGAGTCAAAAAATCTAAATGAAACTAAAAAACATAGACGGCTTGGTACCACCTAGCCGTGGGGTTCGGGTATGGTACCGTACCAATCTGTCATGTAACTGTACAATCCTAATCGTACCCCTCAGGGTAAGCCACGTCGCACAATCAAAGAGCTAAAAAATTGAGATTAACCACTACACACTTGTTCCCAACTATTAACTAATCTCTCTCTCTTCTCTTCATGTCCTTGTCATCTCTTTCAAGTTTAAATTTTCAACCCTGTTTCTCTCTCACATGGACATAACCTAGTACTGCAACTTTCTTCTTATTCTTTTTGTTCACCTCAATTCCGTCTCTTTCTCCCTGATGCAAATCGTTCCACTCTTTTTGATTCATCTGCACAAAATGGAACACAAATATACATTGTTACTGATAAGAGCTAAAATTTTAAGCGGAGATGTCTTGATAAATAAGCCCAAATAGTGGTAGTTATTATTTAATTTGAGTAGGGCCTAAAATGAATTTGATGAACAAAATATGAGTAAAAATTATAATTTCAAAGAGTTGAGTGGGGGCTATAGCCCCCACAATCCCCTACTTGCATCTGCCACTGGTTACTTACATTATCCATATTTTTGAGTTAAATTGGTAACTTTTTTTTAACACCAAATCATGATGGTTGAATGTTAATTTTGTAAACTGTAACGTACTTGTTCCAAAGACTAGCTCCAACAGTGGTGCAAGATGGCACCCAGCACCTTAATTAGCTGCTTCAACAGCAAAGGGCCAGGGGAGTTCGGCTTGTTAATCTTGCGTGGAAGAGGGAGGTGGGTTGGAGACCGTGGGTTTACACCGGTCCCACGGTCTGATGGTGATGTTGTTTTTCTTTTCTTTTTTATTTTCCTTACAATAAAATTCTGTGTTTTTTATGAAAAAAAATGTATTTGAGTATATTTTCAGAAACTTTTTTTTAGGAAATACTATCTCCGTTTCATGCGTTTCTTCCCACTTAAACTTTTTTCACTATTCACCAGATCACTTTGAGCCGGTGATTTAATTAACAAAACGATACAAGAATAAGTTAATACAATTTTAATAACTTATAATATTAAAATATATATTACTTCGTAAATTCTTATGCTTATTTATAATATATAATTGTTAATTTGTATTGGGTGATAATTTAAATAAACAAACATATTAAAACATTTTATTAAAATATAATAAGAGGGGTAGGAGAGGTTCTCTACTCTTGTGGAATAACATTCAAATTTGTAAATATCAAGGTAAATTATGTTAGAAACCGGTAGGTCAAGTGGGGGTGGGAGAGTACCACCATAGTTGTGAAATTCGTTCCGGTCGCCGTTTCGTTTTACTCTGGGGAACGGAAGGAACCGGGATTCGGACAGAACGGCTATCCGTTCTGGATTTACCGCTGTAGATAGTGCTTTCTGAGCTGACAGATCTTGGCCACGTGGCAACCATCCAGCACACCATATTGTGCTCCACACACACTGGATCACCAGCCGAGCTGATCCATGTGGGGGCTGCGAGACAGAGCCCTCGCATACCACTGCACGGGACTTGTAGGGACTTAGTGGTTTGGAGGCTAGAGTAAGCCCTGTCGCGTGCGAGCCAAGCCCGCACGCAAGCCAAACCCGGTCAATCCGGTCAGACCCGGTCAACCTCGTAACGGTTCCGGTATTCGCGCACCACGTGCTGTAACGGTCCCTATATACTCGGGCGAACGTGCCGTTATGGTTAAGCTAATTAAGCCGCCATCAATGGGCGCATTAACCACACTACAACGGTCACGTTCTCTGCTATATATAGGACGTTAACCTTTCCATACAAAGGAGACCACACTGGCCATACGCGGAAGCTCTGCCAAACCTCTGTCTCTCTCTCAGACATTACTACTGCCTTACTCTCTCCCTACACACAACCCCACTCTTCCTGTGCGATCCTTGATCCTATACATACGGTGTACACGGAGGTCTCCCCGCCGGAATCTCTTGTGCACATTTTGGTGAACCCGACGTGAATCTTACCAGCAAAAGCAACCATGTCTCAGGAGGATGATATCAGCAACAGATCACCTTCCACCGAAACCGCCTCGGGAGAGGAAACCCGCCGTACTCCTACCACTCCCGGCGAGACACCGACAGTAGAGTCTTTGGACGCCACCGTCCAAAGTCAGGCGAAAGCTCTCAAAGCTCAGTCTGCGCAATTGGAAAGGATCTTGGCCGTTCTGGGCACCCTTGCGCCGAATCCTTCATCATCCACCGCCGTCCCTCAAGGAGGAGGAGCTCCTACTGCTTCGGGACTGGGAGTGTCAACCACGCCTCCCAACCCTAATCTGCAGATTCCACCGGCGACTACGCAGCTGCCTTCGATTCAGGGGTCAACAGCTCAGATGTTGCCCCTCGCTGCTCACACTCCTCAGCCCTCGGCTTTGGCGTCTAACCAAACTCTGCAGTACCCTTTGCCTCCTTCAACGGCGATCTGAGGCGATGCGATTAGTCAATACGTTCCCAATCCTTCGACGGCATATGTGTCGCCTCCGCCTGCGGCAACCCCTCCCTCAGCCACCGAAGGAAGCATTCCAGAGTGCATGACGTCTCTGCAGAAGCGCATGGACACTATTCTGGCTCATCAGTCATTCGCGGATATCATTATACCGAAGTTAGACAACGATCCACCCATTCCACGAGAGATCTATCTCATGCCTAACCCGGCGGGGTACAAGGCTCCTAAATGGGACAAGTTCGAGGATGTCAACGGAAACGCTCATGAGCATGTCATGCGTTTCATTGATGTCATGGGGCCGTACGGAGCTGATCCCAAACTGCTGATGCGAGAGTTCCCGAAATTTCTAGGGAACGTAGCGTACAAATGGTACCGAACATAGAAAGTCGGATCCGTGAAGACTTGGGACGACATGGTCCAGAAGTTCTACACCAAGTTCTTCCAGATGGAAGAAAAGGTGAAGATGATCCATCTCTCGCGGATGTATCAGAAGCGCGAGGAGGACGGGATCACTTTCATCAAGAAATTCAGGGCGAAATCCTTGGAGTGCAAAGATCCAATGCTCGAAAGCCGGCTCGTAGAGATATGCCTGCAGTGCATGCGAGATGAATACAAAGGTATGCTCATCAATTTGCAAACACCTACGTTTTCAAAGTTAATTGAATGCACGAAGAACATCGAGCCTATAGTCGAGAGGCAGAAAAAGAAGAACGCTCCGGAGCGATCTTCGAGCGGCGCCACCTACAAGATCGGAAGATTCAGCTACAAGAGGGGACGTGAAGCTGAGGTCAATACAGTTTCACCCCAGAAGCAAGCGAAGGTTGTGAACTTCGACGTACCACCCCTACCATGCTCGGTAGAGGAGGCAAGCGACCTCTGCAGGCAGTGGCGTAAGGACGGTGTCCTACCGCCACTCGAGAAGATACCCTCCAAGGAGATGGTGAGAGACCCTAAGTGGTGCGAGTACCACGACAAGGTCATGCACCCCACGGCTGAATGCAAGAAGCTCAGATTCGCGTTCGACCAGAAGATGAAGAACGGCGAGCTGATCGTCAGTGATCACAGGAAGGATGTACGCAACAACCCACTTCCTGCTCATGCGGAGCAAGGCTCGAAAGGCAAAGAGGTCGCCATGATCTCGATCGTAGACTTGGAAGAAGTGGCAGAGGATGGTCTACCCATCATTACCGAGGTACACGAAGACGAAGACTACAGCATGGACACAGAAGATGAGCGTGCCGACCGGATGAAGGGGTCGCACGGCTTCAGCAGATTCTTCGACGAGATGAATTTCTCGGAGAAATGTCGGACAGAAATGACGAAGGCGATCTTAAGGATAGCAGAGGACTATGAGGAGGATCTTGTAGTCTCCAACGGGAAAGTCATCAGGGCGTCTCGCTCTACAGAAAAGATTATGACCTTTTCTGCCAGCGACAAGAAGACAGATGCGAGCCATCAGAGGCCTCTGTACGTGACAGCCATCATCAACGGCGTCGAGTTCAAGCGAGCATTCGTCGATGGAGGGGCAGCGGTCAACGTCGTTTCGCTCCAAACACTGAAGCTAGCAGGGATTCCCGAGCACAAGATCGTCAGGCGTCCATCCTCGCTGATGGGATTCGGAAGCGACTCTAGAATGACGATCGGATGGATCCGCCTGGGCGTTCAGATCGGCAGAATCAAGTGCTCAGCAAAGTTCTATGTCATAGACGCGAACACCACATATCACATGATCATAGGTCGAGCCTGGATTCATCGCTTCGACGCAGTTCCTTCAACGGCTCACCAGGTCATGAAAGCTATCTGGAATGACAGAATAGTCGAGATCCCGGCTTCGACGAATCCATTCAACTTGGATGAAGCACATATTAGCGAGGCAGTGTGGTTCACCGAGATGGCGGACGAGCAAACGCCGGGACCATTCAATCCTACTCCTTTGCCTCTCTGGGAGGACATCAAGGACCAGTCACCTGCGGGGGTAATGGTGACAAGAGAAGATGCCAAAGAAAAGCCGTCTACACGCGAGGAGGCACCGCGTATCGCATACCATCGGAAGAATGTGTATACTCTGAAGAGAATCGCAAAGCATGACCCCGAAGGCAAGGAGATAGAAAGCTTCTACGCCAATGGGAAGAAATGCTATCGCATATGAAGGTGCGCGGGGATGTCCTCACACGGGCATGGGGATATCCCTGGGCAAATCAATCAAATCGAGAAAATCGCGCTGACGGAAAAGCCAACACAGGGCGCTCCAGATGAGAAACTCAAAGAAGCACCTGAATGCATGGAAGACAGGCCCAGACCACAAAAACAAGAGCTAAAGGAAGTGTTCCTCAGCCCGAACGAGGAAAAGAAAAGGCCAGTCTTTCTAAGTGCGGACCTCACAAGCGAAGAGGAGCAAGGACTGCTACAACTCCTAACTGAATACAAGGATGTGTTCGCATGGGAGTATGATGAGATGCCGGGACTTGATACAAGCATCACTATGCACCGCTTAGACATCATTCCAGGGTCTAAGCCGGTAAAGCAGAGCACAAGGAGCTTCAGGCCGGAGCTTAACGTGAAAATCAAGCAGGAGATTGTCAAACTCCTGGATGCCAAATTCATAGAGCCGAATCATCATCCCACATGGCTGGCCAACATTGTGCCGGTGGTGAAAAAGAACGGACATCTCCGCATCTGCATGGACTTCCGAGATCTCAATCGCTTCTGCCCCAAGGACGATTTCCCACTGCCCAATATCGATTTGCTTATCGATTCAACAGCGGGCCACCGCATGTTCAGTTTCATGGATGGTTTCAGCGGGTACAACCAGATCAAGATGGACCCCAAAGACGCGCGGAAAACTGCATTCATCACTCCGGTGGGGGTGTTCAACTACACAGTGATGCCGTTCGGTCTTAAAAACGCGGGTGCGACCTATCAGCGGGCCATGATGGCTCTGTTCCACGACATGATGCATAAAGAAGTGGAATTCTATGTGGATGACCTGGTGGTTAAATCCAAACATGAAGCAGATCACCTCGCGGATCTACGAAAGGTGTTCAATAGATGCAGATGCTTTCAACTAAAGATGAATCCCATGAAATGCGCATTTGGGGTAACATCAGGGAAGTTCTTGGGATGCGTGGTTCATTGCCAAGGGATCGAGCCTGACCCTGCGAAAGTGTCAGCTATCACTGGCATGACGCCACCTCATAACCAGAGTACCTTGAAAACATTCTTGGGAAAGCTATCATATCTGCGAAGATTCATCCCAGCGATTGCAGAAATCACCTGCTGTTTTAGTGCTCTTCTCAAGAAGGACGCCGTGTACAACTGGGCTCCGGAGCACGAAGCTGCGTTCGAAAAGCTGAAGGATTTGCTGACGTCCTCAAAAATAATGATCGCACCTCAACTGGGATCACCGCTTCTGCTATATCTGACATCAACAAGGAGATCCATAGGAGCACTCTTGGCTCAAGAGTACGAAGGCCAAGAAAGGCCCATCTACTACATCTCTCGCATTGTGCAGCCTGCTGAATCAAGGTACACAGACATCGAACGTCATTGCCTTGCCTTGTTCTTTGTGATAGAAAAGTTGAAACACTATTTTGCATCACATAAAGTAGTAGTGGTCACCAAGAGCGATCCCATACGATATCTGCTAACTCACACTACTCCTGGCGGGAGATTGGCGAAATGGTACATGACCATCTCTCAATATGATATCACATGCGTGAGACCGCGAGCGATCAAGTCGCAGGCGGTAGCGGATCTGTTGGCACAGTTCCCCGATAACAGCCACGAGCCCGTAATCGAGGAAGAGCTCGAAAGCCCTGAAATCTATGCAATCGACATGCCCTATTGGACGCTCCACTTCGATGGCTCGTCAACGAGGAAAGGTGGAGGCATTGGGATAGTCTTGACCAAGCCGGATGGGGAGGTCATACAAATGTCCGCCAAGCTCAACTTCGCAGTTACAAACAATGAAGCGGAATATGAGGCTCTTATCGCAGGGCTTTGTGCAACAAAAGCTCTAGAAGTAAACAATCTAACGGTCATGGGAGACTCCAAGTTGATCGTTAAGCAAGCCTCGGGCGAGTACGGTTTGAAGGAGATCAACCTTCTATCTTACCGAACCCTAGTACAAAAGCTGGTACAGCAATTCTGTGATGTGAGGTACGAGCACAAACCCCGAGCAGATAACAGACATGCGGACGCTTTGGCAACCTTGGGATCTAAGGTCAGCACAGACAAATGTCCCGCAAGGATCTCCATTGAAGTGCGAACATCGTCGGCATTGACAGAAGATGTGTGCGACGACGAACACATGGATGACACGGATTGGAGAAAAGCAATCCTACAAGCTATTGCGGAAGGCACAAGCAGTGAAAGCTGGGCACTCAAAAAAGGGTACTGCATACATGACAACACCCTTTACTACAAGGGTCCTGGCGGAATACTCATGCGATGCGTCTCCGAGCAAGAGGGACAACTGTTGTTAGAAAAGATTCACCAACATGCTTGCGGAGAAAGCGAGGTGTCAATCTACCGCAAGGCTCAGAGATATGGCATTCATTGGCCAGACATGTCAACAGCCGCGGCCCTGATACAAGGGAGGTGCGAGAGCTGCGCACTAGTCAAGGACTCACTACTCATCGCTCTAACTGATGACGACACGGATTGGAGGAAGCCACTCTTTGATTTTCTCACCCAGGGCACCGTGCCCGAATCGAGAAGAGAAGCCGAGAAATTGAAAAGGAAGGCATCTCGATATGTAGTACAGGAAAACCTGCTTTGGCGAAGAGGTCACGAGGGCAACTTGCTGCGATGTCTAGACGGCAGAGAAGCACAAGAAGTTATGGACCTTTCTCATCAGGCGGAACACCAAGGAGGTGCGAAATTATGTAGGCAGCTCCTCTCAATCGGATATTTCTGGCCCACTATGGAGGTCGATTGCCGCACCAAAGTACGACGCTGCCAAGAGTGCCAATTCAAAGGAAACCTAGTGCACGCTCCCGCCGTGGATCTACATGCATTAGGGACGCCGTGGCCATTTCACACATGGGCTCTAGACTTCATCGGTCCCATCCGACCAACGTCACACGGGAATCATTTCATTCTCACTGCAACTGAGCTATTCACCAAATGGGTGGTAGTACCACTCAAGACGGCAAATGCGCTAGCTGTGGTCAACTTCATTCAAGAGAACATCATATGCAGGTTCGGAATCCCAAACACCATTCTTTCAGATAACGGTACTCCCTTTGTTAATCGCCAGGTAGCTGCGAAATTAGCGGAGTACAACATCAGGCAAATATGTTCTACTCCCTACTACCAGAAGGGGAACGGGCAAGCCGAAGCAACCAATAAAACGCTGTTAAGAATTTTAAGCAAGATGGTCGCAAATGACCACAAGAAGTGGGCTGACTCTCTAAGCATAGCTCTGTGGGCCTACCGAACTTCTCCAAGGACACCCACGGGGGCCTCACCGATCCTACTATGCTATGGGGCCGAGGCCGTGGTACCTGCGGAGGTGAGAGTCAATTCGGCAAGACTGGCTTTCCACACACTCTACGAAAATCAACGTGATCATGATTTAGTCTTGCTGGAGGAAAAGCGAGAACAATCCAAGAGGACCAACAAACGATATCAAGAAAGAATCGCTCGCGCTTACAATAAGACGGTCCAGCGAAGAGATTTCGCAGTTGGAGACTTGGTCTTGCGCGCATCTGACCACTGTATGCGAGAAGCGACTCACCCGAAGTTCGCAGCCAATTGGGAAGGACCCTTCGAAGTCACAGAAGTCTTTGACAGTGGCTACTGCAGCATACGAAGGTTGCACGGCACAACCTCAACCCCGAGTTCAATCAACATGCGCTGGATTAAGAAGTACTATCCCTGACTTCTCTCATTTCATGCGTTTTATTATAACGTCGCTTAATGTCTTGTATGGCTACGATTTACACAATCTCCTCTCCCATATGAGAGGATTGTAATCTCATCTCTCCCATATGAGAGCGTTATAATAAGAGAATTCTCCCAAATGAGAAACTTCATATTTCTGGATGTCAATTTTACTTTATTTCAGTTTGTTATAACTGTTAACAACGAGTTATCATCTACGATAGCAATCTGCAAATGCGATCTTAATTGATCATCCAAGCCTATCTGCTACGATAGCAGCCTATACAAATGCGATCTTAATTGATCATCTAAGCCTATCTGCTACGATAGCAGCCTATGCAAATGCGATCTTAATTGATCATCTAAGCCTATCTGTTACGATAGCAGCCTATGCAAATGCGATCTTAATTGATCATCTAAGCCTATCTGTTACTATAGCAGCCTATGCAAATGCGATCTTAATTGATCATCTAAGCATATCTGCTACGATAGCAGCCTATGCAAATGCGATCTTAATTGATCATCTAAGCCTATCTGTTACGATAGCAGCCTACGCAAATGCGATCTTAATTGATCATCTAAGCCTATCTGTTACGATAGCAGCCTATGCAAATGCGATCTTAATTGATCATCTAAAGCCTATCTGTTACGATAGCAACTCATGCGAAAACCAATCTTAATTGATCTTCTAAAGCCTATCTGTTACGATAGCAACTCATGCGAAAAACGATCTTAATTGATCTACTAAAGCCTATCTGCTACGATAGCAATATTATGCAAAATGATCCTAAGTGATCTACAAAGGTCTATCTGATATGATAGCACTTGAATCTGAAAGCAGATCACAAGCCCATCCGTCAAGGTGGCACAGCTGCGAAAATACGATCTCGAACGATCTAGTGAATCATCTGCGAATTCATATGGCAGATAGCAAATGCGAAACATGTATGTAGCATTATGCCAGGCGAAATATGCCGAAACGCATGCGAAATTGTATTTTGTTGTAACAAAACAGCAGATAATACAAAAGCTATTTATCATTATCAGTCGAAAAGACTTACAATATATCTGTCTAGATAGCAGCTTACAAGCGAAAAGCTCAAATCTAACTACACAACCAACGTGGCTTACAATGCATTCAAAAAGTAGCTGACAAGCCAGCAGAGACACACTACGGGAATCCTGACTGAAAAGGATGAACCCAACGGTTCTAACACCGTCAGTGCGATAAACAGATCTGCGACTGAACATCTGTCGCAAGTGGGATCTTGCTTCAAAGAGACACATGAAGCCATACGTTCAAGATCCCAGTATTTGACAAGGCCCTTGTCAGATCAACACCCCATAACATTTGCCAGAAGAACCACCCGTTCCAGCGATCAACAGGCAAGCAGAAGCTCCAAAGGGTAAGGGCTCCTTGTAGACGGGGATGAACACAGCGGTTCGCCACCCTGAGCTCACGAACGTGGGGGCAATAAGTTCTCCTCCAGGGATGCTGGAGGAGAATTCGGCCGTTCATTACGAGACGGTAGTACGGTCACTTCGGCGCTGCACCTCACCGGGAGGCGGCCGGAAACATGACCTGCAAACATAATACACGAAGAAAATTCTTCGAACACACATGAGATATCATCTCCATCTTCTTTATGATGGTTATAAAGAACAATATTCCTCATAAAGTGGATCTTGGAAACTATTTCTATAGCACAAAGCGCAAACTCAGGATTCACAACTTGAAGTTGCCATGAATCAACGAAAAACAAGCGTTGAAGCCAGCAGTCGTAAGGACTCACGACAAAGCACATTTTTGGGATGAAGAACCCAAATGGCAAAGACAGGGTTTATATAGACCCTGTGGAGACTCTTCAGTTGCCAAAGATGAGTCAGCAGAATTCGAAAAGAGGGTAAGGTCAATCACTTACGCCTTGAAAAACGGTAACGATCAATTACCCTACTAAAGGCTACGACGATTCAGTTGCGTATCCTAATAAATGACGGATGGTCATGATTCGGATGGACTTCCCAACGAAAACGTGATTATCTTCCGAGAAATTAGCGCGAAAATCAAGCAGAGTATCAATTGCTGATGTCATAATTGGATATGCACAGAGATATCCTATCAAATCCCGGAAAGGGCAAAACGGGCAAGTTGATTCTTGTTGTTAAAAAAAAAGGGGGAGAAACCCTAGCAACATTACATTAATGTTTCAAACATTACATTAATGTTTCAGCTATTTCCTTTCTATTTTTCAAAATTCGAAAAGTCAAAGCAAATTCTTGATCAAGGAGTCATGGGGCGCGAACTGATGGCTCAGCTTCTCTACCTGTTCCACTTCTTGCTTCAGTTGCTCGCACCTGGCATTCATCTCGTGATAGAGCTTCAGAGCTTCGTCAACCTTTTGCTTTTTCTGCTCCACCTTTTGCTTCTCGGCTGCGAGGTTCTGGTGGCCGAGCTTCAAAGTTACGGCTGCGCGAATCAGAGTAACTCTTTTCATAAGAAATCTGAAACCCAGCCTGCCTTGAACTTTGGTCAGGAGATTTTGGCACATGCCACATAGCAATTCAGCACTCTGGACAGAAATGGTCGCAGGCGTAGCCGCAGACAGCTGCTCCAAAATCCAAATGGCTTCAGTAAGAAACAGCCTCCTGTCGAAGGGCCCTATCTCCAGAGATCTCACAAACGATTGGGGGTAGGTGAGGCGCATCCGAACCACCCAGTCCAAATCAGTTTTCTTCAAACCTAAAGCAATGTCAAAGCTAAGTCATGATGTCAAACTCGCAAGTGGATAATGCGAGATGCAAACAATAAAGCTTTACTTACCGGTTCCTTCCAGAATCTCACAAAGAGAAGGAATGCGCGCTGCCGGGGTGGTCGAAGACTGTCCTCGCTCCATAGCTCTCCTGTCAGCTGCGAGCTCTAACCTCTCGTAGTCAGGAGGAAGAGTGTAGGCCGCACCAGCTGCGACAGCATTCCCAACCTGCGAGCCCCAAAAGCTCCACGCAGGAATAGGTGCCACTGGCTCAGTCATCGCCGGAGGCGAAGTGACAGCCGAAGCCGCTTGGCGAGGGACGTTCTCAGATGCGGAAACATCAGCAGCACTTGTCCTTACTTCCTCAGCGCCAGTATGGGCATCTTCATCCATCAGCACAGCATCATCTTCGGCATCATCGGAAAGTTCGATGATGTCCTCGAGAGGATCACTTGCGTGTTCAGCAGCTGCGACGAGCTTCTCGGTATGGGAGCTCGGAATCGGAACATAGGACGCAGAAGGCTGACTTCTTTGCTCCAGCACAGGTTCCTCAGCATCGCCTGCGATATTAAATGCGATAGTATGAGGTAACCCGTGTTATAAGTTATTTTGCTATCTTTACTAAATCTAAGAGCAAGCACCTCCACGCGAAGGTGGGATTGAGGTATCTTCATCATACACTAAGGACGTGGAACCATGTCCTATTAGTGTCTCCTCATTAAGCAAATCTTTAAAAGGAGCGTGACCTGGGATGCGAAGAAACCAGTCATTATTCTGTTTCAAGTTGCTCAGGTCTAGCACATGCATATCGCTCAAATGATTACCTGAAGGTTCTCCGCACTTGTCTACCAGCCAACGGCGAATGTCAGCCTTTGACACACCATGCTTTAACGCACCCACAATAACATCTCTATAAGTTACTGCGAGATTGAAGATCTCACCTTTATCGCCGCCTGCGATCTATTCAAAGTCTGCTTGGGCTTGCTCCAGGGCTGCTGCATCCTCTTCCGGAACCGCATCCTCCTCCTCCGCCTGGGGAGCCACTTCTTCGGGAAGTTCATATTCCTCGCTAGCTGGACGCACTAAGTCGTCAACATGTTGCTCTTCGAGGCTCCGCTGTCTCACACGCTCGAGCTCCTCCTCTTCCCGCTGTCTTCTTCTTTCAACATCCTCTGCGGCTGTCTTCCTGGACTCAGAAAGAACGTCCTCGCTTATGGGATCGTCTAGAATGCCGGAATGGGTACTTTTGTCTCTTGGCCAAAAGGCCACCGATGATCTCACCATCATCATCATCTGCGAAAGAAATGATTGGTTTAAGAAAGAATTGCAAAAGAATTACGATAATGAGAAAGTAGACGCGACGGAGGTACCTCCTGATTCTTCCTCATACATCACCACTGTTCTTCCTTCTTCTTCATCACTTTCTCTGGTCTCCTGTCTCTCTCCTTCTTCCTCTTGGTTGAATGGAACGAAAGTCTCAACTGCGAGCTCTTTCCGCACTTTGCTGGGCATGCGACCTTTGCCTTTGTCCTTGACAGAAAGGGACCTCGCCGGAGGAGAAGTTGGAGCACTTCTGGGGGAAGAAATTATAATTCCCTTTTGCCTGGGTCTCTTCACTCTCGTCGCCGCAGTCGCTGGAGGGGACGGATCATCTCCGGGAGGAGACGAGGCCGGAGCATTGTCTATCAGCGAGTCAGCAAAAGCATTCATGACTGCGCGAATCTTGGTTTCGACCTCAGGGTCCATCCTCCATGCTAGCAGAAACGGCTGCTTTTGTCTTCTGGTGGCAACAATGGTGTCAACCAATGACTTGGAGCGATCACCAGATGCGAATCTCCGCACATGACACTACAGCAAAACAGTACAGAATAAAGGCGTCAGCATAAGGAAATCAAGAAGCTTAACGCACGCGAAAAATTGCTTACCTTGGCAAAAGCCCCGCTATATCTGACGACATGCGTGTCGCCCTTCTTAACTGCGGCGACCTTCTCCTTCAGAATGATGTCAGGACACAAATGGTTCTCACGATCCAACAGTGAGTAGCAACCATATTCAGACTCGCTCAGGCTGCAATTGGGGCGAAACGGAAAAGAATTTCTCTTGATCAAGGGAGCTCTACTTGGCTGCGCGGCCGACTGCGTCTCAATCCTCGTTTGCTGGGCAACCCAGTATGCGAGCCAGTTCTGGGAACAACCACCCTCGCGGGTCCCTTCAGGCTGCTCAAAGGGAAGATTATTCATGAATACTGTCTTGCACTCCTTTGTTAACAAGCGCTTATAGCAACCTCTGATAATGGACTGGGGCCAGATTGATGGTGCCACTGCATCGAAGCCAAACTGGGGAGAAACTCGAGTGGGGTCAACATCCACGGTAATTCTCTCGTACCTTGGACCGAGCTCACGAATATGCTCTGCGAGGGCAGGAAGGGAACCTCGTAAACACCAGCAAAAGAACTCGCGATAGCGCTCATGGAAATGCGATCCCTCTTCAAAGAGAAGCTCTTCTGAGAAGACAACACCCTTAGAGGGGTACAACTTTGGAAACCATCGCACGTTCTCAATGCGTGTGGCATAGGGCCTGGCAGTAAACTCTTTCCGTTTGTCGCATATCAAACTCCAAACGCACTTAGTGTTGCTCGCCCCAAACCACCTCGCAGCCCTGCCGCTGTTACGCTCTTCCGTCTCGCCTGGGGGACACCACTTGTCGAGTTTGAGAGCAGTTGGAGCATAGGATGGCCATCGCTCGAAAACCCACATTGTCAAAAAGGAGATATTGACAAAAGTCAGTACATCGAGGCGGCCACGCGACTCTTTCATGGCTAGAACCAACTGATCAAGCCTATAGTACAGCGTGCCCAAGACCAAGGGTCCGAGTGCGACTCTCTGGCCAAGGGCGAGCCTCACAGCAAGTGGCAAAACATGGTAGAATACCCCATCATGTAGGTGGCCGTCAATTAAGTACCTCGATAGCCAAGCGCAGAGGAAAGCACAAAGGGTCAAGTGATAGCCTTTACCCTCTACATAATTCTCGGCTTCTGGGTTCTCACTCAGAAGCTTCTTAGAAATGCTGCTGTTCGCATAGTCTCGAAAGAAGTACTGCAACCATTTGTTCCAGGTGTTCTTCGCAGACGTATCAACCAACTGCCAGTTTGGAAGGGCCTTGGTAGTGGTCCACCGGGTGGAGATTTTCTTCACCTCTGCTAGGCATTCCTCCATCTGTGTGTATAAAGCAATCTCCGCAGAAGTTCTCAAAGGACTCAAAGGGTCCACTTCACCCATGGGGGAAAGATCGTACAGCATATGCACGTCCTCGAGTGTGGGGGCAGCCTCGAACTCAGCAAAATGGAACGTGTGAGTCGCAGGCGAGTAACGGGACAGAAGGTCTAGAAGCATGGACTGGTCCAGCTTCACGGCAGCACCCTTCATAGCACGGACAGCGAAGTATACGCCGGCTTCATCGAGAGTCGCGGCATGATTGGTCAACACGTGGTCAATCCACTCATCCATATAGTCCAATTTCTGGACGAACGCCTGGGTAGAAATCGCAGTGTAGGGGAAGTACCCATTCTCGATTCCCAATCGAACCACATCCTCGGAACCAATCAACTCGAGCAAGGCTGAGTTAACCGGGCGAGTCAATGTTAGCAATCCCTCAACCGGGACAGGAGCAGGCATCCTCTTCGCCTTAACCCTCGCATGGTAGAAATCTTTGCCACCTAGATAGGGGGATTTTCGCCACAAGGCATGTGGAAGGTCGGGTATCTCGTCATCTTCCTTGACGGGTTTGGTTTCTTTTGTCTTGGCCATTCCTGCGGAAGAGCAAGAAAAAAGGGGGGAGAAATACCACACTTCAGTTTGAATTTCGAAATTCAAGATCTATGAAAAGAAAGATGAACAGTTTCTGGTATCAATTTCAGAAATTAGGGGGTTGCATTATCGGTGATTTCAAGATCTCACATCCGAAGCCCTTATTATTGAAGGATTAAAGCAAAAGTGGGTTCAAAGATCAAAGCTTCTTCGCAAGTTTCAACAGATTATATGTTCTGGGGCTTACAGATTCAACGCAGTTCAAGGCAAACACTGGTATCTTAAATCAAAATTGAACAAGGACAACCTTGCTTTCTTGAAGCCTGCTTGGATATGCACAACTGAAGAACACGATTTGCAGTTCTGAACTGGTGATTGATTATCTGAATCTGCTCTCGAAGATCTCCGGGTACCATTCACTTTAAGAGAAAGGAGTGATGCTTTGCAACAATGGAGGATACAAAGTATTTATCCAAAAACAATGAAGGGTTGCGTCCTTTCAGTAGTCGAATCGCAACTGTCACCGTCGAACCGCGCAATCACAGGACAAGCTGACGTCACGCCTAAAACCCTAAGAGCCAGACAGCACGACTCTAGGGGTTTTAGGTCATAATGGCACGCACGGGGGCTGAACTTACCCATATTTGAATTGGTGCGTGCCAACGACGCGTATGTTGGTTTCCGCGCATGGAAGTCTATACAGCTATGAGTCTTCACGCGCAGAAAGGGGGCTAATGTAGATAGTGCTTTCTGAGCTGACAGATCTTGGCCACGTGGCAACCATCCAGCACACCATATTGTGCTCCACACACACTGGATCACCAGCCGAGCTGATCCATGTGGGGGCTGCGAGACAGAGCCCTCGCATACCACTGCACGGGACTTGTAGGGACTTAGTGGTTTGGAGGCTAGAGTAAGCCCTGTCGCGTGCGAGCCAAGCCCGCACGCGACCTTTAGTAACTGCTTTGAGAGATTTATGGCACGAGCTCCATAAACCCGGTCAATCCGGTCAGACCCGGTCAACCTCGTAACGGTTCCGGTATTCGCGCACCACGTGCTGTAACGGTCCCTATATACTCGGGCGAACGTGCCGTTATGGTTAAGCTAATTAAGCCGCCATCAATGGGCGCATTAACCACACTACAACGGTCACGTTCTCTGCTATATATAGGACGTTAACCTTTCCATACAAAGGAGAACACACTGGCCATACGCGGAAGCTCTGCCAAACCTCTGTCTCTCTCTCAGACATTACTACTGCCTTACTCTCTCCCTACACACAACCCCACTCTTCCTGTGCGATCCTTGATCCTATACATACGGTGTACACGGAGGTCTCCCCGCCGGAATCTCTTGTACACAACCGCACTTTTACTATATTATATATAAAAAATATACATAATATGTATTTTAATAACAATGACTTATAAATTTAATTAAATTACAACATAAAGTCTAAATATGACTAATTAGTTAATGAATAACTCGTCAATAACATCACATATGTTATGAAAACAAATGATTTTTAATGTAGTTATTGATTTACAGACAGAGAAATAGAACAATATGGTTATTTGAAAAGAGAATAAATTAACTGTACGTTATAAGTTAATATGAAATTTAAGTAATGAAATCACTAAGCTTTGTACATTTTATACAAGAATTGATTATGTCATTATAAATGGTTGGGTTAACTAAAATAGAAAAAAAGCTTACATATTTGATAAAATGAATAAGGGATGCAGTTATACATTAACATGTGAATGAGGAAACAATAAGAACAAGTGAGCCCAATGGTAAGTTGTTGCATTGTGGTGAACGCGCGATTTGCTCTATGAGCACCTAAGAATGGCTCGTTGTTGTGGTGTAGGTCTTGAGTTCGAACTCGCGCACCTGCAGTTTAATTTTGAAACTTAAAAATTTGACTGGTACGAATTCACTCCTGATTCGTTCCGTTTTCCTCACGAAACGGGACGTTCCGGTCCGGAACGGAACGAATTAACAACGGTCTAAAACAACAATTAATTCACAAAAATTGAAGTAATTAGACATTCATACTATAAGCAAACACATCCTTCACAATCACTACCCTTGACTGAACCGTCAAAGGTTTTGGAAGGAACAAATTTTCCAACCACCGGCTATTATCTATCTTCGGGAGATCGGAGACATAGGCTGGGCATGAAAATGACAGAGATAGATGTCTCGTACAAGAGATACGAAATGAAGAAGAAGAAGAAGAAGAAGAAGAAGAAGAAGAAGAAGAAGAAGAAGAAGAAGAAGAAGAAGAAGAAGAAGAAGAAGAAGAAGAAGAAGAAGAAGAAGAAGAAGAAGAAGAAGAAGAAGAAGAAGAAGAAGAAGAAGAAGAAGAAGAAGAAGAAGAAGAAGAAGAAGAAGAAGAAGAAGAAGAAGAAGAAGAAGAAGAAGAAGAAGAAGAAGAAGAAGAAGAAGAAGAAGAAGAAGAAGAAGAAGAAGAAGAAGAAGAAGAAAATTGCAGTTGGGCTCAATGAGAGATGGGGATGACAGGGATGATAAGAAATGATTTTTTTTTCTATATTATAAAGAGAGAGCATTCATGTCCTTCTTTTACCCACCTTCTTTTTGCGGATGACATGCTTTTGTTTTCTCAATATGATACTGTCTTGTGTGATTTTTTCAACTAGGTTTTAAATTACTTTTGTGCTATCTCTGAACAAAAGATCAATTTTAACAAGTCTAAGATCTTAGTGTCCCCCAATGTTAGAAATAATCTGGCTCGTAGCATTAGCTCTAAGCTAGGGATTGACTTTACCCAAGATTTGGGGAAATACCTCCGTATTAACATAAAACAAGTCTGATTAGGTAGAGCCCAATATGCTCACCTTATTGAAAAATATTGGCGTGATGGAAAGCTAATATGTTGTCTATTGGTGGTCGTCTCACCCTTATTAAATCTGTCACTTCCTCCCTCCCGATTTACACTATGCAAACCCAACTCCTCCCGGTCAATGTTTGCAAGGAACTGGATAAAATCATTAGAAATTTTCTCCAGGGGGATTGCGCTGAGAAAAAAGTATGCATGCTGTAGATTGGAAAACGGTGTGTAAGAGAAAAACAAATGGGAGTCTGGGTAATAGAAAAATGAAAAATCATAATAAAGCCTTATTTTTGAAGCTCGGGTGGAATATTTTTAAAAACTCAGACTCTTTTTGGTTCAATGCCTCCGTGGTAAATACCTCATAAATTTCAATTTTTTGGATTGGCCTAGTAATAGGAATGCCACTAGAACTTGGAAGGGTATTATAAAAACTATAAATTACATCAAAAGTCATGAGTGTGTGGAGGGTTGGCAATGGTGAGAATATTTCTAAATGTACATAACTTTTTATCCATAAATTTAGACATTATATCCCGATGTATGTATACATTGTTATATGAAATTATGTCCATATGCATGCCTCTTACTGGACATCACAGGTTTTATATGCATTTTTTGAGAACCAAAAATGTCAAGGAATGAGAAATAGAGAAGTAGTCATTGGAGATCGTCCATACAATGGATGTCAAACGGAAGGCTAGCAAAAATGACACTATAATGGAATGATATTTGATTTTTGAGAAATAATGAAATAATATGGTCAAACATACGCTGATAGTGTTGTTACTGTAGAAAGTGACAAATTGTATTGATTGAATAATGATTTACAATTTACAAAGGCTAGCTATTTATACACAATTACCTATGACATACTGGCTAGATACATTGTATGAGGTCCTAGATATTAGAAACAAATAACTATAGTAGGAAACAAATAACACAATTATATGCTATAATAATTAGCATTGACCAAGACTCCTAATTATTCTCAACATCCCCCCGCAAGATGGACGGCCTGTGGGAAAGTCCGATCTTGGACATCAACATATGAAATCGTGGTCGAGGTAGAGGCTTAGTCAAGGCATCGGCAAGTTGATCATCATTGGCAATAGGCACAACGCTAAGAGACCCAGCTTGTACTTTCTCACGAATAAAGTGGAAATCAAGAGCCACATGTTTCATTCGAGAATGAAACACTGGATTCGCACTCAGACTTGTAGCTCCAAGATTATCACAGTAAACCACAGGGGGCGATGGGAGCTTGAGGTGAAGTTCAGAGAAGAGACTGGCCAGCCATGTGAGCTCGGCACAAGCATTTGCAACAAAGCGATATTCAGCTTCAGTGGATGACCGGGCTATAGTTCTCTGTTTCTTAGAGCTCCAAGAAATTGGATTGCGACCGAGATATACAATGTAAGCACCAGTGGAGGTAAAATCATCTTGGTTACCACCCCAATCCGAGTCCAAATAAGCATGAAGAACTAGAGGGGAGTTGCGATGAATAATAATACCATGAGTTAGAGTGCCAGCAAGGAACCTCAAGAGTCGCTTGAGGGCTGCCCAATGATAAGTCGTCGGTGCATGCATAAATTGGGATAACTTGTTGACATCAAAAGCAACATCCGGGCGAGTAAGGGATAAATATTGCAAACCTCCAACAAGGGTACGGTATTCATTAGGATTTTCATGGGCCGGACCATCACGGAGATTTAGCTTTAGGGTCGAGTCCATAGGAGTGAAGGCGGATTTCGCATCAGACATATGAGCTCGAGCAAGGAGATCGGAGGTATACTTTTGTTGATTCAAGAATAACCCTTTGGAGCACGGTTGAACCTCAACACCAAGGAAGTAGGATAGAGATCCAAGGTATTTGAGTGAAAACCGAGCTCATAGAGAGGATATAAACGCGGCAATAGCAGAGGTACAGGAGCCGGTAACAATAATATCATCTACATATACCAAGACAAATAGAGAATGAGAGCCATGGGATATAAATAAAGATGTGTCCGTAGCCGAATTTCGAAACCCGGCAGCAATGAGAAAGGAGCGAACCTCAGTATACCAAGCACGAGGTGCCTGTTTGAGCCCATAGAGGGCCTTCTTTAGACGACACACATGGTTGGGCTTTGATGGGTCGGCAAAGTCAGGTGGTTGAGCCATAAAAACGGAGTCAGTGAGCGTGCCCTGAAGGAATGCGTCATTTATATCAAGTTGACGGAGTGGCCAATTGTTGGTAACAGCAAGACTTAGTATTAGACGGACCGTAGCTGGTTTTATAACGGGGCTAAAGGTTTCAGTATAGTCGATGCCAGGCCGTTGGAGAAAGCCTTTGGCAACGAGACGGGCTTTGTGCTTGTGAATGGACCCATCGGGATTGTATTTGACTCGGAAGACCCACTTACAACCAACAAGGTTTTGGGAGGATTCTGGAGGAACAAGTTCCATGTTTGATTCTTCTGGAGAGCTGCAAATTGTTCCTCCATGGCAGCACGCCACACAGG
This sequence comes from Linanthus parryae, assembly GCA_023055425.1. Lineage (NCBI taxonomy): Eukaryota > Viridiplantae > Streptophyta > Magnoliopsida > Ericales > Polemoniaceae > Linanthus > Linanthus parryae. The sequence continues at coordinate 122,606,932 of JALGPY010000003.1, read as the reverse complement.
GTCAACAAGAGCTTGTTTTATGGTTTTGGGTTCAGTTGGGTGTAGTTGAGCAGTGAGGTTAAGTTTGTCAATGGGTTTGAAGATTCCATGGGATGCGCGAGTGGCATGGTGTGGTTGAGGATTCGGGTTGGGGGAAGGGGTAAAAGAGGAATTGGTAGGTTTGGGAGATGTAGTGGCAGCAGAGGTGGGATTGGAAGGCAAGGTGGTGGTGGGAAGAGGAGTTGAAGGAGGGGTCTCGGGTTGAGGTAGGATTTGGTTTGGGGTTTCGAGGATGGGTAAGGAGAAATTGCACCATTCGTCAGAAGAGGGGAGGGAAGACGAGGAGGGCAGGGTAGGCGAGTTGGAAAAGGGATAGGAGTGATCAACAAATCGCACATGGCGAGAAGTGTATACACGATTTGTCGCGGGATCAAGGCATAAGTAAGCATGTTGGGAAGGGGAATAACCAATGAAAACACACGCTATAGAGCGAGCATCAAGTTTGTGGTTGGAGTAGGGGCGAAGCCAGGGGTAGCAGAGGCTTCCAAAATTTCGAAGGTTTTGGTATTTGGGTGTGGTGTTGAATAGGCGGAGGTATGGAGAGTCATTTTAAAGAGTAGGAGTGGGCATACGGTTTATGAGATAGACAACTGTTTGGAAAGCATATGGCGCGAGAGGCATAGAGGCATGAGAGAGGAGAGCAAGACCAGTGTCAACAATGTGCCTGTGCCGTCGCTCCGCAAATCCATTGTGTTCGGGAGTGTGGGAGGGGGAAGTTAAATGTTGAATGCCAAACTTAGCAAAGTCAGGTTTAAGTTTGTCAAATTCACCCCCATTGTCAGAATAGAATGTTAAAATAGGTCTGGAGAATTGTTTCTCCACCAAGTTTTTAAAGGCTAAGAATGTAGAATGTGTATCGGATTTCCTTTTGAGAGGAAATAACCAACTGAATTTTGTATAGTGATCGACAAATATGACATAATATTTGAATTGATTGATGGAGTAAATGGGCGATGACCATAGGTCACTGAAGATTACTTCAAGAGCATTGTGAGATTGTAGGGATGACACATTAACTTTTATAGATTTGACAGGCATTGCAAAAAGTTTCCAAACTATCAGATTTGATATTCATATGTGAACAAATGGACTTAAAAACAGAAAGATGCGGATGCCCCAAGCGGTGGTGGAGATCCGTTTTATTGGTGGAGAGGGTGTGGACTTGCGGGGACGACGACGGCCAGTAGTACACTCCGTCTTTTGCTGCTCCAGTAAAAAGAATGGCACCGGTATCTTATGCATTAAAGGAACATGAAAAACATTAGAGAGTTGAAATTTAGAATATAAGAGAGTAGAACCAGTGTTGTGAATAGGGAGACCAGATCCGTCACCGATGACTATCTCGTCAGTACCATCATAAGGTGAATGGAGGGCGAGATTTTCGAGGTCAGCAGTTACGTGATGCGAGGCACCACTATCAAGGAGCCATGGGGAGGGGGTCGGCTGGTTGAGGACAGTGGGATTGGCTTGGGCAGTGGTTGTTGGGGTGGGGTTACAGGTGTAGCGAGGGACTTGAATGTTAGGGTAAAGCGATTTGAAGACGGGGCAATAGTAAAGGGTATGTCCGTGATGCGAGCACCATTGACACTGCCCTTTAAAGGGAGTCTTTTGGGTTTGGGTGACATCGACGGATGAGGGTTGTTTAGTGCGGGGAGTGATGGAGTTGTGACGAGAAAAGGTTGGGTGTGCCATAGCCGGAAAGGACACGGCAGGGGTAGGAGTGGACTGGGCTAAGGTCAGTTCTCGATTTAGGGGTTTTTCGAGAAGGGCAGGAAAGGAAATGGGTTGATCTCGAGCATTGATCGCGTCAATAACAGGTTGGTAAGTGTTGTCTAACCCGTCAATAACATGGTCAGTGATGTCTTCCTCGGATATAATGGTGCCTAGAAGGGCTAGTTCATCAACGGTGGTTTTGATTTTGGTCATATAATTGGAGATGGACGATGAGCCTTTGGTAATGTGTTTGAGTTTATGACGTAATTGTTTGATGTGACCACGAGTGGGAAGAGCATAGGACGACTCAAGAGTCTTCCATGCTTCATAGGTCGTGGTGGTTCGGTTAAGGAGAGGGCTTAGAGCTGAGGTTAGGGTACTGGCTAGAGCACCAACTAATAGTTTGTCTTGCCAGAACCAAGTTTGGTAGGCCGGGTTGGGAGAGACGGATTTATCCGCATCAGTAATAGTTTTAGAAGGAGGAGTGCTGCCGTCAATGTAAGACACTAAGTCATAGCCATGGAAGAGGGATTCAATTTGTAGGCGCCATTGGCGATAATTGGATCCATAAAACTTGGCTACGGAGTGCACATTGAGGAGTACAAGGGGTTTCGATGGTTCGTCCGAGTTGGGGATAGTGGCGGACGACATGATTGAATTGGGTTTATGAAATCAGGGAAGGAATGGACCTTGGCTCTGATACCATGTAGAAAGTGACAAATTGTATTGATTGAGTAATGATTTACAATTTACAAAGGCTAGCTATTTATACACAATTACCTATGACATACTGGCTAGATACATTGTATGAGGTCCTAGAGATTAGAAACAAATAACTATAGTAAGAAACAAATAACACAATTATAGGCTAGAATAATTAGCATTGACCAAGACTCCTAATTATTCTCAACAGTTACCATATATTATAAAGATTACCAAATAGTTGAAATCAAAGAGGCCTTTAAATTGCTGTGGAAATAACTAAGAGCAAAACGCAGGAATACGTTCAAGAATCATTACTATGGCTCGATCATTGGTCTACCTTCTCCTAATTGTTGCACTTTTCCTTCAGCTTCTTGCATATTCATCTTCTTCTAGGGTGGGCGTGGCTGTTACCCAGAAAGAGTCCAAGACCGATGATATATACAATCCTATATGGGACTTGAACGATCCTGTGATCCAAAAGCTTGCGAAATTTGCGACGGAAGAGATCAGCAAGAGGGTGTCTGAGCCGCTTGTTTTTGTAAAGATTTTGAAGGGAGTGTACCGTACTGGTCACCTTAGCAACTATTACTGCAAGTTGGACATTTTGACATCTAGCGACCACTCTTCAGCGCAATACGAGGCCCTTGTTTCATATGACCCTTTCGGGCTCACACGGACAAAATTCTATACATTTAAGCTGTTGAAAGATTGAAGAGTGGCTGGTTTAATTATAAAGATCGATATTCTTGTAATTTGAGATAAGCTCGTACTAAATAATAACCAATAATTGCAGCGTCCCTAATTTAGTTCTTCAATAATATTTTTACATGCACCGTGCAATCTCCAATTTTGGTGGTTCTTTGCAAAGTTAATCTAGACAATGTGACAAGTCTAGTGAAGCTGGATGCAAGCATTTCTTGATGAAAAGGTCGGTGGATAAAGAGGCGAAAGAACAACAAAATGAAAAATAATATAATCATTCAAATCTATCAGATATAGAATTTCATGTTTAAAAACAGACGAATAAAATTAATTGTGATTTTTTTAACAGAAACTGTCATATTCGTCCGTTTTTAAACATGTCAGTCCCGCGTTTTTACCTATAAGTCGAACATCGCTTTTAATTTTTCAAAACTATTTTAGATGGTTATAACATACGCTTATATGATTCATCCTGAAATTTTTTTATTATTTTTTCGATGAACGGGTTGAGAGAAATAAATTTTTGAACAAAAGTTAGTCATATTCGTCCGTTTCTAAGCATGTTTGCCCCACGTCTTTACCTATAAGTCGAACATCGCTTTATGTTTTATTGTTTTTCAAAAATGTTTTAGATGGTTATAGCATATGCTTATATGATTCGTCCTGAGATTTTTTATTATTTTTTGATTAACGGGTTTAGAGATATAATTTCGAACCGAAACTGTCATATTCGTCGGCTTCTAAGCATGTCAGCCCGGCGTATTTGCCTATAAATCGAACATCATTTTATCTTGTTCTAAAACTATTTTAGGTGGTTATAACATACGCTTATAGGATTCATCCTGCAAAATTTTATTATTTTTTTGATGAACGAGTTGAGAGAAATGAAATTTCGAACCGAAACTGTCATATTCATCCGTTTCTAAGCATGTCAGCCCCACATTTTTACCTACAAGTCGAACATTTCCTGCAAATTGTCATCATTTTTTGGATTTAACGGTTTAAGAGAAATCATATTTTGAAACGAAACTATCATATTAGTTTGTTTCTGATCATGTCAGCCCCGCGATTTTACTTATAAGTCGGGATATCTCTTTATAGTTTTCAAAAATGTTTTAGATGGTTATAACATATGCTTATAGAATTCATCGTGTCGAATTTATCATATTTCGATGAATTGATTGAGATAGCTTAATTTTTGAATCTTAACTGTTAACTTTTTCGATTTCTCCGTATGTCAGTCCCACATTTATCCAACATTTTGTCTTTCAAAACTTCTTTGGTGGAGTTTTAGAAGATGATAATTTAGAAGATTGGTGAGAACAAAACATACGTAATTCCCAGAAAGATGATGAAGGAGCAACGACTGAGTAGTCTTCCAAAGGTAGGGTTTTTGTTGTCAGATACGTACTCTGTTTAGGTTTCTTTTGTTTCCAATTGTGTTCTTTTTTATTTAATATTTTTTTTTTAAATTTTTTTGGATCCATTTTTTACTTGTTTGGCTTGAGCCAACTAAAAGTTATGCAGTGAGTCCCTAAATCCTTTGACAAAAAAAAAGTCCCTAAATCCCAAACAAAAACCTTGTAAACTTAGTTATTTTGTGTGGTTGTGGCTTTTCCACATGAGCATCCCATTGGTATGTGACGAGCTCAAGCTCGTTATATGAAGTTTACAGTGGGTTTCCTCCACTGCCACTGTTGTCCTAGGCCAATCGTCGGCGGTTCTCATGTGTCTTCACCGCCTGTTTAGGCGGTTACGTCACCGACGGCTCCACCGCCTCACCGCTTTCGTTGCTACAATCAAGACGGCTATGTTCCTTGTTTCTCTGAACAATTCTCTCAACAAGTCGCGTGACTTGTTTGGGTGCACGTTTTTTTTTCTTCAGTTTTCCAGTTCATTTTTCAGTAGTTTTCATCCTATATATTTTACATGTTTTTTCATCTGCCGACCTCTAATCCCTTTGTATAGTTCTGAATTTTTGGTTGGCAACGTCACCTTGTCAATTCTGTTAATACTACTATGAGTTTTGTTTTTTGAAAAAAAAAATAAAAAAAAAAATAAAACCTGCAAGAGAAAGCGACACAATATAACTGGTAAGACAAAATTGGCCTAAAACCAAAGCCCAGCTCAGGTGTAAGACCCAGAATACCACCCAAAACAGAACACGATGTAGTGGCAATGGATGTGGTGGATGCTGGCTGAGGCGGTGGGTGGTGTAGATGCAGCAAGGATGACAGCGACCTGGCAGCAACAAGGTGCGCCATGGCTTTGCTGATGAGACGAGATACTATGACGGTGCAGGAAACGTCTATCTACAGCTGCAACAACAATGAGTGAAAAGAAACGAAACCCCCTTTTCATTTGGCCCTTAAAGGCTCTGTGGCTCAGGGGTTGCAAACATAGCCAAAACAAGAGCCCTATTTCAATTTAGCCTCGCAGAGGCTTAGGAGCCAAGGACAAGCGAAACATCATCACAACAGAAGATCCCCGACCACAGCAGAAATATAGGAAACAAAAACTGATAATACCCAAAGAGTCCTCCGTCTTACCAGAAAAGATCATACATCATCTACTACCAGAAGAGAGAGCTCCGTGACTGTGTAGTAGCCAGGGACAGGCAGTCACCGAGAAACAAATGTACCACGAAAAAGAAGTATTCCACTCTGCTGCAGAGACTCTATAAACCCAGTAATATTTCATTTGAGATTATTGTTGATTATTCCACGTTATTTGTTTTTCCCCAAGAAAATATAAAGTACGAACTTCTTTGGTATACAATAATACACTAACCCATTTCAAAAATAAAATACAGCTAACAGAATACAAGTATAGGGTCACACATAAAACATCAGACCTTGCTGGTGACAAAATCTGCGCCGGTTGCATCCCAAATGATAGTTCCATCACAAGTGCACAGCTTCTTGTAGTTCTCACCAACTCCTGCACTTCTGGCGATCACTGCAGCCGCAAGTCCCCCGTCCGATCTATCTTCAGTCTCATACACCACTAGAGCTCTCCCAATAAGATCTACGATTCTAAGCTTTTCTTTGATGCCTGAGAAGAAGGCCTCGCCTTTCTCATCGACATCTAGTGTTCCCAGGTCACCAACTGGCTGGAAAATCAGAAGAACATGTCATGGAGATGCATTTATAACACGATATCATGCCGGGATTTAAAACTCAAGCACGCAGAAATAGGGGTGTAATCGAGCCGAGCCGAGTCAAGTTTCATGGTGCTCAAGTCCGGCTCACCATATTTTACACGAGTTTGAGATCGAGCTTTCCACGAGCCAAGAAATGAAGCTCAAGCTTGGCTCATATAATAGTTCTTCAAGCTTGTGGCTCGTCTCGACCTAAGCTTGGTTCGTAAGTTCGACGAGCTTGAGTTCGATCTCTAATTTGAGTCGAATTGCTTTAGAGAACTTTTAGGTTCAAGTTAACCAATAAATAATTAAAATAATGTGATTTTATACTTTTAGAAGCATAATATCATGAATATAAAGAAAATATGCATGGTTTCATGTAGCCATGTAGATTACAGTAAATTCAATATCTAAAACCAATTATTTGTAACTTCAATATTGTATTTAATTTAATGAAACAATGATCAAATTGTAATGATAGTGATGTTTGTATATTGAAATGCATAAGGTACTGAGTTTGAATCTTCGTAGTCACATTTTTTCACTAATTAAAGTACACAAGTTTTGGAGCTTGTTCATCTAATAGAGCTTGTTCTCGAGCCATGTTCACGAACATGATTAATGAATGAGCATACGAGCTCAGCTCACGAATCAATAAACAAGCGAGTTAACGAGCCCTACCGAGCCGAGTATCACCGTGCTCAAGCTCGGCTCATTTATAAAACGAGCTTTGAAATGAAGCTCAAGCTTGGCTCGTTTAAAATTCGAGTCGATCGCGAACAAGCTTTTTTCGAGTCGAACACCGAACTATTCGTGAGCGGCTTGGCTCGTTAACAGCCCTACGCAGAAACACACAAACAAAAAGGATGCCAAACAGAAGTGTCATCAACGAATGTGGTTCTTCCAAGACAGTGCATATGGTTTCTTTCCTCATTGTGATAACACACAAATAAACTTCAAACATAATTGTATGGTGAAAAACAGGCACTGTGATTCATTTATACTCAGCATGATGTATTGATCATTCCTTTTCAGAAATAGTCTCCAAATAGCTAGTAAATATCTGCAATTATCAACTCAAATAGTTGCAAGTAATTGAAAATCTCTGTGATATCAAAGCATAGCAGGCTGTCTTTATGAATAGTTGAGTCAGGAAAAGTATGGAATGCAAAATATAGGAAAGAAAGGCACAAGTGACTGACCTCCTTTCCATCCAGATTATTTGTTGGATTGAAGACTTTTCCGGTACTTGATGGCCCATCGGTCAAGTCACCATATTCATTTATGGACCAACCGTGTTTTCCAGGCGAAAGACCACTAAAGGTAGCCTCGATTCTAGCAAGCTCCATATTTACTTGAGCAATCCGAACAACACCAAAAATATGTGGACCTTTGAACTCAGCAACAGCAGCAGAAACTAAGAAATCTGAAGAGAGTTAATAACAAGGAGTAGTTATTAATACCTCTACAACTGTCTGACAAGCCATATATGAGTGACTCGTGTGCATGCATAGTCCAAAAGAAAGCCAAAATCTGAATCAATCACGCTCTAGGTCTTAGTTAGAATTTCATGTATAAGAGATTTGTCTATGTTCAATTTTTCCGCACAAAGAACCCATTCAGTTTAGTAAACAGTTATATGTACTACCTCTGTTTCGTCTTTATCAGCCTAGTGCACTATCACCTGCTCAAAGTGACCTCATCAATAACGCTCTAGGTTTTAGTTCGAATTTCATGTATAACAGATTTGTCTACGTTCAATTTTTTCCGCACAAAGAACCCATTCAGTTTAGTAAACAGTTATATGTACTACATCTGTTTCGTCTTTATCAGCCTAGTGCACTATTCACCGGGTCAAAGTGAAAGTCAAACTAGGCTGATAGAGTAGAAACAGAGGTAGTACATGCTAATACCAAATGGAATCAAACCAATAAAATGACTACGCAAGTTGTACACTGAGCAACTTTTCTCAGTCACTACCAAGCAACAGTGCTAAAAAAACCCATGCGATGATTTTGGGAATGGGGCCAACAGCGGCAACACGCACCCCCCAACGTGGGCAAGTCATGTAAGTAAAATGCAGGGCACTAAACTCCGTAGTCAGAGGAAACCATGCGATAATTTGAATTTGTTTGTTAATAGCACAACCGCCTTCATGTTCATGTTAAGCATTACATGATAATCTATAACCAAAACTAGTACAACAAACACAAGTTATATTGACCTCTTCTAGTTAGGATGAGAGAGAGAGAGGATGAAATAGGATCAGGTGCCAATTTCTAATGCCCGGAATATCATGGAGATCTAACCAGTGCCATAGATGGTTTCATACTTTCTCCCACAAACAAATATAAATTAGCTGCAAAAAATTATTCATGCTCTCTTCCAGTCTTTTACGGTGTTACTCCTAACTTCAAAGTAAATTACGAACAACCACATTCAACTATGGTACGGCCACCACCCTCTTCACTGCTAACTCAGCTAAACTCAGCTTAACAAGCCTCTTTCCCATTGTAACCGCAGCGCCATCCCTACACTTTGTGAGGCGCTAGCCGGTAGGTGAAACTTTAACTTAGTGATGTGTATTTACTAAGAAAATGAAAACTATATCAAGCGACATTGAAAATGTAACTATACACAATCATTACTATGAGAGTACTGAGTTTTTTACGAAGAGATACATGTCTAGACACCATTTTTTTATAATAGGTTCGTAATAACTTGCTCATTTTTTAACTTCCCCAAAAGATGACAATATTTTAATAATATAACCATATAAAATAGCAGTGGCGGACTTGGAGAAATAATATTTTCCGTAATTGCAATATCGACAAATTTTAGATGCATTGAATCTCAAATACAAGAGATGAACAGGGAACTGAAAGGTATAAAGTTGAAAAACATTATTTATAAATACTATGTTACTCTGCTGCTTTAAGTGTTTGATATTAGATAACGGGGTCCTAAGCAGACACCAAAATGGGCTAGTGAAAGTGCCGGCCTAGTTTAATCGGTATAGGCCACATGGATCAAGTGTCTCCTTTGGTGTATGTCTTAACTGACATCCTCCCTTGGGTTTAAATTGACTAAGCTGTGTCTCATTGCCCCTCTACCCGGGTTCTTTTTGGTCTTCCTCTTCTCATAATCTCGTCTACCACCCTTGATCTCGAACATATCACTTCCCCTAAGCCGGACATCCGACAGCCTACAATTCACATGACCAAACCACTTCGAACGGTTTTCCCTCATTTTGTCTTCTATAGGTGCTACGTCTAGTTACCCCACTGATCCAACTTTGCGTTCTCATTTCTGCTACACAATTTTATATTGTATTTGTTCTTAATCGCACAGCACACCACTCCATGCGTCAAAGTGGTCTTACAGCGGTCCTACAGAACTTACCCTTCAACCTAGCGGGGGATCCTACTGTCACACAACATCCCAGATGCACTCATCCACCCTGCTTTATCCTATGGGTAACATCGCTGTCTCTCTTTCCATCACAACCACCTTCTTCAGTGCCACAACCACCAATATCGACCACGAACACGAATAAAAGATCCAACTGCAGATGCCTTCAGTAATTCTTACTTGTTTTCAACTTTATCATTGATTTTATCAATCTCATTATTTACTTTCTATCTAAACTCCTATTAGTACTTTGAGGGATTTCATCTGTCTCATAAAGTCTGGAAGAGGGTTGGCGTGAAGAACTCAGAAACATATAGAGAATAAGCTAAGTTACCTGGAACGCGGACGGGATGGCGGAACGCCATACCCTATGGAATTCGATACGCCAGGGGTAGGCTTCTTTGGATACCTTTATAGTTGGTTTACCATTTATCGCAAATCATTAAGTGTAAAACAGCTCAATATATGAAATGTTTAAAATTCAATACTCTAAAAATGGATGTAACTTAGCAAAATTCCCCCTTTTATATAGATGCTTTAGGTGAAAATAGTGAAAAAATAGCGATCGCCAGATTAAGCGATTTGGATCGCTGGTGTTCCACGTTTCGGAACGGGTGATCCAATTTGCAAATCACGGTGGTACGAGTGAATTGTGGTAACACTGAGAATAAGTAGTTAGCTTTACTAACAGCTATACCTTTATTGATGTAGTCCTACAAACCACCACTGTGATTGAGGACATACAAGTCAGAATAATTATTCACTCTAATCACGTGTTCTATCATGAAATCAGAGCGGGTACTGATCCCTGACGGTAAACCCTAGCTCACACGTCAGCTGCAAAGAGGCAAGCCAATCAGCCCCAAACCGGCGTTCAACTCAACACCAAGTCTTTCCTGCGAGCCAAACTCGCCTCTCTCGGCTTCAGATGCCGACCTCCCTGCTCAGCACCGATCGAACGCCAGAAGTGCTGGTCTAGCGCAAGCAATGGCGAACAACCTAGCCACCATCCCAAACCCTAACAACCCCAACCAACCCTTGTTTGTTATTTTAGCCCTCCACCCCATAACGCTCGAATCCAACAATTTCTGGCATGCAAACTCCAAGTTCGGTCTACACTCAGAGGTCACGGCCTAATCGACTACATTGATGGGACCCTTCCCTGTCCTCCATTGGTTAACATTCCTTCCGTGAAGCAACCTACCACGCCGCCGCCCACCACATAGTCATCGGCTTACTCAGTCACCGCAGAAACTTCTGCTGCGGTCCCGTAGTCCGCTTACCATACCTGGTACCAGCAAGTTCAGTTAATGTTCTCGTTCCTTGCGAGCACCCTGTCACCGACTGCTCTGTCTCATATTAACCGCTTATCATACCTTGTGCCGGCAAGATCAGTTAGTATTTTAAGATGTCTGGACATCTCCTGTGTATTCATGTGATGGTTCTAAATACTATGTCATCTTCATGGATCACTTCTCTAAATTCTATAAAAATACAAGTCATTTACAATTTTGTGCTGTTGAAAAGGAAGCAATTATAATTGTTGAACTGCATTTCACTTAAAATAACATTTCTTCTTTTGAAATCCCTTCAGAACTCCAGAACCGTAGCGAGGAACGTAAGTCATTTAAAGCAGACAACCAGTTGGCCAACTTCAGCACATAAATGCTACCGAAGAAGACATTTTAACGCAGAGAACCAGTTGGTGAACGTCAATGAATAAATTGGTGCTTAATGCAGCCAAAAGTATTACAAAAGATTATATAGATGCTAATAAGAAATTTAAAAGAATTTTTGGCAAATTCTAGTAGCACCAAATATCGATACCAGTACCAGAGGGCAGAACCAAATATATACCAGTACCAGAAAGCAGAACCAAATATAAATACCAGTACCAGACAGTGTTACCACAATTCACTCGTACCCCCGCGAATTGCGAATTGGATCACCCGTACCAAAACTGGAACACCCCGATCCCTATTTTTTCACTATTTTCACCTAAAGCATCTATGTAAAAGGGGGAATTTTGCTAAGTTACATCCATTTTTAGAGTACTGAATTTTAAACATTTCACATATCGACCAGTTTTCCTCTTTATGATTTGCGATAGATGGTAAACCAACTATAAAGGTATCCAAAGAAGCCTACCCCTGGCGTATCGAATTCCATACGGTATGGCGTTCCACGATCCCGTGCAACGAATCGGAACGATCCGCGTTCCAGGTAACTTAGGTACCAGAAGGCAGAAAAGCCTTGAAAAAGAAAACGAAATGCTCGTCGAAACCAGAATTGACAGTATGCTTCTGATTGCTGAGCACGATTTCATTCCCCCCCCCCCCCCCCCACCTCTCTTAAAGTTCTACAATTGTACTCAGACATTGGCAATTTAATATAACAGAAAATAGCTTCTTCCTTGATCTGTTGGGTGGTGAAGGGTTGCGAAGACGAAAATATGCTTCCGATGGCTGAGCGTGATTTCATTCCTAATTCCACCCCCCCCCCCCCCCTCAACTTCTACATTTGTATTCACCGCTATTTGTAACACAATAGAAAACGCTTCATGCTTGATCTGTTGGCTGGTGAAGGAATTCCCTGAAGCTACCAACTCAAAATATGAAACACTATCCTGAAATATTCGTTATCGTGCCCCAACTAGTTTTAAGCTGTTCGGAAGTTGTGAAATAACAAGTAGCCTCAACACTAATGAGCTAATTTCTAAAAAGTACAATAAGAAACTGAAGAATCTACAGAATTCATATGAGCCCGTCCTAGGTTCACCAAGAAAATAGATCTCACTTTTACCATCTCTAGTAATATGCCAAACTCAAGTAATGTGACAAACATAGAAATATGATTTCCATTGAATTCATTTTGCATTGTAATGACTTCAGTAGATGTAACCAATAAGTCACTTTTCATTTATCTCCTTTGTAAAGTTGGAACTAGACTGCTGGAAGGTCAAATAAAATGCGCAAGGGTAAAAGACTCTATCAGCCCCTCACGTTTGATACAAAGACACTTTTACCTCTTCTAGTTTGGGAAAGGACCCCTGGACCCTTCAGTGTGCTAAACTTCATTACACTTACATGCCCTAACTGTGACACCATTAGTCTGGGGTTGGTCGTCACTCACAGTAGTTTTTGGACAAATTTGCCCTCTTAGAGTATGGAGTGACCATTGAAGCATCCAATGGGGCCTTGTTTGTTTTGCTTTTTAGCTGTGCAGGATAGTACTATTAGTGAAAAGTGTTCTAAGTTTGCTGTTTGGTGCAAAAATGAGTTAAGGTATTGGCAAGCCCGGGCCCACGGCTAAGGTCCCAAATGTGGGATAAATCCATACCTGGGCTGGGCACGTATTGTGAAGCCCCCACATGAATTAAATGCCAAAAGACCAAATTCTCCTCATTTCTCTCACTTTTTCATTAATAAAAGAACTTTAGGTGAGGGTGAAATAGTAATTTCAGTATTTAATCATCATTCTATTCTATCACCTAACAAACAGCATCTTATACAACATTCATCACTACTACTCCCATCGCTAACAATACCATCACTATTAATCCCAGCACTATCAATCTCTCCTATTTAAGCAAAAAAACAAACGAGGCCTGGATGTATAAATTATAGCTCAACCAAGCCTATTCATTAATTTTGGGACAATAGTACCAATAAACACCTGTTAAGTCGCAACAACTAGTGGTATTATTGTCCTTAAATTGAAGAATATGCGTAATTGAATTGTATTTTATACATCGAAATGGACTTCATTGGTCATTCCACACTCTAAGAGGGTAAAGTTGGCCCAAATACTACTGTCAGTGACAGACCCCAGACGGCATCACAATCCGGGGCCGGGTGCAAGTGTCCTGAAGTTTGGCACACTGAAGGCTGAAAGTGTCCTTTCCCATACTGGAAGGGGTGAAAGTGTCTTTTACCCAATACATAAAATCAAACTAACAACTTCACACCGCGTGAACCTTGATGGTAGAAGTAGACATCACTCAATGAATCCCCGGATGAAAGAGACGAGTCTATCTCTGAAACACTCAGTACATTGAAATAAATCTTGATCTTATGCACATTCTGAACAATCCAAAAAAAAAAAACGAATGTACGCTACTATAAAAGCATTGGTTACGCGTCAAGGTTCACAAGAAACCAAGATTTAGGGAATAAATCCTGAAACCACCACAAACAGAGGAATCAGATTATTTGAGATGATGAAAATGTACTCGATGAATCTACTTTCTTGTTGACATGAAGGATGGTTTCCAGTATACTCCACACATTTGACCCCGATCTTCTCTTCACATTGTTTCTACAGTTCTCTTCACAGGTCAAACCTATAAGGCATGTGGTTCCACCTCAATCCATCAATTGGTGATGGGTTAAATAGAAGAGTGCTACTGGGTGTTTATTGTAGGTTCTTTCAATTATAATCTCGTGAGAGAATGATTTCTAGAGAGCTCTAGATTCATGTTGCCGACCCCAGTTAGCCAGGGAAAAGGCTAGTTGAATAAATCATGCTTACTGACATAGAATTTCTGGACCAGTCGAATGATAAACTCAGCATCATCACTTACTGGAATTACATTGCAAAAAACAGAGGAAAAATATCAGAAGTTAATAAACCACGATCTGAATCGTATATCTCGTGATACCCGTCCTCTGATTTTCCCACAGTCTGAATCACTGAAATCATCTAGGGTCACAACCGAACTCTATTCTAGATTTTCATTTAAATTATTAACAATTTGTTACTTTTTGATAACAAACATTTTGAATTGGACCAACTTGTTAACAAATAAACACAACATATTAGAAGATCTTTTTTCATTTCATGCATCCATTAAGTAAAACTCTTATCATCACTAATTTCAGTATTTAAAATGTTTCCACATGTGATATACAATCAGAGGACCGCCTATGCCTCAGGCCTTATTCGTGGAAGAAACTGGCTACGTCTATAGTTTGACAATTCTGAAGAGTCACCAGCTCATTATAGAATTCTTCCGCGTTAAGAAATCTGGTTGGTAATAGGTTCTGCGGTGGCATGACTATTTGTAAAACTCTTTATATAAGTCACCAGCTCATTATAGTCATTATCAAAGGAGAGTTGTGCCAAGAAGAATAAAAATCAAAGGAGAGTTTGTAGCCAACTCGTACGAGTCTCAATCGGATCCTATGAAAGCAATTCCGAGGACCTTTAATGAGGACTATGATCATACTATGGGCAACTTTTGCTAGCTAGAACTACAAAACAATTCCAAAAATGTAACAATTTGGTTCCAGACATACGAAGGCAATTCATTTGAGAACAGAAAAAAATGCAAAACACTCATGTGTTAAGCAAATTCGTTCACAATGATATAAATTACAAGACCATTAAGAACTAACCTTCAGGCATGCCTTGCCCAATCAATCGTGCCTTTCGACCCGTTTGCTCTAAAGCTTCAGTCATAGCTTTCACTGGTGAAGAACCAAGGACTCGTACTACTTGATTGCTCAAGTCTACCTCTACATTTTTTATCCCTACAGAAAAGTCAAGGAAAACAAAAAAACTTAAGCCGCAAGCCCTCATTTCTAATCGATGTTTTCCCGTGATCTAAATTCATGAAAGAAAAAAAAATTAGGCGCAAAGTGCTAGCAGATTTTTCAAATTGATATTTTAAGTTGGGACGCAAAAGCTTCATATGATTCAATTTTCTCACCTCTCACAATTCATCACCACTACAGCAGCCAAAGAAATTAACAATCCAATCTCATTTTCTCCAGAACATCAAAGTTAAGAGTCCGAAATTCATTGCACATGGGAAACAGTAATCACAACAAAGAGAAAACAAATAATCCATTGTGTTCGTTATCTTGGTGTGTTAGAAATCACAACCTACCATCAAGAGTCAGCAGCTTGCTCTTAACCGCATTAACACAACCATCGCACTTCATATCCACCATGTACTCAGTCTGCACCAAATTAAACCACAATTTTCAAAGAATGTAGCTAGATTGAGAGCAAGAGCCAATATAAGTTAACAGAACCCAACTCAACCAAACAATCAGCACAGGTATCAACTAATCGAGCCAAATTCAATTCAATAGAAACTAAACAAAAGAAATCGCAGCTTAAAGCATTGAATCTAACCAGCAATTCAGGTAGCCCAGAACCATTCTGCAATAAAAAATAAAAAATAAATAAAATTTGTTAGTCCAGTTCGAAAGTCAGCTTCTTCTTGAGAGAGAGAGAGAGGTGAAGATATAAACCTGAGAGGAGATCATGTGATCGGAGGAAGGGGCATCCATGTGTAAAGCGGAGGGAGGTGAAGCGAAGCCCTTGACGAGGCTAAAGCGATGTGGTCTGAGGACTGAATTCGGGGAGACAGATGAGAAAGCTAGGTTTCTGAAGGGGAGAAGCGACGGAGGAGTCGGAGATTGAGAAGAGAGAGAGGAGAGAGACGGAAGAGCAGTGGCTGCGACGACGACCGTTGTGGTTGTTGCTGCCACTAGCCTGAGAAATGCCATCACCTTAGTGGCTCCTTCTGGATGATTCGACCCCTTGGAAGGTCCTCGAATGCTTCATCAGCTCTTTGTTGGGCTCTAACTGTTTGATAGGGCCCGTATCGAAATGGGCACCCCACAGGGTTTTCCTGGTCAACGAGCCCAGAAACCACATGTTGACTTGGGTTTCAAGAGTTTGCGGAGGGGAAACTTTTCTTTCTTTTTATTTTTTGAGTGACTAGAGTATTATCCGTGCCCGAGGACACTATCCCTAAATTGGATAGTTTTTAAATTTATAAGTATTTTTTTTTAAATGAATTTGGAGGTGTTATTCAAAAATTATATTTACAAATGTGGTGAAAAAAAAATAAAAAAATAACAACTTCCAAGTTAGGAATGTAAAAAAAAAAAAACATCTCTCCTATTAATTATGGATGTCCAAGGAGAGTGGAGTAGTTAAGGATGTACAAAGAGAGTGGGTAGTTAGAAATGTAATAAATATGTGAGATCTAATGGTAGGGATGTGGTTGATTTAATCTAACGGCTGAAAATTCAAATGTTTGTTAAAACATGCTATTTTATAATATAGAGGGGGCAACTTTCCGTTCACCTTAGTAAGAAGTGTAAAAGACATTTTCCACCCTCCGATTACCGATTAAATACACTTTGCTCCATAATTTATCGATGAATACTTTTTGTACTCCTGTCAGTGGATGGAGAGTAATGGAGCTAACGAAATGGGCTAAATGACATATTTACCCTCACATTGAGGAAAAATTACACTACTATATAATAATATTTTATTTTTCTCATCCTCTCATTTGTAACCCTAGCTTCTCCCTTCCCCCCCCTCTCTCCCTCTCTCTTATCTCTCTCGATAAATATCTCCCACCTCCATCCCCGTCCCTCTCCTTCACTGACGCACACCTGCTTCTTCCCCCCCCCCCCTTCCTTTTCTTCTTCGTCAGATCCCTCCTCCTTCTCTTTCCTACTCCCTAGCCTCCTATGATAACAACGTGAAGGTGGTGTGCGTCGCTTCACGCCGGGAGGGTGCATGCACTTCTTGGATATGACTAATTCGGAGGGGATCGATGTTCCAGAGGTTGAGATCCAGCCGGACGATGTGGTGGCACTGCTATATCCCTCCGGGACGACAATTCATCGACCTCTCTTGATCTACTCCTATTTAGTTTTCAATTTTGATTATGATTTCATATCAGAAGAAGAAGAAGAGGCTTCTAGGTTGGTTTTATTTCCAAGGTCTCCCATCACGAGTGTTCATGGTGGGTAGAGATTTGATTCGTCGACGGTGGATCAGATATGGCGAAGATTGTGGGTGGTTCCTCTCTCTCTCTCCTTGTTGTTGTAATTGACTAGAAATTGGGAAATAACTAGGTTTTTGACTCTCTACTCTCTCTATTTCCCTCAATCCAATCTCTGCCTATATCTCAACGGCTCGCGTCCCTTAATTTCTCTCTGTCTCTGTCTCTTCCTCTCCTCCCTCTCTCTCGTCTTGAAATCGTTAAATAACATAGTATGTTATAACAAGGGCCATTGTGGGTTGGATTTTGGTTTATTTGAGGTGGTTGGTTATGATGATGGCGAAAGGTGTAAGTAATGGAGATATGGGGAAGTTGTTTTCAATGCAATGGGTGTTAGTTTTGGCTTATTCTGTGGTTGTGGCTGAGACAGGGACGAGAAACAGAGAAATGAAGATAGAGGGGTTTGTAATTTTCTAGGTTTGTGTTGGATTCAGTAGCAGGAATCTGGTTTTGTGACGAAGGTCGCGGTGGTTATGTGCGGTAGTTGTGGTGCAGATGTGTTTGTAGGATCAAGCTCTTTTTTTTTGGAAATTGTGTTGAAGTTGTTTGTTCGGGGTCTTTAGTTTGATTGCTACAAACTCGTTTTTGTTGTTGTGTTGTTGTTATTGGTGGTGGTGGTGGTGGTTTTGTTGGTGGCGGGGATTTGGTGGTAGTGGAGGTGGTGCTCAAGAACACCAAGAACATCAAGAACATGATGAATTCAATAATAAACAAAAAATGTGTTATTTGTCCACAATTTGTAAGGGTAAAATGGTCACAAAAGTTAGTTTCCACCCTTCCAAAACGAATTGTAACAGAAGGGTGGTATATGTCCACCCTCCATCCAATGACAGTGGTGCAAAAAGTATTTATCGATAAATTAGGGGGCAAAATGTATTTAATTGATAATTGGAGGGTGGAAACTCTCTTTTACCCTAGTGAGAAATGATACAAATTCCCTGCTGATGATTTGGGGTAAACATCACTTACACCACCTTAGTTTTGGTTAATTTTTGTAGGATTTTGATGCAGGTAATGCAACGGAATAACAATAACTTAATCCTGCTCAATACCCTCCACGGATCGCAGGCAAGCTTTTCATAACATGATAAGAGAAGAGAATTATGTACCTTAGTTTGTGTGATCACTACGAAGAATTGTGTCTTCGTCTTTATGAGTATCCACACCTTGGATTAGTAGTTGGAATCTTTCTCCACGTGTAGTCCCGGCAACAGAAGAATGAGGCAACAGATCATGCAAAAAGGAGAAAAGGCCGCGCCTTGGGAGGCTGACGACACCAATGGGGTGGACGGGGGGTTCGACCACCTACTTGTCTCTCCCCTTTCTTTGTTATGTGCTCTCAATAATGATTCTTGAGAAAGTAACAAGCTATGTTGTCTTTATGTAGTTAATAACTCCTTATTAACTACATAATTTCCCTAATACTAATCATGTCCATACACGGATTAGTCCACCTTGCAAATTAGTCCTACTAACTTTTCTTCTGGTTGCGTATAGATTCTCTTGATTAATTAGTTATACCAATTAATGTCCATATCCAGTTTAATCCATATGGTGTGTGACCCCATAGGTTTCTACTTAGTTGGTATAAACTATCATTAACATAGATCGGTGTCTAGCAACACACCTATGTCACCAAACTAATAGAAAGAGTCAGTGATCCGGCAAACCTTGTGCCCAATGTTACCGTGTTGTATTATCCCTTTGTATCCATATCCGGATTGGACACGAGACATAGTAGTCACACTTGTATATACAATCCATAGGTTCTCGATCCTGGGAATATGCTTATCTGAGCAGATAACATCAATATCTCCATATTGATTTATCTGAGTCTAGCCAGACATCTTTAAGCATTATCCCTCGAGTGGCCCGTGGATATTTGCTCCCATTATGTGGGAGGGACAAATCCTCTCTACATCTCTAAAATCTCTAAGAGTGCTTCCTATCATGCTCGATGACTATCTTTATAGTTACCAAGTTACGGTGTAACGTTTCATAATATCAAAAGATGATATTTCACAACTAGAGTATCTAGTGACTTCAAGTCTAAGGATTAAAACACAATTAGCACTACGAGAAGCACGTGTGACATTGACATAATCTAATGTAGCATTCTCATTGTGGGTCAATCCAGTATGCCATTACTCCTAATGCATACCCATGTGTTAGACCTGATATCTCCATATAAATCTACCTATATAATAGTCTATAGTGATTGTCCTGTTAATCAATATAATGGACCAGGGACATTTATGATAAATAACACATTGTAATCTAAGGACTTCATTATATTAAATATCGCCATAAATAATAAATGAATATTCTAGCCAACCAATTTTCATACTAAATCTAGATTGCCTCTATTCCAACAGTCTCCCACTTGCACTAGAGCCAATATGGTGCATCTCATATGCCTATAGATCTAGTGTGACCTTCAAGCTTTCGATGAACGAGCGGCTTCGTGAGTGGATCTGAAAGATTCTCATCTGTTGGAATCTTGCATATCGTCACATTTCCTCGATCGACAATATCTCGAATGAGATGGAATCTCCTAAGTACATGCTTTGCATTTTTGGTGTGACCTGGGTTCCTTGGCTTGTGTGATTGCCCCAGTGTTGTCACACTATACCGCAATGGGATCCACAATTCTAGGAACCACACCAAGCTCAGTGATAAACTTCTTTATCCAAACAGCCTCCTTTGTTGCGCCTGCAGAAACACTGTACTTAGCTTCAGTTGTAGAATCTGCAACTGTCTCTTTCTTGGAACTCTTCTAGCTCACAGCTCCTCCATTTAGGCAAAACACATAGCCCGACTACCATCTGTAGTCATCCTTGTCGGTTTGGAAGCTCTCGTCAGTGTAACCAATTACAGTGAGTTCTTCCTCACCTCCAAATATTAAGAACACATCCTTAGTTGTTCTCAAGTACTTAAGGATGTTCTTGACAGCAATCCAGTGACTCTCACCCGGATTGGACTGATATCTTCTTTCCATACTCAACGCGTATGAAACATCTGGTCTAGTACACAACATGGCGTATGTGATGGATCCTATGGCCAACGCATAGGGAACCCTACTCATGCGGCCCTTCTCAATGTCATTGGAAGGACAGTCAGCCTTCGAAAAGGTGACTCCATGCGACATGGGCAAGAATCCTTTCTTTGATTCTTGCATATTGAACCATTTCAACATCTTGTCTATATATGTACTTTGGCTTAGGTCGAGCAGCTTCCTAGATCTATCCCTATAGATCTTGATACCAAGTATATAAGCTGCATCTCCTAAGCCATCATTGTGAAACACATTCCTAGCCAATCTTTAACATATTGCAAATTAGGAATGTCGTTTCCAATGAGTAGTATGTCATCCACATACAAGACCAGAAACACAACAGGTCTCCCACTAACCTTTTTGTAGACACAGGGTTCATCTTCTTTCTTGATGAAGCCAAACTCTTTGATCGCGTCATCAAAATGTCGATTCCAACTCCTAGAAGCTGGCTTCAATCCATAAATGGATTGTTACAACATACATACTTTGTTGGCATGCTCAGGTTCCTCAAAACCCTCTGGTTGTGTCATGTACACATCCTAGAAACGTTGTTTTCACAACCATCTGCCAAATCTCATAGTCGTGATACGCTGCAATGGCAAGTAGGATTTGAATGGATTCGGTCATTGCGAGTGGGGAAAAGGTTTCATCAGAGTCAATACCATGAATTTGTCTATACCCTTTTGCCACCAATCGCCTCTGTAGGCAACTACATTGCCATCCATGTCGTTCTTCTTCTTGAAGACCCACTTACACCCTATGGGCCGAGCCCATTCCGGTGGTTCCAGCAAAGTCCATACTTTGTTGGTATACATGGATTCCATTTTGGATCTCATGGCTTCAAGCCACTTCTTTTTGTTTGGCCCTGTCATGGCCTCTCCATAGGTAGTATACTCATCATCCATGAGTAGTACGTCACTGGACGCTTCCCAGTCCATATCTCATATGGTGTCCTCATGACTGATTTGGATGGAACACCGTTAACGGTAAAAGCTACAATCAATACAGCATGTCCCCAAAACGGTATCGGAAGATCTGTTTGACACATCATAGACTGTACCATGTCCAACAGGGTGCAGTTCCTCCTCACGGACATGCCATTCCACAGTGGCATTCCGGGTGGAGTGAGTTGGGATACAATCCCACAATCTTTAAGATAGTCGTCAAACTTTTGACTCAAATTCTCCTCCACTATCCGATCGTAGAGCCTTGATACCCTTGCGAAGTTTCTTCTCTACTTCATTCTCAAATTCTTTGAACAATATAAAAGATTCGGATTTTTCCTTCATAAGGTATACAAATCCATATCTACTGGATTCACCAGTAAATGTAATAAAGTAAAGGTAACCACCTCTGGCAGGCGTGGGAAACTGCCCGCATACATCAGTATGCATGAGTGCCAATAACTCGCTAGTCCTCCCACATTTCTTAATGAAAGGGGGCTTTGTCATTTTTTCCTAATAAACAAGATTCACATTCCTCATATGATTCATAATCAAATGAGTGTAGGAATCCATCCTTATGGAGTCTAAAGATGTGTTTCTCGTTTAAATGGCCTAAACGACAGTTCCATAGATAAGTATGATTTAAATAATTCGTTTTAATCCTCTTGGTATTTATGTTATATAAGGAATTATTTAGATCAAGGATATACAATCCATTAGACAAAAGCGCACTACAATAGTGTATACTGTCAAAAAAAATGGAGCAACACTTGTCCTTTATTGAAATAGTAAAACCTTTCTCGTCCAAACAAGAAATATAAATAATATTTCTGCTCATAGAAGGCACAAGTCTAGAAGGCAAAGATAGCTTATAAACGCCTACGACTAGTGCAGCAGCTCTTGTTCCCAACGTGCAAGTCTATCTCCCCTTAAGCAAATCTTCTACTTCTCTTTAGATCCTGCACATTTCGACAAATGTGAGATCCACATCCTGTATCCAATACCCAAGATGCAGAGATAGATAAATTGACATCTATAGAAATACCTGGTGGTGGTGAAATCACTATTCAAAGTAAATGTAATACACGTACTTTGCTTCATTTTTGCGTCTTCTTTTCTCCTCTTCATCTTGCTCCATCCCAAGCATATCCAAGCCTCTCATAAGCTCCATTCCACCTATTTTTACCTGATTTATATAACACTAAATAACCCATGCAATTATGATCGCAAATATGAGAGAAAACATCCGCAAATAAGCTAGAAACACAACTTTTCACTCTTAGGCTTAGAAATCGTCAAATTCACATATTTGTGCAAATATAACATATAAATCATGTGTAATAATCCTAATACAAGTAATATGGAAGTATAATAATAACTCATAAAAGAGAGTTATCAGGGTGCTTCGGTAATAAAAAGGTGAAGGTCACGGAACAAAAAATTTAACCACGGAAGTTCAGCGGCCGTAGAGGAAAGGGCACGATATTCGTCCTCGGTGGATGATCTCGCAACAGTTGGTTGCTTTTTGGCACCCTTGGACCAAGGAAGATGATGAAGCCGGAAGTACTACGACGATCTGTAGGATTTTTAGCCCATTTAGCGCCCGAGTAGGCGTGTATGGGCATATGACCTTTATGATAAAGTAAACCATGATCTTTTGTGCCTTGTAAATAACGAAGAATCGGTTTTGCACCAATAAGATGTGTTTCAGTGGGTGTGTGCATAAATTGACACAAGTGATTAACAGCAAATGAAATATCAGGTCGACTAAACGTTAAATATTGAAGCGCACCTAATAATTGACGATAAGGTGTAGGGTCTGATAATTTTTTACCGTCATGAATATGAAATTTTGTTCCTGGTGAAAGAGGAGTTGGAGAAGACTTACAGTTCGTCATGTTGAAACGAGAAAGAAGATCTTCAATGTATTTGGCTTGGTGAATAAATATGACACGATTGTTATGCTGGACTTCTAATCACAAACTATGTAAGCGGTCCAAGATTAGACATAGAGAATTCAGAATTAAGACGTTGAATAAAATAGTAATAAACGTCGAATCGTTGCCGGTAAGTATGATATCATCTACACAAAGAAATAAAATGTGTGATTGTCATGGCGAATAAATAGTGAAGAGCCACCAATAGATGCAATAAAGCCACAAGAGTGTAGATGTGTGGTGACACACTTAAACCAAGAGCGAGCGGCTTGTTTGAGCCCATATATGGACTTGTGTGATCTGCAAACATAATTTGGGAAGTTGTGATTTTTAAAGCCTTGGGGTTGAGACATATAAACCGTTTCTTTTAAAACACCGTGAAGAAACACATTTTTAACATCTAGATGTTGTAGTGGCCAACCGAAAGTGCAAGAATTGTTTGAATAGTGGAGTGTTTAACGACTGGACTAAAAGTTTCATCGTAGTCGATGTCAGGGTTTGGTGAAAATCTTTGGCAGCGAGTCGATCTTTAAATCGAGAAATAGTGCCATTTGGATTCTATTTAGTACAAAAAAAACCCATTTATTCTCATTTACTTTTGCATATCATGGAGGAGGCACAAGAGTCCACGTATTTTGTTGTATGACGATAGCATACTCGGCAGTCATGGCTTGACTTCAGTGAGAGTGTTTGTTAGCCTCAGAAAATGAAGTAGGGTTAGATTTAGGAGTAGTAGTAACAAAAAAACCAACTTTGTGCTTACTTATAACAGATTTACTTTGGGTTTGCATGTGATGGTGTGGTTGGCTGGTTATCTCAGTAGTCGTAGCACACATGCGGGACATCGCAGCAGCCGCGGACGACGCCCTGCTTGACCTGGACGTTCCTTGTGTAGTATCTGAGTTCGGGATAGAACATGTGATAGCAGCAGATTGTAATGGGACAGAATCTGGAAATGTGCTAGCAGATTGTAACGGGAGTGGGTCTGGAACATTGCCAGTAGGCTGTGTCATGGACGCACCGGCTAGGTCATTCAAACGAGAAGGCTGCTGACTCATCATCGATATGGGGGCGATGGGAGCCGAATGATGGGGCTGCTGGGATGTGTGAATAGGGGCATTTCCGGCAGAACCTGAAATGGGAACAGTAGCATATGAGAGAGATGAGTGTCAGATTCTGGAAGAATAACATTAGGACAAGAGTGCTCATTATTTTGCTAGTCAAACATGAATTGTGATAATCAGATGCAAAAGGGAAATAATATATCATCAAAAAAAACATGACAGCTTATAAAAATTATGTTGGTAGTTTTATCAAGGCAAAGATAACCTTTATAATCATCCACGTAACCAATAAGAACACACAATTTGGTCTTAGTATCAAGTTTGGACTAAACATAACCGCGTAGGTACTGAAAACAAGCACAATTAAATATTTTTATGTTGGAGTAATCAGAACGAGTACCAAATAATAGTTCAAACAGAGATTTATTCATCATATTTTTTCTAGGTAACTTGTTTATTAGATAACATTAGTTTTTATAGTATGATATACCAAAACTTGTTGGGCAGAGAAGCTTTCTTGAGCAAAGTAACGACAGTTTCCATAATGTGTCTGTGCTTGCGCTCAGCAACCCCGTTTTGTTGGGGGTGTGAAGGCACGCTTTTTGGTGTGTGATACCCTGGACATTTAAAATCCGTTTGAAAGTAAATGACATGTACTCTCCCCCTATATCCGCTCGCAAGATGCGAAGTGGATGTTTGAGAAGTTTCTCAGTTTGTAGCTTAAAGGTAGTGAATGTAGAGGGAACATATGATTTGATATGTAGAGGAAAGGTCCAAGTATATTTGGAAAAATCATAAATAAAAAGCACGTAATATCTGTATCCATTATTAGACAGTGTGCTAGCCGGTCCCCATACATCACTATGTAACATGCTCAAATGTTCATCATATTTAGAAGGAGATAAAGTATATGGCAAGCATGCATTTTACCAAATAGACAAGAATGACACATGTTGGCTGGATAAAAATTTCTAGGTAAAGCAATAGTTTGATGCAAAATACTATCAGAAGGATGCCCCAAGAGGGCATGCCAAAGTTCAGACGAAACTTTATTTCCTAGATATGCTTGAGTGGAATTATTAGGAAAAGAAAACGATTGAATGTGATATAACCTTTTTTTACTATGTCCTTGGTAAAGAATTTTCCACGTAGCTATATCCTTGTTAGAAAAAGAGGTAGAGTCAAAAGCAAATGTGCATTTGTGATCCGTACATAATTTGTGAACAGACAATAAGTTAGTACTCAATTTAGGAACGTGAAAGGTGTTGTGTAAAGATAAATTATGTGAAGAAGTGGTTAATAAAGCTGTACCCGAGTGGTGAATGGGCAGAGTTTGCCCATTTCCAACACATACTTGATTACTCCCAGTAGTTCGGATTGTAATGTTGAGTGGACGCAGTCATGACAGTGAGTTGATCAGGAGACATTCTTCCTTGAAAAGCATAATCCATCCAGTGTATGCACTCAAGGGATTTGTGGAACTCTTGTCCACATATTTGGCACACCACAGAGCTATTTTGAGGGTTAAATCTAGAGTGTCGACCATTTTGGTGGCTTGATCTCCCTCCTGGAGAATGTCCAACATGACCACGATAATTAGATTGATTTCCAAACCTCCCATCAAAACTAGTTCTATTATTTTGTCTCCCATAACCAAAGTTTTCGTTGTATCCTACATGGTGAGGATTATAACCGTAATGGTTATTTTTTGTGCCACGACCTCTTACCCGATATGAGGATTGGTTAGGATTAGCATTTGTAGTGGCAGTAACATTAAAGGCAGCAGTAGAAGGATTAGGAATATAATGTTGAGTTTCAAGCATTTGTTCTTTTGATTTCAACAGAGCATAGAGATCCTCTAGGGAAAGAGGGCCTGAATTAACACGTATAGTGGTCCGAAAGGAGTTGTATTCAGCAGGTAACCCATTTACATATATAACATCATATCTTACTCTTCAACAGGAGATCTAGCCACATTAAGTCTATCACGAATACTCTTCATCCTTTTCATATAAGTGTCAATAATCATAATTTTTCTTTAGATTCTGAAGTTTTGTTTTCAATTGAAGAATACTAGAGTGAGACAGTGAAGCATATCTTCTTTCGAGAACTATCCTGATAGATCTAGAACTTGACTGGCCTATAATGAGGGACATAACTTCTTGGCTCAAAGTTGCATTTAGTAAGGTGATTAGCGCATGATCTTGAGTTTGCCTGGCAAGAAACGCCAGATTCACCGCAGTGGTGACTGAACCACCATCGCCGGTCAAGTTCTTAGGAGGACACGTCTTTTTTCCATCGAGATAACCCATCAACGATTGGGTTCGCAGCAGCGACGAGATCTAATATTGCTATATCACGAAACTGGTTCCATAGAGTTTTAATGGAATGAGATTGTGCGCATTAGACAAGAGCTGTAGAGTATTAGGATTAGAGGAGGAGGAGGCTGACATCCTGGTCAATATGGAGGTTGTGGTGGTGGAAGGTGGTATAACAACCCACTACAATACATCCTTCTTCCAGCGACCACTTTCATTCCAACTACCAGGATTATGGTCTTTAAAAGCAGTACAAACAGTCGTTTTTTCTGTTTGTCGTCAGGATGGTCGTCTTTCAGATTTTTTAAGACCAACTGTGGTTCTATAGTGGGAAAACGACTAGTCATCCGAAATCCAAAAATTATCAACGACGTGTAGTATTGTGGCCAATGGATCTAAACACAATTTTGACCAAACTTTCGAGGGAAAATTAATATTTTATGAAACAATTGTGGTAAGAACACAATTGTACTAAATTTTAACTCCACCTATTATCATTTTGGGCGGCCATTGAATATTTCAGCTAACATTTTGGAGGGAAAACTATATCAATTCACGAAACTTTTAGAGCCAAAACCAATTCATCAATTCACCAAAACATAAACCCGCGGGAAATGGATCAAAATTTTCAACTTATCCTTTCTCATTTTGATCTCTAGCTATCCGTTCTTCTCTTCTTCACACCCCGCAGGCAAATCGATCTCTGTTCTTCTCTTCCTTACACACCCTGTTGGAAAATCGATCGATTTCATAAGCCCCTTTTCTCCTCCATCTCTAGCTCATCATCTGCTCTTCATCGATCGATACTCCCACCATAGACACATAACCACGAGCCTATTATTCTATGAGGTGAGAGCTCGGTCAATCTAAAGAGGGAGGGAGAGACGAGGCACTTAGATGTGGAACCCTAACGGGGTCCGGTTACCATCGATCGATCGGAATTGCTGAGAACTTCGTGGAAGAATCTAAGTCGAAGCTCTGTATATGGGGCTTATGTTGCTGCGATGGATTAGTGGTATCGTATCGTGGCCTTTCTTTGTTCTTGATTCCAATCACTTATTCTAGGGTTTTTTCTTTTTTCTGTGTGGGTTTTAATTCCTTGTTTGTCTTAAATATTACAATTTTTATTTGAATATGTGAATCACTAACATGCTGAGTAATATGCTAGTGTCGATAATTTTCAATTTTTTGGTATATGCATGAAGTTGTGTGATACCTTTGGATATAAGAATGTTATGTCTCCAAGTGTGCTGGATGATACTAAGTTAATTAGTTGATAATCTATGTGTCCAAATTCATATTTACGAAATTAAAGTTTTAAAGTTTGCGTGGCTCTTTGCTGCGTGTATTCCATTTTCCCGGTGAAATAACTAATTGCGTCTCATTTACTTGTACTGTGCATTACGTGGTACATGCAATCCACCAGTTAACTGATCTATATATATAGCTATTTGTGTCCTGTGTGGTTGCATTAGCTATGAATATTTGTGAGAATTTTAAAGGTCGTGATGATTTGGATCTCTCTATAGAATTCATCCATTGAAGCTGATAGAGTGTGATATGCATGGCATGGCAGAATCCTTTTACATCATGTCATCATCTGTTATTTAGTTTTGATGAGTACCCCGTGATCTGAGCCGACCTCTTCATGCTCACTGAAGAGTCTGTGATGCTGTGGATCTATTGAATTCACTATTTGAAGCTGATAGAATGTCATATGGGCAAGATAAAATCCTTTTGTAACATGTGATAATCTCTTATTTGCTTTTCATGAGTTCATATCTAAGCCTTTTCATGCTCACTAAAGAGTATGTGATGTTATATGTGGATCTATCGAATTCACTCGTTGAAGCTGATAGCTAGAGTGTATAATACGCATGGTAAAATCCTTTTGCAGCCTTTGATTAACTCTAATTTTCTTTTCATGACTGAACTAAGCCTCTTTCCGTATCGAATGTGTGGGTCTGTATTACATTATCTCTTATGGCATAATTACATGTGGTGTCTCGTTGTGACATCTTTTATTTGCTTCTCAGTAATAGCTTTCTGGGACTCATTCCGCGTGTGTTTTCTTAGAATTTCCCAGTGTTCATCTCTGATTCAGGGGATGAAAATTAGTGACGACCACCAATCTGTATTCCAGGAGTGTATTTTCTGTTATGTTGCTTCATGCCTATCTCTATTCCGGTGCTATCTTCTGTGACTGTTGTGTGACCTATGCAACCTATGTGTGGCTACTGATTGTGGCTTTAAATTGGAAAGTATTTGATAGTTCCGACTGTGTTTTATATGAGATATTAAGCAGGCTAGATTATATCAGTGATCATAAGAGGCCGTGATGATATGGATCCATCGATCACTTAAGAGACTGTAATACGCATGGCGGGGAAATTTTTCTTTTCGCAGCCTGTGTTCATTTCTTATTTTGTATTTAGTTACAGATCTGAGCCTATCACTATTATTGAAACAATTTGGCTATTGTAAGAATTAAAATGATTTGCTATTGATTTAACAGTTTAGTACTTGAGAGCCAGATTTAAGTTGTTTGTTCCTCATCAATATCTGTTATTGACTGTCTGTGTGTTCTGTCTTGTAACAACGAGTCGCAAATAGACCTACTATGCCGTATTTGTTGGCCGACAAAGCGGTGTATATAAGACATGAAAAGAGTGTCAGCAACAAACAACAGGATACACGGGCGCTTGCTTTCACAAGTATGCAGATTAAGAAGAGGCTACGAATTCCTTGTTGGCAGATTAGGAACGCCGTTGTGCCGGACCATCCAGTTGTTCCGCATGACGTGCTATGTCTACACCAAAGAATAACTGGCTACTTCCTGGCAGTGGTGGATTTCTTTTGGGCTTATGTGTCGCATGTATAATTATGTCGTAGTGGTGTTTATGAAATCAATGTTTTTGTAATGTCGTTTGGATATTTATTATTATATATTATGAATATGTTGCAATAGGTTTTGTAACATCATTTAATTTGGAACTCTCTAATCAAGTGTGTATTACGACTCATAGATTGGTTGTTGATAATCTGTAAAATTATGTGACTTCTCGTTTAGTAATGGCAGCTGATTTTTTGTTGATAACTGTCGTAAAGCGCGTAGATTGTAATTAAGTAATAGGTTCGGTCAATGAAAAGTCAACAATTCATTAGAAAGTAAATTGTACAGTCAATGGTCAACTCATAAGTCAACATGAAGTCAACGGTCCACTTTGTAGAAACTAATAGGTTCGGTCAGAGAGTCAATGGTGAACAAAAAAGTCAACTCTACAGCGTACGGTCAATGCAAAAGTAAAATACATAGTCAAAGGTCAAATTTTCTGTGTCCAATTAGAGAGACTAATGTGTTTGGTCAAAAAAGGTCAACAATTAACTAAAAACTCAAGGCTACGGTAAATGGTCAACTAAAAAGTCAATTATGTAGTTAACGGTGAACTTTGTGGTTACCATGGTGACACTATTAGGTTAGGCCAAAGAAAGTCAACAATAAACTAAAAACTCGACTGTAAAGTCAACGGTCAACTAAAAAGTCAATTATGTAGTGAACGGTTAGCTTTGTGACTACCACTTGGTGACACTATTAGGTTCGGCCAAAGAAAGTCAACAGCGAGGTAAATAGTCAATTGTACGGTCAACGGTCAACTCAAGAGTCAATTATGTACTCAACGTTCAATTTTACGGCTACCACTTGGTAACACTAATAGGTTTGGTCAAATAAAGTCAACGTTAAACTAAAAAGTCAACTATACAAAATTACTCGAAAGATTAAATGCTGCGAGGAAATTGATTGTCGACCAAGAGGGTAAGTTCTTACAGTAGGTTGATACAATTAGCATTTGAATCTTGTGTTGATTGGAAGGGAAACTAAATCAATTTGGGAATGAGGTTCTGTCTAATAGTACTATCGTTTATTTTGGCAACTATGAATCAAACAAACAAGCCGAAGAGTGCCGGTTTCGGCATGGATCCGAGAACAACAAGTGTTAAGGTGATCATATCTATAATTGTTTCTTTAATATTCATATTAATCTTTAAATGTGACATTTTTGTGCACACGTTGATAGTTATACCACCTGTAGAACAGCTAGCTAAATCCCCGTGCGGGAAAGGCATCAGTACTATTGGCGGTGGTCATAGAGAAGCTGTGATCAAGAGGGGTACGTCTACTGCAGCACGGACGCCGCAGTTTCTGGGCAACATTGAAGTAATATAGATGATGTTTGAACCAAGTTACCGCCACTGTTTTGTTTAATATCACTAATATTTTTGAAATGTACCCTTTTTGTGCAAATGCTGTAGCTTTTACCACCAGCCAATCGGCAACGTAAATCCCCTCGGGGGAATGCTTCAGCTATTCATGGAGTTCCTGGACCAGCTGACAAGAGGTCTCCATCTACTGCAACTTGGGCAGAGTTATTTCCCTCAAACACATAGGTAATGTAGATAAGGTTTGAACCAAGTTATACCGCCCCTATTTTGTTTCATATTACTGTTAGGCTTGAAATGTAACCTTTACGTGCAAACATTATAGGTTGTACCCCCTGTGATCCTGTGACGGGAATCCCCCCGCGGGAAAGGAAAGACTGTTGAGGGAGGTCATGGTCAAGACCTGAATAGGTCTACGCCTAAGGCTGCAGTGGACGAGGAGATTCAATATGACATTGAGGTATTTGTGTGATATGACGAACCAGTCATGGAATTTATTCTGGTTTTCAATATTTCGTTTTAATGCGGCTGGTGGTTTTGCCTACTTTTTTTATGACATGTTTCCTTTTGATTCCTAGTTAACAAGAAGATCTGTTGTGATGCTTGCTCAATCGAATGGTAACATTATATCCATTTCCGGCTATATTGTACTTGTATTTGGTGTGGTGGAATTTCATTGTTGATGCTTTTACCTAGCTAGTGCTTCCTGTTCTCGGACAGTTGTAGTGGGATCAAGAGGATTGAAAAGGAAGCACATAAAAGACTCGTACAATTTGGTCGACGAGGTGGGTATTTGTGAATAATTATTAAATTTGAAGATTGTTGATTGCCGTACATGAGCTCGGTAGGTCTATGTCTTACTGCAGGTCGATGAGGAACATGAGGAAATTGAGGGCCGATCGCTGCCATTGACCAGGGGTCCCAAGACTGTTGACATGACACTGGGAGAGCTGAATGCCGATGAAACGACTGCCGATGTTAGTACTTAATTTATTTTTGGCGCTCAGAGATTTTAATGTTTTCTCGCAGAACGTGATGTCCCATAGTACAACACCGAGGAGATCACAGCGCCTTCAAGAAGTTGGGTCCCTAATGTCCCTCAGGTCCCCTTATACGTTGGTGGCTCAATCCTCCCCTACACAGAATGACCATGGGGCCCCAAGTACATCATGTACGTATATCATTTCTCTTAACCCACCAAATATATACTCTTTATGGTGGAAGATGGCCAGTCCATTTCCCGATGGTTGATTAATTGATTAGTAATTAATTATATTGTGGCAGCTCCGCCTTCAAGCAGAAGAGGAAGAGGCGTGACCAGTGTGCTTTCAACGAGGAAGAAATTGGTTGACGGAGAGAAGTATTTGTAGGGTTTTGATCATGGATACACAGCGTAAAATATAATTTATCCGTTCAATACCCTCCAAGGATCACAGGAAGAGAAGCATAACGATGGTAAAGGAAGAATCATGTTACACACCTTAGGGTTTCTCCTGTGATGACTTGTAACGTGAACTGTGTCACGTCTCTACGGTTGATCCACGCCTAGATTTGAGATCTAGATCTTCGTTCTCCTTTGTGCTAGCTTGGAACGGAGGAAGAGGAAGAAGAAATCACACAACACAAGGCAACAAGGAGGGGCGGCCTCCTTTGTTGGCTGACGGGGACGGGGCGGCAGCAAGGGGGTTGGGTTCGTCCCTCTTGTTTCTTGCTCTCTCTCCTTTGTTCTCTCCCACTCAAGTTATGAATAAGTTCATAAGTGTGAGAAGGAAGGAAGTAAGGAGCATCCTTTATATAGTCCAACAAATCCTTGTTAACTACCTAAATGACCTATTTTAGTCCTACTAGAATTCGGTTTAGTCCATTCCCTGCAAATTAGTCCTACTTAGTTTTCAAGGTGTTGCAAGGTTATCCTTCTTATTAATTAATCAAATTAATTAATTCCCAAATCTAGTTCAACTCTATCTAGCGTGTGACCCCATAGGTTCTATCTAGTTGGTAGCAACAATTTGCTAATATGGAGCTGTCTTTAGCAAAACATCCATTCTAGCCAACTAATAGAATAGTCATCCGAAAAACCTTGTGCAAGTAATTGTCACATCCCTTGGTCTCCATATCCGGATTGGACACGAGACATACAAGTCACACTCGTATATCCAATCCATAGTTTCTCAATCCTGGGAATAGCCTTATTTGTGCAAATAACATCAATATCCTATATTGATTTATTTGAATCTGGCCAGACATTCTATAAGCACTATCCCTCGAGTGGCCTCGGATATTTTCTCCCATGTGGGAGGGACAAATTCTAGCTACGTCTACTACGATTCCTAAGCTTGCTTCTTATTGTATCCGGTACATGCCTTAATAGCTACCCAGTTACGGTGTAGCGTTTGATGCTACCAAAATCACAATAATCAACAACTAGACAATCTAGTGACTTCAAGTCTAAGGATGACAATACCGTTGTCACCACGATAAGCGCTTGTGACTTAACATAACGTGTATGTAACCTTCTCGGAGATGAGTCAATCCAGTGCGCCATTACCCTTAATGCACACCCATGTGTTGGATCATGATATCTCCATATCAATCCAACCCCATTCTAGTCTATAGATGATCGTCCTATTAGTCATTATACTTGACTAGGGATATTTAAGATAAACAACACAATTGTAAATCTAAGGTCTTCATTATATTAAATATCCAATAAATTATACAATGAATGTTCTAGCCAAAATAAATTCATACTAAACCTGATTGCCTCTAGGGCATCTATTCCAACAGTCTCCCACTTGCACTAGAGCCAATCTTATGCATCTCAAATGCCAATGCTCCTAGTGTTCCCTTCATGCTTCCACTGCACAAGCGACTTTGTAAGTGAATCTGACAGATTCTCATCTCTAGGAATCTTGCATATCCGAACGTATCCTCTATCGATAATATCTCTAATAAGATGAAACTTCCTGAGCACGTGCTTGGATTTATGGTGCGACCTGGGATCCTTTGATTGCGCGATCGCCCCAGTGTTGTCACAGTACAACTCTGCTGGATCCGCAATGCTAGGAACCACACCAAGTTTAGAAACAAATTTTCTGATCCAAACAGCTTCCTTTGCTGCGCCATTTGCAGCAATGTACCAGCCTCTGTTGTAGAATCAGCCACCATCTCTTGCTTGGAACTCTTCCAGCTCGCCGCTGCTCCATTCAGGCAAAACACATATCCCGACTGTGATCTAAAGTCATCTCTGTCGGTTTGGAAGCTTGCATCTGTGTAACCCCTTACACGCAACTCTTCCTCACCGCCAAATATCAAGAAAGCATCCTTAGTTCTTCTCAAGTACTTTAGGATGTTCTTGACTACAATCCAGTGACTCTCACCCGAATTGGATTGATATCTGCTCGTCATACTCAAGGCATATAACACATCTGGTATAGTACATAAAATGGCGTACATGAAAGATCCTATGCCCGAGGCAGAGGGAATTCTACTCATGCGTTCCTTCTCAATCTCATTGGAAGGACAACCACTCTTCGAAAGAGTAACTCCATGTGACAGGGGAAAGAATCCCTTCTTGGAATCTTGCATGTTGAACCGCTTCAACACCTTGTCAATATATGTACTTTGACTTAGGCCTAGCAGTCTCTTAGATCTATCTCTATAGATCTTTATACCAAGTATATAGGCTGCTTCCCCTAAGTCTTTCATTGAGAAATACTTTCCTAGCCAATTTTTAACAGATTGCAGTATGGGAACGTCGTTCCCAGTGAGTAGTATGTCATCCACATACAAGACCAGAAAAGCTACAGAGCTCCCACTAACCTTCTTGTAGACACAAGACTCATCTGCGTTTCTCAAGAAGCCAAACTCTTTGACTACTTCATCAAAACGTCGATTCCAACTCCTAGAAGCTTGCTTTAATCCATAAATGGATCGTTGCAGCTTACAGACCTTGTTGGCTTGCTTTGAATCTTCAAAACCCTCCGGCTGTATCATATACACGTCCTCGAGGAGATTCCCATAGAGGAATGTTGTTTTGACATCCATCTTCCAAATCTCATAGTCGTAGTACGCTGCAATTGCAAGTAGGATTCGAATGGATTTGGGCATTGCGACTGGTGAACAGGATTCATCATAGTCAATACCATGAATCTGTCTGAATCATTTAGCCACCAATCTCCCTTATAGGTAATCACATTATCATGCATGTCGATCTTCTTCTTGAAGACCCACTTGCACCCTATGGGCCGCGCCCCTTCGGGTGGTTCCACCAAAGTCCATACTTTGTTGGTATACATCTCATGGCTTCAAGACACTTCTGAGAGTCTGGCCCTTTCATGGCCTCTTCATAGGTAGTAGGCTCATCATCTATGAGCATCGTGTCATCGGAATCAGTTACGAGAAGTCCATACCTCTCGGGTTCCTGCGCACTCTACTAGATCTACGAAGCTCTTGTGTTACCTAAACCGGCTGTTCCACAACTTCTTGTGGATCCTATTCATGTTCCATAGTTGGTTCAGTGATTTGTGGTTCTTGAATTTCTTCGAGCTCTACTGTCCTCCCACTTTCTTCTTTAGAGACAAACTCTCTTTCTAGAAACACACTGGACCGAGCAACAAACACTTTGTTCTCAGTTGGATTGT
Source organism: Linanthus parryae (assembly GCA_023055425.1). NCBI lineage: Eukaryota > Viridiplantae > Streptophyta > Magnoliopsida > Ericales > Polemoniaceae > Linanthus > Linanthus parryae. The sequence continues at coordinate 122,571,225 of JALGPY010000003.1, read as the reverse complement.
AGAAGTAGTAACCCTTAGTTTACTTAGGGTACCCCACAAACTTACACTTATCCGACTTTGGCCCTAGCTTGTCTGATTGTAAACGCTTTACATAGAAATCGCAGCCCCAAATCTTCATGAACGACAGTGTGGGACGCCTCCCACTCCACATCTCATGTGGTGTCTTCATGACTGATTTAGATGGAACACGGTTAATGGTGAAAGCTGCACTTAATAGAGCATAACCCCAAAATGATAATGGAATATCGGTTTGACACATCATAGATTGAACCATATCCAATAGAGTTCGATTCCTCCTCTCGGACACGCCATTCCATTGTGGCGTTCCGGGTGGAGTGAGTTGGAACACGATCCCACACTCTCTAAGATAGTCATCAAACTCTTGGCTCAAGTATTCTCCCCCACGATCCAATCGTAGAGCCTTGATACTTTTGCCAAGTTGCTTCTCTACTTCACTCTTTAATTCTTTGAACCTTTCAAAGGATTCGGATTTAGCCCTCATAAGGTACACAAATCCATATCTACTGAAATCATCAGTAAATATAATGAAGTAGACGTAACCACCCCTGGCAGGCGTGGAAAATGACCCACACACATCAGTATGTATGAGCCAATTGCTCACTAGTCCTCTCACCTTTATTATTAAAAGGGGACTTAGACATTTTTCCCAATAAACAAGCCTCACATGTCTCATATGATTCAAAATCAAATGAGTCTAGAAATTCATCTCTATGGAGTCTAGATCCACGTTTCTCGTTTATGTGACTTAAACGACAGTGCCATAAGTAAGCATGATTTAAATCACTTTATTTTAATCCTCTTAGTATTAGTGTTGTAGACAGGATTGCTTAGACCAAGGACATATAGTCCATTAAATAATTGTGCACTAACATAGTGAATATTATTAAAATAAAAGGAACAACAATTGTTCTTTATTTAAATAATAAAACCGTCCTTGTCCAAACAAGAAATAGAAATAATGTTTCTGCTCATAGCAGGTACAAAATAGCAATTATTTAAGTCTAAAACTAATCCTGAAGGCAGAGACAGCTCGCACACGCCCACGACCAATGCAGCAACTTTTGCTCCATTCCCAACGCGCAGGTCTATCTCCCCTTTAGCCAATCTTCTACTTCTCTTTAGATCCTGCACATTTTGACAAATGTGAGATCCACATCCAGTATCTAATACCCATGATGTAGAGATAGTTAAATTGACATCTACAACAAAAATACCTGGTGGTGGTGGAATCACTATTCCAAGCCTCTTGTCCTCCAGATATTTTGGGCAGTTCCTCCTCCAGTGTCCAGGCTGACTGGAGTAGTGACACTCACCATTAGTCACACCTTTAGCAATGCCACCAATAGGCTTAAGGGTAGGTTCCTTGGACTTGGAAACTGACTTGCCTTTGCCCTTGGAGGATGAGGCAAATCTTTTGCCCTTTCCTTTCTGCACCATCATAATGGCCTTGCCCTTACCCTTGTCGATGCTTTGTTCAACTGTCCTCAACATATTGAGTAAATATGGTAGTGGTTTTACGATCTCGTTCATGTTATAGTTAATGATGAACTGTCCATAACTCTCAGGCAACGATTGCAACACGAGATCGGTGGCCAACTCTTGGCCGACCGGAAACTCTAGTTGCGCGAGATTCTCCAAGTATCCGATCATGCGGAGTACATGAGGTCCCACAGGGTTTCCTTCAGCCAGATGACGCTTGAACAATGTCTTTGAGACTTCATACCTGTCAACCCTTTCCTGCTCTTGGAAGAGCTGCTTCAAATGCTCGATCATATCGACAACATTCATGTTTTCGTGTTGCTTCGGAAGCTCAGAAGTCATGGTGCATAGCATAAGGCAGGCCGCATCATTAGCGTCATCAACACGCTTTTGATACGCCTTTAGGGCTGCAGGGGTATTGATCTCTGGACCTGCTGGAACTTGCTCCTCTATTGCGTACAATTTCTTCTCTTGCTTGAAAAAAATTCTCAAGTTTCTGTACCAATCAAGGAAGTTGGTTCCAGAGAGCTTGTCCTTTTCAAGGACAGATAGGGAATGTTGGAACTCGACGAGTTTTTTGCCATTTGAAATTCTACAAAAGGGAAATACGCAAGTTTTGGTATTTTTGACTATATTCAATAATGGCTAGTTTATCAAATATAGCTCCCACTATTTTTCTACGGATTAATAACCCTCAAGATATTAATGCGGAAAATATCCTTACATTTTCTAGTGGGCCAAGATCCATGTTTCATCTCCTTTTGAGCTTGCTTTGGCAAGTCACCCAAAATTTGACTATTTTAGGTAGGAACATTTCCAATTGCATCTTATGCAACTCTTGGTTCAATTGGGAAAATAACTCCTTATTTATCCATCAGTATGGATAATCCCAATTGATTGCCTCTAGGTTTTAATCATATTAATAGCCTAGTTGTGTTCAGCCTCTTATTTAAACAATTGCACATTACTTGTTTGTGCCATCGCATTCCATCATTATGAACCAAGTCGCCTTGCTTTGGCACGCTAGAACTTGATAAATCATGATGACAATGAGTGTTTAAATAACGAGAAGGCAAAAACACAATATTTGATTTTGAGAGATTTTGAAATTCAATTTTAATTGTTTTGTTGATCCATATCAACTGATCCATCTATTTGAGTTTGGGCATAACTCCAAATAATAGATCCGGGTTGTATAATTATCTTATTATCTTAATTGCATGCATCATCCATACACCAACCAAAAAGTAATAAGACAATAAAATAAACAACCATAGAATAAAATAAAACGTGAAGTGGATATGGCATTTTCTAGACTAAGATAATTCCAAGCCAATGGAATTATCTATGAACCCTAAAAGCAAACACATCTCCATGCGTCTTCATATTTTGGTCCATCCTTCATAGTCATGTGGAATGCTCCATGCTTCATGCTCCATCTTTTGTGGCTCCTTTTGGCTTTGAGCTTCTTTTCTTCAATCTTAGCTAACAATCTATTCTATCTAGCACTAGCTAATCAACTATACTAAATAAAATAAATCTCACAATTTAGAAAAAAATGTCTCGCAGGCCATAAAACTCTAATTAATTATTACATCAAATTGATCAGCTCGCATGCCGTAAACCAAGACACAAAATTAAAAAATCACACCAAACACATCCTAAGGCCATATCCAACCACCATGCGATTTGCACATAAACAGTTAAAATCCTATTTTTACGCGCTTGGTCAATTTTAATTGATTTTAAGATTTCTAGGGTTAAAACGGTTCAACGAGCCCACCATCTTCATGGCCGAACCCTATTGGAGCCGTCCCGGGCCGAGCCTAGGCCGGTTGGCCCAACCCATGGGGTCGGCCGACCGCCTAGGCCCTCGGCCTAGGTGGCTTGGGCGGCAAGGAAGGAGAGGGGCGGTCCATAGGGGGGCCAAACCTCCTTAGTTGTTTCCAAAACAACTCCTTCCTTGTTCCCCAAGTCCAAAAAGTTTCCAAATTTGAAACTAGTTTCCAAATTGGTGCCCAAACCCTAGATCTAAGATCCTAAAATTTCTCAAACTCACTAATTCATGCATAAAATGCAAAAACTAGGTCTTTTTAAGTTTGATTATTGAAAAATTGCATCATATGCTTGATTTGTCTTGTTTTACGCGATAAAAAATAAATTTAGAGTGTAAAACTATCAAAATGTAACACAAAAACCACGTCTATGTTCTACGACTTGTGGCTCTGATACCACTATAGGGTTTTGATCATGGATACGCAGCGTAAAATACAATTTATCCATTCAATACCCTTCAAGGATCACAGGAAGAGAAGCATAACGATGGTAAAGGAAGAATCATGTTACACACCTTAGTGTTTCTCCTGTGATGACTTGTGACGTAAATTGTGTCACGTCTATACGGTTGATCCACGCCTAGAGTTAAGATCTAGATCTTTCTTCTCATTTTTGCTAGCTTGGAACGGAGGAAGAGGAAGAAGAAATCACACAACACGAGGCAACAAGGAGGGGCGGCCTCCTTTGTTGGCCGGCGGGGAAGGGGTGGCGGCAAGGGGGTCGGGTTCGGCCCTTTTGTTGCTTGCTCTCTCTCCTTTGTTCTCTCCCACTCAAGTTATGAATAATAAGTTTATAAGTGTGGGAAGAAAGTAAGGAGCATCCTTTATATAGTCCAACGAATCCTTGTTAACTACCTAAAGGACCTATTCTAGTCCTACTAGAATTCGGTTTAGTCCCTTGCTTTCGAATTAGACCTACCAAGTTTGCAAGGTGTTGCAAAGTGATCCTTCTAATTAATTAATCATATTAATTAATTCTCAAATCTAGTTCAACTCTATCTAGCGTGTGACCCCATAGGTTCTATCTAGTTGGTAGCAACAATTTGCTAATATGGAGCGGTCTCTAGCAAAACATCCATTCTAGCCAACCAATAGAATAGTCATCCGACAAACCTTGTGCAAGTAATTGTCACATCCCTTTGTCTCCATATCCGGATTGGACACGAGACATACAATTCACACTCATATATCTAATCCATAGTTTCTCGATCCTAGGAATAGCCTTATTCGTGCAAATAACATCAATATCCTATATTGATTTATTTGAGTCTTGCCAAACATCTAGAAGCACTATCCCTCGAGTGGCCTCGTATATTTCCTCCCGTTATGTGGGAGGGACAAATTCTATCTACGTCTACTAAAATTTCTAAGCTTGCTTCTTATTGTATCCGGTACACGCCTTTATAGCTACCCAGTTACGGTGTAGCGTTTGACGCTACCAAAATCACAATAATCCACAACTAGATAATCTTGTGACTTCAAGTCTAAAGATGAAAATACCGTTTTCACCACGAGAAGCGCTTGTGACTTAACATAACGTGTATGTAGCCTTCTCGGAGGTGGGTCATTCCAGTGCGCCATTACCCTTAATGCACACCCATGTGTTGGATCACGATATCTCCATATCAATCCAACCCCATACTAGTCTATAGATGATTTTCCTATGAATCATTATACTTGACTAGGGATATTTAAGATAAACAACACAATTATAAATCTAAGTACTTCATTATATTAAATATCCAATAAATAATACAATGAATGTTCTGGCCAAAATAAATTCATACTAAACTAGATTCCCTCTAGGGCATCTATTCCAACAGTATTATGTGGACATCCCTGTTTGCAAGCGGAGGCCAGTAGGCTTCCATTCGAAGGAGCTCACTCTAGAGGTGGGCATAGCAGTGCGAAAGAATGCACCTCTGGATAAGGATTGCAGGAAACCGATGGACGAGGTTGACCTGAAACCCATATTTGATCAACTAGATGTAAGTATCGTAAAATACGTCTGAATATATTTTTCTTGTAATTACTTTCTGTGTGTACTTATGACCACGTATCTTGTCGTATGCAGGATCTGTTAGAGCTCGACTTCAACAGAGAAACTACTGTGAAGACCATCCATTCTATGGGAAAGGAAGCTTATAGTCAGTACCGCTATAAGCTGAACAAAAACTTCAAGATGTTCCACACCCCCGCTGAAGCATTGAAAAACCCATAAGCAAGTGTCTCTCAGGAGCAGGGGGAAGCAACGTGTAAATATTTTCAGACAGAGGGGTGGAAGGTAAAATTTTGACTGCTTTTTCATTGCAGCAAACGATTTTAGGTTCGCTTTTGACTTCATGTCCACTATTACTTCATTGCAGTTGAGGAGCGTCAGGTCTAAGTTGAACCGATCGAAATTAATAAATCTTTATACCTCAGGTTCAAAGTCCTTCGTCCAGCGTTTACATGAGATGGTAAGTTCCATGTCATCCGCTCTTTGAAAATAGTTTATGAGTATCATAAGTAGAATATATTTCTGTATGAAATATTTATTTGGAATATTATCTTGTGCAGGAGTCCCCCTTCCTCATCGACAACTACAAGACAACTCGCACATGGAAGAACACATGCACCTGGATTATTGCGGATGCGGAGGAGAAACACGTTAGTTTCGTAATTCCCACGTCGTGTTTTATGTTACATGTTATGGTTTTAATATTTTATGTTTTTTTAAACTACAAAAAAAGATGGTGGAGATGCGGGATAATGATACTAAGGGGAAGCTGAACGAAGATAAGATAGTGGACATTGTTCTTGGGTGCATGCGTGGATTTGTAACGGGATATGTTATTGGTCAGGTCCCGAGGATTGGGAATTTTTAAGAAGGCCTATATGCTAATGAGTTCAGGGTTGCTGAAGCATGAAGGATGGCCGAAGCTGTTGAGCTAAGGGCACATGTTGCAGAGAAAGGCGCTGAGGAGGCTGTCAAAAGAGCGGAGGAGGCTGAGAACAAGGCAAAGGAAGCCGAGAAAAATGCCGAGAAGGCTGTCAGAAGGGCAAATGAAACTGTCAACCTTATGACTAGAATGGAAGCACGGCTTAAGGACATGGAGTCCTTGATGGCGAACCAGCTGATGAAGAAGAAGGCATCAAGCATTCATCATCATTCATCATCATCTTCGGATGAATTTTGAGGTAATATGTCAATTTTCATTTCAATATGTGAATAGATAACTTGTTGAGTATGCTGCATCTCTAGATAATTTATTTTTAGTCGTTTTGGTGTATGCATGAAGGTGGGTGGTACTTTGGATATAGTTGAAAGTGATGTCTTCAAGTGTATGTGCTGGGTATACGAAACTAAGTTAGTTGATAATGTGACCTCAAACTTAAATTTTGCGAAATTATCTTTTAAAGTACCGTGGATCTTTGCTGATTGCATTCCGTTTTACCGGGTGAAATAAATTTTTTGTGTCTCGTTTACTTGGACACCTTTCTTACTTACTGTGTTGTTCTTGTCTTTTACGCGTGGAACATACTGCTCCAGCAGTTAACTGATCTATATCTATTTCTGTCATGTGTGGAAGCATGAGTTGTGAATAATTGTGAGAATTAAAGTAGTTTTGTCTTCAGAACAAAACTAAGCAAAAATTTTAGGAAAATAACAAAAAATGACAGAAAATAGCAGAAAATAAAAGTCTAGCTAGTCCTCAAGCTTGGGGTTTGATGGCTTCGCATTGTCCTCATTCAGTTGTTCATCTGTCGAGGCCTTTAATTTTCCAGTTTCTCATTTTCTCAAAGATTTAATCCGGAAGTCCTCCCACCCTCTCCTGTGTATCTCCTTTTCATCCTCCGCAGTAGCTCGAATTTTCTTGCATATCTCATCGCGACTTCCTCAAGCCAATCTCTCTTCTTCTTAAACAACCCGAAAGTTTACTCGTTGTCACTGCTTGAATCATCATCCGAGATGATTATTGGATAATCGTTATAGGACCCTGGCAGTCCTATGAAAGGACTGGGGACCTCCTCCTCTTCACGCATGCGTTTGCGAATGGGTTCCATGGTGAGAGGATTGAAGGGGATTTGCTGTGAATGAGAAAGAATTGGAGGTTACAAATTGAATAGGGAGGGCATGTCCATTAACCTATATATATATATATATATATATATATATATATATATATATATATATATATATATATATATATATATATATATATATATATATATATATATATATATATATATCAAGTTTTTGGAATTCGAACAGTTGCAATTCTGCCTGAGTGGGTTCATGCATGATTATTACATGGTTAGTGGTTATTATGACGTTCATTACGAAGCATTACGTTCATTCATGATGAGGTAGTTGGGTATGTGAACACTTTCAGTTGTGGCAATCTAAATTCATTGAATATTAATTGGGTCCCATATTAATTCAAATAATAGGTGGAACTACATATTCTTTGAAGTACAACGTGCGGTGATTGTTAATACTTCGCTTCGATACTTTTTCTGCTTTTGGCCTGCGAGCATATATGCAATTTTAACAAAAACTTGACCACAGTACAACAAAATTTTAGTTTCGTTTCTCTCGTCGCATACAATTTCATGAACCGATATTTAATTTCTTCTGCTTCATTTGAAATCACAGCAATGACGTTGCATTACAGCTCTGGCAGCAGCAGCAGCATTACATCCATGCTCATCCTGTTTTCAATGCGTAAAAAATGAACACTTTTACGCCAGCTTTCTGAGGTACAAGGTTAAAAAATGCATCTCAACAAAAGGTTAATAAATGTCTGAACAATGTTATTTTGAGGAAAACTGTTGTGGGTACTGTAATATTTGGAGGAAGGTTGTGTGGATATATATAGCATTTGGCCGGGTTTGTGGCTGTTGAACAATTGAATTATATTGATGCTTTTAGTTTAGATATATTGTTCAAGTGTAACAGTTTGGATTGAAAATTTGTGTTTTGCAACTCTATTGGTTGTATGCGTGTGTGATAAAAAAGGATCACATAGCTAGTGTTGTTTTTGTTATGAGCAGGTTATATAGAAATGTGAGATAGGCCACCACCTTAATGGTTGTCTATAAGGAAGACCAAATAAACAGACGATGAGCATGACTGTCAGCAAATACATATCACAACGACCAAGTTAGTCGTGTAAATGAAATAAAATAATAATAAAAAAGTCAACTAAAAGTAATAATGACGACCACAGTTGTCTGCATAAAATTAACGACGACAAAACACATCGATGAGTATGTCGGTAAGAAGTTATTGACAACGAAGAACATAGTCGAAACACCTTCGGCATAACATCAACGACCAAAAATATTGTCAAAAACGCCGTCGGAAAAAGTTTTGTCCATGAAATTTGATAGTTGAGAGGTCGTCGGCAAAAGAACAACGACGAGCGGAATTGGTCGGAAAAAGTGGTCGGTAAAAAGTTTCCACCGACCAGTGGATTTTTTGTCGCCCGGTTGAACTAACGACAGAGCTATTCCGACGGCAGGGCGACAACAAGTTTTCATCGTTCTTTCATTCTAACGACGCCTGCTCGTCGTAAAAAACTATTTTTTTTTGTAGTGAGCATTCGCTCTGATACCATGCAAACAAACTCAATTTAGGGTTTCATTGCAGAGAGAACAGAGAAGGGATAAAAAAGATGAAGTGAAAGACTAAATATCTCAGTTCAATGTATTTACACGGAGATAAGAGATGTAATAAATACAGATAAGAGATGTAATAAATACATAGTGGGTTTGTGAGCTCACCGTCCGATCAGTCTACACAAGATCGGGTAGTTCTAATAAAAGAAACGTTACTAATAGTCTTCAGGCCCTTCAGGTTTCATTTGTGTGGCAGTGTAGTCCTCAGGCTTTGCTTCTGTGGGCTGGAACTGTTTGGGCTTCACTTTTGTATTGGGCCTTGTCTTGAATTGGGCCTTTTGTTCTAATAGAAATCTCATGAGAGATATGACGGGCTGAGGAAAATAAATTCAATATTGTAGTTTCATTAGTGTTGTAAGTTGAGAAGGGCCAGTTTCATTGCTGGTTAAAAGTCATGAAAACATATTGTTTTATTTCTCAAAAAAAAAAAAACATATTGTTTTGAGAAATAATGATCCCACTTTTTAAAATGACATGTTATGCAGATAAAATTTGGAAAACTTTAATAGCTATACCTACACTAGGTGTTCCGTGTATACCACATGAAGAATCGATTTTTTATTAAACGACATTTAAATAATTTCTCAAACCGAGAAAGACATTTCCTTAATTTTTTACATGCATAGTTTTAGATTCAACTAGGGAATCAAGATGTATATAACTTCTCACATTGATGACATGGCTTAACAAGGTAACATGGATTATTTTTATTAGTCCAGAGTGATACAGCATAACCAGGGAAGACCAATGGCAAAACAACAACCAAAATTAATTGACAAACGGAATCTGTATTCACTCGCGACACTTTCCTTCAATGTAGACAATACATAGATTGATCACTATTCACTAGTATCCATATTCGCTCTCAAAACTTCCTTTTTGTATATATGCACGTATATACAGATATATAGATAGATACAAATAATAACAGGCAGGGATGTATCACCCCTCTTACTATATAATGTATAGGCTGTATGTGTTCTGAATTCTGCCATTTCCGATTATGCTATTCATGTATCACCTCTCCTACTATATAATGTATAGGCTGCATGTGTTCTGAATTCTGCCATTTCCGATTATGCTATTAAAAAGAAGGTTATGCTATTCAAATTCTCCCATAGCATTATGTCTTCTTCTTCTCTGTTGTTGATATTTATGACCATGCTTCTTTTCGTTTGCTTCCCGTCCTGTACCATGCCTAAGAAAACTACACTACCATTTACCAAAACCAACCAAAATCTTGAGTTACAGACCTACATAGTTCATCTCGAGTTTCCATCTGATGATGACCGAACTTTTTCAGGACGTGAAGATGTTATACGGTGGTACAATTCGTTCTTGCCTGATTCTTCTGAAGGCTCAAAAACTGGTCTCTCATCATCATCCCGAATGGTTCACACCTACCACAACGTCTTTACCGGTTTCGCAGCAAATTTGTCACCCAAGGAAGTTAAATCCATGAAAATGATGAGTGGATTTCTTTCAGCTCGACCCCAGCGGCTTTTGTCAATGCACACCACACACAGCCCCAACTTCTTGGGGCTGCATACGGATGGGGGAGCTTGGCCAGACTCGAATTACGGCAAAAATATTATAATTGGGGTCGTGGACTCTGGAATTACTCCAACTCATCCTTCCTTTAACGACACAGGGATGCCACCTCCACCGGCTAAATGGAAAGGCAAGTGTGAACTTAACGGCACCACTTGCAACAACAAACTCATCGGAGCAAGAAGCTTCATAGCTGGCGTCTCAGCTGTGGACGATTTCGGACACGGGACCCACATAGCGAGTATTGCAGCTGGAAATTTCGTAGACCGCGCTAGTCTATTCGGACAAGCGAATGGGACGGCGGCTGGAATGGCACCTATGGCGCACGTCGCAGTGTACAGAGCTTGTGACTATCTCTGTCCAGACAGTGCCATCTTGGCAGCTATGGATGCTGCAGTTGAAGACGGCGTGGATATCTTATCTCTCTCGATCGGTGACGGAATTTCTCTTTCTTTCGAGTCGGATGTTATTGCCATCGGTGCTTTTGGTGCCATGAAGAAGGGTATTCTCGTGAGTTGCTCAGCCGGAAACTCTGGTCCACGGCCGGGGACCCTATCGAATGAGGCTCCGTGGATTCTCACTGTTGGAGCAAGCACCATGGATAGAACCATAAAAGCTACCGCAGTGCTAGGAAACAATGAATCATACGACGGCCAGTCGCTGAACCAGTCGAGTAATTTTTTGCTGCCTCTCGTCTACAGCAACGAAACTGCTTTCTGTGAATCTTTCGAAGGGGTTGAAGTTGACATTAGTGGGAAATTAGTATTGTGTGATAACCCGGCGTATGGTGGTATGAAAGGCCAAATAGTGAAGAATGCTGGAGGAGCTGCCATGATCTTGGTGAACACAGAGTTTCAAGGAGACACCACACTCACCGATCCACTTCCTTTACCGGCAATGCAAGTGAGTCACGAAGCTGGCGACAGAATCAAACGATACATAAGTTCCACAAAAAATCCCACGGCGAGCATACGTTTTGGTGGAACCGTAATAGGCGATAACTCCCCCTCCCCCTCCGCACCAACACCTGTTGTTGCGGTTTTCTCGTCTAGAGGACCCAACTTGGCCAGCCCAGGAATCCTGAAACCAGATGTAATAGGACCAGGGACGAATATTTTAGCCGCGTGGGATGAGTCTGTGGACGGAATTACCCTTTTCCAGATGCAATCAGGCACATCCATATCTGGTCCCCACCTTAGTGGCATCGCGGCGTTGATCAAGAGTTTCCACCCGGATTGGTCTCCTGCTGCTATCAAATCTGCAATAATGACTACTGCTTATCAGTTAAACCACGCAAAGAAGCGTATTCTTGACGAACAGTTGAAGCCTGCGAATTTGTTTTCCATAGGAGCTGGCCACGTGGACCCTTCAAAGGCTTTAGATCCGGGGCTAATTTATGACATTGAACCAGACGACTACATTGCTTACTTGTGCGGACTGGGTTACAATGACACACAAGTTTATGCTGTCACAAACTCCAGAGTGAAATGCTCGAAGATAGGTGCTATATCAGAGGCTGAACTAAATTATCCTTCATTTGCAGTGAAATTGGGACGGGTCAATCAGACTTATTCACGAACGGCAACAAACGTGGGACCTGCTAACTCTTCTTACGCTTGCAGTGTTATCTCACCCGAGGGTGTTGATGTCATTTGTTCCCCGGGGGTCCTCCATTTCTCAGAAGTGAACCAAAAGATGAAGTATCAGGTGACGTTTAGTTTAACAGGTTTGCCGTGTGCGGGTTATTTTGATGGCTCTCTAACCTGGACGTCCACTACTAGCAAACACGCCGTTAGGATGCCAATATCAGTTTTGGTGGAGTAGGGAAGAAGTTACCATATAACACATTAGTATTTTCCCTTTTCTGAAATGTTATACTCCATTAACTTCAACGAGTTATACACCCTATCTGCAAACTATCTTTATTTTTACTCTTTAAAAAGTGAATAATTTTAGAGTGTTCCTAAGATCTTTTATTATAAAAAGATCCCATTTCTTTGGAATAATAACAATGATGTCCTCGTCGTATTAAAACCATTAAATGCTATAAGCGAATTCTGCAATAGACACCCAAATTCTACACACGCCTCTTCAATCTCAACGAATCGTTATCATATATTTGCTTTCGTCAACCATGAAGTTTAAGTTCTTATTTTGTCCGCTTCTTCCACTTTCGTCAGAAAGCCCCATATCAAACGCATAACCCTTCGTTTGAAGACATCATAGACGCTTCTACCCAAGGATCTGCTGACAATGATGCAAAGAAAGGAGAAGTATATTCACAGAAAGGTATGTTGAACACTATGTTTGGGAATCATGCAAGAAAATAAATGATAAGAAAACTTACTTTATGTGAGAAAAGAAATTATAAGAAATGATTAGATTTCTCTCACATAATTGTTCGGCCGGATTACTGAGTGAGAAATGATAAGAAATGATTATATTTCTCACCTATCATGATTGGTTTAACTTTGTAACGGAAAGAAACTAAAACATTTTGTAAGATCTTACCAAAATAACCTTCAATAATATTATTATGATAAAATAATGCACTCAATTTTATAAATACGAGAATTCCTATAAACTCAACAAAAAAGTTTAATATGATTTATCTTGTCCTAACAGAAAATAATACTAGATTATTGCGAATATAGTGGAACACAACTAAAAGGTACGATAATTCAAAGTTATTAGAGTTTATGACTCTTAGAAAACGATTTTCTGGGTCAAACATCATACTATCTACAGTTTCTTCCGAAACTCCATCGGACAACCATACAATAAGTTCATTCGTTCAGGTTTACTGGCAAGGAAAAGTTATGCTGAAATGCGGTATTGTGGTTCAAATCCAATCTCTTACAATGCCTGATGAATTTATCCAACAGAAAGTAGCCCTCATGATTTATCTTATGTTGCATTTCCTTAACGTATAGCCGCCGCTAAATTTCCTATAGCTTCACGAAGAACTTCATTATCCTTCTCACCATCAATTAGTGATTCTTTTCTCTTCTTCATAGCGCGATTTTCAAATTGATTAGTATCTCTTGATTCCGGAATTTTGGCACATATGACATCATCTTTCAGGCCAAATGACTCCAATATCACTTCATTCTATGAAGTCATGTCATCAATGCCGTCGATTGTGTCAAAGTCATCCTCATTTGTAGATTTGGCCCAACGTAACCGTTTTTCCTTTGCTGTTTCAGTATTGGCACATGTAGATCTATCTTTTCCATATTGCTCGAGTAGTTTCTTGTAGTTGCCACTCTTCATATTTTATGTTTTTCTACTATATAATTCTTAACAATATTTCTAATCTGGAAAGTGGAAAAAGCGGGTTTTTATTCCATCGCTAAAACTCATCCCATTGGAGTGAAAATATTATTGGCCGCCTTTTCTCAATTTAGCTCAGACCTCGATGACTCAGTTTTTGAAGTAAAAAAAATTATATTTCTCAATTCTCTACGACGTCTAGACGCTAAAATATTTTCAGGAACAAACAAATCATATTGATTCATGTCGTTTCTTGTGCGCCCCCCCCCCCCCTCGGGTTGATTGATCATTTGGTGAATTTTATTGAATCTCTGGCTTAGTTTGGTTTATTTTCAGTTTTCCATTTTGTGTAGGTTATGTTGCCAGTTCCTTTTAAAACCATCTTTTTTATTTCGATAGTATTTCTCATTATCTATTACGAACATAATATTTACAAAATTCCTTTATCGGGATCAGAAATGATTATGGTAAATTCAATTCTTCGGTGCATCTATCTTCGTTGATTCATGTAATCTTCTTGCTCTCCAAATTAAGTATGTAAGTTCTAAAATCTTTGTTTTCATTGATTCTTTTTATTTGGTGAAAATAAATTATGCGTTCATTCTACGAACTCCATGCAGAGCATACACAACTATTCGCATAATTCAAGGATTTGGACTCTTTATTTCTATCATTTTCAAATAACATACTATGAGGTAACTCCGCAGAGCTTGACATCTTGCTTTCAGAGCAAGACGATAAGTACTTGGAATTTGTAGTTCTTGATCTACGATTACATATCATTGATATTTATGTCATTGAATGGGGTTTGCATGAATTATTTATTGTATTATATACGCCAACGAGTCATCCATTAATATAAACTGACAGTGTACCCAGTTTTTCTATCAATACTATATGGAATAAAAAATATGCGTTAATAAAATTTATGTTTGTTGGAAATCGAGGTGCCTTGAATGTAATTGGGCTTGGCCATGAGTTGGGGATGAAGGGGGAGAATAAACGGACCAAATGGAGGAGCTCAAGACAAAGAGTACAAGATGCTGGATCAAGGTCTTCGTGCGAAGAGCCTTCGTGCGAAGGTCTTCATGTGAAGACTTCGCTGGAGGCGGCTAGATAGTTGTTTCCTTCTTTGTTAGCTCAGTTTTTTGTATTTATTTGGGCAAAAGCTGTATAGTAGGCATATATAAAGGCTATAGACCGTGCTCTACATTGTGTGTGTTATATTCGTGGGTTTCTCTAAATAAAATAGGGTTTTTTCGAGTTGTGGAGGGAGCTAGTTCATCGCCAATGAACCACGTTATATCTTGTTTTCTCTTGTGTTCTTGTTTCGTCTATTATCATCGTTCTCTAAGATCTGCCCGAATCATAACAAAATGGTATTAGAGCTTAGGTTGTGGTATTCAAAGATCAAGGTAGAGCTATAGGGCCAGGGTATCACAACCCGGGAAATTCATAGCTACGGTTTCGCGATCACGGTAAAGCACACATTTGGGAATTACGGATCTGTAAAAGGAGCTGCAGAGAAGATGACTGGTGGGATGGGCAAGATCGACAGCTTCAGTCTTTTGCAGATCAAGGTACGTGCTTTGTTGAAGAAGCAAGGCCTGTGGTTGCCATTGACGGAAGATAAAGAGGGGGCTTCTACAACCAACAAGGAGTACAAGACGTTGGAGTAAAGATCACACTCAAAGATCATGTTGTGTTTAGCGAAAGACGTGATCACGAATGTTGCGGATCATGAGACTGCTGAGAAACTATGGAGCAAGTTGGAGAACCTATACAAGAAGAAGTCACTCACCAACAAGTTAATGTTGAAACAATAACTCTTTCGTCTATGCATGTGGGAAGGTACGGATCTAAGATCACTTGGATCATCTTAAAACTATCATGCTTGAGTTGCAAAAAAACAATGAGAAGATAAGAGATGAAGATGCCGCACTGATTTTATTGGTGTCTCTACCACCGTCTTATGAGGTGTTCTTGCAAAGTGCTTGTGCTGAGAAAGAGACTCTGGTGTTGGAGGAGGTACGATCAGCTCTTCACATAAGGGAGATGCGGCAGAGGGCTGCCTATGGGGGTACAGACGGGTTCATACATGGAATCCAATGGGGTTTATGGAAAAAGGAGGAACAAGGGTTCTAAGATGCCAAACGACGTATGTGCAATATGCAAGGAGAATGGTCACTGGAAGAGGGAGTGTCCGAAGGGGAACGCGTTTCTAGAATTGGCTGCAGGCGCACTCCGTGCTCTAGACCCTGATAGGGAGCAGGGGGAATCCGTGCTCTTGACGAGGAGACGAAAGATGTAATTGGGTAGTCTATGAAGAGAGACATGGAATGTGAAGGGGACACGTGTGTTGGAATAGATGCCCTAGAGGCAATCTAGTTTAGTATGAAATTATTTTGGCTAGAATATTCATTGTATTATTTATTAGATATTTAATATAATGAAGTCCTTATATTTACAAATATTTTGTTTATCTTAAATATCCCTAGTACATTATGATGATTAAATGGGACAATCATCTATAGACTAGTATGGGGTTGGATTGATATGGAGATATCATGATCCAACACATGAGTATGCATTAAGGGTAATGGCATGCTGGATTGAACAATCTCCGAGAAAGCTACATACATGTTATGTTGTGTCACAAGCGCTTCTCGTGGTGACAACGGTATTTTCAACCTTAGACTTGAAGTTACTAGATTGTCTAGTTGTGGATTATTGTGATTTTGGTAGCGTCAAACGCTACACCGTAACTGGGTAGCCATAAAGGAGCGTACCGGATACATTAAGAAGCAAGCTTATCAATTGTAGAAGAAATAGATAGAATTTTTCCCTCCCACATAACGGGAGAAAATATCCTAGGCCACTCGAGGGATAGTGCTTATGGAATGTCTGGCCAGACTCAAATAAATCAATATGGGATATTGATGTTATTTGCACGAATAAGGCTATTCCAAGGATCGAGAAACTATGGATTGGATATACAAGTTTGACTTGTATGTCTCGTGTCCAATCCAGATATATAGAAAAAGGATGAGACAATTACTTGCACAAGGTTTGTCGGATGACTATTCTGTTAGTTGGCTAGAATGGATGTCTTGCTAGAGACCGCTCCATATTAGCAAATTGTTGCTACCAACTAGATAGAACCTATGGGGTCACACGCTACATAGGTTTGAACTAGATTTGGGAATTAATTAATATGATCAATTAATTAGAAGGATCACTTTGCAATACCTTGCAAACTTAATAGGACTAATATTCAAGTAAGGGACTAATTTGAACTCATGTTGAATTAGGAAGGGCCTTTAGGTAGTTGACAAGGAGTTGTTGGACTATATAAAGCATACTCCTAGCTTCCTTCCCACACTAATGTTCATAACATAAGTTGAGTGGGAGAGAAACAAATGAGAGAGAGCAAGACAACTAGAGGCCGACCGCCCCTAGCCGTCCGCCCCCTACCCGTCGGCCACGAGCCCTCTCTTTGATCCTCATTGCGTGATTTGTTCTTCCTCTTCCTCCGGTCCAAGCTAGCACAAAGGAGAAGGAAGATCTAGGCGTGGAGCAACCGTAGAGACGTGACACAATTCACGTTACAAGTCATCACATGAGATCTCTAAGGTGTGTTACTTGTTTCTTCCTTTACCATCGTTATGATCTCTTTATGTGATCCTTGGCGGGTCTTAAATGGATAATTTATTTTTCCGCTGCGTATCCATGATTAAAACCCTACAATGGTATCAGAGCCACATGTCGTAGAACATAGACGTGGTTTATGTGTTACGTTTTGATAGTTTTACACTTTAAAATTGTTGCTTATCGCGTAAAACGGACAAATCAAGCATATGATGTAATTTTTAAATAATTAAAACAAACAAGACCCAGTTCGTATATTGGATGCATGAATTAGTGAGTTTGAGAAATTTAAGGATCTTAGTTCTAGGGTTTGGGCCAAATTTAGGAAACTAGTTTTAAATTTGGAAAAGTTTTGGCCTTGGGAAACAAGGAAGGAGTTGTTTTGGAAAAACTCAAGAGGTTCGGCCCTAGGGACTGTCCCTCTCCTTCCTTGCCGCCCAAGCCACCATGGCCGACGGCCTTGGTGGTTGGCCAACCCCACGGGTTGGGCTGGCCGGCCTAGGCTCGGCCCGGGGCGGCTCCAAGGAGGCTTGACCATGTATTGGTGGGACCCTTGGACCGTTTGAACTCTAGTAATCCTAAAATCAATTAAAAATTGACCAAGCGCGTTAAAATTGGATTTTAACTTTTATGTGCAAATCGCA
Organism: Linanthus parryae; assembly: GCA_023055425.1. Taxonomy (NCBI): domain Eukaryota; kingdom Viridiplantae; phylum Streptophyta; class Magnoliopsida; order Ericales; family Polemoniaceae; genus Linanthus; species Linanthus parryae. The sequence goes on along the minus strand of JALGPY010000003.1, from coordinate 122,553,110 downwards.
TGGTGGTTGGATATGGCCTCATGAAGTGGTTTGGTGTGATTTTTTAATTTTTTGGTTTGGATTACGGCGTGCGAGCCGATCAATTTGATGTAATCTGCGAGCCGATTTTTTTCCTCAACTTGTTAGATTTATTTTATTTAGTATAGTTTTTAGTTAGTACTAGATAGAATAGATTGTTAGCCAATATTGGAGAAAAGAAGCACAAAGCCAAGGAAGCCACAAAAGATGGAGCATGGAGCATTCCACATGACTATGAAGGATGGACCAAAAGATGGAGGCGCATGGAGATGTGTTTGCTAGTTAGGGTTCATAGATATTCCCATTGGCTTGGGAATATCTTAATCTAGAAAAAGGCTATATCCTTATCACGTTTTATTTAATTTTGTGGTTTTCTATTTTTCTGTCTTATTATTTTGTGATTGCTGTATAGATGATGCATGCAATTAGGATAATAAGATAATTAATAAACCGGATCTATTATTTGGAGTTGTGCCCAAACCCAAAATAGATAGATTTGTTGATATGGATCAACAAAACAATTAAAATTGAATTTTAGAAAATCCCTCAAAATTCAAATATTGTGTTTTTGCATTCTCGTTATTTAAAAACTCATCATCATCATGATTTATCAAGCTCGTTCATGCCAAAGCAAGGCGACTTGGTTCATAATGATGTGGTGCGATGGTACAAGCAAGTAATGTGCAATTGTTTATATAAGAGGTTGGACACAACTGGGTTATTAATATGATTAAAACCTAGTGGCAATCAATTGGAATTATACATGTGGATGGATAAATAAATAGCTATTTGCCCAATTGAACCGAGATTCGTATGTGATGCAATTGGAATTGTTCCTAACTAAAGTAGTCAAATTTTGGGTGACTTGCCAAAGCAAGCTCAAGAGGAGATGAAACGTGAATCTTGGCCCACTAGAAAAATATAATCATATTTTCTGCATTAATATCTTGAGGGTTATTAATCCGTAGAAAAATAGTGAGAACTATGTTTAATAACCTAGCCATTATTAAATATATTCAAAAGTTCACAAATACTAAAACTTGCATATTTTCCTTTTGTAGAATTCCAAATGGCAAACAACTCATCGAGTTCAAAACATTCCCTACGCTCTTTCCTTGAGAAGGATAAGCTTTCTGGAACCAATTTCCTCGACTGGTACAGAAACTTGAGAATCATTCTCAAGCAATAAAAGAAACTATACGCAATAGAGGAGCCAGTTTTAGCAGGTCCAGAAAATAATACTCTTGCAGCCCTAAAGGCGTATCGGAAGCGTGTTGATGATGCTAATGATGCGGCCTGCCTCATGCTTTGCACCATGACCTCTGATCTTCAAAAGCAAAATGAGAACATGAATGCAGTCGATATGATCGAACATTTAAAGCAGCTCTTCCAACAGCAGGCAAAGGGTTGAGAGGTATGAAGTTTCTAAGGCATTGTTCAAATGTCATCTAGCTGAAGGAAACCCTATGGGACCTCATGTACTCCGTATGATCGGGTACATCGAGAATCTCGCGCGATTAGGGTTCCTGGTCGGCCAAAAGTTGGGCACCAATCTCGTGCTGCAATCGTTGCCTGAAAATTATGGACAGTTCATCATGAACTATAACATGAACAAGATTGTGAAATCACTGCCAAATTTTATCAATATGTTGAGGACAGCTGACAAAGCATCAACAAGGTTAAGGGAAAGGCCATTATGATGGTGCAGAAAGGAAAGTGCCAATGGTTTTCCTCATCCTCCAAGGGAAAAGGCAAGTCAGTTGCCAAGTATAAGGAACCTTCCCTTAAGCCTGTTGGTGGCATTTCCAAAGGTGTGACTAAAAGTGAATGTCACTACTGCAGTCAGCCTAGACACTGGAGGAGGAACTGCCCAAAATATCTAGGAGGACAAGAGGCTTGGAATAGTGATTCCACTACCACCAGGTATTTTTGTTGTAGATGTCAATTTAACTATTTCATATCATGGGTATTGAATACTGGATGTGGATCTCACATTTGTCGAAATGTGCAGGATGTAAAGAGAAGTAGAAGATTGGCTAAAGGGGAGATAGACATGTGATAACTCTGCATTAGATTTATCTATTCGTATAATTTCCTATCGGGTTGCGTGCGAAAATAGATAATTTGGAGTCGTTTTGAGTGAGAATTGATCATGTGAGCGTTTTGTGCATTACTTGTGAAGTCCGAGCGTTTTCTATTTCGTTTTACGTGTTATTTATCATATCTTGTCACATTTGATCTTCGCGGGGTGTACGTGTTGTGTTTTTCTGGAACGGAGCACGCGAGGAGCAAGTTGAAAGAGGAAACGAACTTTGGAAGGTTGTGACGCGCTCAAGAAGTGATGAGGTGATGTTCAGGAGATGATTCGGTGGCAAAAGATGCAAGTGGAAGCATTGTGGAAGTTGGCCAAGCAAAAGGCAGGTCGCAGGACCTCAAAAGGGAGGTCGCATGATTTGATAGAAGCTACACAGGAGGCTATGAGAAGGTGCAGATGTCGCACGACCTCCAAAGGAGGTCACAGGATCTGGTGGAAATTTGCCAGAGGTCGTACGACCTCATTCACAGGTCGCACGACCTCGGGGTCATGAGGCAGCAAGTAGGTAGAACTTGTGCAGGTCTTACAAGACCTATTCAGAGGTCACACGACCTCCTCCTGCATTTTCCATAGGTTTTACGACCTGGAAGGGAGGTCATGCGACCTGGGTCTGGCCAGAATTTTCTCAAACTTCGCGGGAACTTTTTGTAATTAATTCTAATTAGTCCCAAAAACTTGGGAACGTATTTTTAGACTTGGTGAGGTCTTTTTTGACATAGGATATGGGACAACAACGTTCTTGGAGCTTTGGGGGGAGCTTGGAGCAATCTGGAGTCATTCGTTTGCTTTCTCTACTCTCTCTTCTTCGTAGTTTTGTGTTCATGATCATGAAAATTGCTAGTTTCATCATGATTTGTAGTAGCTAAGTACTTATTTGCTGGGGATTTCTTGTTGGAAAGCTAGGGTTTGCTTGAATGAATGTTTTGATACTTTGATTCGTTCTTTGGATTAAAATTATGTGTTCTCCTCTTATTATGATAATCTTGTGCTTGATTATTCAATGTTCTTGCGAGTAGCTAATTTAGGAGCAAACTTAATTAGAACTTGTGTGGTAACTCCATGAGAACTAGTCGGTAAATCAAGATAATCACCTAGTCGTATCTTTATCTCGTAAATGGGTAGCGTTAATTAGTATCAAGAGCGGATTAATGAACAATAATGCATGCTTGTAATTGAATTAGGCTTGGTAACTCGGTCTAAATTGTTCATAAGTCTAGGCAAATTGCTTGGTACCTCGGTAGTTCGTAGGTTGCTCGATTGATAAGAGTAGCGTATTTGCGTTCCAAAGATCAAAACACCATTCATAGCGTCCCTAGTGGTCCACAAGTAGAATTCCCAGCACTCGTCTCTCTTATAAGAAAACCCCTTGCAATTCTTGACTTCGTTAATTGTGAAGAAACTCATCATCAATTGAGATATTTTTTCTTTCTTTTTAGTAGACTTAGTAAAATCACTAAACTTTGCGACTTGCCCACATAAGGTTAGACATAATAACTGATTAACAAAGTCCTTTGGGTTCGACAACCCGGATTTCCGGATTATTACTACACGTGACGATCGTACACTTGCAGAGATCGTGTGAACATGCGCGTTCGGAATGGAGCAATGGTTGCTACATTGGCTGTAGGCGTGTACGAGCTGTCTCTGCCTTCAGGATTAGTTTCATAATTAAATAATTTCTATTTTGTGCCTTCTATGAGAGAAACATTATTTCTATTTATTGTTTGGACGAGGAAGGTTTTATTATTTCAATAAAGAACAATTGTTGATCCATTTATTTTAATAATATTCAATATTGTAGTGCACAATTATTTAATGGACTGTATGTCCTTGATCTAAGCAATCCTGTCTACAATATTAGTACTAAGAGGATTAAAATAAATGATTTAAATCCTTCTTACTTGTGGAACTGTCTTTTAAGTCAGATAAACGAGAAACGTGTATCTAGACTCCATAAGGATGGATTTCTAGACTCATTTGATTTTGAATCATATGAGACATGTTAGGCTTGTTTATTGGAAAAAATGACAAAGTCGCCTTTCAATAAGAAAGGTGAGATGACTAGTGAGCAATTGGCGCTCGTGCATACTGATGTATGTGGGGCATTTGCCACGCGTGCCAGAGGTGGTTACGTCTACTTCATCACATTTACTGATGATTTCAGTAGATATGGATTTGTATACCTTATGAAGGCCAAATCCGAATCCCTTGAAAGGTTCAAAGAGTTCAAGAATGAAGTAGAGAAGCAACTTGGAAAAAGTATCAAGGCTCCGCGATCGGATTGTGGAGGAGAATATTTGAGCCAAGAGTTTGACGACTATCTTAGAGAGTGTGGGATCGTGTCCCAAATCACTCCACACGGGGCGCCACAATGGAATGGCGTGTCCGAGAGGTGGAATCGAACACTATTGGATATGGTTCGATCTATGATGTGTCGAACCGATCTTCCATTATCATTTCGGGGCTACGCTCTATTAAGTGCAGCTTTCACCATTAACCGTGTTCCATCTAAATCAGTCTTGAAGACACAACATGAGATGTGGAGTTGGAGGCGTCCTACATTGTCGTTCATGAATATTTGGGGTTGCGATGTCTATGTAAAGTGTTTACAATCAGACAAGCTAGGACCCAAGTCGGATAAATGTAAGTTTGTGGGGTACCCTAAGGAAACTAAGGGTGACTACTTCTACAATCCAACTGAGAACAAAGTGTTTGTTGCTCGGTCAAGCTTGTTTCTAGAAAGAGAGTTTGTCTCTAAAGAAGCAAGTGGGAGGACTTTAGAACTTGAAGAAGTTCAAGAACCACAAAGCACTAATCCTACTATGGAACGTGAATAGGAACCACAAGTAGTTGTGGAGTAGCCTGTTCAAGTAGCACAAGAACTTCGTAGATCTAGTAGAGTGCGCCAGGAACCAGAGAGGTATGGACTTCTCGTGACTGAGTCTGGTGAAACGATTCTTATAGATGATGAGCCTACTACCTATGAAGAGGCCATGAAAGGGCCGGACTCTCAGAAGTGGCTAGAAGCCATCATATCCGAGATGGAATCCATGTATACCAACAAAGTATGGACTTTTGTGGAACCACCTGTAGGGGCGCCACCCATAGGATGCAAGTGGGTCTTCATAAAGAAGATCGACATTATTGGTAATGGTGGCTAAAGGATTCAGATTGGTATTGACTATGATGAAACCTTTTCACCAGTCGCTATGACCAAATTCATCCGAATTCTACTTGCTATTGCAGCATACTACGACTATGAGATTTGGCAGATGGATGTCAAAACAGCATTCCTCTATGGGAATCTCCTCGAGGACGTGTATATGATACAGCCTGAGGTTTTTGAAGATTCAAAGCAAGCCAACAAAGTCTGTAAGCTGCAACGATCCATTTATGGATTGAAGCAAGCTTCTAGGACTTGCAATCGACGTTTTGATGAAGTAGTCAAAGAGTTTGGGTTCCTCAGAAACGAAGATGAATCTTGTGTCTAGAAGAAGGTTAGTGGGAGCCCTATTGCTTTTCAGGTCTTGTATGTGGATGACATACTCATTGGAAACGACATTCCCATACTGCAATCTTTTAAAGATTAGCTAGGAAAGTGTTTCTCAATGAAGGACTTAGGGGAAGAAGCTTATAAACTTGGTATAAAGATCTATAGAGATAGATCTAGTAGACTGCTAGGCCTGAGTCAAAGTACATATATAGACTAGGTGTTGAAACGGTTCAACATGCAAGATTTCAAGAAGGGATTCTTGCCCATGTCACATGGAATTACTCTTTCGAAGAGTGATTGTCCTTCCAATGAGATTGAGAAGGAACACATGCGTAGGATTCCCTATGCCTCGGCCATAGGATCTATCATGTACGCCATGTTATGTACTAGACCAGATGTGTCATATGCCTTGAGTATGAAAAGCAGATACCGGTCCAATCCAGGTGAGAGTCACTGGATTGCAGTCAAGAATATTCTTAAGTACTTAAGAAGAACTAAGGATGCTTTCTTCATATTTGGTGGTGATGAATAGTTGCGTGTAAGGGGTTACACGGATGCAATCTTCCAAACCGACAGAGATTATTTCAGATCACAGTCGGGATATGTGTTTTGCCTGATTGGAGCAGCGGTGAGCAGGTAGAGTTCCAAGCAAGAGACGATGGCTGATTTTACAACAGAGGCCGAGTACATTGCTGCCAATGGCGCATCAAAGGAAGCTGTTTGGATTAGGAAATTTGTTTCTGAACTTGGTGTGGTTACTAACATTGCCGATCCAGTAGAGTTGTACATTGACAACACTGGGGAGATCGCGCAATCAAAGGAGCCCCGGTCACACCAGAAATCGAAACACGTGCTCAGGAAGTTCCATCATATTCTAGATATTATCGATAGAGGAGACGTTCGGATATGCAAGATTCCTAAAGATAAGAATCTGTCAAATCCACTTACAAAGCCGCTTGTTCAGCGCAAGCATGAAGGGCACAATAGGAGCATTGACACACGGGATGCATCAGATTGTCTCTAGTGCAGGTGGGAGACTGTTGAAATAGATGCCCTAGAGGCAATCTAGTTTAGTATGAACTTATTTTGGCAAGAATATTCATTGTATTAATTATTGGATATTTAATATAATGAATTCCCTAGATTTACAAATATGTTGTTTATCTTAAATATCCCTAGTCCATTATAATAATTAAATAGGAAAATCATCTATAGACTAGTATGGGGTTGGATTGGTATTGGGTTATGATGATCCAACACATGGGTATGCATTAAGGGTAACGGCATGCTGGATTGACCCATCTCCGAGAAGTCTACATACATGTTATGTTGAGTCACAAGGGCTTCTCGTGGTGACAACAGTATTGTCATCCTTAGACTTGAAGTCACTATATTTACTAGTTGTGGATTATTGTGATTTTGGTAGCGTCAAACGCTACACCGTAACTGGGTAGCCATAAAGGCGCGTACCGGATATAATAAGTAGCAAGCTTAGATATCGTAGTAGACGTAGATAGAATTTTTTCCTCCCACATAACGAGAGCAAATATCCTAGGCCACTCGAGGGATAGTGCTTATGGAATGTCTGGCCAGACTCAAATAAATTAATATGGGATATTGATACTATTTGCACGAATAAGGCTATTCTCAGGATCGAGAAACTATGGATTGGATATACAAGTGTGACTTGTATGTCTCGTGTCCAATACGGATATAGAGACAAAGGGATGAGACAATAACTTGCACAAGGTTTGTCGGATGACTATTCTATTACTTGGCTAGAATGGATGTCTTGCTAGAAACCGCTCCATATTAGCAAATTGTTGCTACCAACTAGATAGAACCTATGGGGTCACATGCTAGATAGGGTTGAACTAGATTTAGGAATTAATTAATATTATTTATTATTTAGAATGATCACTTTGGAACACCTTGCAAACTTAGTAGGACTAATATGCAAGGAATGGACTAATCCCAACTCATGTAGGATTAGGAAGGGCATTTAGGTAGTTGACAAGGAGTTGTTGGACTATATAAAGGATACTCCTAGCTTCTTCCCACACTAATGTTCATAACATAAGTTGAATGGGAGAGAAACAAAGGAGAGAGAGCAAGACAACTAGAGGCCGACCGCCCCTAGCCGTCCGCCAGCTACCCGTCGGCCACAAAGATAGCGGAGCCTCTCTTTGATCCTCGTTGCATGATTTCTTCTTCCTCTTCCTCCGGTCCAAGCTAGCACAAAGGAGAAGGAAGATCTAGACATCAACCCTAGGCGTGGATCAACCGTAGAGACATGACACAATTCACGTTACTAGTCATCACAAGAGATCTCTAAGTTGTGTTACTTGTTTCTTCCATTACCATCGTTATGATTCTCTTCCTATGATCCTTGGAGGGTCTTGAATGGATAATTTCTTTTTCCTCTGCGTATCCATGATCAAAACCCTACAACGTACTGGGGGTTTGTTGTAGGGACTCGGTGGGAGTGATAACAACAAACAAACCTTTTGTAGGAACTAGGTGGGAGTTGGAACAAGCAGGGGATTATATAGCAGGAACTCGGCCGTAGTTGGAGCATTGATGGGGTTCGATTGATGGAACTAGACGGGAGTTGGAGCATCGCAGGGGGCACACGTTGCAGGATCTTGGCAAATATGGAGAAACTTGTGAATTTGGGGTTATAGGAGAGAACCGACTAATTCAAGCGCAAGCTGACGAGATGATTCAAGGCAAGGTGGAGATTTTTTTGGGAATCGATGTGCCTTGAATATACTTGGTCTTGGTGAGGAGTTGGCGACGAAGCGGGAGAAGAAATCGACCAAACAGAGGAGCTTGAGACGAAGAGAACAAGCTCATGGATCATGGTCTTCGTGCGAATAGAATTTTCTTCGTGCGAAGACTTCGCTGGTGGCGGCCAGAGAGTTGTTTCCTTGTTTGTTTGCTCAGTTTTTGGTATTTCTTTGGGCACAAGCTGTATTGTAGAACTATATAAAGGCTATAATTCGTGCTCTACATTGTGTGGGGTGTATTCGCGGGTTTTTCTCAATAAAATCGGGGGTTTTCGGGTCATGGAGGTAGGTAGTTTATCGCTAGTGAACCACGTTATATCGTGTGTGCTCGTGTGTTTTTGTTTCATCTATTGGGGCTGTTTGGATTTCGGGGTTAGGTTGAACCCAACCTAACCCCAACCATGACAAAGACCCGGTCACCAGACGTGATTACCGGTGGCCGGGTAATTTTAACCGGTGACCGGGTAACTTTGACCGGTGACCGGGTGTGGGATGATGTGGTGACGAAAATTGCAATTTTAGCGACGAAAAAAATAATAAAAAAACAACCGGTGACCGGCTCCAACTAAACCGGTCACCGGAAAATTCTACCCCACCCACTAAACGTAAAACGCCAACCATTAAATCCAAACGACAACAGGTTACGGTTCAACCTAACCCCAAAACCGTTAAATCCAAACAGGCCCATTATCATCGTTCTCTAAAATCTGCCCGGATCATAACAATGTTTACCATACTCCTCAATGTTTCCTAATTAATCCGATGATTTTTCCCAAGATGTGATGAAACAAATCAGAACGTGGTTGCACAAGTTATCTGCTTTGGGAGTATAGAATCAGTGCCAAAGTCAACTCTTTTATTTTTTGAAGTTGTCAAATTCCCCGAAGTAACGGGATGAATTCAATTTAGGTTATTGTTGGCAGTTATCAATTGAGTTTATCTCAGTTGCATATCTGCCATCCTTCAATATCTTGGGCAAAAAACAACGGAAGTGTTTTTTTCTTTTTCTTTTTTTTTTTTTATTTATAAAGATATCATTAGAACATGAGACATAGGAGGTTTATATAGGGGGTAGGCAACGCCCCTATCATCTTCAACCAAAACTCCATCCACAAGTATGGGAGGGTTGGTCAAAAAACATTGTTCAAAGATTGGATTGAATTATTTCCTCGACATGAATCTATATCTATATTATATACTAGGTGTTTCCCTGGGCGCGTTGCGCTCGTTGCAGCTTTGATTACAATCAGTATCGAATTCTCAATCTACATAATGCAGTAGTCTACAACTATTAAAGGCTACGATGACAATTCTGCAAAAGGGAAATTAAACAAATTGATGGAAATGGCTGTGTGGACATCACTTTCATGTATGACGAAAAGTCTATATATTTGTCTGTAACGAAATGTCTAACCGTGATTTCGTTAGTGATCACCACCATCTCTCGCTACTTGTTGGACGTCACCTGATCTCTTCCTCAACATCTGCCTGGCCCCGTTGGCGACTCGATTCGCCGGATTGGACTTGTACTTCCGGCAGAAGGACATGTGAGCACTCATGGCTTCTCCAATGATGTCTGATCTCCTCTTGAGCAGTTCATCTCTCACATCTTCGGATCACAGCCCACAGAGCCATTTCCCATCAAATTTGGACTTCACTTCATTTATGTACTCCTCTGTGCACTCCTCTCTTTCAGCCCGCAACACTGACACTAACCAATTAAAAATCTAATGCTCCAGTTCTTTAATGCTCCACTTCTAGTAGCCCCTAAAAGTGGAGAAAGCAGATTCATGTTGGACGATCACTGTCAGCAAGCAAGAACCAAAAAATGACTCCATGACACTATTTTAACTTTCAAATTGGGCGAGAACACTCTCTTTCCACTGCAATTGCCAAGCTCTTCCCTTTAATATACTTGTCCCCTGAAATAAGTGAAACATAAGTATTGAATCAGACTGGTGAAACAATAGTGAGAGATCAGCAATGTAAAAAACATGATTTCTTTACAGTTAAATTCATATTAAAATACATTTTATTTAAGGTCCTACGCTAGGTTGAATACTTCGTCGGTAGTCTACCTGTGCTGCTATCTAACTCCTGCTATTTATTTTCTACTGGTGATTGATGACAAAGCCAATATTATAACTGACATGTTTATCCAGTACAGTTAATGGCCTCAAAAACTACAATAAAAACTTGTTTAGACTACTAATAGAACAAAGTGGAACATCCCAACTTGTGTTAATGAGCACCGATTTTGTAGTTATAATATATGATATATGCAAGTATTAGCATGGTACTGGAGATCTGAAACAATTGTAATAAACATAGAAAAAATGGAAACAATTTAAAGTCATATAGATGTTGTTACCTGTATATGAAAATGTGCCGGGTAAAATCACCGAGCGTGGGTACACAGCGGAATCAACAAAGAAAAGGATAAAGAACTAGGGCACGAAGCTCTCTAGAGTTCTGAATAATTTCAATAATCAAAGTCTGCTGAAATTTACCCACAAGCCGGGTATAAATAGCTAAAAAACACAATTTTGCCAAAAATAGAAAAAATCTAAAAAACAATCATAAATTAAAGTCCTAAACAAAGTAAAGACTCAGCAAAAAGATTCACCCAAATCGGGTTTTATTTGACTTCCTAATTAGTGAAATAAATATTACCAAAAATGAAAAAACGCTGATTTGGACCCCTAAATGATCGAATTTGACCAAATAAGGGTGGTGCCCGTGATTTATCACGGGTTCTATTTAGAACGTCGTTTCCACTCAAAATAATGTATGATTGTGCGCGAATCCGACACCCTTCAATTCTGCCCCTGATTCTGCGTTTTGACTGAAACAACTTTTCTGAATTTGACGAATTAATTGTCAATTTTTCTCCTGCATCAATGTCCCTCTGATGAAGCTGCTTCTTGCACCAATTTCAATGTTGTCATACCACTGCTGCTGTGGGTCTTCTCAGGAGAGGGATAAACAAACACCAGCGCGTTAATTTATTTGTTATTTACACCTCAAACAAAGCACATATAAATCTTTGAACAGGTATGTGGAAGCCCTAGATATCACATGAATGAATCCAAATCCAATCACATACTTCATGGAATATATAATAGTATTACATCCATGTTTGCCGAATAAATAGAACACATATGAAACCTGATATTCACGGAAATACACAATATTGCATCAAATAGTGACAATCCTTCATTCAACCTAGCCATCTGCAATTGTAATAGATATAAAGTAGAAAAATCAGAATTCAAATAATATGACTATCGAGGGAAAAAAATGTGAAATGAATAATTACGACATCTCTGTAATCACCCAAAAGCCAACAGTGCTGAGAAATAATAGTAGTGTGGAGTAAGTGAACCAGCTATACAGCTGATACTCGCTAGACACTGAAATCCTTACCAGATTAGAGCTGCAAAATACATATAAATAGGCATTGAGAGACTACAAGAGGTGCTACACATCAGAGTTCCAGAAGAGAGCGAGCAGTGGGCCAGTACGTCAGTTCCCAAAGTCACGAGCCCGCACGAGCACTACCTAGACGCGTTAAGTCCTGGACGCACAAAGATTTGAAATTCTACAATTATGCAATTTTTTTCAACGCTAAAATGATTCTTTGAGGTAATAGCACAAATAAAGATACAAAGTTTTTAAGAGCGTATCAAAATGATTCTTTGAGGTAATAACACAATTAAATAAACCAAGTTTTAAGAGGGTATTAAATATGTGAAATTAACCGGAAAGAGTATAAAAGATCGCATACTTTTCCCTTTAATCTTCTAGTCCTTGACAAGAGCTGTAAGACTTCTTGATTCTTCGTGCCCAAACTTGTCATAATATCCAGAAGACTAAATTTCACTATTGAAGTCTCTGCTGATCACACTGTAACTTCAATCAACCAATCTATTCACCTTATAGAGATTTAGCAGTGAATTTCATAGCAGAATTTATCTTGCGATTTTATTTTATTCTGTAATTTTCTTGATACTGACCATCTCAGCTGGGACCGGTATGGGAGACACCGCAGCTTCAGCCAAAGATACCCTGCCTGAACCGGAGTGCAAACAGTCTGCTAGGTTAAAGTTATCGTCCAGGGCAGTGTGGTTCTGAGCTCCGGCAGGCTGTCTCAGGCTGTCTGAAGCCGGTGCCTCCGGACCGTGGTTATGCCAGCTCATCATCGATAGGTTGGATGGTGTAGGGACGGTAACATGTGGTGGTGAGGTACCAATAGCAGATGATACCGAAGCAGCACCTGCTGGCACTGAGGTACCCTAGCACATCTAAAGAAATTGCAAGCCTAGGCAGGATCGAAACTGGGAGGTTACATCCTAATCCATCATATGTGGCACATATGGAACACTCTGACATCCTAATATCTAGACAGTTGTTAAACTAATTTACTAAACAACTTGATTCAGAGTTATGATCTTGGAATCAATGGCTCGCTATTCATCATCTGAGTGTCTTTATTTCAGTTATTCTCAGCTACTCTTGTACCTTAAATTTTAACAAAGCTTCAATATCCATCAAGAACATTATCAGACTCCACACCAGGTGAAGATAGATGGGATTATCAACAAAGTCATACAATTTTGAGACATAATGTATTTTCCCTAATAAATCAAACAAAATAATTCCATAAACAGTGCACTTAAAATCTCTAACATGGGGAACACATGTCACTCGTGCCAAAGTATGCAAGTGATTTACTGTTGAACAAAGTTGATTGTAAGGACAAGTAACATGCTAAGGGGATATACTTAATCCTTCTTCATCAGGTAGTCTGAAACAACAAAGAGACAGGAAATAAAAAGAGTGGATAACATGAAAGTAACTTGAATAATTAGACAAAGGTATGAAGTAAAATCAAACGGACTAATAAACTGATGCTCGTAACAACAACTCTAGAACCAATAGCAAAAAGCAATCAGAAGAAATCGACATGATGGTTACTAAATCGAACTGATAAATGGGCAAAAAGAGATACACGTCTTATATAAATAAATAAAAGTTATCTCAAAACCTGTTTCAGCAAGTATTGATCCCATCCTTGGATTCGCTGGTGAAGCTATTGCATGTCCTAGACTCGTGTCTTGGCTCTGAAAAGGACCTCGGTATCCAATTCGACTCCCATATATCCATCGAAATCAACAGGGTGGCCACCATTCAGCAGCATTGTCTCATTGTACCACTGGCTTGTGTTTCCCCATAGTTCCTTGTAATAGTCAAGCAAATGAACCCCACAGTGAGACATTAATTTATCAAAATAATCATATAATAGGTTCATTGGTTGCAATGTACAGATTCCTCCAGGGTTGAACCATACCTCGCAACTGAGAATGTCAATTCTCTCGATTGTACTCCGCCATTGCGGTAGTCGCGGTTCGCATCAAATAACATCCTAAAGAAACACCAACATCCATTTTTTTACCTAAACTACAGTTTCCATGCTAAAAGTTGCTCGAAAAAATAATTCAAACCCAAGTAGTATTTTCTTTTTGTTAAAACCTCTGCTTTTAGAAACAGGTTGCCAAACAGACACTAAGCAAAGCATATTTGATTCTCTACTCTCACTTTGCCGACCTTAGACCCCAAGCCAGTTCATTTGGGGAATTTTGTGCAGTTACACGAAAATAGTGGGCTCTTTCATAATTAAAGATCCAACATTTTCCCACCTTCACCGCGGTGTACTTGCCTTAACAATAGATGTACAAAATTTTCTATAAAAATCCAACGATTAGAAGCAAATTATAATTTTCTCTCAGTGAAAAACAAAGCCGGTGACCAGATAGTTCTAGAATAAAACTAACTACATAGGTTTTCTATACAGGGGAAAAATATCATACCTTCCTCAAACAGATGAACCAATGCTCGAATCCAGCGGAAATTATTTGAAGATAAGCCCTACCAAATAGGGCACGACTGTAAAGATTATCAGTGGTGAGATACCCATTGGAGTACCTGAAACATAGAAAGCAAGAGATCAAATTTACCTTAAGATGGTGAAGCTAAGAGTACCTGAAATGATATATTTCCTCGGGCTGAGCAACGAAGAGTTTTCGAGTCAAGGGAAAAGCAATGAACAATCAAAACTTGAATAATTTTTTTTTTACCTCGGATCATTCTTCACATGAGTTCAACTTACACAGGACAACTAAACAAAGGTTCTAAACAGTTGAGTAGAAGCAGTTCAAAATCCACCCAAGAATATTAATCGAATAATCAGTTATTGACAGAGAGACAAGAACTTGTAGTCGAAACTTGAAGTTGAGGACACCTAAAATTGTCCTCATAAAACCAAATCAATCCTAAAAGTGCATAAACGAGAAATTATGAGATACATGGTGTTTTGAGGGTGTGAGTCAACATTGTGGCTGCATGGAAATGCGCTAAGAATAAATCCAAACTGATCAATGGAAGAAAACACAGAAAAAATAGCTGCCATGATAACTTCGATCTTAAAAGTGCCTTTTACCTAGTCTCTTTATACAAGAAAAGTTTGCTGCCATGACACTATTAAGTTCTGATAATTGGACTTCTTGTTATCCAATCATAGGCAACAAATCTGGAAATGATAACTTTACTCGTAAATGGGTGCATAGTGCAAGAATAACAGCCTCCTGATTGAATCCGCGCATTCTTCGTATCCTTACCACCCTGCACATATAAGATTATGAATTTTACAATGAAGTCCCACATACAGAAGATGATGAAAAATAGGATAGCTCTCACCAAAATAAATTTAAGTACATAATTAATTTGAACCGACCACTGAGTGACCGACATAATACATGCATATAAGCCAGTGCAGTATCATGAAATGTGAGAATCGACTTCAAAAGCGTTCATCGAAAACCAAGCAAGATTAAAGTTTTAGGAATTACTCTGTCAATGTTCCTGGCCATTTGGAGGATGGGTCAGCAAAGAGGCGCAGCGGTGGTGTCAGGGAAACCTTTATGTAGCTGTAATAAGCATAGTCTGCTTTCGTATAGGGCAAAGTCTAACCTGCAAGGAAGAGTACAAACATAAATTTATGTCAAATTTTGATAACAGCAGTCTCAGATCATTAGTACTTCACTAAACAAACATGGATTTTCTATTAGACGGTATTAGGAGCTCAAAGGCACGGTTCCACCACAGTAATCTATAGAAGTTATAGAGGTTAGTACACATTAGGTACCAATATCTTCTTCATTGCAGAGCAATATTGGAACAATACTAATTTCCAGAAAACTTACATCTCAGATCATGGTGAAAACATCCTTTGTAGCCAATGAGATTACTCCAGGAGCATTTTGATCTCCCTGAAAATATCTAACAGCAATCTATGATTCCTATCCAACACTAATGTTTTCACCTATGTTACACGGACTCAGGTGCGAGAATAAAATGCATTTTAGTCCTCCATTCAGAAAAGCATATTGATTCAGCTGAATTTATCTGACTCCAAAGGGAACACTTGATATTATTCAACCAAATTGTCAACTATAAGTTAAAAAAATGCAGATTTGAAGCAATAACATGGTAGATAGAAATACTTGGTGTTACGATTATTACCCATGAAGAATTAAACCACTAGAGAATCGAACTGCATGCCTTTCTTTCTTCAGTTTCGGTCTTAAGTTGCTCCTGTTTACAAAATGCTTGATGTGTCACCCTGTCTAAGCTTCAAACTCTGATATTCTTTTGCTAGATTACAGCGCATGAGAGTTTCGTCTCTTTAAAACCTGACATTATTCAATCAAACAATATGAATGTCAAATTCAATTCTAGATAACCGGAGTACAAATGAAAAATAGTATCACACTCAGAAAACCCACAATTATTTTTATTAAAACTCCAGGAACTCCTTATAAGAACTGTAACTGAGAAACCAAACTGACAAAGAGAAAAAGATCTTAAAGCTTTTCACTGTAATATACACATCAACTACAAACGCACACAGATTAACAAACCTATGAATCCAGTAAAACTATCCACGAATTGAATTAACCTGTTATTCTCAATTGTCCGATTAAGTAAACCAATCAAACCCCACAAAAATTACCAGTCATCACCCCAAATGTGATTCACAAGCAAAACAGGCAAAATCAACCCTAGGAATTGGGCAACCCTAGGAATTGGGGAGGAAAGAACCCAAGCGGGGTTGGGTGATGCGTCTCTTGCAAGGTGTAAGTCAAATCTAGCACCGAGGGGTCACAAAAGTGTAAGTTTGTGAAATTGTCCTCCTGCACTTCTGAATTTCATTAGCAATATAAACAAAGATGATACAAGACTAATTACAGTTTAGTCCCTGAACTAAGTATAAGCTATCGCTATTACACCCCCGCAGCCGGAGCGGGAGAATGATGAACGTTCAGACTGGAACGAAACCTTTCAAATAATTGGCGAGGCAGACCTTTGGTGAAGATATTCGCATACTGGAAGTCAGCGGGTATGTGAAGAACCCGAAGTTGGCCAAGACTAACTTTTTCCCGTACAAAGTGAAGATCGATCTCAATATGTTGCGTGCGTTGATGCTGAACCGGATTACCTGATAAGTAGATGGCACTAACATTGTCTCAATAGCAGAGTGAGACCTTCGGAGGACGAACCTTAAGCTCAAGAAGAAGATTGCGAAGCCAACAGAGCTCAGCAACAGCGTTGGCCACGCCACCGTACTCGGCCTCGGCGCTAGAACGAGAGATAGTAGCTTGTCGTTTGGACGACCAGCTGAGAAGGTTGTCCTCAAAGAAGGTGCAAAAACCGGAGGTGGAGCGACGTGTGTGCGGGCAGCCTGTCCAATCCGCATCAGTGTAGGCTGTGAGACCTGTGGAGGCAGTAGCAGAGATGTGAAACCCGAGATCAAGAGTGCAACTCACACAGTGAAGAACGCGTCTCAACGCGCGAAAATGCTGCTCTCGAGGATCGTGCATGAAGAAACAGATATGCTGAACGACATACAGATGTCAGGATGGGTGAATGTGAGGTACTGAAGAGCACCAGCTAAACTGCGGTAGAGAGTAGGATCATCAAACGGAGGTCCTGAACCCGCGGTGAGTTTAGAGCCAGTCTCAACCGGAGTTCTAACCGGCTTACAACCGACCATCGATGCACGCTGTAGAATCTCAGAGGCATACTGACGCTGAGAGAGAACCATACCAGATTCAGTGGGAGTGACAGCAATGCCCAGAAAGTGATGTAGAGGTCCAAGGTCAGTCATAGCAAACTCAGTCGAAAGCTGAGCAATAATCCTCTGCACAACTGTAGGAGAAGACCCTGTAATGATAATGTCGTCGACGTAGAGGAGGAGGTAGACAATATCTGATCCCTGACTGTAGACAAACAGAGACTCATCACATCGACAACTGGAGAACCCCACTGAGCCCGTGAGAAAGGTAGCAAAACGCTGAAACCACGCGCGCGGTGCCTGTTTCAGCCCATAGAGGGACTTACGAAGGCGACAGACATGATCCGGATGGCGAAGATCTCGATAACCCGGTGGCTGATGCATATACACTACCTCATCCAGGTCACCGTGCAAGAAAGCATTCTTGACATCCAACTGGCGAATAGGCCAAGCATGAGAGATGGCAAGAGTGAGAACAGTACGGATGTGTTGGAATAGATGACCTAGAGGCAATCTAGTTTAGTATGAATTTGTATATGGCAAGAAAAATTCATTTATTATTTATTGGATATTTAATATAATGAAGTCCTTAGATTTACAATCGTGTTGTTTATCTTAAATATCCCTAGTCAAGTATAATGATTAAATGGGACAATCATCTATAGACTAGTATGGGGTTGGATTGATATGGAGATATCACGATCCAACACATAGGTGTGCATTACGGAATGTTGCACTGGATTGACCCATCACCGAGAAGGCTACATACATGTTATGTTGAGTCACAAGTGCTTCTCGGGTACAATGGTATTGTCATCCTTAGACTTGAAGTCACTAGATATTCTAGTTGTGGATCATTGTGATCTTGGTAGCGTTAAACGCTACACCGTGACTGGGTAGTTATAAAGGCGTGTACTGGATACAATGAGAAGCAAGCTTAGAGATCGTAGTGGACGTAGAGAGGATTTGCCCCTCCCACATAACGGGAACAAATATCCTAGGCCACTCGAAGGATAGTGCTTATAGAATGTCTGGCCAGACTCAAATAAATCAATATGGGATATTGATGTTATTTGCACGAATAAGGCTATTCCATGGATCGAGAAACCATGGATTGGATATACGAGTGTGACTTGTATGTCTCGTGTCCAATCCGGATATGGAGGCAAAGGGATGAGACAATTACTTGTACAAGGTTGTCTAGATGACTATTCTATTAGTTGGCTAGAATGGATGTTTTGCTAGAAACCGCTCCATATTAGCAAATAGTTGCTACCAACTAGATAGAACCTATGGGGTCACACGCTATATAGAGTTGTACTAGATTTGGAATTAATTAATTGGATTAATTAATTAGAAGGATCACTTTGCAAACCCTTGCAAACTTAGTAGGGACTAATTTGCAAGGAAGGGACTAAATTGAATTCTAGTAGGACTAGAATAAGTCCTTTAGGTAGTTAACAAGGAGTTGTTGGACTATATAAAGGACCCTCCTTCCTTCCTTCCTCATAACTTATGTTCTTTAGAGATCATAACAAGAGTGGGAGAGAACAAAGGAGAGAGAGAGCAAGCAACAAGGAGCCGACGCCGCCCCTTGCCGCCGCCCCTCATCCCGTCGGCCAAAAAGAGGGCCGAGCCCCTCTTTTTTTCTCGTTTTGCGTGATTCCTTCACCCTCCTCTCATTCCGGGCTAGCACCAAGGAGTTTGGGAGATCTAGGAGCAACTCTAGGCGTGGATCAACTATAGAGAACGTGACACTATTCGCGTTTGAAGTCATCAAGGAGAACCCAAAGGTGTGTTTATGATTTCTTACCTTCACTATCGTTATGCATCTAGACTTGTGATCCTTGGAGGGTTTTGCATGGTTGTTTGTTTGATTATGCTTCCGTTTGCGCGATCCATGAATCAAAACCCTACAGTGGTATCAGAGCCACAGGTCATAGAGCATAAACGTAGTTTATGTGTTACATTCTTGTTGTTTTACACCTTAATTTGTTGTTTATCGCGTAAAACAAGACAAATCAAGCATGGGATGCAATTTGTCAATAATTAGATCATAACAAGACCCAATTTTGCATTGGATGCATGAATTGGTGAGTTTGAGAAATTTTAGGATCTTAGATCTAGGGTTTGGGCATCCTTGGGGAAGAAGGAGTTCTCCCAAAACAAGGAAACAACCAAACTTGGGCTCCAAGCAAGGAGGTTGTTTTGGAAACAACCTCCATGAGGAGGTTCGGCCCCCTAGGGGACCGCCCCCTTGCTTGCCGCCCAAGATTGGCCGCCCTAAGGGGCCGGGCGGCCCTAACCCGTGGGCCTAGCTTGCGGGTTTTGGGCCGGGCCGGCCCTAGGGCCTTATGGTTCACTTTGTTGGGCCCGGGCAATTGGATTGTTGGGCCCATGGACCGTTTTAACCCTAGAAATCCTAAAATCAATTAAAATTGACCAAGCGCGTTAAAATTGGATTTTAACTGTTTATGTGCAAATCGCATGGTGATTGGATATGGCCTTAGGATGTGGTTTGATGTGGATGTTTAATTTTGTGGTTTGTTTTTACGGCCTGCGAGCTGATCAATTAATTGTAATAATTAATTAGGGTTTTATGGCCTGCGTGCCATTTTTTTTTCTCAACTTGTGAGATTTATTTTATTTAGTATAGATATTAGCTAGTGCTAGATAAAGTAGATTGTTAGCCATGATTGAAGAAAAGAAGCCCAAAGCCAAGGAAGCCACAAAAGATGGAGCATGGAGCATGGAGCATACCACATGACTATGAAGGATGGACCAAAAGATCGAGACGCATGGAGATGTGTTTGCTTAGGGTTCATAGATAATTCCATTGGCTTGGAATTATCTTAGTCTAGAAAAGGCCATATCCACATCACGTTTAATTGCTGTTTTGTGGTTGTTTATTTATTGTCTTATTATTTGTGTGGTTGGTGTATGGATGATGCATGCAATCAGGATAATAAGATAATTAGACAACCCGGATCTATTATTTGGAGTTGTGCCCAAACTCAAATAGATAGATTAGTTGATATTGATCAACAAAAACAATTAAAATTGAATTGAAAATCCCTCAAAATTCAATATTGTGTTCTTGCCTTCTCGTTATTTAAACACTCATTATCATCATTATTTATCAAGTTCGTGCGTGCCAAAGCATGGCGACTTGGTTCATAATGATGGAATGCGATTGCACGTAACAATGTGCAATTGTTTAGATAAGAGGTTGAACACAACTAGGCTATTAATTTGATTAAGAAACCTAGAGGCAATCAATTGGGATTATCCATATGGATGGATAAATAAGGAGTTATTTGCCCGATTGAACCAAGAGTTGCATATGGGATGCAATTGGAATTGTTCCTACCTAAAAGTAGTCAAATTATGGGTGACTTGCCAAAGCAAGCTCATAAGGAGATGAAAAGATGGATCTTGGCCCACTAGAAAATATAATGATATTTTCCGCATTAATATCTTGAGGGTTATTAATCCGTAGAAAAATAGTGGGAGCTATATTTAATAAACTAGCCATTATTAAATATAGTCAAAAATTCACAAATACTAAAACTTGCGTATTTTCCTTTTGTAGAATTCCAAATGGCAAACAACTCATCGAGTTCACAACATTCCCTACGATCTTTCCTTGAGAAGGACAAGCTCTCTGGAACCAACTTTCTTGATTGGTACAGAAACTTGAGAATTGTTCTCAAGCAAGAGAAGAAACTGTACGCAATAGAGGAGCATGTTCCAGAAGGTCCAGAGAACCAGACACCTGTTGCCTTAAAGGCGTATCAAAAGCGTGTTGATGACGCTAATGATGCGGCCTGCCTAATGCTTTGCACCATGACCTCTGAGCTTCAGAAGCAACATGAGAACATGAATGCTGTCGATATGATCGAACATCTAAAGCAGCTCTTCCAAGAGCAGGCGAGGGTAGAGAGGTATGAGGTCTCAAAGGAACTGTTCAAATGTCATCTGGCAGAAGGGAACCCGGTGGGACCCCATGTACTCCGAATGATCGGGTACTTGGAGAATCTCACCCGGCTTGGGTTCCCGGTCGGCCAAGAGTTGGCAACCGATCTCGTGTTGCAATCGTTGCCCGAGAGTTATGGATAGTTCATTATGAACTATAACATGAACGAGATCGTTAAACCACTGCCAGATTTGCTCAACATGTTGAGGACGGCTGAACAGAGCATCAACAAGGGTAAGGGCAAGGCCATTATGATGGTGCATAAAGGAAAGGGCAAAAAGTTTGCCTCTTCCTCCAAGGGCAAAGGTAAGTCAGTTGCCAAGTCCAAGGAACAAGCCCTTAAGCCTGTTGGTGGCATTTCCAAGGTCGTGACTAAGGGTGAGTGTTACTACTGCAGTCAACCTGGACACTGGAGGAGGAACTGCCAAAATATCTGGAGGACAAGAGGCTTGGAATAGTGATTCCACCACCACCAGGTATTTTTGTTGTAGATGTCAATTTAACTGTCTCTACATCATGGGTATTAGATACTGGATGTGGATCTCATATTTGTCGAAATATGCAGGATCTAAAGAGAAGTAAAGGATTGGCTAAAGGGGAGGTAGATCTGCGCGTTGGGAATGGAGCAAAGGTTGCTGCGTTGGCCATAGGCGTGTGCGAGCTATCTCTGCCTTCAAGATTAGTTTTAGAATTAAATAATTGCTATTTTGTGCCTGCTATGAGCAGAAACATTATTTCTATTTCTTGTTTGGACAAGGAAGGTTTTATTATTTCAATAAAGAACAATTGTTGTTCCTTTTATTTGAATAATATTCACTATTTTAGTGCGCAATTATTTAATGGACTTTATGTCCTTGATCTAAGCAATCCTGTCTACAACATTAATACCAAGCGGATTAAAATAAATGATTTAAATCCTGCTTATTTATGGCATTGTCGTTTAAGCCACATAAATGAGAAACGTGTATCTAGACTCCATAAGGATGGATTACTAGACTCATTTGATTTTGAATCATATGAGACATGTGAGGCTTGTTTATTGGGAAAAATGACAAAGTCCCCTTTCAATAGGAAAGGTGAGAGGACTAGTGAGCAATTGGCGCTCATACATACCGATGTGTGTGGGCCATTTGCCACGCCTGCCAGGGGTGGTTATGTCTACTTCATTACATTTACTGATGATTACAGTAGATATGGATTTGTGTACCTTATGAGGGAAAAATCCGAATCCTTTGAAGTGTTCAAAGAATTCAAGAATGAAGTAGAGAAGCAACTTGGCAAAAGTATTAAGGCTCTACGATCGGATCGTGGAGGAGAATACTTGAGCCAAGAGTTTGACGACTATCTTAGAGAGTGTGGGATCGTGTCCCAACTCACTCCACCCGGAACGCCACAATGGAATGGCGTGTCCGAGAGGAGGAATCGAACCCTATTGGATATGGTTCGGTCTATGATGTGTCAAACCGATCTTCCATTATCATTTTGGGGCTACGCTCTATTAAGTGCAGCTTTCACCATTAACCGTGTTCCATCTAAATCAGTCATGAAGACACCATATGAGATGTGGAGTGGGAGGCGTCCCACACTGTCGTTCACGAGGATTTGGGGCTGCGATGTCTATGTAAAACGTTTACAATCAGACAAGCTAGGGCCTAAATCGGATAAGTGTAAATTTGTGGGGTACCCTAAGGAAACTAAGGGATACTACTTCTACAATCCAACCGAGAACAAAGTGTTTGTTGCTCGGACCGGCGTGTTTCTGAAAAGAGAGTTTGTCTCTAAAGAAGCAAGTGGGAGGAATGTAGAACTTGAAGAAGTTCAAGAACCACAAATCACTGAACCGATTATGGAACATGAACAGGAATCACAAGCAGTTGTGGAGCCACCTGTTCAGGTAACACAAGAGCTTCGTAGATCTAGTAGAGTGCGCCAGGAACCCGAGAGGTACGGACTTCTCGTGACTGATTCAGGCGACACGATGCTCATAGATGATGAGCCTACTACCTATGAGGAGGCCATGAGTGGCCCAGACTCACAGAAGTGGCTTGAGGCCATGAAATCCGAGATGGAATCCATGTATGCCAACAAAGTATGGACTTTGGTGGAACCACCTGATGGGGCGCGGCCCATAGGGTGCAAGTGGGTCTTCAAGAAGAAGATCGACATGGATGGTAATGTGATTACCTATAAGGGCCGATTGGTGGCTAAAGGATTCAGACAGATTCATGGTATTGACTATGATGAAACCTTTTCACCAGTCGCTATGACCAAATCCATCCGAATCCTACTTGCAATTGCAGCATACTACGACTATGAGATTTGGCAGATGGATGTCAAAACAGCATTCCTTTATGGGAATCTCCTCGAGGACGTGTATATGATACAGCCGGAGGGTTTTGAGGATCCAAAACAAGCCAACAAAGTCTGTAAGCTGCAACGATCCATTTATGGATTGAAGCAAGCTTCCAGGAGTTGGAATCGACGTTTTGATGAAGTGGTCAAAGAGTTTGGCTTCATCAGAAACAAAGATGAGTCTTGTGTTTACAAGAAGGTTAGTGGGAGCTCTGTAGCTTTTCTGGTCTTGTATGTGGATGACATACTACTCATTGGAAACGACATTCCCATGCTGCAATCTGTTAAAGATTGGCTAGGAAAGTGTTTCGCAATGAAGGATTTAGGGGAAGCAGCCTATATACTCGGTATAAAGATCTATAGAGATAGATCTAAGAGGTTGCTAGGCCTAAGTCAAAGTACATATATTGACAAGGTGTTGAAACGGTTCAACATGCAAGATTCCAAGAAGGGATTCTTGCCCATGTCACATGGAATCACTCTTTCGAAGAGTGGTTGTCCTTCCAATGAGATTGAGAAGGAACGCATGAGTAGGATTCCCTATGCCTCGGCCATAGGATCTATCATGTACGCCATGTTATGTACTAGACCAGATGTGTCATATGCCTTGAGTATGACAAGCAGATACCAATCCAATCCGGGTGAGAGTCACTGGATTGCTGTCAAGAACATCCTAAAGTACTTGAGAAGAACTAAGGATGCTTTCTTGATGTTTGGCGGTGAAGAAGAGTTGCGTGTAAGGGGTTACACTGATGCAAGCTTCCAAACCGATAGAGATGACTTTAGATCACAGTCGGGATATGTGTTTTTCCTGAATGGAGCAGCGGTGAGCTGGAAGAGTTCCAAGCAAGAGACGGTAGCTGATTCTACAACAGAGGCTGAGTACATTGCTGCAAATGGCGCAGCAAAGGAGGCTGTTTGGATCAGAAAGTTTGTTTCTGAACTTGGTGTGTTCCCTAGCATTGCGGATCCAGTGGAGTTTTTCTGTGACAACACTGGGGCGATCGCGCAATCAAAGGAACCCAGATCGCACCAGAAGTCCAAGCATGTGCTCAGGAAGTTTCATCTGATTCGAGATATTATCGATAGAGGAGACGTTCGGATATGCAAGATTCCTACAGATGATAATCTGTCAGACCCGCTTACGAAGCCTCTCACGCAGTGGAAGCATGAAGGGCACACTAGGAGTATGGGCATACGAGATGCGCCAGATTGGCTCTAGTGCAAGTGGGAGGCTGTTGGAATAGATGCCCTAGAGGCAATCTAGTTTAGTATGAATTTGTATATGGCTAGAAAAATTCATTTATTATTTATTGGATATTTAATATAATGAAGTCCTTAGATTTACAATCGTGTTGTTTATCTTAAATATCCCTAGTCAAGTATAATGATTAAATGGGACAATCATCTATAGACTAGTATGGGGTTGGATTGATATGGAGATATCACGATCCAACACATAGGTGTGCATTACGGAATGTTGCACTGGATTAACCCATCACCGAGAAGGCTACATACATGTTATGTTGAGTCACAAGTGCTTCTCGGGTACAATGGTATTGTCATCCTTAGACTTGAAGTCACTAGATATTCTAGTTGTGGATCATTGTGATCTTGGTAGCGTTAAACGCTACACCGTGACTGGGTAGTTATAAAGGCGTGTACTGGATACAATGAGAAGCAAGCTTAGAGATCGTAGTGGACGTAGAGAGGATTTGCCCCTCCCACATAACGGGAACAAATATCCTAGGCCACTCGAAGGATAGTGCTTATAGAATGTCTGGCCAGACTCAAATAAATCAATATGGGATATTGATGTTATTTGCACGAATAAGGCTATTCCACGGATCGAGAAACTATGGATTGGATATACGAGTGTGACTTGTATGTCTCGTGTCCAATCCGGATATGGAGGCAAAGGGATGAGACAATTACTTGTACAAGGTTGTCTAGATGACTATTCTATTAGTTGGCTAGAATGGATGTTTTGCTAGAAACCGCTCCATATTAGCAAATAGTTGCTACCAACTAGATAGAACCTATGGGGTCACACGCTATATAGAGTTGTACTAGATTTGGAATTAATTAATTGGATTAATTAATTAGAAGGATCACTTTGCAAACCCTTGCAAACTTAGTAGGGACTAATTTGCAAGGAAGGGACTAAACTGAATTCTAGTAGGACTAGAATAAGTCCTTTAGGTAGTTAACAAGGAGTTGTTGGACTATATAAAGGACCCTCCTTCCTTCCTTCCTCATAACTTATGTTCTTTAGAGATCATAACAAGAGTGGGAGAGAACAAAGGAGAGAGAGAGCAAGCAACAAGGAGCCGACGCCGCCCCTTGCCGCCGCCCCTCATCCCGTCGGCCAAAAAGAGGGCCGAGCCCCTCTTTTTGTCTCGTTTTGCGTGATTCCTTCACCCTCCTCTCATTCCGGGCTAGCACCAAGGAGTTTGGGAGATCTAGGAGCAACTCTAGGCGTGGATCAACTATAGAGAACGTGACACTATTCGCGTTTGAAGTCATCAAGGAGAACCCAAAGGTGTGTTTATGATTTCTTACCTTCACTATCGTTATGCATCTAGACTTGTGATCCTTGGAGGGTTTTGCATGGTTGTTTGTTTGATTATGCTTCCGTTTGCGCGATCCATGAATCAAAACCCTACAGGATGGTTGCCAGTTTAACAGCAGCACTAAAAGTATCATCACAATCAACACCCACTAACTGATATTTGCCATTCGCCACCAGGCGGGCTTTGTACCGCTGAAGATTACCATCAGCCCGAAACTTGTGACAGAATAACCAAATGGCCCGAAGAATGTTTGCCCCATACGGGAGAGGAACCAACTCCCAAGTCTGATTCGTGATCATAGCCTCAAACTCATCATCCGTTGCAGCTTTCCAGTGTGGGTCCCAAAGGGCAGACACATGGGATTTGGGCAAGGGAGACACAGAAGAGGGAGATTGAGTACGATGGGTGAGACGAGAGGTGGGTTTATGGATACTGTGCTGGGCTCGGGTTCTAATCTGAGGGGAGAGAGGAGGAGCCGTTGGGTTAGGAGAGTCTGGTGCTGGAGACAGCGGGGAGACCGTGACAGGTGGGGAGGAAGGAGGCTGAGGAGGAGGAGCCTGAGGTGGAGTCGAGGCAGCAGGAGGAGGTGCGGCCGAGCGACGAGTGTAGTGAAGAGGGAAGGGTGGGGTTAGCCGAGAGCGAGCAGAGGGGTTGTGAGTATGACCGAACAGATTTATAGGAGGAACACCATCGTCCGGGTCAGAGATAGTATGTCCGGGAAGTGACACGGAGCCCGGTGTGGCAAACGGGAAGACATGCTCATCAAACGTAACATGACGAGAGATGTGAATGCGACCAGTAGAGATGTCGAGACACCGATAACCACGAAAGTTCGAAGAGTAACCAAGAAACACACATCAAGTGGACCGAGGGGCAAGCTTGTGGGGAGACACAGCAGTCAGATTAGGGTAACACAAACACCCAAAGGTACGAAGATGATCGTATGTGGGAAGAAGATGATAGAGAATGGTGGTAGGAATACCACCGTTGAGAGCTTTGGTGGGGAGAATGTTGTGGATATAGACAGCAGTGAGAACAAACTCAACCCAGAAGCGAAGAGACATGGAGGCCTGAGAGAGAAGGGTACGAGATATGTCATTGATACGACGTATCATACGTTCGGCCTTGCCGTTTTGAGGAGACGTTTGCGGACAAGCAAATCGAAAAACAAGGCCACTGGACTTGGTGAACTCATGAAACATAGAGTTATCGAATTCCCCCCCAAGGTCGCATTGAAAAATCTTGATGTCACGAGAAAACTGGGTATGCACATACGTGTGGAATTTTTTGAAGTGAGTGAAAGCATCCGATTTGACATTTAACGGAAAAACCCATAGAAAATGCGAGTAATCATTAAGTAAGAGAAGATAATACTTGAAATTAGATTGCTAGCAACAGGAGATGTCCAAATATCACTATGAATAATGTCAAACAGAGACACAGTACAAGATTGTGAAGGGGCAATGGGAAGTCTAACGTGTTTTACGAGTTGGCATGCATGGCACAATCCGGTATGCTCAGTTATAGTACAAGAAATAAAATGACTAGAGCTAAGTTGATCTAAGACGTGGTGACCAGGATTTCCAAGGCGGTTGTGCCACACAGGAGCTGGAAGAATGGCAAAAGATTGAGCTGGAGAGGGGGCCGGGGTGGAAATAAGAGGATATAGGTCCCCTGAACTATTGCTCCGAAGTAAAAGGATTCCCAAATGAAGATCCTTCACAGAAAAGCCAGTCGGGTCAAACTCGATAGAGACATTATTATCAATGGTGAACTGACGGAAAGAGACAAGATTTTTAATTATATTTGGAGCAAGAAGGACATTTTTGAGGTGTAGGGGACAGGCTAGGGTAGTAATAGTCTGCTGACCAGAACCACACACTGGAATTTTCATCCCATTGCCGACCATCATATTAGAAATAGGAGAACTGGATGAGACAGAGGAAAGAGTACCTGTCTGAGATG
Organism: Linanthus parryae; assembly: GCA_023055425.1. Classification (NCBI taxonomy): domain Eukaryota; kingdom Viridiplantae; phylum Streptophyta; class Magnoliopsida; order Ericales; family Polemoniaceae; genus Linanthus; species Linanthus parryae. The sequence goes on along the minus strand of JALGPY010000003.1, from coordinate 122,524,716 downwards.
GAGATGAGAGGAGGCCCCAGAGTCCATGTACCAAGTCCTATCCGGAGCATTAAGGGTCATGCCAGCAAGTTTCGAACTCAGAGCCGTAGCAGAGGGAGACGAACCCGCAGTGGGAGTAAAAACCTGTGAGCGCTGAGCAGGTCTTGGACCAAGAATACCTGACGTAGCTGCAGACTGAGTGTGTCTTGACTGTGTCCATCCCGGTTCTGGGGGATAGGGGCACGGTTGAGCAGTCAGAGACGATGGGGTAGGACACCACACCCAGCTGCCGTGAAGAGTGGCCAGTGGGGCAGTGTGTTGATGTGGATGCTGCTGAGGGTATTGTTGAGTGTGTCTGTATCCTTTTTTGTTACGAATGCTATTTCCCCGACGACCCATTGGTTGTTGGGTTGGTGATACTGAAGGAGACGCAGTAGCCAATGAATTGTGGAGTTGCCATCTTTGAGTTTCCATCACAAATGGTTATATGCACACAAACTTGGGCAGCCAATGACAATTAAATTGGACCCACTTAATGAACCTGATTTCAATTACACGTTCAGGCACCCACAACCACAAACACAAAGCAGTGGTACTCAACAATGAAACCCACACTTGGCTGGCAATAAAGTGACCCACGAGGAGGTACTTAATTAAATTGAGTACTATAGTCACTACTTGAGACCTCAGTTCCTTAGCGACGTGGACGTGGAGGGTTTGCGGAGTGCGCAATTAGGGTTGTTGAGGATTGGAGAGAGCAGCGGTAGAGAATCAAGAGAAATCGCAGAAAAGAGAGAAATATCCGGTGACAGATCAGTCGGAAAAGGTCGCCAATGTTCAGTGCTTGAAGTGGACAACTGCGAAGCAACGATGGCGAAGCAGGCAGTGGTGGCTCTCGATCATCGAGCAAAGAAGACGATGACTCGTGGAGAAAGATGCACGAACGATCGGGGAGGACTCGACGTCTTAAGCGGACGGCGCCGCAGGTGGGTGACTGAGCGAGAGAGAGAGAGAGCGGAAGCAAGGTCGGAGCAGGCCGCAGGAGGCGGCGACGGCGGCGACAGTTGCACGGTAGAAGGCGTGCGGTGGCGGCGGCAGCGTCTAGGGTTGCTCTGATACCATGTTAGTTTGTGAAATTGTCCTCCTGGACTTCTGAATTTCATTAGCAATATAAACAAAGCTGATACAAGACTAATTACAGTTTAGTCCCTAAACTAAGTATAAGCTATCGCTATTAAAAAGCACCCATGCCGAAAGGGGGTAACAGATTGGGAATCAACACAATCAAACAAATTAGGTTTTTGAAACAGGAAAAGCTGGGAATTAAACCCAAAAACAACATGCAAATTGAAATATTTAATGGGTTGCTCGGGATTTACCTCTTCCGGCGACCGAAAAAAATGAATCTCCAACCTGCGAAACTCGTCCCTCGTCGACGTCGTGGCCTCTCCTCCCTGAACCAGAAGCATAACACACACACAAAACCTGCTCCTGGAATCAGAGCTCAGCTTCTCTTCGAAGCTAGATAGTGAGAGAGAGACAGATGCGAGGCTTGAGAAAGACAGGAGAGAGAGAGAGGAGCGAGAGACGCTATGAGGCAAGAATCAGAACGGTGAGCTTCTCCTGGAAGCTATATGCCTAAAAGACACATTCGCCCCTGCAGATTAACAACACAACAGCACTTACGAAGGGCAAAATGGTCAAATTAAGGAATGCACATCCAGCAGAGACGGGCAACACCAACAAATGCCTCTGTTAGACCGTGAATGGCACCCAACTCACTGTGTTGCATGCTGTAATTTGAAGCCAATGCAGGGACAAAACCGTAAAATTAAGGAAAAACTAGCCACTAAGTGAAGCCCCCCAACTACATCATAAATTACACTACCACCCACTCACAACACCCTTCCTATTCCATTAAATCCAGAGGGCAAAATGGTCATTTCAGCACGCCAAAATGGCCAACTCGTTCTTTTAAATAAGGTGGGTAGGATAAAAGCTAGGAGGTGAGTAAAAATTCACTATCCATATGCCTTTTGTCAAATCCATAAATTTAACCATTTGGCATATGTCATCCACATCATGACATATATGAAATACATGTCATGTAATAACCAATTAAAATGCTCCACCTCATCCATAAATTTAACATTTGATGACTCATAAAATTAATATTTAATTTTAAGTAAATGCAATAGTTGTAACTCTTTATTCTTAACAACATTCATATTCACATTATACTAATTATACATTGACAATTTGTTTTTAAAGAGGACATGAGAAAAAATTACAATAGAATCTTCCTACTAATCTATTTTTTACAAGACTAAAATTAGATTGTGAGGAACAAAAAATCATCATAATTTTTTTAACATGATGTATTTACAATAGATGTAACTCATCATTTTTAAATTAATTTTTTATGATGTTAATTATTTATAGAAATTATATGTGTGTGTGTATTTTTTAAAACGACAATAGTAAAAGTGAAAACTAAATTTATTCTATAACATCTTTTTTAAAAAGTTCAATAATTTTATGCGCTTAGGAATATATATAAAACAAAACAACGTAAGAAATCCGAGAGATAACAATTCTTTGATCTTGACAAATTTTCAACTTACCATTTCTTTAATTTCAAAATTCACTCTCCATATCCCATTGTAAAATTCATAAATGAAACCATATGACATTTGTCATCCACATCATGACACACATGACATACATGTCATGTAATAACCAACTAGAATGCTCCACCTCATCCATAAATTTAGAATTTGATGATTCATAAAATTTATATTTAGTTTGAAGTAAATGCACTAGTTGTAACTCTCCGTTCTTAATGACATTCATATTCATATCATACTAATTATACATTAATCATTTGTTTATTTTTTCCACGGAAACTGAAGCTTTTCATTAATGAAACAACCAGACCATTACAAAGCAACAGTAAGAGCACCAGCAGAAAGGTGCAAAGAAGACTTAGCTAAATTGTGAGCTAAGACATTCCAGGATCTAGGAACAAAAACAAAAGAGCAAGATACAAAGCTGTGCTTCAGAAAACAGCAATCCTCAATAATAGTTGCAAGTCTGGAGGAGGGAAGCAAAGCATCATTCAAACAGTTCACCACTCCTTCACAGTAAGAAAAAATGCAAATTTCATTCCAGTTCTGATTTTGACACCATAAAAGAGCTTCCCTTATAGCCCATGCTTCCAGCAAGCTTGGATCAGACACCCCATTCACCAAGGCTTTTCTGCTATCCACCCTTACCCCATTTCTATCCAAACAAACAGCAGCCAGACCACCCTTCTGAGAACATCTATCCACAGCTGCATCTGTAAAGATATTGAATTTAGCTCTTAAATTTGGGGGAGATGATTCAGCAGCTCTAGGCTTACATTTTGGCTTCTTTGCTGCAAATAACTCTGAAAATTCATCCAAACAAAATAAAGCTTTCTGCACAATATTTATGGGCTTCCATTTGACCTTATTAAAGCACCAATCATTTCTTGCCTTCCATAAACCCCAACATAAATAAATAAAAATTCCAAGGTACCTTTGAGGATCTGGGGAGGAGTCTGCAAAGTTTGATATTTCTTCCCACCACTCAAGCTGGGTGCTAGCTGAGGAGCTTCCAACATCCAATCTGAGAGGAGAGATCTTCCATGTTTCCATAGCAATAGGGCAGTTCCTTAAAAGGTGCATTTCATCTTCAGCTTGCTCACCACAACTTTGACAAATATCATCAACTGAAATACCTTTCAATTTGAGTGCTGCATTCACAGAGATAGCCCCTGAGAGAAATCTCCAGAAAAAATATTTGATTTTTGGTTGGATATTCAGCTTCCATAAATTTCTCCACAAACTGCATCTACTTCCAGAGCTTCTGTTGCTATTTGCAATCTCATTCAGCATCTTATAAGCAGAATTGACCTTAAATGATCCATTACTTGTGAATTCCCATATTAGCTTGTCAGAGCAAGATGAATTCCCCACTGGCAGAGACAAGATCAATTTTGCTTCATCCTCAGAAAATAAGCCATTGACCATATCAACATGCCACTTCCTGGCTTCATGATCAATCAGTTCACCAACATATTTCAAACTGCAACCAGGAAGCCTACTAGACTCCACATAAAAGTTTTGAGCTCTGGGGATCCATGGATCATCCCAAATTCTCACAGAAGAACCCCCTCCAATTCTCCATCTAGCGCCTTTTTTAACCACTTCTTTTCGTGCAATTAGACCCCTCCAGATCCAACTACATCCCTGAGGACATTTTGCATGCCAAAAGGATGTATTATGATAGTATTTGCCTTTGAAGACATCTCTAAAGAGAGACTTTTCATCCCCCACCAATCTCCAAGATTGTTTAGCAATAAGAGCTAGATTGAAATTGTGAAAATTTTTAAACCCAAGGCCCCCCAAATCCTTTGACTTACACATGAAATCCCAGCTTCTCCAATGCAACTTCTTGTCTCCCAAATTTTTTGCACCCCACCAAAACTTAGCAATAATCCGGGAAAGCTCATTGCAAGTCTTGAGAGGAAGCAAAAAACAGGACATAGTATAGGAGGGAAGAGCTGCTAAAACTGATTGAATAAGAACAGCTTTACCTGCTGCACTGAGAAAAGAGTTACTCCATGATGAGAGCCTAGCAGTTAGCCTCTCTTTAAGGAAGCTCAGAACATTAGTTTTTGACCTTCCTATAAGGGCTGGTAAACCCAAATAAGAGCCCTCCTTGAAGCACTTGTTAATGCCCAAATAAAATTGAATGAAGCCTTTGAGCAGCCCACTAGTGCATGGACTTAGAAAAATCTGCGACTTCTCTCTATTCACTGCTTGCCCTGAAGCTCTCTCATACATCTTTAGCACTGCATTTACAGCACACACATCTGTCATTGTGGCCTTACAGAAAAGAATTGAATCATCCGCGAATAATAAGTGGCTGACTGCAGGGCTAAATCTTGAGATCTTGACACCAGAAATCCACTTATTTCTTTCAAAATGCAGCAATAAGGAAGACAGGCCTTCAGCACAGATGGCAAATAAGAGAGGAGATAATGGATCTTCTTGCCTTATCCCTCTTGAAGGGACAATATAATTGCTAAGCTCACCATTCACACATACCCTGAAGCTAACTGTTGACACACAAGCCATTATCCAATTCACCCATCTTCTACAAAAACCCAGCTTTAACATAATAGCTTGAAGATAATCCCAAGACACTCTATCAAAGGCCTTGAGCATGTCGAGCTTAATGGCTAACTCTCCAACACCTTTCTTCTTGCCCTTTATAAAATGAATTAGCTCCTGAGCAATCATGACATTGTCCACAATCAATCTGTCTTTGACAAAAGCAGATTGATTTGGAGATATGATCTTGTTCAATACTTCACATAATCTGTTGGCAAGGTATTTGGCAAGAATTTTATAAAGAACAGTGCACAGGCTTATAGGCCTGTATTCATTCACCAAGGTGGGATTTTTCTTTTTGGGAAGCAGAATAATGTGTGTCAGGTTGATACTTTTCAGCATCTTGCCTGATCTAAGAAAACTCCTAACTGCCCCGCAAATGTCATGACCAATAATGGACCAATAAGATTGAAAGAAAAGAGCAGAGAAACCATCATACCCCGGGGCCTTGTCAGGATTGAGATCAAAGCAAGCTTTTTGGATCTCTTCATCACTGAATGGATGAGTCAGAAATTTATTCATATCATAGTTCACTTTCTTCTTCACTACCGACAAAACAGGCTCCAAATCTCTTCTTTCATCTTCAGAATAGAGTGTTTTGTAGAAGGAGTAAAATTGCTGCAAAATGTCCTTCATATCACTGCACCATACTCCATCAACATTACACACCCCATATATATAGTTATTTTTTCTTCTCTGCTTCACCAAGTTGTGAAAAAATTTTGAATTGTGATCTCCAGCCTGCAGCCAATTGACCCTTGATTTCTCTTTCCATAATATTTCTTCCTCAGCCAAGAGAGATTCCAGTTTTTCTTCAATGGATAACAGTTCATCCAAGTCAGCTTCTTCTCCCTTCAACCTGATTTCTTGTGCACGAGCTTCATTCTCTCTAATGGTTTTGAGGAGGCCTCTATCATTAACCTTACTCCAAGCTCTTAACCTTTGTCTGCATTCCTTCAATCTTGTCTTGACAATAAACATTGGATTTCCAGTGACTGATTTCTCCCAAGAAGATTTGACAATCTTCTCCACTTCACTATGCTTTACCCACCTACTGTCAAATTTGAAGGGATGATTGACATTGAGGGCAGGGGTGGGGTTTGTGTCCAATAAAAGTATACAATGGTCAGAACCTGGTAAATGATGATGAGAAAGCTTGGATTTACTCCAGCTGCTGAGCCATTCAGGATGAGCTACTGCCTTGTCAATCCTCTCCTCCACACAATGAAATCCTCTTCTTCTATTCCACCAGGTGTAAGGATAGCCGTTAAAGCCCAGATCAAAGAGCTCATTATGAGCCAAGAACTCCTTAAGAGGTCTGCAAGAAGATGGAGATCAAGCCAGGCCTCCTCTTTTTTCATCGGGGCTTGCAATATCGTTAAAATCTCCCCACAATAATATCTTACTAGAGCAAGATTTTAGATAGCCACTTAAGAAAGAAAGTTGAGAGCTTCTAATGTTGTCATCTGCACAAAGATAAATGAAAATGACCTGCCATGGATCCCAGCTAGCAGATCTGAGCTCCACATGAATGAAGAATTGGCAAAGCTTTATGAGATGTAGAGAGATCTCGCTTGACCACAGCACCCCTAAACCCCCTGATTTGCCAACCGGATCAACCCAAATACTGTTGCTCAACCTCCTTGAACAATACTTCTTGGACATGAAAGGAGACTTTCTTTTGGTTTCGCTGAGAAAACACACTTCTGGAGAATGTAGGAGTGAAAACCTCCTGAATTGCTGAATCGTCAGGGATCTGCCAGCTCCCTGACAATTCCAGGCCAATAATCTCATTGGGCGGGTTGGGACCATTCAGGGCTGGTTTCCTCCACCCGAGTAATAGTAGAATCAGAACAAGTAAGAGTATTCTTCGATTTTTTACCTTCTCCTCCCTGATTTGTTCCATAATCATCAATCTCCATCCAGTCATCTTCCTTCCTCTTTAGCGACCTCCCTCCTTCTGTATTTGCAATCGCTGACTGGTAGTGATGATCTCTTGCTAATCTTTTCCACTTCTTCTGCACTTTCTTCTTCTCTTCCACCTTCGAAACTTTGTCATCTAGGGTTTCTGTCAAACCATCGGTTGCAGATGATGAGACTTCCCCTTCGTTGCTTGAACAAATCTCAGCCGAAAGGACCATAATGTCCTTCTTCATTATTTGTTTCTCAGTTGATTTGGGTGGGCTTGCCAAGAAAGATGCCTCCGATGGGCCTTTAATAATTTCCTCAGCCTCATTGGGTTTGCTAAATGATTCTTCTTCATTTGGGCTTGAGACTGGCCCAATAAAAGCTCTAGCACAGCCCAATTCTTCACCTGCATCAACTCCCGCCTTTTCCCCATCTTTGAGGTTCAAATATTTCTGCAATTGATTGCAGCCGGCGACAATTTCTTTCTCGAGGTTCAGTTCCACCAAATTATCCTTCTTTTTTGTGATTTCCAACCCTCCACTATTCTTGTCAATTGTGCATAGTGCGCGACTGTTCGGTTCCTTTGCTTCCGGCAACTTTTCCCCTTCCCTGACCTTCTCCGCCGCAGACTTCTGCTTTTCCGACCACTTTCTCCTCCACTGCTCCGGTAACGTCACCACCGGCATTGAAGCCTTCATATCCTGAGCCTCATCTTTATCCCCGGACTCATCTCCTCCACCTCTTTGTTCTGGTAACCATAACTCCGACGGAGGTTTCGCCCTCAGCTTTTTAGCCTCAATGCTAGTCCATTCCTTCTTAGATGATTGAGAACAGAGCTTTTCATCATGATCAATTCTTCTGCAGATTCCACATAAAAATGGCAGCCGTTCATACTTAAAATCCACCTTTGTAAGGTTTTGGCTTTGTAGTTTGAGGTTGGCTTCACTTAATAATGGTTTGGTGGTGTCAAGAAGCACCTTCAATCTTACGACCCTCCCTTGATCTGTGGCTCTGTTCATGTATTTGGTATCTAGAAGATCACCAAATTTTGCTCCCACCTTCTTTATAATCCTCTCTGTCATAAACATGTTAGGGAGATTCCAAACCTGGACCCAAAATGGAGACAACTTGAAGCTATCGGCAGCAAGATCCAGATCCGGACTCCATTTGTTGAGAACAATGAGACAGTTTCTAAAGAACCAGGGCCTCCCTTCGAGCACCTTTTCCAGCTCCTTCTCATTGCCAAAGAAAAATTGATAATAACTGGCTTTTATGTGCTCAACTTTGAACCCCTCCGGATGTCCCCAAATCTCCGCCATTGTTTTCCTCAGGCCCGTAAGATTGACCGGTTTCTGCGAGATTATCTTGCCCACCAAACTGAGAGTGTATTCCTCCGCCCTTTCCTCTACTTCATCCTCACTTAGAACTATGTCCACTTCCTCCTCCTCTGAGTTTAGATCCACTTGATGGAGGCTTTTAACCAGCTCGTTTTCCTCCTCAGAACTCATTTCTTCGGCGAAGAAAACTTTCAATCCCAACTGCCGTTGAGAAACAGACTTGCTCTAGACAAGACTCTTTCTCTCTCTAGAAACTAGAGAGAACTTCGTTCCGATTTAGTAATTCCCCATTAATCATTTGTTTATAAAGAAGACATGAGAAAAAATAACAATAGTATGTTCCTACTAATCTGGTTTTTACAAAGCTAACGTCATGCTAAATTTAGTTTATGAGGAATTAAAAAACTATCATTAACATGTTTTTTGATAAGATGTATTTACAATAGTTGTGACTCATCATTTTTAAATTACATTTTTGTGATAATAATTATTTATAGAAACTATATGCGTTTGTGTGTGTGTGTGTATTTTAGAACGACAATACTAAAAATGAAAACTAAATTCATTTTATAATCTCCTTTTATAAAACCAATATTTGTTATTGTGCTTGTGAGTATATATAAAATAAAAAATGTAAGAAATCTGAGAGACAACAATTCTTTGATCTTGAAAAAGTGTTCATCACCATTTCTTTGATTTAAAATACTTGAATTATTTAGTAATAAAAATATTTAAAATTAAATGAGGAGATTAAAAAATCAAATTTTGTTCTAATCAATTTCCATGTCATATAATAAACAATGAAAATGCTAACTATTGGTTTATGTTGAGGGCACGAGTAAAAACTACAATTGCATCTTTCTACTAATCTAATTTTTGTAAAATACTATAGTTCTGCTACTTTATAAATTTATATTATGAAGAAACAAGAAATTATAAGCGACAATACGTAAACTAAAAACCAATTTATTATTAATTATTTAAGCCACTACTAATCTTTATACTAATCTAATTTTTGATATTAATTATTTATAGAAACTATAAACTAACTGATTCTCTTATATCTTTTGAGGGAAATCATTATTTGTTATTTCATTCAGGGGTGTATATTAAAAAAAATGTATGAAATGAGAGGTAACAATTCTTTGAACTTGAATTTTTTTAAATCTCTTCATTACATTAATTTCAATGTTATTGAACTATTTAGTAACAAAAAAATATTTAAAATCAAATGAGACGATAAAAATAATCAATTTTTCGACTTATCTATGTTTAATAATCTCTTTCTCTCTATCTCTCTATCTCTCTCTAATCTCCTCTTTATAAAACTTATATTTGTTATTTTATTGAGGCCGCTATGCTTCACCCTTTTTTCTTCACCTTTCAAGTTCACCTCATACGTGTCAAGATATGATTGAGGTAACTATTTATATTTAGATACTTCTATAATCATATCACCAATCAAAAACATCCACATAATGGGTGAACTTGAAGGGTGAAGAAAAAAGGGTGACATTTAGCGTTTCTCTATTTTATTTGTGGTTATATAAGTAATAGACAAAATGTCAAAAATAGAAAGTAACAATTCTTTGAACTTAAAAATATAACAACTCTCTATTTCTTTAATTTCAATGTTGTTTAACAGTTTAATAATAAAAAAAAATTTAAATTAAATGAGATGAAAAAAAAAAATTGTTCTAATTCATTTTCTAATCTCTTTTCTAAGATTTATAATCTCCTTTTACTATATATAAATATATTTTGTTTGGTAGTACAGATAAAAGTTAATTTGAAGAAATCATCTCAACCACAAATTATAACTTAAGGATTTTCTAACTTAATTTTTATTATATTATTATTAATAATAATTAAACACATCTTAAAGTAAAGAAAATTTGTAACATATAAGCAAGAGTGAAATTTATTATCTTCTAAAAATAATAATGATATTTCATCAATCCATTATCATCGATCAGTTAAAATGTCATAGTCTTTTCTCTTTATCTATATATTTTTATTTTCTTGGTTCATATTGGCACCGTGATGGTTCATATTAAGTTTTTACATGTAGTATTATATGAATGTAAAAAGGAAATGCTGCAAACAAGAAAGGGTTGCCTTATATATAAGGATCACGAAGTGGTTTACTATCGATTTCTACTCGGATTTCTTTCTTGCTAGAGAAAATATCTGTAATTGATAGTTGATTATTTGGATGCAACATCATTCGTTCACACATCTCTTCTAGGAGATTGAGTTCATGCATACCAGTATGCTGCATCAAAGTTATATTTCGTCGGTGAACTCATGAAATGCTGTTATCAATTGAACTATGAATAATTACAATGTTACATCTCTTCTAGGAGATTAGCAATCGTTTTGTGTATCCCTATGAAAAATGCATGTTAAGCAACCCAGTCATTATGGACATAATTCGAAATATTCATTACGTTCAAGATACTGTGTAACAATTATTTCGTTCCAACTTTAAAAGAAAACGTGGAGTTTTTTTCATAACCACTATTATTAAAAGGAACATCCCCAAATGTAGAACCTTATTGTAATCTCAAATAGAGGAGAACAATTCTTTTTCTTTTCTTATATTTGAAAGTATATCAAATTTCATTTCATTTTTTTTGTCTAAGCCAATATATACACAAGTGTTATATATATATACATATATATATACACACATATATATATATGTATATATATATATGTATATATATATATATGTATATATATATATATAAGTGGTAGATTAGTTAAAAGCCCCTGCACGAAGTCTTGGGTTCAAACCCGTTAGAAAAAAATAGGCAAATCTTAAATAAAAATTACAAATTTACATTATATACACTATACAATATCATTTTTTGTGAGTTTGTATAAGAATTTTTATTTTCATTGGATCTAAATTTCTTATCGAGTTGTTATGTTTAATTAGTTTAGTCAGTTGATGCTTAATTTTTTGTTCTTCTAACTGTTCAATTATGAATCTATGTATCAATTAAGTTCACAAAGAGGAGTTAAAACTTTAAGTGATCGAATTCATCTCAAATTAAACCACCTCTAGGTCCCCGAGTTGTTAGAACTTTGATAAATGATTTATATGAACCATTATAAATGTTTAAACGACGCACATTCTTAAGATAATTCACCTTAAATATGAAAGAAAAACAAGGAAATTTAATTGTCATCTAAGTCCACGCTTCCAACTTTTATTGTAAAAAATTATAATTCGCTTGACTCTCTCAGAAACTTATGATTGTTCATGTTTCGCACTGTCGGCTAAGGTAAACAAAAATGAAGGACTCTCTCAAAAACTCTTATTGGTACATGCCTCGTTCTTTTTTGAAATTAGATAAGCAGATTTGTGCTTTTTTTTTTAAAAAAAAAGAGCCGATTCATTATATTTCTAGGAGTTACATGTGAGAAAATAATAAAGGACTTTGAATTTAAATTCATTTATGAACAAAAATGTATTAGAACGATAAATTTGAATTACTATTAAATGAATATAGGATTGCGGCTCAAGTGCACCCACCAAGGGTGTCAATGCATTATAATTTGCAATATAATTTGCAATATAACAACGGAAACGACAGAGATAACTACTGCTCAAAGCAAAATTAGTATACTAAATTAGAGTAATGTTAGCATCATTAACTCATAGCGAATAATAGAGGTTAAATTTAAAATTTATTATTCAATTATTTTGTAATAATTTTTTTATCATTATAGTCTATTTTATTTTTTATAAATCGGCTTGACAATTTGTTATATGTGGTCTCTCAGGTAAAATGCACTATCCACAATAGTGTAATCATCACTAAGACTTCACGAGAAAGAGATTGTTAGTATTTTTTTAATTTATAAATACCTACATTTTGACTAACAAAAGTTGAAATTCACAACGAATTTGATGTCCTTCGTTTATTTAAAATTTCATTGGTTTAATTTCTCTTCACATACTTCAGTACAGCATAGTATGTTGACAGTTACACAATTTTTTTAATATTATTTAATTTATGTGATAAATATATATTACAATGTGTTTCGTTTTCTCTTTAATGTCTCTCTTTGTAATTTTCGAGTAATTTCTTATAATTCGGAGACACAACACATGAAAAGTGTTTTATAAGACGTATTATGCCATTTGACGTGAAAAAAAACATTGAACAATGACATTTTAACTATCACAAAATATAACTTTAAGAATACCTCAAAAAGAAAAAGGATAAGTAAAATGTTTTGATAGTTTTAAGATAGATTTTTGATTAATGCAATCGATTTTGTGGGAAGTAAGGTTTACAATAGTTTAAATTTATTTAGTTTTTCTTATTTTTACATTAGATCATATAACGATTTTCTATACTTCTTGGTCTTTTGAGATTCAATTGGAGTTCAATTTCAGCTTCACTATTTGTATACAAAAATATATACGAAATTTTTAGAACTTTACTTTCCAAGAATTCTGGTCATATTTGTTGTATTTTATCGTAAGATTTCAACTATTACAGTTATATTCATTTATTTTATTATTATTTTCTTAAAAGTTAACAAATTGATCTTATGGCAGACCCGCGCATCGCGCGAGGTATCGCTAGCTATATATAAAAGCTATGAGGTGTGTTAAAACTAAATCTCCATATGACATTTGTCTTTACATCTATATTATATATTGTCATTTGTCTTTACATGTGCCATAAATGTTGTGAGTGGACAAATCAAAGTTTTACATGTGGATTTTAATTGCAATGTAATTTGGTTGGGTTCAAAGTGCAATAGCTACAAATTTGGGCACTTGAATGTGCCAATAACTATTCAATATTGAATAAATATGCGATTTAATGCAAGTAATGGGTGCTCCAGATCATCATTTATGAAGAGTTCTATGCTTTTCTCTAGAGAGAGAACACTAGAAAGAGAGTAAGTACTCCTTGTGAGTTTAACAGGTCCGGCTTCGACAAGGTTTCATCGTCCCCTTATTCTTCATCCCTCTCTTCTACCTTTTCTGCAGGTCTAGTCTCTGAGCTTCGTTGGTTTGGCCGCCGGGCTCGCTGCCGCCTCTCCTCCTGGTGGCGGCGACCCCCTCACTCTTTGTTCCTCTATTATCTTGTCTCTACTTTTCAGATCTCGGCACTTACCTTTTGTGGGAGGGAATTCTTTGGAGGGTGTGTTGTTTCTCCAGTCTGCTCGTTATGCCTATTCACCAATTTCTCCGGCCTAAATCTATTTGTTGTTGTTGTTGTTGTTGTTGTTGTTGTTGTTGTTGTTGTTGTTTCTTAAGGGTTTTTTCTTCCCTTTTGATCTTTTGTTTTGGGTCTCTTCATGGTCTATTGCCATTGATACTCCAGATCGGAACCTATATAGAACAAAATCAATTCTTGAATATGTATGAGTGTTGAAGATCTAGAAACTGCAAGAGAACGAAGTCTGAGTTCATCATGAATGTGCTTCATTTCGTCCCGGCCATGGTTTTTGTAGCTTGGAGAGGAATCGTTTTCACTGGCTATGATATGAAGTCAATCTTTTCAACGGCGAATTTTGCAAGAGATTCCTTGAAGTTTTCTGCAGGATGTCTTTATTTGAAGCAGTTTCAATGTTTGAAGATTATTCTTGGTATCCTGCAATGTGTCTCCCAGTGGCGTTTCGATAGCCGGAGGTGCATCGGTGAATCCGACTGTTTTTTCTTCTCAGTTTTGAGAAACTCAAAAATCAGCTTGTTGTCCTTTTTTCATTTTTTATTGGAAACTAAGGGATAGCCCGTGCCCTCAGGGCACTATCATCAAATAATTCAAGAATTTATGACCTCTACCAAGACAACGTGCCACAACGACCGAACAACCACATTCTTATGAAACAAAGTTTCTACTCTCGGCCAGCCTTTCCACGCTTAACAATATGATACACATCAACACCACCACATCTATCACTACAACAAATTCTGCCTCCGTTGACAGCAAAAATTGTCGCTAGAAAGGCCAAATATGTCGGTAGAAATTCTATCGACAAATAATTTTTTGACGGAAAATGGTCACTACAAGTCGGTCGTTAGTATTAAGGCCGACAAATCTCAATTACGTCGGCAGAAAAAAAAAAAAAAAAAGACGACATCAATTTTTGTCGATAGTTTAAATCTAACAACAAACCTTTTATGTCGCTAGTACAACTACCGACAAGTAAGTTTAGTAGTTTATGAAGCTAAGTGACAAATATTTTTGTCACTAGTAGATATGATTACATCTTCCTGGCGACACACGTATTTGTCGGCTGTATCACGACCAAATAAAAAAAATAATGGGGATTTTTACTAATATGCAGACATGCATTCAAAAATCCAACATTACTCAAACATATATGCACAATTGTGCTCAAATCCAAGATCAACCCTCCAAAAGTGGGATATTTTACATCAAAAACCAAAATAATACTGCATAATAACTATTTTACATCCTTAGCCGAGTTAAAGAGTTGTAAAAATTAAAGGGTCGTAGTATTAAGTTAACAAAAGAAGCAGCTTGCGTTTCAAAGTTCAAAAACTATTACATCTAGAGGAATCAAGTGCCCAGAATTCAACTACTAATTGTTATATCATCAAGTGTCCAGAATCACCGGCCAGTAGTTATTTCGGTCCTTCGATGAGCTGAACCTATACCAGCGACGCGAAAACCTGCAAACAATGAAAAAAAGAATCATAAGCAGTATGGTTTGACAACAATGAATATTGCGTACGATATACATACGAGTTACAACACCAACTCATCATATACATATTAATTGTAAATGGTAATCATATACAAGCTTTTTCCGAGCTTAACTTCAATCATAGAGTAATAGTCTAGAATTACATCCTTGAGGTAAGTTTGTATAAACATTTATATAAGTCAAAACAATGACACAGCAGCTGCAGCACCAACAACAACACCAACTCAAACAAATGATATATTCTAACCTGACAAATGGTGAACAGGAGCGCATAGCCCTTGCGACAGCTATACGTCATTTCACCAGTATCGAAAACCCCAATCCTCAATAGTACCATCAAATTGCTCCGCGCAAAGATAAAAATTTGTTTTAATGAATGGAGGAATCCTATGCGCTTCCTAATTGTTCCTTCAGATAGAAACATAGAGCACAATGGCAATTCAGAATTCAATAAAATGTGTGAAAGCACTACACAACAAAGTCAGCAGCTACATATAGAGAAACTAAATTTTTCGAGACCGCGGAGGAAAATTATAACCAGATATCTTAGGAGGGGCATACATTTTGAAACCTTGAATACCAAATATTCAAAACAGAATTGAGCTATCTGTCCCTTACCTGTGCCCAACTGGAATTCAAAATTCCAGGAGTTTCCCCTGGTATGCAGGCTCCAACTGCAACAAATGTTGTGTATAGAAATCCTCTTTCTTCAATGGCTGTTATGAATAGAAAGAGTACACAGAGCATTAGAGTAATAGAAGAAAGTTCATAGAAATGGAAAATTAGCAGCCCCTGATTTAAGAAGCAACGTGGCAAAATTTCTTTCCGTGATTGAGAGAGAAGAAGAACTCAAATAGCCAAGTCAAGAAAGGATTCTTTCCTGGTAGGCTGGTACAACCAACGGCTGCAAACTCTCCAATCGCACGACCACATTGTCAAAAAATGAAATCAAATGTCTTCAACGTTGACTCTTTTGATCAAGGGCAAGAAATCCAGGGTCACACTGACTGAATGTGACATGACTTTTTAACCGTGGTAGTCCACATGAATAAATGTTAACACACAAAAAAAAGGACTGTATTATTCCTCTAGTAAAAGCAAACATAAACAGAAACATTAAAAACGTGTATAGGTTTTCTCAATACATTTATATTACCAGCAAAGATAGAAAAAAATTGTGTCACGCATATTGGGTAGATCAGCAACTTTACCCAATAATTAAAGGACAGTCATCAACACATTTATCTAATAAATAAAGGATAATTATTAGCAAATTTACCCAAATTTACTTAACAAATTTACGCATATTGGGTAGATCATCAAATTGCCTGAAAATGAGAACGATTATCAGCAATAAATAGAGGAAAAATAGAGAAATGGCACAAACTTATACTGTGGACACCAGAAGAGTACCCTGACTTACAAGCTTTCCTACAAACAAAGCTACAAAATCAACATGTCAAGACATCAAGATACAAATTTGACGTCTGAAACCCAACTCGAAGAACTAACCCTCTGTCCACTATTAGAGAACAAACTTTTAATTTCTCAAGCAACTTGGACTGTATAATGTTTCTTCTCACGTAACTTGGAGCCCTGAAGAGTATCCTTTGTTACTGTTCAAATGAACTGATATTCCTTTTGGAATTTAGCTTAATCATGCTATTCTTAATGAAGTAGTAGCTTAATCGATGATGTATCGAACAAATGTTCATGACCAGCAAACTTCAAGCCCATATAATGTAGCCACTATTTACAAACATTAACACTAAGCATTGGGTGTGATTTTAAATCTGGAATTTTCGAGAGAGTATTTGCGATCACATATGACAGCCAAATGATAACCCTGTAAAAGAGATTAAAAAAAAAATCGCAGAAAATGCAAATTCAAACCAAAATCAGAGCTACATGACTTGTAAATGCCAAGATTTCGAAGGAAATGTTTTCATTGAACTATGTTTTCCAGAGAGTACCCAATCAAGAATCAGAATTAAAGAAAGCGAGATAGAAAGGATAGAAACAATGTGAACTTACCAGTGCACCGAGGATGAGAAGAGAATGATCTAAAAAACAATATAAAAGCTAGAAATGATCATTACCTTATAGCCTTATCGGTTTTTCCAACTTCTATTTGTGCCATAAACGTCTTAATCCAGTAGGTGTAATCCAATACTATTCGCTCCATAAGATATCTTCCCACTTCGAAGAAAAGTGCACTAAGATTTCTAAGTACAGGAGCCTAAATCTCAGAACACTAAAAAGGTAAAGGACTCACCAATTCAAGGATCCATTAATCTCTAAATAAACTTTCACCACAGTACCTACAATGTGAGATGTAGGTCCACACAATGACGAAGATAGGAGAGAATACTAAAACCACCTAAACGCATTGTGTGAACAGTTCTGGCATTAACAAAACAACTGCTCGCAAATCAACAAATCCATAGAACAGAGGGAAGAAATACTTATGTGGATATGCTACTTTTAACCCATCTCTAAGTTACATGTTTTTTTACAAAATCATAATGCTCTCAACGAATAAGACGGAGAAGCGACATAAGCTTACATATTTTTCTTAGTGATGTTATAAAGAGATGCATGTAAGATAAGTAAAGAATTCAGATAAACCATGTACTTGACTGCAAGAAACTGATTTAGAAGTCGAATTTAATCAAATATATACTTTAGAGCTACATGTGAAAATAGAAACTGAAATTTTTTGGAGGGGAATTACGTAAACCTGGAGATCTTGTATCAGAGGTGAAGAAATTAGCACAGAGTTCATTTGACAATGACCAAATTGGGGCAATCCTCATAAGAGTCCTCGCTGGCAAGTACTATCTAAACGGGAGACGTGCCAACGCTAAACCAATTGATTTTTTTCTTCCATTTGTTGTATCGTTCCCCTCGCTCTCTGAGTAGGATTTTACATTTGTTTTTGATTTCCAATGAAATCCAATCAAGGAAATATATGGGAATACTCTTTTTTTCATGGATTATAGACTCTTTCTCGGAAATCAAATGAATGTTTGGATAAAACATGGTGCTTATGAACTTCCTTCCCACATTCACTCCCAGGTAATAGTCTGACGTACAATAATGAAAAAATAATATATCAAAAGGCTGATCAACAGATTATCAAGAACTGATAGAAAGGGGTTTCAATTATGGGAATCTCTGGCTAATAGTCGAGAAAGTAAAGCTCACCCTTTAAAATATGAGCATCTTGAGAGAAGTCAATCCAGTAGAGTTAATTGAACCTGATGAGAGTAATTAGTAGTTCAGAACCACTCACCAATTAACAAATCTATAACCAAGAATCATTTCAATCCAAAACCTTTAACCAAGAGGCAAGCGGACAGAGGGAAGCGATGATAGAGAGAGACTTAGGGGTACATGATGGAAGATTCGTTTGGTTGAGCCTTACGACCTGGGAAACGACAAACAAAACAAAACGTAGCACAATGGTCTCTGATTAGGGAGGCGATAAACGTTCAACTTACCATAAACACAGGTATTTGGAGAAGTTGGAGGCGGAGGATTAAGGGAGCGATGTCTACAGCGACGGCTATTACTGCTTCGACGAAATCGACGGGGAGAAGAAGAGGCCGTCCGAGAGCTACCGTCATCGTCTCTGATTAGGGCGGCCGTCCGAGAGCTACCGTCGTCGTCTCTGATTAGGGAATCTAAAACTATAGCAAAAGATTACCAAATAAATCCTATAAAATCCAGAGACATTCAATATCGAGACGAATCGTAATCGATTGGCGAATAGAGAGAGAGAGAGAGAGAGAGAGAGAGAGAGAGAGACGTTTCAGAGTGAGAGAGAGAGAGATCTGACCGGCGATTGGTCGACGTTGTCCGTAGAGAGAGAGCTCCGACGACGGCGAGGTCGAGAGTGCAAATCGCAGATGTCTTGTTGTGGTGGAGGAAACTCTGAGGAGAGAAAAAATTCAGAGGATTGGGTTTGATGTGTTTCTGCCAAAGTGAGAGAGACGAACTGATAGAGATGGGTAGAAGGTGGATAGAATAGATGATTGAAAGTGTTTTTAATTTTTTTTAATTCCCTCTTAGAATTTGGAATGGTGGGAAACACTAATTGTTTACCCTCTAATTTTTTATTCACTTTTTTGGCAGGAGTTGACAATTGGGTATGTCACTATATAATTAGTTGTCAAACTTAAATAAATAGTCACAATCATTGACCAAATTTTTGGGTAGAATAAAATAAAAACCAAAATGTCGACAAAAAAAAATCATATGCATCGACAAACACAAATATTGTCGACTAATCGCGCAACTAGCTACATAAAACTGTCTGTCAACAAAAAAACTGTCAACAAAGGTCATATTTGTTGTAGTGTATCAAGCCAACTACAGTCAGAAGGGGTATGAATTCCCTAAAAACTGTATTGTGAATATGTAAGTTAACATTGCATATGCAACACTCCTAAAAACAAATCTCTTCTAGATTGATTGCTTTGATCGGAGGCAAGAAATCTTGGTCACGCTGACCTTGAGCCCTGAAAGTACACATGAATTGATGGTTAGTTTGACAAAAACATACACCATAAATGGTACAAATTATAATATGTACTCTAAGCGTAAAAGAAAAAATAATCATAGACATGAAAATCCTGGAAGTCCCCAAAGACACCAATATATGGCTAGAACTAAAGTGATAGAATACCAGCAAATGCAGCTAAAACCTCGTCAGTTTTGGTTCAAGACACCAATATATGGCTAGAACTAAAGTGATACAATACCAGCAAATGCAGCTAAAAACTCGTCACTTTTGTTTCAAGAATTTAATCGAATGTGTCCAGCCATAAGCATAGTGTGTTTATTGTATCTAAAAACTATACCTATCAAATAAGGCTGATTTACAGCTATTCTACTGAATGCCTTATCAATCATCCATCAACCTGAAAGAGGATGGTAATGAAAAATGCATGCATCTAAAGCTTATTACTCCATAATCTTATTTTTTAACAAAAGCTATATTTACTTAGCTAATCTCATAAGCTGTTCAGTATGGTTCAAAGGTAGTATGTAGAGATGCTTAACCATGTTAATAACTTCCTCTCATCTTTAACAGCTACTTTACCACTTGGTATGCTAAACGAACTGGAGCTAAAAATGAATCAAGATCAGATTAAGGTTCTACATATTTAATAAAGTAGAAAGGTTACCTCATCTCAAAAACCCGATGGCGATATTTATGTCATTAAGCTCTAATAAAGGTAAACGACAACCGTACTGGTCTCTGGTTGGTTAGTTTTAGGGACCTCTAAGCCGACCTTCTAGCTACGTTCATAAACTGTTCATAAAATTCAGATATCTAATTATGTCACTAACTTTCTCTCATTATGTTAATGATAATATTTTGGCCCAAATCTAACTACACTGAAGAAGGAGCATAAGTGATCGTATGCTTAGAGGAAAAAAATGGTAGGCCTATTAAAAAACAAATCAAGTTCAGTAATATAAATATATTGATTGTCTTTAAAACACTGACTACAAATTTGAAAACATCATCAATACGACGCGTTATATTAATGACTCAAAGCCACAGCGAAGATAATTTTAGACATTACTACACCTCAGGAAACAGAACACAAATTGACAAATATGGGTAACAAACTAAGAACACGACAAACATGCACCACAATTTAGATAAGTTGCAATGGACAACAAAGAGAAATTTCATTCAGGCAAGTTTCTGGTGGCAACATAAGTCAAGCTTCATGCTGGATTAAAAACATAGACGGGTGACTTTGAGTTAGAGGGGAGCTTAGAAATCATAATCAATGGGCAAAAAGTAAAGAAAGACATACATCGAATGATTTGCCATTAAACTATGCAGGAAGTTGTGTACACACCATGCCCGCCCATATATCAATATGTAAAGGAGAAAACCAGCAATCACAATTATTCATTGAAAGTAGTAGCTATCATCTGAGGAAAACAAATATAAGACCTTCAACCTATCAAAATGCAATGCTACAGTGAATAGAATAGATGCTGGTTAGCATAAGAAAAAAAAAAAAATTAACTGAAAAGAACTTCACTGGAGTGAAAAAACAATGCACCGAAAGGACCCGAGATTTGGGAAGGAACGAAAAGAAATTCACTCTTGCAGAGTATCAATAAGAACATGTTCCACAATGCAGTCACAATCTTTAATTTCCAAACAGATATTTTAAGAATATATTATACAGTTATTGAGATAAATATGTATCCGATTATTGATATGAAGTACCGAGAAATTCAGAACCACCCCGAAGACATTAAGAAGAACAATTGCTCGAAAGAAGACGACGTTAACATCACCAGATCCTCAAATCATCTCAAAAAACAATTGTTGTTGAGAAAAAACTACCAAACAAAGTCCCTTGAAGACAATTATTCGCTATGATCCTGCAAACAAATCGGAAAACTTCGGGGGACCGCTAAGAAACCCAAAAAAGCATTTTCTACTGAAATAGAGTATACCAAATTTGAAATGAATGGCCGCATTAGACACATTGCAGAAAGGAGTTTGGCAATCTTGTTAGAGGAGAGTTTAAAGAATTAGATTAATGGCGGAGTTAGGCGCCGGTACTTCCTCCGTCCAAAAGAGGAGTTTGACGATCTCGTTTTCCAATGTCATCTTTTTTTGGTTGTAATCGAAACAATGGTTACCAATTTCGAATCCATGTAAGCAAAAAACAAACTTAAAATCAGGATTCAATTGATGAAAAAGAACATAGCAGATCAGTGTTCCAGACGGGTAGCGTCGTTTACATCAGAGGAGGCAGACGAAGAAGAAGAAGAAGAACGATGAAATACCTAGACTGTCGGAGCGGAGGAGGCTGAGGATTAGGGTATAAAACTAACCCCCAATTTGCGAAATCCTTACCTGGTGCTCGACGGCGCGAGCGACGGCGATGGCGAGTTTGCCGGCTATGCGACGACGATGTCGTACCTGGAAGTTGTTCCCAGAGGGAGAACTGAAATCGGAGACGCCGACGTGATTGGGAGACGAAGTGAGAAGGTGGAGGGCTCGTGGGCTGCTTCCCAGGTCGTGCGCGAGAATATATATTTTTTTGTTATTTTTTGAACCGTAAATTACTGGTAGGTTTTTTCCCCTAAAGTTGGTGAGATCTAATGGTTGGGAATGATTTAATCCATCTAACGGCTAAAAAGTAATGAGTTAGTTAAACCATACTGTTTTATAGAATAGAGATGACCACAGACCACTGTATTTTTCTAATGTTTTCTTTTTTATCTTTTGCTTTTTTCTAGAGCGTTCTTCTTCATAGTTGGTGGGCTGTACCACTCTGTTTATGTTTACCAGATTTTTTCTGGTCTTGTTTTGGCTGCGATAGTCTTTCTTTTTAATAGAAGTTACATTTTTCAGGAAAAATGGAAGTATGAAGATGAACCACTTTTGTGTCTATCCATCAGTTTCTTCTTTCTTCCGTCAATTTCCACTCTCCCTGCGTTTCCTGAAGTTGCTCTCCATTCAACCATCGAGGGAAGAAACAGCAGAAGACACAGCTTGGAATAGACGCCTTCAATTCTTTAATATTGTACTCTTTCTCCATTGGGCGAAACCACCCCACCATAGTTGCACAAACAATACGTCCCTCATTCGTTGTTGATTCCACGTTGATAGAACATGGCTAAGATCTGTCTTCTCTTCAATTTCAAATCCAATGTGTACTCAAAAAATGTAACGATTATCTGGCTAAATTCCTCAACTGTTCTCTTTTCTCAAGTGTATGTTGGTTTCATAAATTGCATCTCTTGACTATTTAAAAATTTACAGATGTATCTTTGGACACTAATACTTTCACACTTCCTATTTATCTCAAAAAACAAAAAAATACACTTCCTATAATACCCCCGCATATTAATGTAATCACAAGAAAACGCTAAAATCCCCAATAAAAAAAGAGTGCTTATCCAAGGAAGAAACTCCAATTTCTCGCTCACCTACAACATGTGGCACTCTGATATGATTTTTGTAGTCGTCCCACAAGGAGAGCCCTCAGATTTAGCGCTCTCCTATCACCGGAAGCACTCTGATCTCTCACACCGCTAGAACCCACATCACAAATCCTCGAAAGGTAATTGGAGTGGAACGTCTGATTGCAAAATTCGTCCTCAGTATTGTTCGACAAGTTAAGTTGGGGAACAACTAAACATGTTATTGTTGATAGATGGAATCTACCCGTGAGTTCAAGTTTACTAATTCTGTTTTTAACTTACTATCATATTGGATCTCCTTTGGTCTGTATTGGGTGGTTTTTTCCAGTATTTGTGAAATTCCAATAAACCAGCGAAAGTTAATTTGCCAAATATTGCATACAATTGTAGATTACATGTTCTATCACGATAATAGGGTGAATATATCACGACCTGCCCATCGAATTTTAAAAGCATGACCTGATGCCCGAATTGTAATGTGAAGTGTGGAGTTTAGTGTCCTCCGCAAGAAGAAGAAGAACTTATGTCCAATTGCCTTCTTGATTGCTTACCACAATAAGTATACATCAGCATCCAAGTTGTTTAACTCCAAACTGACACAGGCCAAGCATTTTACTTGTTTAGACATTCAGTGAGAAACATTTTCTACAATCTGTTTAAATATGTTAAAGACAAAACATTGGTAAGTAAATAAGGTACTAAATACGTAAGAAAATTTTTATATGTCTTGTCTAGGATGGATTTGTCATATCTGTACAACAATGAACATAATATGATCTAAAAGGTGATGCAAATATGAGAATTTACAAATTTTTCATTTAGTAGCCACTCTGACTCTAACCCGAACAGAATTTGCCGGTGTACTCTAACCGGCATTGCAAGAGAATCATATGAACATAAAAAATATGGAAGTTTTGGCAAGAAATTGAATCCTTTGAGAACTATTTCTTACATTAAAACTAAACTATTTGTAATCTAGAAGGAAACGGTGATCTATAGATTTGTTAAATGTAATAGAATTACTTGGGTTTGGGACAAGGTGAAACAGAAGGGCTGGAGATAATTCAATAGCCATATTCCTATGAAGGAGTGGATCACTAGAAGCTGTAGATATATGTAAGTGAATTGGTTATTTCTTTGTTCCATTGCAATGACCACCTCAGATTGGCAGCTCCAAAGAAAATCACTTTGTGGTAAATACTGACATTTTGAAGGTTTTGTAGCCTCTCCTAGGCATACTGGAACTATGTTTAAGGTACCATTTGAAATTGGTTCCCTCGCTGCATTGAAGCTCATTAGGGAATTAATTTCATATTGATAACATACATAAGAAACATCTTAGTTCTTAGTAAAACTCCTCCCGAAGAAGACCTGCAGTTAGTCCAACATACGTTGTGCTGTAATGATTGAAACAGACGATCTTTGTCCACCATGTGTAATTCCACCAAAGTAGCTCACTTTATATGTCGATGTCAATTTGGCTGCTTGAAATGTAGTTGGAGATTCGACAAAAGCTACATGAAATGGCAAATGTTCAGATAATAGGACATGTTGATTGCATGATACGGAGAGACCAAATTAGGGGAAACAAGGGGTTCCTGAGAAGAAGTAATAATAAGAAGGCTTAATTACTTAATGCATACCTCCAGTTTGCCAAAACTATTACACTGCAACTCTCAATTCTAAAACTAGCTGATTGCATTCCCCATTTATAAAAAATACGTCAATGTGAAACTGGGACTGAAATTTCATCGCAAAACTAACGTACTCGAAGGGCGTTATCTCAAACAATGTGATACGATTGTATCAAAGAGGACGTGCACTTTATGAAAATACCTTGGCCGGGTTCGAATTTGATGATTAAATTTTGTTCCCAGTTTAACATTGACGTATTTTTTTGTAAATGGGGGATGCAATCAGCTAGTTCTAGAACTGGGGGTTGCAATGTGATAGTTTCGACAAACTGGGGGTATGCCTAATAAGATTGATTTCTATGAAATATACAAGGTTTTAAGAATTTGTTATATTAGTAAGACCACCAATACTTCAGTAGAAGCCAAATAATGTAATTCCTCAAAAAAAGCCAAATAATGTAGTTGTCTGTAAGAGAACACTTGATCTTAAGGTTCTCGTGTATTTAGAGAAATAAACGAGCTTGTCCCACTTTCGGTCTTTTAATCGAATCAATTTGAGATTTAGAAATTTCACACGTGCAACGCACATGTTTCTGACTAGTTAGAGCTCGTTTGGTACCAACTGAAAATCTCAATAATCAGCTGAAAATAATCTTAAAAGAACATCCAACTTAACGTATAATCATAATCTGTCTGGTATGAGCTGAAATTATAGATCACTAACTTGATCCATTTGAAAAAATTTAAAGAGCTCTAAAACCAAGAAATTGATTACACATGTTTATAATTGAACTGTGACTATGCTAATGTAAATAAAAACAAAATATTTTTGTATAGATTTTAAGTTGCATCATCCCCAATTTTGGAGATTTCTTAATTGCACAAAGATTAATTTAATCTACATATCATCAGTGTAGACTCAAGACTTATAAGTGTGTTTTGAGAAGTAACTATTTAGAGTGATTGAAAGACAAAGTGTTTCTACGGCTCCAAGGCCTTGAGATACTAATCAGAGCTTCAAAGCTTTGACAGTTGTTTTCTTATATAATGTGATCTGATAATTTTGTGATGTAGGTGTTCTATCTGATGTTTAAGATCAGAGATTTGTTGAAAATATCCTTCATATCTATTAATTATATATCTAACAAAATTGCATATATCAAAATCAGAGTGAATCAAAGGTTTCTGGTATTAATGTTGAATAACTGTGAAGAATGTTCAGAGCTCCAAGGCCTTGAGATGTGCCTTAAGCTGCTGACAGTTTTACAGAGTTAACTTGATTCTCTCTTGCAGGATTTGATCTTTGTTATTATGATTATTTAATGACTTTTTTAGGTGGTAATCAGGTTATTGATTTATTTCTTTGATCCAGTTTTTATTCAGAAACTGGAAATCCAAACAAACTTAGTGCTGTTATATATTTGGATTTTGTTTGTTGCGGTGCTTAATGTTGTTGCAGGTTTTTCAAACCGGCAATGTAATCACAAAAAACTCCAACGGATATCTACTCAGACCTGTTTTGATATTCAGTTAGAAACAATGAGAATTTTAATGAAATGAGATCCTAAATTTCTCATTCAGTTGCAGGGAGTGGACAAAAGACTGGTTTGAATTTTGAAAGAATGTGAAGCCTACAGAGAACTGAGAAAGAAGAGTGATACATTCGTGGAAGATCAGAAAATCAATCCCTCACAACTTCAGGCTTCAATCACTGCTTTCAGAAGATCAATCATTCCAGTTTTCCTGAAGAACACATCCAGGCTTTCACACCTTATTCTTTTACTGTTTTCTTCTATTCTACTTTAATCTTCTTATCTTCTGTATATCTCAAACCTCACAAAACCAAGTGGTTGGTTGTTCAAGTGAAAAATAAGAGGTTCTTGTTAGCTCAACAGTTAGTAGCTCATACTAGATAGGTTCGGAACCACAAGTTGTATAGGTGTAAGGGAGTTCACTTAGGCTTGAAGTTCTAGGGCTATTTCTGTGTGAGTAATAAGAAGTGTTTGTCCAATCCTGGTGGGGTTAGATCCCTCAGGCAGAGATTAGGTCCATTAGGACTGAACTCTGTAAATTGCCTCGTGTTCTTTACTTTACAGTTTTTATATTTACTTCTGCAAGCAACTCAAATTAAACTAGGGTTCATAAACTGTTTAGAACTTGTGATAGTTCAAGGCCTCGAAGCTTTCTGTCTGTCTCAGAAATTTTCTGACTAGTCTTGCAAAATCTCAAGGCCTTGAGATTTGAGTCTTTTAGTTGTTCACTTAGTTAAATCTTGTGTTTTAGCAAAAAAGTTTACATACTCTATTCAACCCCCCTCCTTCTAGAGTATTTTGGTCCTGTATTTAGTCTACATTACAAACTTTCAATTGGTATCAGAGCTTCGGTCACTACTATAGATATAACAATCTTGTGACTATGAGTAATGTAGGAGATGGTGGCTTCCCACAAGGAAATGCAGCAAACAGACCTCCATTGTTTTGTGGTGACAACTTCATGCACTAGAAGGCATTGATGAAGATGTTCATCATAGATCAAGACATTGAATTGTAGTCAATATTTCAGAATGGTCCTCATGAGTATTTCACTACCATAGATGGAGTTAGATGCATCAAGTCTGAGGAAAATCTCTCAGTTACTGAACTGGAAAAGGTATCAAAAAATTACAAGGCTATGAATCTGTTATACTGTGCTCTTAATGCAGATGAGTTCAACAGAGTGTCAAATTGCAAAATTGCCAAAGAAGTATGGGACAAACTTTTTGTGACATATGAAGGAACAAGTCAAGTCAAACAAACCAAGATTAACATACTTCTGAGGCAATATGAGCTGCTCAAGATGAACTCAGATGAGACTATCAAGGAGATGTTCAAAAGATTCAATGATGTGGTGAACAATATGGAGTCATTGGGAAAAAGTTTCTCAAATGAGGAAAATGTCAGGAAAATTCTGAGGAGTTTGCCAAAAGACAAGTGGGAGCCAAAGACAACAACTATTGAGGAATCTCAGGATTTAAGTCTTCTTTAGCTAGATGATCTACAGGGAAAGCTGCTCACTCATGAAATGTCTATGAAAGATGTAGAAAGTGATATGAGTGAAAACATCAAGAATTTAGCACTCAAGGCTAAAGACAATGAAAATTCTCAAAGCCTTGAGACTGAAGATGAGCATGATGATGAAGAGGCTTTAGCATTGATCTCCAAGGCCTTGACCAGGATTATCAAGAAGAAGAGAAACTTTGGAAACAAAGACTACAATAAAGAGAGATCAAGACCTTCAAGCAGCAAGGACTACAAAGGTTTGTCTTCATCACGGTCACATAAAACTAAAGCAATGAATTCATGTGGTGATGCAAATCATTTAGTAAGGGATTGTCCACAAAAGAAGAAGAACATGAACTTTCAAAAGAAAGACATTGACAACAGAAGGAAGAAAGCAATGATGGCCTCTTGGAGTGATTCTGATACATCTAGTGATTCAGACACAGAAGAAGATCAAGCAAATTTATGCTTCATGGCTAAACATGATGAAGAAAAATCTTCAGACAGACATATTGAGGAAATGGTAAAAAATCTTCTTGCTAGTCCTTCTGATGTACTTCCTGAAATTCTCAAGAGCATGCTTTTAAATGAGGAAAGTTATAGAAATGAGATTTCTTCTTTAAAGATTAGGGTTCATGAGCAGGTAAAAGAAATCTTGGACCTAGTTTTTACCAACAAAACTGTTGAAGTTAAAAATTGAAAAGGACTTCAAGGCCTTGGACACCATATTCAAAGCCTTGAAGGAACAGATAAAATATATTGTTGATCAAAACACTCTCTTAACTGAAAGGTATGTTGATCTAAAGACTCATTCAGAGGATTTAGAACAACAAATCAGTTCTTCGACTGAGAAACTTTAAGAGTCTAAAAAGGTCCTAGCCAGTTTTACAGGCTCAGAACATAATCTGAATCTCGTTCTTTGAGGAAATCTGAAATCAGTGCATAAAAGTGGGATTGGCTACAATCCAAATTTTCCAAAGAAAAGCCTAACTACTTTTGTCAAATCTGGTAGCAGACATTCTCCAAAATGTCATTACTGTGGAAAAATTGGTCATATTAGATTAACTTGTCCCTTCAGAAGATCAGAACCTCATATTATGAGGAACACTTATCCTTATCAGCATAAGGGATATGTTAGGAAAATTTGGGTTCCAAATGGAATTAGACCACCAAACATGGCTGATTCTGAGTATGACTCAAGGTTCTTCACTTGTTCTAACAGCCTGTTGCGGCAATGATTTATTTTTGCAGGATGTCGCCAAGGCCTTGAAAGATCAGATATTAGACAGTGGTTGCTATAGACATATAAGTGGAAAGTAGACTCTTTTTACTGAGCTCACAGAAAAATCTGGAGGAACAATTACACTTGGTGACAAAGAAAAATGCAATATTATTGGTATAGGTAGTATTGGTAATGGTTCTACCAAATCTATCTCTATTGTTTATCTTGTGGATGGACTTAAAAATAATCTGCTTAGTATTTCTCAGTTATGTGATAAAGGTTATAAAGCTATATTTGACAAGGAGAAATGTGTGGTGCAAGATGAGAAATCCAAAGATTGCGTAGTCACTGCTCCTAGATCATATAATTTATATGCTATGAGTACTAACAATATTGCAGGTGACAAGTTTAAATGCCTCAAGGCCTTGAAGGAAGATTAAAAGCTTTGGCATAGAAAGCTTGGGCATATTAGCATACACACCTTGAATAAACTCATCTCAACGGTTTGGTAAGAGGATTACCATCACAAAAAATTTCAGATGATGAGATCTGCAAGGCATGTGTACAAGGTAAAAAAACAAGAAGCTCTTTCAAGCCAAAGAACTTTGTAAGTACTTCTAGACCCTCAGAACTGTTGCATATGAACTTGTGTGGTCCTATGAGGGTTTAGACTCCAAAAGGTAAGAGGTATATGCTTGTCATAGTAGATGATAATTCTAGGTTTACATGGGTTATGTTTATTAGAGACAAAACTGAAGCCTTATCTGAATTTTCTAGACTGTGAAAAGAGCTTCAAACTATGAAAAACTTGCCTGTTGCATCTATTAGAAGTGATCATGGTAGGGAATTCGATCAGCTTGGCTTTGATTTATTTTGTGCAAAGCATGGCATATCACACAACTTTTCTGCACCTAGAACTCCTCATCAAAATGGAGTAGTTGAGAGGAAAAATAGGACACTTGAGGATATGTCTAGAACCATGCTACTTGAAAGTAATTTGCCAAAGTTCTTATGGGCAGAAGTTGTTAATACTACCAATTATGTGCTGAAGAGATGTTTGATCAGGCCTATTTTGAAAAAGACTCCTTATGAATTATTTAAAGGCAGGAAGCCTAGTGTTTCTTATTTCAAAACTTTTGGTTGTATTTGTTTTATGCATAATAATGGTAGAGACAATCTTGGTAAGTTTGATGCTAGAAGTGATGAAGTTGTATTTCTTGGATATTCTCAAACTAGCAAAAATTATAGAATTTACAATAGAAAAATCAAGATTGTGGAAGACAGTATTGATGTGATTTTTGATGAAAGTACTAAGGATTCTCTAAGTGAAATTTTTGCAGATCTCAATTTGAACAAGCATGAGTCTGATGATGATGCTGTGAAAGAGGAAAAAGGAAAAATTAAAGTGCAGAATCAATCAGTAGAATCTCAAGTCCTTGAACCTCCTGCAGAGCCAATATCTCAAAGCCTTGAGAGTGAAACTGAAACTTTCTATGATGCTCCCTCTACTGTTTCAATAATTCAAAGCCATGAAGGAACATATTCCTCGACACCAAGGAAGAAGTTTAAGTATCTTGCAGACCATCCAGCTGACAATATCATATCTGATCCAACAACTGGAACTCAGACAAGAGGACAGTTGAAGGACTTGTGTGCTTTTAGTGCTTTTGTATCACTGATTGATCCTAAGAATACAAAAGAAACACTAGAAGATGCAGACTGGATCGTGGCAATGCAAAGTGAGCTGAATGAATTTGAAAGAAACAAGGTATGGAATCTGGTTCCCAGACCAAAAGAGAAATCAGTTATAGGAATCAGATGGGTGTTCAGAAATAAGCTTGATGAGAATGGCAAAGTGGTAAGGAAAAAAGCCAGACTTGTGGCATAATGATACAATCAAGAAGAAGGTATAGTCTATGAGGAGACATTTTCTCTTGTTTCCAGGTTAGAAGCTATTAGAATACTTCTTGCATTTGCATCTCACAATCACATAAATCTTTATCAAATGGATGTCAAATGTGCTTTTCTGAATGGTCATTTACAAGAAGATGTTTTTGTAGCTCAACCTCCTGGTTTTGAGGTTGAAAACTTCCCTGATCATGTTTACAAATTAGACAACGCTCTTTATAGTTTAAAGCAAGCTCTAAGGGCTTGGTATGATAGACTCTCAAAGTTTGTACTTGACAATAATTTCAAGAGAGGTCTAGTAGATAAAACTCTTTTTATTAAACATCATGAAACTGACTTGTTAGTAGTTCAGATCTATGTGGATTATATTCTTTTTGGTGCTACTAATGATACTCTTTCAAAAGAGTTATCTAGTCTAATGTGCAGGGAGTTTGAGATGAGCTTAATGGGAGAACTGAATTTCTTTCTTGGACTTCATATTTTATAAATGAATAAAGGAATATTTGTACATCAAGGAAAGTATACCAAGGACTTTTTGAACAAGTACAATATGACACAGTCCAAGGTACTCAAAACTCCTATGAGTTCATCACTATCATTAGACAAGGATTCAAATGTTAAGAGTGTAAATAAAAAAAAATATTTAGAGGTATGATTGTATCACTTTTGTACTTAACTGCAAGTAGACCTGATATTATGTTTAGTGTTTTCATGTGTGCAAGATTTTAGGCAGATCCGAAGGAAAGTCATTTAACTGCTGTCAAGAGGATTTTTAGATATTTGAATGGAACCAAAGACTTGGGGATTTGGTATCCAAGGAGATCTAACTTTATGTTGAGTGGTTACTCAGATGAAGATTTTGCAGGATATAAAGTGGATAGGAAGAGTACTTCTGGATGTTGTCAGTTTCTTGGTTCTTCACTAATTAGCTGGCATTCCAAGAAGCAGAACTCTGTAGCATTATCAACTGCAGAAGCTGAGTATATTGCAGCTGGAGCTTGTTGTTCTCAAGTGTTGTGGATTGCTCAACAACTTAGAGATCTTGGCTATAACTTCAGAAATGTTCCTATTAATTGTGATAACACAAGTGTCATTTCAATCTCTAAGAATCCAGTACAACACTCAAGAACCAAGCATATAGATGTAAGACATCATTTTCTTAGAGATCATGCAGAAAAAGGTGATGTTGTTCTATCTTTTATTTCTACTTCTACGTAGATTGCTGATATTTTCTCTAAACCTCTGCCAGATGATAGATTTGCATCTCTAAGGCTTGAACTGGGTATGCTAACCAAGGATTCACTGGTTTAGGGGGAGTATTAGTACTTACATGTGTTTATGTATTGAAATCACAAAGCCTCGAGATTTTACTTTCCAAAGCCTTGAAAGTATAGTTCAAAGCTTTGAAATTTCTAAAATTGCAGAAAATCTCAAGGCCTTGAGATTGTTCTCCAAGGTCTTGAAACATCTGTGCATTTTTTTTTTAATAAATGGATCACCAAATATTATATGTTATCTTTTTAGATAATTGTATAATGTTTGAATTACTCAGAGGATTTTCTAAAATATCCTAAATTATCTTCTAGATACATTTTGCATGTTGATTTCAGTAGAGTCCTTTTTAAACTCATTCTCTCAACCTACTTAAGCTGTAAGTCAGGTCTTTTTCTATCTATTATCTTCTTTCTCTCTCAATTCTCTACGTCTCTCTGCTCTCTCTCTCTCTTTTAATCTCATTATTCTCTCAAAAACCCTAATCCCAAAATGGAGTGCAAATCAGCCAGGATTAAACAACAGGGTAAGCCTTCTTCTGTATCTAAGAAGAGGGCAAACAAGAAGGATAAGATTTTAATTTCTGATTTGGATTCAGAAAAGACACAGAGTTTGCATGAAGACTCACCTACTGCAAAGAAGATCAGAATAGAGAAAAGGGATGGAGGTTCAAGTGTTGATCCACAGAAAAAGACAGAGGTACAGGGTGATGATCAACCTAGGTCAGAGAAGAAGAAATGGGAAGACAAGATAAATCATGTAGAGAAGAAGAAGTCTGTTGAAGAAGAACCAGAGAAGGAGAAGCCTGCTGAGAAGAAATCAAGGGTTAAGCATGTTGCTGCTACAACCAAAAAGGGTTATCAAGGTAAAAATGTACTTCCTTCTGATTGGTTTGTTAGTTCAGAAGTTAGGTCAGCTTGGATGCAAGGGTATGCATCATCTAAGGTTGCTTTCTGTAGTTTGGTTTCTGAAGAGTTACTAGGTAAGTTGGATATTGATAGTGTGAGGAAGTTAAGGGAATCTGCAGTTTGGAAAGTTTTAAATCCTAGTTCCAAAGCTTATCCTAGCTTAACTAGGTTGTTTTACCTGAATTTGGTTCAAGAAGGGGAAGATAAAATGGTGTTAACCTCTAAGGTAGCTGGGATAATTTAAGGCTAGACCATAGAGCTTTTGCCAAGGTCTTGGGAATTCCTAGAAAGTATAATATTGCTGATTATACTAATAGGAAGGAATGTTTAGACAAAGCCAAATCCATGTTTTTCATTGATGATATTCCCACTGGTCCCAAAAAGTTGACACACTCTGTGCTCAAATGTGAAGCTAAAATTCTGTTTAGAATAACGATGAGAAGTGTTGTTCCTAGAGAAAATTCAAGAGTGTTGGTAACTGATAAGGTTCTTATCCTGATGTACTTGATATGTCAAGGGTTTGAGATTGACCTGCCGACAGTGATCATGGAGCATAAGATCTACTGTGCTACCAGAACCAGAAACCATCCTCTTCCATATGCCAACCTACTACCACTTTTCTTTGAGCATTTTGAGGTACATGTGAAAGGAGAAGAGAAGATTACAAGTGGTTTTGGGTTGATTGATGAGTCTTCTTTACGGAGAATTGGTGTGGTTCAGACAGGAAAGGGACATTGGAAGTTTTCTTCAGAGTTGTCTAAAGATGAGCTTGAGGAGAAAAATTTCATCAAACCTAAGGGGGATTCAACATCAAGGGGACAAGCTAATGAGGATTATTCTCAGTTGGTTGACAAGCTAGATGAACGGAAAGTTGAGATTGAAGATCTTAGACAGAGGCTGTTTGACTTATCTTCTGAGTTTAATCAGTTCAAAGTCTTGATGGGAGTAATGAATGGCAAGTTGGGTATTGTCATCAAAGGTATGAATTTGGAGAAAATCCCTTCTGCTACTAGTCATGACACTAGTGTTGATTCAGATGAAAGGATAGGAGATTTCTTGAAGAAGAAGAAGAAGAAGCCTATTCGAGTTGTGCTCACTTCAAAGGATCTATATGAGCAAACTGATGATGAGGAAGCAGGAGAAGACACATGTGTTGATGCAGCTACAGAGGGTGATTCAGTGAAAGTCAAGAACAAGATAGTGGATGAAATTATTGAGGAAGTTGTTGCTGAGGTGGATGCTGAACAGGAAGAGAATCAGTCTGCAGAAGAAGCTTAAAGTGATGAAGGTGTTGGAGAAGGCTCATAGAAAGGCCAAGCATCAATGAAGAAGTGAAGACTTGTGAAAGTCAAAGCCTTGATCTTTTCTTTCTTTCTTTTTCTTCTCTTCTTTCTGATCTCAAGGCCTTGACATTCAGTAGGAACTATATTTTGTTAAAACTAAGTTTTTTTTTTTTTTTTTTTTTTTTTTTTTTTTAAGATTCTGAGTAATGATCCAACATTTCTTCACCTTTATTTGATGAAAGTCAAAAAGGGGGAGAAGTTATCAGTGTTTATTAAGTGTTATAAAGTGTTACTTTTCAATGTTTAGATAATGAGATTATGAGATTTGTGTTAATCAGTTGTTTATGTGATATGTAATTGTGACATGGTTATCTGTGTTAATTTTGGTAAATCAGTGTTACTGTTTATTATTTTAAGCAAACGATGATATCTAATTCATACAAAACGTTGCAAGGATATTTAAACAAGATTATAGGTTTTGTCTTTCATCAAGGGGGAGATTGTTGACTCAAGACTTCTAAGTGTGTTTTGAGAAGTAACTATTTAGAGTGATGAAAGACAAAGTGTTTCTAAGGCTCCAAGGCCTTGAGATACTAATCAGAGCTTCAAAGGTTTGACAATTGTTTTCTTATATAATGTGATATGATAATCTTGTGATGCATGTGTTCTATCTGATGTTTAAGATCAGAGATTTGTTGCAAATATCCTTGTTATCTATTCTTTATATATCTAAGAGAATCTCCAACCCATGGCTTTTTCCCCCTCCCCTCACCTCCCCTTCCCCCTTCCCCTCCCCATCCCCCCATGGGCCCACTATTTTCCCCCTCCCCCTCCCCCTCCGTCAAACTACTAATCGTCTCCAACCCATTTCTTCCCCCGCACTCCCCCCCCACCCAAAAAATTAATTTGTAATATATATTGAATGATTTAAAAATGAATTATTAATACCAAAAAATGTAAATGCAAAATTGTTTACCAATATATATACACACACACACATACAAAAAAAAAGATGTTAATAATAATAACAATGATATTAATACTAATAATAATAACGATTATAAGTACGAAAAAGTCGTTATTGCAAAAAAATAAAATTAAACACTAATACAAAAATGCAACGAGTTGAACATGTTTGGAATGCACAAGGGAAAAATTAAGAGTGACGTTATTTGCTTTGTATCTAAATGCTATATTTTGTATCGTTATCATTGAATAAATTTGACGTTTCTAACCGTGTTTTTTAATTATTGAAATTATAATTGTTAACAGTATACAAAAATTTTATTAAATTTCAAAAAAATAAGAGAACGATGACTTTTCGTAAATATACTTTCCAACAATCGTGAATACATTATTAATCTTATAAAATAACACAAAATAAAATTTATTAATCATAATAATAAAATGCATAATATAATCACAAAATATTCGTATGTCTAATTAAAATTATTAAATATTCAATTAATTAATCATTCCATGTAAGGGGAGGGGGAGGGGATGTCCATGGGGACATATTCCCTAACCATCCCTCACCCAAGGCAAAATTTATCCCCATACCACCCCCTATCCCCTATAGGGTTGGACATGAACCGCATTTTTATACGATTTTCCCCTTCCCGTCCCCCTCCCCCCCATGGGGTTGGAGATTGCCTAACACAATTGCAGCATAATCAGAGTGAATCAAAGGTTTCTGGTCTTAATGTTGAATAACTGTGAAGAATGTTCAGAGCTCCAAGGCCTTGAGATGTTCCTTAAGCTGCTGACAGTTTTACAAAATTAACTTGATTCTCTCTTGCAGGATTTGATCTTTGTTATTATGATTGTTTAATGACTTTTATAGGTCTTAAACTGGTTTATGATGAGTTATATGTTTTAGGTGGTAATCAGGTTATTGATTTATTTATTTGATCATGTTTTTATTCAGAAACTGAAAATCCAAACAGACTTAGTGCTGTTATAAATTTGGATTTTGTTTGTTGCTGTGCCTAATGTTGTTGCAGGTTTTAAAAATGTGCAATGTAATCACAACAAACTCCAACGGATATCTACTCAGAGCTGTTTTGATATTCAGTTAGAAACAATGAGGATTTTCATGAACAAAGATCTTAAAATCTCTCATTCAGTTGCAGGGAGTGGATAAAAGACTGGTTGGAATTTTGAAAGAATGTGAAGCTTACAAAGAACTGAGAAAGAGGAGTGATACATTCGTGGAAGATCAGACAATCAATACCTCACAACTTCAGGCTTCAATCACTGCTTTCAGAAGATCAATCATTCCAGTTTTCCTGAAGAACACATCCAGGCTTTCACAGCTTATTCTTTTACTATGTTCTTCTTTTTTACTTTAATCTGCTTATCTTCTGTTTATATCAAACCTCACAAAACCTAATGGTTGGTTGTTCAAGTGAACAACAAGAGGTTCTTGTTAGCTCAACAGTTAGTAGCTAATACTAGATAGGTTTGGAACCACAAGCTGTATAGGTGTAAGGGAGTTCATTCTGTGTGAGTAATAAGAAGTGTATGCCCAATCCTGGTGGGATTAGATCCCTCAGGCAGAGATTAGGTCCATTGAGACTGAACTCTGTAAATTGCCTTGTGTTCTTTACTTTACAGTATTGCTATTTACTTCTGCAAGCAACTCAAATCAAACTAGGGTTCACAAAACCTTTTAGAACTGGTGATTGATCAAGGCCTTGAAGCTTTCTATCTGTCTCAGAAAGTTTCTGACTAGTCTTGCAAAATCTCAAGACCTTTAGACTTGAGTCTTTTACTTGTTCACTTAGTTAAATCTTGTGTTTAGCAAAAAGTTTCCATACTCTATTCAACCCCCTGCCCCCCTCTAGAGTATTTTGGTCCTGTATTTAGTCTACATTACAAACTTTCAATCAGATTAAAATTTGCAGGCATAACAAACAAGATTGTTGAAAAGAGGCCAATTGGATTAAAATCAGAGATATCAAACATGCACTTCGTTCATAAATGTGAACTATTTATTACTTCCTATTTCAGCTTCTCACGACTATTAGTTTTGACAGATGGATGTCAAAACATCGTTTCTTTATGGAAACCTCATTGACGATGTGTAGATGAAACAACCAGAGGGTTTTAAGGACCCAGAGCATGCAAACAAAGTCTGTAAGTAGCAACGATCCATTTATGCATTGAAACAAGCTTCTAGGAGTTGGAATCAATATTTTGATGACACATTCAAAGAGTTTGGCTTCATCAAGAATGAAGACGAGCCTTATGTTTATAATAAGGTTTGTGGGAGCTTTGTTTTGTTTCTGGTCTCGTATGTGGTTGACAAACTACTCATCGGAAACGACATTCCTACCTTGCAATCTGTTAAAGATTAACTAGAAAAGTGTTTCTCAATGAAGGACTTAGGGGATGCATATCATATACTTGGTATCAAGATCTATAGGGATAGATCGAGGGAGCTGCTAGGCCTAAGCCAAAGTACATATATAGACAAGGTGTTGAAACGGTTCAACATGTAAGAATCGAAGAATGGATTATTGTCCATGTCACATGGAGTCAGCCTTTCGGAGGCTGACTGTCATTCCAATGAGACTGAGAAGAACAATATGAGTATGATCCCATATGCATCGACCATATGATCTATCATGTATGCCATGTTGTGTACTAGACCAGATGTGTCATATGTGTTGAGTATGGCAAGCATATATCAGTCTAATCCAGGTGAGAGCCACTAGATTGTTGTCAAGAATATCCTTAAGTACTTGAGAAGAACTAAGGAGGCATTCTTGATATTTCGAGGGTAGGAAGAGCTAAGTGTAAGGGGCTACACTGACGCAAGCTTCCAAACCGAGAAAGATGATTACAAATCATGGTTGGGAATCATGTTTTATTTGAATGGAGGAGCTGTGAGCTAGAAGAGTTTCTAGGAAGAGACGGTTGTTGATTCTACAATTGAGGCTGAGTACATTGCTGCATCGGGTGCAGCAAAGGAGGCTGTGAGGATTACGAAGTTCATCACTGAGCTGGATATGGTTCCTTGTATTGTGACTTCAATTGTATTGTATTGTGACAAAACAAGGGCGATCACACAATCAAGGGAACCTAGGTCACACCAGAAATCCAAGCACATACTCAGGAAATTCCATCTTATTCGAGAGATCATCGATTGAGATGTGAAGATATGCATTATTCCTACAGATGAGAATCTGTCAGATCCACTTACAAAGCGGCTTGTTCAGCACAAGCATGAAGGGCACACTAGATCTATAGGCATACAAGATGCACCAGATTAGCTCTAGTGCAAGTGGGAAACTATTAGGAATAGATTCCCTAGAGGAAATCTTAGTTAGTATGAACATTGTTTTTGGCTAGAATATTCATTTTATTATATATGGAGATATTTAATATAATGAAGTCCTTAGATTGCAACTTTTGTTTATCTTAAATATCCCTAGTCATGTATATTGATTAATAGTTCGATCACTATAGACTAGTACGTGGGTAGATTGATATTGAGATATCAAGTCTAACACATGGGTATCCATTAGGCGTAATGTCATATTGGATTGACCTACCACGAGAAGGCTACATTAATTATGTTAAAGTCACAAGTGCTTCTCGTTGTGACAATGGTATTGTGGTCCTTAGACTTGAAGTCACTAGATACTCTAGTTGTTGAATATTATGTTTTGACCTAGTCAAATGCTACACCGTGACTGTGTAGCAATAAAGAAGGATATCAGACTTAATACGAAGCAAGCTTAGAGATGGTAGTGATGTAGAGATGATTTTTGTCCCTTCTACATATTGGTTGTAGATATCCACGACCACTCGAGGGGTGCTTATGGAATGTCTCGCCAGACTCAGATAAATTCATATGGGATATTGATGTTATTTGTATAGATAAGCCTATTCCCAGGATCGAGAAACTACGGATTGGATATGCGAGTGTGAAATTTATGTCTCGTGTCCAATCTGGATATAGAGACAAGGGGATAATACAATACGGTGACACTGGGCACAAGGTTTATCGGATCACGAACTATTTCTATTAGTTGGGTGGCATAGATGTGTTGCTACACACCGCTCTATGTTAGTAATTGTTACTACCAACTAAGTACAAACCTATGGGGTCACACACCCTATGGATTAAGCTGAACTTTGAGATTAATTAGTAGGACTAATTAATAAGAAGGATCAATACAGAACCACAAGCAAACACAGTAGGACTAATTTGCAAGTGGACTAATCTGTGTATGGACATGATTAGTATTAGGGCAAAGATGTAGTTAATAAGGAGTTATTAACTATATGAAGGCACTCCCAGCTTATTATTTTTAAAAAGAGTGTCATTAGACTACAAATAACAAATCAAGGAGAGACAGAGACTAGGGCCAAAACCTAGTCGCCCCCCTTGCGTCGTCGACCAAGAGTGGCGTGCGGCCCCGTGGTGCCTCGTTTTGCATGATATAATTCTTCCTCCGTGACGTGAGCTAGCATATACGAGTGAAGGAATCTAGCACAAGTCCTACGTGTAGATATTCGTAGAGACGCGGATATTATTCTGCGTATCGTGATCCTTCAGACAAACAAGGTACACAAAATTTTATTCCCTTATCCCATTATGATGGCTTGTCCTGCGATTCATGGAGTGTCTTGATATGGATAATTTAATTGTATTACCCTGCATAACCCTCAACAAAGCCCTACATTTTGAGCATTTTAAAGTAATTTCTTCTAGCTAATACCAGATTTGCTATGAGTTTGCATAGGGTGACCTGGAAGTTGATTTGGGGAGCTCATCATTGAGTTTGCTGGTGGTAATACCTCGCTTGAACTGGGTGATTGCACATAACCAGTGGGGGAAACTGTTGATGCAACATGCTGGCCAGCAGGCTGCACTGCAACACCAGAACTCTCAGACCCAGTAGTATCTGTATGATGTAAGTTTTCAGCAAGTCCAGGTTGGTCGTATTGTAAAGAGTCTATGGTACCTGTATGGAAACATAAACTGGATTTTAAGTTTGAAATAGAGACTGTAAACCAATAGAATCACTATAAAGTGTAGAAGGTGGAGAAGAAGAAGTAGTAGGCTAGGATGAACCTGCATAAGGAAAACAATATTCATCAAATAACACATCGCGACTAATATAAATTTGTTGAGTTAATTTATCATAACACAATTACCTTTTATAACCTGAAGCATAACCTAAAAAATTCACAATTTTGTTTTGGGATCCAATTTAGAGTGAGTGTAGGCTCTTAATCGTGGGTAACAAGTACAGCCAAAAACCTTTAGATAATTGTAATCATTTTTTGATTTAAAAAAGATCCAAAAAGGTAACTTGTCAGTTGTAGTTTTCCTAGGAAGACAATTAATCAGAAATGCAGCACTAGCAATAGCATGGTACTAGATTTCTTTTGCTAAATTAGCATTATCTAACAATGTCACTGCTGTCTCAACTATATGGCGGTGCTTTCGTTCAGAAACTCCATTTTACCGTGGAGTATGGGGACATGATTTTTGATGACTAATACAACTTTCACTTAGAATTTTTTAAAAGAGGAAGGAAGTGAATTCAACTCCCCCATCTGACCGTAGAATAGTAACACGAAATTGCAATAATGTTTCATTAAAAGATACAAAATTAGGGAAAACAACAACTTCAGATCCAGTATGCAAAGGAAACTACCATGTAAAATGAGAAAAATCATCAACAAATAGCACATCGTAACGACATCCATGAAAAGACTAAAGTGAAGCAGCCCCCCCAACACATAGGGAGTGTAACAAGTAAAGAGGTGTTATAACAAAAGTTGTAGAAGCATGATAACGCAATCTTGCCATTTTTCCAGCCAAACAGGATTGGCACATAGAGTCATCAGAAATTGAAGAACAATTTACACAAAGTTTTTTTAAAAATGGGTTGGATGAACCAAACAGTTATGACAAATAGAGGACTGAACCCTTCGACCCATATAGGCTTGAGAGGAAGAAGAAGACTTGACTGTCTCATAAGAGATCTAGTAAACTCCATGTTTGCTCAAACCCCGATAAATCACTTTTCCCTTTGCTTTGTCCTGAAGACAAAATGAGTGGGCATCAAAAACTTAATTTAAGTTATGTTCTAAGCATAATGTATTACAGATAGTAGATATAGCAGGAACATGAAGAACATGAGATAAAGGAAATTTATGTAATTTGGTTGAGAGAAGGGCTGTACCACTACGATGTATAGGAAGAGATGATCAAATACCGACTAGAACTTGATCATGTCCAGTGTAGGGTTCTGAAATTGACATTTTTTTGAGATCAACCACCATGTGATTAGATGCACATGTGTCTGTTAACCAGTAGCTTGGAGTATGAGTAGGCACATGTTGAGTGTTGACCGCCATAGCAGAAAGTTAAGGGGGAGGCACACGACCTTGGTAAGCATAATCCATAAGGTGCCAGCAATCTAGTGCGGAAAGATGGTCATTCCCACAGATCTGGCACATTATAGGAGAGCCATCACTGTTTTGAGAGAAAGAGGCAGTAGAACCAATGCCATGGCTCAAATTTAAGGGTAAGTAGAAACTCTTGAACCACTGTAGAAAGTAGAAGCGAATTGGGAACGACAA
This sequence comes from Linanthus parryae, assembly GCA_023055425.1. Classification (NCBI taxonomy): domain Eukaryota; kingdom Viridiplantae; phylum Streptophyta; class Magnoliopsida; order Ericales; family Polemoniaceae; genus Linanthus; species Linanthus parryae. The sequence continues at coordinate 122,482,736 of JALGPY010000003.1, read as the reverse complement.
CCTCTTTGATTAGAGTTTCTGCTGCCACCTCTGTGAAACCCAAATCTGCCCCTAGTGTAATACACCAATTTTATATATGAAGGTAAATAAATGAGTTTGATAGACTTTGTTGGTTATAATTGTATTTTTATATAAGTTATGATTTAGTAAATAAAAAAATGGGGTTGAAATTGTAGTTTTAATACATTATAAAGTAGTTGGATAAAAAGTTGGGGGATAATTGTAGTTTAGAGAAGTTAAAAACTAATTCAATTAAAAATTTGGGGAGGTAACTATAGTTTAGAATAAATTTGTAAATACATATAAAATACTTGTAGATATTTGATTGTTATCCTACCCAACCCATATAAAATTATAACCTGTTATAATTATACGTATAATACGTATGACCCGTATTTTATTGCTGACCCGACGTATACCCAGTATAACTATACGTATAATATACTTACCCATTTTTTTTCTCTTAACCCGACCCAATACCCAACTTTTCCTCTCCTCCATCCTCTTTACCTTCACATGTACAAAACATTCTCAACTTTTCACCCCCTTCTCCTTTCTCCTTGGTTCTAATCAATTTCTTCTATAAGAACACCCCCTCTTTTCTTATTCTTCATCACAACAACACCCAAACACCAACATCAACTCCATCATCTTCTTCCCCTTCGGTGAAACACACAACCACCACCACAACCACCATCTCCATCACCAACACCACCACCATTGACACAGTTCTTTTCCCTTCACCACCGAGACCACCTCCATAACTCTCTGCACTCTCCATCCCTCCCTCTACATCTCGGAAAAAAAAGCCAGCAATAACACCCATCACCACCACCACTGTCGACAACACTAACGCGATTTCTTAACGCGTATGCGCAAGTGCACGGTCATATAATATAGGGGGTGGTATTTCAACCCCGAGTTATCGATTCCACGAGGACAGACTGGAGATTATCTAATTAATTATTTAATTTAGAGTACGGTAAAGGAGGAATAAGAATGGTTCTTTAAAAAGTTCGTCACCCACAAACAAGTGACTCAAAATTGAAATTACAAACTAAGCTAACATTTTTGTATTTTTTATATTTAATCAACAAGTATGGAAAAACTAGGTGATCTCTAGATCACCTAGGGCTGTAGACGATTTCCGGAATATCTGAGTAACACGCTAATTCTATACTAATCAAGCTGGCTTACGGGCTATGACAATCACCTGTCGGTCTCATGTCATTTTACATCTCGGTGGACTACAATATCCTCTCGGTCTCATGTTGTCTACCGGTCCGTTCTAGAAGGTCATTGTAGATAGTGCTTTCTGAGCTGACAGATCTTGGCCACGTGGCAACCATCCAGCACACCATATTGTGCTCCACACACACTGGATCACCAGCCGTGCTGATCCATGTGGGGACTGCGAGACAGGGCCCTCGCATACCACTGCACGGGACTTGTAGGGACTTAGTGGTTTGGAGGCTAGAGTAAGTCCTGTCGTGTGCGAGCCAAGCCCGCGCGCGACCTTTAGTAACTGCTTTTGAGAGATTTATGGCACGAGCTCCATAAACCCGGTCAATCCGGTCAAACCCGGTCAACCCCGTAACGGTTCCGGTATTCGCGCATAACGTGCTGTAACGGTCCCTATATAGGCGGACGAACGTGCCGTTGCGGTTAAGCTAATTAAGCCGCCATTGATGGGCGCATTAACCACACTGCAACGGTCACATTCTCTGTTATATATAGGACGTTAACCTTTCCATACAAAGGAGAACACACTAGCCATACGCGGAAGCTCTGCCAAACCTCTTTCTCTCTCTCAGACATTACTATTGCCTTACTCTCTCCCTACACACAACCCAACTCTTCCTGTGCTATCTCTGATCCTCTACTTACGGTGTACACGGAGGTCTCCCTGCCGGAATTTCTTGTGCACATTTTGGTGAACCCGACGTGAACTTACCAACAAAAGCAACCATGTCTCTGGAGGATGTTGTCAGCAACAGATCGCCTTCCACCGAAGCTGCCTCGGGAGAGGAGACCCGCCGCACTCCTACAACCCCCGGGGAGGCACCGACGCTAGAATCCTTGGACGCCACCATCCAAGGTCAGGCGAAAGCCCTCAAAGCTCAATCTGCGCACATAGAACGGATCATGGCTGTCTTGGGGACTCTAGCACCGAACCCTGCGCAAGCCACCGCCGTCTCTCAGGGAGGAGGAGCCTCTACCGCTCAAGGATTGGGAGTGTCAACCACACCCCCAACCCTAATCTGCAGACTCCACCAGCAACTAACCAGCTACCCTCGATTCAAGGGTCGACAGCTCAAATGTTGCCCCTCACGGCTCACACCCCTCAGCCTCCGGCCTTGGTACCTAATCCGGCCTCGCAATATCCCTTGCCTCCTCCAACGGCAATCTGGGGTAATGCGAACGTTCAATATGTCCCCAAACCTCCTACAGCATATGTGTCGCCTCTCGCGGATGTTGGAAGCTGGGTCCGTTGGAAGCTGGGTCCGGAAGTGGTACATGACGTTGGAAGCTGGGTCCGTTGGAAGTGGTACAGGACGTTGGAAGCTGGGTCCGTCAAGACTTGGGACGACATGGTCCAAAAGTTCTACACCAAGTTCTTCCAGATAGAGGAGAAGGTGACAATGATCCACCTCTCGCGGATGTATCAGAAGCGCGAAGAAGACGGGATAACCTTCATTAAGAAGTTCAGGGCGAAGTCCTTGGAATGCAATGATCCGATGCTCGAAAGCCGGCTTGTAGAGATATGCCTGCAGTGCATGCGAGATGAATACAAAGGTATGCTCATCAACCTGCAAACGCCCACGTTTTCAAAACTAATCGAATGCACGAAGAACATCGAGCCTATAGTGGAGAGGCAGAAAAAGAAAAACGCTCCGGAACGATCCTCGAGCGGTACTACCTACAAGATTGGGAGGTTCAGTTACAAGAGGGGACGCGAAGCTGAGGTCAATACAGTTTCACCCCAGAAGCAGGCGAAGGTTGTGAACTTCGACGCACCACCTCTACCATGTTCGGTGGAAGAGGCGAGCGACCTCTGCAGGCAGTGGCGCAAGAGCGGTGTCCTACCGCCGCTCGAGAAGGCACCCTCCAAGGAGATGGTGAGGGACCCGAAGTGGTGCGAGTACCACGGCAAAGTCATGCATCCCACAACGGACTGTAAAAAGCTCAGGATTGTGTTCAGCCAAAAGATGAAGAACGGCGAGCTGATCGTCAGCGATCACAGGAAGGATGTGCGCCACAATCCACTTCCTGCCCATGCGGAGCAAGACTCAAAAGGCAAAGAGGTCGCCATGATCTCGATTGTGGATATGGAAGAGGTCGCAGAGGATGGTCTGCCCATCATTTTCGAAGTCCATGACGATGAGGACTACAGCATAGACACAGAGGATGAACGTGCCGACCGGATGAAGGGGTCGCACGGCTTCAGCAGATTCTTCGACTAGATGAACTTCTCAGAGAAATGCCGGACAGAAATGACGAAAGCAATCTTGAGGATAGCAGAGGACTACGAGGAGGATCTTGTAGTCTCCAACGGGAAAGTCATCAGGGCGTCTCGCTCTACAGAAAAGATTATGACCTTTTCTGCCAGTGACAAGAAGACAGATGCGAGCCACCAGAGGCCTCTGTATGTGACAGCCATCATCAATGGCGTTGAATTCAAAAGAGCGTTCGTCGAAGGAAGAGCAGCGGTGAACGTCGTTTCGCTCCACACACTGAAGCTAGCAGGGATCCCCGAGTACAAGATTGTCAGGCGTCCATTTCGCTTATGGGATTTGGAAGCGACTCCAGAATGACGATTGGATGGATCCGCCTGGGCGTTCAGATCGGCAAAATCAAGTGCTCAGCGAAGTTCTATGTCATAGATGCGAACACTACGTATCACATGATCATAGGTCGAGCCTGGATTCATCGCTTTGACGCGGTCCCTTCAACAGCTCACCAAGTCATGAAAGCTATCTGGAACGACAGAATAGTCGAGATACCGGCTTCAACGAATCCATTCAACATGGATGAAACACATCTCAGCGAGGCAGTGTGGTTCACCGAGATGGCGGACGAGCAAAAACCGGGACCATTCAACCCTACTCCTTTACCCCTTTGGGAAGATATCAAGGATCAGTCACCTGCGGGAGTAATGGTGACAAGGGAGGATGCCAAGGAAAAGCCGCCCACACGCGAAGAGGCGCCGCGAATCGCTTACCAACGAAAGAACGTATATACTCTGAAGAGAATAGCAAAGCATGACCCTGAAGGCAAAGAGATAGAGAGTTTCTACGCCAACGGGAAGAAGTGCTATCGCATATGAAGGTGCGCGGGGATGTCCCCACGCGGGCATGGGGTATCCCTGGGCAAATCAACCAAATCGAGCAGATTGCGGTAACGGAAAAGACAATGCAGAGCACTCCAGATGAGAAGCTCAAAGAAGCACCCGAATGCATGGAAGACAGACCCAGACCACAGAAGCAAGAGCTAAAGGAAGTGTTCCTCAGCCCGAACGAGGAAAAGAAAAGGCCAGTCTTTCTAAGTGCGGACATCACAAGCGAGGAGGAGCAAGGACTACTGCAGCTCCTGACTGAGTACAAAGACTTGTTCGCATGGGAGTATGATGAGATGCCCGGACTGGACACAAGCATCACCATGCACCGTTTAGACATCATCCCGGGCTCTAAGCCGATAAAGCAGAGCACAAGAAGCTTCAGGCCGGAGCTTAATGTGAAGATCAAGCAGGAGATTGTCAAACTCCTGGACGCCAGGTTCATAGAACCGAATCACCATCCCACATGGCTGGCCAATATCGTGCCGGTGGTAAAGAAGAATGGACAGCTTCGCATCTGCGTGGACTTCCGAGATCTCAATCGCTTCTGCCCCAAGGACGATTTTCCGCTCCCCAACATCGATTTGCTTATCGATTCGACAGCGGGTCATCGCATGTTCACTTTCATGGACGGCTTCAGCGGGTACAACCAGATCAAGATGGACCCTGAAGATGCACGTCAAACCGCATTCATCACCCCAGTGGGAGTGTTCAACTACACGGTGATGCCCTTTGGTCTCAAAAACGCAGGTGCAACCTACCAGCGGGCCATGATGGCCCTATTCCACGACATGATGCACAAAGAAGTGGAGTTTTATGTAGATGACCTCGTGGTTAAATCCAAGCAAGAGGCAGATCACCTGGCAGATTTGCGGAAGGTGTTCAACAGATGCAGACGCTTTCAGCTGAAGATGAACCCTATGAAATGCGCATTCGAGGTAACGTCAGGGAAATTCTTGGGATGCGTGGCACATCGCCAAGGAATCGAGCCTGACGCGAAAGTTTCAGCCATCATCAGCATGACTCCGCCGCATGACCAGAGTGCCTTGAAGACATTCTTGGGGAAGCTATCGTATCTGCGAAGATTCATCCCAGCGATTGCCGAGATTACTTTCTGCTTCAGTAATCTTCTCAAAAAAGATGCCGCATGCAACTGGACCCCGGAGCACGAAGCTGCGTTCGGGAAGCTGAAAGAACTGCTGACGTCTTCAAAAATAATGATCGCACCTCATTTGGGGTCACCGCTTTTACTGTATCTGACGTCAACCAGGAAATCCATAGGAGCACTTTTGGCTCAGGAGTACGAGGGTCAGGAAAGGCCCATCTACTACATCTCTCGCATTGTGCAGCCCGCAGAATCAAGGTACACGGACATTGAGCATCATTGCCTTGCCCTATTCTTCATAATAGAGAAGTTGAGACACTACTTCGCGTCGCACAAAGTGGTGGTGGTTACAAAAAGTGATCCCATACGATACCTGCTAACTCACACTACTCCTGGAGGAAGATTGGCAAAATGGTATATGACCATTTCCCAGTTTGTTATCACATGCGTTTGGCCGCGGGCGATTAAGTCGCGGGCGGTAGCAGATTTGTTGGCACAGTTCCCCGACAACAACCATGAGCCTGTAGTCGAAAAAGAACTCGAAGGACCTGAAATCTATGCAATCGATGTACCCTATTGGACGCTCCATTTCGACGGTTCGTCAACAAGGAAATGCGGAGGCATTGGGATAGTCTTGACCAAGCTAGATGGGGAGGTCATACAGATGTCCGCAAAGCTCGACTTCGCAGTCACTAACAATGAAGCGGAATATGAGGCTCTCATCGCGGGACTCCGTGCGGGGAAAGCTTTGGAAGTAAGCAATCTGACGGTCATGGGAGACTCCAAGCTGATCGTCAAGCAAGCCTCGGGAAAGTACGGTTTAAAGGAGATTAATCTTCTGTCCTACCGGACTTTGGTACAAAAGCTGGTGCAGCAATTCTGCGACGTTAGGTACGAGCACAAGCCCCGAGCGGACAACAGACATGCAGACGCTTTGGCAACCTTGGGATCCAAGGTTAGTACAGACAAATGTCCTGCAAGAATCTCGATCGAAGTGCGAACATCGTCGGCGTTAACAGAAGACGCGTGCGACGATGAACGCATGGACGATGCGGACTGGAGAAAGGCAATATTACGAGCCATCGCAGAAGGCACAAGCAGCGAGAGCTGGGCACTCACAAAGGGGTATTGCATACATGACAACACCCTTTACTACAAGGGACATGGCGGAATACTCATGCGATGTGTTTCCGAGCAAGAGGGACAATTGCTGCTAGAGAAGATTCATCAGCATGCGTGCGGAAAAAGTGAAGTGTCAATCTATCGAAAGGCTCAGAGATATGGCATTCACTGGCCTGACATGTCAACAGCCGCAACACTAATACAGGGAAATTGCGAGAGTTGCGCACTGATTAAAGATTCCTTACTCATCGCTCTAACCGACGATGATACGGATTAGAGGAAACCACTCTTCGATTTTCTCACCCAGGGCACCGTACCCGAATCGAGAAAAGAAGCTGAGAAGTTGAAGAGAAAGGCATCCCGATACGTGGTACAAGAGAACCTACTTTGGCGAAGAGGTCATGAGGGCAACTTGCTGCGATGTCTAGATGGCAGGGAAGCACAAGAAGTCATGGACCTTTCTCATCAGAAGGAACACCAAGGAGGTGCGAAATAATGCAGGCAGCTCCTCTCCATTGGATATTTCTGGCCCACGATGGAGGCTGATTGCCGCACCAAAGTACAACGCTGCCAGGAGTGTCAATTCAAAGGAAACCTAGTGCACGCTCCTGCTGTGGATCTACATGCATTGGGAACGCCATGGCCATTTCACACATGGGCGTTGGATTTCATTGGTCCCATCCGACCAACTTCGCATGGCAATCATTTTATTCTCACCGCAACTGAGCTGTTCACCAAATGGGTGGAAGCGATACCACTGAAGACAGCAAATGCACTAGCTGTGGTCCATTTTATCCAAGAAAACATTATAAGCAGGTTCGGAATACCCAACACCATCCTTTCAGATAATGGTACTCCTTTTGTTAATCGCCAGGTGGCTGCGAAGCTAGCAGAATACAACATCAGGAAGATATGTTCTACCCCCTATTACCCGAAGAGGAATGGGCAAGGAGAAGCGACCAACAAGACGCTGTTGAGGATCTTGAGCAAGATGGTTGCAGATGACCACAAAAAGTGGGCTGATTCTCTAAGCATAGCCCTGTGGGCCTACCGGACTTCTCCAAGGACACCCACAGGGGTCTCACCATTCCTCTTATGCTATGGGGCTGAGGCTGTGGTACTCGCGGAGGTGAAAGTTAATTCGGCAAGATTGGCCTTCCACGCATTGTACGACAATCAACGCGATCATGACTTAGTCTTGCTGGAAGAAAAGCGAGAATAAGCTAAAAGGACCAACAAGCGGTATCAAGAAAGGATCGCTCGTGCGTACAACAAAACAGTCCAACGTAGAGATTTCGCAGTTGGAGATTGGTCCTGCGCGCATCCAACCATTGCATGCGAGAAGCGGCTCACCCAAAGTTCGCAGCCAATTGGGAAGGACCCTTTGAAGTCACAGAAGTCTTTGACAGTGGCTACTGCAGCATACGGAGGTTGCACGGAACGACCTCAACCCCAAGCTCAGTCAACATGCGCTGGATTAAGAAGTACTATCCTTGACTTCTCTCACTTTATGCGTTTTATTACAACGTTGCCTTATGCCTTGTATAGCTATGATTCGCGCAATCTTCTCTCCCATATGAGAGAATTGTAATCTCATCTCTCCCATATGAGAGCACTATAATAAAAGGCTTCTCCCAAATGAGAAGAATTTCATACTTCTGGCTTTTTTATATATTGCTTCATTTGGTTTATTATTACCGTTAGCAAAAGCCTATCCGCCGCGGTAGCAACCTGCTCGAATGCGATCTTAATTGATCTTCTAAGCCTATCTGTTACGATAGCAGCCTATGCAAATGCGATCTTAATTGATCTTCTAAGCCTATCTGTCATGATAGCAGCCTATGCAAATGCGATCTTAATTGATCTTCTAAGCCTATCTGTTACGATAGCAGCCTATGCAAATGCGACCTTAATTGATCTTCAAAGCCTATCTGTCACGATAGCAGCCAATGCAAATGCGATCTTAATTGATCTTCTAAGCCTATCTGGTACGATAGCAACCTATGCAAATACGATCTTAATTGATCTTCTAAGCCTATCTGTTACGATAGCAGCCTATGCGAAAATGATTTTAATTGATCCCCTAAGCCTATCTGCCACGATAGCAGCTCATGTGAAAACGATCTTAAGTGATCTTCTAAGCCTATCTTCTGCGATGGCAGCCCATGCTACCATGATTTTGAATGATCTTTCGAGCCTATCTGCCGTGATAACAAAGCTATACAAATGCGATTTTAAAATCGTTCCTAAGTCTATCTGCCACGATAGCAGCATTGTGCAAAGCGATCCCAAGTGGTCTACAAAAGCTTATCAGATAAGATAGCACTTGCACTTGAATCCAAAATACAAGCCTAGCTGCCAAAATGGAACAGCTGCGCAAACACGATCTCGAACGATCTAGTATATCCAAGCGACAATGCAAAGTGTGTATATAGCACTACAAAAAGGCGAAGTTTGCTGATACGCATGCGAAATTGTATTTTGTTGCAACAAATCATACGAAGTGATTTATAATTATGAGTCGAAAGGACTTACAATTTATCTGTCTAGATAGTAGCTTACAAGCGAAAAAGCTCAAATCTAACTACGCAGCCAATATGGCTTACAATGCATTCGAAAAGTAAATTACAAGCACGAAGTTACACATCGCGGGAATCCTAACTGAAAAGGGATAAACCTAATGGTCCTAACACCAGCTATGCGATGCACAGATCTGCGGCCAAAGATCTGTAGCAAGTAGGATGCTTCTGCGAAGAGATCAACTCGCCATTCGCTACATCCCTCGCAGCAAGATCTGGGTGATGCTACGTCCAAGATCTCAGGATCTGACAAGGCCCCTGTCTGATCAAGATATGTACCAGAGGAACCACCTGTTCCGGCGTATGCAGTCGTGCAAAACAGGGGAAGCAGTCATTCCTCTGGTACTGGGCTCCTTGTCCTGATAGACAAGGGCATTGGCTAGCCTCCTGAGTTCAAGAACGAAGAGGCAAGAAGTTCTCGTCCAGGGATGCTGGAGGAGAATCCCGCCGTTCATTACGAGTCGGGAGCACGGTCACTACGGCGCTGCACCTTAATGGGAGGCGGCCGGAAACATGACCTGCAGACATAATAGACGAAGAAAATTCTTCGAACAAACATGAGGTATTATCACCATCTTCTTTATGGAGGTTACAAAGATCAGTAAGCCTCATAAAGCGGATCTTGGAAACTATTTCTATAGCACAAAGCGCAAACTCAGGTTTCATGACTTGAAGTTGCCATGAATCAACGAAAAATAAGCGTTGAAGCCAGCAGTCGTAAGGACTCACGGCAAAGCACATTTTTGGGATGAAGAACCCAAATAGCAAAAGGCAGGGTTTATATAGACCTTGTGGAGACTCTTCGATTGCCAAGATGAGTCAGCAGAATTTGAAAAGAGAGTAAGGTCAATCACTTATGCCTTGAAAAGCGGTAACGATCAATTACCCTACTAAAGGCTACGACGATTCAGTTGCGTATCCTAATTAATGACGGATGGTCATGATTCGGATGGTCTTCCCAAGGAAAGCGTGCTTATCTAATGAGAAATTAGCGCGAAAATCAAGGCTGAATATCAATTGATGATGTCATAATTGGATATGCACAGAAATATTCTAGCAAATCCCGGAAAGGGCAAAACGAGTACTTCGATTCTTAAAAAAAAAAGAAGGGGGAGAAACCCTAGCAACATTACATTAATGTTTCAGCTATCTATTTGCTGCTTTTCAAAATTCAAAAATCAAAGTAAACCCTTGATCAAGGAGTCATGAGGGGTGAACTAACGGCTCAGATTCTCTACCTGCTCCACTTCCTGCTTCAACTGCTCGCATTTGGCATTCATCTCATGATAGAGCTTCATATCCTCTTCAATCTTTTGCTTTTGCTGCTCTACCTTCTGCTTCTCAGCTGCAAGGTTTTCGTGGCCGAGTTTCAAAGTTACGGCTGCGCGAATCAGGGTAACTCTTTTCATAAGAAACTTGAAACCCAGCCTGCCTTGAACTTTGGCGAGAAGATTTTGGCACATGCCAAAAAGCAATTCAGCACTCTGAGGAGAAATGGTCGCAGGCGTGGCCGCAGACAGTTGCTCCAAAATCCAAATGGCTTCGGTAAGGAACAGCCTCCTATCAAAGGGCCCTATCTCCAAAGATCTCGCAAATGATTGGGGGTAGGCAAGGCGCATCCGAACTAGCCAGTCCACATCGGCTTGCTTCAAACCTGAAGCAATATAAAAAACTAAGTCATGCTATCAAACTCGCAAATGAAGAATGCGAAATACAAACAGCAAACCACGACTTACCAGTTCCTTCAAGGATCTCATGAATAGAAGGAATGCGCATTGCTGGAGTGATCGAAGATTGTCCTCGTTCCATAGCCCTTCTATCAGCTGCAAGCTCTAACTCCTCATAATTTGGGGGAAGAGTATAAGCCGCACCATGTGTGATCGCAGCCCCGACCTGCGAGCCCCAAAAGCTCCACGCAGGAAGAGGTGCCACCGATTCAGTCATTGCTGGAAGCGTGGTGGCAGCCGAAGTTGCTTGGCGAGGGACACTCCCAGATGCGGTAGCATCAACGACACTTGTTATCATTTCCTCAGCACTAGCATGGTCATCTTCCTCCATTAGCACAGTGTCAGCCTCGGCATCATCAGAAAGTTCGATGACGTCCTCAAAAGGCTCTCCTGCGTATTCTGAAGCTGCGACGGGTTTCTCGGTATGGGAACTCGGCACCGGGATATAGGACGCAGAAGGTTGACTCATTTGCTCCAGCACGGGTTCATCAGCATTGCCTGCGATACAAAATGCGATGGTATGAGGTAACTCGTATTGTGCGTTATTTTACTATCTTTGCTAAAGCTAAGAGCAAGCACCTCCACGCGAAGGTGGGATTGCGATATCTTCGTCATACACTAAAGACGTGGAACCATGCCCTATTAGTGTGTCCTCATTAAGCATGTCTTTAAAATGAGCGTGACCTGGGACGCGAAGAAACTAGTCATGATTATGTTTCGAGTTGCTAAGTCTAGTTCATGCATATCGATCAAGTGATTACCTGAGGGTTCACCGCACTTGCCTACTAGCCAACGGCGAATGTCGGATTTTGACACACCATGCTTTAATGCACCCACAATAACATCTCGATAAGTTACTGCGAGATTAAAAATCTCACCTTTATTGCCGCCTGCGATTTCTTCAAAATCTGTTTGGGCTTGCTCTAAGGCTGCCATATCCTCTTCGGGAGCCGCGTCCTCCTCTTCTGCTTGAGGAGCCACCTCTTCGGGAAGCGCATCTTCCTCATCAGTTGGACGCACTAAGTCGTCAACATGTTGCTCCTCGAGGCTCCGCTGCCGCACACGCTCGAGCTCCTCCTCTTCTCGTTGCCTTCTCCTTTCAGCAGCTTCCGCGGCTGTCTTCCTGGACTCGGCGAGAACGTCCTCGCTTATGGGTTCGTCCGAAATGCCAGAATGAGCATCCCTCTTCTGTCTCTTGGCCAAAAGGCCACTGATGGTCTCATCATCATCATCATCTGCGAAGGAACGATTGGTTCAAAATCAGTTTGAAAAAGAGTTATGATAATGAGAAGGGAAACGCGACGGAGTACCTCCTGATTCTTCCTCATATATCACATTTGCTCTTTCTTCTTATTCTTCATCTCCTTCTCTTGGCTCCCGCCTCTCCTCTTCTTCCTCCTGGCCGAATGGAACGAAGGTCTCCACTGCGAGCTCCTTTCGCGTTTTACTGGTCATGCGACCTATGCCCTTGTCCTTGGCAGAAAGGGATCTCGCAGGAGGGGAAGTTGGAGCGCTTGTAGGAGAAGAGATTGTAATTCCCCTTTGCCTGGGTCTCTTCGCTCTTGGCGCGGAAGTCGCTGGAGGAGACAGATTATCTCTAGGGGGAGACAAGGCCGGAGCAGTGTCTATTAGCGAGTCAGCAAAACCATTCATGACCTCGCGAATCCTAGTTTTGACCTCAGGGTCCATCCTCGATGCTAGCAGGAACGACTGTCCTTGTCTTCTCGTGGTAACAATAGTGTTAACCAGCGATTTGGAAAGATCGCCGGATGCGAATCTCCGCACATGGCACTATAGCGAGCAGTGTAGAATAAAGATGTCAATATGAGAAAATCAAGAAGCTTAACGCATGCAAAAGAAGTTGCTTACCTTAGCAAAAGTCTCGCTATATCTGATAACATGCGAGTCGCCTTTCTTAACTGCTGCGATCTTTTCATCCAGAATGACGTCAGGGCACAAATGGTTCTCATGATCCAACAATGAGTAGCAACCATATTCAGATTCGTCCAGACTGCAATTGGGACGAAACGGAAAAGAGTTTCTTTTGATCAAAGGAGCTCTGCTTGGCTGAGGGGCTGACTGCGTCTCAAACCTTGTCTGCTGGGCGTGCCTGTATCCGAGCCAGTTCTTAGAACAACCACCTTCGCGGTTACACGCAGGTTGCTCAAAGGGAAGGTTGCTCATGAAGACTGTTTTGCACTCCTTTGTCAACAAGCGCTTATAGCAGCCTCTAATAATGGACTGTGGCCAGATTGAGGGTGCCACTGCATCAAAGCCGAACTGGGGAGAAACTCGAGTGGGGACAACATCCACAGTAATCCTTTCGTACCTCGGTGCGAGCTCACGAATATGCTCTGCGAGAGCAGGTAGGGAACCTCGCAGGCACCAGCAAAAGAATTCGCGGTAGCGTTCATGGAAATGCGATCCTTCTTCAAAGAGGAGCTCTTCTGAGAAGACAACACCCTTAGAAGGGTACAGCTTTGGAAACTATCGCACGTTCTCAATACGCACGGCATAGGGCCAGGCAATGAACTCTCGCCGGTTGTCGCATATCAGGCTCCAAACGCACTTGGTATTGTTCGCTCCGAACCACCTCACAGCTCTGCCGCTGTTATGCTCCTCCATCGCGCCTGGGGGACACCACTTGTTGGGCTTAGAAGCAGTTGGGGCATATGAAGGCCATCGCTCAAAGACCCACATCGTCAAAAAGGCAATATTGACGAAAGTCAGTATGTCGAGGCGGCCGCGCGATTCTTTCATGGCCACAACTAGCTGATCCAGTCTGTAGTAAAGCGTGCCCAAGACCAAGGGTCCGAGTGCGACTTTCTGGCCAAGGGCCAGTTTCACAGCAAGCGGCAGAACGTGATAGAAGACCCCATCGTGCGGGTGACCATCGATTAAGTACCTCGACAGCCAAGCACAGAGGAAAGCACAAAGGGTCAAGTGATAGCCTTTACCTTCCACGTAATTCTTGGCCTCTGGGTCTTGACTCAGAAGCTTCTTGGTGATGCTGCTGTTCGCATAGTCACGGAAGAAGTACTGCACCCATGTGTTCCAAGTATTCTTCGCAGACATGTCAACCAACTGCCAGTCAGGAAGGGCTTTTGTAGTGGTCCACCGGGTGGAGATTTTCTTCACCTCTGACAAGCACTCCTCCATCTGCGTGTACAAATCAATCTCCGCGTCCGTCCTCAAGGGACTCAAAGGGTCCACCTCGCCCATGGGAGACAGATCATACAGCATATGCACGTCCACGAGCGTGGGAGCAGCCTCGAACTCAGCAAAGTAAAAAGTGTGAGTCGCAGGTGAGTAGCGGGAAAGAAGGTTTAGAAGCATGGACTGGTCCAGCTTCACGGCAGCACCCTTCATAGCACGAACGGCGAAGTATACTCCGGCCTCGTTGAGAGTCACAGCATGATTGGTCAGCACATGGTCAATCCACTCGTCCATGTAGTCCAATTTATGAAAAAAAGCTTGGGTGGAAATCGCAGCATACGGGAAGTACCCATTTTCAATTCCCAATCAAACCACGTCCTCGGAGCCAATCAAATCAAGCAAGGCTGAGTTAACTGGAGGAGTTAATGTTAGCAATCCCTCACTGGGGACAGAAGCAGTTAGTTTCTTTGCCTTAACTCTCGCATGGTAGAAGTCCTTGCCACCCAGGTAGGGGGCTTTTCGCCAAAGAGCTTGTGGAAGATCAGGTATTTCTTCGTCCTCCTTGGTGGGTCTAGTTCCTCTTGTCTTTGCCATTCCTGCGGAAAAGCAAGAAAAAAGGGGGGAGAAATATGCCACACTTCAGTTCGAATTCTGAGATTCAAGATCTATGGGAAGAAAGATGAACAGTTTCTGGTATCAATTTCAGAAATTAGAGGTTGGAAATTGTTTGCATTATCAGGGATTTCAAAACCCTACATCCAAGGTCCTTATCATCGAAGGATTAAATCAAAATTGGGTCCAAAGATTGGAGCTTCTTCACAAGTTTCAACAGATAATATGTCATGGGTTTGCAGATCCAAACACAGTTCAAAGCGTACATCGGTATGTTAAACAAAATTAAACAAGGCCAACCTTGTTTTGGTAAAGCTTGCTTGGATGCACACAGTTGAAGAAGACGATTGACAAGAGTGAACTGGTGATTGATTATTTGAATCTGCTCTCGAAGACTTCCAGGTATCATTCACTTTAAGAGAAAGAAGTGATGCTTTGCAACAATGGAGAGTACGGAGTATTTATCCAAAAAGAATGAAGGGTTGCGTCCTTTCAGTAGTCGAATCGCAACCGTCACCGTCGAATCGCGCAATCACAGGACAAGCTGACGTCACGCCTAAAACCCTAAAGGCCAGACGGCACGACTCTAGGGGTTTTAGGTCATAATGGCACGCACGGGGGCTGAATTTACTCATGTTTGAATTGGTGCGTGGCGACGACGCGTATGTTGGTTTCCGCGCATGGAAGTCTATGCAGCTATGAGTCTTCACGCGCAGAAAGGGGGCTAATGTAGATAGTGCTTTCTGAGCTGACAGGTCTTGGCCACGTGGCAACCATCCAGCACACCATATTGTGCTCCACACACACTGGATCACCAGCCGCGCTGATCCATGTGGGGGCTGCGAGACAGGGCCCTCGCATACCACTGCACGGGACTTGTAGGGACTTAGTGGTTTGGAGGCTAGAGTAAGTCCTGTCGCGTGCGAGCCAAGCCCGCGCGCGACCTTTAGTAACTGCTTTTCAGAGATTTATGGCACGAGCTCCATAAACCAGGTCAATCCGGTCAAACCCGGTCAACCCCGTAACGGTTCCGGTATTCGCGCATAACGTGCTGTAACGGTCCCTATATAGGCGGACGAACGTGCCGTTGCGGTTAAGTTAATTAAGCCGCCATTGATGGGCGCATTAACCACACTGCAACGGTCACATTCTCCGTTATATATAGGACGTTAACCTTTCCATACAAAGGAGAACACACTAGCCATACGCGGAAGCTCTGCCAAACCTCTGTCTCTCTCTCAGACATTACTATTGCCTTACTCTCTCCCTACACACAACCCAACTCTTCCCGTGCTATCTCTGATCCTCTACTTACGGTGTACACGGAGGTCTCCCCGCCGGAATCTCTTGTGCACAGTAATCTACTGATACAATAAGAGGTCCTGTTGGTCCACCGTTTCACGGAACAGCAGAATAATCCTACCGAATATACCCACACTAGGCCAATCCTAAAACTTCACCTTTTCGGTCTCGGTGATTCAGGGTTTTTTTTCACATCTCATCAAGGCTAGTTAAATTCGCTGTCGCGCACTTGCTAACTACGTAGTTTTTTCGGGTCATGACTCCTTCAACACTAAGAATTACGGACAACATGTGAACAATTGAACTAGAACAAAATAAATCATTAAGCAAGATTCAGTTCAAGAATAAACCCTAGTTTGATTGCATATCGAATCATAATCACGTCGTGTCAATAGACGAGATTCAACAACAAGTTCAAGAAACTATGTATTCGTTCAATAAATCGAAACATAGAGCAAGAAACAAAGATTCAAATCCGGGAAATAACCGTCTACATAACCCTAGAATCTTATATGAGATGCCTAGCAATGGATTTTAGCTAATTGAAAGCAACTAAACAAGACTTAAAAGTTTCTCCTTAAAAGATTGAGAGATGAGGAAGATGAAAAACTCAAACCCTAGGCTTCAATGGTGGATCTTGAGTTCTAGCTTTGTCCTTGTGTCTTTCGTGAGTCTCCCCCGTTCTCCTTTCTTTCTCACGTTAGTATTTTATTTTAGGTCTAGGGTCTATTAATTAATCGTCAAAAGAGTGTTAATTAATAACCCTAAAGTCTGTATTTTTTTTCCGTGTATGGGCTGGAACTTCCTTTTGGTCGCACGACCAGGATTTTCTGGTCCTGCGACCAGCTTCTGATGGTGCGACCAAACCCCCTAGTCGTGACATGCAGTTAGTTTGGCATAGTTCTGATCGCACGACCAGGATTTTCCGGTCCTACGATCAGCTGGGGTCTTTTTTCTCTCTTATTTTTCTCTTCAATGGTGTGTTAAAGTGTCATTACCCAAACTTCTGAAAATGACACTTGCCTCCCCTCTTCTTGTCTCTACTCAATTTTCTTCACGATTTCTTCTCCACGTTAGCTCCCGATTAATCTCCCAATCTTGTTTTATCTCTCCACTTCATCTCCCAAGCTCCGTTACAACACGAAACACAACCCGTGCGATCAAACGTGACAAAACATACATAAAATAATGTGATAAATGGCTGGATTAACAATATAACGACTAGGGCTAAGATTCTACGTTTTCTCTCTAAGTATAGTGTAAATCTAAGATAATCAACCCGGAAAGCACGCAAAATGACATAAAACATGAAAGAAATATAACTCTCATAGAGAGTTATCAAATCCCCCACACTACCTTTTTGCGCGTCCCGAGCAAAATCAAACCTTACACTACGTTTTAATCCACTGAATTGCATAAAACTTTACTAGCCATGTGACACAAACAACTCAAACACACAATGCAATCTACATGACCATAGACAATGCAACTCGATTTGACACAAAGCAAAAATCGAAACAAAACTCTTTAGCTAGAGATCTGGCAATCTCGAAAATTAAATCGGCAAGCCATAAGGCTCTCATATTCCCTCGGAAATTCTTTAGCTTTGGTGATCGGTAGAACTTGCGGCCAGTTTCGTTAGACATAACGGGCACGAACAATTAAGACATTGCTTCCGCACACTCGTCAAACATATCCCCAGTACTTACCATCCGAGCTATTTATCCACGGGTTCACACTGCTGACGGCTTAGGACGGGATGGATAGGATATTTAGAAGCGTAGTCCTAGACGTCATGATACAACTCTCAAAAACCCGATTCTCACACTCCCTCACCAAAATCCAAGGAACCCCACCGAATCTCACTACTCCGGCCCTCATTCCCTCAATCTTGGTGCAACGCCACCACAACCACCATCTCCATCACCAACACCACCACAATTGCCACAGTTCTTTTCCCTTCACCACCGAGACCACCTCCATAACTCTCTGCACTCTCCATCCCTCCCTCTACATCTCCGAAAAAAAAGCCAGCAATAACACCCATCACCACCACCACTGTCGACAACACTGACGCGATTTCTTAATGCGTATGCGCAAGTGCACGGTTATATAATATAGGGGTGGTATTTCAACCCCGAGTTATCGATTCCACAAGGACAGATTGGAGATTATCTAATTAATTATTTAATTTAGAGTACGGTAAAGGAGGAATAAGAATGGTTCTTTAAAAAGTTCGTCACTCACAAACAAGTGACTGAAAACTGAAATAACAAACTAAGCTAATTTTTTGTATTTTTTTTATATTTAATCAACAAGTATGGATAAACTAGGCGATCTATGGATCACCTAGGGCTGTAGACGATTTCTGGATTATATGAGTAACACGTAAATTCTATCCTAATCAAGCTGGGTAACTTGCTATGACAATCACCTCTCCGTCTCATGTCATTTGACGTCTCGGTAGACTACGATAACCTCTCAGTCTCATGTTGTCTACTGGTTCGTTCTAAAAGGTCATCTACTGATACGATAACGGGTCCTGTCGGTCCACCGTTACACGGAACAGCGGAATAATCCTACCAAATCTACCCACACAAGGCCAATCCTAACACTTCTCCTTTTCGGTCTCGGTGATTCAGGGTTGTTGTACACATCTCATCAAGGCTAGTTAAAGTCGATGTCGCGCACTTTCTAACTACGTAGTTTTTTCGGGTCATGACTCCTTCAACACTATGAATTAAGAACAGCGTGTGAACAATTTAACTAGAAAAAAAATTAATCATTAAGCAAGATTCAATTCAAGAATAAACCCTAGTTTGATTGCATATCAAATCAAAATCACGTCGTGTCAATAGACGAGATTCAACAACAAGTTCAAGAAACTAAGTATTCGTTCAATAAATGGAAACATAGAGCATGAAACAAAGATCCAAATCCGGGAAACAACCATCTACATGACCCTAGGATCTCATATGAGATGCCTATCAATGGAGTTTAGATAATTGAAATCAACCAAACAAGACTTACAAGTTTCTCCATAAAAGATTGAGAGATGAGGAAGAAGAAAAACTCAAAGCTAGGCTTCAATGGTGGATCTTGAGTTCTAGCTTCGTCCTTGTGTCTTTCGTGAGTCTCCCCCGTTCTCCATTCTTTCTCACCTTAGTATTTTATTTTAGGTCTGGGGTCTATTAATTAATCCCAAAAGAGTGTTAATTAATAACCCTAAAATCTGTCTTTTTCTTTTTCCGTGCGTGGGCTGGAACTTCCTTCTGGTCGCACGACCAGGATTTTCTGGTCCTGCAACCAGCTTCTGATCGTGCGACCAAACCCCCTGGTCGTGACATGCAGTTAGTTTGGCATAGTTCTGATTGCACGACCAGGATTTTATGGTCCTGCGATCAGTTGGGGTCTTTTCTATCTTTTTTTTTTTTTCTCTTCAATGGGGTTCTAAAGTGTCATTACCCAAACTTCTGAAAATGACACTTGCCTCCCCTTCATGTCTATACTCCATTTTCTTCACAATTTCTTCTCCACTTTAGCTCCCGATTAATCTCCCAAGCTTGTTTCTCCTCTCTTCTTCATCTCGCAAGCTCCGTTCCCTGCTAAAACAACACGCAACACAACCCATGCGATCAAACGTGACAAAAAATACATAAAATAATGTGAGAAACAGCTGGATTAACAATATAATGCCTAGAGCTAAGATTCTACGTTTTCTCTCTAATCATAGTGTAAAACTAAGATTATCATCCCGGAAAGCATGCAAAACGATATAAAACGTGCAAGAAATAGAGAGTTATCAAACACCACCACCACCACCTCCTCCTCCATTAGCACCGGCAACCACCAGCCCTGGGACGAACCCCTAAAGGACCGCCACAAACCTTGGGCTGGCCGGCCCCTAGCCCACATGGCTATGCCGTGCGCTAGGAGGCCCGATCCCTTGGTCCGGCAACCTTGGGCGGCAAGGAAGAGGAGGGGAGGTCCCCTAGGGGGCCGAACCTCTTGGGATTTGTTTCCAAAACAACTCCTTCTTCTTTCTTCCTTGTTCCCTAGTTTAGTTGTTTCCAAATTGAAAAAAAAAACCCTTTTCCAACTTGTGCCCAAACCATAATTTTCTTGTTCCAAAATTTCACATCCTATGTGATCCAAATTCACTAATCCTTACATTCAATGTAATATTAGGTCTTGTTTTGTTGAATCATATATAAATTGCATCAATTATACTTGATTTGTCCGTTTTACGCGATAAATAATAATTAAAGTGTAAAATAGACATAATCGTAACGCATAAACTACATTTTGCTCAACGACCCGTGGCTCTGAAACCACTGTTGGGTTTTATAATAGATTACGTAGTGGAAAAACAATTATTGAGATCCGCACAATACCCTCCAAGGATCACAGGAAGAGACATCTGAACGATAGATAAGGTTCTAGTAACAATTACCTTATTTGTCTCTTGTGATGACTTCAAACTCAAAATATTGTTTTCGTCTCTACAGCTAGTCCACGCCTAGGATCAAGATATAGATTCCTCTACGTCTTGTGCTAGAAACCGGTGGAAGAAGGAAGAAGAAGTATCAGACAATGGAGACCAAAAGAGGCTCAACCTCTTCTTGGCCGACGAGTGGAGGGGGCCATACGGGTCTAGGCTTCGCCCTAGGCTTGTCTTGTTCTCTCCTTGATTTTTTCTCTCTCACTCAAAGTATGTTATGAGCATTAGTGAGAAAATAAGCTAGGAGTGTCATTTATAAAGCCTAACAACTCCTTGTTAACTACATATTTTCCCCTCTCCTAATCATGTCCATACACGGATTAGTCCAACTTACAAATTAGACCTACTAAGTTTGCAAGTTCTGGCATATTGATCCTTCTATTTAATTAATCATATTAATTAATTCCCAAGTCTAGTTTAATTCATATGGTGTGTGACCCCATATGTTTCTACTTAGTTGGTAGTAAAGATTACTCACACGGAGCGGTCTCTAGCGACACATCCATGCCACCCAACTAATAGAAATAGTCATTCGACAAACCTAGTGCAAGTACCGTCTCATCCATTTGTCACTATATCTGTATTGGAGACGAGACATACAAGTTACAATCGTATATCCAATCCATAGTTTCTCTATCCTTGGAATAGTCTTGTTCATGCAGATAACATCAATAATCTATATTGATTTATCTGAGTCTTGCCGGACATTCTATAAGCACGATCCCTCGAGTAGCCGTGGTTATTTACTACCGTTATGTGGTAGGGACAAATTCTATCTACATCACTACCATCTCTAAGCTTGCTTCCTATTGTGTCCGATAAGCGTCTTTATTGCTATCCAGTCACGGTGTAGTGTTTGACGATATCGAAACCCAATATTCTACAACTAGAGGATCTAGTGACATCAAGTCTAAGGATGACAATACCGTTGTCACTACGAGAAGAACTTGTGACTTTACATAACTTGTATGTAGTCTCCTTGTTCTGGGTTAATCCAGTATGCCATTACCCCTAATGCATACCCGTGTGTTGGATCGTGATATCTACATATCAATCCAACCCTATACTAGTCCATAGATGATTTTCCTGTTAATCAATATAATCGACTAGACATATATATGAAAATAACATTTATATTCTAAGGACTTCATTCATGTCAACATATCTCCATATCGATAACATAATGAATAGTAAATCCATATTAATGTCACAAGAAATAGATTGCCTCTAGGGCATTCTCAAATACACAAACCCTTCCTGCCCATTTCTTCCACAATCCCACACTCCCTAGCCTCCCCGAGGTGCGATGATCCCA
Organism: Linanthus parryae; assembly: GCA_023055425.1. Classification (NCBI taxonomy): domain Eukaryota; kingdom Viridiplantae; phylum Streptophyta; class Magnoliopsida; order Ericales; family Polemoniaceae; genus Linanthus; species Linanthus parryae. The sequence continues at coordinate 122,460,981 of JALGPY010000003.1, read as the reverse complement.
AAAGACCCCAGAACCAGCCACCAGACCACTATAATTTCTGGAGAGTTTCCGACCCGACATCAGCTAGCGATTTCTCTATCATTCGGTAACTGTTTTGATCAATTCTTGACATGAATCTCCTTACTTTGACTTGAAATAGAGTTCTAGAAAATAAAAAATACATATGTATCAATAGTTTAGAAGATTCATGAATTAATTCGGTTGGATTGAAAATGAAGTGTACGTATGGGTCTGGGGGGTGATTTTGTTCAAAACATAAAGTTAATGAGGAATTGGATGACTAATCTAGAACTAATAAAGGAACTGGTTGTGATTGATTGGTTATTCACAAAAATTGCGAATGTAACTGCAGTTTAAAAAATCTTAAAATCTTAATAAACTTAATATTTAATTAAATCAGCTAAACATAGTATTTATAATTTCTTGTATAAATTATACAAATAAGTGTTTTGATACAAATGATTTAAGAAGTAAATATTATGTGAAGTTTGATTTTAAAAATTTATGAGGTATGATTATTTGTGAATGAGGCGATTTTCGAGCTACTAAGTAAGAATTTTTTGTTCACAACTAAAAAACTACTCTAGTAGTATAAATGAAGAATAATACTTATATGATTTGGCTATTGACCACAATAAATATCTAAACTGTTTTCTTAAAAGGACTTGTAAACTAGAAATGTAATTTAAGAGGGGAATATTACTTCAAAATAATTTTTTGAAGTATTGAATTAATTTAATTAAGGACAGAGCTAGTATTTTCTTGGAATATATATGATTTTCACTCGACTAAAGTTTACTATATGACTCTTGTGGAATAATATTATTTAGTAGAATCCGTATTTTATAATCAACAAAGTATATGGTGAATTATGTGTTATTACAGATTTGGAAAAAATATTAGTATTCATCATTGAAATTGTATATTATTCTCTTAAATACGATTTTTATAGAAAACATTGAATTTGTTATGGAACTCAATTAGCAGTTAAAAAGGAGAATATGGGTTTTCTTGAAATAAAATAAGGAATCCACTCAAAGAATTAGAACATTCATCGTATCATTTCATTTCACATGATAGTTGAGATTTGAATTAATTATAAATTATAATTTCGGGCAACAGTTTCGTAGATGACGTTTTTGTTGGGTACAAGTGGTTGTCGTAGATACATCGATCTACTTATCATCGATAAGTTCATATGTACGATGCCTGAATTGTTTAAATGTGAATTGTGTGTGTGATAAATGAATTCGTTATAACTTGCGATGCTTGAAATTAATCAAACGTTTGTGAACTATGTTTTAAGAAATCTTCTTTTTGAATATTACGGTTGGAAAATTTGAATTTTGAAACAAATATTATGCAATGAAATTTGAAAATCAAATAGATAATCTTGTGAAATGATTGTTTGGAACCATATGTTATTATGGTGAAATAATGCACTATAATATGATTGGGGAAATGCACATTGGATGCAGGATTATGGCTACGACCGGGGGCGCTAGTAAGCGATCACCCTTTGTATTATGGCTTCGGCCGGAGGTGCGGGTAAGCGATCCTCCTTTATTATTATGGCTACGCCCGGAGGTGCGGGTAAGCGATCATCACTGATTATGTCTACAACTGGGAGCGCGTGTTAGTGATCTCGCTTTGTTGTCAAACTATGGAGTACTACTTATATCTGTATGGGTTACTACGATATAGGGGCGTCGACACTTAAGGTCTCATTGTCGTGTGGGCTCCTGTAACTCTCGGGTGAATTGGAACCTGCGATATCCATGGAGGCACCGTCATTATGATTAGTGTCATTGTAAACTAATGATGAGAATGAAATATGTTACTATTTAACAGCTCATCTGGGTATTCTGTTAATATCACGTGATTATGAAGTTGTGCCACAATTTATTTTACATATTGCAGTATGAATCTACTTATTTTTTACTTATTAAATGTGTTTTTTTTTCTATGGTCTGCTTGTGCTATTTGAAACCCGTTGGTTACAAATAAGGTGACAGACGTTCACAACACGGATGGCTTGGGTATAAAGTTGTTGAGTACATCCCCTAGCATTTTCTCATCTTGTAAATTAATGTATGTATATTTTTAAGACAATGCACTAGTTATCTTGAATGTATAATCATTATATTTGGATATTCGATGGTTGTACTAACCGTGAACCAACAATCTTGCTCCGTTTCCAATGGGGTTCATCACCTCGGGTCCAGTTCGTCCGTCCATGTGGTTTGGGTGGTTTAGCAGATGGTATCAGAGCCGACGTTTCTAAGTAAGTACGACCTTTCGATTTCCACTTAACTAATTTAAAAAATATGATTCAAAATTAAAATATATATAGGACAACGGAAACCAGTAATAAAATTGAACAACCCGGGGAATTGCTGAGTAACTTAGTGCTTATTTTGCCTCTTATCTGCAGGCTATACTAATTTGTGACCACGTGTATGGAAGATCTATTTGTTAGGGGGTTCTTATTGGTGATATAACAGGACATGTGTGTTTATTGTTACTTGTTTATTTTGTCGAACCAATTAGTGTTCAGGCGGACTTAGAACCCATACAGCTACAACTTTGGGGAGAAGCTCTCTTTGTTTGGGGGGGGGGGGGGGGGACGACGTAATACCCCAATTTTAAATAAGAATGTAATTTTATGATTTTGATAGAATTTGGGGGTTATAATTTTCGTGAATACAAGTTATAATTTATTATTAAAAAATGTGGTTGAAATTGTTGTTTTCAAACATTATAAAGTTGGTTGATAAAATTTCGAGGGATAATTGTAGTTTAGAGAAGTTAAAAACTAATTTAATTAAAATTTTGTTGAGGTAACTGTAGTTTAGAAAAAATATTTGTATATGCGTATAAAATACTCGTTAGTTATAAGTATTTTATCCTACCTGACCCGTATAAATTATAACGCGTTATAGTTCTATGTATAATACGTATGACCCGTATTTTATTTCTAACCCGACCCATACCAGTATAACGATATGTATGATACACTTACCCGTATTTTTTTTTTCTTTACCCGACCCAGTACATGTCTTTCTTCTATCCTCCATCCTTTTTACCTTCACATGTACAAAACATTTTCAACTTTCTTTTCCCCCTCGACCAACTAGATTCATTCCCCTTCTCCTTGGTGCTCCTCAATTTTTTCTATAACACACCCCCTCTTTTCCATTTCTTCTTCATCCTAACATCACCCAAACACCAACATCACCACCATCCTCTTCTTCCCCTTCGGTGAAACACACAACCACCACCACAACCACCATCGCCATCACCAACAACACTACTATTGCAACCTCTCTTCTCCCCTTCACCACCAATAACACCTTCATAACTCCCTGCACTCTCCATCCCTCCCTCTTCCTCTCCGTAAAACAGAGGCAGCAACCACACCCAACACCACCACCAATGCCGACACCACCACCATCGCCACCACCACCACCACCTCATCTTCCATTACCGACGGCAAAAAGTGGAATTGTGCCCTAGAGGCAATCAATTTGTTGTGACATTTATATTGACTTACTATTCATTATATTAGCGATATGGGGATATTTCATCATGAATGAATTCCTAAGAATATAAATGTTATATTCTCAAATATCCCTAGTCAAGTACTTCAGTTAATATGATGAATGTATTGCATTAAGACTAGTATGTGGGTAGATTGATATGGAGATATCAATTCTAACACATGGTTGTGCGTTAGGCGTAATGGAATACTGGAATGACCCACCACGAGAAGGCTTCATAAAAGTTATGTAAAGTCACAAGGGTTTCTCGAAGTAACAATGGTATTGTGGTGCTTAGACTTGAAGTCACTAGATACCCTTGTTGTGAAATCATGCTTTGATATTATCAAACACCGCGCCTTAGCCAGGTAACTATAAAGATAGTTTTCGGGCATGATAGAAAGCAAGTTTATAGATGGTAATGATGTAGAGAGGATTTGTCCATCCAACATAACGGGAGAAAATACCCTCGGCCACTCGAGGTGTAGTGCTCATAGAATGTCTGGACAGACTCAGATAAATTAATATGGTGTATTAATATTATTTTCATGGATAAGACTATTACCAGGATCGAAAAAACTATGGATTGGATATACGAGTGTGACTTGTATGTCAAGTGTCCAATCCGGATATGGAAACAAATGGATGGTACAATATGGTAATTTTGGTCACAAAGCTTGTGGAATTACTGACTATTTCTATTAGTTGGGTGGCATAGATGTCTTGCTAGAGACTAGTCTATGTTAGCAATTGTTACTACCAAGTATGTAGAAACCTATGGGGTCACACACCCTATGGATTAAAGCGGACTTTGGGATTAATTAGTAGCACTAATTAAATATAAAGATCAATACGCAACCACAAGTAAACTCATTATGACTAAATTTCAAAGTGGACTAACCCCGTATGGACATGATTAGGATTGGGGCTAATATGTAGTTAATGTGTTATTAAATATATGAGGGCACTCCTAGCTTATTTTATCATAATGTTGGATCATTATTCAGTGAGAGAACAAAGCAAGGAGAGAGAAGAGACCTAGGGCCGAAGCCCTAGGTCGTCCACCCCTACCCCGTTGGCCACCAAACAGGCGCGACCTAGTTTTGCGTGATATTCTTCTTCCTCCTTCTTGAAGTGAGCTAGCACAAGGCGTTACGAGGATCAGGTGCAATGCAAGGTTTGGATAAGCATAGAGACGTGGACACAGTTCCACATAAAGTGATCAATTCATCCAAACAAGGTACACGTGATCTTTATCCCTTACCATATTTATGATGTCTTGTCCTGTGATCCTTGAAGGGTCTTGAACATAGTTAATAATTGATTATTCCGCTGCATAATCGATATCGAAACCCTACAGTGGTATCTTAAAATAATACTACCAACAAGCATATCTTGACACGCAGGATATGAACTTAAAGGGTGTAGAAAAAAGAGTGAAGCATAGCGACCCTCTTTATATATTTATTTAATGTTTACACTCAGAAAAAAACTATGCATACTGGGTTAAAATGGCCTGCCATACAGGACATTATAATCTGCTATTTAATATGGATTGTTTTTTAACTTGTGTTCAACTTTTGCAGGGCTAGAACTTTGGTCACACCTGCATGACCAAATCAAAATCGATGAATAAAGCTATTGAATTAAGCTCTTAGATGGTTGAGATATTTCAGGAAGTTTGTTCCTAAAATCTCCCAGGTTGTTGCTGCCAGTTTGTTATAAACTGGATTTGAATTTCAAGTGACACAGATAGATTATCAATAAAGAAAGACAAGGGATATCAGACATGGGAAATCATCTACTCTTAAACCATCCAAACAGATTGAGAGCACAAAATTAAAGAAGATCAATCATCTCAATCATTCTAGACTTCTGAAGAACACTTCCAAGCTTCACTGCTTAATCTATTTTATGTGTTCTTCATTCTTGTGCTTTATCTGTGTAACTCATCAAAATTTCTATACCTCGTCAACTGTTAGAAGTTAGTTGTTTAAGTGAACAATATGAGGTTCTTATAGTTTCATTAGATTGTAGCTGGAACTACATAGGTTTGGAACCACAAGCTGTATAGGTGTAAGAGAGTTCACTTAGTCTTGAGATCTAGGGCTTAATATGTATTTAATAAGAAATTGTTTAAATCCTAGAGGGATAGTATCCCTCAGGAGGAGAGTAGGCCCATTGGTGGCTGAACTTATTAAGAAATCACTATGTTCTTTTGCTTTACTTTGCTGCAATTTATTCTGCTAACAAAACTTCTCTATACTCAGTACCTCCAAAGCTTTAGAGGATTTCCTGCTTCAAAGCTTTGAAGCTCCTGATAGTTTCAAAAAGTTTCAAACTTCTTTAAACTTATCCAAAGCTTTAAGAATCTACCAGTTCTCTGTGTTGAAGTATCAAGAGTTCAATTTTAGCAAAAGTTTGTATACTCTATTCAATGCCCCCATTCTAGAATATCTTGATTGTGTTTGGTACATGCATTACACACTTTAAATTGGTATCAGATCTTGGGTGACTATAAAGATCTAACCATCTTGACAATGAGTAGGTGATGGTGGATTTTCACAAGGAAGGTCAGCCAACAGACCTACACTGTTGTGTGGTGCAACTTTGTTCATTGGAAAGCATTGATGAATATGTTCATCATAGATCAGGACATGGAGCTATGGTCAATCACTCTGAATGGCCCCTTCATATTCTATTGTACTGCATATGGTATCAAAACTGTCATGATTTAAGAGGTTCATTCAATCGCTGAATTGGAGAATGCACCAAAGAACTATAAAGCTATGAACTTATTATATTATGCTCTTATAGCAGATGAGTTCAATAGAATATCTAACTGCAAAAGTCCCAAGGAGGTTGGCACAAACTTGTTGTGACATATGAAGGAACTAGTCAGGTCAAGAGGACCAAAACCAACATTCCTCGAAGGCAGTATGAGCTATTCAAGATGAATTCTGATGAATCCATCAAGGACATGTTCAAAAGGTTCATAGACATTGTGAATAACCTAGAGTCCTTGGGGAAAGCATTCTCTAATGAAGAAAATTTCAGAAAGATTCTAAGAAGCCTTCTAAAGCCAAGTGGGAACCAAAGACCACTACAATTGAGGAAGCTCAGGATTTGAGCCTTCTGAAGCTAGATGATTTGGAAAGCAAGCTGCTCACTCATGCGATATTTATGAAGGAAGTGGATGTTGATATGAATGACAACATAAATAACCTAGCACTCAAGTAAAAAAGACAATGAGAAATCTCAATGCCTTGAACAAGAAAATGATGATGATGACAAAGCTTTAGCCTTCATCTCTAAAGCTTTGACAAGAATTCTGAAAATGAAGAAAACTTTGCGAACAAGGACTACAAAAAAAGACAAGTCATGATCTTCAAGAAGCAAGGATCATAGAGGTAAGTATTCTTCACATTCACATAAATATTAAGTAATGAATTACTCTGAATGTTAAGATGCCGATCACCTGGTAGGAGACTGTCCACAAAAGAAGAAGAACATGAATCTTCGTAAAAAGGAAACTGACAACAGAAGGAAGAAAGTTATGGTTTCTTCATGGAGTGATTCTGATTCTTCAAGTGATTAAGATTCAGATGAAGAACAAGCCAATCTTTGTTTAATGGCTGAGCATGAAGAAAGAAACAACTCAGACAAGCACATTGAGGAAATGGTAAACAAATTACTTGTTGGTCCTATGCGAAGTTCTACTTGAAATCCTTAAAACAATGTTTTTAAATGAGGAAATTTATAGAATTGAGATTGATTCTTTAAAGGTAAAGGTTCATGAGCAGGAAGAAGAAAATATAAATTTGGTTATTCTCAGTAAGACTCTTGAAGTATCCAGGTAAAAATTGATAGTGACTTCTAAGCCTTAGACAGTAGGTTCAAAGCTTTGAAGACACTGGTAAGGGAAGTCGTAAATCAAATTATTCTTTTAACTGACAAGTTTGTGAATCTCAAACATCATTCAGATGATTTAGAATAACAGAGCACTTCCTTGACTGAGAAACTTCAAGAATTAAGAAAAGATTTATAAAGATTTGCAGGCTCGGAACATAACCTTAATCTCATGCTTGGAGGAAGTCTGAATTCTTTACAAAAAGGTGGAATTGGTTACAATCCAAATTTTCCAAAGAAGAACCAAAGCACCTTTGTGAAATCAGGATACATACATTCTCCAAAATTTCATTAATGTAGAAAATTTGGTCATGTCAAGCTAACTTGCCCATTTAGAAGGACATGACCTCACATAATGAGAATACCTATCCTTATCAGCCTAAGGGATAAGTGAAGTGTATTTGGGTTCCTAAAGGAATCAGAACACCTAATATGCTTAATTCTGCATATGAGTCCAAATTCTACACTTGGTCTTAGAGCCTGTTGAGGGATCAGACCACCTAATATGGTTGATTCAGCATATGAGTTCAAATTCGACACTTACACTAAAATCCCGTTGAGGCATTGATTGAATTTTGAAGGCTGTCACCAAGGATAAGGCTAAAAAGTGGTTTTTGGATACTGGTTGCTCCAGGCATATGAGTGGAAAGAAGTCTCTATTTATAGATTTAAAGAGCATACTGGAGGAACAATCACACTTGATGACAAGGACAAATGCAACATTATTGGTATAGGTAGTATTGGTAATGAATCTGCAAATTCTATTTCTTATGTTTATCTTGTAGATGGTTTGAAAAATAATTTTCTTAGTATCTCTCAATTATGTGATAAGGGAAATAAAGTTAGTATTGACAAGGAGAAATTTGTGGTGCAAGATGAGAAATCTGGAAATTGCATACTCACTACTCCCAGTTCATAATGTTTATGATATGAGTACTAACAAAGTTGCAGAAGAAAGCCTAAAGTGTCTAGAAGCTTTGAAGCGGGACTCAAAGATTTGGCACGGAAAACTTGGGCATATAAGCATGCACACAATGAAAAAGCTTATCTCAAAGGACTTGATAATAGGATTACCAGCTATGAGGTTTAAATATGACGAGATATGCAAGGCATGTACCTAGGGTAAGCAAACAAGGAGTTCATTCACGCAAAAGAGTAAGTTCTACTAGACCCTTAGAGTTGATGCATATGGACTTATGTGGTCCTAGGAGAGTTCAAAAACCCAAAGGTAAGAGGTATATGATTTTTGTGGTAAATTATTACTCGAGATTCACTTGGGTTCTGATTATTAGAGAAAAATCTGAAGCACTATTTGAATTCTCAAAGCTTTGTGAAGACTTTCAAACTTCAAAAGAATTGCCTATGGCATATGTTAGGAGTGATCATGGTAGAGAATTTGATCAACTTGACTTTATTTTCTTTTGTGCACAGCATGGCATCTTACACAACTTTTATGCACCTAGAACTCCTTATCACAATGGAGTAGTTGAGAGTAGGAATAAGACACTTGAAGATATGTCTAGAACCATGTTTCTTGAAAATAATTTGCAAAATAGTTTTGGGCAGAAGCTGTTAACATTGCAAACTATGTGCTAAATAGATGCTTGGTTAGGCTTATTTTGAAGAAAACTCCATATGAACATTTCAAAGGAAGAAAGACAATGTTTCTTATTCTAAACCTTTTGGTTGTACTTGTTATGTGCATAATAATTGCAAGGATAATCTTGGTAAATTTGATGCTAGAAGTGATAAAGGTGTATTTCTTGGTTATTCTCAATCTAGCAAACCATAAGAGTTTTCAATAAAAGAACAAGAGTTGTATAAGAGAGAATTCATGTGATTTTTGATGAAAGTTATGATGGCTTCTTTAGTGATAGTTTTGAAAATCTCAATATAATTATGTATGAAGCAAATGATGATATTGAGAAAGATAATAGCAGCAAAACTAATTTGTAGGAACAACCAAGAGTATCTCAAAGCTTTGAACAACCTTCTGAATAAAATTCTCAAAGCTTTGAGACTGGACTTCAAAGATCACAAATGTTTCAGCCACAGTATCAAGCTCTCAATGGCTTAAATAGATTACTGAAGAACCAGAACACTGGAAACCAAGAAAGGAATTCGAATATCTGTCTTCTCATCCAATAGACAATATCATCTCAGATCCAACCACTAGTACCCAGACCAGAAGAAAATTGAAGAATGTGTGTGCCTTCAATGCCTTTGTATCACTTGTAGAACCTAAGAATGAAAATGAGCCATAACAAGAAGCAGCTTGGATCGTTGCAATGGAGAATGAGTTGAATGAATCTGAGAGGAATAAGGTATGGAACTTGGTTCCTAGGCTAAAGACTCATTCATGTATTGGAACCATGTGGGTGTTCAAAAAAACAAGCTTGATGAGAATGGAAGATTGTCTGAAATAAAGCTAGACTTGTGGCATATGGGTATAATCAACAAGAAGGTATTGATTATGAGGATACATGTGATCCTGTATCAAGGTTAGAAGCTATCAAAATACTTCTTGCATTTGCATCACACAAACACATAAAGCTTTATCAAATGGATGTCAAATGTGCTTTCTTAAATGAATATGTACAAGAAGAAGTAAGTTCAATATAAAACACTGTTAATAATCTGCCTGATATGGAAATTACATAAAGAAACTGAAAAAAAAAGCAAAACAACTAAAAGGAAAACAACTAAAGCGCAGGAGCAGGCAGGGCGAAAATAACATCATAGGAGAAAGGAGTGTCTTCCGCAGGAGGGAGCATTGCTAATGGCATTACATCATAAACTGGAACCATAGCTGTTTCGACTCGTGCAACCCTTTTCTGAACCTTCCCTTTAATCTTTCCACCACATTGAATCTTCTTCGTTCTTTTGCCTTTACTTGTATTTCTTTTCACTTTCTTATCAGGGGATTTCATAACAAAAAATGGCTTCCCCAGTCTCTTGAAAGTGGTTGCAAGTTGCCTCATATCAGCGGGTGGGGGGGGGGGGATTAGTGACAGAGAAGGTAATTGTGTGTAGATCAGTGGCAAAATAGAAATGAGGTAGGGGATTTTATAGTGTTGATCCCCTGTAATAGTCCAATTGGTGGATTAAATGATCATTAATAGGAGAGGTGGGAGGACCGTGAACTGGCAAGCATTTGTGAAACCAAAGGGAATGCAGTTACAGATGCATGAAGCTGCATCAAGGAACTGGTTACAGATATATGCAACCGGGTCTGACCCATTGGGTTCTTACCACATTGTAAATGGGTTGGATCCTGTCAATTTAATAAAGAAGTATAATTTGAAGCAACCCATTTAAGCCCATTTTAACCACATTATATATGGGTTGTGTCCTGTATTTTTAATAAACAAGTATTATTTGGAGCAACCCATTTAATACATTAGTAATAAACAAGTATGATTCAAGTTTTGTATATGTATTGTTGTATTTTCAATTCTTTCTCACTACCATTGTTGATAATTTGATATCTTATAACCTAACTTGGGGATATCCCGTGCCCTCAGGGCACTATACTCAAATAATTCAAGAATTTATGACCTCTACCAAGACAAACGTACCACAACGACCGAACAACCACATTCTTATGAAGCAAAGTTTCTACTCTCGGCCAGTCTTTCCACGCTTAAAAATATGATACACATCAACACCACCACGTCTATCAAGCCAACTACAGTCCTATGTGGTATGAAATTCCCTAAAAACTGTATTGTGAATATGTAAGTTAACATCGCATATGCAACACTCCTAAAAAAAAATCTCAGCTAGATTGATTGCTTTGATCGGCGGCAAGAAATCTTGGTCATGCTGACCCTGAGCCCTGCAAATACACATGAATTGATGGTTAGTTTGACAAAAACATACACCATAAATGGTACAGAGTATAATATATACTCAAGCCTAAAAGAAAAAATAATCATAGACATGAAAATCCTGGAAGTCCCCAAAGACACCAATATACGACTAGAACTAAAGTGATACAATACCAGCAAATGCAGCTAAAACCGCGCCAGTTTTGGTTCAAGACACCAATATACGACTAGAACTAAAGTGATACAATCAATACCAGCAAATGCCGCTAAAAACTCGTCAGTTTTAGTTCAAGAATTTAACCGAATGTGTCCAGTCATAAGCAAAGTGTGTTTACTGTATCTAAAAACTTTACCTATCAAATAAGGCTGATTTACAGCCATTCTACTGAGTACCCTATCAATCATCCATCAACCTGAGAAAGGATGGTAATGAAAAATGCATACATCTAAAGCTTGTTACTGTATAATCTTATTTTTTTTTAAAAATCTATATTTACTTAGCTAATCTCATAAGCTGTTCAGTGTGGTTCAAAGGTAGTATGTATATATGCTTAACCATGTTAATAACTTCCTCTCATCTTTAACAACTACTTTACCAATTGGTATGATGAACGAACACGAGCTGAAAATGAATCAAGCTCATATTAAGGTTCTACAGATTTTTTATAGTAGAAAGGTTACCTCATCTCAAACACCCGATGGCGATATTTATGTCATTAAGCTCTAACTTTCTGATGTAATACTATGTCACTAACTTTCTCTCATAATGTCAATGATAATTTTTAGGCCCAAATCTAACTACACTGAAGAAGGAGCATAAGTGATCGTATGCTTAGAGGAAAAAAAATTATAGGCCTATTAAACTACAAATCAAGTTCAGTAATATAAATATATTGATTGTCTTTCAAACACTGACTACAAAATTTGGAAACAACATCATCAACACAACGCGTTAGACTAATGTTTCAAAGCCAAGACGAAGTTAATTTTAGACATTACTACACCTCAGGAAACGGAACACAAATTGAAAAATATGGGTAACAAACTAGGAACACGACAAACATGCACCACAATTTGGATAAGTTGCAATGGAAAACAAAGAGAAATTTCATTCAGGCAAGTTTCTGGTGGCAACATAAGTCAAGCTTGATGCTGGATTAAAAACATAGGCGGGTGACTTTGAGTTAGAGGGGAGATTAGAAATCATAATCAATTGGCAAAAAGTGAAGAAAGACATACATCGAATGATTCTCCATTCAACTATGCAGGTAGTTGTGTACACACCATGCCCGCCCATATATCAATATGTGAAGGAGAATACCAGCAATCACAATTATTCATTGAAAGTAGTAGCTATCATCTGAGGAAAAAAAAGACCTTCAACCTATCAAAATGGAATGCTACAGTGAATAGAATAGATGCTGGTTAGCATAAGACAAAAAAATTAATTGAAAAGAACTTCACAGGAGTGAAAAAACAATGCACCGAAAGGACCCGAGATTTGGGCAGGAACGAAAAGATAATCACTCTTGCAGAGTATCAATAAGAACATGTTCCACAATTCTGTCACAATATTTGATTTCCAAACAGAAATCTTAAGAAAATACTATCCAGTTATTGAGATAAAATATGTATCCGATTATTGATATGAAGTACCGAGAAATTTAGAACCACCCCGAAGGCATTAAGAAGAACAATTGCTCGAAAGAAGACGGCGTTAACATCACCAGATCCTCAAATCATCTCAAAAAACAATTGTTGTTGAGAAAAAAAAAATACCAAACAAAGTCCCTTGAAGACAATTATTTGCTATGATCCTGCAAACAAATCGGAAAACTTCGGCGGAGCGCTAAGAAACCCAAAAAAGCAATTTTCTACTGAAATAGAGCATACCGAATTTGAAATGAATGGCCGCATTAGACACATTGCAGAGAGGAGTTTGACAATCTTGTTAGAGGAGAGTTTAAAGAATTAGATTAATGGCGGAGTTAGGCGCCGGTACTTCCTCTGTCCGAAAGAGGAGTTTGACGATCTCGTTTTCCAATGTCATCTTTTTTTGGTTGTAATCGAAACAATGGTTACCAATTGCGAATCCATGTAAGCAAAAAGAAAAACTTAAAATTAGGATTCAATTGATGAAAAAGAACATAGCAGATCGGTGTTACAGACGGGTAGCGTCGTTTACATCAGAGGAGGCTGACGAAGAAGAAGAAGAAGAAGAACGATGAAATACCTAGACTGTCGGAGCGGAGGAGGCTGAGGATTAGGGTATAAAATTAACCCCCAATTTGCGAAATCCATACATCGTGCTCGACGGCGCGAGCGACGGCGATGGCGAGTGCGTCGGCTATGCGACGACGATGTCGTACCTGGAAGTTGTTCCCAGAGGGAGAACTGAAATCGGAGACGCCGACGTGATTGGGAGACGAAGTGAGAAGGTGGAGGGTTCGTGGGCTGCTTCCCAGGTCGCGCGTGAGAATATATATTTTTTTGTTATATTTTTGAACTGTAACTTAGTGGTAGTTTTGTTCCCCTAAAGTTGGTATGATATAATGGTTGGGGATGATTTAATCCATCTAACGGCTGAAAAGTAATGAGTTAGTTAAACCATGATTTTTTATAGGATATATATTGATTCATGAAATAAAATTGTTTGATGTTGCTGTGTCAGTTTATGTTCATGTTTTAGTCGTAAATTACTATTTACCCTTTGCTTAATAGTGTCTTATTCTAATTACTTTGTACCTTTTGTAGTCTGGTATGGATTGTCTTCAAGACTGTCCCAACCTATCCTGAAATTTCATGAACTGGCCCATGTGGGTTGCTGCCCGACAAATCGGTGAAACCCCAAAATAATACCGTGGAATTGTGAATTATATGGTGTTGGTTTGTAGTTGCACCGGCTTGCTACGCGCCACCCAGTGGCCAGTTCTCTAAATTTGAAGATACTTCGGACATCATGTGAAGCCAGAAACAGCGAGACCTATGTTGTGGTACGTCTTCTTTCCTTTTCAAGCATCATGTATTCTCTGTAGTACACATGTTGGTTATATACATCATTGACTATGACTAGCCCTGTTGTGAAATTGAGCTTAATTGTGTACATGTAGATGTGTTCCTCAGTTAATTTGAGCTTTCCTTCACAATCAAATTGTTAGTTTGTCTTCGTACTGTTTTTCCGGGTTCCAGTTTAATGGATTGATTTTTCAACCCAACAGTTAAATAAATACCATTGAAACATCCATTAAGTTGCCTTTCAACAATGAGAAAATGGAACTGCGTAAGTAGCATGACTGAGCTTGGGCGACTGCGGCACCGCTACGGCTCTGGCTAACATTATTGCTCTGTTCCCCAACCACCATGTCCAGGCGACGTCTCTATACGATCCTCAAACTTCATGAATTGTCGCGGGTGGGTGGTTGACGAAAGTGCGTATCAAATAGGGGAAAATACCCATGGTATTGTCAATTCTATGGTGTTTTGGTTTGTAGTCGTCCCTGTTTGATAAACACATCGGCCAACCACCGAGACGAGGCGGTTCATGAAGTTTGAGGATACTTCAGAGATCGTCAAGCCCTAACGAACGGACAAGTGACATCATCCAGAGCCGTTACAGTGCCGAAGTTGCCCATGCTCTCTAAGGCTGTTTCAAATTCCATGTTCTCTTGTTGAAACGCGACTTCAAGGGTGTTGGACTGGTAATTATCAATTATTGGATTCGTTTTGCTAGTCGCTATCTTTAACAAACCCTGCATATTGAATTTACAGGTTAGTTTTCCCTCAAGTGTTAGGTTGGATTGCCCGCATTTTAGCAAACTAACCAACATTTAAGAATCTTATCGTTGTTAAAGTCTAGTAAATTATTGCATTTTGTGCTTTCCAAATATACCGGAGAATTGAAACCATAAAATACCTTAAATGTCTACATGTGGCTGTGCTATACGATGTTATTCCGTAAACTTAAAATGCTATATGTTCTAATTATGTACTATTATCTTGTTTAGGTTTATCCAAGCTTTGGCATGTGCACATTATGGTGACTGTTTTGGCGTAGCACGGAAATGTGAAGGCGGAGCCCCCGGCTTCGAAGCCATTTTGTCGCACTTAGGGAGATACAGGTAGAGGTAAAGCTAGCAACAGAAAGATGAGATGTATTATTTTGTAACTTCAAGAAAGATAGCTAGTATAGGTTTGGTATAATGCGTAGAGTATATGTTTTCGTCTACTCTATTGGGCTTTTACATTTGGGGTAAAAGATTGGCGATGTAAATTTTTTGGACACAGACACACTCACACACACATATTGATGTTTTTGAAATGTGTTGTGTGTTAGTTCAAGTTTAGTAGGTGTGTCTTGTGTTGGTTGTGCCTGAAAACACAAGGCTTTGTGTTGGTTGTGCCTAAAAATAAGCTACAGGTTGGAAACCTCCAGCTATGATCTGGAATGGTTGCAGGGCATACCTCAAATGCGGCGAGAATTTAAACTTGCTTTATTAGTTATCAACAAAAAAAGACGAGCGTTTATTTACTTGCCGTACAAAATAACACTCAAATACGGCAACAATAGGTTAATATGGCTACACTTTTGCCGTAAAACATATCACATAAACTGCAAAATTAGATCCTTTTACGGCAAAAAAATTGCCGTAGATGGCAGCCCAAACACTGCGAGATGAAGACACTGTCGCCATATATATTTTTTCATAAACGGCGAATTTACTCTCGTATTTGAGTATCAAATACGGCGAGTGTGCTTTTTCGGCGATCGTTTTTCTTTCCACATAGTATTAACGTCAAAAAACCTCACAGCCAAGCCATTTTTCACCGTTTAAACACTAAACGGCGAGAAAAACTATTTAAACTGCGGTTTTTTATCGTCGCATTTCAGTACATTTCTAGTAGTGCACCTTGTCTATATATGTATTCAGACATAGGCCTTGCACCTTCCTCGATCTATCTCTATAGACCTTGATACCAAGTATACAAGCTGCTTCCCCTAAGTCCTTCATGGACAAACACTTTCCTAGCCAATCCTTCACAGATTGCAGCATAGGAATGTTGTTTCCATTGAGAAGTATGTCATCAACATACAAGACTCGAAAAGCAAAAGAGCTCCCACCAACCTTCTTGTAGACACAATATTCATCTTCGTTCTTAATGAAGTCAAGCTCTTTGACTGCTTCATCAAAACATCGATTCCAACTCCTAGAAGCTTGCTTTAATCCATAAATGGATCGTTGTAGCTTAGAGACTTTATTTGCATGCTCTGGATCTACAAAACCCTCAGGTTGTGTCATGTACAGATCCTCGAGGATTTTTCCGTATTGAAATGCTATTTTGACATCCATCTGCCACTTCTGAGAGTCAGGCCCTTTAATGGCCTCTACATAGGTAGTAGGCTCAATATCTCTGGCTCCTGGCGCACTCTAATGGACCTACGAAGTTCTTGTGTTACAAGAACAGGTTCCTCCACAACATTTTGTGGTTCTTGTTCATGTTCCATAGCAGGATCAGTAGTTTGTGGTTCTTTAATTTCTTCAAGTTCAACAGTCCTCCCACTTGCTTCTTTAGAGACAAATCTCTTTCTAGAAACACGCTGGTCCGAGCAACAAACACTTTGTTCTCAGTTGGATTGTAGAAGTCATACCCTTTAGTTTCCTTAGGGTATCCCAGTAACTTACACTTATCCGACTTAGGCCCGAGTTTGTCTGATTTTAACCATTTCATATAGACATCGCAGCCCCAAATCATCATGAACGACACTAAGGGACGCCTCCCACTCCACATCTCATGTGGTGTCTTCATGACCGATTTAGATGGAACACGTTTAATGGTGAAAGTTTCACACAATAGAGCATAGCCCCAAAAGGACAATGGAAGATCATTTTGACACATCATAGATTGAACCATGTCCAACGGTGTTCGATTCCCCCTCTCGGACACGCAATTCCATTCTAGCATTCAGGGTGTAGTGAAATGGATCATAATCCCACACTCACTAAGATAGTCGTCAAACTATTGGCTTAAGTATTCTCCTCCACGATCCGATCATAGAGAGTTGATACTATTGCCAAGTTGATTTTGTATATCATTCTTGAATTATTTGAACTTTTCAAAGAATTCGGATTTGGCCTTCATAAGGTATACAAATCCATGTCTACTGAAATCATGAGTAAACGTAATGAAGCAGACATAACCACCCCTGGTTGGCATGGAAAATGGCCCACATACATCAGTATGCACGAGTGCCAATTGCTCACTAGTCCTTTCACCTTTCTTAATTATAGGGGAATTTGTTATTTTTCCAATAAACAAGCCTCACATGTATCATATGATTCAAAATCAAATGAGTCTAGAAATCCATCCTGATGGAGTCTAGATACTCGTTTCTCGTTTATATGGTTTAATCGGCAGTGCCATCGATAAGCAGGATTTAAATCATTCATTTTAATCCTCTTGGTATTTATGTTATAGACATGATTATTTAGATCAAGGATATACAATCCATTAAAAAACTGCGCACTACAATAGTGAATACTATCAAAATTTGAGCAACAATTGTCCTTTATTGAAATAGTAAAAACTTCCTTGTCCAAAAATGAAATAGAAATAATGTTTCTTCTCATAGCAGGCACAAAATAGCAATTATTTATTTATAAAATTAATCCTTAAGGAAGAGACATTTCGTACATGCCTACAGCTGATGCAGCAACCTTTGCTCCATTCCCAACGCGGAGATCTATCTCCCCTTAAGCCAATCTTCTACTTCTATTTACAGCATATTTCGACAAATGTGAGATCCACATCCGATATCGAATACCCAAGATGAAGAGTAAGAAATATAAAAATCTATAACAAAATACCTGGTGGTGGTTGAATCACTATTCCAAGCCTTTTATCCTCAAGATACTTTCGGCAGTTCCTCTTCCAGTTTCCAGGCTAACTGCAGTAGTGACAATCACCCTTAGTCAAACCCTTGGCAACTCCAAAAACAGGTTTAAGAGCAACTTCCTTGGATTTAGCAACTGCCTTGCCTTTTCCTTTGGAGTTAGAGGCAAACTTTTTGCCCTTCCCTTTATGCACCATCATTATAGCCTTGACCTTTCCCTTATTGATGTTTTGTTCCACTGTCCTTGACATATTGAGTAGATCTGGCAGAGGTTTCACGATCTCGTTCATGTTAGAATCCCTTCATAAGATGATTCACGGGAACGCCGACTGCTTTTCCTAGTTCATGATAAGCTGTCCATAACTCTCATGCAAAGATTGCAAAACGACATCTGTGGCCAACGCTTGACCCACCGGAAACCCTAGACGCGCAAGATTCTCCAAGTACCCGATCATTCGGAGTACATAAGGTCCCAGGAGTACATGAGGTCCCACTGGGTTTCCCTTGGACATATGACATTTGAACAATGCCTCGGAGACTTCATACCTCTCTACCCAACCCTGCTCTTGGAAGAGCTGGTTCAAGTGTGCGATCATATCGTACACAACCATGTTCCATGTTGCTTCTAGAGCTCAGAGGAAATGGTGCAAAGCATCAGACAAACCGCATCATTAGCATCGTCAACGAACTTTTGATGTGTATTTAGGGCTACAGGGGAATTATTCTCTGGACCCTCATAAACTTCTTCCTCTAGAGTGTACATTTTATTTTCCTGCTTGATAACGATTCTCAAGTTCGTGTACCTGTCTAGGAAGTTGGTTCCTGAAAGCCTGTCCTTCTCAAGGACAGAGAGTAGGGAGTGTGATGAACTCGATGAGTTGTTTGCCATTAGAATTCTACAATAGAGAAATATATAAGTTTTAGTATTTAGTGAATTAATAACTATATTTAATAATGGCTATATTATTAAACATAGCTCCCACTATTTTTCTCGGATTAATAACCCTCAAATATTAATGCGTAAAATATCATTATATTTTCTAGTGGGTGCCAAGATCCATATTTGAATTCTATTGAGCTTGCTTTGTCAAGTCACCCAAAATGAGTTATTTAGGTAGGAACAAATTCCAATTGCATCCTTATGCAACTCTTGGTTCAAGTGGGCAAATAACTCTTTTTTTATCATTCCCATGAATAATCCCAATTGTTTTCTTCTAGGCCTTTAATCTTATTAAAATCACTCAGTTGCGTCCAACCTCTTACTTAAACAATTGAACACTACTTGTTTGTGCCATCCAACACAATCATGACAAAACAAGTCCCCTTGCTTTGGCACGCACGAGCTTCATAATCATGATCATGAAGAGTGTTTAAATAATGAGAAGGAAAAAACACAATATTTTAATTGAGGAATTTTCCTTTTTCAATTTTAATTGTGCTGTTGACCCATATAACCTGATCTACTTATTTTGAGTTGGGCTAACTCACAAATAAAATATATGGGTTGTTAATGATCTTATTATCAATTTTGCATGCACCAACCATACACCAACAATAAATAACAAGAGATTAAAATGAACAACCTCAAAAGAAAAACATAACGTGATATGGATATGGCCTCTAAACTAAGATATTCTCAAGTCAATGACAATATCCATGAACCCTAAAAAATAGGAAGCTCATCTCCATGTGCCTCCATCTTTTGGTCCATGCTCCATAGCTCTTGTGTATTTTAGCCTTCTTGTGGTCCTTCGTTTCTTTAGGTTTCTTTTTCTCCATGTCTTGACTAATATCTAATTTATTTAACTCTAGCTAGCATCTACACTAAATAAAAAAATCTCACAAGTTGAGAAAAAAAACCGGTTCAAAGACGGTAAAACCTAATTAACTACTAAATTAATTTGATCAGCTCGCATGTCGTAAAAGAAAACCACAAAATAAACATTCACGAAAAACCACAACCTGAGACCATATCCAATCACCATGCAATAAGCACTTAAATAGTTAAAATCTAATTTTAACGCGCTTGGTCAATTTTTAATTGTTTTTGGATGTTCTAGGGTCAAAACAGTCCAATAGGGCTCGGTAGGCTTGGCCAAAGCTCTAAAGGACCGCCACAAGCCGTAGGGGCCGGCCGGCCCTAGGCTGCACGGTCAACCCGCGCGCCTAGGCTTGATCGGCCCTAGGCCGTGTGGCGTCTTGGGCAGGAAGGGGGACGGTCCCAATGGGGGCCGATCCTCCTTGTGGTAGTTGTTTCCAAAACAACTCATACTACTTGTTGCCCATGTTTAGTTGTATCCATGTTTGAAAAATCTCTTTTCCAAGCATGTGCCCAAACCCTAGCCACCAAGATCTAAAATTCAAATCATATGTGATTCAAATTCATTAATCTTTACATACCATGTAAATTTAGATCTTATTTGAATATGCTTGATTTGTCTGTTTTACACAATTAACAACAATTTAAAGTGTAAAAAACATAAATCGTAACACAAAAACTCCGTTATGCTCTACGACTTGTGGCTCTGATACACTGTAGGGTTTTGATAACGGATACGTAGCGGAATGAACATAAATTAATCTGTTAAGGACCCTCCAAGGATCACAGGAAGAGACATCATAACGATAGTAAGGGATTAGTTTCAAAGTACCTTTCGGATCTCCTTTGATGACTTCACACGTGAAATTGTGTTCACGTCTCTATAGCTAGACTACTCCTAGGCTAGAACCCGGATCTTCCAACACCTTGTGCTAGCTAGGAACGATGGAAGAAGAAGAAGAAGAATAAGATCACGCAAGGAATCACCAAAGAGGGGCTCGGGCCCTCTTTGTGGCCAACGGGTAGGGGGCGGACAAAGGGGGTGGGACAACCTCCTTTGTTTTTTCTCTCTCTCCTTTCTTTTCTCTCCCACTCAATGTGTTATGAGCATTAGTTAGTGGGAAGGAAGCTAGGAGTGTCCTTTATATAGTTCAAAAACTCCTTGTTTGACTGCATAAAAGCCCATATCATAATCATGTCTATACTCGGATTAGTCGAACTTGCAAATTAGTACCACTAAGTTTGCAAGATATTGCTTATTGATCCTTCTAATTAATTAATTATATTAATTACTTCCCTAGTCCGGTCTAATCCATAGGGAGTGTGAGCCCATAGATTTCTACCTAGTTGGTAGTAAGAATTTACTTACATGGAGCGGCATCTAGTAAGGCATCCATGTTACCCAACTAATATAAATATTCATCCGACATACCGTGTGCAAGTATTATCTCATCCCTTTGTCTCTATATCCATATTGGAAACGAGACATACAAGTCACACTCGTATATCCAATCCATAGTTTCTCGATCCTTGGAATAGTCACATCCATGCACATCAATATCCTATATTGATTTATCTGAGTCTCGCCAGATATTCTATGAACACCATCCCTCGAGTTGCCGTGGATATCTAATCCCATTATTTAGGAGGGAAACATCCTATCTACACCACTTCCATCGCTAAGCTTACTCCTTTATTGTATTCGACGAACGCCTTTATTACTACCCAGTTACGGTGTAGCGTTGGACGATGTCAAAATACAATATTCCACAACTAGAGGATCTAGTAACTTCAAGTCTACGAATGACAATACCGTGGTAACTACGAGAATCACTTGTGACTTTACATAATGTAGATAGTGCTTTCTGAGCTAGCAGATCTTGGCCACGTGGCAACCATCCAGCACACCATATTGTGCTCCACACACACTGGATTACCACCCGCGCTGATCCATGTAGGGGCTGCGAGACAGGGCCCTCGCATACCACTGCACGGGACTTGTAGGGACTTAGTGGTTTGGAGGCTAGAGTAAGTCCTGTCGCGTGCGAGCCAAGCCCGCACGCGACATTTAGTAACTGCTTTTGAGAGATTTATGGCACGAGCTCCATAAACCCGGTCAATCCGGTCAAACCCGGTCAACCGCATAACGGTTCCGGTATTCGCGCATAACGTGCTGTAACGGTCCCTATATAGGCGGACAAACGTGCCATTGCGGTTAAGCTAATTAAGCCGCCATTAATGGGCGCATTAACCACACTGCAACGGTCACATTCTCCGTTATATATAGGACGTTAACCTTTCCATACAAAGGAGAACACACTAGCCATACGCGGAAGCTCTGCCAAACCTCTGTCTCTCTCTCAGACATTACTACTGCCTTACTCTCTCCCTACACACAACCCAACTCTTCCTGTGCTATCTATGATCCTCTACTTACGGTGTACACGGAGGTCTCCCCGCCGGAATCTCTTGTGCACATTTTGGTGAACCCGACGTGAACCTACCAACAAAAGCAACCATGTCTCAGGAGGATGATGTCAGCAACAGATCGCCTTCCACCGAAGCCGCCTCGGGAGAGGAGACCCGCCGCACTCCTACGACCCCCGGTGAGGCACCGACGCTAGAATCCTTGGACTCCACCATCCAAGGTCAGGCGAAAGCCCTCAAAGCTCAATCTGCGCAGCTAGAACGGATCATGGCTGTATTGGGGACTCTTGCACCGAACCCTGCGCAAGCCACCGCCGTCTCTCAGGGAGGAGGAGCCTCTAGCGCTCAAGGATTGGGAGTGTCAACCATACCCCCCAACCCTAATCTGCAGACTCCACCAGCAACTACGCAACTACCCTCGATTCAAGGGTCGACGGCTCAAATGTTGCCCCTCACGGCTCACACCCCTCAGCCTCCGGCCTTAATACCTAATCCGGCCTCGCGATATCCCTTGCCTCCTCCAGCGGCAATCTGGGGTAATGTGAACACTCAATACGTCCCCAATCCTCCTACGGCATATGTGTCGCCTCCGCCTTCGGCGACCCCTCCGCCTGCTACCGATGGAAACACCCCAGAGTGTATGACGTCTCTGCAGAAGCGTATAGACACCATTCTGGCTCACCAATCATTCGCGGATACCATCATCCCAAAGCTAGACAACGATCCACCCATCCCGCGGGAGATCTATCTCATGCCAAACCCGGTTGGGTACAAGGCTCCTAAATGGGATAAGTTCGAGGATGTCAATGGAAACGCTCATGAACATGTCATGCGTTTCAACGATGTCATGGGGCCGTATGGAGCTGATCCCAAACTGCTGATGCGAGAATTCTTGAAGTATTTGGGAAACGTGGCATACAAGTGGTACAGGACGTTGGAAGCTGGGTCCGTCAAGACTTGGGACGATATGGTCCAAAAGTTCTACACCAAGTTCTTCCAGATGGAAGAAAAGGTGACAATGATCCACCTCTCGCGGATGTATCAGAAGCACGAAGAGGACGGGATAACTTTCATCAAGAAGTTCAGGGCGAAGTCCTTGGAGTGCAAAGACCCGATGCTCGAAAGTCGGCTTGTAGAGATATGCCTGCAGTGCATGCGAGATGAATACAAAGGTATGCTCATCAACCTGCAAACGCCCACGTTTTCTAAGCTAATCGAATGCACGAAGAACATCGAGCCTATAGTTGAGAGGCAGAAGAAGAAAAACGCTCCGGAGCGATCCTCGAGCGGTACCACCTACAAGATCGGGAGATTCAGTTACAAGAGGGGACGCGAAGCTGAGGTCAATACAGTTTCACCCCAGAAGCAGGCGAAGATTGTGAACTTCGACGTACCACCTCTGCCATGTTCGGTGGAAGAGGCAAGCGACCTCTGCAGACAGTGGCGCAAGGACGGTGTCCTACCGCCGCTCGAGAAGGCACCCTCCAAGGAGATGGTAAGTGACCCGAAGTGGTGCGAGTACCACGGCAAGGTCATGTATCCCACAGCGGACTGTAAGAAGCTCAGGATTGTATTCAACCAGAAGATGAAGAATGGCGAGCTGATCGTCAGCGATCACAGGAAGGATGTGCGCAATAATCCACTTCCTGCCCATGCGGAGCCATACTCGAAAGGTAAAGAGGTCGCTATAATCTCGATTGTGGATCAGGAAGAAGTCGCAGAGCATGGTCTACACATCATTGCCGAAGTCCATGATGACGAGGACTACAACGTAGACACGGAGGACGAACGTGCCGACCGGATGAAGGGGTCGCACGGCTTTAGCAGATTCTTCGACGAGATGAACTTCTCCGAGAAGTGCCAGACAGAAATGACGAAAGCAATCTTGAGGATAGCAGAGGACTAAGAGGAGGATCTTGTAGTCTCCAATGGGAAGGTCGTCGGAGCGTCTCGCTCTACAGAAAAGATTATGACCTTCTCCGCCAGCGACAAAAAGACAGATGCGAGCCACCAGAGGCCCCTGTACGTGACGGCCATCATCAATGGCATCGATTTCAAAAGAGCATTCGTCGATGGAGGAGCAGCGGTCAACGTCGTTTCGCTCCACACGCTGAAGCTAGCAGGGATCCCCGAGTACAAGATTGTCAGGCGTCCATCTCCGCTGATGGGATTTGGAAGCGACTCCAGAATGACGATTGGATGGATCCGCCTGGGCGTTCAGATCGGCAAAATCAAGTGCTCAGCAAAGTTCTATGTCATAGATGCGAACACTACGTATCACATGATCATAGGTCGAGCTTGGATTCATCGCTTTGACGCGGTCCCTTCAACAGCTCACCAAGTCATGAAAGCTATCTGGAACGACAGAATAGTCGAGATACCGGCTTCAACGAATCCATTCAACATGGATGAAGCACATCTCAGCGAGGCAGTGTGGTTCACCGAGATGGCGGACGAGCAAACACCGGGACCATTCAACCCTACTCCTTTACCCCTATGGGAAGATATCAAGGATCAGTCACCCGCGGGCATGATGGTGACAAGGGAGGATGCCAAGGAAAAGCCGTCCACGCGAGAAGAGGCGCCGCGAATCGCTTACCAGTGAAAGAACGTGTATACTCTGAAGAGAATAGCAAAGCATGACCCCGAAGGCAAGGAGATAGAGAGTTTCTACGCCAACGGGAAGAAATGCTATCGCATATGAAGGTGCGCGGGGATGTCCTCACGCGGGCATGGGGATATCCCTGGGCAAATCAACCAAATCGAGCGGGTTGCGGTATCGGAAAAGTCAATGCAGAGCACTCCAGATGAGAAGCTCAAAGAAGCACCCGAATGCACGGAAGACAGACCCAGACCACAGAAGCAAGAGCTAAAGGAAGTGTTCCTCAGCCCGAATGAGGAAAAGAAGAGGCCAGTCTTTCTAAGTGCGGACCTCACAAGTGAGGAGGAGCAAGGACTATTGCAGCTCCTGACTGAGTACAAAGACGTGTTCGCATGGGAGTATGATGAGATGCCCGGACTGGACACAAGCATCACCATGCACCGTTTAGACATCATCCCGGGCTCTAAGCCGATAAAGCAGAGCACAAGAAGCTTCGGGCCGGAGCTTAATGTGAAGATCAAGCAGGAGATTGTCAAACTCCTGGACGCCAGATTCATAGAACCGAATCACCATCCCACATGGCTGGCCAATATCGTGCCGGTGGTAAAGAAGAATGGACAGCTTCGCATCTGCGTGGACTTCCGAGATCTCAATCGATTCTGCCCCAAGGACGATTTTCCGCTCCCCAACATCGATTTGCTTATAGATTCGACAGCGGGTCATCGCATGTTCAGTTTCATGGACAGCTTTAGCGGGTACAACCAGATCAAGATGGACCCTGAAGATGCATGGAAAACCGCATTCATCACCGCAGTGGGAGTGTTCAACTACGCGGTAATGCCCTTTGGTCTCAAAAATGCAGGTGCAACCTACCAGCGGGCCATGATGGCCCTATTCCACGACATGATGCACAAAGAAGTGGAGTTCTATGTAGATGACCTCGTGGTTAAATCCAAGCAGGAGGCAGATCACCTGGCAGATTTGCGGAAGGTGTTCAACAGATGCAGACTCTTTCAGCTGAAGATGAACCCTATGAAATGCGCATTCGGGGTAACGTCAGGGAAATTCTTGGGATGCGTGGTACATCGCCAAGGAATCGAGCCTGACCCTGCGAAAGTTTCAGCCATCATCAGCATGACTCCGCCGCATGACCAGAGTGCCTTGAAGACATTCTTGGGGAAGCTATCGTATCTGCGAAGACTCATCCCAGCGATTGCCGAGATTACTTTCTGCTTCAGTAATCTTCTCAAAAAAGATGCCGCATACAACTGGACCCCGGAGCACGAAGCTGCGTTCGGGAAGCTGAAAGAACTGCTGACGTCTTCAAAAATAATGATCGCACCTCAGTTGGGGTCACCGTTTTTACTGTATATGACGTCAACCAGGAAATCCGTAGGAGCAATTTTGGCTCAGGAGTACGAAGGTCAAGAAAGGCCCATCTACTACATCTCTCGCATTGTGCAGCCCGCAGAATCAAGGTACACGGACATTGAGCGTCATTGCCTTGCCCTATTCTTCATAATAGAAAAGTTGAGACACTACTTCGCGTCGCACAAAGTGGTGGTGGTTACAAAAAGTGATCCCATACGATATCTGCTAACTCACACTTCTCCTGGAGGAAGATTGGCAAAATGGTATATGACCATTTCCCAATTTGATATCACATGCGTTCGGCCACGGGCGATCAAGTCGCAGGCGGTAGCGGATTTGTTGGCGCAGTTCCCTGACAACAGTCATGAGCCCGTGATCGAACAAGAACTCGAGGGACCTGAAATCTATGCAATCGATGTACCCTATTGGACGCTCCATTTCGACGGTTCGTCAACGAGGAAATGCGGAGGCATTGGGATAGTCTTGACCAAACCAGATGGAGAGGTCATACAGATGTCCGCCAAGCTTGATTTCGCAGTTACTAACAACGAAGCGGAATATGAAGCCCTTATAGCAGGACTTCGTGCAGCGAAATCTTTGGAAGTAAGCAATCTGACGGTCATGGGAGACTCCAAGCTGATCGTCAAGCAAGCCTCGGGCGAGTACGGTTTGAAGGAGATTAACCTTCTTTCCTACCAGACTTTGGTACAAAAGCTAGTCAGCAATTCTGCGACGTTAGGTACGAGCACAAGCCCCGAGCGGACAACAGACATGCAAACGCTTTGGCAACCTTGGGATCCAAGGTTAGTACGGACAAATTTCCCGCAAGAATCTCAATCGAAGTGCGAACATCGTCGGCGTTAACAGAAGACGCGTGCGACGATGAACGCATGGACGATGCGGACTGGAGAAAGGCAATCTTACGAGCCATCGCAGAAGGCACAAGCAGCGAGAGCTGGGCACTCACAAAGGGATATTGTATACATGACAACACCCTTTACTACAAGGGCCCTGGCGGAATACTCATGCGATGTGTTTCCGAGCAAGAGGGACAATTGCTGCTAGAGAAGATTCATCAGCACGCGTGCGGAGAAAGTGAAGTGTCAATCTATCGAAAAGCTCAGAGATATGGCATGTACTGGCCTGACATGTCAACAGCCGCAGCACTAATATAGGGAATGTGCGAGAGTTGCGCACTGATCAAAGATTCCTTACTCATTGCTCTAACCGACGATGATGCGGATTGGAGGAAACCACTCTTCGATTTTCTCACCCAGGGCACCGTACCCGAATCGAGAAAAGAAGCTGAGAAGTTGAAAAGGAAGGCATCCCGATACGTGGTACAAGAGAACATACTTTGGCGAAGAGGTCATGAGGGAAACTTGCTGCGATGGCTAGACGGCAGGGAAGCACAAGAAGTCATGGACCATTCTCATCAGGTGGAACACCAAGGAGGTGCGAAATTATGCAAGCAACTCCTCTCAATTGGATATTTCTGGACCACGATGGAGGCTGATTGTCGCACCAAAGTACGCACTGCCAGGAGTGTCAATTCAAAGGAAACCTAGTGCACGCTCCTGCTGTGGATCTACATGCATTGGGAACGCCATGGCCATTTCACACATGGTCGTTGGATTTCATTGGTCCCATCCGACCTCGCATGGAATCATTTTATTCTCACCGCAACTGAGCTGTTCACCAAATGGGTGGAAGCGATACCACTGAAGACGGCAAATGCGCTAGGTGTGGTCTATTTCATCCAAGAAAACATTATATGCAGGTTCGGAATACCCAACACCATCCTTTCAGATAATGGTACTCCTTTTGTTAATCGCCAGGTGGCTGCGAAGGTAGCAGAATACAACATCAGGCAGATATGCTCCACCCCCTACTACCCGAAGGGGAATGGGCAAGCAGAAGCGACCAACAAGACGCTGTTGAGAATCTTAAGCAAGATGGTCGCAGATGACCACAAAAAGTGGGCTGACTCTCTAAGCATAGCCCTGTGGGCCTACCGGACTTCTCCAAGGACACCCACAGGGGTTTCACCATTCCTCCTATGCTATGGGGCTGAGGCTGTGGTACCTGCGGAGGTGAAAGTTAATTCGGCAAGATTGGCCTTCCACGCATTGTACGACAACCAACGCGATCATGACTTAGTCTTACTGGAAGAAAAGCGAGAACAAGCTAAAAGGACCAACAAGCGATATAAGGAAAGGATCGCTCGTGCGTACAACAAAACAGTCCAACATAGAGATTTCGCAGTTGGAGATTTGGTCCTGCACGCATCCGACCATTGCATGCGAGAAGCGGCTTACCCAAATTTCGTAGCCAATTGGGAAGGACCCTTTGAAGTCACAGAAGTCTTTGACAGTGGCTACTGCAGCATACGGAGGTTGCACGGAACGACCTCAACCCCAAGCTCAGTCAACATGCGCTGGATTAAGAAGTACTATCCTTGACTTCTCTCATTTTATGCGTTTTATTACAACGTTGCCTTATGCCTTGTATAGCTATGATTCGCGCAATCTTCTCTCCCACATGAGAGAATTGTAATCTCATCTCTCCCGTATGAGAGTACTATAATAAAAGGCTTCTCCCAAATGAGAAGAACTTCATACTTCTGGATTTTTATATTGCTTCATTTGGTTTATACTTCTGGCTTTTTACTATTAGCAAAAGCCTATCTGTTATGATAGCAACCTACGCAAATGCGATCTTAATTGATCTTCTAAGCCTATCTGTGACGATAGCAGCCTACGCAAATGCGATCTTAATTGATCTTCTAAGCCTATCTGTCACGATAGCAGCCTATGCAAATGCGATCTTAATTGATCTTCTAAGCCTATCTGTCACGATAGCAGCCTATGCAAATGCGATCTTAATTGATCTCCTAAGCCTATCTGTCACGATAGCAGCCTATGCAAATGCGATCTTAATTGATCTTCTAAGCCTATCTGTCACGATAGCAGCTTATGCAAATGCGATCTTAATTGATCTTCTAAGCCTATCTGTCACGATAGCAGCCTATGCAAATGCAATCTTAATTGATCCTCTAAGTCTATCTGCCACGATAGCAGCTCATGTGAAAACGATCTTAAGTGATCTTTTAAGCCTATCTGTTGCGATAGCAACATTATGTAACATGATCTTAAAATGATCTTTTAAGCCTATCTGCGAATACGATTTGAAAATCGTTGTTAAGTCTATCTATTATGATAGCAACATTATGCAAAATGATCTTAAGTGATCTCCAAAGGCCTATCTGATGAGATGGAACTTGCACTTGAGTCTAAAAGCAAATCACAAGCCCACCTGCCAAGATGGCACAGCTGCACACACACGATCTCGAACGATCTAGCATATCCAAACAACAATGCAAAGTGTGTAAATAGCGCTCCAAAGGCAAAATCTGCTGATACGGATGCGAAATTGTGTTTTGTTGTAACAAGGCATCAGATCATACAAAAGCGATTTGTCATTATGAGTCAAAAGGACTTACAATTTATCTGTCTAGATAACAGCTTACAAGCGAAAAAGCTTAAATCAAGCTAACTACGCAGCCAACATGGCTTACAACGCATTCGAAAAGTAACTTACAAGCACGAAGTTACACATCGCGGGAATCCTGACTGAAAAAGGATGAACCTAACGGTCCTAACACCAGCTATGCGATGCACTGATCTGCGACCAAATATCTGTAGCAAGTAGGATGCTTCTGCGAAGAGATCAACTCGCCATTCGCTACGTCCCTAGAAGCAAGATCTGGGTGATGCTACGTCCAAGATCTCGGGATCTGACAAGACCCCTGTCTGATCAAGATATGTACCAGAGGAGCCACCTGTTCCGGTGTATGCAGTCGTGCAAAAACAGGGGAGGCAGTCATTCCTCTGGTACTAGGCTCCTTGTCCTGATAGACAAGGGCATTGGATAGCCTCCTGAGTTCAAGAACGAAGAGGCAAGAAAGCCTCCTCCAAGGATGCTGGAGGAGAATCCCGCCGTTCATTACGAGTTGGTAGCAAGGTCACTACGGCGCTTCACCTCACCGGGAGGCGGCCGGAACATGACCTGCAAACATTAATGACGAAGAAAATTCTTCGAAAACACATGAGATATCATCTCCATCTCCTTTATGGAGGTTACAAAGATCAGTAAGCCTCATAAAGCGGATCTTGGAAACTATTTCTATAGCACAAAGCGCAAACTCATGTTTCATGACTTGAAGTTGCCATGAATCAACGAAAAATAAGCGTTGAAGCCAGCAGTCGTAAGGACTCACGGCAAAGCATATTTTTGGGATGAAGAACCCAAATAGAAAAAGGTAGGGTTTATATAGACCTTGTGGAGACTCTTCAGTTGCCAAGATGAGTCAGCATAATTTGAAAAGAGGGTAAGGTCAATCACTTACGCCCTGAAAAGCGGTAACGATCAATTACCCTACTAAAGGCTACGACGATTCAGTTGCGTATCCTAATTAATGACGGATGGTCATGATGCGGATGGACTTCCCAAGGAAAGCGTGCTTATCTTATGAGAAATTAGCGCAAAAATCGAGGCAGAATATCAATTGCTGACGTCATAAATTGATATGCACAGAGATATTCTATCAAATCCCGGAAAGGGCAAAACGGGCACTTCGATTCTTTTGTTAAAAAAAAGGGGGGAGAAACCCTAGCAACATTACATTAATGTTTCAGCTATCTATTTGCTGCTTTTCAAAATTTAAAAATCAAACTAAACCCTTGATCAAGGAGTCATGAGGGGTGAACTGACGGCTCAGATTCTCTACCTGCTCCACTTCCTGCTTCAACTGCTCGCACTTGGCATTCATCTCATGATAGAGCTTCATAGCCTCTTCAACCTTTTTCTTTTGCTGCTCTACCTTCTGCTTCTCAGCTGCGAGGTTTTGGTGGCCGAGTTTCAAAGTTACGGCTGCGCGAATCAGGGTAACTCTTTTCATAAGAAACTTGAAACCCAGCCTGCCTTGAACTTTGGCGAGAAGATTTTGGCACATGCCAAAAAGCAATTCAGCACTTTGAGGAGAAATGGTCGCAGGCGTGGCCGCAGATAGCTGCTCCAAAATCCAAAGGGCTTCGGTAAGGAACAACCTCCTATCAAAGGGCCCTATCTACAAAGATCTCACAAATGATTGGGGGTAGGCAAGGCCCATCCGGACTAGCCAGTCCACATTGGCTTGCTTCAAACCTGAAGCAATATCAAAAGCTAAGTCATGCTATCAAACTCGCAAATGAAGCATGCGAAATGCAAACAGCAAACCACGACTTACCAGTTCCTTCAAGGATCTCATGAATAGAAGGAATGCGCATTGCTGGAGTGATCGAAGATTGTCCTCGTTCCATAACCCTTCTATCAGCTGCGAGCTCTAACTCCTCATAATTTGGGGG
Source organism: Linanthus parryae (assembly GCA_023055425.1). NCBI lineage: Eukaryota > Viridiplantae > Streptophyta > Magnoliopsida > Ericales > Polemoniaceae > Linanthus > Linanthus parryae. The sequence goes on along the minus strand of JALGPY010000003.1, from coordinate 122,429,190 downwards.
AAGAGTATAAGCCGCACCATGCGTGATCGCAGCCCCAACCTGCGAGCCTCAAAAGCTCCACGCAGGAAGAGGTGCCACCGATTCAGTCATTGCTGGAGGCGTGGTGACAGCCGAAGTTGCTTGGCGAGGGACACTCCCAGATGCGGTAGCATCAACAACACTTGTTCTCATTTCCTCAGCACTAGCATGGACATCGTCCTCCATTAGCACAGTGTCAGCCTCGGCATCATCAGAGAGCTCGATGATGTCCTTAAAAGGCTCTCCTGCATATTCAGCAGCTGCGACGGGCTTCTCGGTATGGGAACTCGGCACCGGAACATAGGACGCAGAAGGTTGACTCCTTTGCTCCAGCACGGGTTCATCAGCATTGCCTGCGATACAAAGTGCGATAGTATGAGGTAACTCGCATTGTACGTTATTTTACTTTCTTTGCTAAAAGCTAAGAGCAAGCACCTCCACGCGAAGGTGGGATTGCAGTATCTTCGTCATACACTAAAGACGTGGAACCATGCCCTATTAGTGTGTCCTCATTAAGCATGTCTTTAAAATTAGCGTGACCTGGGACGCGAAGAAACTAGTCATGATTATGATTCGAGTTGCTAAGTCTAGTTCATGCATATCGTTCAAGTGATTACCTGAGGGTTCACCGCACTTGCCTACTAGCCAACGGCGAATGTCAGCTTTTGACACACCATGCTTTAATTCACCCACAATAACATCTCGATAAGTTACTGAGAGATTAAAAATCTCACCTTTATTGCCGCCTGCGATTTCTTCAAAATCTGCTTGGGCTTGCTCCAAAGCTGCTGCATCCTCTTCTGGAGCCACATCCTCCTCCTCAGCTCGAGGAGCCACCTCTTCGGGAAGCACATCTTCCTCATCGGTTGGACACACTAAGTCGTCAACATGCTGTTCTTCGAGGCTCCTTTGCCTCACACGCTCGAGCTCCTCCTCCTCTCGCTTCCTTCTCCTTTCAGCAGCTTCCGAAGCTGTCTTCCTGGACTCAGCAAGAACGTCCTCGCTTATGGGTTCGTCCGAAATGCCAGAATGAGCATCCCTCTTCTGTCTCTTGGCCAAAAGGCCACCAATGGTCTCATCATCATCATCATCTGCGAAGAAATGATTGGTTCAAAATCAAGTTGAAAAAGAGTTACGATAATGAGAAGGGAAACGCGATGGAGGTACCTCCTGATTCTTCCTCATGTATCACATTTGCTCTTTCTTCTTCTTCTTCATCTCCTTCTCTTGGCTCCCGCCTCTCCTCTTCTTCCTCCTGGCCAAATGGAACGAAGGTCTCCACTGCGAGCTCCTTCCGCGTTTTACTGGTCATTCGACCTTTGCCCTTGTCCTTGGCAGAAAGAGATCTCGCAGGAGGGGAAGTTGGAGCGCTTCTAGGAGAAGAAATTGTAATGGCCCTTTGCCTGGGTCTCTTCGCTCTTGGCGCAGCAGTCGTTGGAGGAGACGGATCACCTCTAGGGGGAGACAAGGCCGGAGCATTATCTATCAGTGAGTCAGCAAAAGCATTCATGACCCCGCGAATCCTGGTTTCGACCTCAGGATCCATCCTCGATGCTAGCAGGAACGACTGTACTTGTCTTCATGTGGTAACAATGGTGTTAACCAGCGATTTGGAACGATCGCTAGATGCGAATCTCCGCACATGGCACTATAGCAAGCAGTGTAGAATAAAGATGTCAGTATGTGAATATAAAGAAGCTTAGCGCATGCAAAAGAAGTTGCTTACCTTAGCAAAAGTCTCGCTATATCTGATGACATGCGAGTCGCCTTTCTTAACTGCGGCGATCTTTTCATCCAGAATGACGGCAGGGCACAAATGGTTCTCATGATCCAACAATGAGTAGCAACCATATTTAGATTCGTCCAGACTACAATTGGGACGAAACGGAAAAGAGTTTCTTTTGATCAAAGGAGCTCTGCTTGGCTGAGGGGCCAACTGCGTCTCAAACCTTGTCTGCTGGGCGTGCCAGTATCCGAGCCAGTTCTTAGAACAACCACCTTCGCGGTTACCCGCATGTTGCTCAAAGGGAAGGTTGCTCATGAAGACTGTTTTGCACTCCTTTGTCAACAAGCGCTTATAGCAGCCTCTGATAATGGACTGTGGCCAGATCAAGGGTGCCACTGCATCAAAGCCGAACTGGGGAGAAACTCGAGTGGGGTCAATATCCACAGTAATCCTTTCGTACCTCGGCCCGAGCTCACGAATATGCTCTGCGAGAGCAGGTAGGGAACCTCGCAGGCACCAGCAAAAGAATTCGCGGTAGCGTTCATGGAAATGCGATCCCTCTTCAAAGAGGAGCTCTTCTGAGAAGACAACACCCTTAGAAGGGTACAGCTTTGGAAACCATCGCACGTTCTCAATACGCACGGCATAGGGTCTGGCAATGAACTCTCGCCGGTTGTCGCATATCAGGCTCCAAACGCACTTGGTATTGTTCGCTCCGAACCACCTCGCAGCTCTGCCGCTGTTACGCTCCTCCATCGCGCCAGGGGGACACCACTTGTTGGGCTTAGAAGCAGTTGGGGCATATGAAGGCCATCGCTCAAAGACCCACATCGTCAAGAAGGCAATGTTGACGAAAGTCAGTATGTCGAGGCGGCCGCGCAATTCTTTCATGGCCACAACCAGCTGATCCAGTCTATAGTACAGCGTGCCCAAGACCAAGGGTCCAAGTGCGACTTTCTGGCCAAGGGCCAGTTTCACAGCAAGCGGCAGAACGTGGTAGAAGACCCCATCGTACGGGTGACCATCGATTAAGTACCTCGACAGCCAGGCACAGAGGAAAGCACAAAGGGTCAAGTGATAGCCTTTACCCTCCACGTAATTCTTAGCCTCTGGGTCTTGACTCAGAAGCTTCTTGGTGATGCTGCTGTTCGCGTAGTCACGGAAGAAGTACTGCACCCATTTGTTCCAAGTATTCTTCGCAGACGTGTCAACCAGCTGCCAGTCAGGAAGGGCTTTGGTAGTGGTCCACCGGGTGGAGATTTTCTTTACCTCTGACAAGCACTCCTCCATCTGCGTGTACAAAGCAATCTCCGCATCCGTCCTCAAAGGACTCAAAGGGTCCACTTCACCCATGGGAGATAGATCATACAGCATGTGTACGTCCTCGAGCGTGGGGGCAGCCTCGAACTCAGCAAAGTGAAAAGTGTGAGTCGCAGGTGAGTAGCGGGAAAGAAGGTTTAGAAGCATGGACTGATCCAGCTTCACGGCAACACCCTTCATAGCACGAACGGCGAAGTATACGCCGGCCTCGTTGAGAGTCACAGCATGATTGGTCAACACATGGTCAATCCACTCGTCCATGTAGTCCAATTTCTGAACAAAAGCTTGGGTGGAAATCGCAGCATACGGGAAGTACCCATTTTCGATTCCCAATCGAAACACGTCCTCGGAGCCAATCAAATCAAGCAAGGCTGAGTTAACTGGAGGATTTAATGTTAGCAATCCCTCATTGGGGACAGAAGCAGGTAGTTTCTTTGCCTTAACTCTCGCATGGTAGAAGTCCTTGCCACCCAGGTAGGGGGCTTTCCGCCAAAGAGCTTGTGGAAGATCAGGTATTTCTTCGTCCTCCTTGGTGGGTCTAGTTCCTCTTGTCTTTGCCATTCCTGCGGAAAAGCAAGAAAAAAGGGGGGAGAAATATGCCACACTTCAGTTTGAATTCTGAAATTCAAGATCTATGGGAAGAAAGATGAACAGTTTATGGTATCAATTTCGAGTTTCTGGTACCAATTTCAGAAATTAGGAGTTGGACATTGTTTGCATTATCAGGAATTTCAAAACCCTACATCCAAGGTCCTTATCATTGGAGGATTAAGCCGAAATTGGGTTCAAAGATTGGAGTTTCTTCCCAAGTTGTTCAACAGATAATATGTCATGGGTTTGCAGATCCAACACAGTTCAAAGCATACATTGGTATGATAAACGAAATTAAACAAGGCCAACCTTGTTTTGATAAAGCTTGCTTGGCTGCACACAGTCGAAGAAGACGATTGACAAGAGTGAACTGGTGATTGATTATTTGGATCTGCTCTCGAAGACTTCCGGGTATCATTCACTTTGAGAGAAAGAAGTGATGCTTTGCAACAATGGAGGGTACAGAGTATTTATCCAAAAACAATGAAGGGTTGCGTCCTTCCAGTAGTCGAATCGCAACCGTCACCATCGAATCGCGCAATCACAGGACAAGCTGACGTCACGCCTAAAACCCTAAAGGCCAGACGGCACGACTCTAGGGGTTTTAGGTCATAATGGCACGCACGGGGGCTGAATTTACTCATGTTTGAATTTGTGCGTTGTGGCGACGCGTATGTTGGTTTCCGCGCATGGAAGTCTATACAGCTATGAGCCTTCACGCGCAGAAAGGGGGCTAATGTAGATAGTGCTTTCTGAGCTAGCAGATCTTGGCCACGTGGCAACCATCCAGCACACCATATTGTGCTCCACACACACTGGATCACCACCCGCGCTGATCCATGTGGGGGCTGCGAGACAGGGCCCCCGCATACCACTGCACGGGACTTGTAGGGACTTAGTGGTTTGGAGGCTAGAGTAAGTCCTGTCGCGTGCGAGCCAAGCCCGCACGCGACTTTTAGTAACTGCTTTTGAGAGATTTATGGCACGAGCTCCATAAACCCGGTCAATCCGGTCAAACCCGTTCAACCTCATAACGGTTCCGGTATTCGCGCATAACGTGCTGTAACGGTCCCGATATAGGCGGACGAACGTGCCATTACGGTTAAGCTAATTAAGCCGCCATTAATGGGCGCATTAACCACACTGCAACGGTCACATTCTCCGTTATATATAGGACGTTAACCTTTCCATACAAAGGAGAACACACTAGCCATACGCGGAAGCTCTGCCAAACCTATGTCTCTCTCTCAGACATTACTACTGCCTTACTCTCTCCCTACACACAACCCAACTCTTCCTGTGCTATCTCTGATCCTCTACTTACGGTGTACACGGAGGTCTCCCCGCCGGAATCTCTTGTGCACACATAACATGTATGCAACCTTATCGTTATGGGTCAATCCAGTATGCTATTACTCCTAATGCATACCCATGTGTTGGATCGTGACATCTCGATATCAATCCAACCCCATACTAGTCTATAGTTGATCGTCTTGTTAATCAATATAATTGACTAGGGATATTTAAGATAAATAACATATTTGCAATCTAAGGACTTCATTATATTAAATTTCTGCATAAATAATACAATGAATGTTTATAGCCAAAAACAATATCCATACTAAAAAGATTGCCTCTAGGGCATATATTCCAACACCATCTAGAAGTGGCTCTATTTCAGACACCAATGTTGATACTACACCAGCCACCTCAGATGCAACTTTTTCTGAACTTGAGCTTCCTTCTAGTTAAGGCTTGGCACACTCAGACCCAGTGATGAGCACCACCCCCCCCCCCCCCCCACGCCAACCACATCCAACTCTACTGGGAATCCTTTGATGACTCGTTCTAAGTCTGGGATTTCCAAAAATAATTCCATGTATCATACCTCTATTGGTTCTACACTATCTGAAGCCATGACTGAGGAATTCATGAGCCTCAAAAATCAACAAACTTGGTCTTTGGTGTCCCCGCCCCTCCCACTAAACACTAACATCATTGAGAATAAATGGGTCTTCAAACCTAAATTCAACCCTAAAGGGACTATTCCTCGCTACAAGGCTCGCCTTGTAGCTAAGGGCCTTCATCAAACAGCTGGTTTAGACTATGATGGAACATCAAGTCCCATTATTACGCATGCTAAAGTTTGTTGTACTTTATCTCTCGTAGCCAATATTAGCTGGCCTTTACAGCAACTTGACAAGACACTACAACAGATTTGTTCTTCAGTGACAATAATTTTTGTCACTAAATGTCATTTTCTTGTCACTAAAGATTTCAGTGACAAAATTATTTTTGTCACTACCTTGTCACTAAAAATATGCCACTAAAGAGCCAAGTGACAAAAAATATATTGTCACTAAAGTACAAGACTTAGTGACAACTTTATCTTGTCACAACATTTAATGACAAGTATATTTTGTCACTAAAATAGAGCTTTTTGTGACAATATTATAACTTGTCACTATGCACAAGTCATCATTGACAACATTTTTTGTCACTTATGTGAAGAATACAGTGACAACATTCTGCTTGTCACTCTGCTCTAGTGATCAGTGACAATATTTTGTCACTTTTGTGACAACATTTTTCAATACATGTATAATAAATATAACCTGCTTTAATGCCAATATTTTCTCCACCAAACATAAAATTGGAGCCTTGATTCAACCGAATTCATCACGCAAAACGGATACCAAAAAAGTCTTACATTGAAGTATCATTGTCAAGTCTCAATGAGTTCACTTACATATTAAACTTAGTACAATATTGGTCTCTTCGTATCTATCCTATTACACCAACTACTATGATAAGGAAAAATTACCATTCCTTTGAACCTGAAATTGAACCAGGTCATTTCTCTCTCTCTCTCTCTCTCTCTCTCTAGTCTTGAATAAATCCTCTGGCAATAACAATATCGAGTCAACCACTTATGTAAACCTGTCAACATTGAAAAGCTGATGGTGGCGAGAAGCCCATGAAATTACTGTGACTTGTTACAGCAATTGGCCTCAAAGGAGGGCTTGTTTTCGTAAGCAAACTGGGGATTTGGCTGGAAATTCTGGAGGAGACTGCAAGCCGAATGCACAAGCAAATGAACAAACAGTTTTTTTTTTTTTTTTTTTTTTTTTTTTTTTTTTTTTTTAAAGTGATAATTAGTAAGAAACAATTTCACCTGGACATGGACATACCAAGTTATTCATTGTTTGTTTGCTGAGTCTATCCCTTGCAGAGCGCGCGATCGAGCAGAACCAAAAAAACATAGGCAGCTCTAGCAGCATTTCTCCCCTCCCATTGGAAATGCAACCACAATTACACTACAAAATAGGGGTGGGAAACACACATCACACATGTGAAAATTGAACTTGAATAATTGATCACACATGTGAAAGTACTATATATCATATAGTTCAAACTGACCCAACCAATCTTAATAAACAAACTCATATTATCAGAAATAAAGTCCAAACACCTGCCTGGCATTGGGGAGAAGAGCTATATGCATATAATAAGGACGGATCTGCGAAATTCAGATCACATTTGATGAAGATTGCAATGACTATGTTGAGTAAACAAATTCTTTCCCAAGAGTCGTCACGTACAGACAATGCCAAATCTTGGTGGCCAATACACATATGGACACAGATAAAGTGAAAACATATGGTGCAAGAGTCTATGTGGATTCAATGTCTAAAGTCGCATTGATTGAAGGAGTACAAAAGGATAACACGGCAGAGAAGGTGCAGAAGATCATAGGCCACTGTATCAATTGTTTTATTAACATTCATATTGACAATGCTTATATATTGGCAATGAAGCACGCTGAATTTAAAGGTATTGACAAGCGGAGTACACCCAAGGTACAAATAGACAATTACAGCAATCAAGGCATAAACATGGTGTTTAGATGCAAGGGAAACCATAAAACAGGGAAGAACCCGCAAAGAAAGATAGGAAACAAAAATTGATGCGTCACTTACAGTATTGTAGGCAACTTTAATACTCGAGATGGAAACTAAACCATTTCGTTTCTCCTGTACTCTGGAAGCACGCGAGTTCATGTGCCGTTATGGATGAGGGATCGGGAAGAAGCTTACCTAGTGTTTGATTTGAAAAGCTTAGATCCTCAGGAGGTCAGAAATTAGGATGCCTACACCAGCCTGATAGAAAGAAAAGACACTCTTACTTCAGCAATAAGCCTCGGGTTCTCGCTCTCTGTCTGCTCCAACATAGGATGCCTTTCAAATTTCTGGTTCCCCGAAATTGTTAGACTACGATCGACTCCTTCACCTGATAAATCATTCACCATTGCATAAGACTGGGAATTATGGGCATATAAGTGGTGACTTTAATAACCATACACTACCATAGTAGGAAGCTTACATTGATAAACATGAAAGCCAAATTTTCAAAAAAGTACATTTTTAAATTCAAGCAGAGTATAGGAAGAAGAGAAGTATAGTTCATTTTTCAGATTTTTGCTTGTACGGATGCCAGGGGAGTTTTTATTAACAGCTTTGCAGATGCAAGAGGGTTTCCAACTAATTGATTCTTCATGTCCTCTACTCATGGATCACATTTGAAGATTGCATATGTTTGATACCTTTGTTGCGCAATATAAGATATGTGCCCATATGACACAATTGGGACAGAGTGACACAATTGGGATATATATAATGATATATGATTTTAATTGCACTATTTTGTTAGGAGTTTTAGGCATTCTTGTTAAGAACGGTGAATGAGGTTACATAAGTTTCGGCGAATCACATCACCAACAAAAACAACAAATCCTAAAACAAAACAGAGAATGAAGTTCAAATGAACAGATAGACCAAATCTTCTGAAAGGAAAACATTGATCTCCAAGAGTTCTTCCAATTATGGGGAGACCAAAGCAGCAACATTCAACCTCCCCCTCCCCAACCACCACACACACACACACACACACACACACACACACACACTTTAGCCAGACCACTGTCTTCCCCATTAGTATTACAATCTGTATTATCATGGGAATCGTTTAGCCCACTAGATCTTGAATTATTATAGGTATGTATACTCGATTAGACAAAATTGTTCAATTTCTTCCATCTTATAGTAGACAGGACGATGAAATCCACAGATATAGCTAGACAGCGAGACAATAGAAGACCCATAACTAACCTGGAAATCAAGGGACGTAGACACTGGTTCACTTCTCTAGTTCCTCGACTGGTGCGGAAGAACCGTCTGTGAAAGGAGCCCCTTTGACCACCGATGGGGGCGGAGAGACAAAAGCTCCGTAGTGGAAGGCCCCCTTTCTAGGGTTCGATAGAATGAGCGGAGAGAGTAATTGGTTGGGGAGGGGAACAAAAAGCTTTTTATACCAAGCAAATTCTCGTAATTGTACTTTTAGCCCTTATGTTTTAAAATTTATAAAAAAGACTCCGCTTTACCCATTAACTGACGATTTCCCAAATATTGTCACATACACCTCCAAATTTTGACAACATTTTAAGTTGTCATTAAACCCCAAATTTGAGTGACAATTTTACAATTGTCAATAGGTAAGTTGTCACTGTTGGCATAATCTCTTGTAGTGTGAAAACATGCCTTTCTACATGGTTTTTTGAAAGAAAATGTATATATGAAGCAGCCCACTGGGTTCATTAACCCTCAATTTCCAAAATTTGTTTGCAAGTTGCACAACTTAATATTAAGGTTAAAACAAGCACCTCGTGCTTGGTTTGTAAGGTTTACACATTATTTGTTTTCCTTGGGTTTTGTTGCATCTTATGCACATTGCTCTCTTTTTATTCGCCACAACAACAATAAAATCACCATTTTACTACTTTACGTTGACGACATAGTCGTAACGGGAAATGATACTTGCTACATTACATCTCTTGTAACCAAACTTGGGTCTGAATTTGAAATGACAATTTTGGCTTCAACTTAGTAGATCCAAATCTAGCATTCTGATCCATCAAGAGAAATATATAGTTGATCTCCTATGTCGCTTTAATATGAGTCACTCCAAACTTGGTCCAACTCCTTTGGCTGCTGGACTCAAATATCATCTTACTGAGGGGACTCCCCTTACTGATCTACTATTTTTCGAAAACTTTTAGGTTCTGTTCAATATCTTACCTTTAGAAGACCTGATATTGTGTTTGCAGTAAACCATCTGTGCCAGTTTATGCATTGTCCTACTAACATTCATTTGAGTGGTGCAAAACGCAGTCTCCGTTATTTACAAGGCACCAAGTCTCGGGGATATTTTATCAAAAAGTATACTTACCTTTTCAGGTTTGGGCTGGTAACCCAACGGATCGTCGAAGCACAACAAGGTTTGTAATTTTTCTTGGCCCAAATTCTATTCATTGGGATTCAAAAAAATAGCGCAGTGTTGCCAGATCTTGAACAGAGGCTGAATATCGCGCCTTGGCCACTTCAGACGCTGAAATTGCGTGGTTAAACACCTTATTTTCTGACATCAAATTTACTATCCCTACTGCTCCCATTTTATACACTGATAATCTCTCTTCCCTTGCTCTTACAGCTGATCCTTTGTTTCAAGCCCGCACAAAACACATAGAGTTTGACTACCACTATGTCCGCCAGCAAGGTTTTTGCAAAACACTTATTGTCTCTCACGTTTCAAGTGCAGATCACGTCGCTGACATTTTTACCAAAAGTCTTGCTGGACCAACTTTCAATGGATTAAAGACTAAGCTCATGTGCTCTCCTCCGTCAACTTACGAGAGGATAATAGCGGACATATCCACATAGAAGCCCAAGCCAATCAGATGGTCTATCATTAGGCCCAGTCCAATAACAGAGGCCCATCGTTCTCAGCTTTGAAATTACCAATTTGTATAAGGAAATAATAGTCTTTTTCAGTCTCTCACAAACCCTAGTTGATGCCTACCGTTAGATTAAGACCGTTGTAATACTGCCATCGGATTAGCCCTATATCTAGACTCTTCCGCTGTAATTAGGGTTAAGACTCATTCACTGTATTTGTTCGTATTTTCTCAATTAATGCTAAACCTTATAGTTTCATCATCTTTTCCGTTTACATTCTCAAGAACATTCACTGTTCTTTCATCTTTTACCTTTTACTAGAGCCATATCTTTTCTTTCAAGCATTTCTCTTGATTTTTCACTTGATTGTTCCAGTTATCGTGAGGCAATGCCACTCTGTCCAAATCTCTAATGATTACGCACGGTTTCGGCTCCTCCAAATTTCTAATGATAAGGGTTTTTCTTAAGTCGTCCTTTAAGACAAATTGCACCCAAGATGCTATCTCTAAAATTTAGATTGACCAATCCTACATCTTTGCAGCCGTGGCTTGTTTTTCCTTTGAGTGAACAGATTAGGGAGGATATTATTTGTTCCCTTATCATCACAATTGTGCTACACCTGTGAGACAGAGTTCAGAAACTGAGATAAAACCATAAATGTAAGACCATAAAAAGTACATATGCAGTCAGTACGACATTGTTAGATACGCTTTATGTCATTGAATAATGCAACAGAAGACTCGATAAGACATTTTAAAATGGAAAAAACTCATGAATATAGGGCACGTGTTATCGAAATAAGTGTTATAATGATTAGATATTGTCCAATGGAGACCTCTCCCTATAGAGGAAATAAGTTAATATCTGGAATAGATGAGGCCTATTAATTTTGATGCAATTAACCAAACCAATTGCATAGCTGTCTTCTTTAACAACACAAAAGAGTTGAGTTTCGGCTCTGAATACGTCCAAGAGTTTTGTTACTATGGATCGATCACCGTGCTTCCTTTTCTTGATCACGGCACTTCTACTTCAGCCTATAACTTTTTCTTCTGCTTCTAGAGTGGGCGTGGCCATAACTCGAAACGAATTGGACAGTGAAGATGGATATAAGCCTATAAGAGACTTGAACAACCCTGATCTTATAGTGATTGCAAAATTTGCGACAAAAGAAATCAGCAAGAGGGTTAAAGAATCACTTGAGCTGGTAAAGATATTGAAGGGTGAGGTCAAGGTTGACGATGTTACCAACTATTACAGGTTGGACATTTTGACAACTAGCGATCACTTTTCCGCAAAGTACGAGGCAGTTTTTGCATACTCTCCCTACGAGCCTTCGAGCAAGTTTTTTTCATTTAAGCCGTTGAAAGGTTGAAGAGTAGACTGTGTGATTGGTCTATAAAAACCGAAATTGGTCTTGTAATTTGAGATTGGCTCATACAAAATAATATCCAATCTTTTTTTTTTTTTTTTTTTTTTTTTTTTTTTTTTTTTTTTTTTTTTTTTTTTTTTTTTTAAGATTGGCTCATACATAATAATATCCATTTTTTTTTGAGAAATTGTTTTATCATCAATCGGGTTTCAACCAAAGACTTCATGCAGGGGCTTCCACCGCTCTACGACTTGAGCTACCACCCTAATTGCAATAATATCCAATCTTGAGATGTGGAAAGATGATTATTAGTAAATATTATTTTTTACATTCAGTGTGGACTTTCTGGTTTTGACATTTCTTCTCCAAGCTAGTTTATGTGGTGGCACAAAACTGCTCCCTTCCTTATCCGCCCTGACACGTGTGGAACAACCCTTCGGAAGGGCACATGACAACCCTTCGAGGAGGATACGAAGGATACGACGTGCGTGGGTAAGATTGAGCACCCGTCTATTCAGTAAGACAACTCTTCAACCTTTCAACGGTCTAGCGGACGGCCTTCGAGCAAGTTTTTTTCATTGAGCACCCGTCAGAGAATTGATATTCTTATTGACTGCATAATACTGAGGGATTACAAATACTTAAATAGCCAAATAACCTAACCCTGGAGTCCTACGGGACAAGCCCGGATCACTAAATAATCAAACAACGTAATTAAATACTAATAATAGATTAAATAACAAAATAGATAAATGCTAAAATAATATTGATACGCCATCCGTATCAACTCCCCCACGCTTGAAAACCGCCTTGCCCTCAACGCGGAGGTTGAAACATCATCAATACTCTTGCCCGGATCAAATTGTCAACGGACGTTTTGACGAACATCTTTTTGTATACACATACTAGTAATAAGCTTCCATACTTCCTGCCAACATAATTAGGCCCAAAAAGATAATGAGGCCAGAGTGGAGAATTGGGCTTGAATTTATCTCTAAAGGCCTTTATGATATCAGCCCAAAGCTACTGTGGATGAAACCAAGTCTGGTTAAAGTTTGCGGATCAAGCCTGATAAGTCTGAAGCTCATGGATTTTATGGTATGAAAATACAGGCAGAGAGCTTAGCTCCTTGATGATGAAAGCAAGAAACACAAGCATAAGAAATTGCTAAGTACCAAAGTTTCAAAGCTTTGAGTTACTGTAGCAGTTTCTGTATGCTGTATTTGTCTAACTATTTTTTGCAGGTTTTGGTTATGTTTTGATAATGATTAGTTTAGTTATATAATTATATTCAGCAATCTATGTTCTAAGATGATCACTGCAGAATTAAATTGGATTGAAAATCTAATATACATTCTTGTGAAGCTAGCAGGCAAAGCTTCAAAGCTTTGAGATTTTCTAGTCACTCTTTACTGCTAAGTGCTACTAACCATCTTTCTGTGTGCAGATCGATTCTGTGTTTCTTGGATGATGTTACATGCTGATTATTGTCTGTAAGATCAGGTTGTGCAAGGCTTGGAATAGCTCATCTATTTCAAGGCCTTGAATCAGCTTTCAAAGCCTTGGATCATTTTCAGAGGCTTGAAAAAGGTTTAGCTATTTTCAAGGCCTTGAAACTAGATTCAAAGCCTTGAAACTGCTTAACCTGTGTGAACACTCTTAGGGAGAGTTTTCTGCAAACTCTCTGAGTTGATTCCCTTTCAATCTTTCATATGTTTGATTCACTGTTATTAGACGATGAAAGACAAATTATTCTAACATGTTTTGATCATAGAATATCATCTGTTTGACCTTGATATTGCAGGAAATTTTGTTTCCAATATTTGAAGGATTGTTTCCTAAACTGAATTTGTGCAGTTTTGGAGATAGTTGGAAATTTCGATCCTGTGATCAATCAGATACTTATGACAGCTTCTCAAATTGCTTAAAGACAAGATCAAAACAATATCTCTGAATATTGTGATCAACTATCCGTTGGAGAAAGTTGTTAAAGAGAGTCAAAGCTGTTGCTTACAAAATAGGAAGTTGTTGCTAAAAATCTGGGAAGATTTGCAGAGCTTCAAACAATATAAATAGATCTCACTTTGAAGAAGAAAATAAAACAAGACAAAACGGGAAAAATCAAGAGACAAGTTTCTGTATTGACAAAGCACCAAAGAAGAACATCCAACTCTCAATCCATTCCACAAAAGTTCACTGCACTCTTCACTGCAGTTTTCTATTCTAAGTGTACTTAAGTTTTGAGCTGTATTGGTAGATCATTTCTGTATTATCTCTACATCAAGAATTGTTTAAGGTGAACAATAGAGAATTCTTAGTTAATCGGTTAGCTAGAGCAGGTACTAGGCAGGTTAGGGAAAACCACAAGCTGTAACAGAGTAAGGGAACTCTCTTGGCTTGAGTTCTTGGGTTTAGCTTTTGATTAATAACAATTGAGTTGAACATCCTGCAGGGATCTAATCCCTGAGGTAGAGACGTAGGTCCAAGTGGACTGAACTCTATAAATCTCTTGTCACTTGCATTTGTAGTTCATTCTTTTTCATAGTTTTTGCAGCACACAAAACTGTCTATTTTTCAAGGGGTTGAACTTGTTTTCAAGACCTTGAAAAAGGCATAGTTGCTTTATACTGTCTGCATCTTCTCGAAGGGCTTGAACTAGTTTTCAAGGCCTTGAACTTCATTGTTTTCACAAGTTTTCATCTTCCTAGAAACTTTTCAAAAAGTTGCCATGCTATATTCAACGCCCCCCCCCCTTTCTAGAGTATCTTAGCTGCATTAACATCTGCATATTCTCACTTTCAATTGGTATCAGAGCTTGTATCACTGTATAGATTTAACCATCTGGTGATCATGAGTACTACAGGTGATGGTGGTTACTCACAGGGAAGAGCTGCTAACATGCCTCCTCTATTTTGTGGAGAAAATTTTGCTCACAGGAAAGCCCTTATGAAAATGTTCATCATTGATCAAGATCTAGAGCTTTGGACCATTATCCAAAATGGACCTCATACTTTATACACAGAGAAAGATGGGATTAAAACTCCCAAAACAAAAGACTCACTCTCCTCTTCTAAATTAGAGCAATATTCTAAGAACTACAAAGCTATTAACATTTTGTATTGTGCTTTGAGTACATATGAATTCAACAGAATCTCTGGATGCACAATTGCTAAAGAAATCTGGGATAAGCTTGTGGTTACCTTTGAGGGAACCAGTCAATTCAAGCAAACCAAGATCAACATCTATCTCAGGCAATATGAGCTGTTTAAGATGAATGTAGATGAGTCCATCAGAGACATGTTCAAGAGGTTCACACACATTGTCAACAACCTTGATTCACTGGGAAAACATTTTTCCAATGAGGAACAGGTGAGGAATATTCTCAGATGTCTTCTAAAGGAAAAATGGGAACCAAAGACCACAGCTATTGAAGAAGCTCAGAATCTCTCAAATCTACAACTTGATGACCTACAAGGGAAGCTCCTGACACATGAGATATCTATGAATGAAGTTGATGGACAAATCCCAGATAGTGTCAAGAACTTAGCTCTCAAAGCCAAAGAGAATGAGAGAACACAAAGCCTTGAAATTGAGGATAGTGATGATGAAGATCCAATTGCCTTAATTTCCAAAGCCTTGACAAGGATTCTCAAAATAATAAAAAAAAAAAGTTTGGAAACAAAGACTTCAACAGAGAAAGGCATAGATCATCCAAAAGCAAGGACTACAAAGGTAAGTCTTCTTCACAAAATAAATCAAAAGTTATGAACTGCTTTGAATGTAGTGATGCATGACACTTGATAAGAGACTGTCCACACAAGAAAAGCAAAAGATTTCAAAAGAAAGATCATGACAGAAGAAAGAAAGCCATGATAGCTTTATGCAGTGAGTCAGATAGCTCTAGTGAATCTGAATCTGAGGAAGAACATGATAACCTATGCTTCATGGAAAAGCATGATGAAAGTTCTGAGAATAAAATTGAGGTAATGGTAAATTGTCTGATTTCAAAACAAAAAGAAGCTCTTTCACAATATCTCAGAACAATGCTTTTGAATGAGGAAGATTATCTGAAAGAGATCAGACTTTTGAAAGAAAAAGTTCATGAGCAAGCAAAAGAAAACTTAAAACTTGTTTGCCTAAATCAGAATCTTGAAATCTCTCAGAAAAAAACTGATAGTGATTTCAAGGCCTTGAAAACCAGTTTCAAAGCCTTGAAAACACAAGTCAAGGAAGCAGTCACTGAAAACTCCTCAATGAGTGACAGACTTGTTAATCTAAGACATCAGATTGATGAATTAAATAAAAAAAGACTACTCTTACTGAGAAACTTCAAGAATCTGAATTGGTCAAAGTCAAGCTTGCTGGATCAGAACACAAGTTGAACTTGATTCTTGGAGGAAGTTCACAGCCTGTTCACAAAGCTGGTATTTGATTCAATCCAAACTTTCCAAGGAGGAACAATACCAGATTTGTGAAAGCTTGAAACAAAACTTCTCCTACCTTCCATTACTACTGCAAAACTGGTCATGTCAAGATGACTTGTCCTTTTAGAAGAAGAGACCCTCACATAATGAGGAACACTTTTCCTTTTCAACTCAAATGACAAGTTATGGAGATTTGGGTTCCAAAAGGGGTTAGGCCACCTAACATGGTTGATCTTGAATATGAATACAAACTCCACACTTGGTCTAATAGCTGGGTAAGGCAGAGATTGGTATTTGTAGGTTGTCACCAATATCAAAGAACATAAATGGTTTATGGACAGTGGTTGCTCAAGACATATGAGTGGAAAGAGATCTCTATTCTCAGAATTAAAGTAGCAATCAGAAGGTTCAATTACACTTGGTGACAAAGGAAAATGCAATATTCTTGGTATTAGAAAAGTTGGTAAAAATTATGAAAACTCTATTTCTGATGTGTATCTAGTTGAAGGTTTGAAATTTAACTTACTTAGTGTATCTCAGCTTTGTGATAATGGCAACAAAATTACTTTTGATAAAGAGATGTGTGTGGTACAAAATGAGAATTCAGGAGATTGCATTCCAATAGCCTCTAGATCAAATAATGTTTATACTTTTCAGACCAACAAGTTGCAGGTGAAAGTTTGAAGTGTCTCAAGGTGTTAAAAGATGATTCAAAGCTTTGGCACAGGAAGCTTGGTCATATCAGTTTGCATACTTTGAACAAGTTGATTTCCAAAGACTTGGTAAGAGCATTTCCATCCATCAAGTTCAAAAAAGATTAAATGTAAAAAGCCTGTGCTCAAGGAAAGCAGAACAGAAGTTCCTTCAAGCCAATGAAATTTGTACGTACAACTAGACCTATTGAATTGCTTCATATGGATCTCTGTGGTCCTATGAGAACTCCTACTCCAAAAGGTAAAAGGATATATGCTAGTTGTTGTTGATGATTTTTCTAGATATACTTGGGTTATGTTTCTCGAAGAAAAATCTGAAGCACTCTCTGAATTTCCAAAGCTTTGCAGAGAACTTCAAAACATGAAAAACCTACCTGTAGCTTCAATCAGAAGTGATCATGGTAGAGAATTTGATCATTTAGAATGTGATTTATTCTGTGATAAGCATGGTATTACTAACAACTTTTCTGCTCCAAGAACTCCTCAACAGAATGGTGTTTTTGAAAGAAAGAACAGGACTCTTGAAGATATGTCAAGAACAATGCTTCTTGAGAACAAGCTGCCAAAACATTATTAGGCTGAAGCTGTGAATACAGCAAACTATATTTTGAACAGGTGCTTGATCAGACTTATTCTGAAGAAGACCCCCTGTGAACTATTCAAAGGGAGGAAGCCAAACATTTCATACTTCAGACCCTTTGGATGTACTTGTTTTAGCCACAACAATGGAAAAGACAATCGTGGTAAGTTTGATGCAAGAAGTGATGAAGGTATATTTCTAGGCTACTTGACGCGATTTCTTAATGCGTATGCGCCAGTGCACGGTCAAGTAATATAGGGGTGGTATTTCAACCCCGAGTTATCGATCCCACGAGGATAGACTTTAGATTATCTAATTAGTTATTTAATTTAGAGTACGGTGCAAGAGGAAAGATTTGATTGACTTAAGAATTGAAATAACATCCAATCTAATATTTTTGTATTTTTTTATTTTAATAAATAGATATGGAGAAACTAGGCAATCTCCAGATCAACTAGGGTTGAAGACAATTTCCGGTTCAGCTATGTAACATGTTAATCCTATTCTAGTTCAGCCGGGTAATAGGCTATGACAATATCCTCTCGGTCTCATGTCATTTTACGTATTGGTTAACTACAATCTCCTCTCAATCTCATGTTGTCTACCGGTCCGTTCTAGTAGGTCATCTACTGGTACGTTAGCGGGTCCTGTCGGTCCACCGTTCCACGAAACAGTCGAAATAACCTACCGAATTTACCCACTAAGGCCCATCCTAACACGTCTCCTTTTAGGTCTCGGTGGTTCGGGATTGTTACTCACATGACATCAAGGCTAGTTAGAGTCACTGTCGTGCACTCGCTAGCCAAATAGTAGTTCCGGGTCATGACTCCATTCCTACTAAGTTTTAAGCGCAACATATGAACAATTAACAAGAATGAAATTAACATTAAGCAAGATTTACTATAAGAAGAAACCCTAGTTTTCATGAATATCAAATCCTAATCAAGTCGTACCAATAGACAAGATTCAATAATAAGTTCACGAAACTATCATTCAATTGGTAGAAATAAATCCAAAAGCATGGGACAAGTCTAAAACCGGAAAACTACATCGTCTACATAAATCCTAGGCTCTCATAGAGACGCCTAGAAAACAGTTTAGCTAATTGAAATCAACCTAACAAAACTCACAAGTTTCTCCAAAGAATGACTGAGGAGAGAAAAAGAACAAGATCAAACCCTAGAGGTCTCCAATGGTGTCTTTGGGTCTTCCCCGTGTTCTCCTTCGTTTTTCCTTTTCCTTGACGTGCGTCCCCCTCTCCTTGATGTACGTGTCTTCAATATTTGATCCCCTAGGTCATTTTTAGATGTCCCCCAGTGATTTCCCGTCATCACTCCTTTCAAATTGCGTTCTGGCCCCAAAACTTTTGTTTTTAATTCTGCTTCTAATTCGTGGGAATTGGATTCCAATTCCTGTGAATTACTTTAACTCTTGCGCGCTACTGTTCTAACTCATGTGAATTACTTTCCGATTCCTGTGATTTATAGTGCAATTCGTGGGAATTACAATCCAATTCCTGCGAATTACTTCTGACTTGAATCTGCATTGTGCAACTCCATTCCAATTCGTGTGAATTGGATTCGAATTCCTACGAATTACAGTCCATACACACCTGCAATCTGCAATTCCATTCTAATTCGCGGGAGTTACATTGCAATTCCCAGGAATTACAGTACAATTCCCAGGAGTTATAGTCCAATTCCAAGGAATTACTTTTGCCTGCAGCTTCTTCACATCTCTTTCCTTGGACATTTCTTCATGCTCTTCCATTTCCGAAGCTCGTTTCCGGTCTCCGATCTTCTCCTGAGCCTCCGGTACCTGCAATCACAACACGAGCACACACCGGCATCATATATGACACTAAAATAGCTAAAAATAGTACGAAAACGCTCGAATTTACAATTAAGCGCTCAAAAATGAACTTCTACGTTTTCCTTCTATTCGTAGTGCAAAACTCAGATAATTTACACGAGAATCACACAAAACGATATAAAACGTGCAAGAAATATAACTCTAATAGATAGTTATCACTACTCTCTGAATAGAAAAGCTTATAGAGTTTACAATAAAAGAACCAAACTTGTTGAAGAGAGCATTCATGTTATTTTTGATGAAAGCTATGATTGTTCTTTGAGTGATTTTTTTTTCAGAATTGAATTTGAACAAGCATGAATCAGAGGAAGAGACTGAGAATCCACTAGGATTCAAGAAAGGCTCAGAAGATAGTAGAAGAAATTTTCAAGACCTTGAAAATGGTGCTCAAGGCCTTGAAAATAAGCCTCAAAGCCTTGAAAAAGATGATCAGAAGGATTCAATTGACAAAGCCACTACTTCAATACCAGAAAAGATCTATGTAGAGCATGAACCATGGTCTCCAAGAAAGAGATTCAAATGTCTCTCATCTGATCCAGTTGGTAATATCATCTCTGATCCAACTACTGGTACACAAACTAGATCACAGTTGAAGAACTTATGTGATTTTAATGCTTTTATCTCTCTTGTAGAACCTAAAACTGTGAAGGAAGCCTTACAAGAAGCAGGCAGGATCATTGCTATGCAAAGTGAACTCAATGAGTTTGAAAGGAATAAGGTTAGGAACCTGGTTCCTCAATTTACAAACTAGTATGTCATTGGTACCAGATGGGTATTCAGAAATAAGTTGGATGAAAGTGACAATGTGATCAGAAACAAAGCAAGGACTTCAAATACATCAATTGAAGAAGGGCATCTTTCTGCATCAAAGCAAGTACACAATAGACTTACTAAACAAATATAGCATGGCTCAATGTAAGGAAGACAAGACTCCTATGAGTTCTACACTATCCTTAGAAAAGGATGAATCTGGTAAGAGTGTCAACGTAAAAGAGTATAGAGGTACGATTGGATCATTACTCTATCTCATAGCAAGCACACCAGATATTATGTTTAGTGTGTGTATGTGTGCTAGATTTCAAGCTGATCCAAAAGAATCACACTTGACTGATGTGAAGAGAATATTCAGATATCTCAATGGTACCAAAGACTTAGGGCTTTGGTATCCAAGATATTCTAACTTCTCTTTGCATGGATTTTCAGATGCTGACTTCGTAGGTTACAAGGTTGATACGAAAAGTACTTCAGGAACATGCCAATTTATTGGATCATCCTTGATCAGTTGGCATTCCAAGAAATAGAATTCAGTTGCTCTATCAACAGCTGAAGATGAATATATAGCTGCCGGAGCATGTTGCTCACAAATGTTATGGATTGCTCAACAGCTAAGAGACCTTGGATTTGATTTCAGAAGCATACCTATCAAGTGTGATTATATCAGTGCAATTTCAATTACAAAGAATCCAGTGCATCACTCAAGAACCAAGCACATTGATGTTAGACACCATTTCATCAGAGATCATGCTGAGAAATGTGACATTGTTCTTGAATTTGGTGCTACTAACATGCAAATTGCAGATATCTTCACTGAGCCATTAGCAGATGAAAGGTTCTCAGTTCTAAGATTGGAATTGGGAATGCTAAATAAAGATGCATTGGTTTAGGGGGAGCATAAGGTAAGCAAGGTAAGTTGCATGTGACTTCAAAGTCTTGAACTAATTTTCAAAGCCTTGAAAATTATTTCAAATCCTTGATCTTTATCTGTTGCAGTGTCCCCAAATGGGTACTATACTATCGGGTGGGGTGAATCCAATAATAGACGCCTGTTGGCATGACCTTGAAAGAAATTACAAAGCCTTGAAAATAAATATGCTACACTGGTAGTCAATAATCTTGGATCATTCTGTGTTTGGTGATATCTGTGTAGATATTTACCTAATATAGCCCCTACCCTTTTCAAAAATTTGTTTTAGCCAAAAAAATATTATTAGAATATTTTATTTTCCGACGGCAGAAAAGATTTGAAATCCCTCTGATTATTGCAAAACCTTTTGAGATCAGAGAGATACTAGTTTCCTTTTGAAACTCAAACTCTTTCAGTATTTATCTTCTTCTCTTATCCTTCTTTTTGTATCATTCCATCTCTCTCTATTCTTCTCACAAACCCTAATGAGAACAAGTAGAGCCTCAGAGAGAATCAAGATGGCTGGAGGATCGAAACTTGTTTTAGAGAACAAAAGAAAGGCAGTAGTGGATGAAGTTCAAGAGATCAGTGAAGACAATGTTTCAAAGAGCTCTACTGAGGAAGAAGAAGAATATTCACCCCCCCCCCAAGAATATTGTGAGAAAAGATCAGGCTCCAGCAAAGAAGAAAAAATATATGACATCTACACAGGAGAAGCAGAAGGGAATCCAAATTGGAAGTCCTAAGAGAGAAAAGAAAAAGACAGTTTCTGAGGTCAAAGGAAAAGGAAAAGAAGTTCTTATTCAAGACTCAGACACTACTGCAGGATACTATGGAGTGTACTCCATATCCAAAAAAGGGAAACATGAGAAGGATCCATCCCAGTCGTTAGAAGATTCAAAAGAAGGAAAGAAGAATCTCAAGACTGTCTCTTCTCAACAGAAAAGGATAGCTGTAAAGAAGAAGCTGAATCATGGGAAAAAAGCCCTGGAAGGACTCACCTTCCTATTCAATAGTGTTATTGAGAAGATCAGCTCCTTCATTGAGGAACTTGATGTGGTTTCACAAGAAGTTCAAGCCAATAGTGAAGAAAGTGAGGAAGAAGCAGGGGACCAAGATGATGATAAAAAACCTTAATCTTGCCTACTCTTTCTTCACCATTCTCTCTTATTCAAAAGTTTTTCTCTAATTTTTCAAAATTTTCCAGACATTTGATCCAACATCTTTTATCTTTTTGATGAAATTCAAAAAGGGGGAGAAAATTCTAGGATTTAGTAGTTTTTATCTCTAGGTTTATCTGCTTTATTTACTTTTTGCTGAACTGTTTAGTTTCTGTTGGTATTATGAATAAGTTGGATCATTTTGGAATTACTGTGCTATGACAAATTGTGAACTAATCAGTTTATTTTGCAGAGACTAAGGATTAAACATAATTTGTTTTTTTCTTTCATCAAGGGGGATATTGTAAGATCGGGTTGTGCAAGGCTTGGAATAGCTCAGCTATTTCAAGGCCTTGAATCAGATTTCAAATCCTTGAATCAGTTTCAGAGGCTTGAAAATAGTTTAGCTATTTTCACGGCATTGAAACTAGATTCAAAGCCTTGAAACTGCTTAACCTGTGTGAACACTCTCAAGGGGAGTTTTCTGCAAACTCTCTGAGTTGATTCCCTTTCTATCTTTCATATAATTGATTCACTTTTATTAGATGATGAAAGACAAATTATTCAAACATGTTTTGATCATATAATATTATCTGTTTGACCTTGATATTGCAGGAAATTTTGTTTCCAATATTTGCAAGATTGTTTCCTAAACTGAATTTGTGCAGTTTTTGAAATAGTTCGACGTTTTGATCCTGTGATCAATCAAAGACTTATGACAGGTTCTAAAATTGCTTATATACAAGATCACAATAATATATCAGAAGATTGTGATCAACTATCACTACCAGAAAAATGGCCTTTGGCCACGCTACACTTACCCACGATTAATAAACGTGGCAATAAATAACATTAACCACGGCGGTTGATCGTGGCTAATAGATTTAATAACCGCCACGGTAAAAAAAAATACCCGTGGAAAAATAAACTTTTAACCACGGAAAATTTAATTCACGTGGCAAACGGATGGGAAAAAAATTGCCACAGTAACTGGCCGTGGCTATTTGTTTAATTCTCCAAAAAATTCCCTTTCGTGCCGCGAAGCCAAAAGTAAGTGGCGCGATAATATTTTCATTAAAAATTCAACCCCATTAGCAAGAAATTACACACTATCTACTTATCCCCTACTAGTCAAACCCATCGACCGTCTGTTCCTATCCCTCAGCCTCAATCGATCGCAGGTGATAGCTAGAGATTACACACCCAAAACGATCGGGTGTTCTTCTCTTCCAGTTCCAAGATCCATCAATCAGAAGGATCGGGCCGCCGTTGCTTCAAAAATCCATCGGGCGTCGTTCTTCTCTTCCATTCCTCCATCAATCATGGGATTCAATCGGGCTATTGATTCAATCGGGCTATTGATTCATCCATTATATCGGGCGTCGTTCTTCTCTTCCATCCCATCTAGCTCTTGAACTGGACTGGTGAGTTTTTGTAGTTCCCTTTGTGTGTTTCAGTTCTTGCGGTTCTTCTCTTCCAGTTCTTTCATCAATCGTCTATTGAGTGTGTGTGTTCAGGTACTACTGGTATTGGGGATTGAGAATTTTTTAAGATCGATTTTGGGGTTATTGGGTTGGGGTTTTGATTGTTTTGGCTAAATTGCTTTTTGCGTTATTGCTGATCTCTGGTTTGCTTCAGATTGATTATTTATTTATTTATTTATTTTTTTTTTAGGGTTTCGATTGTTTTGGCGATTTTTTCTTCAATTTAGTTAGGGTTTGGATTCGAATTGCTTTGTTCTGCTGACTTGCATTATTGCTGATCCCTGGTTGGCTTGAGGAGTTTAGCTTGATCTGGGCATTTTGTTAGGTTGGGGTTTGATTGATTGTCAATTTTTTTCTTTAACTCATTAATCAGGGTTTCATTTTGGAATGCTGTGTTATGCTGACTTGCATTTCGCATTATTGATCTCTCTGGTAGCTTGATCTGGGCATGTCCTTAGGTTGGGATTTCGATTGTTCCTCATTTTTTTCTTCAACTTGGTGAGGGTTTGGACTCCAATTACTATGTTCTACTGACTTGCATTTTACTTGATCTGGTTTGCATCTAGGCATTTGTTTAGGTTAGTGTTTTGATTGTTTCGAATTTGGAACGACTTGCATTTTGCATTATTCCTAATTTGTAATGAATTTTTCCTTATCTCTAAACTGTCTTTGAGGTAGATTACCCACTATTATAGATATGACCAAATAGATATGACCATTTGGTAAGAATATACATGAAGTGTAGAAGCTTGTACCACTTATGGTTCAGCTGCTAACTTCTCCATATAAGTGATGTCTCTTATCTTCAGCGCAAAAACTATTGCTGCTAACTCCAAGTCGTGTGTGGTGTAGTTTTCCTCGTGGGGTTTCAGCTGCCTTGAAGCATAGGCAATCACCCTTCTATCCTACATAAGTACACAACCTAGCCCTTTCTTCGATGCATCACTGTATACTTCAAACTCGCCGGAGTCGTTTTGTAGGGATAATACTGGGGTTGTAGTCAGCTTCTCCTTCAGGGTCTGAAAGGCTTCTTTGCAGCTGTTGTTCCAGTTATACTTCACAGTCTTCTTCGTCAGCGTAGTCAGTGGTCTGCCAATCTTGGAGAAATCCTTCACAAAACGCCTGTAGTAGCCAACTAAGCCAAGGAAACTTCTTATCTCGGACACATTCTTTGGCCTGGAACAATCTTTGACTGCTGAAATCTTTCCTGGATCCACTGATATTCCTTCCTTCGAGATGATGTGACCCAGAAATGGAACACGATCAAGCCAAAATTCACATTTGGACAGCTTAGCATACAACTGTTCTTGTCTCAGAGTCTGCAACGCTTCTCTGAGATGTTCCTTGTGCTTATCCTCGCTCTTAGAGTACACAAGGATGTCATCAATGAAGACAACTACAAAACGGTCTAGGAATGGCATCATCACTCGGTGCATCAGATCCATAAACACTGCAGGTGCATTGGATAGACCAAAAGGCATTACTGTGAACTCATAATGGCCATACCTCGTTCTAAAGGTTGTCTTCGGGATATCCTTCTCGGCTACCCGAAGTTGATGGTACCCTGAACTCAAGTCAATCTTCGAAAAGAAACTAGCCCCTTGTAATTGATCGAACAAATCGTCAATCCGGGGTAGGGGTACTTATTCTTGATGGTTGCAATGTTCAAATCACGGTAGTCAATGCATAGCCTTAAGCTTCCATCTTTCTTCTTTACAAAAAGCACTGGTGCTCCCCACAGTGAAACACTTGGCCTTATGTATCCTTTCTGTAGGAGTTACTGCAATTGATCCTTCAGCTCCTTCAGTTTAGCTGGTGCCATCCGATACGGCGCTTTCGAGATTGGCGCGGTTCCCAGTGCTAAGTCCAGAGTAAAATCTACTTCTCTCTTGGGTGGCATACCTGGAATCTCATCTGGAAATACGTCGGGAAATTCATTTATGACAGGTATCTCTTCCAACACATTCTCCTTCTTGGACACATCCTGGATGTAGCACAAGTAGGCAGAGTTCGCTTTCTTCACTTGATTGACTATGGTCAGTGCTGACACTAGTCTAATACAGGGCTCCTTCTTGATTCCACGATAAGAAATCTTCTCAAGTTGGGTCCTCTTAGCCGAACTTTCTGATCATAACAATCAACGATGCCTCGATATTTTCTAGGCCAATCCATTCATAGGATGACGTTTATGCCTCTGAGATCGAACTTAATCAAATATGCGGGCAAGGTATAGGCTAGAATTTTGACTCCTACTCCTTTAAATATCGTGTCACAAATTGCGATGTGGCCAGTGGGTGTTGCTACTGGAATAGATTTTATAGAAGACTTATTCAAACTCAATTTCTCTGAAAATTGTGATGATATGAATGAGTATGATGCGCCATAATCAAATAATATAAAGGCTGGGTGCTCATGGACAAGGAAAGTAGCCGTGACAACTCCGTGACCATCTTCAGCCTCAGTCTTTGTCATGATTGCAATCCTTCCCACATTGGCATTCTGAGTTCCAGCTCCAGTGTTCACATTACCTCCATGACCAGCATTGTTGTTGCGGTTCTGAGCTCCATGCTGTCCCGCATTCCCCTGGTTGTAGTTTTGCTGCCTCCCATAGCCATCTTCCTGGTTGGTGCGGTTTCCAGGGTTCCTGTTTTCATATCCGATCTGAAGGTTCGCTGGTTGCGGGTTCCCATACTGCTGGCGGTTTCCCAGATAGTTGTTATGGGGTTGCCTCTAATACTTCTCTCCTTGGTTCACCTGTTGGTTCCCGCCTGGTTGAGCTCGACATTCATAAGCACGATGTCCCTTCCTACTATAGTTGTAGTAGATGACCAAGTTCTCCATAAAGTCTCTTCGAGGGTGGTTTTGTTGACACTGGTTGCAGATGTAGCATCGGACTGGCTGAGTTACCTGCCACTGCTGGTTCTGATGTTTTCCTCCATTGTTTGGCTTCAACTTCTTGTCCCTTGCCATGTTACTGCTGCTACATCCTGCCTCAGCTGCCTTGCGCTTCCCACGAAACTCATCCTGCACCTCCTGGACTTGCCACATATCAGCTGCTCGATCATATGCCTCGTGCAAAGTGTCATAAGTCCTGCTATGCATGATCTTCTGCAACTGGAGATGTAGTCCCGAAATGAACTTTTTGATCTTATCATCCTCATCAGGTACAGTGTGGCCTGCAAACTACAAAATCTCCATGAACTTTTTGAAGTAGTCCGTCACTGAGTCGTTCCCTTGTTTCAGATTGTTGAATTCATTGGACTTCATTCTCTTAACATGTGCTGGGTAGAACTGGGTCCTAAGAGCATTCTTAAGGGCTTCCCAGTTGAAATTGGGTCGAGCCAGGAAGACTTCCTGGCTGGTTGTCCACCAATCATCTGCGTCATCTGACAGATGGGTGATGGCGCAGTTGATCTTCTCATCATCAGGGCAATGCACAACCCTAAGCAGCTTCTCGAAATGTCTAATCCAATTCTCCAATTCAACGGGATCTTCCTTCCCACTGAATTGGCGAGGATTCAGATCAGCTATCTGCTTGGCATAGCTTTGTCTTCCATGCTCCTCATTACCAACTACTCGGTCCATGATTTGCGTCATTTGTGCCATCTGTGCAGCTAGTTGTTCCATTGTTGGTTGGTTATTTCCTTCGGCTGCCATTTGTTCTTGGCTGACTCTCCTGGTGTAGTATCGCAGTGGTCTATCAGTCATATTCCTACACTATCACCTATTTTATTATCGCTTATTTAATCAGGGATAAATAATTAAAAGAAATTATTTCATGAAATGCATGGTATCCTATTCATATAGTACATATTTCACATTTAATAACTCAAGCATTTAATTCTTTTTCATATGATCATGTAAGAATGTACCAACACATATATCTCATATACCAAACAAGTCAACTCAGATATCATAAGTCTCAAAACGTCATTCCATAGAGGAAATGGACGTGGGCGGGTGGGACTTCAATAAGTATAACACTACCCATACCCCAATCGGCTTGTCAAAAACAAACATCGCCATAATTATATATCACAAACCATAAGTCTTTAACATTGAAATATTACATACAAATAAACATGATGAAACATTTTCTAGGTGTTCCAATTATTTAATACTAACACAACTAGGTGAGTCCGCGATTCCCGTTAAGCCGAGCTTCCTTTACCTAGACCTGCGGGGGAAAGAAACAAGACCTCAGTTTTCCAAAGTCAGCATAAAAGCTGAGCAAGTAAACACCCCAACATGTAAATAGGAAAGAGGCATATTTTATTTTAAATAAAAGAGGAATAATGATAAAGTAAACAACATATTATTTCAAATGACCAATATAAATTATCCAACTCATCATTTAATGTTCTCAATCCATTCCCATATTTTTCCAAAATAAATCAATTCCTTCCATTATCCTCATGATCAAAACCACATTTATTATTTAGTTGTAGCGGGGAACAAACCAATCCAATAGGATAGAACCAACCATCTCGCATGCAACCAAGACCTTAAGTGTCGACATCCCCTTAAGACTCTAGCGGCCAGAAGGGTGAGTACATGGTGTGACTCGGGACAGTGGCAACCGAGCCAAATATGTTAATCACAATATATATATAAGAATTTGAATAGGGTTCCACCGCACAACTGATTCCACTTTACGTTATTACTCATTATTATTTCATGTGACAGTTTGAAAGATTCATTTGCACGCGTAATTGAAATATCAAGTTAAGCACGTAAATCACAAATCACATTTGAGACGTAAAAAAAAAAAAAAAAAAATGGACACAAAAGAAGGACGGGCACACTAGGTTAGTCATATTTACTCACCTCGAGTAGCACGACAAATATCACGATAAAGCTCCTGCGGATACACGTAGCCCTCATCTACGAATTCGTCTCCTACAATTTATAATTTCCAAATTGATTACAAGTCTAATTATGCAGGTATGATATGCAAAATTCTATATCTCCTAAAGTGTCATTTGAAATTATCCCCTTAAACTTATTAATTATTAGCTTACAACAATTATTTAATTAACACTTATATTTTTCGCATAAAAATATTATAACTTATACAAATACAAACTCGTAAAATTATTTAGTAATAAATCCAATATTAATTTCATACACTCTCTTTATTTAGTAAATAATAATTTATTAGAAAACATATTTGAAAGTGTGTAATGTAGACTAAATACAGGACCTAAATACTTTGTGTGAAACTCAAATCTCAAGGCCTTGAGATTTTACTAAACTGTCTGAAACTTTCAAAGGCAAAACAGAAAGCTTCAAGGCCTTGAACGGTAAACAATTCTAAACAGGTTTTGAACCATAGTTTGATTTGAGTTGTGTGCAGCAGATAATAATCAAACTGTAAAGTAAAGAACACAAAGCAATTTACAGAGTTCAGTCCCAATGGGCCTAATCTCTGCCTAAGGGATCTAATCCCACCAGGATTGGGCAAACACTTCTTATTACTAACACAGAAACAGCCCTAGATCTTCAAGCCTAAATGATTTCCCTTACACCTATACAGCTTGTGGTTCCAAACCTATCTCGTTCCAGCTACTAATTGTTGAGCTAACAAGAACCTCTTGTTTTTCACTTGAACAACCAACCACTAGGTTAAGTGAGGTTTAAGATAATCTAAAGATACACAGATTAAAGTACAAGTGAAGAACACAGTAAAAAGATGAGTTGTTGAAGCCTGGATGTGTTCTTCTGGAATACTGAATTGATTTGATCTTCTGGAATCTGGATTGAAGCTTGAATGATTGTGTGTTTGAATGAATGATCTTCCACGAATTTGTCACACCTATCTGAGTATTCTGCAAGCCTCTCTATCTTCAAAATTCAAACCAGTCTCTTTTATCCACAGATGCAACTGATTGAGAGATTTTAGGATCTCAGTTCCTACAAATCCTCTTTCTGTTTTCAACTGAAATTCAAACAGCTCTAAGTGGATATCCGTTGGAGTTTGTTGAGATTGCTCCTGCACGTTTAACAGCCCTGCAACAGCATTGAAACACAGCAACAACAAAATCCAGAAAGAAAACAGTGATATGACTGTTTGGTTATCCAGTTTCTGATAAAACTGTTTAACAGATTAGAACAATAACATGTATAACTTATAATACATATGAATCATGAAAAACAAGTTTAAGACACTTAGAATTTTAGTAAATAATCACAATACTAAGAATCACAACCTGCATGAAAGAATCAACTTAGTTCTTTAAAAACTGTCAGCAGCTCAAGGCACATCTCAAGGCATTGGAGATCTGAACCTTCTTCACAGAATTTCAAATTTAAACCCAGATAACTTTGATTCTTCCTGTTCTGATCATCTGCAATAGTTTTAGGTATATAAATAGTGTAATCCATAAGTATATGCAGTAAATCCCTTATCTGTATAATCAGATATCCAATCTGCAACACAAAACTATTAGAACATACAGTAGAATAGAATAACTCTCAAGGCTTTGAAGTTCAGTCAATATCTCAAGGCCTTGGAGTATCTGAGATGCTTTGCTGCTTATCTCTTAGTCTTTGTCTTTCATCACTCAAAACAATTACCAACCAAAACACATTAAAGGGTCTTTGACTCAACAATCTCCCCCTTGATGAAAGACAAAACCTACAGTCTTGTATAGATTTTCCTGCCACTCATATTCAAAATTACATAACCACAAAATGCAGATACAATATACAATAATGCCAAACAGATAACCAGCAAAAATAAGCAAAAATAAAATTTACATATTACCACAGAAACATAAACACACAACTGATTAAACCACAAAACAACTAAGTATTATTATTATTCAAATACTGCAAACACAGAACCACATAAATTCTCCCCCTTTTTGACTTTCATCAAATAAGGATGAAGAAATGTTGGATCATTACTCAGAGTCTAAAAAGAAAATTAAAACAAAATTTTACCTAAAAAGTCAAGGTCTTGAGAACAGAAAAGAAAGAAGAAAAAGAGATAGAGGGTCAAGGCTTTGGCAATCTCTGATCTTCACTTCCTCTTTGATGTCTGGCCTTTCTCTGAGCCTTCTTTAATTTCTTCTTCACTTGCAGCATCTTCAGCAGACTGATTACCTTCTTGTTCAGCTTCCACTCTAGCAACAACCTCTTGGATTATCTCATCCACTTTCTTCTTAGCCTGTACTGAATCCACCTCTGTAGCTGCATCAACACCTGTTTCTTCACTAGCATCTTCTTCATCAGTTTGTTCATAAAAATCTTTTGAAGTAAGCACCACTGGAGTTGGCTTCTGCTTCTTCTTCTTCAGGAAATCTCCCTGCCTTTCCTCTCAAATCCACACTGGTGTGATGACTAGTAGCAGAAGGTATCTTCTCTGATTCAAACCCTTGATGACAACATCCAAATTTCCATTCATAGCATTCATCAAGCCCTTGAACTGGTTGAATTCAGTTGACATATCAAATAACCTTTGTCTGAGATCTTCAATCTCAACCTGCTGATCTTCTAACTTCTCAACCAACAAAGAATAATCCTCATTGTCTTGTACATTACCAGATGTAGTCCCCTTAGGCTTTACAAACTCCTTCTCAGCAAGTTCTTCCTTTGAAAAATCTGAATAAAATTTCCAATGTCCTTTCCCAGTCTGAACTACTCCAATCCTCTGAAGTGCAGTCTCATCTATCAACCCAAAACCTCCAGTATTCTTTTCTTCTCCTTTCACAGGTACATCAAAATATTCAAAGAAAATAGGTAACATGTTGGAATATGGAAGAGGATGGTTTCTAGTCCAGGTTGCACAATAAATCATATGTTCCATAAAAATTGTTGGCAAGTCTATCTCAAACCCTTGAGATATCCGATACATCAAAATAAGAACCTTATCAGTCACTAACTCCCTTGAGTTCTCCCTAGGAACTACACTCCTCATCAGAATTGTGAAAAAGATTTTGGCTTCACAGTTGAGCACAGAGTGTGTCAACTGCTTTGGACCAGAGGGAACGCCTTCAATAAAAAACATCTCCTTTTCCTTATCCAGACAATCCTTCCTATCACGATAATCTCCAACATTGTATTTCCTAGGAATGCCCAAGACTTTGGCAAAAGTCCTATGATCTAACCTCAAATCCACACCAGCCACTTTTGAAGTTAACATCATTTTACCATCACCTTCAGAAACCAAGTTCAGATAAAATAACCTAGTTAACCTAGGATAGGCCTTTGAACTAGGATTTAACACCTTCCAAACAGCAGTTTCTCCTAACTTTCTCATGCAGTCTATGTCCAAATTATCCAATAATTCTTCATAAATCATACTACAGAAAGCTACCTTAGATGAAGCATACCCTTGCATTCAAACAATTCTAACCTCAGAACTAACAAACTAGTCTGTAGGAAGTACATTCTTACCTTGATATCCTTTCTTAGTTGCAGCAACAACTTGCTTAACCCTAGTTTTCTTCTCTGAGGGTTTGGTCTTTTCTTCTCCTCCTTCAGTTGGTTTCTTCTGGCTTTCCTGAGTTGATTTCCCATTTCCCTCTTCACCAGTCTTTTTCTTTTCTCCCCCTTTCTTCTTCTCTGACCTAGGTTGATCACCATTTTGTGTCTCTTGTTGTGGATCAATGCTTGAGCCTTCATCTCCCTTCTCTATTATGGACTTCTTTGCAGGAGGAGTATCCTCATGTAAACTCTGAGTGTTTTCTGAATCTGAATCAGAAATCACTATCTTCTCCTTCTTATTTGCTCTCTTCTTGGATCTGCCAGAGGGATTTCCCTGTTGCTGAATTATGGCTGATTTGCGCTCCATTTTGGGTTTTAGGGTTTTGAGAAGAGAATGTGATTGAGACGAACATATAGAGGGAGAGTAGAGTCGTAGAGAATTGAGAGAGAATGAGAAGAAAAAGCCCTGACTTTCAGCTTAAGTAGGTTGAAAATGATGAGTCATAAAAGGACTCTGCTATATCAACATGCAAAATAGGATCTTGAAAAATATTTTTGGGATATTTAGAAAATTCTCTGAGTAATTCAAATATTATAAATTTATCTAAAAAGATAAGATATAATATTTGATGATCCAATTTTTTTAAAAAAATTACAGATATTATCAAGACCTAGAGAACAATCTCAAGGCCTTGAGATTTTCTGCAGTTGGAGAAACTTCAAAGCTTTGAGCTATACTTTCAAGGCTTCAGAGAGTATAATCTCATGTCTTTGAGATTTCAGCACATAAATACATATAAGTACTAATATTCCCCCTAAACCAATGCATCCTTGTTAACATCCCCAATTCAAGCCTTAGATATGAAAACCTATCATCTGGCAAAGGCTTAGTGAAAATATCAACAATCTGCATTGAAGTAGAGATAAAATTTAAAACAACATTACCTTGTTCTGCATGATCTCTGAGGAAGTGATGTCTCACATCTATGCGTTTGGTCCTTGAGTGCTGAACTGGATTCTTAGAGATTGAAATAGCACTTGTGTTGTCACAATGAATAGGCACATTTCTGAAATTATAGCAAAGATCTCTAAGTTGCTGAGCAATCCATAACACTTGTGAACAGCAAGCACCAGCTGCAATATATTCAGCTTCTGCAGTTGATAATTCTACAGAATTTTGCTTTTTGGAATGCCAACTGATCAATGAAGATCCAAAAAATTGACAGCATCCAGAAGTACTTTTCATGTCTACTTTATATCCTGCAAAATCTGCATCTGAATAGCCACTCAACATAAAATTAGATCTTCTTGGATACCAAAGCCCTAAGTCTCTGGTTCCATTCAAATATCTAAAAATTCTTCTGACTTCAGTTAAATGACTTTCCTTAGGATCTGCTTGAAATCTAGCACACATACAGACACTGAACATAATATCAGGTATGCTAGCAGTTAAATACAATAGTGATCCAATCATACCTCTGTATTACTTTTGATTCACACTCTTACCATTTGAAACTTTGTCTAAAGAGAGTGATGAACCCATAGGGGTCTTAAGCACCATGGACTGTGACATATTGTACTTATTAAATAAGTCATTGGTATATTTTCCTTGATGCACAAAAATTCCTTTCTTCATTTGTAAGATATGAAGTCCAAGAAAGAAATTCAGTTCACCCATTAGGCTCATCTCAAACTCCCTGCACATCAGACTAGAAAACTCTTTTGAAAGAGCATCATTAGTAGCACCAAATAAAATATCATCTACATAAATCTGAACTACTAACAGATCACTTTGATGGTGTTTAATGAAAAGAGTTTTGTCTAGTAAGCCTCTTTTGATTTTTTTTTTCAAGTAGAAATTTTGAAAGTCTTTCATACCAAGCCATTGGAGATTGTTTTAAACCATAAAGAGCTTTATCCAGTTTATAAACATGATCAGGAAAATTTTAATCTTCAAAACCAGGAGGTTGTGCTACAAAAACATCTTCTTGTAAATATCCATTCAGAAAAGCACATTTAACATCCATTTGATAAAGCTCTATGTGATTGTGAGATGTAAATGCAAGAAGTATTCTAATAGCTTCTAACCTGGCAACAGGAGAAAAAGTCTCCTCATAATCGATACCTCCTTCCTGATTATATCCTTGAGCTACCAGTCTGGCTTTATTTCTTACCACTTTGCCATTCTCATCAAGCTTGTTTCTGAACACCCATCTGGTTCCAATAACTGATTTCTCTTTAGGTCTGGGGACCAGATTCCAAACCTTGTTCCTTTAAAACTCATTCAGCTCACTCTGCATTGCAATGATCCATTCTGCATATATAGTGCTTCCTTGGTATTCTTAGGCTCAATCAAAGATACAAATGCACTAAAAGCACACAAGTTCTTCAACTGTCCTCTTGTCTGAGTTCCAGTTGATGGATCTAATATAATGTTATCAGCTAGATGGTCTGCAAGGTACTTAAACTTCTTTCTTGGTACCCAGGAGTATTCTCCTTCAAGGCTTTGAGTCCTTGGAACAGTAGAGGGAGCATCATAGAAAGTTTCAGCTTCTGTCTCAAGGCTTTGAGATTTTGGTTCAGCATGAGGTTCAAGGCCTTGAGATTCTGCTGATTGGTTCTTCACATTAGTTTTGCCTTTGTCTTCTTTCACAGCATCATCATCTGATTCATGGTTGTTCAAAATCTAGATCTGCAATACTTTCACTCAGAGAATCCTTAGTACTTTCATCAAAAATTACATGAATGCTCTCTTCCATAATCTTGGTTTTTCTATTATAAACTCTATAGGCTTTGCTAGTTTGAGAATATCCAAGAAATACACCTTCATCACTTCTAGCATCAAACTTACCAATATTGTCTCTACCATTATTATGCACAAAACAGATACAACCAAAAGGTTTGAAATAAGAAACAATAGGCTTTCTACCTTTAAACAGTTCATAGGGGGTCTTTTTCCAAATTAGGTCTAATCAAGCATCTATTCAGCACATAATTGGCAGTGTTAACGGCTTCTGGCCATAAAAACTTTGGCAAATTACTTTCAAGAAGCATGGTTCTGGACATATCATCAAGTGTCTTATTCTTTCTTTCAACTACTCCATTTTGCTGTGGAGTTCTAGGTGCAAAAAAGTTGTGTGAAATGCCATGATTTGCACAAAATAAATCAAAGTCAAGTTGATCAAACTCCCTACCATGATCACTTCTAAAGGATGCAACAGGTAATTTTTTCAAAGTTTGAAGCTCTTTGCACAGTCTAGAAAATTCAGATAAAGCTTCAGTTTTGTCTCTAATAAACATCACCCAAGTAAATCTAGAATAATCATCAATTATAACAAGCATATACCTCTTTCCTTTTGGGGTCTGAACTCTCATAGGACCACACAAGTCCATATGAAGCAATTCTAACGGTCTATAAGTACTTACAAAGTTGTTTGGCTTGAATGAGCTTCTGGTTTGTTTACCTTGTACACATGCCTTGCAAACCTCATCATCTGAAAATTTCTGTGATGGTAAACCTCGTACTAAGTCTTTTGAGATGAGTTTATTCAAGGTATGTATATTAATATGCCCAAGCTTTCTGTGCCAAAGCTTTGAATCTTCCTTCAAGGCCTTGAGGCATTTTAGCTTGTCACCTGCAACACTGTTAGTATTCATATCATATATATTATATGATCTAGGAGCAGTGAGTATGCAATCACCAGATTTCTCATCTTGCACCACACATTTCTCCTTGTCAAATATAGCTTTTTAACCTTTATCACATAACTGAGAGATACTAAGCAAATTATATTTAATTCCATCTACAAGATAAACATAAGATATAGAATTTGTAGAACCATTACCAATACTACCTATACCAATGATATTGCATTTTTCTTTGTCACCAAGTGTGATTGTTCCTCCATATTTTTCTGTAAGTTCAGTAAAGAGAGACTTCTTTCCACTCATATGTATGGAACATCCACTGTCTAATATCCATTTCTGATCTTTCAAGGCCTTGGTGACATCCTGCAAAAAAAAAATCATTGCCTCAACAGGCTGTTAGACCAAGTGCAGAACTTTGAGTCATACTGAGAATCAGCCATATTTGGTGGCCTAATTCCTTTTGGAACCCAAATCTGCCAAACCTGTCCCTTAAGCTGATAAGGATAAGTATTCCTCATAATATGAGGTTCAGATCTTCTGAAGGGACAAGTTAATCTGACATGACCAATTTTTCCACAGTAATGACATTTTGGAGAATGTCTGCTACCAGATTTGACAAAAGTAGTTTGGCCTTTCTTTGGAAAAAATGGATTATAGCCAATTCCACTTTTATGCATTGATTTCAGACTTCCTCCAAGAATGAGATTCAGATTATGTTCTGAGCCTGTAAATCTAGCTAGGACCTTCTTAGACTCTTGAAGTTTCTCAGGCAAAGAACAGATCTGTTGTTCTAAATTCTCAGAATGAGTCTTTAGATCAGCATATCTTTCAGTCAAAAGAGTGTTTTGATCAACAACCTCTTTTATCTGTGCCTTCAAGGCCTTGAACCTGCTGTCCAAGGCCTTGAAGTCCTTTTCAAGCTTTGTCTTAGAAACTTCAACAGTTTTGTTTGAAAAAACTAGGTCCAGGTTTTCTTTTACCTGCTCATGAATCTTAATCTTTAAAGCAGAAATCTCATTTCTATAACTTTCCTCATTTAAAAACATACTTTTGAGAATTTCAGGAAGTACATCAGAAGGACTAGCAAGTAAATTTTTTACCATATCTTCAATATGTCTGTTTGATGAATTTTCCTCATCATGCTTTGCCATGAAGCATATGTTTGCTTGCTCTTCTTCTGTGTATGAGTCACTTGATGAATCAGAATCACTCTAAGAAGCCATCATGGCTTTCTTATTTCTGTTGTCACTGCCTTTCTTCTGAAAGTTCTTGTTCTTCTTCTTTTGTGGACAGTCCCTTACTAAATGATCTGCATCACCACACTCAAAACAATTCATTACTTTAGTTTTATGTG
The DNA here is from genome assembly GCA_023055425.1 of Linanthus parryae. Taxonomy (NCBI): domain Eukaryota; kingdom Viridiplantae; phylum Streptophyta; class Magnoliopsida; order Ericales; family Polemoniaceae; genus Linanthus; species Linanthus parryae. The sequence goes on along the minus strand of JALGPY010000003.1, from coordinate 122,392,023 downwards.
ACTGTGATGAAGGTTTACCTTTGTAGTCCTTGCTGCCTGAGGGTATTGATCTCTCTCTGTTGTAATCCCTGTTACCAGAGTTTCTTTTCTTTTTGAGAATCCTGGCCAAGGCCTTGGAGATCAACGCTAAAGCCTCTTCATCATCAGGCTCATCCTCAGTCTAAAGGCTTTGAGACTTTTCACTGTCTTTTGCCTTAAGTGCTAGGTTCCTGATGTTTTCACTCAAATCACCTTCCACATCCTTCATAGACATTTCATGAGTGAGCAGCTTTCCTTGTAGATCATCTAGCTGAAGAAGACTCAAGTCCTGAGCTTCCTCAATGGCTGTTGTCTTTGGCTCCCACTTGGCTTTTGGCAAGCTTCTCAGAATCTTTCTGACCTACTCTTCACTTGAGAACTTCTTTCCCAATGGCTCCAGATTGTTCACCACATCAGTGAATCTTTCAAACATCTCCTTGATGGTCTCATCTGAGTTCATCTTGAAGAGCTCATATTGCCTCAGAAGTATGTTGATTTTGGTCTGTTTAACCTGGCTAGTTCCTTCATATGTCACCACCAGTTTATTGTTGGAATAGATGCCCTAGAGGCAATCTAGTTTAGTATGAATTTGTATATGGCTAGAAAATTCATTTATTATTTATTGGATATTTAACATAATGAAGTCCTTAGATTTACAATCGTGTTGTTTATCTTAAATATCCCTAGTCAAGTATAATGATTAAATGGGACAATCATCTATAGACTAGTATGGGGTTGGATTGATATGGAGATATCACGATCCAACACATAGGTGTGCATTACGGAATGTTGCACTGGATTGACCCATCACCGAGAAGGCTACATACATGTTATGTTGAGTCACAAGTGCTTCTCGGGTACAATGGTATTGTCATCCTTAGACTTGAAGTCACTAGATATTCTAGTTGTGGATCATTGTGATCTTGGTAGCGTTAAACGCTACACCGTGACTGGGTAGTTATAAAGGCGTGTACTGGATACAATGAGAAGCAAGCTTAGAGATCGTAGTGGACGTAGAGAGGATTTGCCCGTCCCACATAACGGGAGCAAATATCCTAGGCCACTCGAAGGATAGTGCTTATAGAATGTCTGGCCAGACTCAAATAAATCAATATGGGATATTGATGTTATTTGCACGAATAAGGCTATTCCATGGATCGAGAAACTATGGATTGGATATACGAGTGTGACTTGTATGTCTTGTGTCCAATCCGGATATGGGGGCAAAGGGATGAGACAATTACTTGTACAAGGTTGTCTAGATGACTATTCTATTAGTTGGCTAGAATGGATGTTTTGCTAGAAACCGCTCCATATTAGCAAATAGTTGCTACCAACTAGATAGAACCTATGGGGTCACACGCTATATAGAGTTGTACTAGATTTGGAATTAATTAATTGGATTAATTAATTAGAAGGATCACTTTGCAAACCCTTGCAAACTTAGTAGGGACTAATTTGCAAGGAAGGGACTAAATTGAATTATAGTAGGACTAGAATAAGTCCTTTAGGTAGTTAACAAGGAGTTGTTGGACTATATAAAGGACCCTCCTTCCTTCCTTCCTCATAACTTATGCTCTTTAGAGATCATAACAAGAGTGGGAGAGAACAAAGGAGAGAGAGAGCAAGCAACAAGGAGCCGACGCCGCCCCTTGCCGCCGCCCCTCACCCCGTCGGCCAAAAAGAGGGCCGAGCCCCTCTTTTTGTCTCGTTTTGCGTGATTCCTTCACCCTCCTCTTATTCCGGGCTAGCACCAAGGAGTTTGGGAGATCTAGGAGCAACTCTAGGCGTGGATCAACTATAGAGAACGTGACACTATTCGCGTTTGAAGTCATCAAGGAGAACCCAAAGGTGTGTTTATGATTTCTTACCTTCACTATTGTTATGCATCTAGACTTGTGATCCTTGGAGGGTTTTGCATGGTTATTTGTTTGATTATGCTTCCAGTTGCGCGATCCATGAATCAAAACCCTACAGTGGTATCAGAGCCACAGGTCATAGAGCATAACGTAGTTTATGTGTTACATTCTTGTTGTTTTACACCTTAATTTGTTGTTTATCGCGTAAAACAAGACAAATCAACCAAGGGATGCAATTTGTCAATAATTAGATCATAACAAGACCCAATTTTGCATTGGATGCATGAATTGGTGAGTTTGAGAAATTTTAGGATCTTAGATCTAGGGTTTGGGCATCCTTGGGGAAGAAGGAGTTCTCCCAAAACAAGGAAACAACCAAACTTGGGCTCCAAGCAAGGAGGTTGTTTTGGAAACAACCTCCATGAGGAGGTTCGGCCCCCTAGGGGACCGCCCCCTTGCTTGCCGCCCAAGCTTGGCCGCCCTAAGGGGCCGGGCGGCCCTAACCCGCGGGCCTAGCTTGCGGGTTTTGGGCCGGGCCGGCCCTAGGGCCTTATGGTTCACTTTGTTGGGCCCGGGCAATTGGATTGTTGGGCCCATGGACCGTTTTAACTTTAGAAATCCTAAAATCAATTAAAATTGACCAAGCGCGTTAAAATTGGATTTTAACTGTTTATGTGCAAATCGCATGGTGATTGGATATGGCCTTAGGATGTGGTTTGATGTGGATGTTTAAATTTTGTGATTTGGTTTTACGGCCTGCGAGCTGATCAATTAATTGTAATAATTAATTAGGGTTTTATGGCCTGCGTGCCATTTTTTTCTCAACTTGTGAGATTTATTTTATTTAGTATAGATAATAGCTAGTGCTAGATAAAGTAGATTGTTAGCCAAGATTGAAGAAAAGAAGCCCAAAGCCAAAGAAGCCACAAAAGATGGAGCATGGAGCATGGAGCATACCACATGACTGTGAAGGATGGACCAAAAGATCAAGACGCATGGAGATGTGTTTGCTTAGGGTTCATAGATAATTCCATTGGCTTGGAATTATCTTAGTCTAGAAAAGGCCATATCCACATCACGTTTAATTTCTGTTTTGTGGTTGTTTATTTATTGTCTTATTATTTGTGTGGTTGGTGTATGGATGATGCATGCAATTAGGATAATAAGATAATTAGACAACCCGGATCTATTATTTGGAGTTGTGCCCAAACTCAAATAGATAGATTAGTTGATATTGATCAACAAAACAATTAAAATTGAATTGAAAAATCCCTCAAAAATTCAATATTGTGTTCTTGCCTTCTCGTTATTTAAACACTCATTATCATCATTATTTATCAAGTTCGTGCGTGCCAAAGCATGGCGACTTGGTTCATAATGATGGAATGCGATGGCACGTAACAATGTGCAATTGTTTAGATAAGAGGTTGAACACAACTAGGCTATTAATTTTATTAAGAAACCTAGAGGTAATCAATTGGGATTATCCATATGGATGGATAAATAAGGAGTTATTTGCCCGGTTGAACCAAGAGTTGCATATGGGATGCAATTGGAATTGTTCCTACCTAAAAGTAGTCGAATTATGGGTGACTTGCCAAAGCAAGCTCATAAGGAGATGAAAAGATGGATCTTGGCCCACTAGAAAATATAAGGATATTTTCCGCATTAATATCTTGAGGGTTATTAATCCGTAGAAAAATAGTGGGAGCTATATTTAATAAACTAGCCATTATTAAATATAGTCAAAATTCACAAATACTAAAACTTGCGTATTTTCCTTTTGTAGAATTCCAAATGGCAAACAACTCATCGAGTTCACAACATTCCCTACGATCTGTCCTTGAGAAGGACAAGCTCTCTGGAACCAACTTTCTTGATTGGTACAGAAACTTGAGAATTGTTCTCAAGCAAGAGAAGAAACTGTACGCAATAGAGGAGCATGTTCCAGATGGTCCAGAGAACCAGACACCTGTTGCCTTAAAGGCGTATCAAAAGCGTGTTGATGACGCTAATGATGCGGCCTGCCTAATGCTTTGCACCATGACCTCTGAGCTTCAGAAGCAACATGAGAACATGAATGCTGTCGATATGATCGAACATCTAAAGCAGCTCTTCCAAGAGCAGGCGAGGGTAGAGAGGTATGAGGTCTCAAAGGCACTGTTCAAATGTCATCTGGCAGAAGGGAACCCGGTGGGACCCCATGTACTCCGAATGATCGGGTACTTGGAGAATCTCGCCCGGCTTGGGATCCCGGTCGGCCAAGAGTTGGCAACCGATCTCGTGTTGCAATCGTTGCCCGAGAGTTAT